>CM060676.1:21381567-22662840 GCA_030686995.1 Artemisia argyi
ACCGAAAGCTCCATCCGATCGGATTTGAGTCCAACCGATTCGAATGGTGGTCCATGCAACTTTTTTTTTTTTTTTTTTTTTAATTTTTTTCAAAATAAGTTTTACTATTTTCATATTGAAGATTATGATTAACGAAAAGAACGCAGATATCAACATGAGTATGCCAATGATAACAAGAAGAATCAAACAGCATCTCTTATAGGAACATCGTAAGTATCGAACTTCCATTATCGTGTTTCATCTCTGGGAAGAACATGTCAATGATATACTAAACCTTTAAAGGTCTTAATTGCTTCTGTTGCAATATATTCTTATATTCCTTACTTGTTTCAAGTCCAAGAATGATGAACCACATCAACAATTAAGTATACACTATTAGAACTCAAAACTATCATTAAGATATAAATGGCTCGAGTTTTTGACAAAGATGGCACGTCATGTTATTAAACATACAAAATATTTACATAATTCAAAGAACATCCTCATATTAAACACTAGTCAATGCATATAACATAAGCTCTAACAAAAGGAAATTTTACTGACACGTAAAGCCTTATTTACAATCACATACGAAGCATCGCTTAAACAACTCCATTCATCATTACCGGAAGATCATCAAAGCTCCAAAGATCCATCACGTTTACACCTTCTTGGTTTGAATCTCCGTTGAGAAAAGCATCAACTGAAGACGTATCCCAAGCGCCTTGAAGATATGGCATCTCAAAGAACAGATCATCGTCACTTATCTCACAATCTGAGACCAAATTTACAGACTCGATCTTTGGCTTCTTAGCGGGATTCGCCTCTTCCATAAAGGTAGCCTCGTCAAGCTCAGATAGCAAGGATGTGATCTCAGGTGTTTTGGGACAATTTTCACCCCATGGAAACTCGGAACAATCAAAAGAGTTGCTACCCTCGTTAGGACTGAAATGAAAGAGTTGCGGTTTCTCATCAACGAATTCAAATGAACCAGGATACTTGCTAATGTCGGTATGGTCAACCTTAGGAGCTTGTTTTTGCTGTTTTGGCTTAGCCGGAGTAGCTTTAGCTGGAAAGTTGACTTTCGCCTTGTCACCACGGATCCTTATAGCTTCCGCATCATAAGCTCTAGCAGCTTCTTCAGCTGTGTTATAAGTTCCAAGCCAAACACGGACCCCTTTTCGTGGATCACGAATCTCAGCAGCCCATTTGCCCCATGGACGCTGACGGATCCCTCGATATTGGTTCTTCCTTTTCCTGGAAGAACCGGATATCTCAGCATCTTGATCATCAGATTTCACAGATCTTGACCCTAGAACACACAAAAATCAGACAAATAAGGTTTTCAAGTCTTTAAATATTAAAAAAAAAATAAAAAATAAAAAATATATATAAAAAAACCTTGCATATTTAGTTTTGATCCTAGATTTCGAAACCCGCCCGTAATTCACATTTTAAATAAGGAGATATTCATGACTTATAATTATTTTTTTATGGTATTAGCCAATTTTAATTCATATTTTTCGTAAGTAATTTTCGTAAATTGCGGTGCCAAATGCATGTGTTGCATTCAAAAGATAACTATATTTTGTTGTTGTAATATTTAGTCTAAGTCATTGTATTATATACATGATATACATTTGAAATGCATATGCATGCTAATTTAATTAAAAAAAAAGTAAAGTAAAGTAACTCCCAATACCGTCTTCCACGGGTTATGGGTCCCAATACCGTCTTCCACGGTGTATAGGGGAGGTTGAGACGTAGACAACCATACCCCTACCTAAGGTAGAGAGGTTGCTTCCGGTTCTACCTAAGGTAGAAAAGGACCTCCGGCCTTTTGTAGGGAGTGAGGATCGAACCCTTGACCTCTAGGTTAAGAGGCAAGGGGTTTTCCAACTGATCCAACCCTACTTGTTGTTGCTAATTTAATTAACAATAGTGTTTTATTTTCTTTATAGGTAATCATTACCTATCTACATGATAGAGTTTTAATTTCAACTCTTAAATGACTACTTATCTTTGTATTTTCGATCAAAAGACAAACAAATAACACATACTTCTTTTTTTTTTTTTTATTGTCATGGTGATTCTTGCTTCTATGATTAAGGTTTTTTTTTAATATATATATTTATTATTATTATTATTTTAAATCATAGTATTATTTGTTTTTAAATATAATTTTGTAGTTGTTAGTTTATATAATATGAAGATGGTTTAGTCAAGTGTTTATGTTAGATGAGTTATTGTTTAAGGTAATATTATTTGTTTAGTCATTGGATTTTGAGATTGCATGTATGTTTTGTTGCTTGCATTAGAAAACCCAATTTTTTTAACAACATATTATATGAATTAAACTCAAATGAACGTTAAAATTTATAGAACAATTAAAAAATACATTGTATATTTACATCAAAGTTTAATCTCAATGACACACCGCGTAAGTCTATTTATTAATCATATTACATGCAATTTAATATGAATAAATCTCCACAATTTTATCGTTGACATATTTTACTATAACGAAAAAAAGATAGTAAAAAAGGGTTGAAAAGTGTACATTATGAAAGAAAGGGTTCTACATAAAAACTTTTAGATTTTTATAAATAAATTATATGATATTAATGATCGAAGGCAAAATGAGCGCCAACATAATGGGATTTCATCCATATTCCAATCAAAGAATCAAAGAAAGAAGGTTTCAACATAACATATTTCATTCCAACTTTTGCGGAATATCTAAAAAAAGGTTTCGACCTGTATAATACAAAACATATAACATAACTTGCAATCAAGTACATACAGTTGTAAAGGAGTTGGTGTAAAGAGTGTAAACACTCTACGCGGTTAGCTCATCTAAAGACTTTTCTTTCACATTATCAGAGATACACCTTCCAATCTTTTCATATGGTTAATATAGAAAGGGAAAATATTAGCTATAATAATTTTGAGTCCATTTGTTGGTTTCTGCTTTATTTTCGTGGGTCCTGAATCTTTTCTTATATAATTTTAATGAAGGATTGTAGTTAGTTGGCTATAATAATTGTAGCCAACATATCCCAATATAGAAAAACAAGATCAAAAAGTTTGCACCTTTGATAAAGTAAATTGATCATAACTCAAAAACCAAATCAAAATTCACATATTTTTATTTGACCCTAAAGTAAACACACAGATTATGAATCAACCCAAACATAAATTAAAGTTTACATTTTTTTATTAAAAATATTCTAACAGAAAAGATAAATTCAAGAAATTTTTTAGATCATTGACCCTAAAACACAAAAGAAATTATTGCAAAAACAAATCATTTGAAGACGATAAAATGAATCTAATATATGCATAAATAAAAAAACAAGAACAAATATGATAAAGTTACAATAAATGATGATAAAACATTTTCACTAAAAAATAAGCAAAAACAAAAAAAGATGATAAAAATAAAAAATATGAAAAAGTTTATACCAGCATCAGTAGCAGAAGGATGTTTGGAAGAGAAAACAAATGATGGTTTGTCATGATGATCCTTGAAACCCTGAAAGTCAGCTTCGAAATCATCGTCATCATCAGATCTTTTAGAAACATTATTAGCCTTTGAAGAAAAGTAACTGTTGTTGATGTCTGTGTTCCATAGAAGATCAGCTGATGTTAAACGGCGAGACCTGTTAGGGGCTATGATATCTGAAAGTATTGCACCACCACACATCTTGTTCTTTTTCTTGTTCTTGTTCTTGTTCTTGTTCTTATTCTTGTTGTTGTGTTTTACAAGTTGTCGGAAAGAAATAAATAATGGGTTTGGATTGGAATGAAGAGTGGTGCATGTGTTTTATACTTTCGAGGGAGTAGCAACAAGCAAGTTGCAGAAAAGTACACTAATTAAGCATGTGCTTTTGAGTTTACGATACTACCCCTCATAGTGCATGCATCTCATTTTCTCCATCTGTATTTTTTGTTTCAAACCCTTCGGGGTAATTTTTAGTAGAGGATATATTTTACAAAAACAAATTCACGCAAAGAGTTGATAACATGTAATTGGCGTATTTTGCTATACTTTATTTCTTTTAACTTTCATAACATCAATCATATATTGCCACATCTTTTGTGTGGATTTGTTTTGTAAAATGTATGTGAACATAGCAATCCTCTGTATTGGTTTAATAAAAAAAAGTGAGAGAGAAACTGCTAGGAAATGCACCAACCACCCGCTGACACGACAGCGAGTGAATTTTATGAGTGGGTTTATCATTGATCTGTGCAAATGGAGGTGATATGCACACACCACAATTATGCATATATGATATTGTAAAATATGCATTAGTGATGTGATATTGTAGTGTTCACTAGTTATAATGCCCGCGCACGCGCGGGTTTTTTTTTTAAAATTTTTGAATCATATATTTTTATTTATTAAAAAACAAATAATTTAATCTTTATTTTGTTTGATTTATGATGTTTAATTATAGTTTTTTTATTATTAAAGATAATTATTTAAAAATTTAATCCTATTATTAATTGCATCTTATCTATATTTTTTGTATTTATCTTCTACTTGTGTTATGGATAAATATAAAATATTACCTAATAAGAAAATAACCTTTTTTTAAAATAAAATTATTACTAAATAATGTATGAATGCATTTTTTTTAAATGAAAAATTCTCAATAAGGGTTTTGTTGTATTATATAAAAGATATCACTTTTTCTAGTGTACATATCATTTCCCTTGTGCAAAATAATTGACTCTCTTTGAGATGCATTTAAGCTTAACCACATTTGCTAACAACAGCCTTAAAAAGTAATAGTGAAAGGATATCATTTTATTATAATGGGTTGTAAGAAAACAATTCATTCAATAAAAATTAAATGTTCGTTGTGTATCCAAATTTTTCAAGATTGTTTTCATATTTTCCACAATTGTCATCCAATTATGATAATACTTCATAAGTATGATGTTGTAATCTTATTAGTTACTTTTTTCTCACGTGGTAAATTTCTCTCTTTTATTATTATCTGACAACATTTATTTATACAACACTAAACACGCATATATGAAGGAATACACTTAACCAGTGAGGTGACTCGTTGATTGCTAAAAAATCACCTCTCACGCATTAGGAGAGGGGTCAGTAACACACATGACGCATGTGAGGGTGATGTAGGCTACCATGCGTGAGGCATAAGACCCATAACGCATAGTCTAAACCAGCTTATCACCGAAACTGTATATCACAAGCGAACAACGTGTTTACTACTATGTCTTTGAGAACCTCACATGATATTGCCAATTCTACATGGCAATCGATTTGGAGTTAAAATGATGTAAAATGACAAGGAAAAAATATATTTAAAGCTCTAGATAAACTGCAATGATCATGCATATTTTGTTTAAATGCTATATTATAAATAATAATTTTTTTTTTAAAAAAAGAAAAAAAAAAAAGTTAAAGTAATAACTAATAAGTATAATTAGAAGGTAAATGTTGGTGTCTCGGTCCAACCCGATTTTGACCCACCTTACATTTACACTTTACATCGAAGTGTGATAGTTATTTTTTATTTTTATTTTTATTTTTATTTTTATTTTTATTTTTTGTTAAAAATTAAGATTTGTTCTTAAGGAGTTGGTTATACATACCATTTTAAATGGATATCATCAACCCCTTCTTTATTTGTTTATTTTTTTATATATTTTTTAGTTAAAACTACAATCCGAAAGTAAAACAAAAAATAGAGTTTGATAAGTCAAAAGTATTAATAGACAGAAAATACGAAACAGAAGATGATGATAATGATAATAATAATAATAATAATAATAATAATAATAATAATAATAATAATAATAATAATAATAATAATAATAATAAACTGACTTTTCCTGTCTACGGAGTGGACAAAGTGAGTAAAAATGGCTTAAAAATGTGTCATTAATCATTAGAGGTACCCCTAAAAACACTCAATTTTTAATTACCTCTGAGATTAAATAAAGTTCATAAGCTTCCATGACTTTTGCTCGTTATGATCAATAGCTTTTGTACAGTCGAGTTTCAATCATGCTGAGGCTATGTTTGGCAACGGGCTTTTTCAGGGTTGATAGAGGCTTGAGCTTTTATTAAAAATTTATTATTCTAACAGAAAAGATAAATTCAAGAAATTTTTTAGAAAAGATAAATATTGAGGTTGATTATGTACTATTTTACATGTGACACTTCCCCTGTAATTCGACTTTATATCCTACAATTCATTGTTACTTTATTGTTAAAATTAGACTCACAACAACAAGAATCATTTATTTTTGTTTTTTCAATTCAATTAATTATGTCACGATATTTAAACAAGAATATTCTTAACATAAGTTGAACTCATAACTATTTGCTTGAAGAATATATAGGATTTTTTAAAGATACTTGAGCAATTTTTATGGAACTATTGGAGTATATAAACTGTTGCACGCTATGGCCGGCTTTTATTTTACCTAGCAAGGTGAAATGCGTGGTCCACCACCGAATTTCAAATTTGATTGGAACACATAAAAATTTTAGTAAAATAAGAATAATAAGTCTAAGCTAGCTGGAAAAAGGATATTTATATTTGATTTATTCCTAACTCAGCCTAATCCTGAGGTGGATAATCACCCGGTGGTTTTTTGGTGGGGTTAGACTCAAGGAGGGTTAAATCCTTTGTTTAGTATACATTGGGAGTGGGTTCAAACCTCCCAACTCTACCATCTAAAAAACCCAAGTCACTCCCTTAGTTTCTACATTTTTTTATCTTTTTATGGGCCCATCCTACACCCTTCTCTCTTTCTCTCTCTTTATTTATTTTTCTTCTTATTACTCCCTCCGTCCCAATTTTATGGTCCCTTATTCCTTTTTGGGACGTCCCAAAATTATTGTCCCATACCAAAAATAGAAAGTGAATAGGTAGTGGAGTTTGGTAAAGTTTACTATATTACCCTTGGTTGAAATTAATATTGCAAACTTTAAAGAAGTGTTAATTAATTGGTTAAGGGTAAACTTGTCATTTGACAAAAAAGTAAGAAAGAGAAAGTAGTGATAGTGACATTTTTCTAAAAGAATGTGTTTTTTGTCGGGGGACAATAATTTTAGGACGGAGGGAGTATAAAATAACATTTTTAATTAAAGTTTTTCTCTCTCCTCACTTAAGTTTAACCCTAAATCCAAATACTAATCTACTACTTTACATTCATATCTAAATTTTAATCTAAACTCATCTACAAACCAAATGGGCCCTGACACGCAAACCCAACATTCAAACAGAAATTCAAACCCAACTAACGCCAACACCAACTAACGCCAACACCACTGACACGTCAGCGCCACATCATTTTAACATCAAATAACATAACACCAAAAACACCAGAAAATCATAACACCCAATAACACCAACAATTTCAAATTTACAAATTCTACCCTCAACAATTTCATTTATTAAACATGAAACACTTCATTTATAAAAACTAAACATTAAAATACGGAAAAAAGAACATTACAATTAAATACAAAATACAAAAAAAAAAAAAAAATACAAAGTCTTTTTGGTCCACGTTCACTGCAAACCCATTAAAAAGCCTTAGCCCATTAAAAAAAATAAAAAATAAAATAAAATAAAAAACTTAAAAAGTCTTTTTGGTCCACAGTCACTGCAACACGCTTTCTTCTTCTTCATTGTTGAACAAAAAAAAAGTCATCATCTTCTTGTCTCCTCTGCACACACACTTGCACGCACACAAAAACGCAAACCCAACATTCAAACCCACAGAAATTCAAACCCAACACACACACACACTCGCACAACATGAGGGGGGTTGGTTTGTAAACTATCGGTTGTAAAACATATGGGGTTGGTTTGAAAACATGGCCAAAATACCACAACGTACGTTACTATAATAACGTAAGTTGAAACGCCTCACCATCGACTAGGAAATGGGTTTAACGTGGTAACGGCGTTGAAATCGTGCCACATAGGACATAACGCCGGTTCTGCGTTACCACTCTCTGCCCTCTTATAGTAATTAACAAGTTGCCAAGTTGGTCAATCATGTATTCATGTATGTGATTAAACCGTGCCATCCATACTCCTAATCAAACATATAATGTGAGACTGTTGTTCACGTCTTTTTTCTAGAAGCGGTAAATATTATTGACGTATAAAAAAATGTACAATGGTTGGCTCTATTTCTCGACTTAGATTATCTAGGTTGCTATATGAAGTTTTTCCTTGGGAGTATATAATAATTTTAATTACTATACAAAATTGTTGTCATGAATATATAGGATTTTTTTTTAACTTGTGCCTTAAGGGCACAATAAGAAGGTTAAAAAAAAATAAAAAAAATAAAAATAAAATAAAATAAAAAACCCTTAGGTTCCCAAGAAAAAGGTATTAGAACATTACTAATGGAGAGTTTTGTTGTGTTTTAGTGTTTACCATGAAGTGGAGATTAGCAACAGTTTTTCTATCACAAAACCGTCTCTAATTAACCATCACCATCCTAAAGACGCGCTTAATCGAAATGGTTCTATCACAAACTATCACGACTATTTGAATTTACTTCAGTAGCGACGGTTTTTCTGTCGTTAGATCGTTGCTAAACCTTTGCTAATTTCACTTTTTTATGAATCATTGTGACTGTTATGAAAAGAAGTGTCTCTAAAACCATTTGAAGGGGTATTGTGTCTGTTTTGAAAGGTCATCATGTGCCTATATAAAGGGGACAAATCTGCCACTTTGGCATCATCAAAAACACAAAACCCTCATCAATTTCCATCATGTTAAAATAACAGATTCGTTATATTCAAGTCTTTATACTAGGATTGATTGTTGAATCTTCTAAACCGTCATCCTAAATTGGACGAAATTTAGTTTAAGGACACTGTTTTCACATGTCTCAATCACGCTATTGTAATATTTGATATTAGTGTATATTATTCCTAATAATCTTAAACAAAATTTTCAAATGTGGATCAAACAATGTTGAAAAACCTAAAAAGTTTAAAAGGTATGATTTTTGTCATTGGCAACAAAAGATGTTGTTTTACTTAACAACGTTGCATGTGTCGAATGTTCTCACGGATCCTGAACCAACAGATTCATATGTAGAATGACAAAATGTTCCTACTGGGGCACAACTGGTAGACTATGAAAGGTCTGCCTCACTTTGGAATCATAATGAATATAATTGCAGAAATTATCTTCTGAATGCTTTGAATGATTCCTTGTATGATATTTATTCTACCTTTGCAAGTGCAAGGGAAATATGGCTATCATTAGAACAGAAATACAGGATTGAAGTTGCATGTTCTAAGAAATTTGTTGTTGAAAAATTTCTGAACTTAAAGATGAATGATAAAAAGCCTGTTGTGAAACAAGTGGAAGCACTTCAAATCATAGTCCACAAATTGGAAGTAGAAGGCATGAATATTAAATCTAACTTTCTTATTGGTTGAATTACTGAAAAATTGCCTTCATCTTAGAAAAATTTTAAATTAGATCTTAAGCATTTAACTGACGATATGAGTTTTGAGCACTTGTTTTTAAAACTCGTGTTAAAGAAGATAACAAGATGTATGTCAAGGCTGATGCAAATTCAATAGAACCAAGTGCAAACATGGTTGGAGAAAACTCTTCAAAATCCAAGTCCAACCACAGAAATAAAGGCAAAATTGGTAGTGGTTCGGGACAAAATTCTTCTTAGGATAAAAAGAAGGATTACACCCTCAAAAGAAAAACAACTTCAAGAAAGTGTATCATTGTTGGGTCTGTGGCAAACCTGGTCATAAAGCCTGTTAGAAACTAATAACGTGATAGAGAATAGTTTCTAGGACCGTTTTGGCTCAAGACTTATTAGGTCTTAATCTAGGAATAATAATGTTCATATGATAAAGCATAGCGGAATAAGAACAAAATTATAAACAAGGTTTTACCAAACATTCTCCACAGCCCCAATATTATTATATCAACATAATACGGTTACACCAATCATTGTAACAGGAATCCAATGATTCTTGAGGCTAAACACTAAACTACCATACCCTAGGTGTTTCCCATAAAACACCTGTACACACACACGTTTCCTGATGTTTACATTGTGACACTTGAATGAATAAAACCTGTACCTTATTTCTATTTATATAATAGAGACATTAGGGTTTACAAAATACTACAAAGGACTATAATACAAAAACTTCTTTGTAAAGCAAGTCCTTGTCTTTTGCAGTTTCTTCATTCTTCACTTTGTCTTCTTTAGTCCTTCATCTTTCACATGTTTTGTCTTATCAACTCAAGTATAAATCCCAACAATCTTCCCCTAGTTGATATGACAAAACCAAGTAAGCATGAACTTCCCTTGAAGTTAGTATGTATGAAAGATAACGAACTTCCCCTTAAACCATGCTATATCACCAAGGATCTTCAAGTTGCAGCAGCTTCAATGTAAAGATTTTTCCCCTTTTTGTCATCATCAAATAGGGGACAAGTGAAGCAACCTTGATCTTCACAACCACGAATCAATATTATACGACCAATCCATCTTTCCAATATTTCAAAGTCACACACCATTAAGTTTTCCGCATCTATAAATGTACTTGAAACAGTAGAAATCAAAACCAGTAGTAGTAATAACAACCAGCAGTTGAAAAACCTTGATCTTCATAATCACCAACCAATACCATACATCCAATTTAGTCCTTTAATGTCTTGAATTAACCACCATTAAGAACACCAAAACGCTTACTTACTAAATGAACTCAAGACATAAAAATCCCAAATCTTCAGTAAGAATACCAATGAATAATCATGAAAACTTTCACCTTGATGTAGCACATAAATGGTTAAACATTGAAACATTAAGCTTCCCCTGAAACCCATATGTTAACCATTTGTTGAATCTTCAATTCTGTAGACTCTTATGTAATGATTACTAATGAAGAAAACTAAGTATTACCAACTTGATGCTGAAGTAGAACAACTCAAACTTGTATCTCATATCTTGTACTAATCACGTGACTCCAAACTTATATGAAACAGCAAATATAAGTAGATTGCAATCTCTTGACAAAATCCTCATCTTCAATGAGACACTGAGCACTACAATGTAACTCCTTCAAGTGATAGTTAACTAGGTCTTCATCCATCCACCCCTTGACCTATGAAAACTAGATTTTGACAAGTCTTCGTCACAACCATAAAGCACGAACAAGTTATCTTTAAACGTAATGGTGCCGTTTAAGATATTATAAAACACAAACCTGTGAAACTCCACTTCATCGTCAAATAGGTGATAAAAACCTTTCTTCGTAATCAATTAAATCAATAATAACGAGCCTTTTGAATCTGTTAAGAACCAAAAATCAAACTTCAAAAATCAAAGCTCCTGATTATGTGTCATTCTCTGACTTGTCACAAAGTCAGTCAAGAACCAAAATCTCTTCATGTGTGTGTCTTCAAAAATCCAAAACCATATAACAATCTTCTATCGCACAAAGCTAAAAACCATCTTCATAAAGACCAAGAACTAAATTCATGTATATACAATCCCCATGAAACAATCAGTTTTTATCTCTGACTCTCGTACCCATAACCCATATCATGAATACCAAAAGAGAATAAAAGCACCGACCCATGATTTTAATATGTACGAGATTATAACCACTATCCCATGCATCGACAAAAACAAATCTCACACACCGACCCATGATTGCAATATCATATATCAGTTAATTATCAATATCACGTACCATACACAATTCAAAGCTGCTTCTCCTCGAGCTGAATTATTACCAAGAACCTCTCATGATAGCAGACTTACTCACATCATTTGAAGACTCCACGAGCAGTACAAAAGAAAGATAGTAGTTGAAACATAGAACAAGCAGTGGAAACTTTCTAAAGCAACAGTGGTAAAATTTAACTAGCAGTGGAAATGAGATACTACCAGCAGTGGTAACGTGAAACGGAGCAGTGGTAAATATTGAACGACCAGTGGAAACAATATACATGAGCAGTGGAGACCATGAACACGAACAGTACACATAAATCCAAAACAAGCAAGTAGAAACTTGAAAGTACCAATATCACATGCTAAATTACCCTTTTTATGTAACACCCATCGTATTCATAACAGTCGACTTATCAAAACAATTTCCTTCTTACCTTGACCAATAAAGCACGAATCCACTCCCAAACCAATTTAGCGTGCCATCTGTAAAGTTACTTTCTAAACCAGTAAGCACAGTTCCACAAGAAATCGTATCCCTACTCCAAGTTCCAATAATACCAGCTTCAAAAACATTAAATACCAGTAACCCTGGTTATTCATCGTATCACATCTTTAGTACCAGTAACCTTGCATAATAACTAGTAATCTTCAGTCAACAAGGAGAAAAGTTACTCATATCAAACAATCTCAACCAGTAAACATTCAACAGGCGTATGATCATGAATAACTAGTATCCTCTCTTCATAGAATCCAAACTAGGATTTCAATAACAGTAGCCTATGATGTGCATAAGGATTTACACAAGACACACTTCGATCCAATAGCAAAAATTCTAAACAAATAACACTCAATACCAGCAGCAACATTAATACATGGCTTCATTATTGTCCAATACGGTTAGATATACTACTAGGGTTCATCCTTGAAACAATATTCAAGTCCCCAAAACCAGTAGCAATAATGAAGCAAACCATGAATTGAAGAACAAACCCTGATATCTAGGGTTCCAAAAATAGGAAACACTAAACATCGAATCGACTTCAAAGTTGCTTCTACCATGAATTATAGGCATCAAACATCGTTAAACCAACTTCTATGATGAACTTAGAACAAGAAAATACGAATTCATGAAGTTTAGTATCAAGAAAACCCTAAAAATTCAACTTTTTCACCTGTTGCAACAGCAGACTTCAACAATTTTTATCTTTTTACTTACATCTCAAATCGAAGATCCCTCCAGTGGAACTCTTTATTGATATGTAGAGAAACTCCAGTAAAAATTTCAGTCCGATCCAACGGTTAACGAATGAGATATCGCCGTTTGAAAACTGTCCTGCAAAAAGATACGAAAATAGTTCCAGATTCGAATTTTTCTTGTTTTCTCCGTTCTTCGACAAACAAAACCTTGTAAATCCCAGATATCAAGAGCCCCCGCTCTGATATAGGGATGAGCATGGTTCCGGAACCGGTTGGAACCGGAACCGGAACCGGAACCGGTGGATCCGAGAACCGATTTTTCTGAAATGTGGGAACCAAGAACCGAACCGAGTATAGTTTTTTGGTTCCGGTTCCAGTTCCGGTTCTTTTGGATATATCCGTATAGGAACCATTTTTTTATTAAGCTAATAAAAAAAATTAAACTTTTTAGGAACTTGCAACCATTTACATTTATGCAAATAACAATTAACAACTAAACCATAAACTCAAATAATCAATCATTCCATAGTTACTTTCACTTGTTCATATTTTTAACAAAACAATAATGCATAACAATCCGAAAAACAAAATGAAATAACTTAAAACTTTGTCCATCAAAATAACTAAGAGTATTTAGAGTTCCACAGTTTGTTTCTCTTTGTCTTTTCTGGTTAGTTTCTCTAATTGTTCTTCCATATCCTTGACAATCTCATCGTCTTTAATAAGATCTTCAACATCATCCCAATTAATTTGCGTTCTCGACTTTCTCACCCAATCTTGGGTGCAAATCAAAGCTTCGACAATCGGTTTTGACAAGCGAGTACTATAAGGGTCTAGTACACATCTACCCGTACTAAACGCCGCTTCGGATGCCACAGTTGAGATTTGAATTGCCAAGATATCTAACACAAAGAAAAAGTATATAAAAATTAATGCATAATATGTAAGTAAAAAGTATTCTTTGAAACTGAACAATCTAGTTCAAGTAAGATTCACACCCATTATTTATTATAATAATAATATAACATTCGTATAAAAGACTTTGTTATTACCTCTAGCCATTTTTGCAACAATCGGGAAACGAGGACCATTTACCTTCCACCATTGAAGAATGTCAAGGCTTTGACCTTTACGTAATTCAACCTTCAGCTCTTTAAGGTACCTATCTAACTCAGTTTCAGTTTCATATGAGCTAGTAGCATCAACATTATAATAATCATTTAAGAAATCATTATCGCCATGATTAGGAGATGTATCTTCAGATTCCTTTTGCTCACCCATACCCAAATTCGACGTAAGAAAATCAAACCTTTCTTTATATGTGCCAAACAACTCTCCCATTTTAGTCTTAACCTCTTCAATCATATCTTCAATCTTGCTCTCAAGTTCTTTGTTGCTCATAGTTTTTTCCTTGGTTATACCATAACTAACAATTTTTCTAAAACCATGAGCAAGTAAGTGACACTTCTTAGTAGGATCTAACAAAACCGCAAAATACATAAAATCATTTATTTTCTCCAATTTTCCCCAATAATCATCATATTTTTGTTTCATTTTAGACGCCATAATCTTATAAGTGGGTTTTGATTGCCACTTCCGAATATGGTTGTCTACATCAAGAATCTCACCAAAAAACAAATGAGACAAAGGTTTAGTAGAGGCCGACATATTTTCGGTTTTAACTATGATTTTTCAAGAAATTCAATCATTCCTTCACATACCCCAAAATGGTTATAGTCGGGCACTTCTTCAAGGTCATTACTATATTCCGAGTGTCTAGCATCATATAAATAAAATGCATCCTTTAAATCATGGGCGACTTTTAACATCTCATATGTGGAATTCCACCTCGTCGCATAATCACTAACCAAAAACCTCTCTGTTTGTAATTCGGAATCCACAACACATTTTTTAAACTTGGTGATTCTTTGTGTTGAAAATTTAATGTACCTAACAGCCTTAGTTACACATTCAATCGGGTAACTAAATTCCGTCAAACCGTTTTTCACAATCAAGTTTAAAATATGTGCGAAGCACCTAATTTGAAAATGTTTTCCACCATCATACATAGTGGGTAAGTGTTTTGCCAAATAATCAAGTGCCTTATTATTTGTACTAGCATTATCGACGGCAATTGTCATAACATTTTTCAATCCCCACTCGGTTATGCATGCTAATAACTTCCTACCAATATCATCACCCTTATGACTATTTATTGGTATAAAATTG
Source organism: Artemisia argyi (assembly GCA_030686995.1). Taxonomy (NCBI): domain Eukaryota; kingdom Viridiplantae; phylum Streptophyta; class Magnoliopsida; order Asterales; family Asteraceae; genus Artemisia; species Artemisia argyi. The sequence continues at coordinate 21,396,709 of CM060676.1, forward strand.
ATGATACGCTTATGCATAACCCATTCGTCATTAATAAAATGTGCCGTTCCGACCATGTAATTAATCCTTTGACAATGAGATGTCCATGTATCCGTTGTAAAGTGCACAGTACTCGTCGTTTTGCTTAAATAACCCATTAACTTATTTTTTTCTCCCATATAAAACTTCATAACATCTCTAGACAACTTGTGACGTGATGGCAAAACAAACCTAGCATTTAAAGCTTGTGTGTACTCTATGAAAGCCTCATGTTTCACAAAAGCAAAAGGTAACTCTGCTATAACAAACAACTTAAGCAAAGCTTTATAAATTCTATTGTCATCATGTTTCCAAGTTGCAACACTACTAGTACCACCTTCAACACTAGTGTCTACTTTAAATTGCAACGTTCCTTGTTTATCTTTTAGAAGTGCCGGGTTTTGTTTACAACTCTTAGTAATATGTTTTTTTAAATTAGACATACCATTTTCCGCAGCAAGAGAAGTATCACAATACTTGCATTTTGCTATCTTCCTTTTCTTTCCATCTTCATCTTCATCATACAATTTCTCATAGTATTGCCACCATTCGGATTTTTCTTTCCCTTCGGCTTTACTTTTCTTTCTCTTCGGAGTTTTTGTTAACTTCGATTTCCTTTTACCCAAATTTGAACCTCATGTATTAAGATCAATATGTGTTGAATTCGTATCACCCTAAAAAAAATTACGAGATACAGATGTTAGAATTTAGATTACCAAATACCAATCATAATGTAGTAATATAATAAAAGTATCTGTTATCAAAGTTTTAATAAAACTATCTATTAAATCACATGATCTCATCATCACGTTAGGCAAACTATCTATCAATTAGGCATTCAAATATTCAATGGAGTATGTGACTTAATAACTAATTAGCTACTGACGACACATAAAAATAAAATACAATATAAAGTTACTTCCATTGTTTTGATAATGATGAATGATCTTGGAATGTTATTAGGTTTAGATTAATTATTGATTTGTGAATGAACTAAAGATTAGGGTTTGAGTGTTTGGCTTGATGGCTATTAGGTTTTTTTTTTTTTTTTTTTTTTTTTTTTTTTTTTTTTTTTTTAATGATACGTAGGATTTGATTTTGATTACTATTTTGATAAGAATTAAAAAAAAAGTACATATTTTTATAATTATTAGATCTTTGGTTCCGGAACCAAGAACCAGTGGAACCGATCCAAGAACCGAAAAATCTCAAAATGAAGAACTGGAACCGGAACCAATGGTTCTGGTTCTGGTTCGGTTTTTCATGGTTCCGGTTCGGTTCTCGGTCCGGTTCCAGTTCCGGTTCTTTGGTTCTTTTGCTCATCCCTACTCTGATACCACATGTTAGAAACTAATAACGTGATAAAGAATAGTTTCTAGGACCGTTTTGGCTCAAGACTTATTAGGTCTTAATCTAGGAATAATAATGTTCATATGATAAAGCATAGCGGAATAAAAATAATATTATAAACAAGGTTTTACCAAACATTCTCCACAGCCCCAATATTATATCAACATAATACAGTTACACCAATCATTGTAACAGGAATCCAATGATTCTTGAGGCTAAACACTAAACTACCATACCCTAGGTGTTTCCCATAAAACACTTGTTGATGAGTATGCAAATACTCATCATTTCACCACCATTTTGATACGTAAAAATACAAAAAAGGCCAAAAACAATATAGATATCCTTGGTTCCGTGATTTTATGTGTTGCAGGTACAAAGGATTGAAATCTGGGCGGAAACATACAATTTTGATCGACAAACGTGCATCTTTGAACGACTCGACAATAAATTGTGCATACTGTGATATTAAAAACGAAGTCGAGTAAATTCTAGATATGGTTGTGTGATATTAATCCAAAACTATGCTTAATCATTAACCAAAGCCAACCCAAATCTTTCCCAACCCAATCCAAACATAAGCCCAACCAATCCAACCCTTTTTACTAATAAACTCCAACCTCCTACACCTCTCTCCAGAATATCACGTACCGAACAAAACAACACATCTTCCCCAAGAAACAAAGCCATGGAAAAAAATGCCACAACCTCCCATGAATTTGTCTCCTCTGCCCCCTAACATACCTGCTCCAGCCACCTTCTTGTTCCCTCAGTATCTTATAAGATATTTCCAGGCTGGCACATCACAACCTCAAAATTGGCGCCAAAAATAAAATGGAGGGCTGAGATTGTTTCAAGAAAATTCAATGGGTGGGATTTGTTCTAAACAAGCACAAGTGAAGACCCCTAGTTGGTATTTTAGTATAAATAAGATTTCTTGTAAGCCTTTGATGGCAAGTAGGTTTTAATATAGTTTTAAGTTTAATTGTAATCTGCTCTTTCAATTCCAGTTTTAAGATTTTAGTGTTAAGCCTTGTATTCCAAGTTCAGTTATAATAAAAATTAAGTTCCAGTAAAAGTTCTTTCATGATTTTTATTTAAGCGTATAAGATATGTTCATGCTTTAATGGTAGTCGAATGTCGTAGTCTTTTTTTTCTCAAAAATTAATTTAAGTTAGCAGCTTGCTGCTTGTTTTTAAAAGGAATGACAATTTTAAGTTCTTGAGTCAGAAATTTTGTTTATGCTTATTTGTGGTTTCAAGCTTTCATAAGCTCATAAGGAATCTTCAAAACTGTAAAAGGTCGCGTAAAGAGAACAGGAAAACAAGAAGAGAACAAGAGACCGTAGCTGTGAGAATCATGGATCAAATTGGTTTAGCGCTTCATGGGAAGCATTAGGATAGGTCGAAATTAATGTCGCCACGGCAGTTAGATTAAAGGTTCTACACACTTATTTTCTAATTTCTGCATTCCTGGTGTAACTTTGTACAACGTGTTCTTACTAATTTTAGTGTTAACCTGCCATTTGTTTCTGATTTTAACTGCTTGTTTCTGCTTGTTGTTGTTTATCCCAAACTAGTATGACCTTGTAGCTTCGTAGTGTAATTCATCTTTTGCCCCATTAATGTTCCGTAGTAGTGTTTAAGTAATGTTTGGATTGGCTCGTTAACTGGTGCTCATAGCTGTTTAATACTTACTCTTAGTTGTTACAGATATCTAGAAGTCTAACTAGGATAGTAGTAACATTAAAACCTTAGAAATCTTTAGTTAATTTTAGTTTACACAATCTGTTGAGATCTTTAGTTTGTATAACCTACTCGTTAAGTTTAAGAGTTGTTTAATCTATTGAATCTAGTTTTATTGTACATCATTTTCAGTCAAGCAAAAGTAGTATTAAACTTTCTTTAGTCAACTTTTAAAATAAGAAAGGTTAAGATGGTTATCTGATTCAGTAAATTGGAGCAGTACACCAGATAATCTGTAGGAGTCAATCTTGTGTGAAATTAGTTAAAAATTGTTTTTGTTGGTAAATTTGTTTCTCGTTTACCTGGGATAAAAAGCAAATTCAGACTTGAAAACCGTTAGCTTATCTTGAAGTAATTCCAAAGTTGCATGTTTTGGGTGTTCATGTGCCCTGCACTTGTGTTTCCTCTCTTCTAACCCGTTTTTCCATAGCAAATAACTGGTTCAATTTTTAGGCTTTTTACTTAATTATCGTTGTTATGGGTGGTTAGTAGTACCAATTTGTTGGGTCTAAAACTCATCTGCTATGTCTTGCTTGTTTTCTCAGTATAGTCGAGCCTACAAGTAGCCCCTTTTAGATCAGTGTTTGTTGATTTGTATCAGTAAACATTGAACTTCTTTGATCGCTGTAACTATTTGATTTTACCCCGTTGATTGTTGTTATTATTCGTTAGTAGTTCCCTGAGCTTGTGTACTATTACGTATTAAGCTCAAATTCCGTTGTGTTGGTTTATAGTTATGGTGATATTTGCTTAGTTCCTTAATATCGCTTTATAGTATAGCTTCATATCTGTTGATTTCCAAGCTTAATCGAATTTTGTTCCTAGCTTGTTCTAGCTTGGTGATTGTGGTTGCTTGCTTGTTTAGTTGTGTTGATGATTTCTTGAGTTTGTGTATTAATTAGTTTTTAGTATAAAGTCTATTAGTATTAGCTTAAAACTCATTGTGATAGTTGTAGTTCGTTAATACTACTTTAACCATTTGAAGCTGTTGGGTCTGTACGCTGGCATAAGCTACTCAAAAATGTTTCCACAAAAATCCTTTCTCATAAGTTACTTAAGATCCATTGTCGGGTAGTTTGCAAAAAGAAATAATTGAAAGAAAACGTTTTGCAAAGAAGTGGGCACTGTGGGATTTGAACCTGAGACCTAGCCAACAAATCAGACACAACACACATGCGCAATACCATCTGCTCTGCCATATGACTCTTGCTATAGTTTGTATTGTTTTGTATTTAATAAATTGTTGTCTGTTTAGCTTATTTTCCCCTTAACATTTTGTCTAGCTTATTTTCTGCTTATTTTTCAACTTAATCCCCACCTCCTTTTATTTTTAGGTCATTTATAACTAGTAGAATTTATAGAAAAAGTTTCAGATTTATTTAAAACGTTTTAGCATTTGTTAGCATTTACTTAGTATTAAAAAGCTTTTAATAAATAATAATTAGAAATATATATATATATATATATATATATATATATATATATATATATATATATATATATATATATATATATAAATTGATTTTCTTGTTTCTAAAATTTTCTTTTGTCATCTAGATTATAAAAAATTAGCTATAGGCCCATAGGACTAATCGTGTTTAGAATTCATTTTGTAATTTTGCATAGTCGCATTTATTTTTATGCTTTTAATCCTTGTTTTTAGTTTCTTATACATTTTCAAATTAGTAGCTCATGTTTCTGATTCATACTTCCAAATAATCTCTCATCCAATCTTACAAACACTTTAATTCCGAGCCTTAAATGATATTTGCCCATTCACACCTCGTTGGGACACGACCCGGGTGATCACTTGCCCGGTATCACACACAAATATATATATATATATATATATATATATATATATATATATATATATATATATATATATATATATATATATATATATATATATATACTTTTTTGCCTCTATATGATACAAGTTAGAAAAACCATATTATTATATACGTTTCCTTTCGAATTTACTCTCATATACGTTTCCTTTCGGATTTACTCACACATATATTCATTATCAGTAATTAGTTTGTCAAAATTAACTTCTTTTTCTTTTCTGATATGTTTTCCATTTACATCTATAAATTTACTTATCCAAGGTAAAATAGTGAAATTTAGAAAGCCTGATAGCATGAACCGCAATAAAGATATTTTTTTTCTGAAAAAGAGAAGAAAAACAGAAAATACCAAAAATAATCATGATAAGATACTTTCACTTTTTTAGGGGTCATATCAGTTATGTTTGGTACATGGCTTATAAGAGTTTATTGGAGCTTGAGTTTATAAAATAAGTTTCGTTTGTTGCTTATGGCTTACAAAATAAGTAATACGCATCCATAAGCCCAAACCCTTTGTATGTAGTGGATGAACATACAGTCAATTTAATGTTTTGGAATAATTTAATAACAAGTTGGTCGATCAAGCATGTGATTAAACCGTGTCATCCACACTCCTAATCCAACAAATAATGTGAGACAAATGTTCACATCTTTTTTTCTAGAAGAGACAAATATTATTGATGTACAATGGTTGCTCTATTTCTCGACTTAGATTTATTGATCCAGGTTGCTAACTTGCTATATGAAGTTTTATAATAATTTTACAAATGTTTTTCCGTGAACATTGTTATATGCATTCAGGACCGTCCTTTTGCTTTGGATGGCCCGATGCGAAATCACGAATGATGCCCCTATAAATCATGAAAACTTTAACTATTATGAATAAAAAGTTCTTTGATATTGCGGAAAGACACTAATAAAAGAAAGTAATATTTAGCAAAGACACTAAAAATTCAAAACATTATATACTTAGATATGTATAAAGCTATAATTATTAATAGGGGTTCTTCTAACTTGTTCCCTAGGAGCACAAGTTAAGCACACCAAAAGTACACAAGGGCCCACGAAAAAGTACACAGGGATCCACATAAAAATACAGACAAGTGTACTTTTATGTGGGTCCCTATGTACTTTTCATGTACTTTTGGTGTACTTAACTTGTGCCCCTAGGGCACAAGTTAGAAAAACCCTATTAATAGATATACTAAATTGGGAGCCTCTTACAATAAATGGCCCTGTATGATTGCACCACTTGCACATGCTAATCGCTGCCAGTGTATACATTTCCTTTCTTTCTGATTATTTATCACACTTTCTTTTATTAGCTTGTCAAAATATATTTACTTCTTTTGTCATTTCTGATACATCTTCAATTTACATCTATAAAGATATTTTTTTCTCGAAAAGAGAAGAAGAATACAAGATACCAAAAATAATCGTGACAAGATACTTTCACTGTTTTAGGGGTCGTATTTCTTTATATAGTATTGTTACGTTTTATTTTCTCTTATAATTCGTAAGTTAAGTTTTTACAGTATCTATATTTAGTTGGTATTGAAATGAGGGATGGATGCATCCACCAGAATCAGCCGTCGGCCATAGAAAAACAAAGAAGGAAGACGACAAATTCGAGGGTGGGGCCCGCAGTGTATGACTTGAATGACACGTGAAGACAAAGTATATGACTCCCACCTGTACTCTACACATTTCAAGGATACCCTTTTTTCCTTTTCCCATACTTTTTAATACTACTTTTTTATGTAACTAAAATACTAAATAGGAATGCTAAAATTACATAAAAACGCTAACAAAATTATTTACAAAACAACGTGTAGAGATGATTGGTTAAATCAATAAAAAAAGAGAGAAACGGTCACAAAATCCACTAGTCACACGCTCACACATGATTTTGTGAAAGTTTATTTGTGGATGTGACATTCCTCAACATTAAAAGAACAAAAAAAATATATCCAAGCTGAACCCTTTATAACCGTATATTACGAAAACGACTATCTAATTCGTATAATATCAAAATGGTCTTTTAGTGCGCGCAACAAGCACGCTTCCGTTAGATAGACGAGACATGCCTCATCTTCTAAATATAACAATTCAGAACGCGCGTATCATCTGCGCGTATAGTCTTGGCGTGCTTTATGTATTTATATGGATTCTGAAGGTGCATTTCACGGCAGTCGCGCAAATGATATTTTTATTTGCGCGTTTCATTTAATTAAATTTATGGCAAACAAAAAAATGCCACACAAGCATGTGTACACACATGCTCGCGCGCATTCAGGCTTTCCATGCGTCAAGCAAAACAATCCACGTGCGCATCCAGCTAGGTGCGTTCCATCCTCTATGCGCGCTCAATGTCGGTTCCATGTGTCGAGCAATAAACATTATTATGCTTATGCTGACAAAAAGTAAAGAAAAATAACAAATTTTTTATGTAATACAAGTTTGCTGGTATAAATTTGTCATACTCAAATATAAAAAGTTAAAAACCGAAAAAGCTAAAAAACCGAACCGAAACCGATAATAAACCGAAAAATCGAATCGCAAAAAACCGAGCGCTTTTGGTTTTAGGTTCTATAAAAACCGAACATTTCGGTTCGGTTTCGATTTTAGGCAAAACCCAACCCAATCCGAACCATGCACGCCCTACTTAAACAGGTATGGTATTAAAACAATATAACTTGTACGACAACCAAATTACGTATTATTTTTTGTTCCTTTTCTAACTATATACGTATGGTTTAGACTTTAAAAATGTAAAAACTAAAAACTTATAAAAATATATCAAAATGGATGTTAAATTAAAAAACACAAAATTTTAAAAAATATGGTGAAATTAGATCATAAAAATAAAATAAAATAAAAATATATTTCAATTTAAAAATAAAAGTGAATTTTAAGTTAGGAAGTGATATATGTCATCTTATGATTGTAGCTCTTTATTTTAAATTTTGGTTATGAGTTAAACTTGGAGTTAGTTGAGAAGTGACATATGTCATCTCATAATTGGAGTTTTTATCTTAATTTTTGGTTAGAAGTTAAGTTTGAAATTAGATGCATTATATAATAGTATAGATACAGTATTAACATCATGCTTTAATTGCTTGTACACTTTGCCAAATAAATTTTTAGAGTGTAAAAGCTCGTGGGCTATAGCCTATATATTAGAACGGTAAACGTCTCCAAACAGTCAAAAAGTAAATTTTCTTTAAACCATGGTTGTCAGGATCCCGATCCTGATCTTATAATCTTACGATTTTATAATACTGCAAAATAAAAACGATCCGGATCTTACATAGGATCTTTGAAAGCTTAAGATCTTATAGGATCTCGATCCTGATCATAGAATTTTAGGATCTAATCCAATCCGATCTTACTTTTCTCGAACTAGCAAACTAAAAAACTACAAATTTATTAATTGTGTTTTGTAAAATTGAAAAAACAACATGTTAATCCTCTTATACATTTCATAACAATAATTTAGGACAACATTTCTATGAAACATTTATATAATTTTGTGTTTATGTATATAATAATTTATAAATTTGTATAATGTTACCAATGATACTTAAAAAATGACATTATAGTAGGATCTTAAAATTTCGATCCGATCTTGCGATCTCGATCTTGCAAAGACAAAATCGATTCTAAGTAGGATCCTGATCTTGAAAACCTTGCTTTAAACGATTCACTGTGTCAACATAATTGAGTCAATTCAAACTTACGACTCTTTTAATATTCACCGCGTTTACTTTTGGACACCTATATTTTCTGCATTAGCCATGCAACAGAACCTAAAGTCTAAAATGAAACAGTACATATTTCGTTATTAAATTGGAAAATTTTGAGTGTAACAATTGGTCAAATCATATTACAGATTTACAGCTATCGTTTTATGTTTTATTAACAAATGTGTATAACATATTGCTGTATTAGCCAAGGAAATGGTCGTTTCAATGAAGTGGTGACTGTTGGTATTTTAGTATAAACAACAGTGACCCGACCTGAATTTTGGACACATTAGTTTAACTTAAATGATACTAAAAAAAAAAAATAAATAAAAATAAATCAACTTTACCCGAGCTTGTTTTTTACGTGGTACGAAGGATGCTTCTATCAAAAGGTAGAGAGCATGTTCTAGATGATCTCTCGTCTTTTAACTATTTACTTTTGTATCCAAAAGAGAGGGGTTAACTTAAATGATACGGGTGAGTAAAAAAAATAAAAATAAAAATAAAAAACTTGAATGTAAGCGGATAAGAAAGAGTACTGAAAATTGTCGTTTATGGATACAACCAACACGAGTCCACTTGAGAAAGTGGGCAATAAAATACTACTACTACTCCGTACTAACATTCCATTTCTTTATTAAACATTAGTTTTTTTTTTTTTTTCCCTTTAACCTGGGGCACAAGCTAATTATATCAAAATGACAGAGGGTGTCACGAAAAAGTACAAAAAAGTACTCAGGGATTCATGAATTTTGTGGATCCCTAGGTACTTTTTTGCACTTTTTATGGGTTCTTAAATACTTTTTGTACTTTTTTTAATAAGGCACAAGTTAATTACATCAAAACGACAGAGGGTCTCACGAAAAAGTATAAAAAAATACTCAGGAACCCATGAATTTTGTGGATCCCTGAGTACTTTTTTGCACTTTTTATAGGTCCCTTAAATATTTTTTTTATGTGTTTAACTTGTACCTAGAGCAAAAGTTAGAAAAACCTAAAACATTATTCGCATTTTGTAACGCCGAATAAATCCCAATACAATATAATAAACAATGTTAAAGTACCAGAAAAAGTCACATAAACAGTTATTAGATGTGAAAGTACCTTAATAAGGGCCGTGAGTCTATACTAGTGTAGACTGATCAATACAAAAACAATACTGTATGATTTACTCCAATTATACCATTTGTAGGAAAACTAATATGATACAAACTTGCAAATATGATGGTAACAGGCAGTGACGTATAGTTGTATACTTGTATACGACCCGCCGAAACAACAATACGTGACAATGTTCAAAACTTAGAGCAGTTTGCGAGGTAGAGGAACAAACTAAACAAAATACTCGTATGAAAATCGACCCTGAGGTTGTTGTAACTGAGCTTGGATTTAGTCTCTACTAAAAATTTTAAAATTCCCACCATGGCAAAGCAATACTAACCAAGTTCGAACATAAAAAACTAAAAACAAGTTAATGGTTTTGCTAAAAGCTAACCACTACACGCATTGTATACAAGTGGGTCAAGTGGATGCTGATAGCCCCTTCATATATAGGGCCCGTTAAATTGGGTTTGACAATAACCTTTTCAAACCAATAACATTGCATCTTCGGATTAAAACAAACTACATATACCCTCTCATCATTATATTGATTGTTATGTTTTAGGCCCGTTTGGTTTGTAGATGGGTTTAAATTATGATTTGGATTTAAATGTAAAATTGTAGATTAGGATTTGAATTTGGATTTGAGGTAAAAAAGAGAAAATAATATTTAATTATATATTATATATAAATGATATAATATTAATTATTACTACCTCCGTCTCAAAAATATTGTCCATATTTTCATTTCGGGTTGTCTCAAAATGATTGTCCACTTTCCCTTTTAAGTAAAAACTAGAGAATATATTAGGGGAATATTCTCTTTGTGTGGTTGAAATCTAAAGTGGCTCCACTTTTATTAAACTTTGTAATTCTTGTCTCCTGACAATTATTTTGAGACGGAGGGAGTATAAAGTTTTATTTGAATATTAAAATAATATATATACACATTAAAAAAAGGAAGATGCTAGCTTAAAAAGGGAGGGCCCATCGTAGTTGCTAAAAAGACAAAAGAATTTGTCAGAAATCCTCTTGAGTTGTCAGTAAATCGAGAGGGGGAGGTACCTTTTATGCAATACCATGAACTTGGGCATCATTTTACTATTTAAAAACCCAGAATCTCAAACAAACAAAGTTTTTTACCTTTGTACCCAATCCTATTGCGTAATACCTCAAACAAAACTGCACCTTAATTTTGTACTACTAGCTGAGACTGAAAACAATTATTTAAATATGCAACTTGTCTTTCTATGACATTTATCATAATTGATATATTTTAACACGCAATCTCGAAATGCCAAAGATCAACCGCATATTTGAGACTTGAGCTGAGAGTGACATTTTTGCAAGTTTGAATAACTTTATCTGATTAAGATTTAAGAATACCAAACCCCTTATTTTCAATATGGGCTTACATTTTACACTAAAAATGTAGGTTTTGTAGCATTGGATCGGGCTTACAATTTCATCAGACATATCCCCCTGTATGAAAATCGATCCTGAGGTTGTTGTAACTGAGCTTAGATTTAGTCTCTACTGAAAATAATTTTAAAATTCCCACCATGGCAAAGCAATACTAACCTAGTTCGAACATAAAAAACTAAAAACAAGTTAATTGTTTTGCCAAAAGCTAACCACTAGATAACGCCAAAAGTACACGCATTGTATACAAGTGGGTCAAGTGGAAGTTGCTTGATAGGCCCCGTTAAATTGGGTTTGACAATTACTTTTTCAAACCAATAACATTGCATCTTCGGATTAAAATAACCTCTCATCATTATATTGATTGTTACTATGTGTTAATTTTGTACTACAAGTTGAGGAGACTGAAAACAAATATTTAAATGTGCAACTTGCCTTTCTATTACAATTATCAAATTTGTGAGTTACTTGAGTGACATTTTTGCAAGTTTGAAAAACTTTATCTGATTATTAATATATACCAAAGCCCATATTTTCAAGATAGGCTTACACTTTACACAAAGAATGTAGATTTTGTAGCACTGGACCGGGTTAACAATTTCATCAGACATGTCCCTATGTCATATTAAAGATTCATGCATGTCGTTATAAGTTACTCCTTCTTAATGTACTCACATAAGTGCATAGTGTACCAGAACTAGCTATTACATAAACAAAGTTAGAGGTGAATAAAAAAAGCTAGAAAGTTAACACTTTCGACTAGTTGGGTAGGACATCTGTTAGGCTTTCTTTGCGATGGTACGTACGTAATGGGGATTAGGTACTGTAGAATCGGCTTATTTGCAGTTTATAAGGCTGAATCCTAAGGGACTAGGATAAACCCCATAAAACACTGTCTTTAGTGCACATTTTGTTTTAAGGGAACAACAAAACTTCTTTTAAGTGAAAGGTAAAAAATATAATAGAACACAACTCAAATAACATCTTACATGTGCATACATTTGAGATGATAAAGAGGCCCAAAACATATCCTCAAAGTTGCTATCAAAGAGGGGAAAAAATAATAAATAAAATAAATCCAAAATTCCAAACTACAAAGCCATTCACCTTTATATATCATAGGCTTATTAGTAAAAAATCCATGTCAAATAAGCAAGGTGTTCAAGATAGGGATCATTATTAGGATTGGTTTCGCTTTTGCAAGTTCAAAATCGTTAGATCAGATCAGGATCTTAAGATCCTGCTGAATTGTCATTTTCTTAATAGTCTTTGTAATATTATTCAAATCGACAAATTATTATGTATCTTAAACACAAAATTTTATCAATAAGGGTTATCTTATTGCTACACTCCAGCCCACCTAATTTTTTTACTTTCAACAACCTCCACCCTCCATTTGGTCTTCTATTTACAGTAAAACATAGTTTTTTTGTCAGTTATTTCATACTTTTGTCAGTTTAATACTTTTAGCTTGTTAAACTTTAATTTTTTTTCTCCGCACTTTCTGTTTCCCAAAAAAAGAAAGAGGTGTTAGTTGTAAAATAGGAGGGTTCAAATAACCTATCTCGATAATAATCGAAAAACAAGTTAATGGTTTTACTAAAACCTAATTACCACGTAACCACAAAAGATACATGCATTGTATACAAGTGGCCAAGTGGGTCAACTGGAAGTTGCTAGCCCTTCATAGGTCCCGTTTAATAGGGTTTGAAAAAAAAATTAAAAAAAAAAATAATAAAAATAAAAACCTTGATTCTATTAAACCAATATCATTGCATCTTCGAATTAAATTAAATTACACGTTTTAATTTTGTACTACAGGTTGAGATTTGAATACAAATATTGAAACTTGCCTTTCTATACCAATTATCGTAAGGAAATATATTTGCTGTAATTGCATTGTACGGAGTAGCTAACTTCCTACAATTTGTGTTATAATTTGTGAGTCCCTGAGTCTTTTTGTGTGTCTCAGGATTTTTTTAGTGGGCCACTGATTCATTTCTTACGTAATTTATGTGAAGGATGGTAGCCAATTAACTATAAAAATTGTAGGCAAGTTACCCCTTATTATAATTGGTACATTTTAACACGAAATCTCGATATGCCAAAGATCAACCGCATATTTGTGAGTGTCTTAAGTGACAATTTTGCAAGTTTGAATAACTTTATCAGATTAATATATATACCAAACTCATATTTTCTAGTTTTCATAGCATTGGACCATGCTTACAATTTCATCATACATGTCCCCTGTCATATTAAAGTTTCATGCATGTCGTTGTTTGTTAGTTCATAATGCACTCATATAAGTTCATGGATGGGCATTGTCTTAAGTTGGAAAATAACCTTGACTAAAGTTGGAGAACTGTGAGCCTTTGAATTTTATCTAATAGCTCAAATAAAAAGAATCCAAAGGCAGACAAATGCCCAACTTAAGTCAAGTAATGAGAGGATCATCACCCTAAGTGCATAGTGTACTAGAACTAGTTATTGCATAAACAAAGTGATGAGGCGAAAAATGATCCGTTTTTAGGGGGTCATTTAAGCCGGAATTTGAATTTATTTGATTAAATATTTCCCTAAATCGTTCCTTTTGTGATTTTAGGTACTTTGGGAGAGAATTCTGGAAAAGAAAGCATTTTGGACGTTTTTGGAGCATAAAAGTGAAGAAAACCGCAAAGTCTTAATTTTCCTTGCTGGGAACAGTACCTGACGGCGTCAAGAGCAATTTTGTGACGGCGTCAAGAGCAATTTTGGTGACGGCCCAGTGAAAACGTGACGGCGTAAAATCAAGGCCGTCAAGAGTAAAAGTGGTGACGACCTAGAGCAGCAATACACATGACGGCGTCAGATCTGGATCTAGGCAATCCGAGAATTTTATTGGCGTCGAGATGACGGCGTCTGAAGTTTCTTCTTGACGCCGTCACCTCATGAAATCTATATATACTTTTCTAATTTTCATTCATTAAAGGTGGAACTTGAGAGGAGAATTTTAGGGTCGAACTTAATAAACTCTAGCACGACTTTTACAGTATTTTCAAGGGTTTTCATCACTTGAAACCCTTCATGTTCAATTGAGATAAGTATCCTTTCAATTCATTAAATATGTCTATGTGTTGTTTGAATATATATCTTACGCTTGTCTTGATTTTAACATGCTAGGCTAGATTTTTTATGTGTTTTCTTAGATGTAATGAAACCTAGATGTTGATTATAGGTTGATTGCTTATTTATAGTTGTAATGGATGAATGATTTTGATGTTAGGCTTAAGAAAACTGGCAGATCTCCATTGTGTAACTTGCTTGAACGTCTTAAGAAACATGAACCAATGCGTACTAAGGTTTTTATGGTTGTATTTAATGCATGAGCGAATTCTAGTGATCCCATGTTAGGAGCTTCTTGCAGGCTCGACATAGGAGTGAAGTAGGAGCTTATAGAGTTGGGGAAGTACGTACGCCACCCCACAATTGGTATTAAGGAATATAACCCGTCATCAACGCAACTGTAACAAACAATTAACCTGTAAAAGATATCTAGGGAGTAGTGAAATCTAAGTAAACACAATTCTCCCATTTATTGTTCACACCACTAGTTTAATTTAGTTTATTTACATTTTTGTTATTTTATTTTGACTGCATCTTAGTTATTGGGTTAGTTGACTAGCAACTAATTCAGCCCACTCTTCCAAAAAACCGATATTTTTAACTGCTTTTATAAAAAAAAATAAAACAAAAAGAATAATCCCTCACCTCTAGACCTAGTTTTTAGGATTTTCTAATCCTAGCGACACTATTCCTGAGTTGAAGGATCAATCCCCCGGTACTTGTCATTATACTATACTACAACGATCAGGTACACTGCCTGGTGAGGGTTGTAAGCTTCTCGAGATCCCTCGAGAGGTAAAGCTTGGTGCAATTCCCACGCATCAAGTTTTTGGCGCCGCAGCCCGGGGAATAGTTATTGTCTAGGTTAGGATTTCTTTTTATTAGGTCTACTTGCTAGATTCCTTTCTAGTAAGATTTTATTTTTATTTTTAGGTTTTCTTTAGTCTATCTTATTTATTTGTTTCTTTTGTTCGTAAACTATCTCGATGGATAACAATAACATTGATCGTTTGATTCCTGTTATTCGTGTTTTTCATCGTAGGATTTTCCAAATGCCCTCCCCAATCCCTTTAGTGGAAAATGAGAACCCACCTAACCTCTCGCCTAACCACCACTTTGACAATAATTCTGAAATAGAGGAGTCTGACCATGATGATGACCATAGGGCTAGTCCTTTTTACTATTCAGACTCCGATGAGGATCTAGATGATGGTGATGTGATTAATGAGTATAGGATGGAAGAGGAAGTGAACCCTCTTAGTATGTTGACCCTAGAACAAGGATTGAGAGTGATAGCTCATTCACTATGCAATTTCCTTGTAAGATAGGATTTAGGAGCTTTGATGCCTACCTTAACTCATCTCTCCCAATGAACATAATCTCGCGTAGTGAATATAATAAAATCATGATAGATGAGTTAGAATATTAAGGAATATAACCCGTCATCCACGCAACTGTAACAAACAATTAACCTGTAAAAGATATCTAGGGAGTAGTGAAATCTAAGTAAACACAATTCTCCCATCTATTGTTCACACCACTAGTTTAATTTAGTTTATTTACATTTTTGTTATTTTATTTTGATTGCATCTTAGTTATTGGGTTAGTTGACTAGCAACTAATTTCGCCCACTCTTCCAAAAAACCGAGATTTTTAATTGCTTATATAAAAAAAATAAAACAAAAAGAATAATCCCTCACCTCTAGACCTAGTTTTTAGGCTTTCTAATCCTAGCGACACTATTCCTGAGTTGAAGGATCAATCCCCCGGTACTTGTCACTATACTATACTACAATGATCAGGTACACTGCCTGGTGGGGGTTGTAAGCTTCTCGAGATCCCTCGAGAGGTAAAGCTTGGTGCAATTCCCACGCATCAAGTTTTTTGCGCCGCAGCCCGGGGAATAGTTATTGTCTAGGTTAGGATTTCTTTTTATTAGGTCTACTTGCTAGATTCCTTTCTAGTAAGATTTTATTTTTATTTTTAGGTTTTCTTTAGTCTATCTTATTTCTTTGTTTCCTTTGTTCGTAAACTATCTCGATGGATAACAATAACATTGATCGTTTGATTCCTGTTATTCGTGTTTTTCGTCGTAGGATTTTCCAAATGCCCTCCCCAATCCCTTTAGTGGAAAATGAGAACCCACCTAACCTCTCGCCTAACCACCACTTTGACAATAATTCTGAAATGGAGGAGTCTGACCATGATGATGACCATAGGGCTAGTCCTTTTTACTATTCAGACTCCGATGAGGATCTAGATGATGGTGATGTGATTAATGAGTATAGGATGGAAGAGGAAGTGAACCCTCTTAGGTATGTTGACCCTAGAACAAGGATTGAGAGTGATAGCTCATTCAATATGCAATTTCCTTGTAAGATAAGATTTAGGAGCTTTGATGCCTACCTTAACTCATCTCTCCCAATGAACATAATCTCGCGTAGTGAATATAATAAAATCATGGTAGATGAGTTAGAATATTAAGGAGTATAACCTGTCATCCACGCAACTGTAACAAACAATTAACCTGTAAAAGATATCTAGGGAGTAGTGAAATCTAAGTAAACACAATTCTCCCATCTATTGTTCACACCGCTAGTTTAATTTAGTTTATTTACATTTTTGTTATTTTATTTTGATTGCATCTTAGTTATTGGGTTAGTTGACTAGCAACTAATTCTGCCCACTCTTCCAAAAAACCGAGATTTTTAATTGCTTTTATAAAAAAAAAAATAAAACAAAAAAATAATCCCTTACCTCTAGACCTAGTTTTTAGGCTTTCTAATCCTAGCGACACTATTCCTGAGTTGAAGGATCAATCCCCCGGTACTTGTCACTATACTATACTACAACGATCAGGTACACTGCCTGGTGGGGGTTGCAAGCTTCTCGAGATCCCTCGAGAGGTAAAGCTTGGTGCAATTCCCACGCATCAAGTTTTTGGTGCCGCAGCCCGGGGAATAGTTATTGTCTAGGTTAGGATTTCTTTTTATTAGGTCTACTTGCTAGATTCCTTTCTAGTAAGATTTTATTTTTATTTTTAGGTTTTCTTTAGTCTATCTTATTTCTTTGTTTCCTTTGTTCGTAAACTATCTCGATGGATAACAATAACATTGATCGTTTGATTCCTGTTATTCGTGTTTTTCGTCGTAGGATTTTCCAAATGCCCTCCCCAATCCCTTTAGTGGAAAATGAGAACCCACCTAACCTCTCGCATAACCACCACTTTGACAATAATTCTGAAATGGAGGAGTCTGACCATGATGATGACCATAGGGCTAGTCCTTTTTACTATTCAGACTCCGATGAGGATCTAGATGATGGTGATTTGATTAATGAGGATAGGATGGAAGAGGAAGTGAACCCTCTTAGGTATGTTGACCCTAGAACAAGGATTGAGAGTGATAGCTCATTCAATATGCAATTTCCTTGTAAGATAGGATTTAGGAGCTTTGATGCCTACCTTAACTCATCTCTCCCAATGAACATAATCTCGCGTAGTGAATATAATAAAATCATGGTAGATGAGTTAGAATATAAAGGAGATAATATTATTGCTAGGGCAATGACATTGCATGTGTTTGTAGGAAGCTTTGTTTATCTTGTTGAGTTCATGGTTATAGAGAATCTAGGAGAATTTATTGATAGTAAGTTAACCCAAGTTGTTTTTGGGAAACCTTTCAAAAGGTTGACCAACCTGGATGAAAAACTTATGGAAGGTTTAATTACATTCTCGGATGGGGATGAAGATTTTGTCTACAAAATGCCCCGTGCATACCCTAGGTTCAAGGATTTCTCCATGGAGAAGTGTAGTAGGTATCCGCCCCTAGAAATGCTAAGCGAGAATGATAAAAGAAAAGGGCTTAAATATCCTCATGAAAAAAATAAAAGGTATTATCGTGGATGTTTAGAGTTAAATGATGATTATAAGAAAGATGAGGCGACTATTAGATGGCTCACCCTTGGGTATGTGAGCATAAGCGACACACGATAGCCCATGACCTTGAGTCTAGCTACAAGACTCGTAAATAAAGAAAAGCGCTTCTTGGGAGGCAACCCATGCTTTGTGTGATTTTTATTTTATTTGATTGTTATTTGTTTCCATATGCATGCTTTATTTTTATTGTTGGTAGATCATGTTTCATACTAAAATGGTGAAAGTACTTTATTTTGTTGTTTGGCTTTGTCTTAACTTCATCCAAAGGTATTTCGCAAAAGATAAGTGTAAGGGGAAACCCCAAATATGTTTTTAAGAAAAAAAACCGATCGTGATTCTCCACAATATTAAATGGACATGTATATTCGTATTTGTTAGAGTCAAATGCTTGTATTGAGTCATAATGATGTTTTGCAGGATTTTCCAGTAAGTAGGATAAAGTTTTTCCAGAAATTTTTCGAAAACTTAACATAAAGATTTCTGCAGGTCACTTCTGACGGCGTCAGGAAGAAATTCCTGACGGCGTCACGGGTAAAAATATGGAAATTTTGCCAGTTTTGTTTTTCTAACGGAGTCTTAAAGTTTTTGTCGAATTTTAGTTTTATAATCTCCAGGAAATCTGCAAACATTCATTCCACAAGCATTATATCTTACTTTGTTTTCTAGGATTTGTTAGCATATATAGATTGCCGTCGATTTTACGCGAGGTTGTCTTGTTTGTTTTCTCAGGTTTAACAGGTTATGTTTGACAAGAAGATGATTTATATTCTGGAAGGGAAGCTTTGATTGTTCATTTTCTTGGAGGAAGATCTAACCTTGTTGACCCACTATCCACACCGAATGAATCAGGGGAGTATTTGATTTCATTCTTTTACCTGTTTTACTTTTACATTCTTTAATTGAACATTGGGGACAATGTTCATCCTAAGTGTAAGGGGAGGGTAAAATGATGATACCTTATAGATAAACTTGCACTTGAGTTTGTTTGTTTGATAGTAGGTGTGTAATAAAACTATGAGAAATACTTGTTAGTGTAATTTTAGCGCCAAATTCAAATTTTTTTACAACATTTAGGAGTGAAACTTTTGCCTTAGCAAGCGTCTCATGGATAGGAGTCGTATGACTAGCACAAAACCGTACTATTCATGAAAATTTTCCACCCAAATATGTGAGGTTCACCTTTAGATTTGATAGGAAAAGCATTTACTTTTTGTGCTTATGAGTGTACCGGTAGCATTTAGATTCTAGAACTTGCGTTAGTGATGCATCCCGAGACCGCTAGTGAGACTACATTCGTGTAGTAGGATTTACTACATGATAAGAGGCATTAGGATCACCCTTGTATTAAACCCGTATCATAATTACTTTCCCATTTAAGTCATATTACTTGGCTAGTTAAGTCAATTAATTTTTTCCCACACCTTAGCGTTGTACTCATTTTTAGTACACGAAACCCCTAGTACACCCCTCCGAGCCTATCTTTTCGTTTTTGACTTTAAGCATCTTACTTAAAGGAAGAATTTGTTACACCCCACTTAAATGTACAACCAAATCGCCTTAGCCTTCCGTGTATGTACTCATCTTTAGTGCATTATTGTTACATGTTTAAACCCTTAGTTAATTATCTAATTGATTACATGGTTGCTAAGTCGAGTCATATCCTTGTACATATTGTTTTGGGACGATTGGGACTCATGGGTAAAGTACTATTGTTATGGAGTAATGGGGAAGAACATCATTTTATTACCCCCATACGTACGTTAATCTTAAAAGTACTCCAAGTGTTTTGGTTATCTTAATTCGAGTCATTAGATTAGTTTATTGTAAAGTATGTAAAAATTCAAGTGTAAGGGGAATGTTCATTCCTTATGTATTATTTTGGATGGTAAGGTAAAAGTGTATGCAAAAAAAAAAAAAAAAAAAAAAAAAAAAAAAAAAAAAAAGGAAAAAAGAGAAAAAACATACGGACTACCATCCCGTTTCATTCTATGTTTGTTTTATGTTTTTGTTATTTTTCATTTATTAGCTTAAGTCGAGTTTAGTCTTGGCTTAGCAACGCCTTATTGTACATGTAATTAACCAAGATGATTAACTCGCCACCAGTAAAGACTGCCTATATCCAACAAAACCGTGTTTTCCATATCCCTACACCTAACGTTATAACCCTTTAAAAGACCTCTTTGATAGTTTATCCTAGGTGCTTACGCCATGTGGTGGAGGTTTGATCCTTTCCCAAGCCTATGGTAATCTATTTTGCTATGACAGGTAGTGAGAGATGTTTTCCATTTCCATATTGTGATATATACTTTATTACACCCGAGAGATGTAAGTATCTAAACACTATTTGTGAGGTGCTAGTGTATCCAAACTCATATTTTCTAGTTTTCATAGCATTGGACCATGCTTACAATTTCATCATACATGTCCCCTGTCATATTAAAGTTTCATGCATGTCGTTATTTGTTAGTTCATAATGCACTCACATAAGTGCATGGATGGGCATTGTCTTAAGTTGGAAAACCAACTTGACTAAAGTTGGGGAACTGTGAGCCATTGAATTTGATCCAATAGCTCAAATCAAAAGAGCCATTGGATTAAATCCAAAGGCTCACAAATGCCCAACTTAAGTCAAGTAATGAGAGGATCATCACCCTAAGTTCATAGTGTACCAGAACAAGTTATTGCAAAAACAAAGTGATGAGGCGAAAAATGATCCGTTTTTAGGGGGTCATTTAAGCCGGAATTTGAATTTATTTGATCAAATATTGCCATTAATCGTTCCTTTTGTGATTTTAGGTACTTTGGGAGAGAATTCTGGAAAAGGAAGCATTTTGGACATTTTTGGAGCATAAAAGTGAAGAAAACGGCAAAGTCTTAATTTTCCTTGCTGGGAACAGTACCTGACGGCGTCAAGAGCAATTTTGTGACGGCGTCAAGAGCAATTTTGGTGACGGCCCAGTGAAAACGTGACGGCGTCAAATCAAGGCCGTCAAGAGTAAAAGTGGTGACGACCTAGAGCAGCAATACACATGATGGCGTCAGAATTGGATCTAGGCAATCCGAGAATTTTATTAGCGGCGAGATGACGGCGTCAGAAGTTTCTTCTTGACGCCGTCACCTCATGAAATATATATATACTTTTCTAATTTTCATTCATTAAGGGTGGAACTTGAGAGGAGAATTTTAGGGTCGAACTTAATAAACCCTAGCATGACTTTTACAGTATTTTCAAGGGTTTTCACCCCTTGAAACCCTTCATGTTCAATTGAGATAAGTATCCTTTCAATTCATTCAATATGTTTATGTGTTGTTTGAATATATCTTACGCTTGTATTGATTTTAACATGCTAGGCTAGATCTTTTGTGTGTTTGCTTAGATGTAATGAAACCTAGATGTTGATTATAGGTTGATTGCTTGTTTATAGTTGTAATGGATGAATGATTTCGATGTTAGGCTTATGAAAATTGGCAGATCTGCATTGTGTAACTTGCTTGAACGTCTTAAGAAACATGAACCAATGCGTACTAAGGTTTTTATGGTTGTATTTAATGCATGAGCGAATTCTAGTGATCCCATGTTAGGAGCTTCTTGCAGGCTCGACATAGGAGTGAAGTAGGAGCTTATAGAGTTGGGGAAGTACGTACGCCACCCCACAATTGGTATTAAGGAATATAACCCGTCATCCACGCAACTGTAACAAACAAGTAACCTGTAAAAGATATCTAGGGAGTAGTGAAATCTAAGTAAACACAATTCTCCCATCTATTGTTCACACCACTAGTTTAATTTAGTTTATTTACATTTTTGTTATTTTATTTTGATTGCATCTTAGTTATTAGGTTAGTTGACTAGCAACTAATTCCGCCAACTCTTCCAAAAAACCGAGATTTTTAATTGCTTTTATAAAAAAAAATAAAACAAAAAGAACCATCCCTCACCTCTAGACCTAGTTTTTAGGCTTTCTAATCCTAGCGACACTATTCCTGAGTTGAACGATCAATCCCCCGGTACTTGTCACTATACTATACTACAACGATCAGGTACACTGCCTGGTGGGGGTTTTAAGCTTCTCGAGATCCCTCGAGAGGTAAAGCCTGGTGCAATTCCCACGCATCACAAAGATAGATGAGAATAAAAGCTAGAAAGTTAATGCTTTCGACCAGTTGGGTAGGACATCTGTTATGCTTTCCTTGCGATGGTACAAACATAATGAGGATTAGGTATTGTAGAATCGGCTTATTTGGAATTCATAGAGCCCTTAAAACATTTTATTTAGTGCATGTTTTGTTTTGAGTAAATTGCAAAATGGGACCATAGTGAAAGGGAAGACGAAGAAGGTAGTTTAGTATTTAACTTCAGTCATGGATCAAATGTGCACTTGTAAGTTCCACACAGGACAATGAGTGCACTTTGAAAAAGATAAAGACTAAATCTGCAATTTGACTCAACCATAAAGATGATTTTTGAAAATTACTCTTTTATTTTTAAGAGAATAGCAAAACTATGTGGAGACTTAAATTTCAGTTAAATTGGCTTGGAAATTCGACAAAAATGAATCTAATCGGTAGTTGAATCCCAAATTGACGCTCATTAATTAATAGGTTAGTTTGGTTGGTAAAATGTTTGAAGTAAAATTTTAAAGTGTGCTTATAACGCGTTACAAACACAAATTTGGGTGAATGAAAAATATAATTAAAGGAATGAACCAATAAGTATATACATGTTGCTATCGTGTCTGCATGGCCAAATATACAAATTTATACTCCCTCGGTCCCAAAATATAAGTCTATTTTGACTTTTTAAATCCAACTTTTACATTAAATATTTTTGTTTGTATTTTATAATACTTAATGAAAATTACACTATTGAAAATGCATTTAAAACTCAATCTATTTATATATTTTACATCAAGTATTATATAATACAAATAAAAATATTTAAGGTCAAAGTTGGATTTAAAAATTCAAAATTGACTTGTATTTTGGAACGGAGGGAGTATTATACTATAAACCATTTATTGGAGTGGAAATGGGAATCGGCGGCTTCCCGATTGGGAGGTCCGTTGAAACGCAGAATGTGAAACATCCCGAGGTTATTGCTGAGAATGTTTTAGTGAAAATTGAAAATTTTGTTTTTCACGTAGACTTTGTTGTTTTAGATATGCCCGAGGATATCAAAATCCCATTGATCCTTGGAAGACCATTTTTGTCTATTGCTCATGCTAAGATTGATGTGTTAAAAAATTAATATTTATAAGAATAGGGGATGACAAATTAGTTTTTAAAAGTGATGATCCTATTAAAAGTATTTATGTGATAGGATTGAGAGAACGTATGAAACTCAACTTAGAAGCTAGACTAATGGGCGAGACTTTGGTCCAAAATAGATCATTTGACCAGAATTATGGAGATTATATTGAATTAAATGATCTAAATGTAGAGCTTAATGATCAAGTGTAGCATTCTGTAAAATTTCTCAGTTATTAATAAACGTTAATAAATAAGTAATCGATCATTACAGTTTACGTAACCATTTTTAAGCAAAAAATTATTTTTTTATTATATTATGCAACAATGAATCAGTATGTTGTTACGTGATTCACATTTCTCTGGAATGAGCTCACACACGTACCACGATATTCCAAATCACGAACAAAATCGAACTCGACATCATTTTGTATCACTAAAACACAGTATAACACTCACAACCCTCCCCCTTATCTCTTTTTCCTCTTAGGGCCTACATCACATGTAAACCAAATCGGACCCTTAATAATTACTTAATGGGCCTTAAAACACAAATATGCCCATTTAGCAAGTCCATTAACTCTTATATTATTAATTCTAAACGTTCATCACATCATCACTTTACCTTGTTCATTCGAGATTTCAATACACAAGTGGTATCACAAGTTTCTTAGATCAATTAAGCTCCTAACAAAAATTCAGTAATGATGAAACTATAAAAAAATTTCGATGGTTTAATAGGTAATCGAGGCACAAAGCTAACCGTGTTCAACCATTTCTCAAGAATGCCTAAAGTATTCAAAAAGATTCCAAACATTTCATAATGTGTCTTAAAGGTCTACAAGACATATTCTCCTTGTATTACTGGCTATTCCATAACCTACTAGACTAAACGTGCCCTTGTAAACCCTTTTGGTCACGTTAAAAAGGTTACATGGACCCTTTCGAGAACTACTAAACAAATCGAGTCCATGTGATGGTTTTACTAGGAATCAAGATGAATACTTGGTCATGTATGATATACAAGCCTTGGCTAAAACTTTCAATGTACTTTTGGAATATTATCGGAAATGATATGAGCTATTTTCGACCTTATAGTACACAAAACCATAAGACAAATATTTGGTCACGTTAGAGTTGTTTTGGACCAGTAAGTGTACACAAAATCATTTAACAAGCTCACTTGATCTCCCTTATGGTGAAACCGACTACCCTAAGTCTAAAACCATTTCACAAAACCTCGAACTAGCACAAATGAATTACAAGGTCGGTTCTTTCCCTCCTAACTCACAAACCCGAAGTTCCTAAACAATTTCACACCCTAACTCACTTAGAACTAGTTGCAAATACACTCAAGTACTCTAGGCACTAGCTTCTTTTCCCACACCTCCTTATCCTAATCTTCTTAACATCAAATCAACTTAAATTGTGTATATTCCTGTAAGAGAAACCATGTAAACCCATATCAAATGTATACTCTCAAAACTCACTACTAGAAATAAAACTTTCTAAGTCTATACCTACTGAGGTGCATGCAAGAGAAAGGAGATAAGTTCTAAGGATTCTAGCACGTGATCAAGTCCATTAAGAGTTATTTGTAAATTTTTGTGGGGTGGTCTAACAAGCTACGAGGTCCTTATACCAAACCTTGGTCTCACTGTCATGTTCTCCCCACCATTTTGTGGTGTAGTAAGTCATCTCGACACTCACTTAGATTATTTTTTATAATTTAGTTATTTTGTAATGTATTTGGGTTGACTAGCTTTTCCCTTCATCTTCCATGCACTCGTAAATCATTTTCCCATATTATGAACCCACTTGTTTCTTTGTATGGATTGGCTTGGATTAGAATCCTTATTAGTAACTTGTATCAACGTATAAACCATTTTTGTAACAAGTTTTAAAGTCACCTTGACCCATCCCCTTAATTACATAAATCAAATACTCAACAGTTATGGATTATATCAATACGAATAGGGCTTGTTTGACCCTTTGTAAATGTGTACAATGTCGAATTAAAAGCTCAACAAATTTCCCTATAAGCTAAACAAACAAGCTGTGCACATAAGCTACCTTGATAAGCTCATTTAACGCCATGTTAAACCTATAAGCTAAGCCCTCTCGAAACAGTTCATTTAATACTGAGGTGTACCTAATGGGCCTTAACAGTCCACTAAGCTTAATAAGCTGTTTTATCATAAGCTAATTGATTAAGCTGATTTCAATCACGTGATAATCTATTTTGAACTTTAGGAAAGGAGCCATGAAATTACAAGCTCTCGGCTTAGCTTAAAACTTAATTAAAACCTTAATGGACTTAAAAGTCCAACAGTTTTACTAATAAGCAAATGAAATAAGCAGTCCACAAATAGTTTGTATAAGTTAATTAGGACCTATTACAAGCCCATGTAAAAGCCCAACTGACATTGAGCCCATTGGACCCTTTAAAATGTTAACGGGCTTTAAACTTACCCTTAAAGCCCAATAACCACTTAATAAGCTTTTTATAGCAAATAAGATGCTATATAAGCTCCTATAAGCTACTGGAAAGATATTTTGTAAACAAAAATGATAAACTTTGAAAATTGTGATTTTGGACTAAAAATGCAAATTCTACAAAACTTGGGTAGAAAATGTAACCTTCTAAAAAATATGAGTATAAACTGCCATTTTAATATTCTGAGGATAAAAATGGATTTTATAAAACTCCTAAGTATAATATGTATTATTTGGAAGGGTTTTGACCTAAATTGTAAATATATATAACTATGGATTATATTTGTAAATTTAACTATTGGGTTAAAAGTGTAACATTCTTATAAATAAGTGTCAAACTGTCATATTAGTAATTTGGGGGTAGAAAATGAATATTTGGAAACCATGAGTGTTAAAATGTCATATTGGAATAGTCTGAGTCCAAAATGTAAATATATTATAATTATGGACCAAAAATGTAAATGTTTTATTATTAGGGTTAAAAGTGTAAAATTTATATAAACTGAAGGTTTATTCAGTAACTTCCATTATTATATCAACACACTACTATTTTGTAAGTTATATCCTAAGAAAACATTTAGACAATTACGTAAAAAATATTTAAATGACATTACGTATATGAATATTATAACGAAGCTTTTTAAAGTATAACGTAACTTATCATCCAGTAACTTTTGAAGAAACGATATCTACGGACACTACATACATAAAAACAAGTTAATAATACATATAGTACTCGTTTTTAACTTTAAGCATTCCAAACATTCAAGCCATCTTTACCACAAACAAGTTCATTACCTAATGCTATTTCAATAATCATTATTCGCGTTACCACATTGCATTTGACATCAATTACTCTGCCTACTACCACTGAGGTGAGTTCATAGTCCCCCTTTTATACATTTTACAAACTCGTGGGGAGATACATGCTACAAATCTGAACACAAGTATTTTCTGTATACTATCCTGAATGTTATTGCTTAAGACACACTGTTGCCATTAAAAGCCCCTCATATCATGAACCATTAGTCACTTATGAGTGAATGCGAATATTGCGAATAGATCTATTGGAGGTTGAAAGCCCATTTGTGTTAGCCGAATAGATAGCATTTTGTGCTAGCCGGATTGATAGCCAAATGCACATTATTTGAGAAATACCAGGAGAATGGCAACTCCTGCATGAGGCCCTATTACTTATGTCATTTTATGATATCACACACACATTAAAGTTTAAGTTCATGAGACTTAGAGTAACATACTATACTGTGACATTATTGTTTTACTGTTCTTGAAACTGTGTTTAGCTGATTATTAAACTGTGTTTAGCTGTTGGTTTTGGTGTCCAATAAATTCTATCATTCATTTCAAATTTTTATATCTTTTGTGATTTGCTAAACTATGGGATCCCTTTTGTATTCGAATTAATAAATGAATGATAATGATTTTGAAAACGCCTCTTTAGAGTCGTTTTCTATGATTATGACTGTGATCCTATACGTAATACCCCTATTAGTCATCCGCTGTTAAATTAAAATTTAGGGGGTGTTAAGATTGGCATCAAAGTCATGGTTATAGAGTACCAAGTGTATTTTAAACACTGGACTATAACTATGCTTTCAAAATGGACCACTTTGCACCATACCACCTTAAGACCTCCGTGCCTACATACTTTCAACGCCATGTTTAGGATGTTGCTCAACAGATTATTTCATGATAACTTTAGTAAACTTGATGCTATATTGATAACTTACATTTGTTATTTACAGGGTTATTACAGTACCATGTCGTCAGCTTCTCACTCTAGTACCTTACCATCTGATATGGAGATAGAGGATACTCTATCATCTACTACTTCAACAGTGTTTCATGGTACCTCAACTCCTGTAGTGTCGAGGATTTCATCTAGTGAAATGGAGCCCTTTGAGGAGGGTGAAGTTGTTCCTACCTCACCAGTGACACCTGTAGTACCGACATGCAACCTTAACTCACCTCTATCAGATGACCAATATATGCAAGCTAGGCGAGCACATATTTCTTTAGGACATGATGTGTGTGGATTTCAATGCAAAATTTTTACTTCTCAAGGGATCTTGAGAAGCTTACAATCCCCACCAGGCAAGTGTACCTGACCGATGTAGTAAAGTGTAGTGGTAAGTACCGGGGGATTGATCGTTCTCCACAGGGAATAGTGTTCGTTAGGATTGAAAATGATCTAAACTAGGTCTAGGGGTGTGGGATGATTCTTTTTGTATTTTTTATATTTTATGGAAAGCAAGTAAAATTCTCGGGTTTTGGAAGAGTGGGCGGAATTTGTTGCTAGTCAACTAACCCAAATACTACAAATGAAAATAAAAATAAAATAACTATAAAAATGTGAGAGACTTCTAATATGGAGACAAACGTATTTACTTAGGTTTCACTACTCCCTAGTTATTTTTTACTGATTGATAGGTTTGTTACAATTGCGTGGATGCTGGGTTTTATTCCTTAATACCATTCGTGGGGCTGTGTACGATCTTCTCCAACTCTATAAGCTCTTATCTCCTCCTAAGACGACACTTTAAGCGCCCAATCCTAGGGATTATAAATAGTGGCTCATGCATTAAATACAACCAAATAACCGGTGTACACATCCGATTCATTTTTCTTAAGACGTTCAAGCGTGTTACGATTGGAGTATTGCCAGTTTTTTTTGTTAAGCCTAACATCGATAAACATCCACCTACAAAAATTAACAACAAACCAATCAATAAATAATTAATAACTAGGTTTCATTAGACCTAAGCAAACACAAACAAACATAGCCTAGCATGTTAAAAGAAAGACAAGCATAAGATAAAATCAAACAACACATAAACATATTGAATGGTTGATAGATTACTTATCTTCAAATAATCATGGAAGAAAAGAGGCTTTGAAACCTCAAAATAGCTGCAAAAGTCGACTAGGGTTCGTACCCTAAGTTCCTACCACAAGTCCTCTTCTTATGAATGAAAAATAGAAAAGTATATATAGATTTTACAACTTGACGGTGTCACCTTTTAGGATGTGACGCCGTCATCCCGCCGTGTTAGCGTTTCTTGATCACCTAGATATAATCTTAACGCCGTCTGGTTGGAAAATGTTCTGGGCCGTCTCTCTTTAACTTAAAATGTGACCACCTTGGTGAAATAACACGTGACGCCGTCACGTGTGAATGCCTCAAAATCATTCTGGCTTGTCAAGTCCAAAGTAAATATCCACCTCTTTATCAACAAGTGACGGCGTCACCTTGTAAGTTTTGACGCCGTCAGGTACTGTTCCAGCTTGAATTCTTGACTTTGTCGTTTTCTTCACTTTTATGCTCTAAAAACGTCCAAAATGCTATGTTTTCCAAATTTCGTCTCAAAAGTACCTAAAATGACAAAAGGAACAATTTAAGGTAATATTTGATCATATTATCATGACTTAAGTCTTAAATGACCCCTTAAAAGCGTAACACTTTTCGTCTCATCAGGACATGAGGCAGATAGCAAAGCCTCGGACACCGAGTCAACTGAGACTCCACCACCACCTCCTCCGGAGGATCATCTAGCTCCTCTCACCTACAACCCACTTACATATGACAAGTACATGGAGTCACAGCAGTGGCTGCCTGCATCTAACACAAAGACTTCCCTTCCTGTACCACCACCCCTACCTGCACCGGTGATCCAGCACAGGCGAGTCAGAGTCCTACAACCTTATGAGCCTGAGCCTTTCATGAGACCATTTAGGATTCACCCTAATGGTCCCATTAGGATGCACACTGCCCGTAAGAGGGTGCGAGTAGCATTGGTTCCTATAATACTAGCACCACCACCTCCACCTTTATCCCCGACGTCACCTTTAGATTTGATTGGGATATCACCACCCTCATCCCTTGAGCACCCCATGCCACCACTACTATCATCATCCCCTCCACCTTCAGTCAGACCTGACTACCTTTTTGACACACTTACTCAGTCATACCCATTTACACCTCATCGTCGGGAGCCAACACCTGAGGAGGACTTACCCCCTCAGAACTTGGCCCGCATATCATCTCCTAGTGATTCACCTTCCCAGGCCTTGTCTTCTGATGATACGCTTTCCCATACTTCCTCATCCTTGTTGTTTCCCGCTTGCTTTACCCCTACAGCTCGAGTCTTCAAGACTAGGGAGACCTCCAGGGCAGAAGCTGCCGTATACCCACTCCCTCTACTATCATGACGCGACTGGAGCGCCATGAGGAGCAGATTGACACCCTATTGAGCTTCACTGATGAGGTGTCACTTAATCGCATCGAGAAAGTCGAGGATCCTATCTAGCTCCTTGTGGCATATAGGATGTAATTACAGGAGGGTTTGACTAGGATACAACTGAAGATGGTCGAGACACACACTCAGATGACAGTTTTTCAAAAGGAGAGACAGAGACAGATAGAAGAGGTTCTTCAAGCTCGCTACAGGATCACTACCCTAGGGACCCTCATTGAGGATCTACAGGTCAGACAGAGGACAGAGATGCAGGGACTTTTGGATCAGATCACAGAGCTTACGGGACGCATGGACGAGTCATCCAGTAGCTAGACATATATTACATCACTTGTAGTTTTGAGGCATCTTAGCCTGCCGCATGTGGCATTAATAAAAGACCTTATATCATTTTATTTTGTAAAACAACTGATCAAGTTATTAATATTATGTTGTTGGTTATGGATTTGCTATATACTGATGTTAATTTATGTTGCCACGGTTGTTTCCTTATATTCATGCATGTTGTGTTTGTATCCAGACATGTCGTGATGTTATTTATGATTGTCATGGTTCTTCATACCTTATATCAGGGCTATAATCATGGACCTTTAACAATTAGAGTTTCGGAAAAGAACTTGATGAATGTAGAGAAAGTTGTTGAACTTCAGCTTTTGTAGATGATGAATCACTTTGTTCCTTAGTAATCCTATACCAAGAAAGGATCATTTATTATATATACATATACAATAGCCTCTGGACATGTCGTGATTTTATGATTCCTATAGACTCAGTTGGTTATGATTCCATTTTACGACAATATTATTATTATGACTTGAAATTACCTTGTTACTTAAATTATTATACCATGGTCATCGTGTAATTTCTAAACCTGTGTTTTCTTGTGGTATTAATAGAAATATGCCTTGCACAAGAACGACAGCTACAACACCATCCCCAGCCATGATTCTGGCATCTATCCGAAATTTCGTAGCCGACAGCGTTGCTGCAGCGCTCGAAAACCAAGCGGCGACAATGGCTCGTTCAAGTAGTATCAATAGGTTAACGGATGAAAGCAAGGCAGTTGCACCTCAAAAATGTACCTTCAAGGACTTCATGAGTTGCAAGCCAACTAACTTTAAGGGTATAGAAGGAGTGACTAAACTTGCTGAGTGGTTTGAGCGTACTGAAACTGTCTTCATGAGAAGTGGTTGCCCTGATAACTGCAAAGTCACTTATGCCACAGGGACTCTCATGGAGAATGCCCTATCATGGTGGAATGCTACTGTCTAAAGTATGGGTAATGAGTAAGCCTATCAAATTACTTGGGTCGAGCTCAAGCAGAAAATGTTAAGGAAGTATTGTCCACGTACTGAACTTAAGAAGCTAGAAGATGAGTTCCACCATTTGGTTGTGAAGGGAAATGATCTCAAAACCTACAACAGGAGGTTCCAAGAACTTGTTGCACTGTGCCCAACTACGGTGCCAGACCTTGAAAATATCTTGGAGAAGTACATCGAAGGACTGCCTCGAAGTATTGAAGGAAATGTCACCGCAGCTAAACCACCGACTCTTGAAGAAGCCATCACCATTACCCAAAAATTGCTAGACCGAGAAATTAAACGGGGTTCTACATCAGGGAATAATGATCATAAGAGAAATTTTGATGATAGAAGAACCACTCCTCACAACAGCAACAGGTACCACAACAACAACCGTAACCACAATTATCGATAGAATCGCAACAACCATTACCACCGACAAAACCGTAGGCAGGAAGCTGCCAGGGTTTATGTTGCTGCACCAGCTGATAGCAACGGTTATGCCAGAATACAACCCTCATGTAGCCGATGCAGAATGCATCACATTGGGCCTTGTATTGCCAAATGTGGAAAGTGCCAAAGATCAGGCCACAAAACTAGCGACTGCAGGGCCACTGGTGCAAACTCACAACCGGTAGCCATGGTATGCCACGGGTGTGGTGAGAAGGGGCACTACAGGAATCAATGCCCAAATTAGAATACCAACCAGAAAAACACTGATCGTGGGAGAGTATATGTACTAGGTGACGGAAATACACCTCAGGATGTTGGCGTAGTCACGGGTACATTCTTACTTAACCAATGAAGTGCAAAAGTTTTATTTGATTCCAGAGCCGATAAAAACTTTGTGTCTACTTCATTTGCTTCTCTGCTTAACATTGCTCCTGTAGAACTAGACACCACATATGAAATTGAAATGGCTAACTGGAACCTAATAGGCACCAATACGGTGATTCGAGGTTGCACCATAACTTTACTAGACAATCCCTTTCATATCGACCTCATGCCTATTCAACTTGGTAGTTTTGACGTCGTCGTTGGCATGGACTGGTTGTCCAAGCACCATGCTAGAATCATCTGTAACGAGAAAGTCATCCAATTCCCACTCGGTAGTGAAACTCTTATTGTCCATGGCGACTGAAGTAAAACTTGATTTGGCAATATCTCGTATATCAAGATGGTAAAGTATATGAATATAGGATATCACGTGTTCTTGGTTCAAGTGACGGAGAATAAGTCGGAGGAGAAGCGGCTTAAAGATGTACCGGTAGTCAGAGATTTTCCTGAAGTGTTTCTTGAAGATTTACCAAGTCTTCCACCTGACTGCCAAGTAGAATTTTAGATCGATTTAGTGCATGGGGCGGCACTAGTGGCGAGAGCACCCTATAGGTCGTAAACAAAGTTAAGTAAAGATTCATACAAAGAAAACAATACAAAGTATTATGGTTAGAATCCTCCAATCCTAGAAACAATGAAGCAACTAGCAGACTTTTATTGTTTGATCTTGGAGAGTTCTTATTTGTCAAAAAACCAGGGTAATTTTTCGTAGGCTAATCTTTGTAAATTTTGTGAATTTATTCATTAATAAAGACTTATAATAGGTGAAAAATGACAATGGTGTTATTAGCATGTCTGTGTCGTTCTCAAGCAACCCAACCTAAAAAATGTTGATCAATTTTTCTCACTTGCTAAAATTGTTGTTTATATCATTCATGGTTTGCATGAACCGTCGGGGTCTCAACAAAAATAACTATAGAAGTATGTAGAAAATTGTAGCTAAGTATGGTAGAAATATCTAGTATGAATTATCTAGAATTAAACATGTAGATAAGGATGAAAATGTACTAGGAATGATCTAGTTGATGTAAGAATGTCCATAAAATATCCGAGTCTAGAACCTTCTATGGACTATAATAATAGGGTTATTAGACAAAAATGTTACTAAAGTTTGCCAAAAAGTTCAATTTAGTTACTAAAGTTTTTTTAGAGGTTACTCAAGTTTGGTCACCGGTTATGTAAGTTACTCTGTATGTTTTAACCTTCTACTACATTTTTTTTTTGTTAATTTCAAAAATGGTCCCTTAGACAAACTGTCGTTATTTCTTTCCGTTAGCTAACGGCCGTTTGCAACAAATATTTGCACCGTTAGTCCTTTATCCTAACGACCATTTATACTTAACTCAAAATTTGGTTTTCATACATTTTTCGGGTAAGGGGGACTTACCCCGGTAAAATACATTTTTGTCCGTTTTTCTTACGTTTTTGACCGTTTTTCTTACAGGTTTTCCATTTTCATACGTTTTTATATGTTTTCGCCCATTTTCTTACACTTTCATCCGTTTTTCTTACGTTTTTGTTCGTTTTTCTTACGTTTTTTTTGTTTTTATCCGTTTTTGTCCGTTTTTATACCTTTTTGCCCAGTTTCTTACGTTTTTGTATGTTTTTCTTACCTTTTTATCTGCTTTTCTTACTTTTTTTTCCATTTTCAGACGTTTATTTCTTTTTTCTGTTTTCATACGTTTTTGTTTGTTTTTACACGTTTTCACACATTTTTATACACTTTTTATACACGTTTTTACAAACGTATAAAACATACAAAGGTGTAGAAAAACGTAAAAATAGTATGAAAACGTAAAAAGACGTATGAAATGTCCACAAGCATATAAATGCACACATAAATGTAATAAAAAAATTATGAAAACATATAAAAACGTATGAAAATATACGAAAATAGATGAAAACATACAAAAATGGACAAAAACGTACGAAACTGGAGAAAAACATACGGCAAGAGAGAAAAACGTACATAAGCGTAAAACAATGTAAAGAAAGTATGACAAGAGAGAAAAACGCACATAAACGTATAAAAACGGGTAGAAATGTACGAAAATATACAAAGACATGCGAAGGAGGAAAAAAAAAAAAAACTTGTAGTAACTTTTTGTTAAGGTTCAGTAACCTATTTAATAAACCCGTAGACTATAGTAACTTCCTTGTAACATTTTAAACTATGATGCTGATGTGGACAAGGGAACCGGCTCGTCATCCGGTTGCCCACCCTCGCAGTAACAAGAATGTCACTTTTTTAAACGTTAAGTTACCAATATAATAAACCCGTTAACTTGAGTAACCTCTTTGTAACCAAAAAAAGTTTAGTAACTAAATTGAACTTTTTGGCAAACTTTTGTAATATTTTTGTCTAATAACCCTAGAATAATATGTCATGGATGTAAACATTTGTAATGAAGCGAACTTAAGCAATCAATAATATCGTAAAATTTCCCATAAGTATCCCTCTCTTCATAAGCCTGAAAGGCTCTCGTGTTTCTAACAACTGAAATGTCAAGTGTTGCTGTTGTATTAGTATCGTCTATTTGTATAGTTATGCAGAATGTAGTCCAAATAAGATAGATGGGTTTGTCCATCTTTCTTTCTTAAATTGTTTGTATAGTTTGATGAGTTAATATATTTTCACCATTTTTAAAAAGTAAAAATAAATAAATAAATAAATAAAATTTTTATGGTTAAAATTCTACAAGAACGGTTGATTGAAGCTTTTGTTAATGACGGATTTAACCAAAAAGAGAGGAAAAGCATTTATGAGTTTTGCGAAAAAATGCCATGCAGGAGAGAGAGAACAAAATACTCAAAATTATCATTAAAATATACTACCTCCGTTCCAGAATATAAGTCCAGTTGGACTTTTTAATCGAACTTTGACTGTAAATATTTTTGTTTGCATTACCTATCGCTTAATGAAAATTATACCAAATGAAAATACATATAAAACATTATCCATTTATATATTTTGCATCAATTATTATATAATACAAACAAAAATATTTAAGGTCAAAATTTAATTCAAAAAGTCAAACTAGACTTATATTTTGGGACGGAGGGAATAAATGGAGTTCTAGTTTTTGACAAAGATAATATGTTACGGTTATTAAACATAAAAAACATTACATAATTTAAAGAAGATCCTGATATTAAACACTAGTCAATGCATATAATTAATATAAACTCTAACAACAAGATATTCGCTGACATGAAATGCCTTATTTACAATCACAGAGGAAGCATCGCTTAAACAACTCCATTCATCATGACCGGAAGATCAACAAAGCTCCAAAGATCCATCACATTTCCATAACCTTGGTTTGAAACTCCATTGATAAAAGCATCGTCTGAGGAAGTATCCCAAGCTCCTTGAAGATATGGCACCTTGAAGAAAAGATCATCGTCACTTATCTTACAATCTGACACCAAATTTACAGGCTCGATCTTGGGCTGCTTAACGGGATTCACCTCTTCCATAAAGGTAGCCTCGTCAACCTCAGATAGCAAAGATGTAATCTCAGGCGTCTTGGGACAAGTTTCACCCCATGGAAACTCCGAACAATCACAAGAGTTGCTACCGTCACTAGGACTAAAATAAAAGACACCACTTTGTAATGGAATACCATTACCATGTTGAGGCTTCTCTTCAACGAAGTCAAATGAACCAGGATACTTGCTATTGTCGGTATGGGTAACCTTAGGAGCTTGTTTTTGTTGTTTTGGCTTAGCTGAAGTAACTTTAGCTTGAAAGTTGACTTTCGCCTTAGCACCACGAATCCTTATAGCTTCGGCATCATAAGCTCTAGCAGCTTCTTCAGCCGTGTTGAATGTTCCAAGCCAAACACGAACCCCTTTTCGTGGATCACGGATCTCGGCAGCCCATTTGCCCCATGGACGCTGACGGATCCCTCGGTATTGGTTCTTTCTTTTTCTAGAAGAACTGGATCTCTCATCAGCTTGATCATTAGATTCCACATATCTTGACCCTAGAACACACAAAAATCAGCAAATAAGCTTTTCAAGTCTTTAAAGAAATTAAAAAATTGTACATTAAAAAAAAAAAAAAAACTATACAAAATACATAACTTATAAAAACAAGTTGAAAAAGTTTGCATCTTTGACGTTGATTCATAGATAAAGTAAATTGATCATAACTCAAAACCAAATCAAATTCACATAATATCTTTATTTGACCCTAAGATTTTGAGTCAACCGAAGCATAAAAGTTTACAATTTTTCTAATTAAAAATTAATTATTCTAACAGAAAAGATAAGTTGAAGAAGTTTTTTAAATCATTGACCCTAAAACACAAAAAGCCATAATATAATAAATTTTTTTAGTCGTGAAATATAAAGGTCTAGATGTAAAGTTGATCCATGCATATATTAAATCATTCATGTAAATTTACTTGTAGAAGCTTTAACTTTTTATATATCCGCATTTTCTTTATAGTCAAATTATTGCAAAAATGAAGATGATAGAATAAATCTAATAAATAAATAAACAAACAAGAAGAACAAAATGATGATAAAAATAAAAGATACGTAAAAGTTTACCAGTTGCAATAGCATAAGGATGTTTGGAAGAAGCTGAGAAAGCAAATGATGGTTTGTCATGATGATCCTTGAAACCCTGAAAGTCAGCTTCGAACTCATCGTCAGCATCAAAAGCATCATCAGATCTTTTAGGAACATTAGCCTTTGAGGAAAAGTAACTGTTGTTGTTCAATAGAAGATCAGCTGTTAGACGGCGGGAGCGGTTAGGGGCTTTGACGCCTGCAAGTATTGCACCACCACACATCTTTCTTTCTTAATAGTAGATTATTGTTGTTGTGTTGTTATGTTTTGAAATGAAAAGGTTAGGCTCGTGGTGTTGTTTTATACTCTCGAAGGAGGGAATAGTGAAAGAAAGTTGGTGCTTTTGAGTTTACGATACTACCCTCATGCTGCATGCATGTCATTTTTCATTCATACTTCATATCTTTTTAAACTCCCCCCACCCCCCACCCCCCACCCCTTGGCAGTAATTTTATCGGGAAAAAGATACATATTTTTCCCGAGCATAAAATCGTGTATCAGTATCATATCAAATGAGATTCAGATACCGGGATTCAGTTTTTCCCTTTTTTTTAAACCAAATCGATCAAGCAAACCAAAATGAACCAAAGACCAAGATATATATTGTTATTTATGTTTCGTCTTAGACAAAAAGATAAATTGACAATACTAAGTAAATAAATATTGTGAGTGAATAATGTATAGCATTAGCATATAGTCACATTTATATTTAACAAAGATACACAAGTATATTTAGCTAAGTAGTTGCAGCTAAGGCTAAATATAGTGTTATAATTTTTTCGCACTAAATAATTTTCTTTTTACATTTTTATTCTATAACATTTACATATGCAGCACTAAATGCGCATATATGAAAAAATACACTTTGAGAAGATAATAATAATAATAATAATAATAATAATAATAATAATAATAATAATAATAATAATAATAGAAAAAAAATAGTGACTCATTGATGGCTAAAAAGGACTCCGTAATCATTGGGAGAAGAGTGAGTAACGCACAGGTCGCGTGTGAGGGTGATGTACGTCTCATTCCTTGGCAAACATGCGTGAAGAATAAGCCTCATATTGCATAGTTTAAAAAAGCTTATCACCGAAACTATATATCATCAAGCGAACAACGTGCTTAAAGCATACGGTATGGTGATCATGGAGGTGAGTTATGGGATAACTTGCACCGCGTTAAGGCGTGAGTTACCTTACCGTGACCCTGCGTTAAAGTCACGTTAACACTTTGACACAGCATTAAGGGGGGAGATTTTTGGTGAGGTATGACATAACTCAGAAAGTTATTATACCGCCCCCAAGTTATCCTTTAACTCAGTTTTTTTTTTTTTTTTTTTTTTTTTTTTTTTTTTTTTTTTTTAATGAGGCCCAAAATGTTAATTTAAAGTGAGTTATGATACTTTTTTTTTTCTTTTTATTTTTTTTTTTATTTTTTTTTAGTGTGAAATAGTTAAAGCTAATGTGTCACTGACGTGACACTGATTTAAAGAATATAACTCTGAGTTATCATACCTTGGCTCTTATGGTTATGCCCCTAAAAACCTCACATGATTTTCCCATTATTACGTGTGCCTACACTATTAAAAACTAAAATGATGTAAAACAACAAGGAGAAAAATAAATAATAATAATTATAATAAATAATAATAATAATAATAATAATAATAATAATAATAATAATAATAATAATAATAAGAGTCGAGTTACTCTACAAACCAAACATTCCTCACATACCAAGGGACTCATCCCCACCATCCATCTAAAAAAAAATCAATGGTTGAGATTAAAAGTATTTTAATATTTCACTAATTTTTTTATAATTTAAATATCTCTCAGACCGTTAATCGTTAAGCGAAAATAATTACACCATCGCGACGAGCATTTAATTATCTTTCTATAGACGGGCATTTTGATATACTTTCGAAAAAGAAAAAAAAATCATTTTTCTCACGTTTTTTTTTCGTGCCCGAAAAAAAATCATATATGATATTACATATCATATATGATATTACATATCATATCATATATGATATGATATGCAATATCATATATGATTTTTTCGGCCACGAAAAAAAACGTGGAAAAATCGGAAAAAAAAAAAAAAATTGTCAAAATTATGTCAAAGTGCCTATCTATAAAAAGATAATTAAATGCCCGTCGTAACAATATAATTTTTTTTTCACTTAACGATTAACGGTTTGAAAGATATTAATATTTGGAAAAAATGATGAAAATGGGTTTTTTAAATTATTGGGATTAATCTCATCTATTAGATCAAATAGAAATGAAGGGAAGATGGAGGGTGGAGATTAGTCCCTTGGTATGTAAAAAAAGTTTAATACTCAAATGATCTTTGCTCAAATAATAATAATAAATTAAAGCTTCAGATGACTACATTACGATCATACATATTTTGTTCAAGCACTTAGTGAAATCATGCAAATAAAGCAAAAACGGATCTTATAAAAAGTATATAATGGGCTTTTTTTTTTTTTTTTTTTTTTTTTTTCTTTCTATTTTTTTTTTAATTAAATTTTAAATCAATATGTATGTATTAGAAGGAAAATCACTGCAAGAAAAAAGCCATTTACCGACTTTCTTAGCGACATATTTCATGATTGCGACTTTAGGTGATGGGTCGCTGTAAAAGAGTCGCAAATTTTTTGCGACTCGTGACATGTGTCCCTAAAAAGAGCGACTAGTATAACGACTTCATAAAATAAGTCACTATAAATTTGCGACTTCAGTATTTCTTGTCGCCATTTGCATCGCTGTTTCAAAGAGATGTTGCCATCTAAGTCGCTTAACGCGACGCTATTTTTGTAAAAGTCTCTATTTAAGTCGCTAATTAAGTCGCTATATAGCGACTTAATTAGCGACTTAAATAGAGACTTTTACAAAAATAGCGTCGCGTTAAGCGACTTAGATGGCAACATCTCTTTGAAACAGCGATGCAAATGGCGACAAGAAATACTGAAGTCGCAAATTTATAGTGACTTATTTTATGAAGTCGTTATACTAGTCGCTCTTTTTAGCGACACATGTCACAAGTCGCAAAAAATTTACGACTCGTTTACAGCGACCCATCACCTAAAAGTCGCAATCATAAAATACGTCGCTAAGAAAGTCGCTAAAGGGCTTTTTTCTTGTAGTGAATGTTGGTGTCTTTTTCTAACCCGAATTTGACTCACATTACAATTTTCACAAGTTTAGACCGAAGAGTTAAGGTTATCTTTCTTTGTCACAATTTTAGATCAAGTTCTTTCAATTACCTCTCAAGTTAAATAAAGTTCATTAGCTTCAATCAACTGTTGCTCAATATAGTTTTATGATCAATAGCTTTTATACAGTTGAGTTTCAATCATGTTATTGTGGGGATTTTTATTATATATTTTCAGCTTATAGAGTTTATAAATAACAAGGATTTTTGTTGCCCGCATGTTGGGCGTGATGGTTCTCATTAGTGTAATAATATATACGTGTAAATTTCTCTTTTTAAACATGAGACATCGTAAATTGAACTCGCGAGCTTGGATTTAATGTTCTCAACTAACACACCAATAATACAAAATATAAAGTTAAAGAAGAAAAATTTTAGAAAGTAAAATTTTTTATAACAATATTAGGGTAAAAAATTATATTTACATAAGGTTAAATACAAAGTAGAAGATTAAAGAAAGTTAATGATATTAAGGGAAGATTCGAAATAAATACGTATCAATGTAATTACTGAGAAAAAAAAAATGATGTTTTGTTAGAGCAAGAGGTGTGGCCTCGTTGCACACCCTCGTCGTGCCTACGTGGAGGCTCGTTGAGCTCGCCGTAGCTCGCCACCACACCGGGGTGGCCTCGCCGTTGGTTACCTCCTCACGCAGACGACGAGCTAGAAGCCTGACACACCACTGATTATTTACACTTTTGTATTGTTTTTTGATTTTATGTTTGTGTGATTTTATGTTTGTGTGTTTTTTCTGTAAATTGTGTGTGTGTTTTGGAGAAGAAGACACGTTTTTTTTTTAAATAAAGAAATTTATAAAAAAAATTGGACTG
The DNA here is from genome assembly GCA_030686995.1 of Artemisia argyi. Taxonomy (NCBI): domain Eukaryota; kingdom Viridiplantae; phylum Streptophyta; class Magnoliopsida; order Asterales; family Asteraceae; genus Artemisia; species Artemisia argyi. The sequence continues at coordinate 21,437,777 of CM060676.1, forward strand.
GAATTTGTTTTTAAAGAGATAACGTGTTCTCTTTTATTTTCAAGTTGTTTATTTATTTATTTATTTATTACATACATACATACATACATACATACATACATACATACATACATACATACATACATACATACATACATACATACATATATATATATATATATATATATATATATATATATATATATATATATATATATATATATATATATATATATATATATATATATATAGATTTGGGTTAAAATAAAAAGGTTCTTAAAATAAAAAGAATAAAAAGTCTCTGATGCACTAAATTTATAACTACGATGCAGTGATTTAAAATGTGATGCAGTAACTTAATAACTGTAATGCACTAACTGTGATGTAGTAACTTTTTATACCTGTGATGTAGTGACTGTGATGCACTAAAACTTATAACTGTGATGTAGTGACTTAAAAATATGATGCAGTGACTTTATAACTGTGATGCACCAAAATTCACCTTCCTAGATTTTTTATTTTAAGCGACTTTTTATTATAACCCTACCCTATATATATATATATATATATATATATATATATATATATATATATATATATATATATATATATATATATATATATATATATATATATATATAATGTTATTTATACTATTTTATAAAAAAGAGATAATGTCTTTTTTTTATTTAATTTCGTTACAAATTAATGTATTTTATTTCGTATCGCTTTTTTTTTATTACGTTATTTTTAGTTGTGTGTAATATTTATTGTATTTTATTTTATTTTAAGTATTAATGAAATGAATTTAGTTTATTTAGTGAAATGAATAAAAAAAAGTTGTAAGTGGTGAGCCCCAAATGAGTAAGTTGAGGTTAGTTATGAGTGAGGAGGGTTAGTTGTGAAGAAGTGTTGGGGTGATGTGACGCCCGTGGACCCCAAATGAGAAGGTAATAGCTCATTAGGGGACTGGCAACGTACTCGCTAAAGCCTCAGTGTGGATCGGTATGGATCGGCAAAACGTTGCCACTGGATCGGCATGGGCAAATCGGCATCACATACGGTATTGTTTACCGATTCGGTAAAAGTATAGACTTTAAATGTTTCGACCGTTGCACATTAATTTGTTACCGTTTGATGGACCCCCCGAGGGTGAACTCACGGTGGTCTTACCTTTCTTCATCGGATTTAGTCGGATCTACACGTCTCTTTACTAATAATGGTGGTGGTGGCGCGTACAAGGTGATGGTTGAGGATTTTGGGCACGTGTGAGTGATACACGGACTAAGGAGGTCACGAGAGGGTGAGTGGTGGTGGCAGTGTGACAGGGGAGGTGGCGGTGTGGCCGGAGATTGGTGGCCAGAGGTGGTGTCGGCTGAGAAATGTAAATTATGTGGTGTCAGAAAGAATGATTTGAGTATGAAGGCTTATATCTACACGTCGATGCATGATGACGTATTGATGTATAATTATGAGTTAAAAAAAAAAAAAAAAAAAAAAAAAAAAAAACCTTAGGCATGGTTAGGCAACAGTGCCATTAAAAATATGTACTTAGGTATCATTAGACATGAAATTAGTTGGATTCATTCTATTGGCTAATTACAATTAAGGTTTCGGTATGATTAGACAATATTGTAACCCCTTACCACACCTCTTGCTCTTACCTCTTGCTCTTACGCTTATAGGCCATCTTTATCTTTTTAATCCATCATACATTCTTACTTTTGATATTTGCAATGATTAGATAAAAACATATTAGTGGTACTACCAAACCCGATAGGACACGACTTGATACCACCTAATCCTTTGTATGTGATGGATAAACATCAAGTCAATTTAATGTTTTAAAATAATTTTTGATGACGTATAGTTTATATTTGGGCCACAAGCCCAAATGATAAATATTACTTGGCCCAAACCCACCACGAGTGGGCTATCATAACGAATAACAGACCATAATAAACACGGCTTGGGCTCACGAAGCCCGAAGCCCAACCAAACTTAACCGGGTATGCGATAAGGATCATCTATTCATGGAATAGATATCCTTACCCCGATAAGCACCACGAGTGCGAAGAGTAAGGAGCAAGAAACCTACGCGGTTTCAGCCCCTATATAAGGAATGCCGTCTCTCATTCAAAGGTACGATATACAAACCTTAACTCTTAACGAGAACCCTAAATCGATTACTTACTCTCACGCCGGAGTCTAATCGGGGGAGACAATCCCTCGATAAGCCTAACGGTGTTGTTTATTTTCTTAGTGCGCAGGTAACAAGTACTAAGAAGCGAATTGATACGAGAGCAAGAACCCATAACCAGGAACGCCCAACTTTTGTATCAACAAGTGGCGCCATCCGTGGGACCCTACTAAGAACTAAAGACTAGAATGACAAAGAATAAGAATTCAAGCCAGCGGACTCCGCAATCGGAAAAACGTGACCATCAGAGGAGGAATCAACAAGATCCAACCTCTAGACAGGTTGCTGGGACAACCAGCGCACCTGGCCACCAAGAGGCGGGAACAACCCAACCTCTTCCAGAGGCGGAACTACCAGTAAGGACTACCCAAATCATCCCAGTGGTCCCAAGCGCTGAGGAACTTCAGTGCACTCTTTTCACCACTCCTCACCAAACCATTCCCGCAGTGAACAACACTGTACCACCAGATGCGCCTAACCGAGATAGGGTGCTGAATACGGAGACAGACACCCTTGCAACAGCTGAGGACGCACCCAATCTCACTTTGGGAAACTTTGTATCCCAAAACTATGAAACCTTGACTGCCCTCATGCAGGAAGAAGCTAGAAGAAGGGCAAGTACGGGTCTACAGGCTCGATTGAATTTTGGTCCTGAACGCGAACCATCACCACTGCGCCAACCACGAAGAAGACGCGCAGAACGTACCACTATCCATGATAGGCTAGGTACGACATCTGAGTCACAATACTCGGAAGACAGTGAGAGGCGCACTAATGTTCACTCCAGACTTGGCAGTCGCGGGATACAAGACCGATTGGGATCTCAACATTCACCAAGCCAAGGATCCTCCAAACTTGGAAGTAAGAGGATCCAAGACTGACTGGGAAAAAGAAGATCCCCAAGCAGAGATCCCTCAAGCTCTTCCTCTGAAAGAAGTCGGCGCAAGCGCCGAAAAAGAGACTACCCTTCTTCCAGTGACTCCTCCGATAACGAGGATAGAGAAACAGGACATTGGAAGTCAAGAGGAAGGCGTCGCGAGGAAGAGAATGAAGATATGTCTGTCCCATGGCGTCGCCAGAAAGTTGACGCGTTTACACGGCGCATCAGCGATTACTCAGATCGCAAACGTAGGCGCATGCCTGCTAACGTAAAAACATATGATGGAACAGGTGATCCGGATGATCACCTAAAAATTTTCGAATCAGCCGCCACCATTGAAAACTGGCCACAGCCAGTGTGGTGCCACATGTTCAATTCTACGTTAGTAGGGAATGCGCACACATGGTTTAGCAAACTCCCACGTAGGAGCATCGGTGGATTCGAGGAATTACGGAAAGCATTCCGCCTCAACTTCACCCAGAGAAAGAAGTGCGCTAAAAACCCTGTTGAGCTAGCAAGAGTGAAACAGCGCCAAGGAGAATCAACTAGCGCTTTCATGGAACGCTTCAAGGATGAGTGCATACACGTTAAAGCGTGTCCTGAAATCCTATAAATTTCAGGGTTCATGAATGGGATTAATAACCCAGAACTCATCCGAAAGCTAAACGACAAAGTTCCACAAACTTTTGATGAGCTAACAAAGCGCACTAGATCCTTTATACAAGGAGAAGCAGCCGCTGCAGACAGTAAAAAGAGTTATTCGAACTATAGGCAGCAAGAGCAGCCTCGGAGACAATCCAATGATCAGAATAACAACCGTAGCAGGAATTACCGCAATGGAAGGGACAATGACAAATATACCCCTCTTACAAAAACCCCAAGGGAAATACTTGTAACAGAGGGCACAAACTTCCCAAAACCGCCACCAATGCGCACTGCAGAAGAAAAGCACATAGGAAGTGGATACTGCGAGTACCATGGTTAAAAAGGCCATACAACTAATGAGTGCGTCCAGCTAAAACAACTAATTGAAAAGTTAGTAAGAGAAGGCAGAATGGACCACCTTGTAAAAAATATCAAAGAAGGGAAAGACAAACAAAGGGGCGGAGGTAAGAAAGAGCCCCCCCAAAGAAAAAGCTGATACCATATACATGATACAATCATGGCAGCGCAAGATAAAACAAAAAGTCAGCCAAAAATTCTCTCCAGAAAAAGAGATATCTTTCCCTACTCTAGCTGCGGACAATGCAGTCGTGGAGCCTCTAACTATTGAAATACATACAGGAGGACATGATATCCACCGCATGTACATTGACGGAGGAGCATCCGCAGATATCCTGTACGAGCACTGCTTCAAAAGACTGCGACCTGAAATCCAAAGTCAATTGCTACCAACAACAACGTCATTAACAGGATTCACAGGAGAAAAGATCTGGCCCTTAGGGCAGTTACGCTTGTTGGTGGTCGTGGGAGATGAACAACACTCAACCGCAACATGGATAAACTTTATGGTAATAAAATCCCCTTCACCATACAACGGTATCATTGGGAGACCGGGAATATCATCCATGCGCGCTGTACCATCCACAGCGCACGGAATGCTGAAATTTCTAGTGGAAGGAGGAGTCGTTACTCTCTATAACACAACAGTACCACCAAGAGAATGCAATGCGGTAACAACCGAAGCAGAGACTATTCCAGAACAGCGCACAGAGAAAACGCCAAACCTAAAAGTCGTTATTCATCCCGATTACCCGGAACAACAAGTTTCGATTGGGGGATCTTTATCTGACAAAGGTAAGGCAGCCGTATGCGCACTCTTGCAAAAGAACCTAGACATCTTTGCATGGGAACCAAAACATATGACTGGAGTACCGCGCTCTATCACAGAGCATAAGCTACAAATCCGACAAGGATATCCTCCAATACGACAAAAGAAGCGCGGCCAGGCCCCAGATCGTGCAAAAGCTATTCTGGAAGAAGTACATAAGCTCGTAGACGCAGGCATCATGCGCGAAGTATACTACCATGACTGGCTTTCAAACCCAGTTATGGTAAAGAAGAGCAATGGCAGTTGGAGAATATGCGCGGACTTCACGGATCTCAACAAAGCATGTCCACAGGACTGCTATCCACTGCCAAAGATAGACTGGAAGATAGAATCCCTGTGCGGATACCCTTTCAAATGCTTCCTAGATGCATATAAAGGGTATCATCAAATCCAGATGGCAGTTGAAGATGAAGAAAAAACAGCTTTCCACACCAGTCAGGGAGTGTACTGCTACACAAAAATGCCTTTTGGCCTGAAGAACGCATGCGCGACATACCAACGACTGGTGGACACAGCTTTCGAAAAACAAGTAGGCCGCAACTTGGAGGTCTACGTTGACGACCTTGTCATCAAAAGCCACACAGAGGATGAATTGGTGCGCGACATCGAGGAGACATTCAGAACATTGGGGCGAATAAACATGAAGTTAAATCTCAAGAAGTGCACCTTTGGCGCAACCGAAGGCATGTTCCTTGGATACTTGATAGAACCCGATGGAATCAGGCCTTGTCCAGAAAAAACAAAGGCTGTTATTGATCTCCCCTCACCGCGCACACTAAAAGAAGTCCAGTCATTGAATGGAAAATTAGCAGGGCTAAACCGCTTCTTATCTAAGTCAGCAGACAAATCCCTTCCTCTCTTTAAAAGACTCACAAAGTGCACCAAAAAGGGAGACTTTCGCTGGACTAAAGAAGCGGAGGAAGCTTTCCAACAACTCAAACACCATCTGGCATCTCTCCCCAAACTTGTCACACCGCGACCGGGGGAAGAACTAATCATGTACTTATCGGCGACTCACGAAGTAGTTAGCGCAATACTATTGACAGATAGGAACTCCGTCCAGACACCCATATACTTTGTAAGTAAAGCCCTGAAGAAAACAGAGACTAACTATAGTGCGATGGAAAAGCTGGTCTTAGCTCTAGTATTCGCAGCCAAAAGGCTGCGCAGATACTTTCAAGCGCACCCAATAGCTGTAATCACTGATCAGCCAATCAAACAAGTTATCTCTAAGCCTGACGCATCAGGACGCTTACAGAAGTGAAGTGTACTGTTAAGTGAGTATAACATCTCATACAGACCGCGCACTGCAATCAAAGGACAAGTATTAGCCGATTTCATCATAGAGAAGCCAGATAGTGACAGCCCAACATCTCCAACTAAAACAGATCTACAGGAACCCTGGATCCTGTTCACAGATGGGTCCTCATGTGTAGATGGATCAGGCGTGGGCCTCATTCTTACAAATCCAGAAGGTATGGAATTCACCTATGCGCTACGCTTTGAATTCACAGCCACAAACAATGAGGCAGAATACGAAGCCTTGCTAGCCGGACTACGCATCGCAATCCAAATGGGTGTACGCAACCTGGAAGCAAACGTAGATTCGCGGCTAGTCGCTAACCACGTGCTAGGCGAATATGAAGCCAAGGATGAACACATGGTCCAATACCTAGAAAAGACCAAAGCTTTAATTAAAAACTTTGACAGGTTCACAATAAAACAGGTGCCTAGAGGAGATAACAGGAAGGCGGACGCACTCAGCAAGATCGCATCCACAAGCTTTGCGCACCTATCAAAACAGGTATTGGTAGAAACCCTAAAAAACAAGTCAATCTTGGAAATGGAGATATCCACAGTGATAGACGAACAGGACCCTACATGGATGACTCCTATCATTGAATTCATCAGCAAAGGAATCTTACCACAAGATCATAAGGACGCTCGAAGAGTGCGGCGCACAGCGCAACGGTTTGAACTACGAGACAACATACTCTACCGACGCTCTTTCTTACAACCCTGGCTCAGATGTGTTGGACCTCTTCAAGCAGACTACGTACTCAGAGAAATCCACGCGGGATCATGTAGTATGCACTCAGGGCCGCGATCTGTGGTTGCCAGCGCTCTACGGTCAGGGTATTATTGGCCAACTATGCATCGCGACGCACGCAATCTGATAAAGAAATGCAGCAATTGTCAAGTACATAGGCCAATCCCGTGCCGACCACAACAAGAGCTAACACCTATTACCTCACCATGGCCATTTTATAAATGGGGCATTGACATCGCAGGTCCCTTCCCTGTAGCAGCAGGAGGAGTAAAGTTCCTCATTGTAGCCATAGACTACTTTACGAAGTGGATTGAGGCGAAAGCGGTGGTGAGCATCACGGGAAACCAAGTTAAACGCTTTGTCTGGGACAACATTGTCTGTCGCTTCGGACTACCAGGAGAGATCATATCAGACAACGGAAAACAATTCTGTGATAACCCATTCAAAGATTGGTGCGCGCAATTGAACATCACGCAACACTTCGCTTCAGTGAAACACCCACAAACCAATGGCCTAGTTGAGCGCGCAAACCGCAGCCTAGGCGAAGGAATAAAAGCACGCCTCGACAGACATAAAGGAAGGTGGGTGGATGAGCTCTCGCATGTCTTATGGGCACATCGCACAATAATCAAAACCAGTACTGGCGACACGCCATTCTCCCTAGTCTATGGAACAGAAGCCATCATACCAGCTGAGATAGGAATGCCAACTATACGCACAGCAGAGGTCAACGTCACAACAAACGACGAGGAACGGCGCATAGATTTAGATTTACTGGAAGAAAGGCGTGAGCGCGCAGCTATACGCGAAGCAAAGGCTAAGGCAAAAATGAAGAAGTATTATGATGCAAAGGTCAAACATACTTCATTCGGACCGGGGGACTTTGTTTACCGCGCCAATGACGTGAGCCACGCAGAAGACACCGGCAAGCTCGGACCAAAATGGGAAGGACCTTACGAGGTCACAGATGCGCTTGGCAACGGTGCATACAGACTGCGCGACATTGAAGGTCACGACCTAGCGCGCACTTGGAACATCTGCAATCTAAAAAGATGCTACTTTTAGGCTACGACCATTACACAAACACATTTTCACCCTACGAGGTGCCCAATAAGTGTTTGTTTTTTCTTTTCTTTCTTAGGAATTGTATTTTTATTTCTTTTTCAAAAAACTTGCAAGTATCAATAAAATGTTATGGTTTCTAGCTAACTCCATAGCGTACTTTACTTTATTGCATACATACTAATATATGTCAATATTGTCATCTTATATTCTTACTGCCTACATGGCGTGCATGCACCAATTAAAGACCCACGAAGGCATAAAGGATGAGTTAACCTACTAATTTACTCGTTGAGTAAGAGGGTTGCAAACCCATCAACATTGGATCACGCATCCTTGCTAAGCGCCTTACTTTTGAGACGTCGAAGTAAGTTTCACATGCACACCCCACGACGGGTGCGCACATATTAAGTACACCATACAAGCTTAGCGAATAACGAGCCAAAACACTTGGTCAAATACCAAAACTTCGCAAACAATGCAAGTATAACTCTTAAAGTCACGCACTTAAAACACTTGGCTAAATAATTTCTGGCAAACAATGCAAGTATATTTTAAGTCACGAACTTAAACAAAAAAGTATCTTATTCATAATTTATTCACAAAAATTACAAGGAAAGGTACATTATACAACAAAGCCTATATGCTATGGCGATGCTCAGGGCTCTCCTCCGGAGCAACAGAACTCCCCGCCTCCTGCAGCTTCCTCAAAGTTAAAGCATCCTGCATAGATACGGTAGGAACACTTACAGGCACACCATCCGACCTGGGGATAGGCGCAGCGCCAATGCCACACATCACTGCCTTACCCTTAATGCCCTTCTTCACAGCAGCCCTCTGCTCGTGACGCTCCAGAACCTCCTTCAAGGGAATCTCCCTTTCAAGAGCGAAGGGTTTGAGGATGTCGCGTGGCTGTGCGAACATAGGAATCTGCAGCTGTGACTCCTCCCAAACCAACCAGTCAGCCGTGTGCAGCTGTTAGGCCCACCTGGGAGAAAGTGCAAGTTAATATTGACCGTGGAAATATAGGGAAATCCCCGGGTCGTTAAATCCCAATGAGATTGAAATTGTATTTGTAAACGGATAGGAGATTGAGTAGCTCTGAGGACAGTAACAAAGATGATTTGAGGGTTGATTATACTACTGATTGCTTGATATTTGGAAAATATGAAATTATAACAGAAATACAGATATAAGCACAAAATCAGATAATCAGATAACAGACATAGAAAAGTGGTATTTAACAAGTTATAAACTACAGGGGTTAAAAGTGAAACTTTTGAAAACTTAATATTAAAGAAAATAGAAAATGAAATTGAAATTATGAAAATGATTATTATAATATTTAATTATTATTTAATTAATAAAACTAATTAAAATCTAATTTAAAACTTAATTTAAATTAACTAAAAATTACAACTATTACAAATTAACCTAAAAACTTAAATAAATAATTTCTAAACCTAAATAAGAACTTGAAGAAAGTATAAAAAATGAAAATAAATATTTTTGTCTTTTTATAAGTATTTTATTAATTAATAACTATTTAACTTAATTAAACTATTTTAACTATTTTAAATTACTATTAATACTAAATTAGCTTAGAAAATTATGATAAAATTTATGAAACTATTTAATTACTACAAGAATACTACAAAATTATAAAAAGTTGCTAAAAATTAAATTTAAGCTAATTGACTAATTAATTACTTATTAATTAATTTTAAACTAATTTAATTAATTTAAATAAGAAAATTAGAAAATGGATAGTGAAAATTATGAAACTATTTTTTAAAAGTCTTAACTACTTTATAAAACTTAGGAAAAATATAAAATTCTACTTTAGTTAATTAAAATTAAAGAAATCTATTTAATTATTAATATTACCTATTTAATTATTTAAACTAGTTTTAAATCTAATAAATAGTAAACTGCTTAGGAAAATTCTAAGAAAATTATTTTAACTACTTTAAGGTACTAAGTAATTTATAAAATTATAAAATTGGACAAGTGCTTATTAATAAGCTGATATGAAAATTAATTAGATAATTTCTATTAAATAGAAGCTATCACTATTTTTATGTTTGCTTTTTCTGGTTTTTCTTTTATAAAACTACTTAAATACTTAAATAATGAAACTTTAATAAAGACAACTACTTTAGAACCTTAAAATAAGCACTGAGAGTGCTTATAAGCTTATACAGTTGACTATGGTTGACCAAACTAAGAAATAAGCTAAATTGAGGTTATGTGGGGTCCACTATGGTGAAATCTGGATTACCTAAGTTACTTATACCTAATTAAGCTAGATTTAATGAGATAAGCTCCTAGGATAAGCTGGAAAGCTAAAATAAGCACTTGCTTATTTGGTTTCTGACTCAGAAATGGGACAGAGTTTGGGGACAAGTTTAGGTGGGGTCCACTGATCTATAGGTCAAACTAAGGGTCAAGTTTTGAACCTGGGTAGGAGGGGGGTTGTAAGAAGCTAAGTTTGAGGTGTGGGACCTACTGGTGTGGGCTGCAGCCACCACTAAAGTTGGTGGTGTGGTGGTGGTAAGCTGGTGCAAAGGGTATTGGTTTGCCCTGCAGTCCACTTTCAATGAGTGTGGGGTCCACAAAAGTAAAAGAGGGGTTCAAACTAAACCTAGGGGTTCAAAGATGGGTTGATAAGCTACAAATTAAACCAAGAAGCTAAGCTTTTGGCTTACTAATAAGCTCTGTGTGAGCCTTTAAAATGGTGATCATACACTGAGTGCTCAGTATAGCTTTTTGCAATAAGTTACAAACTAGGGTCCTAAAAGCTATGCTACAATAAGCTAAAGGCTAGACTAAACCTAGATGTGAAAAGCTGATGTATTAAGCTGAAACCTAGGGTGTGGGGTCCATTGGAGAGCACACTATGGGTCTTGGTATTTTGACTAAAACCTGTGCACAGGGGAGATGCTTGCCCTGCAAGTGATTTCCCTAGCTTGTGGAGACCAGGGTAAAATTGCTAAAAATATAAGCTGATTAGGATCTTAAAATAGAGCTGGTAGATAACAAGTCCACAAAAGCTCAAGGCTTGAATCACAATATACAAATCTATAAAAAATCCACTAGTTTTGAGAAAATCTGAGAATGACCATTTGACTTTTCATGAAACTTGAGTTGGTTTGACTTATGTGAACTTTGAGCTTAATCTACTTACTGAATATGTTGTAATAAGTTATAATATGACTTAATTAAGTTATTCTAATAACTTATGAGTAGATATGATGAGTTATGGACTCAGATTCCACCACAGTTAACTGTGGTGAAGAAATACTTGTGATTTTGACTTTTACCTAATTAAGACTTTGGTATTTTTGTTTTTCTGAGCTAGTATTACACTATAAGACTTAAAGCAAGCAAAAACAATAACACAAACTACCTTGAACTCAGATGAACAACCTGATCCAAACACACCTTATACTTAGACTGTTTTGAGATTTAAGTAGCTAAAGGCTATAAAAGCTTATCCTACTGATCCAACATAACTTATTCTATTATATTAAGTATTAATAAGTGCTTCGAAATAGATAATGACCACAAATACACACTAATGCTAATTATACTAAGTTGACTGTGAAACTTTGATTATTTAGTAACTATTAATTCCAACATACAAGGTATTAATTTAAGGTTATATTATAACTATATAAAACTGAATAAGCATGAAACAACTAAAAAATAAGCAATGAACAAAGCTACACTACAAAGACAGTTATGAGAATTTTTTTAAGAACTTACAAAATGCTTTCCTGCTTGAAACCAAGAACCAAGGACACCTATTTCCTCCCTGAGGATCTAAACCAATACTCCAAAGCTGCTTTATGCTTCCAAATCTCTTCTGAAACCCAGAAATCAAAACCAAGTGCCACAGTTGACTTTCTTTGACCAAATTTGTATATGAAGAATTTTTTTTATCTTATACTGATTTGTAGATTACTAAAAGCTTTATTGAGCTTATGGGAGCTTATATGAGCTTATTCAATCCATATAATCAAACAATAACAAGTACACAGCTTAATGAGATTTTTGATATGAAATTGAAAATGGCATTAACTAAGATAACAATACAAACTTGATTTTTATTAACTCAAAAGATTACTAGTACACTGAGATTACTTAAACTGAAACTTGAAAGCTTTAAATTACACTTGAACTTTTAAAACAACTAATACGACATACACTTTTTAAAATTAAACTAGATAGATAACTCTTCTGCTTCTCTTGGTCTTTATAGGTGAGAATAAGCATCCAGGTGTCCTCAAGGACTTTTCCCACTTCATCTGAGCCCTTGATTATGTCTAATTGATATCCACCGTTTAAACTTACTTTTGGCGCCAAAGTCCTTCACGTTAACTTGGAGACTACGGTGAACAATTAAGGACAATTGGAGTTATGTGGAGGTGGCAGGGGACAAAGGGGAAGGTTTTTAGGACAAGTTGGGTTTTTATGGAAGAAACAGAGGTTGTGAAGTAGTTTGGAGTGAAAAATTGTGGAGAAAGCATTAAATGCTTATGTGGTTTGGTGTGTGAGGTGGAAGAGTGGTTAGGGTGAGCTGGAAGGTGAGGATGTGGTGGAAAAACCACCTGGTATTGGTGAAGCAGGGGTGGGGGAGAAGGGTGTACAGTGGTGGTGGTGGTTTTGGCGGTTTGGGGTGTTTGACTGGGGTCAACCCCCGTTATTATTAAAAGGGTGCATTGGACTGGGCTTAGGAATGGGCCAAGGAAAAACAAAGGGGGTGGGCTGGGGTTTTGGTTTGTGTTGGGTTGGATTTGGTTTTGGATTTAATAAATAAGGGTCCGGTTGGTTAAGTGTACACAAGGACTAATTTTGTAAACTTGGCAAAGTTAAAGGGCTGTTATTGTGATTCTCCCAAAATATTTTAAAGGACTTAACTTGCGAAATATGATAAACCAAGGACCAATTTATTTATTTTTTTCATTTAAAAATATCCAGGGACCTTTTCTGTAATTTCTCAAACTCTAGGGACCATTATTGTAAATTTGGATTTTTAAGGGACTGTGGTTGTAATTTCTCAAAATTATATCAAAATTGTTCCATTTTGTCATTCATGCATAGTACAAGGGTATTATTTGTAAATTTTCCAGTTTTGAATACCCAGGGACCATTTTTGCCAATTTTGTAACTTGAGGGGTAAAAGTTACCAGTTTCTGTAAACTTTCATCCAGGGATCATTTGTGAATATTTTTGGTTTCCCAAGGACTTAAGTTGATTTTTCATTTATTTTAAACCTTCAGGGACTAGTTTTGACAATATTTGAAACTTGAGGGACTGAAACTGCCAATTATGCAAACTTTGTACATTTTTCATTTGTTTTTGCATATTTTGTATTTGAAACATATAAAACACACTTCTAAGATATTTTAAGTATTATGATGCTTTTTTGAGTGTTTTTGTATGTTTTGGCAGTTCAGATTGGTACAAAATGATGAGTATTTAGACACTTATCAATCCCCCACACTAAACTATTGCTAGTCCCTAGCAATCTATTTGAGAAAAAATTAATGGATTTTTACTCTTTACCAAAAGCCATCACTTCTGGAGTAGCCAGGTGTAAGAACTGTGGCACACCTGATAACCGTGTGATTTTTAGCAAACCACCAGCTGTCAACGGATTTGATTTGTCTTTACCAAAAGCCGTTTGCTTCTGGACTAGCCAACTCTTGATGGAATAGTCAACATCTTGGTGAGCTGATTACCAATTATGGTTTTTCCACGGCCTTTACCACAAGCCATAATCTTGCGGGCTAGCCAACTCATTAGCTTTTGAGGATAATGGGGAGTTGAGGAACCATACAATTTTTGGCAAATTGCAAGCCATCAACGGTTTTGAGATGTCTTTACCAAGAGCCGTTTGCTCCTGGACTAGCCAATCCTGTTGTGGGTTAGACATGGAGGATTGATACCATTATTTGCATTTCTAAGTGTGAAAAAACTGGTAATTTTGATCAAATGGGGGTTCTTGATGGAACATGTGTTGTGTTTTGCATTCGTGAGAACGCTCCCCCACACTTAGAACTGAATATTGCCCTCAATATTCACAGTACTTGGTGTCCCACCAAGACTTAGAACGTAAGAAGGTAATATTATTAACCTTTTATTTTACTCTATTTACATACAAACTCACTTTTTTCTTTTTATATGTCTTATACCATTTTTTTTTTTTTTTTTGAAAAAATATTTTACATATGTACAACATGTGGTTCGTCTCCCCCACACTAGGGTGGTAGAAAAGAGAAAGAAATCAGAAATATGAGTGAAAACCCATATTGCTATGCTTTTGATTACCGAGTCACTAGCTTGACTCGACCTCGAATTGATTTGTCCATGAGGTAGCTTGTTTTTGATTCCCGAGTCTCTAGCTTGACTCGACCCCGAATTAAAATTGTCCTTGGGGAAACTTGTTTTTGTTAACCGAGTCTCTAGCTTGACTCGACCCCGAATTCATTGGTCCATGGGGTAAGTTTGGAGATCCGGGACAACCATTGGTTGTATGTCCCCTCCAAAATAGTGTTTTGACCGATGACCATTTACTTTAAAATTGGGACCGTCGGGTTGTAATAACTCAACAGTTCCATATGGGTATACTTTTGTTATAGTAAATGGTCCAGACCAACGGGTTTTTAGTTTACCCGAAAAAATTTTTAACCTTGAATTGAAAAGAAGAACTCTGTCACCAACGTTGAAAACGCGGTTCTTTATTTTAGAGTCATGTATCTTTTTAGTCTTTTCTTTATATATTAAAGAATTTTCATAAGCTTGATCACGTAATTCATTTAGTTCGTTTAGTTGAACTTTACGGTGATCACCCGCTGTCTGAAGGTCGAAATTTGCATGTTTTAAGGCCCAATAGGCCTTATGTTCTAATTCGATCGGAAGATGACATGCTTTCCCGTACACTAGCTTATATGGAGTACACCCGATGGGTGTTTTGTAAGCAGTGCGGAAAGCCCATAATGCATCGTCCAGCTTATCCGACCAAGAGGCACGGTTTTCACCAACCGTCCTCTCGAGAATTCTCTTAATACCCCGATTTGAGACCTCCACCTGCCCACTTGTTTGGGGGTGGTATGCTGTAGAAAGACGGTGAGTTACACCATATTTCAGCATGACTCTTGCAAATTGTTCATTACAAAAGTGAGTACCACGATCACTGATAATGGCACGAGGAGTCCCGAATCTGGCAAAGAGAGATTTTAAAAATTTAACAACTACTCGGGCATCATTGGTGGGCAAGGCTTTTGCCTCAACCCATTTTGACAGATAGTCGACAGCCACGAGTATATACTTATTCCCTCGTGAAGACGGGAATGGCCCCATAAAATCAATGCCCCACATATCAAATATTTCACAGACTTGGATGGCGTTTTGCGGCATCTCAATCTTTTTAGAAATATTCCCGTGACGCTGGCAAGCCTCACAGGTTTTGATAAGCTCATGGGCGTCTTTATATATTGTGGTCTAAAAGAATCCTGAATCAAACACCTTTTTAGCGGTGTAGTTTGGATTATGATGTCCCCCCATGGGTCCATCATGACAAGCTTTAAGAATTTCCATGGCTTCTTGGCCATGGACACACCGTCGGATGACTTGATCCGCACATATTTTGAACAAGTAGGGGTCGTCCCAGAAGTAATGTTTTACATCTTTAAAGAATTTTCTTTTCTGTTGGGACGACATCCCTTTCACAACGAAATTTCCCGCACGGTAATTTGCAAAGTCGGCAAACCATGGGGTGGTAGTATTATCCCGGGTAGAGATTAGATTTAGAGTCTCCAGAGGAAAAGTTTCATTTATTTCTTTTCTCTCGAGAATATCCTAATGAGGATTTTCTAACCGGGACAAGTGATCAGCAGCAAGGTTCTCTGCTCCTTTTTTATCTCTTATGAGAATATCGAATTCCTGAAGGACCAGGACCCAACGGAGTAGTCTTGGCTTTGCATCCTGTTTAGTGAACAGGTATTTCAAAGCCGAATGGTCCGTATACACCACGCTTTTGTTTAAGATTAAGTAAGACCGAAATTTTTCGAAGGCATATACCACAGCTAATAATTCTTTTTCTGTGGTGGTATAGTGTGTTTGAGCCTCATTCATGGTCTTACTTGCGTAGTGTATTGGCTGAAAATGTTTGGTTTTGCGTTGCCCCAGAACTGCACCAATAGCATAATCGCTAGCATCGCACATAAGTTCAAAGGGTAAGTCCCAGTCGGGGGCAACAAGGATTGGTGCCTCAGTAAGCCTTTTCTTTAAAATAGAAAAAGCTTCGATGCACTCGGGCGAAAAGATGAAAGGAGCATCCTTTTCAAGAAGATGAGTCATAGGCCGGGCTATTTTGGAGAAATCTTGAATGAATCTCCGATAGAACCCGGCATGGCGGAGGAAACTCCTTATTCCTTTAACAGTTGTGGGATGAGGCAGTTTAGCAATAACATCAATTTTGGCCTTATCGACCTCAATCCCACTTTTTGAAATTTTATGGCCGAGGACAATGCCCTCTTTAACCATAAAATGGCTCTTCTCCCAGTTTAGACAAAGATTAGTGTTTTCACAACGTTGAAGCATTTTTTCTAAGTGGGAGAGGCACGAGTCGAAAGAATTCCCGATGACTGAGAAGTCATCCATAAATACCTCCATGGTTTTTCCGATCATGTCATGGAAAATAGCCATCATGCACCTCTGGAAAGTGCCCGGAGCATTGCATAACCCAAAAGGCATGCGACGATAGGCAAATGTCCCGTAAGGGCATGTGAAGGTAGTTTTATCTTGATCCTGTGGATCAATGGGAATTTGGAAGTAACCCGAGAAGCCATCAAGGAAACAATAGTACTCGTTTCCCGCTAGTCTTTAGAGCATTTGGTCCATAAAGGGCAGAGGAAAATGGTCTTTGCGGGTGGCTTCGTTAAGCTTTCTGTAATCAATACATACTCGCCACCCTGTAACCAAACGAGTTGGTATTAACTCGTTGTCCTCATTTGTGATAACCGTAATGCCACCCTTCTTTGGAACACAATGAATTGGGCTAACCCAAGGACTATCTGATATAGGGTAAATCAATCCCGCATCAAGAAGTTTGATAACTTCTGCTTTTATAACTTTGTGGATTTTTGGATTTACCCTTCTTTGATGCTGCACGGTAGGTTTAAAGTCCTCTTCCATTAGGATTTTGTGTGTACAAAAATCCGGGTTAATACCCTTTATGTCTGAGAGCTTCCAAGCAATTGCTTGTTTGTGGGACTTTAAAACCTTGAGCAGCGCGGTTTTCTCCTCATCCTTTAAGTCTTTTGCAATAATGACCGGTAACTTATCGTTACCTTCCAAGAATGCATATTCTAGATGAGGAGGCAGGTCCTTAAGTTCAACCTCGGGGAAGTCATCATTTTTCTCAACATATTTGACTTCCACCTTATGAAGTTGTGGAGGTAGAACAGGAATGGGAGAAGGATCTTTGTTCAATAACTCCTCAAGGAGAAGTATATCCCCCTCCGGGTCAATCTCTTGGTAATCAATTCCTTCGGGAACTGAATCACTTTTGAGAAAGGCCTCTAATTCCTCAAGGACGAAATCACTTCCCCCAAACGGAGTGAGGGAAGGAGAAGAATTAGCGATTACGGGATTAGAAGAAGTAGTGGGATTGCCACTCGAAAAATTATCAGCGAATCCAAGGATTTCCTGAGCATACTCCTCAGATGCAATGTCAATGACATCAATTCGGTTGACCGATTCAGCATCATAATTCGAGGAGTATCTCGAGGTTTGATCAAGGTTGAATGTTATCGCTTCATTGCCAACTCGTAACGTGATTTCCTCATCGAAAACATCGATTAATGCACGTCCCGTTCTTAAGAATCCCCTCCCAAGAATGAGAGGAACTCTTGAATCTGCATCGAAATCAACAACGACAAAGTCCGCCAGAAAATGGAACTTTCCCACTCTCACAAATACGTCCTCGGCAATACCGAGGGGACGTGAAATTGAACGGTCTGCAAGCTCGAGAGTCATGCATGTGAGACTAAGTGCCTGAAGAGAGAGTTTTTTCCAAACTGAGTGAGGCATTAAGTTGATGCTTGCACCAAGATCGGCCAAGGCAAAGCATTCAACCATACCCGGGAAAGTACATGGTATTAGAAATCTCCCGGGGTCTCCTAGCTTTTCGGGAAGCTGTTTTAACAGAACTGCAGAGCAGTTCTCATTAAGTGGAGTTCGTGCCATTTCAAACATTTTTTCTTTATTGCTCAACAGGTTTTTGATTGTCGATGCGAATTTGGGCATTAAAAGAAGAGCGTCCGCGAAGCTAATATCGAAGTGTAGTTCTTGGAAAATCTGAAAGAATTTTTCCATCTGATGATTAGCTTTTTCACGGAGCTTTTGGTCTTGCAATCGTGAGGGATATGGAATTGTTGTTTTTGGGTTGGCTTTTGGATTTTCAACAGGACCTTCGGTGGTTTCAAACCTAACTCTTTTAAAGGGAGTCGGGACCGGGATAACTGGAGGAGGGATGTCATTGGTACCTCCGTTGTTTTTAGGAAGTATCGTATCCGTAGTATCCTCAGTTTCACATTCCTCTACAAGGATAGGAGATGAGGTAGAGGGAGCTGTAGGTCCTTGGTAAGAAACTCCACTTCTTGTGGTGATCGCCTTTACATCACCCCTCGGATTAGCGATCGTGTTGCTAGGTAAAGTTGTACCTGAGCCCGAGGGTCGATCATTTAAAGACTTCTGGAAATTAGACATTCGACTAACCAGCATTCTGTTCAGTTCTTCTTGGGATTTCATAAACTGTTTTAATAACTCATCATGTGATGGTCCAGTTGGAACAATGGCTTGATTTTGGTTTTGAAAATTTTGAGCCCGATTGTTCTGGAAATTCCCATGTTGCTGATTGTTGTTACCTTGGAAGTGGTTTTGTTGTTGAAAATTACCCTGTGGGTAATTGTTCTGACCTTGATTACGGTTATAGTTCCCTTGGTTCTGATTTTGGTTAAACTGATTTTGACTAGAGATGAAATTCCCTTGGTTGTTATAACCTTGGTTCATTCGATTCTGGTTAAAATTTTGGTTCCTGTTTTGAGGCTGATTTAACCCTGGTGGTCCGATATAGTTATTAGATCGATAGCTCAAAAGGTTTCGATCCCCTTGCGGTTGGTAAGAATTACCTCCCGTGCTATAGGAACCTTGAGCTGCAGACACGTTTTCACGAGAAAAGCCACCGGAAGCTGGGCAATCTGTGTACGTATGTGGACCACCACAAGTTTCACAACTTGGGTTAACAGTTTTGACCTGATTAGGATTATTCTGATGGATACGCAAAACTGCTATAGACAAATCATCCAGCCTTTTAGCTAGGATTGATATTTCATTTCTTGCCGGAGTGTCTGACTTAAATGAGTCGTTCCTCTCAGCAGAGGAGTCCTAAAAATTGTGATGGGCAGTCATGTTTTCGATTAAGTCATAGCACTCTTCAGGGGTTCTTTTCATAAAGGTGCCCCCAGCAGCAGCATTGATGGTGTCACGATGACGGAGTGTCAAACCATTATAAAAGGTATCAATAATGGTGACAAGAAGCATGTTATGATTGGGACACCTATCAGTAGCAAGTTTGTAGCGTTCCCATGCCTCAAATAAGGACTCTTCGGGAAGCTGTCTGAAGTTGCTAATATCATTCCTCAGCTTTGTGACCATAGATGGTGGAAAGTATTTGGCCAGAAATTTAGTGATCATCTCATCAAAAGTGTGGATCGAATTCTTTGGAAGTCGATCGAACCATGAAGTCGCATGATGAGTGAGAGAATAGGGGAACAAGTATAAACGTAGGCCGTCATCGGTGACGCCATTTTGTTTCATGCTTTGGGTGACAGTTAAAAATTTGTGAGATGCCTGTTGGCATCGTCACCCGGCAATCCGTGGAACTGGCACGTATTCTGGATCTGTTGTATCATGTGGTGCTTTAATCCAAAATCCGTGGCTCCAATAGTGAGTGGTGCAATTGGTCCACCCCTCCCTTGCATAGTAGGTTGACACAGTTCCTCCATAGTTTGGGTGTCAGGAACTGGCTCATCCTTGGGAAGGAATGGGGGCTCGTCGTTCATTTTTAATGTGTGTTCTTCTTCAACAATACGTAACTCGGGTACGTTTTTCTTTTTTTTATTCTTTGTTTGTGAACGAGTGCGCATGCACAAAAATTAGTTTTCAACACAAGATCGAGGCAAAACTACAGCGAACTTAAACCCAATAATCACAAATGAACATCTCCTTTTAAAAAAGGTACACTATTCACAAGGATACAATGGTAAGTTTTTAATCTTTTAGGTTTGGGAACTTATTATGTTCACACCCCCAGTTGGTAGGTGTTCTGCCTTGGTTTGCGGTGGTAAACTTTTATGTAATTATATTCACAGTAAAATGTTTTTGGCTTTTCGTGTATGGGTGAAAAAACTTGGACAATATTTTTGAAACTGATTCGTTAACCGAAATCGTTCCTTTAAGATTACTCGCAGGCTGGCGGGAGGAAATAAATGGATCCCTCTTAAGTTCGCAATTTAATGTCAGAACTTACCTTAAACCAACTGTATAGGTTGTAATCGTAAAGATACGAAGTAATTTAACTTCACAGTTTGTTTTGTTGTTTATGATTTGTTTGGTGTTGTTAACACTTCAGGAGAAATGTTAATGAACGTTTTCAGATATGATTTTGCTTTTCTTAAAAATTTTACAAAGTGGTGATATTTGTACAGGAGAGTTTTTGAAAACCACTAAACTTTTACCGTTTTAAAATACGCAACAACCTCCCCGGCAGCGGCGCCAAATTTTGACTCCTCCCAAACCAACCAGTCAGCCGTGTGCAGCTGTTAGGCCCACCTGGGAGAAAGTGCAAGTTAATATTGACCGTGGAAATATAGGGAAATCCCCGGGTCGTTAAATCCCAACGAGATTGAAATTGTATTTGTAAACGGATAGGAGATTGAGTGGTACTGAGGACAGTAACAAAGATGATTTGAGGGTTGATTATACTACTGATTGCTTGATATTTGGAAAATATGAAATTATAACAGAAATACAGATATAAGCACAAAATCAGATAATCAGATAACAGACAGAGAAAAGTGGTATTTAACAAGTTATAAACTACAGGGGTTAAAAGTGAAACTTTTGAAAACTTAATATTAAAGAAAATAGAAAATGAAATTGAAATTATGAAAATGATTATTATAATATTTAATTATTATTTAATTAATAAAACTAATTAAAATCTAATTTAAAACTTAATTTAAATTAACTAAAAATTACAACTATTACAAATTAACCTAAAAACTTAAATAAATAATTTCTAAACCTAAATAAGAACTTGAAGAAAGTATAAAAAATGAAAATAAATATTTTTGTCTTTTTATAAGTATTTTATTAATTAATAACTATTTAACTTAATTAAACTATTTTAACTATTTTAAATTACTATTAATACTAAATTAGCTTAGAAAATTATGATAAAATTTGTAAAACTATTTAATTACTACAGGAATACTAAAAAATTATAAAAAGTTGCTAAAAATTATATTTAAGCTAATTGACTAATTAATTACTTATTAATTAATTTTAAACTAATTTAATTAATTTAAATAAGAAAATTAGAAAATGGACAGTGAAAATTATGAAACTAGTTTTTTAAAAGTCTTAACAACTTTATAAAACTTAGGAAAAATATCAAATTCTACTTTAGTTAATTAAAATTAAAGAAATCTATTTAATTACTAATATTACCTATTTAATTATTTAAACTAGTTTTAAATCTAATAAATAGTAAACTGCTTAGGAAAATTCTAAGAAAATTATTTTAACTACTTTAAGGTACTAAGTAATTTATAAAATTATAAAATTGGACAAGTGCTTATTAATAAGCTGATATGAAAATTAATTAGATAATTTCTATTAAATAGAAGCTATCACTATTTTTATGTTTGCTTTTTCTGGTTTTTCTTTTATAAAACTACTTAAATACTTAAATAATGAAACTTTAATAAATACAACTACTTTAGAACCTTAAAATAAGCACTGAGAGTGCTTATAAGCTTATACAGTTGACTATGGTTGACCAAACTAAGAAATAAGCTAAATTGAGGTTATGTGGGGTCCACTATGGTGAAATCTGGATTACCTAAGTTACTTATACCTAATTAAGCTAGATTTAATGAGATAAGCTCCTAGGATAAGCTGGAAAGCTAAAATAAGCACTTGCTTATTTGGTTTCTGACTCAGAAATGGGACAGAGTTTGGGGACAAGTTTAGGTGGGGTCCACTGATCTATAGGTCAAACTAAGGGTCAAGTTTTGAACCTGGGTAGGAGGGGGGTTGTAAGAAGCTAAGTTTGAGGTGTGGGACCTACTGGTGTGGGCTGCAGCCACCACTAAAGTTGGTGGTGTGGTGGTGGTAAGCTGGTGCAAAGGGTATTGGTTTGCCCTGCAGTCCACTTTCAATGAGTGTGGGGTCCACAAAAGTAAAAGAGGGGTTCAAACTAAACCTAGGGGTTCAAAGATGGGTTGATAAGCTACAAATTAAACCAAGAAGCTAAGCTTTTGGCTTACTAATAAGCTCTGTGTGAGCCTTTAAAATGGTGATCATACACTGAGTGCTCAGTATAGCTTTTTGCAATAAGTTACTAACTAGGGTCCTAAAAGCTATGCTACAATAAGCTAAAGGCTAGACTAAACCTAGATGTGAAAAGCTGATGTATTAAGCTACAATTAAGCTGAAACCTAGGGTGTGGGGTCCACTGGAGAGCACACTATGGGTCTTGGTATTTTGACTAAAACCTGTGCACAGGGGAGATGCTTGCCCTGCAAGTGATTTCCCTAGCTTGTGGAGACCAGGGTAAAATTGCTAAAAATATAAGCTGATTAGGATCTTAAAATAGAGCTGGTAGATAACAAGTCCACAAAAGCTCAAGGCTTGAATCACAATACACAAATCTATAAAAAATCCACTAGTTTTGAGAAAATCTGAGAATGACCATTTGACTTTTCATGAAACTTGAGTTGGTTTGACTTATGTGAACTTTGAGCTTAATCTACTTACTGAATATGTTGTAATAAGTTATAATAAGACTTAATTAAGTTATTCTAATAACTTATGAGTAGATATGATGAGTTATGGACTCAGATTCCACCACAGTTAACTGTGGTGAAGAAATACTTGTGATTTTGACTTTTACCTAATTAAGACTTTGGTATTTTTGTTTTTCTGAGCTAGTATTACACTATAAGACTTAAAGCAAGCAAAAACAATAACACAAACTACCTTGAACTCAGATGAACAACCTGATCCAAACACACCTTATACTTAGACTGTTTTGAGATTTAAGTAGCTAAAGGCTATAAAAGCTTATCCTACTGATCCAACATAACTTATTATGTTATATTAAGTATTAATAAGTGCTTAGAAATAGATAATGACCACAAATACACACTAATGCTAATTATACTAAGTTGACTGTGAAACTTTGATTATTTAGTAACTATTAATTCCAACATACAAGGTATTAATTTAAGGTTATATTATAACTATATAAAACTGAATAAGCATGAAACGACTAAAAAATAAGCAATAAACAAAGCTACACTACAAAGACAGTTATGAGAATTTTTTTAAGAACTTACAAAATGCTTTCCTGCTTGAAACCAAGAACCAAGGACACCTATTTCCTCCCTGAGGATCTAAACCAATACTCCAAAGCTGCTTTATGCTTCCAAATCTCTTCTGAAACCCAGAAATCAAAACCAAGTGCCACAGTTGACTTTCTTTGACCAAATTTGTATATGATGAATTTTTTTATCTTATACTGATTTGTAGATTACTAAAAGCTTTATTGAGCTTATGGGAGCTTATATGAGCTTATTCAATCCATATAATCAAACAATAACAAGTACACAGCTTAATGAGATTTTTGATATGAAATTGAAAATGGCATTAACTAAGATAACAATACAAACTTGATTTTTATTAACTCAAAAGATTACTAGTACACTGAGATTACTTAAACTGAAACTTGAAAGCTTTAAATTACACTTGAACTTTTAAAACAACTAATACGACATACACTTTTTAAAATTAAACTAGATAGATAACTCTTCTGCTTCTCTTGGTCTTTATAGGTGAGAATAAGCATCCAGGTGTCCTCAAGGACTTTTCCCACTTCATCTGAGCCCTTGATTATGTCTAATTGATATCCACCGTTTAAACTTACTTTTGGCGCCAAAGTCCTTCACGTTAACTTGGAGACTACGGTGAACAATTAAGGACAATTGGAGTTATGTGGAGGTGGCAGGGGACAAAGGGGAAGGTTTTTAGGACAAGTTGGGTTTTTATGGAAGAAACAGAGGTTGTGAAGTAGTTTGGAGTGAAAAATTGTGGAGAAAGCATTAAATGCTTATGTGGTTTGGTGTGTGAGGTGGAAGAGTGGTTAGGGTGAGCTGGAAGGTAAGGATGTGGTGGAAAAACCACCTGGTATTGGTGAAGTAGGGGTGGGGGAGAAGGGTGTACAGTGGTGGTGGTGGTTTTGGCGGTTTGGGGTGTTTGACTGGGGTCAACCCCCGTTATTATTAAAAGGGTGCGTTGGACTGGGCTTAGGAATGGGCCAAAGAAAAACAAAGGGGGTGGGCTGGGGTTTTGGTTTGTGTTGGGTTGGATCTGGTTTTGGATTTAATAAATAAGGGTCCAGTTGGTTAAGTGTACACAAGGACTAATTTTGTAAACTTGGCAAAGTTAAAGGGCTGTTATTGTGATTCTCCCAAAATATTTTAAAGGACTTAACTTGCCAAATATGATAAACCAAGGACCAATTTATTTATTTTTTTCATTTAAAAATATCCAGGGATCTTTTCTGTAATTTCTCAAACTCCAGGGACCATTATTGTAAATTTGGATTTTTAAGGGACTGTGGTTGTAATTTCTCAAAATGTTATCAAAATGTTCCATTTTGTCATTCATGCATAGTACAAGGGTATTATTTGTAAATTTTCCAGTTTTGAATACCTAGGGACCATTTTTGCCAATTTTGTAACTTGAGGGGTAAAAGTTGCCAGTTTGTGTAAACTTTCATCCAGGGATCATTTGTGAATATTTTTGGTTTCCCAAGGACTTAAGTTGATTTTTCATTTCTTTTAAACCTTCAGGGACTAGTTTTGACAATATTTGAAACTTGAGGGACTGAAACTGCCAATTATGCAAACTTTGTACGTTTTTCATTTGTTTTTGCATATTTTGTATTTGAAACATATAAAACACACTTCTAAGATATTTTAAGTATTATACTGCATTTTTGAGTGTTTTTGTATGTTTTGGCAGTTCAGATTGGTACAAAATGATGAGTATTTAGACACTCATCAAGCTGCGACACATCAGGCTTCAGATAGTAATCTGATTGACCTTCTCCATTCTCTCCAAGGTGGCGCTGTAATGTCAACCCCGCCATAAGTACATCTATGGGGTCGTCTTGGTCGCGCTCCAACCTCCCAATGTGCGGCAGCTCGAGCACCTTCAACCCCGCCATAGCCTGCATCAACTCATCATAAGCAGTAGCACTATACCCAGGGAGGTCCGCCAAGTCCTTCTTCAGCAGCTTGGCCTCATGAAGATCCTCCATAGCCTGCGATCTCCCACGCGCCATCGCACAGTGCACCACCTTCCCAAAAGCATCCAATACCTCTTGGGACTCCAGCACGCCCATAGCTGCCAGGCGCAGCCCATGGCTAATCAACCACCTACATTCACAAAAACAATTTGTGTAAGTAAAAAGCATGGCAAGAAAGTTATTAAGAAGAAGAGTACAAAAGGAATACCTGCGCTCAGCAATGGTCGGCATCAAATGAGGATATAATTCCTCGTCGTACTCAATGCTCAGGCCACGCAGCTTGTCTTCCTGCGTCTGGATGATCTTCAGCATGTCCTCCCTAAACTTGGCAATTCTAGCAAAGTGCTCCACCTTCTTCTCTTCCAAGAAGCGCACGGCCCAAGTTAGGTCGGACTTATAATGATGTAGTTCTCCACGTGCCTTCTCCACCTCGGCCATGGCAGACAATTTCTCGTGGGTGATCTTCTCAGCATACACCCGCGAGGCCTCCAACTCTACCTGCGCATCAGCCAGCTGCGCACGAAGCTTCGCCAGCTTCTCATCCTTCTGGGCGAGAGTGCTGCTCTCCCCAGCATACTTCTCCCTCAACTGAGCCACCAGCTCAGCCTGGCGCGCATCAGTCGCAGCCAGCTCATCCATCAACGGCTGCGCCTCTCCACTCTCATACACCTTGGCTTTCCCCTCCTTGTTTTCATTCTGCGGAGAGGAAACCACATCCACGAAGACTCCATCATTCTTCGCGGCATCATCCCTACAAGATATATAATAAAGCAGTTAGTATCACGACAAGTAATATACAATCAATTAGATATGGACGCAGACACTTACAGAAAGGGAGAAGCCTCCGCAACCTTCTTATCCGCGCCAGAAGCGGATGCCTCCTCTGCAGACGACTCCGCATCCTCAATGAGGTAGCGACGTCTCTTCTTGGGGCCGCTGGTTCCAGCTTCTCCCTTGCGCTTGCTACTGCTCGCCACCTCCTCTTTCAGTACCTCCTCGGGCTTAAGGATCTCAATGCTGTCGGAGGACTCAGTACGTGCCTCCTCTTGCGCCACCTCTACAACGGGCGGCACGCTCTGCACGGGCGTCACCTGGAGCGGCGGCGTGTTCTCAGGGACAACCTCGGGTAACACAGCCACGTGACCCTCAGTTGCCTCCAACAGGGGCTGTTCACCCTCCTTCAGAGGTCGCACCCCTATCGTCACTTGCTTCGGCCTATCCAGCTTGACGACGGCGAATAGATCCATCTCTGCGCACATAAACAAAAACAACAGACAAAATGGTTAGATATTAAAAGTACGCGTATGAAAAAACTTACTAAACTTGAAGAAGAAGGGACGACCACCCACCCCGGCCATCCTCACTTATGAAAGTGGGCACCTCGTCAGCAGCGCCGAAATAATTGCGACTCAACCCCATATACACCAAAAACTCCTCCGGATAAGGGTTAATGGCTAGGCAGTTGGCATCAAGAGTCTGCGCATCAGCTAGCCTATAGGAACCGGGTGCGGGGCGCCCATCCCTTGGCAACGTATCCTGAGTATAAAACTCGAAGGGCGATGGGAAGACTACATCATCAACCCAGAAAAAATGCTCCCTCCAATGTCTGAGGGAGTCCACCTTTTCAGTGTAACACTGAAGCGCCCCCGGACACTTTGCAAAATATACCCACCCATTTGACCACGTCGTGTGGTAAAATGAGCGGAAGAGGGATATGGTGGGTTCTATCGCAAATAAACGGCAGTTTACTTCAAAATTCGACACCTTAGCCGCACCTATACAGTGCAGATGTGAGATGTGAAGGCGATAATGGTTGAGCAAATCACTCAGAAAGATAGAAATGGGCACGCGATAATTCGCGTACTCAAAAAATTTCGTGTATAAACCTATTTTCCCTTTCGGGGAAATCAGCTATACACGCGTCTACGTCGGGAGCCTCTGGACGCACGTCCAAAGGAATAAAATAATCGGACAAAAACTCGGTGACATCGTCAACCGTCATCGCAGAGCGAAAGTCCCCTAGTTGAGCAACCATTTTCATATATTTACTAGTATAACGCACCTACAGAAATGTTTATTTGCGAAAAGATAGCTTTTGCGAGAAAGAAAATGGTGAAGTGTGTGTTTTACTGTGTGTAATCGAAAAAGTGGGGCGGTAACTATTATATAGGGAAGAAGAAAACCCCAGATTACCCCCACGTGGATCCCACTCACAAAAACGAGTGGCTAGAAACGAACGGGTACATGCACTTTTTCCCGACTTACGAGGGCTACATGGACACCACCCCCATTTTTCGAGGTATACGTTTGAAATAACTATGACTAGGTGCATTGCACCTTAAATGGGCGGCAATATTTCAATGCTTTCCCGCTACGCTTACCGCTGTTAATATTAGTCTAGTATCCGCGGCTACGAGCCGCGCACACTAGACTGGGGGGACATGATGACGTATAGTCTATATTTGGGCCACAAGCCCAAATGATAAATATTACTTGGCCCAAACCCACCACGAGTGGGCTATCATAACGAATAACAGGCCATAATAAACACGGCTTGGGCTCACGAAGCCCAAAGCCCAACCAAACTTAACCGGGTATGCGATAAGGATCATCTATTCATGGAATAGATATCCTTACCCCGATAAGCACCACGAGTGCGAAGAGTAAGGAGCAAGAAACCTACGCGGTTTCAGCCCCTATATAAGGAATGACGTCTCTCATTCAAAGGTACGATATACAAACCTTAACTCTTAATGAGAACCCTAAATCGATTACTTACTCTCACGCCGGAGTCTAATCGGGGGAGACAATCCCTCGATAAGCCTTACGGTGTTGTTTATTTTCTTAGTGCGCAGGTAACAAGTACTAAGAAGCGAATTGATACGAGAGCAAGAGCCCATAACCAGGAACGCCCAACTTTTGTATCAACAATTTTAAAATAACAAGTTGGTCTATACGGAGTATAAGGCTATGCACACTAGTTATCATGGGCGATCTTTATTTTGTCTTCATATCAACTTTTTTTATCCGAAAGGGGTAAAGCTAAAGATACGCAACATATTTGTTCAAATAAACACAAGTATGCAACGTACTTAGTAAAGTGTCAAACGTAAGCAACATATTTTCAAAAAATGGTCGATCTACACAATATGACCTGCTGGCAGCAGGTTATCAGGTCACATAACTTTCAAAGTTACACCTTTGGTCCCTAAACTGTCTCATATCTCGCGTACATGATCCTATTTTAGTCCTATTTACCAGCGTTACACCGTTAGTCCCCAAACGTTACACTGTTAGTCCTATTTGCTCCTATTTACCAGCGTTACACCGTTAGTCCCCAAAGGTTACACCGTTAGTCCTATTTAGTTACACCGTTAGTCCCCAAAAATATATATATATAAAAAATTTCAGATTATTTAAAAAAAAAAAAAAAAAACTTAAAAAAAAAATCCAGATTATTAAAAAAAAAACTTTAAAAAAAAAATCCAGATTATTAAAAAAAAAAATTTTAAAAAGAAAATCCAGATTATTAAAAAAAAAAAAAAAAAAACTTTAAAATTGAATTATTTTAAAGTTTTTTTTAGAAAAAAAAAAAAAAAAACTTTAAAAAATTCCAGATTTTTTAAAGTTTTTTTTTTTTTTTTTTTTTTTTTTTTTTTTTTTTTTTTTTTTCAAAAAAAATCTTTAAAAATAATTCAATTTTAATGTATTTTTTAAAAAAAAAAAAAAAAAAAACTTTAAAAAATCTGGAATTTCTTAAAGTTTTTTTTAAAAGTTTTTTTTCTTTTAAAAAAACTTTAAAAATAAATCAATTTTAAAGTTTTTTTTTTTTTTTTTTTTTTTTTTTTTTTTTTTTTTTTTTCGGTGTAACGTTTGGGGACTAACGGTGTAACGCTGGTAAATAGGACTAAAATAGGATCATGTACGCGAGATATGAGACAGTTTAGGGATCAAAGGTGTAAATTTTAAACTTAGGTAACCTGGTAACCTGCTGCCAGCAGGTCATATTGCGTAGATCGACCATTTTTTGAAAATATGTTGCGTACGTTTGACACTTTACTAAGTACGTTGCGTACTTGTGTTTATTTGAACAAATATGTTGCGTATCTTTACCTTTACCCCTATCCGAAAACTTACAGGCGACTTTTTGTCACAGCAATAACGACCTTCATCTTTTTTATTTTCTTTCTTTTCAAATTCTTTTACTTATAAATACTCATTAAATCCACCAATTTTTAAACGCCAACTCAAGACACTTTTCCCCATTTTATACAAAAATGTATCAAGGAAATACTCCCGGAAACAATCCTTAGACACTCGAAGAAATGTTTAATCTTGGAAATACTCCCCCCTCAAACCCCGACTACAGTTCATTGTCACAACAAGATACGCACCAATCCATGTCGCCCATTTCTTCATTTCCAACGGTAGAGAAGTCAGTTAATGAACATGAGATAGGTGATGAATGTGAAACTTAAAGTTATGAAAATGCTGATGGATTTCTTACTAAGGAACAAGAACAGCAACTTATTCTGGATGAAGATATATTAAGAGAAACATTAGAAAAAGAAGCAAAGGCTGAAATAGTGGGAGGAGAGAATTAGGGAAGAACAAGCTCATGATGAGTTATTCAGGTCAGAATTCGGGGAGTATTCTGATTCGGAATCAGATAAATTTAAAAGTTGAATAATTCCTCTAGCTGACGAACTTGTGTATTTTAATTTCTGTATCGTAGTTTGTATTTTAATTTCAATGTCGTACTCTGCTTTGCTGATATAATGAATAAAAGTTCGCATTCTACTTTGGTTCTTCATACTCGAAAATAAATTTTCATTCATTACAATACAAAATTTAAAACACAATACTCATATTTATTTTTTACATGCATTCAAACAAATTTATAATTTGTTTGTTGTTTTAATTTTTCCGCTTTTCTAAATAAAGCATTATGCATCTCGTAATCGAATTTAGATGCTTGATTCAAATAAGTTTCGATCAAAGCACTTTCCTCTTGTGAAATGTCACTGCATTCAGCGTATGCGTTCTTCAAATCATCTTTAGCTGCACATGCATTATCAAATTTTACCGCTAAGTTCATAAGGACTTGTTGACGAGCTTTATCTCGTCGATTTGTTTCCGAACCATAGCTTTGATTTCATCGACGGTGTGTGAAAGCAAACAAGCCATTTAAAAAGTTGATAGAAAGTGTATATAAATTGTGTATAAATGATAAGATAAATGGGGGTTGAATTATGGTCTGAGTGAGGTATTTATAATGTAAAATAAAGTGTTTACTTTTATTTATTTATAAATGCATGAAACGGTCACAAGCATATTGGAAAGTGAGAGTTTTGTTTTTATGTGTGTGTTTCAATCGATCGCAGGCACGACCAAAAGCAAAAAAATGGGACGATCAGTTGGTGACAGATTGCTTACAACAAGGACGACCGACAAGACCAATCGGTCGACCGATTAAAAACTCCCTTACTGCGCTTAGCCTAAGGCTAAGCCTAGCATTGACCATGGGCGACCTTCATTTTGCCTGCCACATCAGCTTTCTCTCTCCAGCGACCTATAAACAACTTTTTGCCACAACAGTGGCGACCTTCATCTTTTTTTTTTTTTTTTTTTTTTTTTTTTTTTTTTTTTTCAATTTTTTTTAACAACAAAATTAAATTTCATTAATATTAAAAACATTACATAATAATTCAAATAACATTGTAAACATAGTAAGTACTAACGGTATAAGAAAAACAGTTAAAGGGACTAACAATGTAATTAAACATAACAACAAGGTCTAAAAAGAAAATGATTCAAAATACCGCCTGCAACAAAAACCACCACTCTTTTTGGCACCAAAAAGCATTCATCTCATCTTCTTCCTTCGGCTAAAAACCACC
The DNA here is from genome assembly GCA_030686995.1 of Artemisia argyi. Lineage (NCBI taxonomy): Eukaryota > Viridiplantae > Streptophyta > Magnoliopsida > Asterales > Asteraceae > Artemisia > Artemisia argyi. The sequence goes on from CM060676.1 coordinate 21,469,347, forward strand.
AACAAAAAAGAATAAATAACGCAAAAAGACAAACACACACACTAACACAAAACGCGAAACACAAACACTAACACAACAAACACAAATGGTACAATTTTTTGGATTGTAGTATGTTGTTATTTCGGTCAAACAGACGACCAGAAAACAAAAGATTCTCCCTAGCGACCGACGACGATCGAGTGGCCACAACAAGGCTGACGGACTGATGAATTGGTCGACCGATTGGTCGACTGCCTTACTTTGCTTAGCCTAAGTATGGGGAGCCGATTTGCACACTCCTCAAATTGATTGATACACTTTAATTTAGTGTGTCTTGAAATTTCTATCCTTACAGGCTAGTATACGACGTACATTTAACAAACAAAACTAGTACGAATTAAATAACAAAGCACAAGTTTAGCAACTAAACACTTTTCATATTTAATCCCTCTTAATGAGAAATTTGATACGTGGATCGTACTCTATTTTAAAAACCATTTGTTTTGAAAACTAGAGCGACGTGGCTCTGATACCAATTGTACAAACGTAGAGGTGAGAGGTGAATACGTTTCCGTTTAAAACTTAAAATGTTTCATATCAAATTTCCGATCAAGCGTGACTAAATATGAATAGTTTTTATGTCACTCATAACAAACATATAATTCACTTATTAACAAGTATGCAAGCAAGCACATAAACATAAACACAATACGAGGTTTAAACGTTGTTAGCTGATTCTGATTATACTAGGGACGGTCCCTAATATATACTGACGGTCCCTTAAATGTTGGGGTACAGTCCCTATATAAAGGACCGCCGCCAGTAGGCTGTTGATTTCATGTGATTAAGTTTTCTGTGTTTTACGTTTCTAAGTTAACTAGTTTATATCACAAGCATATACACACCAAGCCACACAAACATAAATGTAATGCAAGTATAGAAAGTAAAGAGAAAGGAAGAGAAAACACAAACCGGGCACGATAATTTATAGTGGTTCGGTAAGAAGCACCTCTTCGTCCTACTCCACTCTCCGAGTACCACACTTGAGAGTTACTTCACTAATCAACACGCTCCCTTTAGGTGGAACAAACCGTATACAAGCATACACCAAGTTTAACGACATTAAGCCGAATGTCAAGTCCTAATCCTAGCTAGAACCAATCTACACAAAGGCTCACGTGGCCACACGAACAAGCACTCTTGTCCCACTTAGATCGACACACGATCCAAGCCTTAACACGAACGAGCACTCCCGTTCACTTGAACCTTTACCCGATTCAAGCCTTCACATTAAGACACACTTGGATCTTCACCCAATCCAAGCCTTCACACGAGACACACTTAGATCATCACCCGATCCAAGTCTTCACATACCGACTCAGCTAAATCCTAACCTACACACTAGGACATCACTCTCCCCACAACAAATATACGAACTAATCTAGTTACAAGACTTCTTGGGTCTACATCAGCATCCAAGTTCTCACACATAACCCCATCCTTGACTCACACATAAGTCGGAAACGTTTACAATATTTATAGATCCTATACCCATAACACTTGTTACGTTTGTGTGTGGACACCAATAACACTTCAATTCTTGACGACTTCGAGTGTTCTTTTCTTGCACATGATGTAGTGGATGACAAGATCACTTATAAACACATAACAAAGAGTTATAGTGATCAAAGAATGAAAAGGAAAGACCAGGGAATTTTTATGCAAAGAGGATCAGTTTTTCTAGTGAAAATGGGTCAGTATTTATAGCCAGCTCGAGAAGCCAAGGATGGTCCCTTAAACCTTGGACGGTCCCTTATCAATAAGGGACCGTCACCTATTTAAGGGACCTTCCCAACAGTTTTTGTCCTTTAGTGGTGAAATGTTACCTGGTGCAATTTTATCTGATTTGGGCGGGAAATAAGGTCGTTTGGACAATTTGAAATTCAAATTTCAAATTTATTTTCCTTATTAAACAGTACTTTATAATTACAAAAATAATTTGTCTAGTTTATTTTTGTAAAAATGTTTTGTCACATTTATAAAATGTAAGGATTTAAGGACAAAAAGTTTTTCTTTGATCACTTAACAAAGTTGGTAAAGTGTTTGTACATACCTGAAGTGATGTCGAGAGCCGTTGATGTGTGAACGAGTAACTTGTACACTTTACGTTATGTATTACAAGTTACGTGTTTGTCATCATTAAAACACAAAGACATTGTATAGATTAAACATTGTAACGTTTGCACTAACAATCTCTCCCTTTTTGATGATGACAAATATGTAAACCGTAATTCATTGTAAAGTGTAGAAGTTACTAGTTTACACTCCTCTCTCCCCCATTTGTCAAAGCAAAAAGGTGTCGTCAATGTTGAGGTAGACTTGATAGATGACCAGAGAAGACAACTTGAGAGACGATTTCCGAATGTATTAGACTAACCCGACCCCCATCGTTTAAAGTATTGAGCGTGCATCATCCTAGTGAAGTCTTGCTCCTACCGCCATGGTTAAACCTACTCCGAATCATGTAAGCAACTACTTTCGAGCTCCCCCTAGCTCATTGCATCCCTAGTTTGACACTTGCAAATACTCCCCTTAGTGTATGCTCGAAACTAGTTTTGGCTACCAAAGAATCGAGTAATTAAGTAATGCTACAAAACAAAGTTAGTAGACAAGTGCACATATATAGTAATGATATATATATAGCAAGACATACATGATTCAAATATGATTATTCTATGGCATGGCATGAGAGGGATTGAAACTAAACATATAATAGTTGATTAACACACCATTCTCTAACATCTTCCAAGATAAGTGTCTAGTGTTTAGGTTATATGGGCTGAGGATGATATGCTCCTAGATATGAATGAAGATGACTCTCTAATAGTGGAGAGGGATGAACCGAAATGAAGAGAGTGTGTATTGAGCTAAAGTTTGGCAAGGATGGTGTGAAGATGAGACGGAAGATAGGAGGCTTCATAATTGAAGTTGGTGGTTATAGATATGTGTGTGGGAATAATGAAAGGAATGTTTGAACTTCCAATGAGTGAGGAAAGGATTCAATAGAATACGAGCATCCTTAAAAGGGCATTGTCGAATAGATTGATGGAATGGGAGACATCAAAGATGTAAATGTAACAAAGGAAGAGGGATGATACTATGGACTCTTACGAAGGAGTTTTTGAAGGAATTCTCATGGGTGGTACCAATTATATTGGATTCGTCATTGGAGGTGGATATGTTGGTGACAATGAGTGTTTTAGAGGATTGAGGTTAGGATAATGGATGATTTGGAATCATGGAATTTTAAGGTGTTTTGTTGGTTGACGACCGAAGGTGGATATGTGAAATGAGGTGGTGATAACTTGACAACACCTGAAGCTTGGATATCTTCTTTGTGTTCTTCACTTGCTAGGAAGTGGAAAAGACACATTTCATAATGAAATTCACTTGACTTTTGACAATATAGACAGATATGTTAATGAGTGTATGGATATGACGATTGTCCTTTATTTCAAAGAGCGACACAAGTGTGAAAATGGTCTATGTATCATGAAAGATGGTTTGACTTTAATGGGTTAGGTTGTAGTGGTGATGACACACTTGTTTGGTTACATGGTGGAATCTTCTTGTGAAGATGACTAGGTAGAGTTATTGGTGCATGACTCTTGGTTTCTTTGATGGCATGGAAATGGTGGATGACTCGATATTGGTGGAACAAAGGATAACTCAGTTTTTCATTTCACATTGGTGGTTTGAGGTTTGAGTGATTAAAGGTTATGAGGAAGATGCTTCTTTATGAGTTTTTGACAAGGCATGATGTAGGATGGTTTAAAGTATTGCAGATGAGGAAAAACAGTGAACCAATTCGTGACACCTCTACTGGGGACGGTCCTTTAAATCATTGGACGGTCCTTTAAAGATAAGGGACCGCCAATGCAATAAGGGACCGACGTCAGTAAGGTACAGAGTCTCTCCAGTTTCTGTTTTTCCCAGATTAAAGGATAGGAGTAATCAAATGATTATGGAATTGTTTAGGTAATAAGACGGGATTGTGACACTAGACACTCTAATGGAAGATTATGATCTAATGTGAGGAGGAATAAGCCTAGTTACATAAGAATCAAAAAGTTAAGCATGTAAATCATTTAAGCGTGCATCACATAATAGCCAAGGATATTAGCATGTAAGACATCTAGGAGGTATCATGAAAGGCATACCTAGTCCAACATGGTTTAGGTGCACAAATAACATGTAAGTCATGTAAAGAGATGCATACAAAACATGATTACTATACAAGCATAAAGTAAAACATGTTGACATTTAGCACATAAGAGCAAGTTGTTGATTACAACTATTAATCACATATATGCAAGTAATCTAGGTTTGTCAAGGAAAATTCTAATTACTACTTGTTTAAAATCCAATCTTAACAGGAGACAAAGATCATCGATGTAGAATGTCTTTAGTCAAATGTAGGAATAGAAAATTTTCAAGTTAGAGAATGGATATGAGACTATTACTGGCGGTGCTCAATTAAGGCTAAACACGAACATTTTTACGGGTTTACCACAAACCCAACTTCTCTCCTGGAAGCAATTCAACCGTTAGGTCAAATTGAGTTTCTAGTGCAATAGGTTTTTCCAGTAGCCATTCTCATATTAGAAAAATTGTAATTACTATACTTTCCCATCGAGGTTTTCCAAAGATGATATTAGCCAATTCCACTAGAACATATCCTAACATAACTCAACTATCATTTTTTTTAAATGCTGGTTAATGAAAACGACATGTCTTACACAACATCCTAACAAAGGCAACTGCAGTATTTAAATCATGTGTTTGAGATTTATAGTTTGTTTGGTTTAGATGATGCATTCCATGATCACATCTTTGTTTGTTGAGTTCTTGTTTTAACATGTTTTGGCTTTAAGAATACTCCATAGTAAATCTTGAGAAAGAGAGTCTAATTAAGGTTACTTACCTTAATAGATCATATAATGTTTTATGTAGTATTATTGAGAGAAAACATATTGTATCTTTTGACAAATATGCTTATTTAAAAGGACAAACTTTTCACTCTTATGAGTTGTTTATGACAACAAGTATTTTTGTTATTATATGATTAACGAATTTTACTTGTTTATGCAATGACACAAGTTGTATTAGGTTTCTTCCAAAATCTAATATCCGACATTTTTCAAATAAGTTATCTTGTAACATAACCATTCATGTTACAAAGGAAGTGGAATGCATAGGATATAAATTATCCTTTAGAAATACATGTTATATTGTTGGAGATTAATGATGTATTATGTGTGACATTTTTACTCGACATGTGATTTTGAGTCTTGACACGTTTATGAGCAAAGTCTACATATGTTGTTTGTTTGCTTGTGTTTGGGTTTTCGGAAATGACACATTTACAAATTGCGTTGCAACGTAAATTGCTTGAATGTTTCGGATGAAACATACAAGTTGTCAATCCTACTTCGTTGTGTATTTTAAGAATCTTTTAAACATATTAGTTTAATATTTGGAACACAATCATTGGAGAAGAAGACTCAATATGACATCACCAACACAAGTGTGATTTATGATCCGATGTATATTCTTTTCGTCTTGATAAGGATATCATTATTTTCATACCAATCGAGTGTGATTGAGTATGTAGGTTCAAGATGATATGTTATGTTATATCTTAAAGCTAGACAAATAATGACTCCAATTTCATGTCCACACTCAAAATCTTGTCAATTAGATTCGATAATTATATCAATCATAATTTGAATAATGAATGAATATTAGTTCAAATCTTTCTTGACCCTCACAACCACTCTCTTTAATAAAGAAAATAAGTAAATATCTATGGAATGTGCTGCATCAAATTTAATACTTTTTGTATGTGTGAGGTTAATAATAATGACATGTTAACTTAATGATTAAATATTGTCATTTATTTTTGTGTGCAAAAATTATTAATTATTACATATAATATGCGTAGTTTTTGACATTTCATAAGTATAAAAATAATTATCCTAACCATTTTTATACAATACACAACTTATGAAAAAATAGTTTATGACTACATGTTTGAAACAATTAGTGTGTGTTTAAATACATGCAAGGTTTAAGAATACATTTTCTTTTACTTAAATACTAATGTATTATTATAAACCTTTATCTTGATTAGACAACCCACGGCCAACCAAGATAAGTGCATGCAATATTTTAGAAATCATGTTGAAGAAGTGTTACATATTTTAGGATGACTTATTTTAGCACTTGCATCTTTGGAAAGATAATTGTGTAAGACAATTGTTTTCCACATACATGATTACTCAACTTAGTCTACATATCTAAGTGATTTACAAAAACATTATAACATAAGCAAGCATCCAAAAACACACAATCATTTAGCATAGCACACACAAAGATATTAGTAATCATTTTGTATGTTAGATACGACAATGTATACATAGCTTGATTGTGTTATAAACCGAAATAGTTTCCTCCCCTTTTAAAAGATTAGTTAAGATTGATATTTTGAAAAGAGGAAGACTCAATTTTTCAAAGATTCATTAACTAGAAGTGTCCGAGTCGAAAGTAAGAGTAGAATGCAAGTTTTATGTTAAAACGTAACGAAAGGTTTTGACCACTATGTATTATCTTGTGTTTACTACTTAAATAAGTTTAGAATTAATCCTTTCAAGTATTTTTAAATGAAAGTACTTTCAATTACCTTTAATATGGCGGATGGCATGACACCTACCGACTTACGGTTGATGTTATATGAATTTTCAAAGTTTGACACTATTCTGGTGGAGGTCCCTTAAATACCAGACGGTCCTTTAGTGATAAAGGACTGCCCAGAGATAAAGGACCGCCACCAGTAAGCAAAAATACATTTTTCATGTAAAAATTCATTTCCTTCAAGATAGTATACGAAGTGCATTTAACAAACTAAACTAGCACGAATTAAACAACAAAGCACAAGTTTAGCAACTAAACACTTTTCATATTTAATCCCTCTTAATGAGAAATTCGATACGTGGACCGTACTCTATTTTAAAAACCATTTGTTTTGAAAACTAGAGCGACGTGGCTCTGATACCAATTGTAGAAACGTAGAGGGGAGGGGTGAATACTTTACCGTTTATAGCTAAAAATGTTTCGTATCAAATTTCCGATCAAGTGTGACTAAATATGAATAGTTGTTATGTCACTCATAACAAACATATAAGTCACTTATTAACAAGTATGCAAGCAATCACATAAACATAAACACAATACGAGGTTTAAAAGTTTTTAGCTAATTCTGATTATACTGGGGACGGTCCCTAATGTATACTGATGGTCCCTTAAATGTTGGGGGACCGTCCCTATATAAAGGACCGCCGCCAGTGGGCTGTTTGTTTTGTGTGATTAAGTTTTCTTGTGTTTTATGCTTCTATGTTAACTAGTTTATATCACAAGCATATACACACCAAGCCACACAAACATAAATGTAATGCAAGTATAGAAAGTAAAGAGAAAGGAAGAGAAAACGCAAACCGGACACGATGATTTATAGTGGTTCGGCAAGAAGCACCTCTTCGTCCTACTCCACACCCCGAGTACCACACTCGAGAGTTACTTCACTAATCAACACGCTACCTTTTGATGGAACAAACTATACACAAGTTTACACCAAGTTTAACGACACTAAGCGGAATATCGAGTCCGAATCCTAGCTAGAACCAATCTACATAAAGGCCCACGTGGCCACACGAACAAGCACTCTTGTCCCACTTAGATCGACACACGATCCAAGTCTTCACACGAACGAGCACTCCCGTTCACTTGAACCTTCACCCGATTCAAGCCTTCACATTAAGACACACTTGAATCTTCACCCAATCCAAGCCTTCTTACGAGACACACTTAGATCATCACCCGATCCAAGTCTTCACATAACGACTCAACTAAATCCTAACCTACACACTAGGACATCACTCTCCTCACAACAAATACATGAACTAATCTAGTTACAAGACTTCTTGGGTCTACATCACCATCCAAGTTCTCACACATAACCCCATCCTCGACTCACACACAAGTCGAAAACGTTTACAATATTTACTGAACTTATACCTGTAACACTTGTTACGTTTGTGTGTGGACACCTATAACACTTTTATTCTTGACGACTTCGAGTGTTCTTCTCTTGCACATGATGTACTGGATGACAGGATCACTTATAAACACATACCAAAGAGTTATAGTGATCAAAGAATGAAAAGGAAAGACCAGGGAATTTTTGTGCAAAGAGGATCAGTTTTTTTGGTGAAAACGGGTCAGTATTTATAGCCAGATCGAGAAGCCAGGAACGGTCCCTTAAACCTTGGACGGTCCCTTATCAATAAGGGACTGTCACCTATTTAAGGGACCTTCCAGACAGTTTTTGTCCTTTAGTGGTGAAATGTTACCTGGTGAAATTTTATCTGATTTGGGTGGGAAATAAGGCCGTTTAGACTTTGAAATTCAAATTTCAAATTTATTTTTCTTATGAAACATTTATTTATAATTACAAAAATAATTTGTCTAGTTTATTTTTGTAACAATGTTTTGTCACATTTATAAAATGTAAGGATTAAGGACAAAAGGTTTTTTTTTTTATCACTTAATAAAGTTGGTAAAGTGTTTGTACATACCTGATGACATATAGTCCGCACTCGGGTCATGAGCCCAACCAATGGACACTACTAACATCCAAGCCCATCATGCGTGGGCTATCATAATAACGATTTGTGCTCATGAAAGCCCAAACTCAAATATATTATTTATGGTCTTGATAATGATCTCTTATTTATGGGATAAAGATCAATATACCGTATAAGGCGAGATATGCCGAAGAGTAAGGAACATGAAACCAACAAGGATTTTGTGTGTATATAAAGAATATCACGGCTCTCATTGAGGTATCATCGAAAAACCCTAACTCTTCACTATAACCCTAAAACCGATTACTTACTCTCACGCCGGAGGATAATCGTGGGAGACAATCCCACGATAAGCCTAACGGTGTTGTTTGCTTTCTTAGTGCGCAGGTCTCAAGCATTAAGATCCAATTGATACAAGAACAGGAACCCAAACAAGGAACACCCAACTTTTGTATCAACAAGTGGCACCATCCGTGGGACCCTACACTAAGAACTAGAATGACGAAGCATGGAAATGTAAGCCAGCGGACTCCACAGGTGAAGAAAACATATGGTGACCCTAAGGGGAAGAAGCAGCAAAGTGATTCAACCCCTAGGCAGGCCCCTGGAACAACGAGCGCACAGGCACCTAGGATCAGGCTCAAATATGATCTTTCCAACGGTAGAACTGCCCACAGGGACTACCCAAACCACTACGACAACCACTAGCGCGGAAGATCTACAGCGCACTCCTTTCACCACCCCACCAAACGGTGCCAGAAACATACCCCACTGAGCCACCATGTGCACCTAACTGAGACAAGGGTCCTGATATGGAAACAGACATCCTCGCGCTAGAAGGAGTCGCACCTGAACTAGCACCAAGCGATTTCGTGTCTCAAAACTATGAAACCATGGCTGCCCTTATGCAAGAGGAAGCACAAGGGAGGTCAAGTCAGAGCCTGCAAGCCCGGCTCAACTTTGGCCCTTAGTATGAAGCATCTCCACTGCGTCACCGAAAGGAGAGGCGCGAGAGGGATAGCTGCCGACTCCCAGTGTTCACTAGGGTCGGAAAGAAAGTTGTAGATGATGAAGGAACTGACTTGCAATACCTAGAGGAGTATGAAGACAATGGAAGGCGTACCAATGTCAACGCTAGGACAAAGAAACAGGACACTGGAAGTCTAAGAGAAGATATCGCGATGTGGAGGACGAAGATATGTCCCGTCCCTGGCGCCGCCAGAAAATTGACGTATTCACTTGGCGCATCAGCGATTTTTCGGAAGATAAGAGAAGGCGCATGCCCGCCAATGTTAAAACCTGTGATGGGACACGTGATCCTGATGACTACCTAAAAATTTTCGAATCAGCCGCCACAATCGAAAATTGGCCACAACTCGTGTGGTGCCACATGTTTAATTCTACATTGGTGGGGAATGCGCGAACCTGGTTTAGTAAGCTGCCACGAAGAAGCATAGATGGGTTTGAAGAGTTGCGAATGGCGTTTCGCTTGAACTTTACTCAAAGGAAGAGCGCCTAGAACCCTGTCAAACTGGCTAGGGTAAAACAACACCAAGGGGAATCCACAAGCGCTTATGTGGAGCGCTATAAGGACGAATGCATACACATTAAGGCATGCCCCGAAATACTAAAGATCTTAGGGTTTATGAATGGAATCAATAATCCAGAACTTATCAGAAGGTTAAATGATAAGGTTCCCCAAATCTTTGATGAACTAATGAAGCGCACGAGGTCCTTTATCCAAGGGGAAGCAGCCGCTGCGGATACTAAGAAAGGTTACTCAAATTATAGGTCACAAGAACAGCCCAGGAGACAATCCAATGACCAAAGTAGCAACCGCAACAAAAGCTACCGCAGTCAGGGGAGTGGACGAGATAATGACAAATACACCCAACTAACGAAGACTCCAAGGGAGATATTTGTGACAGAAGGTGCGAACTTCCTAAAACCCCCACCAATGCGCACCCCAGAGTATCGGCGCGTAGGAAACGGGTACTGTGAATGTCATGGACAAAAGGGCCACACCACCAATGAGTGTGTCCAACTGCGCCAACTAATTGATATATTAGTGAAAGAAAGCAAATTGGATCACCTCGTCAAGAACATCAAGGATGGAAAAGACAAACAGAAGAGCGGGTTCAAGAAAGAAACACCTAAGGACAAGGGTGACACCATCTACATGATACAATCATGGCAGTGAAAGACTAGGCAAAATTTTAGCCAAAAGTTTTCATATGGAAGCGAAATCTCTTTCCCTACTCTGGCTGCGGACAACGCAGTAGCGGAGCCACTCACCATCGAGATAAATACGGGGGGTCACGATATCCACTGCATGTATGTTGATGGAAGGGCATCCGCAGACATCATGTATGAACACTGTTTCAAAAGGTTGCGACCTGATATACGAAGTCAGTTAATTCCGGCCATGACGTCGCTGACTCACTTTACAGGAGAAAAGATATGGCCCATGGGGCAAATACGATTACTTATGGTTGTTGGTGATAAGCAACACTCCACGGCGGCCTGGATGAATTTTATGGTGATCAGATGCATTTTCACACTCTACAATACCATTGTACCACCTAGAGAGTGTAACATGGTTACATGTGAGACGACACGCACTTCAGAACAACACGCAGCTAAAGTATTAAACCTGAAGGTCGCAATTCATCCTGATTACCTGGAGCAAGAGGTATTGATTGGGGGATCGCTGTTTGACAAAGGCAGAGTGGCCGTATGCGCACTCTTGCAAAGGAATCTAGATATCTTCGCATAGGAACCAAAGCACATGACTGGCGTGCCACGATCGATTACAGAACATAAGTTGAAAATCCAACAAGGATACCCTCCAGTACGGCAGAAAAAGTGCGGCCAGGCTCCAGAGTGTGCAACAGCCATTCTCGAAGAAGTACACAAGCTTGTGGACGCAGGTATCATGTGAGAGGTCTATTACCATGACTGGCTCTCCAATCCAGTGATGGTAAAAAAGAGTGATGGTAGCTGGAGGATGTGCGTGGATTTCACTGATCTCAACAAAGCATGTCCACAAGATTGCTACCCGCTACCAGAGATAGACTGGAAGATAGAATCCTTGTGCGGATACACCTTTAAATGCTTCCTAGACACATACAAAGGGTACCATCAAATCCAAATGGCTAAAGAAGACGAGGAAAAAATGGCCTTCCACACAAGCCAGGGTGTCTATTGCTACACAAAAATGCCCTTTGGCTTAAAAAAATGCAGGCGCCACTTACCAGCGGTTAGTAGATAATGCATTTGAAAAGCAAGTGGGCCACAACCTGGAGGTCTATGTTGACGACCTTGTCATAAAGAGCCATACCGAAGACGAGTTGGTTCGCGACATTGAAGAAACATTCAGGACGCTGGGAAAGATCAACATGAAGTTAAATCCTAAGAAATGCACTTTTTGCGCTACAGAAGGCATGTTCCTCGGATACTTGATAGAGCCTGATGGCATTAAGCCATGCCCAGAAAAACAAAGGCTGTCATCCAACTTCCTTCACCACGCACATTGAAAGAAGTCCAGTCCCTGAATGGAAAACTAGCCGGGTTGAATAGATTCCTGTCAAAATCAGCGAATAAGTTACTTCCTCTCTTTAAAACACTCATGAAGTGTAGAAAAAAGGGAGACTTTCGTTGGACTGTGGAAGCGGAAGAAGCTTTTAAATAGCTTAAGCAACATATAGCAGCGCTTCCCACACTAGTCGCACCCCGACCAGGGGAATAGTTGATTATGTACTTGTCTGCAACTCATGGAGCAGTCAGCGCGGTGCTATTGACAGATAGGAACTCCGTACAGACACCGGTATATTTTGTAAGCAAAGCACTCAAGAAGACAGAGATTAACTAAACCGCAATGGAAAAGTTGGTCCTAGCGTTAGTATTCACAGCTAAAAGACAGTGCAGATACTTTCAAGCACACCCAATAGCAGTGATCACGGACCAACCTATAAAGCAAGTTATCTCCAAACCCGACGCATCGGGGTGATTACAAAAATGAAGTGTGTTACTAAGTGAGCATAACATCTCTTGTAGACCACGCACTGTGATTAAGGGGAAGATACTAGCAGACTTCATCATTGAGAAACCAGATACTGATGCTCCACCTTCAAGAAGCGAGGTAGAACTACAGGAATCATGGGTCCTATTCACGGACGGATCTTCGTGCGTAGACGGGTTAGGTACAGGCCTTATCCTTACCAGCCCAGAAGGAATAGAATTCACGTACGCACTGTGTTTTGAATTCACAGCCATGAACAATGAGGCAGAATATGAAGCCCTAATTGCTGGATTACGTATTGCAACTCGAATGGGTGTACGCAACCTAGAAGCAAATGTTGATTCCTGGTTAGTGGCCAATCATGTGTTTGGCGAATATGTGGCTAAAGATGATAACATGGTCCAATACCTCGACAAGACCGAGTCCCTAATCCAGGGTTTTGACAGGTTCACCATTAAACAAGTCCCTAGAGGAGAAAACAGGAAAGTGGATGCACTAAGCAAGATCGCATCTACAAGCTTTGCACACCTGTCAAAATAAGTATTGGTAGAGACCCTAAAAAACAAATCCATCTCGGAGATGGAGATATCCACGGTGATAGAAGAGCAGGATCCTACATGGATGACCCCTATCATCGAATTCATAAGAAAGGATATATTACCCCATGAGCAGAAGGACGCTCGACGGATACGGCACACAGCGCAGAGGTTTGAACTTCGAGATGGTATCCTATATCGACGTTCATTTCTACAACCATGGCTTCGGTGCGTTGGACCTCTTTAGGTAGATTACGTACTCCGAGAGATCCACGCCGGTTCATGCAGTATGTACTCAGGACCACGGTCCATTGTAGCACGAGTCTTGCAGCCAGGATACTATTGGCCCACTATGCATCGTGATGCGCGGGATATGATAAAGAAATGTAGTGATTGCCAAGTTCATAGACCCATCCCGCGCCAACCACAACAAGAGCTAACACCTATCACTTCTCCATGGCCATTCTATAAGTGGGGCATCGATATCATGGGCCCCTTCCTTGTTGTAGCAGGGGGACTGAAATTACTTATTGTGGCTACAGACTACTTCACTAAGTGGATTGAGGCAAAAGCAGTGGCAACAATCACAGGCAATCAAGTAACATGATTTGTTTGGGAAAACATTGTATGCCACTTTGGACTACCTGGGGAAATCATTTCAGACAATGGAAAACAATTTTGTGATAACCCATTCAAAGACTGGTGCGCGCAACTAAATATCACACAACAGTTCGCGTCAGTTAAACACCCACAAACCAATGGTTTGGTTGAGCGCGCGAATTGTAGTCTAGGCGAAGGAATTAAAGCGTGTATTGACAAACACAAAGGAAGATGGGTGGATGAATTGTCGCACGTCATATGGGTGCACCGCACGACAATCAAATTTAGCACTGGAGACACCCCTTCTCTCTTATCTATGGGACAGAAGCTGTCATACCAGCTGAAATTGGGATGCCAACTATTCGTACGGCGGAAGTTAATGTCACAACCAATGACGACGAGCGACGTATAGACTTGGATCTATTGGAAGAAAGGCGCGAACGTGCAGCTATATGTGAGGCAAGAGCTAAGTCAAAGATGAAAGGATACTATGATGCTAAAGTTAGAAGCACCTCATTCAGACAAGGCGACTTTGTATATCGCGCTAATGATGCAAGCCACGCAGAAGATACATGAAAACTTGGACCAAAGTGGGAAGGACCCTATGAGGTCATAGAAGCACTAGGAAAAGGCGCATACAAGCTGCGTGATATGGATGGCCGTGAGCTACAACGCACATGGAATATTTGCAATCTCAAGAGATGCTATCTTTAGGAAAGGCTACGGCCCATGCACATACACCTCCGCACTTTAGTAAGTGCTCAATAAATGTCCATGTATTTATATTTTGTTTTGTTTAGGCAAATCTTTTTTCTTTTTCCAAAAACTTGCAAGAATTAATCAAATATCACGGTTTCTAGCTAATTCCGCGACACATTTAACTTTATTGTTTACACCTTATTTATATCTCAATATTGTTGATTTATCTTTTTGCCTACATGGCGTGCATGCATTTATTAAAACCCACTATGGTAAAAGGATGAGTAAACCTACTAAATAACTCGTTGAGTAAGACGGTTGCAAACCCATCAACATTGAATCACGCATCCTTGTTAAACACCTTATTCTCAAGACGTTAGAGTAAGTTCAATGCGCATCCCACGATGGATACGCAACAATGCACACTGTACGCGTTTAACAAAATTAGGAATCAAGGCTCTTGATTCCTTGATATGGTATTTGCAGTACGCTGCAAGTTAACCCATACACTTATGAATTTTATATTCGCATATATATTAATTTATGGACTTCATATATAACTATAATAGATTATAGATTCTGTAATCTTTTTTAAGTATGTTTGGATAACAGTTTGATTCTTGGATGTCTTTTATGCAAAGAAAAAAAACTAAGCACAAACATTATAATACAAATATGCGTACAGACCAACTTCAATTCTATTATAAACCACTAGTTTACACAAAACATATATTTAACAATGCACATGTGCAACAAAATTGTTATTCTATTACAAAACAAAAACAACCTACATACTATGAGAACGCTCAAGCTTTAAGATGCCAACCCGGTGCACATCCCTCCCTGCTTCCTCAAGCTTCTTCAGCAGGTCAATATCCCTGGGTGACACCGTCGCCACGCTAACAGGTACTCCATCAGACCTCGGGATATGCGCTGTACCTAGACCACAAAGGGTGGCTTTTCCCTTCACACCCTTCTTCTTAGCAAGCCTCATGGCATGGCTTCTAAGGATTCCTTCAAAGGGATCTCCTTCTCAAGGGCAAAAGGGTTGAGAATGTCTCGCGGACGTGCAAAAACAAGAACCTGCAGCTGCGACACATCAGGCTTCAGGAAGTAATCAAGTTGTGCCTCTGCGTCCTCTGCTCTGTGCCTCGCGAAGGTCAACCCCTCCATGATAACACCTATGGGGTAGTCTTGGTTGTGCTCCAGTTGAGCAATATGAGGAAGCTCTAACAACTTCATCTTCTCCATAGCAGCGACAAGCTCGGCGTAGGCATCGCCATTTTAACCTGGCACTTCCGCGATGGGCACAGTCAACATTTGGCTCTTGTGCAGCTCCTCCACAGCTTCCGCATTGCCACGTGCCAGGGCGCATTGAACAAAAATGCTTCTACAATTTCTTGGGACTCTAAAGTGTTCAAAGCAGCCAGACGAAGACCCCGGCTGATTGGCCACCTGCGAATAAAACACCATTCCTGTTGTATTATAGATAATAATTTCCAAAGAATCAAAGGAATTAAAGGAATCAAATGCTACCTGCACTCAGCTATGGAGGAAAACAAGTGTGGGTATAGGTCTTCATCACACTCTATGCTGAGCTTGCGCGGCTTACCCTCCTGCTTCTCCAGCGCATCCTCCACGGTCTTACGAAACTCATCCAACTGAGAGAAGTGTAGAACGCTCTTGGCTGACTTGGGCAAGTAGTGACATTCTCTCATCAGCGAGCTTCTGGGCGTACGCATTTGTTGACTCTACTACAACATGAGCATTAGCCAACTGCACCTTCAGTAGCACAATCTCTTTATCCTTCTGCGCACTGCTGCTCACTTCACCAGAATACTTAGCCTTGAGCTGGGCAACCAACGCGGCCTGATGCGCAGCAGCCAAGCTAAGCTCCTCTATCAGCTGCTCTGTAGGCACATCCTCACATACCTTTGAAGGCTCATCCATCTGAGGGACATTCACCTCAGATAGGGACTTCCCATTCTGCGCAGCATCACCCCCTGCAGCTTCATCACTACATGCAAATGACAAGGATTAAAGGTTATTCTATCAAGATATAAAATAAAAAATAAACGAGGTATAGGTTTCATTACTTACTTGGGGGAAGGAGTTTCAGCTGTATCCTGCGCAGTGTTTGATGGCGACGCATCCTCATCTGATGACACATCCACAGTAATAATGTGGCGTCTTCGCTTGGATGTGCCAGTGCCACCATCACCAGAAGCCTTTTTGCGCTTCACTCCTTGGCTCGCCTCTTCCGGCTCGCTGTCAGCCTTCAGGATCCCCATACCGTCTAAAGAATCCATGTGCGAAGGCTCTAGAGATTGCACCTCCTGAGAAGGAACACTACGCACTAGGGTCGCCTCCAATAGTGGTTAGGAGACGTTTGCCAGTTCCTCTTGCGCATACTCCATGGTGCACCCTGCCGTGGCCTCCAAAATTGGTGTCTCACCATCCCTCAAAGGGCGCACCCCCACGGTTACCTGTGTGGGCTTCGCTAGCTTCACCACGCTGAACAGATCCATCTCTGTGCAACAAACAACAAACAACAAACGGGGTTACATAAAGTTACAATACAAGAGAGCGCTTACACTACAGATGCGAAGGAAAGGAAGGACAAGCACCCACCCCGGTTAACCTCATCCTGAAAATTTGGCACCTCGTAAGCGCCTTGGAAGTAGTTGCGGCTGATCCCCATATGCACCAAAAACTCTTCTGGGTAAGAGTTGATGGGGATGCGGATGGCATTTATTGTCTCCACATCATCTACGCTATAGTTCCCGGGGTTTAGGCGCTCATACTTTGGTAACTTTCCCTGGGTATATAACTCAAAGGTCCACGGGAATACTATGTCATCAATCCAGAAAAACCTTTCCCTTAGATTCCTAAGAGCGTCTAGCTTTTCCGTATAGCATTGAAGGTGCCCCGCGCGCTAGGAAAGGATACCCACCCGTTTGACCACGTTGTGTGATAAAACGCGCGGAAGAGATTGATGGTCGGGTTAATTGCCAGCAAACGACAGTTTACTTTAAAATTGGTTATTTTAGCTGCGCCTATACAATGCAGCTGGGATATATGAAGGCGACAATAATTGAGTACATCACACAAGAATAGTGAAATGGGCATGCGCTGATTCCCAAATTCGAAAAAGCGCGTGTATACCCCTACCTTTCCCTCAGGGAAATTAGCCATAGATGCGGTCGCCATCGGTACTGCCGGTTGCAACGCGAGAGGGATATAGTAATCCGAGGTGAACTGACGAAGTTCATCCTCGGTTATATCGGAGGTAAAATCGGACAGTTTGAGAACCATTCTTAAAAAGTGATGGTTTCAGATGCGCACACGCTATTACCTTAGTATAAAGTTGATTTCTTTTCTGGTGTTTGAAGATTTTTAACAATGGTGGAAATGGAGTTGTTACTGTGATAATCACAGTGAAAAGGGGGATACCCTTTATATAGGGTTACCCATAGTCTCGGATGCTTGCCATGTGGATCCCACTAAATCTAATCGTGTAGCTGGGAGATCAACAGGTACAACACTTTTTCACCCACCTCCTCACGATTTCCGAGGGATACGTTGGACTAATTTGCACTAGATACACCGTATATTTCTTTTTGGCGGGAAATACTTGAAGCTTCCCCACCACGCATTCTGGATAGTTTTCTGCTACAATTGTTAGTCTAGCATACGCGGTTGCACCTTGCGCATACTAGACTGGGGGGACATGATGACATATAGTCTGCACTCGGGTCATGAGCCCGACCAATGGACACTACTAACACCCAAGCCCATCACGCGTGGGCTATCATAATAACGATTTGGGCTCATGAAAGCCCAAACTCAAATATATTATTTATGGTCTTGATAATGATCTCTTATTTATGGGATAAAGATCAATAGACCGTATAAGGCGAGATACGCCGAAAAGTAAGGAACACGAAACCAACAAGGATTTCATGTGTATATAAAGAATATCCCGGCTCTCATTGAGGTATCATCTAAAAACCCTAACTCTTCACTATAACCCTAAAACCGATTACTTACTCTCACGCCATAGGATAATCATGGGAGACAATCCCACGATAAGCCTAACGGTGTTGTTTACTTTCTTAGTGCGCAGGTCTCAAGCATTAAGATCGAATTGATACAAGAACAGGAACCAAACAAGGAACGCCCAACTTTTCCATCAACAATACCTGAAGTGATGTCGAGAGATGTTCATGTGTGAACAAGTAACTTGTGCACTTTACGTTATGTATTACAAGTTACATGTTTTTCATCATTAAAACACAAAGACATTGTATAGATTAAACGTCGTAATGTTTGCACTAACAATATATATTACATTATAACAAGAAAAACCCGATCAAGTGGTAAATTTACACCCTAACCAAGAGTGAATGTTCCAATTAGGTAAAAGAAGGTCAAAACCACAATATATACGGAAGTATCAGATATTTCCGGGTCGTTTTGTGTCCCAACAAAATGTGAAAGAAAAATCGGATTTGGTTCGTGACCGGGTGATATTGAATAGTGAATCGAGAGATATTTGGATTTAATGACTAATATTAAAAAAACATAAACTACAAAGAAAATATTAAACACATAAAACATGTAGGTAAAGCACAAATATGCAAAAATAAAATCTAAACTAAAAACGCGAACTAAACGAGCCTGAAAACCCTAATTTTGAAATTTTAACCCTAGAAATATAAATTTATTTTTTAAAAGTCCTAAATACTTAAAAATAATTTTAGCAAATTTTTTTTTGAATTTTATTTTATTTATTATGATTTAAAAACAATTTTAATATAATTAAATTATAAAAAAATACTAAACATTTATAGAAAAATCTAGAAAATTTATAAAAAAATACTTTATGATAAGCTTCATCTAGGAAAAATAAAATGTGGGTGACATCTTATTGAAATAAGATGTAATAAGCTAAAAAGGGAAAATAAACTAAAACTGACGAAAAAGGTTTAAGTAAAAAACTTTGTATTATTCAACCGGAAAAGACCCAAGGGCACAATGGTAGTATTTGTGTGGTGTTGTAAAGGTTCAGATTGGTAGAGGTCAGGGGTTCGAGCCATGCTCACCCCTGACTTCCCAATTTCCATTTTTTATTGTTTTTTATTGAAAAACTTTTTATGAAAACTTGTTAACAACTTAAAAATAAAAACTTTTTGTCAAAGAAATATTTTTGGAACTTTTCAAATAAGCCAGAAAAAGCTAATTTAGCTTAACATTTACTTAAAAAGCTAAGGAAAACAAAAGGCTATACTGTTTGAATGCACAAACTTATATAAGCTTGTGCAAAACTTGAAAAGGCAACTAAAATATAGAATCTAACTTAAAAACAAATATGGACAACAAATAAGCAGTTAAAAAGCTGTATACAACCCACCAAGGTTTTTAAGATCGGGATCCTACCTAGGATAGTTTTCGTCTTTGCATGATCGTGATCCTAAGATCGGACCGGGATCCAAAGATCCTACTATAATGTCATTCTCTAATGATCTTTGTAATATTATTTAAATCTATAAATTATTATATATCATTAAATACAAAATTATATGAATAGTCATAAATTATGAATATAGCATGTTTAGAAGAATCACATGGATTTTTTTTTTAATTTTTTTTAATTTTTAATTTTATTTTTTTTACAGAAACATAAACCATGAATTTGTAGTTTTCTAGTACATGTTGTAGCTTATGGTGGTGGTTGGTAGGTAGCTTAGTGATGACAAGGTGGTGACGGAGGTGCTAGGCTGCTAGGATAGGTCATGGTGGTGCTAGGATGCTAGTTTAGCTAGTTTTTAAGATTTAAGGATAAGTTTAGGATTAGGGTTTGTTTAGGGTTTAGATTAGGGTTTAGTACTAGGATTAGGGTTTAGAGGGTAATTAGGGATTAGGTTTAGAGGGTAATTAGGGATTAGGTTTAAGGTTTAGGAATCATGCATTAAGTGTTTGTAACTTCTGCTAAACAAATGGTAGGGTTTAAACCTAGTTTAGGGACTTAAATGACCTAATTTGGTTTGGTTTTTGTGCTTAAAGGACTTGTATATTAAACTTTAAATAGTTGTACTAGAGTTTCAGAGGGAAAATGTAGCTAAGATAACTTGTACATAAGCCTTGAACACTTATAAACTAGTTTCAACTGGAGATTAGGGTTTTTGAAAAAACCATAAATGTATATGCCTTGTTTCATTATAATGTTGGAAATAGTAAGTTAGATTGATAGCAGTGTTGCAAAATGATGAGACGAAAAGTGTACTACTTTTAGGGGGTCATTTAAGCCCAAAGTCGAGATTATTTAATCAAATATTGCCCTAAATCGTTCCTTTTGTCATTTTAGGTACTTTTGAGGAGAAATCTGGAAAAGGAAGCATTTTGGACGTTTTTGGAGCTAAAAAGTGAAGAAAACGACAAAGTCTCAAATTCATGCTAAAAACAGTACCTGACGGCGTCAGGATTTGCTTATGACGCCGTCACCCTTTGACAAAGAGATGGATAATCAAGTTACACGTGACGCGCTAGAGAGTTTTTGGAGGAATTACACGTGACGGCTTCACCAAGGCCTTCAAGAGCAAATTACATGTGACGACCAAAATGGAGTTTACACATGACGGCGTTAGAATTGGATCTAGGCAATACGATGATATTTATGGCGGCGAGTTGACGGCGTCAGAACTTACTCTTGATGCTGTCAGACCCAATACTCTATATATAGTTTTTGATTTTTCATTCATTAGTGTGCAACTTTGAGAGGAGAAACCCCAGACAAATTTTACCTTATTTTTAAGGGTTTTAAACCCTTGTTTCATCCATGCTTAATTGAAGATAAGTTTTCCAATAATCATTCAATATGTCTATGTGTTGTTTGATTCTATCTTATGCTTGTCTTCACTTTAACATGCTAGGCTAGGTTTTCTTTGTGTTTGCTTAGATGTAATATTTGTGTTTGCTTAGATGTAATGAAACTTAGATATTGATTATTGGTTGGTTGTTTGTTTATAATTGTTGTGGATGAATGATTTCGATTTTAGGCTTAAGAAAACTGACAGACTTCCAATTGGTAACTTGCTTGAACGTCTTAAGAAACATGATCGGATGTGTACTATGATAAATTTGTTATATTTAATTCATAGGTAACTACTAATGAGGCCTTGTTAGGAGCTAGTAGTCGGCTCGACATAGGAAGAGGTAGAAGCTTATAGAGTTAGGGAAGATCGTACACGGCCCTACGAATGGTATTAAGGAATATAACCCGTCATCCATGCAATTGTAACAAACTAATCAACCGGTAAAATATAGCTAGGGAGTAGTGAAATCTAAGTAAACATATTTTTTCTTATTATTGTTTTCTCCACATTTACTTTAGTGTTATTTTATTTTATTTTGTTTGCATTCATAGTAATTTGGGTTAGTTTCTAGCAACTAATTCTGTCCATTCTTCCAAAACCCGATATTTTTACTTGCTTTCCATAAAATACAAAAATACAAAAAGAATCATCCCTCACCTCTAGACCTAGTTTAATCTAGTTTTAACCATAGCGAACAGTATTCTTTGAGTTGAACGATCAATCCCCCGGTACTTGCCACTATACTATACTACAACGTTCAGGTACACTGCCTGGTGGGATTGCAAGCCTCTTGAGATCCCTTGAGAGGTAAAACCTTTTGCAAGGTTGCAAAACCACGCATCAAGTTTTTGGTGCCGCAGCCCGGGGAATAGTTATTGTCTAGGTTGAAATTTCTTTTATTAGGTCTACTCGCTAGATTCCTTTCTAGTAAGATTTTTATTTTTATTTTTATAGGTCTTCTTTAGTCTATCTTTTTTCTTTGTTCTTTTGTTCGGAATCATTGCCATCCACCATCATGGAAGGTGGTAATCTCTTTGACCCCATCAACCCACCACAACAAAACCATCCTCAAAACCCACCACAACCAAACCAACCTCCTAGACCCAAAACTTGAGGAGAGTACTCCCGTGCTAGCCACCAAGGCTATCGAAACACCATTGAGCTCACTCAAGGAGCCAATGTGTCTCCCTTGCGATCCCACACCATCCGTTGGTGCAAAGCGGATGTGCGTTCCATGGACTTCGTTCCGAAGATCCTAATTAACATCTCAAGAATTTCCTAAAAATCATAGATTCCATAGACCTTGATATTGAAACTCGAGAGACGACCCAATTGCGTCTCTTCCAATAATCTCTACGTGACCAAGCTAGTCAATGGCTTGAGCGTTTACCCACGGGATCCATCACCTCTTGGGATAATCTCACCACTCGTTTCCTTGCTCAATTCTTTCCATCGGGAAGGACTACCAAGCTTAGAAATGACATCTTGAAGTTCCAACAACGTCAAGGTGAAACTCTCTATGAAGCATGGACTCATTTCAAGGACTTATTCCAAAAAGTCCCTCATCACGGCATAGATCTTTGGCTCCAAGTCCAAATTTTCTATGACCATATCGATCTCTCCACAAGGCGAACCATTGACCAAGCGGCCGGTGGCAAGCTACGTGATCTAAGTGCGTAAGAATCATAGGAACTCATAGAAGATCTTGCTCTCTATGACAACGATTTGAACAAAATGGTCAAGGCAATATCTTTGTGTTGGGATATTAAAGTTCAAGGTACTTCTGGAAATTCAAAGTACTGCTGTGTCAAAGTACTGCTCAAAGATTAAGGTGCTGCTTGAAGATCAAAGTCAAAGTACTGCTGCTTATTGAAGATAATTCAAAGTACTTCGAAGTGTATAAGGACTTAATTGCAATATTAATTAAAGGATTAATATGTAATATTGTATGAATATTCTAGAATTAGTTAGGGATAATTACTTGTCGATCAAGTAGATGATGTAAACCGACTTAAGGTTATCTATATAAAGAGCCTTATGATGGTATGGATATAAGTTTTAGTCGAAGTTCTAAGAGTCTTAGAGCTTTATAAAGACGATAATAGTTAGGGATTGTTAGAGAATCTGTGTAACAAAGCAGGTTCAAGTTTGGTTTAATATAAAAGTTCTTCTTAAGCTTTGTGTTAGTAGATTCCACATACTTTACAAGGTCAAACAGTGTTTCAATATTAATAGTGTTAAGTTTACTTAATATTATTAAACCCTTACAAGCTACAGAGTAGTTTGATTAGAAGTATATCGATCCAACAAGTGGTATCAGAGCTTGTGTTGGAAACTCTGATTAAGAAGATAAACTCTTAAACATATTCTACAACAAACCCTTTAAGATGTCGACAGAAGCTGCACCTGCTCCATCCATCACTACTGTTACAATTCCTATTGTCAAGAAGGGAGAATACGACTTATGGGCCATGAGGATGAGGCAGTACATTGCCATCACAGACCATGCTTTATAGGATGTGATTGTCAATGGCAATATGGTACTTGAAGAACCAGCAGAGCTCCCAGGACAACCTAAACCACCAAAACCAACCATCCCAACTGCTACAAAGAGAAATCAAAACAAAGCTCTCAACATATTACTGTTTGCTATTCCTGATGGACACCTATTGAAGTTTCATGATGCTCAGGATGCAAAACAACTATGGGCTGCAATTAAGAAAAAGTTTGGAGGTAATGATGCTTCCAAGAAGATGCACAAGAACCTGCTGAAGCAACAATTTGAAACTTTCGCTATTGGTGAAAGAGAAGGTCTTGATTCTGCTTATGAAAGATTCCAAAATCTTCTGAGTATGTTAGAACTATACGGAGCTGAGGCATCAGTTGAAGATACTAACTTGAAGTTCTTGAGAAGCTTGCCATCAGCATGGCATGTAGTTGCTGCTACTATGATCAGAGGACAACCAGGTTTGGACACAATGGACTTTGATGATCTCTACAACAATCTGAAGGTGTATGAGCATGAGATGAATGGTACTACAGGTTCAAGCACACATCAAAAACCCCAAAACATTGATTTTGTATATTCTGAAAGTAGAAGCAATACTTCCAACAAAGGTACTGCTTATCCTGTCCAAAGTACTATGACTGAAACTCAGGTTCCATGTACAACTATGGTCACTACCACTTCATCACCATCAAACACTCCCACCTCAGATGATGTTCTATGTTCATTCTTTGCTCAACAAGCATCTCTACCTGTAACCTATCAAGAAGATATCCTGCAAATAGATGATGATGCTATAGAAGAGATTGATATCAGATGGCAAGTTGCCATGATCACTACAAGGATCAATAAGTTTATGAATAAAATAGGAAGAGGCATTAACTTTACAGCTAAGCAGGAAAGAACATTTGATAAGTCCAAAATTGAGTGCTTCAATTGTCAAAGGACTGGTCACTTTGCAAGGGAATGCAAATTTGCAAAGTATCAAGCAAACAAGATGATTGAACAACCCAAGACTGAAAGAAAAGAGGTTCCTATTAATGAACCAAAACCAAAAGCTTTGCTTGCTCAAGAGAATCTATCAGAGATTGATTGGTCCTATGAGTTTGATGATGAACCTGTAACCTACTCAATGGTTGCATTAGAAGATTGGAGCACAACTTTTGATGAAGAGCCTGGATATGCTGCTTTGGAGTCAAGAGATGGTCTAGGAAGCTTTGATTGGAGCATGGAGTTTGAAGAAGATCCTGTTCAGCTTGCTATGGTAGCTACTTCACCAAGTTCATCCACTATCTTTGAGGTATGCTCTAAGTGCAATGATATGTATCAAAAGTTACTTAGTGAATATGTAGCTGAAAGAGATAAATTTCAAAGGGCTAGGTCTGAGATAGTTGGCTACCAGTTGACTTTAGAGTCAATGGAGGCCAAAGTAATAACTCATGAAAACAATGAAGTAGCATGGGCTGAAAAATATAAGCAACAAGAGTACCAAGTAAAATTAAGTGAATGGAAACTAGGATGTAAGGTGTCTGAACTAGAGAAAGTTACTAATGAGAGAGATAAGTTGTTGGAAAAACTTGCTGTTTGGAATGAATCAGGTCTGTCACATGTTCAATTTGTTGAAAAACAAAGAACATCAAACATTAAAACTGGCCTAGGTTATGATAATAGCACAGAAAGTATTCCAGTTAAGAGTAAGGAACTAATTTTATAGTAGATACCTCAACTAGTGATGAAGAGTTCATAAGTTTGGATGAAAACACTTCTAGTGATGAGGAATCCCCTAGTCCAACACCTCCTGAATATAAGAATGACAAGGGATACCATGCAGTTCCTAATCCCCCAGGTAGTTTTCAACCACCTAGAAAAGATGTCTCTTGTTATGGGGTAGATAACCTAGAGTTTAGGAAAAAGCTTAAAGGTCAATCAAATCCTGAAACTTTAGGAGAATCTGTTGAAGCACCTAGGGTTGATGAGAAAAAGTTTTCAAAACAAGCAGTATCTTCAAACACTTTCCAAAGTACTGCTGATCACTCAGCAGTACCTTCAAGAAAATATTTTCAAAATACTGTTAATTTTAGAAAACCTTTTTGGAAAGAGATTTGGGAATGTTGGTCCAAAGGTCTGTTATGTATGTTATAGTCCTCATCATTTGATTAAGGACTATGATTATCATTCAGAATACTTAAGTAAATATCCAAAGACCAGATCTGCAAATCAAAGTCACAGAGAGAATAAGCCAAGGGATAACAAACCAGTTTGGAATTACACAAATAGGGTTAACCATAGTAATTTCTCAAAAGACTATAGGTACCCTCATCAGAAAAGATCATTCTCCAAACCCACAGTACCTTCTCAAAGTACTGATAGAAAGTCCACTAACCAAGGTGCTGCTAGCAATAACTCAAGTGTAAGACCTAGGAGATTCAATTACTATAAACCTAGACCTTACAACACAAGAAAAGATGCTAGAACACATAACCCAACTCCAAAAGTTACAACTAAATAGGTTAAGAAAGAAAGTACTGCTGGGGAACAACCAGTACTTTTAGACGAAAAGGGTGAAAAAGGGACAATTGATAAGAATGAACCAAAAGTTTTAGAAACAAAAACATTAATTCTTGATCATGCTTTTAAAGAAAGTGGTGATTACATACTCAAAGAATTTGAGTATGTCACTCCACAAGGGGAACACAAGTCAGTAATGGCTTGGGTTCCTAAAAGAAACTAACCTTTTTCATGTATATGCAGGGCAACCCAGAAGAAGAGCTTAAAGATCATCTTATTGTTGATAGTGGTTGCTCTGGAGTATGACAGGAGAAAAGGAGCTCTTTTCAGATTTTAAAGCTTATTTTGGAGGAAAAGTTGCATTTGGGAATGATCCTGATGGAGGAAGAATCACTGGAAAGGAACTATCAAGGCTGGAACCATTGATTTTGAGAATGTTAGATATGTGAAGGAGCTTAAATTCAATCTTTTGTCAGTCTCTCAGATTTGAGATAAGAAGTATCCTGTGTTATTCTTTGACACAGAATGTCTCATACTTTCTCCTGATTTTAAGTTAGAAGATAGAAACTTGGCGATGCTGAGAGCACCAAGAATTAATGATGTGTATAGCATAGACTTGAAGAACATCAATTCTACTGAAAGAGCAACATGCTTGATTGCAAGAGTAACAATGGAGGAAGCACATCAATGGCACAGAAGATTGGGGCATGTAAATTTCAAGAACATCAATAAGCTGGTCAAAGGAAAATTAGTTAGAGGTTTACCTTCTATAACATTCAAGAATGATCACTCATGTCTTGCTTGCAAAAAGGGTAAACAGCACAAGGCTTCCTATAAGAAGATTGAAGAGAAAATCATTAGGGAGCCTTTGGAATTGCTGCATATGGATCTGTTTGGACCTGTTTCAGTTGTTAGTTTGAACAAGAAGAAGTACTGTTTGGTTGTGACAGATGACTGTAGCAGATTTAGTTGGGTCTTTTTCTTATGCTTCAAGGATGAAACTTTTGATGCTATTCATGATCCTATAATATCACTTGAAAATCAGTTAATACTCAAGGTTAGAAGCATTAGATGTGATAATGAGACTGAATTCAAGAATCAACTAATGGATGACTTTTGTGCCAAGAAAGGAATTAAAAGAGAATTCAGTATTGCCAGAACTCCTCAGCAAAATGGAGTTGCAGAAAGAAAGAATAGAACTTTGATAGAATCAGCAGGGACTATGCTTGCAGACTCCCAACTACCTGTTCCATTTTGGGCTGAAGCTATAAGTGCTGCTTGTTATGTGTTGAATAGAGTGTCAGTGACAAAACCTCAAATGAAGACACCTTATGAGTTACTCATGGGACAGAAGCCTAGTATCAAGTTTATGAAACCTTTTGGATGTCCCCTGACTATTTTAAACACTGCTGATAATTTGGGCAAATTTGATGGGAAACCAGATGAAGGATACTTATTGGGATATTGTACCAATAGCAAAGGTTTCAGAGTATACAACAGGGCTACAAAGAAGGTTCAGGAATGTCTTCATGTTGATTTTCTAGAAGAGCAAGAAAATCATAAAGGTAAAGGTCCTGATTGGATGCTTGATCTTGATTTAATGTCTTCATCAATGAACTATGTACCTGTTAGGGAAGAAAATCAAGTTGCTCCCACTGAAGAAGAAACACAGTATATTGTTCATGATGTTAATTTAAGATATGAAGACAAGTCTAATGATAAAGTCAATGATGAGAAGAAAAGTACTTCTGAGCCTCAAAGTACTGTTGAACCTCAAAGTACTGTTGATCCTCAAAGTACTGTTCCACCAAAGACAACAGTATCTGATGAAGACCAAGCCATCCAAGATGAACTTAGTAGGATGCTTTTTCAAGAAACAAAGGCTAAGTCCTATGAAGATGATCAAAGGAGAGCTTATGAAGCAGAAAAGAAGAAGGCTCAAGGCACTGACAGTACTTTTCCCCAAAGTACTGCTGATCCATTTGAAAGTACTTTTCAACCTTTGAATACTTCAAATTGGATGAATACTGATGATTTGAATGATCCAAACATGCCTGCCTTAGAAGATACTGATGATGATCCAAACAAGCTTGTTCTAGAAGACACTGATGATGAATTGGATCAAGAAGGCATTTTCTCAGATTCTAATGAAGATCCTGATTTAACTAATTTGGAAGATAATATTGAAGTCTCACCAACTCCTACTCTAAGAATTCACAAAGATCATCCTGTCAGCAAGATAATTGGACCCTCAGCTTCAGGAGTGCTCATAAGAACTAAAGCTAAGAATATGTCTGAACAACATACTTCTTTACTTAGCTTTATTTGTAAACAAAACACGGTGAATTACAAGGATCAGAAATTGTGTTTATTTGCTTGTTTTCTGTCTCAAGAAGAGCCTAAGAATATCAAACAAGCATTAGCCAAGGAGAGTTGGGTTGAAGCTATGCAAGAAGAACTCTTACAGTTTAAACTTCGATAAGTATGGGTATTATGTGATTTACCTTATGGTAAGAGACTGATTGGAACAAAATGGGTCTTCAAGGTAAAAAGAGATGAAAGAGGGAATGTTATTAAGAATAAAGCAAGGTTAGTAGCTCAAGGTTATAGACAAGAATAAGGAGTAGACTATGATGAAGTCTTTGCTCCTGTGGCAAGGATTGAAGCCACAAGGCTATTTTTGGCTTTTGCATCTTATATGGGATTTCCTGTATATCAAATGGATGTTAAAAGTGCCTTTCTGTATGGCACTATCACAGAAGAAGTTTATGTCAAACAGCCTCCTAGTTTTGAAGATCCTGCACACCCAAACAAAGTCTACAAGGTTATCAAGGCTCTGTATGGCCTTCATCAAGCTCCAAGAGCATGGTATGAAAGACTCTCAAATTTCTTATTACAGCATGGTTATAGGAGAGGAGCTATTGACAAGACTTTGTTCATCAAAAGAGAGAAGAAGGATATCATGCTTGTCCAAGTTTATGTGGATGATATTATTTTTGGTGCTACTAAGCAATCTATGGTGAAGGAATTTGAAGATCTTATGCAAAAAGAATTTCAGATGAGTTCAATGGGAGAATTAACAAACCTTTGGGCAAAGATGAAGAAGGAGAAGAAGTTGATGTCAAATTATACAGGTCTATGATTGGATGTCTTATGTATTTAACTGCATCTGGGCCTGACATTACTTTTGCTGTGTGTTTATGTGCAAGACATCAAGTTCACCCCAAGGTATCACACTTGAATGCTGTCAAAAGGATTTTTAGATACCTTAGGCAACAACCTAAGCTAGGATTATGGTATCCTAGGGAGTCCCCTTTTCATCTACAAGCCTTTTCAGATAGTGATTATGCTGGAGACAACTATGATAGAAGATCCACAACTGGAGGATGTCAGTACCTTGGAAGTAGATTAGTCTCATGGCAATGCAAAAAGCAAACAATTTCAGCAACATCTTCCACAGAAGCAGAGTATGTAGCTGCTACAAGTTGTTGTGCACAAGTACTTTGGTTGCAAAATCAGCTTTTGGATTATGGATTCAACTTCAAGAATACTCCTATCAACATTGATAATGAGAGTACTATCTGTATTGTGAAGAATCCAGTTTAACATTCCAAGACAAAGCACATTCACATTAGACATCATTTTATAAGAGACTGCTATGAGCATAGGCTTATCAATGTGGTTAAAGTCCATACTGATGATAGTGTAGCAGACTTACTTACAAAGGGCTTTGATGTTTCAAGATTTACTTTTTTAGTTGTGAGTATTGGTATGATTAATAATTAAGCTACTTTTGAGGGGAGGCATTAATAGTTAGTCATTATTTGAGGGGAAGCTACATGTATCATTCTAAAGAAGAGTACTTTATTCATTATTCAAAGATGAAGTTACATTCAACAGTTCCACAAGATACAGACCACCATGACACTGACAGAGTTGAACCACAGACACTCACAAGACATACAAATAACTACCACAACACAACCTACTTACCCTACCCACACACCCTACTCCATAGGCCTTTTTCCTTTGCCCTCATAGCTCTGTTTTCCCTTTCGAGCTGTCTTTCTTTTGTCATCAAAAGAAGCTTGCTTCCTTGGGCAAGCCAGGCCAAGAACTTGCTTGGGAGGTTTCTCTTTTCTTTGAGCAGGCCACTTCATGTTCTGTATTGCTGATTCCAGGGCTTGGGTCAAAGCATGTGGAAGTTCATTAGCCAAAGATGAACCAGGGACAGACTTTTTCTTTTTGGGCATTGGATTGGTAGTACTTGCTGCATCAGTTATGGTAGAGTTTGCCACACTCATTGATGAGGATGATACATGAGGAGGAAAGTAATCACTCCATCCTGGATCCTCAAAGTCTGAATCAGAGTAGTAGCTTATTTCTGAGTCTGTAGAGCCATCTGAGTCAGAGGAGATATACACCAATGGGAAGTGACTCATGGTTATAACTAGGGTTTTTTTGTGTTATGTTGATGAAAGATGAGATGAATGAAATCGGTTGTTGGAAAAGTTGCTTTTATTGGCAAGTAAAGGTATAAGGGTAATAAATGAATTTCATTGAAGTTTACTTACCTTGGTAGCTTTGGGAATTAATTTGGAAAGTTATTAATTACCTCGGGTTGACTTTCAAAGATATTTTGGTCAAACAGTCAACTATCTAGATATTTTACTTGGAAAGTACTTTGGTCAACGTACTGCTTGGGTTTACAACTGAAAGTACTGCTCCATATTCTATGGAAAGTACTGCTTGGTGATATGCAGGGTACGCTGACGTGTCAGAATACTGCTCCAACGGTCAAATTTGGATAGAGATGATAATTTGGATAGAGATGATGCTGAGATTCAATATTCAGAAGATACTCATCTTTGGAATTATCCTGAAGAAGAGAAAAAGAATGATGAAGGTGAAAACATTGCTCAACAACAAACTGCTTTTGAAGACAGTACTGAAAGAAAAAGTGATAAGATAGAGCAAATTAACCTTGAAGTTAAGGATGATGCTGATATAGAAGAAATTGATTTAGAAGGAAATAATGTTCAAAGTGCTTTTGCTGAAAGTACTGGTCTGCAAGGTACTGCTGAACAAGGTATTGCTGCTGTGAATGTTGATGAAATTTGAACTTCTACAGCTGGATTAACAAAGAATTTTGAAAGTGAAGCTGGTCCTTCCAATCTCATGCAGCAAGAAGAAGCTAAGGTGCATACTGCAAGTGATGATGAAATAATTGCTCAGATTATGATCAATTTGAATAGACCCTCAGGAGGTATAATATTTCTGAGCCTGCACAACAAGTTTCTGAAAGTACTTCTGAATCTGAAGAGTTAGATCCCAAAGATAAAGGGAAAGGGATCATGAAGCAGAAGAATATTAAAAAGAAAAAGAAGAAATATACTCTTGCACAGGTCAGAGAAACTATTAAAGCAGAAGATGTAGAGGTTGCTAGAAAGCAACAAGCTGAGTATGATGCAGAGTATTTGGCAGAAATAAGTAGGCCAATTACTAGAAAGCCAATGACAATTTCTCAGGAAAGAAACTGGATGATAAGTTTCTTGAAAGGAAGAGGATACAAGAATTTAAAAAAATTAAGGATCCAGAAGTGAAAGCTCCATAGGAACAAGTACAAGAGTCTATCAAGAAAGAAGTAGCAAGTTTTGTACCCATGGATGCTGATAAAGAGAAGAAGTTAGAAGATATAAGGAAGGAACAGGCTGAGCAAAGAAAATTGAAGAGAAAGAAAGCAGTTCAAGAAGATCAATTGTCAAAAAGACTGAAGATGATACATGAAGATACATTTGATGAACCGAGAAACTATTTCAGAGTAGTTGATTTTGAGAATAAGAAGACAGAAGACTCTGGAAAGAAATCCAAGATTATCTCATTCTCTGTGGTTGAATCAAAAGAAGGGAATTATCTTATGTTCAAAAGAGAAGATGAAAGCTTCACAGTACTCAACATGTTATGGGATGTTCTACATTTTATTACCAGAAAAGATTTATATGACTTATATATGCAAGTGCAGACATACTATGAGGAGATTAAAGCTTTAGGAGTGGGATTAATCTTACTTGGAGATTTAATTACCATCTGGGAAACAAAAGAAACAAGTGTTGATCCTCTGTGGAATGATCAAGAAAATTGGGAAATCACTAGATGGAGATTCTTTGAGTCATTAGGAGTTCATTCACTTGAGATGGAAGATGGTACCATGATTCACATGCTTGCTGATTTGTCCTAAACGGTCAACTAAGTTGAACAGGTTATGGTCAACCACGTCAAACGTCGAAAACCAACTAACCAAGCAGTACAGTGTTTTCCCAGGTCGTTATGTCCCAGCGAGGTTTGCAATTGTATTTGAAAACGTTTAAGTGATCGGGTGATTTAACAGGAGGATCAGGAATTTGATTATTATGATTAAACTACGAGATTATGGTTGAAAGTAGCTTAGAAACACTATTGGAACAATTACTGATAATCAAATAACCTAGAAACATAAGTAAACCTAAAAACGCGCCTTTGAATTTAAAATAAACGTGAACGCGCAAAAGAAAAAGTGAAACGTGAGCAAATAAAGTGCTACGAATGTGAAAATTATATTTTTACAACCCTAATGTTATAAGAAAATTTTTGGAAAATTAAAATTATTTATACAACTATTTAATTAATTATTATTAATTAATTACTAATTATTAATTACTTTTTAATTAACTAAATTATACTAATTATTATTTAATTATGAAAATTAACTAGAAAAATGAAAATTAAATTTAGAAAAATCTAAAATATTATAAAACTAATTTTAAAACAGAAAACCTATTTTTTCTACTTTTTAATTATTTATTATTAATTAAAACTAATTATTTAACTGATTTAAACTAAATTTAATTATAAAAAAATACTAAATGACCAAGGAAAAATCTGAAAAAATTCCTAAAATTATTTTAACTAAAAAGGAACCTGAGAAAAATTTAAAAGTGAGAAACGCTTATAAATAAGCAGAAAATAAGCCAAAATGGCTTAAATAGAAGCTATCACTTAACTTATTTTTGGTTTTTCTAAAATTTTCTTTTACAAAACTATCAAACAACTGAAATTAGGAGACTTTTGTGAAGGAAACATGTTTGAAGCTCAAAAATAAGCTATTTGCAAGCTTAAGAGCTTAACAGTAGCTTATAAGGTAAAATGGGATTTTAAAGGCACAATAAGCTGCCAAAAAAGCTATACTACTGAACACAGAGCTAAATTAAGCTATAGACAAGTTGTAGGTACTGAGAATGAACTAAATCAACATCAAACATACACTGAACCAGGAGATTAAACAAAATAAGCACTTCAAAAGATTTCCCAGTCAAGCAGGCCTGCAGTCAACATTAAGGGTAGAATAAGCTTATGGAATAAGCTGATAAGCCGAAAACAAGGACTGAGGTAGCAAGATGAGATGATAGGCTTTCCAAAAAGCCAAAGCTCTCAGGGTAGGACCTACTAGAGAGCTTATGATCAGCTTATGAAAAACCTTGGATTCACTGAGTGTTTGTTGCACTCAGTGCAATGGGACAAAATAGAAGTTGTTTGCAGCCCTAATGAACAAGCTTGAAAAAGCTTTTAATGAATTATTACTTTGAAATTTGTTGGGAATTCTGTGAAGTCAGAATTCTGCTGCTATTTCTGCTGAACAGATTCTACTGAAGAGTTGGTTTCTGCTGAAGCAGTGTATCTGCTGAAGACATAGTTCAGCTTTATTAGTTTCTGCGGATATAGTATTTCCGTGTTTTATGTAATGTAGTTTGGATATGCATGAGTTTATTTAGGAAGTGATAATGCATATCTTTTAGAAGGTTTAGAATATACGTTTCTTGAGAAACGGTTTAGGGTTCCTTGAGTATAAAAGGAACACACGGTTTATGTATTGAATAACTTTTAGAAAATTCTTATTATAATTAAAAGATCCATAGAGGATCAAGAGTTCTTAGTAAAAAGCTTGTGTTTTGATTCCGCTTTATAAATACAAGTTGCAGAGATTGTCTATTAGTGTGTTATTGATTACATTAACATTGCTAACGATTCTAGAGTGCTCAAGAAGATCTATCAAGGTCTCAATCTCAACAAGTGGTATCAGAGACTCGAGAGAGTCTCTGCCATACTAAGAATCACAAATCTTACACCTTTACAATCCAAACAAATAAACAAACATGCCTGGATCAGATGATGATGTAGATACAACCCAAAACATTAACACCACTTCTCTTCAACAACTCAATCTCTCCAACAGTAATGCTAAGTTTCCATATTTGAAGAATGCAGAAGATTATCATCTGTGGTCCATGAAGATGCAGAACTGGATCACAAACATTGATTGGAATCTGTGGGAGGTTGTTAAGAAAGGAAATAGTCTGAAGAAGCATGTTACAGATGCTGATGGAGTTGTTACTATTGTAGGACCCAAGACTGCTGAAGAGATTCTGGCTGTGCAGAGGGAGAGTAAAGTCAGAACTATTTTGCTTCAAGCTATACCAGATGACCATATGGGTGACTTCCATTTTATGGAGGATGCCAAGGATATTTGGATGGCTATAAAAGCAAGATTTGGTGGGAATGAGGAATCAAGAAGGCTGCAGAAGTCTCTGCTGAAGCAAAAGTTCCAAGAATTTCAGATATCTGAAGAAGAGGGTATTCATAAGGGTTATGACAGGTTTCATCGAATATTGAGTCAACTTAATCAGTTGAAGGCTACACCCGACAATGAAGACTGCAATTCTAAATTTCTGAGATCTCTACCGCCATCTTGGTTACAAGTTTGTATTGCTCTCAAGACCAAAGGTGGGTTGGACATGATGTCTTTTGATGACCTCTACAATAGGCTTAAATCACTTGAGCCTGATGTTAGAAGTCCTATTTGTCCATCCACTCATTCTGCATTTGTTGGTGCCTCTACTAAACCTGTGCATCAAGCCTCAAGTTCATATTCATCAGGAGCATCTTCTCAAACTTATAATCAAACTGCTCCTAAATCAAAATCAAGTAGTGTGTTGGAGGATCTTATTCATTCATTTGTGGTTGAATATGAACCTCAGCAGTTTATTGCTTATGAGGACTTTGAACAGGTAGATCCATTGGAAATGGAGGAGATGCACTTGAAATGGGAGCTTGCAATGATCTCAATGAACATCAGAAGGTTTGAAGCCAAGTCTGGAAGAAAGTTTGGTTTTAATGGCAAAGAAGCAGCAAGGTTTGATAGAAGGAAGGTTAAATGCTACACTTGTGGTCAAGTGGGACATTTTTCAAGGGAATGCAAAGATAGAAAGGCTGGAGATGAAGTTAGATATGGTTCTTATCCATTGGAAGCAGGGAATAACAAGACTGTACCTTCAAAGGCTATGGTGACTCTGGATCACCAAATTGATTGGGCTGATCATGAACCTGCTGGAGAGGAAACTGCTACTTCTTCACAATTGAATCTGCTGGCATTCACACCTTCAGAAGACAAGAAGGAGCAAGTCTCCTTGATGGGAATCTCTCAGGTAACCAACTGTGTGTTTGGATGTAGTGTAAGATACAATGAGCTTAAACAAGAGTTTGATGAATTGAAACCAAAGTACAATGAGTGTTATATAGAGGTAGAGTCTTATAAAATGGCTTTAAAAACAGTAGAAAAACAAAAAGTATGGTTTCAAAAGAATCAAGTTAAATATGATGAAAAAATAAGAGTTCTAGAAAGTGATTTAGAGGTTGCTAAGATAGACTTAAAACGTACTGAAAAAGAGAAGTCTGATTTAGAAAAAGAAAAACAAGAGTTACAAGCTAAATTAGACAAAGAGAGAGCTAGAAATAAACAATGGTTAATATCAGGTGATAATCTAGCTAGGGAACTTTATGGTAGTCAGGCTGTGAACTCTAAAATAGTTTTGGGATTTCAAAAATATGTTGGTTTAGAGGCTAAAAATGACCTAGGTAAATCCACACCTGCTGGATTAGCTAACTTTGTCAAAGAAGGTAACTTACATGCTGTCCCTGGACCTATAAGAGGGGAACATATGCCTATTGACCTATCCAAACCTAGTGACTTTGATGGATCACACCATCTCTATGGCAAAAAGTCAACTGACTTGCAAGACCCTATTGTGAAATCTAATGACTCTGTCTCTTGTTGTAACAGTGACAAGTCTTCTGATGAAGGGTCTACCTCATTTGCTAGCTGTGATTCAAGTGAGAAGTCGGACCTGCCCAAGACCATGCCCAAGACCACACAAAAGACATCACCCAAGACTCCTCACAAGCCTTCTAGAGTTGCTGCTGATAACAAGACAGTTTCTACTGAAGACTTGTTTTTTAATTCTTTGCATAATAATACTTTTAGTTTTGTTAAAAACAATTCTGTTTGTCATGGTGATTTGAATACTTTTTCATGTTATGGAAATTCTTTTGGTTTGCATAAATCTTCTAAAAAGAAGAAGTGTTTTGTGTGTGGAAGTAAATATCACTTAATTAAGGATTGTACATATCATGAGCAAAGAGTGGGTGCATGTATTAGTCAAAGAAAAACGAGGCAAATGTGGAAAAATGTTAGTGAAATACCATCTTTTGTTCCACATCAGCAGAAACCTAATTCTGCTGAATCTCATTTTTCATGGAGAAGAACCAGTACTAGACCATATGTTCGACCCACTAGTTCTTTCTTTTATAATGGTTATTGGC
Source organism: Artemisia argyi (assembly GCA_030686995.1). Classification (NCBI taxonomy): domain Eukaryota; kingdom Viridiplantae; phylum Streptophyta; class Magnoliopsida; order Asterales; family Asteraceae; genus Artemisia; species Artemisia argyi. Next base: position 21,506,465 of record CM060676.1, read on the forward strand.
CTAATCACTTTGACTCAATGTGTAATGGTGGTGGGAAATGGAATACTGCTGTGAAGCCCTCAGCAGGTTGTTCTTGGACTAAGAAGGGACCTAATATGCATTACAGGCCCAAGAACAATGGTGGATCTAAAACATCTACATGGCCAGTTACTAATGATCCACAAGGCAGGCTCAAGTCAGCAATGACTTGAGTCTCCAATGTGTACTAATTTTGTAAATTTTGTTGTTGTTGTAGGAACATCCTTTGAAAAGTACTGAAGTTGGTATTGTTGATAGTGGTTGTTCAAGAAGTATGTCAGGGAACAAGGATAAGATGCATGACTTTGAACCCATTGAAGGAGGAGGCACTGTAACCTTTGGAGGTGGAGATGGCAAAATAACAGGGAAAGGAACCATAAAGACACCCTTGTTAGACTTTGAAAATGTCTACTATGTGAAGGAACTGGAGCATTTTAATCTTATCTCAGTATCACAAATTTGTGACACCAAGCATAAGGTTTTCTTCTCTGAAGATGAGTGTCTTGTACTTTCCAAGGACTTCAAACTCCCAGAAGACACAACTGTATTGCTGAGAGTTCCTAGAACCTTCAACTTATACACATTCAATCTGAATGATGTTCAGCCTGAAGGTGATCTAACATGTTTGGTAGCCAAAGCTTCCCTGGATGAATCTAATAAATGGCATAGAAGAATGGCTCATGTAAATTTCAAGACCATTAACAAGTTATCCAAACTTGGTCTTGTTAAGGGCCTTCCTTCTAAACTCTTCACAAATGAACACAATTGTATTGCTTGCAACAAAGGGAAACAACACAGAGCCTCTTACAAACAAGTCCAAGCAGTGAGCTCCATTTCAGAACCTCTTCAGTTGCTGCACATGGATCTCTTTGGTCCAACCCCCATTAGAAGTATTGATCACAAGTACTTCTGCCTGGTTATTACAGATGACTATAGCAGGTTTTGCTGGGTGTTCTTTCTCAAAACTAAGGATGAAACAACTCCAATTCTGAAAGAATTCATTCTCTTAGTTGAGAATCAGCTGAATAAAAAGGTTAAAGGAATTAGGTGTGACAATGGTACAGAATTCAAAAATGTGGTCTTCATAGAATTCTGTAAGTCTAAAGGGATTAGAAGGGACTATAGTACTCCAAGAACACAACAAAATGGAGTTGCTGAAAGGAAAAATAGAACCCTCATTGAGGCTGCAAGATCAATGCTTGCAGACTCTAAACTCCCCACCATGTTCTGGACTGAAGCAGTCAGTACTGCATGCCATGTCTTGAACAGGGTATCCATCACTAGACTACATGTCAAGACACCTTATGAACTTCTCACTGGGAAAGTTCCACACATTCATTACCTTAAGCCTTTTGGATACAAGGTGACTATTCTGAATACTGCTGATATACTGGGTAAATTTGATGGGAAAGCTGATGAGGGATATATAGTTGGGTATTCAGCTCATAGCAAGGCCTACAGAGTGTATAATCTGAATGCTAAAAAGATTGAAGAGACCCTTAATATGAGGTTTCTTGAAGATCAGCCTAATATTCAGGGACAAGGCCATTCTTGGTATTTTGACCTAGATTATTTGACTGACTATTTGGGTTATACTAGGCATGTTTCTAATCCTGATGCAGGTGCCAAAGATTCAAATTCTAACCCTGCAGGTTTCATGGATGATGACTCAGAATGTGAGTCTGAGCCAGAAGAGAATACTTTTGTTGTACCATCTTTTCCACCTAACCATTTTGTAGGTAATCACTCTGCTGCTGAACAAGATGATGAGTCACATTATGCAGAAGATCTTGCAAGATTGAAGAAGCAGGAACATGCTGCTACTAAGGAAGCTCAGAAACTCAATGACAGGGTTACACAAGAAACTGAGGCTCTCCTACATCAATCAGCACAAGCAGTCAGTGGCAACAAGGATTCTGCTGAAGGCACACCTCTTTCCATTGATGATGTCCAAGATGCTGATTCTGCTGCTGTTCAATCTCCCATCTCTACTGAAGTCTCTGCAGACTTTGCTAAGCCCTTTACCAGATTTCCAAGTCCCTCTGATCTTGGGAATTATCAACCAAAGCCTGGCTTGTTTAACTCAGCCTCATATGATACTGAGTTTGAGCCAACTCTCACCAACATTGATGCCAACATTGAAGTTCCACCTACAACTACCAAAAGGATTCACAATGCTCATCCCCTATCAAAGATTATTGGTGATCCTAATGACCCTGTTCGAACAAGAAGCACTGTCAAAAATACCAAATATGGAGAAGTTGCTTTCATCTCTTATGTCTACAATCAAAAGAGGAACAATCACACAGACTTCAAACATTGTTTATTTGCATGCTTTCTTTCTCAAATTGAACCAACTAGTGTTCCTCAAGCACTGGCTGATTCAAGTTGGCTTGAGGCTATGCAAGAAAAGATGCTGCAATTCAAGAATCAGCAGGTTTGGATTCTAGTTCCTCTTCCTGATGGGAAATATGCCATTGGGACTAAATGGATTTTGAAGAATAAAAGAGATGCCAGGGGTATTGTGGTGAAGAACAAAGCAAGACTAGTGGCTCAAGGTTTTAGACAAGAGGAAGGCATTGACTATGATGAGGTCTTTGCACCTGTGGCCAGAGTTGAAGCAATTCGAATATTTTTGGCCTATGCCTCTTATATGGGCTTTATGGTCTATCAGATGGATGTTAAAGGTGCTTTCTTGTATGGAGAGATTGAAGAGGAGGTTTATGTGACTCAACCCAAGGGATTTGAAGACCCTGATCATCCTGAGTATGTGTACAAAGTTGTTAAAGCTCTCTATGGACTGCATCAAGCTCCCAGAGCTTGGTATGCTAGACTCTCCACATTTCTGCTGAATAATGGATACAGAAGAGGTACCATTGACAAGACTTTATTCCTGAAGAAAGATTCTAGGGATATTATACTTGTGCAGGTGTATGTGGATGACATTATCTTTGGTTCTACCAAAGAAGCCTGGTGTAGAGAGTTTGAGGATTTGATGAAGGGAGAATTTCAGATGAGTGCCATGGGAGAACTCACTTTCTTCCTGGGTTTGCAAGTTCAGCAGAAACCTGATGGTATATTTATACATCAGGAGAAATATGTAAAAGATATGTTGTCCAAGTTTGCTATGGAAAATGTCAGGACTGCCACAACTCCATATGAGGCTCCCAAACCAAAGAACAATCTTACTCCTGATCTTCCTGTCAATGTTCATTTATACAGGTCTATGATTGGTTCTTTGATGTACTTGACTGCCTCACGACCTGATATTACATTTGCTGTGAGTGCATGTTCAAGACACCAAGTCACTCCACTTACCTCTCATATGAATGCTGTTAAGAAGATTTTTAAGTATCTTAAAGGCCAACCACACTTAGGTCTTTGGTATCCCAAAGAGTCTCCATTTCAGCTAGCAGCTTATAGTGATAGTGACTATGCTGGTGCCAATTTGGATAGAAGATCCACAACTGGAGGTTGTCAATTTCTTGGAAGAAGACTGATTTCTTGGCAACGCAAGAAACAGACCATTGTTGCTACCTCTACTACTGAAGCAGAGTATGTTGCTGCTGCCAATTGTTGTGGACAGGTTCTATGGATTCAGAATCAATTACTGGATTATGGGTACAACTTCATGAATACTACCATTTTCATAGACAATCAAAGTACCATTTGTATTGTTAAAAATCCAGTTTTTCATAATAGAACCAAACATATTGAAATAAGACATCATTTTATAAGGGATGCTTATGAAAAACATTTGGTTAAAGTGGTCAAAATTCACACAGATGAAAATGTGGCAGATTTATTAACCAAGGCATTTGATGGACCAAGGTTTCAATATTTGGTGGTCCATATTGGCATGTTAAACCCTTAACTGCAAAGTTTAAGGGGAGGCATAAGCCTCAGGGGAGGCATATGCCTTAGGGGAGGATGATATCTGTATAAACTTTGTAATATCTGTAGAAGTTGTATATTTTTATAAATTTCTAACACTAACCCTATAACATTGTGCAAGAAGTTTGGTGTATTTGCTTGTTTGGTGGTTGTGTTGCAGATGATCTGAGTATGAAAGTCCCAAGATAAATGTCACCAAGAGCTAAAGTCAAGGGAATGTGGTCAATATGCTGATTATGGTTTCTACTGATTAATTGAAACATGCTGAAGGTCTGATACATTGAATTAATTCAAAGAAGATCTTTTCATTCATTCATAGAAACAAGTTACAGCTTACATTCGAGATTACAAATGAGTTACAACGACCATTTCTAAGCTATTTGCTAATTCAGTACTACTAGCTTCTATCACTTATTACAAAATACTTGAGGCTATGACAAGTACAATGAAGAAGCTGAAGATGAAAATGGAAAAAGAAGAGAAGGAAGACTGGGAAGATGCTCATGAATTAAAGTCAAGAGAATACTCAAGAACTTTGCCTCATGGTTACATTCCTTAATCACCTACTTCTGCTTCTCCTTTCCCTTACGTGTGATCTCAGACTTCTTGCTCTGTCCAATGTGTTCTTGAAGTGGAAGACCAGGTCCTGGAGCAGGAAGATTCAACACCAAATTCTGTGATGTTGGAAGAGATGGATCCCCAGTACTTGATCTTGGTTGGGATCTCTCTGGAGTGGAAGGAGGGAGAAAGACTGGTTCTTCATGATCTTCCTCTGAAGAGTCTTCATCAGAGGTATAGATGAAGGGAGAGACATGCTCTCTCTCAGCAGGATTGGGTACATTGCTGGAGTAACTCTTCAAATGAGCATTCCACCGTCTTTCTTCTGCATCCCAGCGTTTCTCCAATGCTCTTTCAAAGTCAGAACCTTCCAGCCCCCATGGATATGGTGGCACATCTTCTTCTGCTGATGAAGAAGAGGGATTTGTATCTGACCTTTTTGGGTCTGAAGACATAATTTGGTTGATGAATTGGGGAAAATTGAAATTAGGGTTTGAGAGATAATTTGGGAAATTTGATGAATGAGATGTGTAATTTGGGGTGATTAAATAAGGCAATTTTAGGGGTTACGAAAATTAATGCGAGTTGGGTGGCACAGTAAAATGAAGATATTGACCGAAGATATTTTTACCTTTGGTTGATTTTGCTGAAATTTGACTATACTACAGCAGGTTTGACTTTCATTGCTGCTGAAGGGTTAATTTTCAAATTAGAAGTTTGGTCAGACTTGGTCAATAAGTTGTTCTGATAATTGTTGACCACGATTGGGGAACTTCCAAATTTAACTCACTCTGCATATCTTTTCGAATCAAAATTATTCGCTTATCACTTCAAATAAACCCATTATTCTTTGGAGTAATTCATAACATTCTCACACACATTAAGTCAAATGGCTCAACTTGAATTGAAGGGCGATCATAACAAATACGCTATTCTAACAACAAAGAAGGGACATGAAGAATTCGATTTGATGGTGGAATTTCTACAAAGGTCGAAGATTCATTATGCTTTGACTTATTGTCCCAATTTGGTGTGTGAATCCTTGGCTAAGCAATTTTGGGCATCTGCTACTAAGAGATCTGCTACAGAGATTGTAGCTGAAATAGATGGTGTAGAATATGTGGTGACAGAAGGGTTGATAAGGACAAAGCTTCAGTTGGATGATGAAAATGGTGTGTATCATTCCAACACTGCAGAGATTCTTGCTGGGTTAAGAGAAGCTGGATATCAAAGTACTGATACATCAAAGTGGCACAAGAATCAATTTTGTCCAAAGTGGAGGTATTTGGTGCATCTGCTGCTTCAATGTATGAGCAACAAGTGTGGTGGATGGAACCAGTTCTCTCTGCAACTGGGTTGTGGTATTGTTTGTCTTTCTAAGGGTGAAACTTATAATTTTTCTAAGTTTATTTTTGAAAATATGCTAGAAAATATAGATAAGGAACAACATAAGTTTCTCATGTACCCTAGATTTTTACAAATAATATTAGACATAACAACTGAAGATACAACACATATACCCATTAAAAGTCTAGGTTCTAAGTTATTTGCCTCAGTGAAAACTAATTATACTAGGGAACATCACCCTATGTTGGAAGCTATGTTGCCTCAAGGCAATGCCAATGTAGTTGAGGGTGATAATGCTGGTAATGTGCCTGCTCCTAATGCTGCTGATGATGGTAATCCATCATCTTCTGGTGTTGCTGCTGATGGTAATCCTTCAGTGGTAATGGAGGAAGCGCCAGCTACAACTGCTGAACCTTTACCTGATTCTACTGACTTACCACCACCTATCCCTGTACAAAGTCCTACCATCTCACCAGTTCAGGTTGCTCCAGTTGAGCAAATTCATGAGTTTGATGATGACTTACAAACTTTTGAACCTGATACTAGACTGCCTTCACCCAGTTCAATGGGAGAACAAATTAATGTAGGTTCTCCTAATGTTGTACATGAGTCTGTTTATCCTGCTGGGTTCAATGAAGCTCCACATACTACTGAGCAATCTGCTGGTGGAGCAGAGGACCCAATTACTCTCACCATTGTATATGATTCTCTTTGCAGGTACATGAAAATGACTGAAGATCTCCAGAAAGAACTTGCTGAGACCAAGATTACTCTTGGTAATGAGATTCAAGTTCTGAAAAACAAAGTCAAAGATTTGGAGACACAACTGGGTCAGCAGAAGCAAAGCAAAGATGGATTGGAATCTACTGAAGTGGCAAAGGAGGCAAATTTAGATTCTCTTGAGATTCTAGCTGAAGTTGCTAGACAGTCTCATGGTCTTCATTCTAAAGCTGCTGCAGCATCTCAATCTAAACCAGTCATACTAGTTCAAAGAAGAAGTACAAGACAGTATTTGGCAAAACAAGCTGCTGAAGCTTCAAAAGTATTTGGTAATGATAATGATGTGCTGATGACTGAAGCTGTGGATATACTTCAGGAGACATAATCATTCAGAAGGGTTACTGCTGATCAATCTGCTGACAAAGGAAATGCATCAGGGGAAACATTTTTTGTAGCTGGGAAAGAATACATGAATTCTCCTGTTCATCATTCATCTGAGCACATACAGGTTTCTACTGATAAAGAGGTTCAAGATGTACATGATGAACCTATGGCAGATGTGCATGTGTCTAATGATGAAGCTGCTGAAGCTAATGTTTCTCATGATGGTTTGGATGAGCTTGTGACTGATGAAGATAGAGCTGGTCAAGGTAGATTATTGCAAGAATGGGAAAATTATATGAAGAGTGCAAATCTTGCTAAGGAAGTACAAGCTAAATTTGATGCAGAATTAGATTCAGAGACTCAAAGATATGTGTCTACCTTACCCATTGCAAGACAAAGGGAATTGGATGTAGCAGTTCTAGAGTTTGATGAATCAGACTGGCAGACTATTGGAAAACAGATGCTTGCTAATCCTACTGTAACTGCTGATCTTTTTGGAAAGAGAGTAGAGGAACAAGATTTTGAATCTGAGATTATGAAAATGTTAAAGATGAGGAAGAAGGCAGCTGATGAATTAAAAGCTAAAGCAAAAAGGGAAAAACCCATGACTCAAGCACAGCAAACAGAGTATATGAGAACATATGTGAAAAATCAGAGCAGCTCAGTATATAATTCTGCTTGGTCTAAGAAATATGTATGGGGACTTCCTTTTAACAACCTAGTTGAGATTTATAATAGAATCAAATCTAGGAATGCTAAAGCTGGAATGGATGCTTCAAAGAAAATTCCACTTCTAAATGTTGATGAGGATTCTTCTGAGAATGTTCATATTGCTGCTGCACAAGTATCTTTACCTGCTACTTCTACTGGTGTTGATGTTTCTATGGATAAAGGTAAAGCCAAAGTAACAACATCAGATGCTCCAACTAGGAAGAGAACTAGGAGACAATTGGAGCTGGAAAGATTAGGTGAGGAGACTGCTAGAAAGTTGACTGAAGATCAAGAAGCTGAACAAAGGGCTGCACTTGCTAGATTTCATGATCTGAAGACACGAGAAGTTGAAATTCAAGCTGCTAGGAACAAACAAATTAGGAAAGCTATGGATGAACAATATGCTTCTGCTGCACTTGAATCTTCTGAAGATTCTGCTGATGACCAAATGGATACTCCATCAGTGGATACTGAAGCCGCAGAAGGTGATTCTGCTGAAGCAGCAGTTCATGATGCTATTTATGTTCCTGGTAGAAGAGGAAAGAGAATGGCTAGAGTAGGATCATTACACAGTCTAATTAATGTAAATGATTCTGATGCTACATTTATAAGGGAAGGATCATCTGATGATTGGCCAGAAGGAACTAGAGTGGTTCTAGTGAGTTGGGAGTTAAGTCAAGATGGTCAACTCAATATCATTCATAGATTGGATAAGTCATCCATATCTTTTGTTTTCCTTCAGCAGATTCTTCATCTTGTAAATTATCAAGATTTGGTCACTCTACATGAGTTGGTTACTAAGTATTATGCCACTCATACTCCTGAAGGTTCTGGATTGTATTTGTTGGGTGATCTTCAAGTATTGTTTGATTTTTCTACTCCTGCTGGTGCAAGTTATGATATCTGGAAGAACAATCAGAAATGGAAAGTGCACAGTTGGAAGTTCTATCCTATGTCTTATGTTCATGTGTTGGAGACTACCACTGGTCTGAGGCTTATCATGGATATTATCAACAAATATCCTTTGAAGGTTTCATTGATGGAGAAAATGTTACATCAGAAGTTGGAAATACCTCCTGACCCAGCTGGTAATACTAGATTGTTTGCTGACTCATTGGTGAAGGTTTTCAAACAAAGGATTAAGAATTCTAAAGCAGGATCTGAGTAGAGATATTATGTTGTATATGTATTTTTTAATTAAAAAAAAAAAAAAAAAAAAAAAAACTAACATATTGTTGTATAGTATTTGTCTGCAGGTTTGGTTATCAACTTACCTGATGTTGATTATTCCATCATAAAGTTGACTAGTCCAAAGGGTATAGCTTTGGTAAAGACACATCAAATCTGTTGATAGCTGTACTGGTTTGCTCAAAACCATAGGGTTGTCAACTCACCAATGCTTTGTTGCTGAGTAGTTGAAATGGTTGTCAATTGACCATGGATTTTTCCATTTATGGATTCTGAATAATTGGCTAGCCCACATGTATATGGCTTGTGGTAAAGGCAGTGGAAAACCATATTTGGTAATCAGTTAACCAAGATGATTTTCATCAAGATAATTGGCTAGTCCTGAGCAAACGGCTACAGGTAAAGACATCTCAAATCCGTTTATAGCTGATGATTTGCTAAAAATCATGTGGTTATCAGTGTACCTTTGAACACTTGGCTACTCCAGTAGTGATGGCTATTGGTAAAGAGACATCAAATCCATTATTTTCAATGATTCACCTCTCACAGGAGTTAACACACCTGGAAGTGATGAGAATACAATCCTCTTGGTATGTTATTTGGAAGATCTATCAAGAATCTTGAACTTAACCAAGTCAAATTCAAGATTAGGGGAGGATTGTTGGGAATTCTGTGAAGTCAGAATTCTGCTGCTATTTCTGCTGAACAGATTCTACTGAAGAGTTGGTTTCTGCTGAAGCAGTGTATCTGCTGAAGACATAGTTCAGCTTTATTAGTTTCTGCGGATATAGTATTTCCGTGTTTTATGTAATGTAGTTTGGATATGCATGAGTTTATTTAGGAAGTGATAATGCATATCTTTTAGAAGGTTTAGAATATACGTTTCTTGAGAAACGGTTTAGGGTTCCTTGAGTATAAAAGGAACACACGGTTTATGTATTGAATAACTTTTAGAAAATTCTTATTATAATTAAAAGATCCATAGAGGATCAAGAGTTCTTAGTAAAAAGCTTGTGTTTTAATTCCGCTTTATAAATACAAGTTGCAGAGATTGTCTATTAGTGTGTTATTGATTACAGTAGCATTGCTAACGATTCTAGAGTGCTCAAGAAGATCTATCAAGGTCTCAATCTCAACAAAATTGGTTGCTAGGCTTTATAAAAAGCTTAAGCTCACAAGCTTAAGCTCAGTGATGAGCTTTGGATTTTCTTGTAAAGTTGACTCACCTACACTGATCAGCCAGTGTAGGGAGTGAGTTTGATGAGCATATTGAGCACAAATAAGCAGTTTAAATAAGCTATTAATATGAAAACAAGCATGCAATCAACAACCTAGCCAGTTAAGCTTCTCAAAACAGCTAAATACACACACTAAAGCTAAATAACAAAGATTGCACAAGCTTGTGAAAGTAGCATTTATTACAGTGAGCAGGGCAACTTTTTATGAAAAGTGCTAAATACAAAGCAACAAATAAGCAGTTTAACAAGACAACTAAAAATTATGAAAAATACACTAATAACAATGAGCAACCAAATATTAATAACCTAGAAGCACAAGTCCTTCAAGCTATTATTAAGTCCTACACAAAATTACTAAGTTTATTCAAAAAATTACCTAAGCTAAATTTTGACTTTTCAAGTTAAACTGAAAAGCTGACTTATACGAATTTTGATCAGATCTTAACAACTCATTATGATGTAATAAGCTTATATGAGGCTATAATAAGCAATCACAACAACTTATGAACAGATATGCATGATTATGAATCCTAAAATCCCTACAGTTAACAAGCAAATTGGATCAAAAGGATATTTTAACTATCCTTCAAACAAGCACTGTATTTTATGATTTATATGAACTCTTTCAACCTAATGGAACATTTGAAAACAGAAATCAACAATCAAGACTACCAAATTCACCACAGACGCAGCAATTCCAAATAGTCCCTTATCTAAACTAGATTTGTGATTTCACAACCAAGGACACATGAAGACCATGATTTAGCTTTCTTATGGCTTAGTATGCTATGACAACCTAATATGAACACTTAGACACCTATTATAGCAATTCAACACAGGAAATCACAAGTGAGCAATATTGACCATGAAAGTGAAATTTTAAGCAACTGAAAATGTAACTAAACAAGCATTATATTTTAAACTATATTATGAGTAACTAAAAGTAATTAGGCATGAGAAACAAAGAAAAGCACTAGTATAAGCTATTTAACAGTGGGTTATGAAAGTGAGATAAAATCTTACAATAAGCTTTCCTGCCAATGCAATGTGAACCCTGAACCAAAGTTTGCTTCCTAATACTCCCCAAGGAGTTCTAAACCAGGACCATCCTTAATTTATCCTGCTCCAAGCTTCTTCTTCATTCTTTATTATTGATTTTTGATTTTCAAGTAGTATTATCCTATTTTTTTTGTATTTTCTGATTTTCACTACCAACTGAGTTTGATTATTTCTAGAAGCTTGAATAAGCTTATAGGAGCTTATGTGAGCCTAGATAGTCCAAGATATCAGCTACAACAAACAATCAAAGTATTTAAGAATTTTGAAATCAAACAAACTTAATAACCTGGAATTACTAAAACTTGGATTTCATTGATTAAAAATTGAAACATACAAGATTACAATTGAAACTATTACTTGCTTACTAATTAAAATCTAAAAATACTTAAACATAAACTTGACATAAATTAATTTTAAACTAAAAAAACTACACACTTGGCTCCACTGCTTCTTCCTCAATTTATACTCCAAGATTAGGGTTTCTGAGCATGTCTTTGTCTTTTTTTTCAGCTGCAATCTTGTCCCTTGGATCAAAGTGCTCTAATCTTGACCATTGAAGGATTTGGAGCCTAAAGTAATTAGTAACGATTGCACGCGTGCCACAGATAACTTGTTTAGGGGGGGGGGTTAATAGTGGGATTATGGGAACTATTTAAGGATTGTAGAGTGTAGGGTGATGATGAGAGGGGGGGGGTGGTTTGACAGGACCACATGTGACTGGTTTTGGTGGGGTGGAGGTGGTGGTTTTGGGGATAAAAGGTGGGAAAGTGATTTTGGGTGGAGGTTTGACCATGGTGTTGACTGGGGTGGTTTTATTAATAAAGTGGGATTGGGCCGTGGTTTGTGTTGGGCTTGGGGATACTTGTGGATTTTATTGTTTTGGGCTTATATAATAAAGAGTGTCCGTTTGGTTTAGTAAAATATAACCATAAGGACCAAAAATGTAAGATACCAAAAGATGAAGGGCTGAAGTTGCCCATTTTCCAAAATACTTATAAGGATCAAAGATATCATTCTTGATAAACCCAAGGACCCTTGATGTAATTTTTCACTAATAAACACGCAAGGACCATTTTTGTATATTTCCAAACCCCGGGGACTAAAATTGCCATTATCCAAAACTGAGGGACTGAAATTGTATTTTCCTCAAACTTTTCACCCAAAGTCCATTTTTGACAACTTTTGATTTTTAAAGGACTTGGGTTGACTTTTCTTTCATAACAACGCTCAGGGACTAGTTTTGTAAATTTTTGAAAGTTGGGGGACTGAAACTGCCAATTATACAAACTTTGTTCGTTTTTCATTGTGTTTACTCATTTTGCATTTGAAACGTGTAAAATACAATCCCTGGGATATTTTTAGTATTTTGATGCATTTCTGAGTGTTTTTGGATGTTTTGGTAGTTTAAATACGACAAAAATGATGAGTGTTTGAGTACTCATCAATCCCCCACACTAAACTATTGCTAGTCCCTAGCAATCTTTTTGGAAAACTTGATGGATTTGAAACTCTTTACCAAAAGCCATCACTTCTGGAGTAGCCAAATGTTTCGGTTCAAGTAAGAATTATGGTCCATTTGATAACCATGTGATTTTGAGCAAACCACCAGCTTTCAACGGATTTGATTTGTCTTTACCAGAAGCCATTTGCTTCTGGACTAGCCAACTCTTGATGGACATAGTCAACATCTTGGTGAGTTGATTACCAATTATGGTTTTTCCACTGCCTTTACCACAAGCCATAATCTTGCGGGCTAGCCAACTCATTCACTTTTTTGGATATGGCGAGTTGAGATACACTACAATTTTGGGCAAATTGCAAGCCGTCAACGGATTTGAGATATCTTTACCAAGAGCAGTTTGCTCCTGGATTAGCCAATCCTTTCATCGGTTAGACACGGTGGACTGATAACCACAAAAATTTTGAAATAAAGTGAAAATTTTTTAAAATTTTAGGCCAAAAACAGGGATACTAGACGGTATAATTTGATAAAATTTGCTAGAATTTACCCCTCCCCCACACTTAGAATTGAATATTGTCCTCAATATTCAAAGTCCCGGCTATTATGCTGATTCTTTGAATGTAAGAAGATAATATTAAAAGCTAACTGTGGGAACGTTTTTTTTTTTTTTTTTTTTTTTTTTTTTTTTTTTTTCATTTTTCACTTTATTTAGATATACGAACAAACACACATTTTTTTTTTTTGGGATATATACATTGCAAACATTGGCAGGGGATGGCCACTCCCCCACACTAGGGTGTTAGAAAGTAGAAAGAAATCAGATACATGGGTGAAAACCCATGTTGTTGCTACTGTTTTTGTTTATCGAGTCGCTAGCTTGACTCGATCCCCGAATTTAATTGTCCTTGGGGAAAGTTTGGAGATCAGGGACAACCATGGATGGTATATCCTCTCCAAAGTAGTGCTTTAAACGATGTCCATTCACTTTGACATTAGGACCGTCATTTTGAGATAATTCGACGGTGCCATAAGGATAAACCTTTGCGATAGTGAATGGACCAGTCCATCGGGTTTTGAGCTTTCCCGAGAAGATCTTGAGTCTAGAGTTGAAAAGAAGGACTCGATCACCAACGTTGAAAATGCGGTTCTTGATTTTTGAGTCATGAATTTTCTTTGTCTTTTCTTTATAGATCAAAGAGTTCTCATAAGCTTGATCACGAAGTTCATTCAATTCATTCATTTGAACTTTCTGATGATCACCCATAGTTTTTAGGTCAAAATTTGCATGCTTGATGGCCCAATAGGCTTTATGCTCAAGCTCGATCGGTAGATGGCATGCTTTCCCGTACACAAGCTTGTAAGGCGTACACCCGATGGATGTTTTATATGCCGTACGGAAAGCCCAAAGTGAATCATCTAATTTGTCACGATTTTCACCAACTGTTCTTTCCAATATTCTCTTAATGCCCCGATTGGAAACTTCTACTTGTCCACTTGTTTGAGGGTGGTACACATTAGAAAGACAGTGAGTTACACCATACTTTTGCATGACTTTATCAAATTTGTCATTGCAGAAATGCATACCATGATCACTAATTATAGCACGTGGAGTTCCAAATCGAGCAAAAAGAGCTTTCAAGAATTTCACAACAACTCAGGCATCATTAGTGGGTAAAGCTTTCGCTTCAACCCCATTTTGACAAATAGTCAACAGCCACGAGTATGTACTTATTTCCATAAGATGATGGAAATGGCCCCATAAAGTTGATGCCCCACACGTCAAAGATTTCACACACTTGAATTGCATTTTGAGGCATTTCATTCTTTTGTGAAATATTCCCGTGACGTTGGCAAGCGTCACATGATTTGACTAGTTCCTGGGCATCCTTGTAAATCGTGGGCCAGTAGAAACCGGAATCAAACACCTTTTTGGCGGTGTAGTTTGGATTATGGTGTCCCCCCGTGGGTCCAGCATGGCAAGCCTTTAGAATGTCATTGGCTTCCTGTCCATAAACACACCGCCGGATGACTTGATCCGAATAGATTTTGAAAAGGTAGGGGTCGTCCCAGAAGTAATGTTTCACATCTTTAAAGAACTTGTTCTTTTGTTGGGACGACATCCCTTTCACTACAAAATTACCCGTATGGTAGTTTGCGAAATCGGCAAACCATGGGGTAATAGAATCTCCACGAAAGGCAACCGCATTGAGTGTCTCGAGAGGGAAGGTTTCATTAATTTCCTTCGTTTCGAAGACATCTTGGTGGGGGTTTTCCAATCGGGACAGATGATCAGCAGCTAGGTTCTCAGCACCTTTTTTTTATCACGAATGATGATATCAAATTCTTGCAGGATGAGAACCCAACGGAGTAGTCTCGGCTTTGCGGCTTTGCATCTTGTTTTGCAAAGAGGTACTTCAAAGCCGAGTGATCTGTATGCACTATGCACTTGGTCAATATCAAGTATGGCCGAAATTTCTCAAAGGCATACACCACAGCTAATAATTCTTTTTCAGTGGTGGTGTAATGACTTTGAGCCTCGGTCATTGTTTTGCTCGCATAGTGTATAGGCTGAAAGTGTTTTGTTTTGCGTTGCCCCAAGACTGCCCCAATTGCATAATCACTCGCATCACACATGAGTTCAAAGGGCAAGTCCCAATCGGGGGCAACAAGAATCGGTGCCTCGGTAAGCTTTTTCTTTAATGCTTCAAAAGCTTCGATGCACTCGGGGGAGAAGATAAAAGGAGCATCCTTCTCGAGGAGATGGGTCATAGGCCGGGCGATTTTGAAAAAATCTTGAATGAACCTACGGTAAAAACTGGCATGACCCAAAAAGCTCCTAACACCTTTTACGGTTGTGGGATGAGGCAATTTTGCAATGACGTCCACTTTGGCTTTGTCGACCTCAATCCCATTTTTTGAAATTTTATGGCCGAGGACATTGCCCTCTTTGACCATAAAGTGACTCTTCTCCTAATTTAGACATAACTTTGTGTCTTCACAACGTTTGAGCATGTTATCTAAATGGGAGAGACATGTTTGGAACAAATCCCCAACGACCGGAAAATCGTCCATAAAGATCTCCATAGTTTTCCCGATCATGTCGGAAAATATGGCCATCATACATCTTAGAAACGTGCCCGGAGCATTACATAAACCAAATGGCATACGTTTATAAGCAAAAGTTCCATAGGGGCACGTGAAAGTGGTCTTTTCCTGATCTTGCGGATCAATGGGAATCTGAAAGTAACCCGAGAAACCATCGAGGAAGCAATAGTACTCATTCCCCGCTAATCTCTCGAGCATCTGATCCATAAAGGGCAGAGGAAAATGATCTTTACGGGTGGCGTCATTTAACTTGCAATAGTCAATTCAGACACGCCACCCCGTAACCAAACGAGTTGGAATCAACTCATTTTCCTCATTAGTGACAACAGTAATGCCACCATTTTTTGGAACGAAGTGTATTGGTCTAACCCAAGGACTGTCCGAGATAGGGTAAATCAATCCGGCATCAAGGAGTTTTAAAACTTCTTGTTTGATCAACTCATGAATTTTTGGATTCACCCTTCTTTGTTGTCGGACTGCTGGTTTGAAGTCATCCTCCATTAAAATTTTGTGGGTACAAAATTCGGGGTCAATGCCCTTGATGTCGGAGAGTCGCCAAGCAATTGTTTGTTTATGTGACTTCAAAACCTTTATGAGAGCAGCCTTTTCCTCAACACTTAAATCTTTGGCAATTATGATGGGTAATTTATCATCACCCTCCAGAAATGCATATTCAAGATGAGGCGGCAAGTCCTTAAGCTCGACCTCAGGAAAATCAGCAGTTTTCTCAACATATTTGATTTCCTGATTATGAAGTTGTTATGGTAGAATAGGAAGAGGAGAGGGATCTTCGTTTAACAATTTCTCAAGGAGAAGAATATCCCTCTCAGGGTCACTCTCTTGGTTATCGATTCCATCAGGAATCGAATCACTTTTGAGAAAGGACTCGATCTCTTCTAAGATGAAGTCACTTCCCTCAAACGGAGTGAGGGAAGGAGAAGAATTGGTAATGATGGGATGAGAAGAATGCGTGAAGTTTTCACTCGAAGAATTATCACTGAAACCTAAAACCTCTTGAGCGTACTCCTCAGCAGCTACATCAATGACATCTATTCGGTTTACCGATTCAGAGTCATAATTGGAGGAGTACCTCGATGTTTGATCAAGGTTGAAGGTGATTGCTTCAGTTCCAACACGTAATGTGATCTCTTGCTCAAATACATCGATGAGAGCACGCCCAGTTCTAAGGAAACCCCTTCTAAGAATGAGAGGGACCCTTGAATCGGCATCAAAGTCAACAATCACAAAATCTGCTGGAAAATGGAACTTTCCCACTTTAACGAATACGTCCTCGGCAATGCCGAGGGGACGAGAAATCGAATGATCGGCAAGCTCTAAAGTCATGCACATGGGAGTGAGTTCTGGAAGAGATAGTTTCTTCCACACAGAATATGGCATCAGGTTAATGCTAGCACCTAGATTGGCTAAGGCGAAGCATTCAACCATACCCGGGAAAATACAAGGAATGAGAAATTTCCCGGGGTCTCCAAGCTTCTCGGGATGATTTTTCAAGAGAACTGCTGAGCAATTCTCATTCAAAGGAGTTCTAGCCATCTCAAAGAGTTTTTCCTTATTACTTAATAGATTCTTGATTGTTGATGCAAACTTGGGCATCAAGAGAATAGCATCTGCGAAGCTAATGTTAAAATGCAAATCTTGAAAGATTTGGAAAAATTTATCCATTTGGTGACTAGCTTTTTCGCGGAGCTTTTGTTCATTGAGACATGATGGGTAAGGAATAGAAGTTTTGGATTTAGGGTTGTCCACTGGAGTTTCAGGTGGTTCAAAGACAACTCCAGGTTTGCATCTGGTTTCTGGAATAACCTGAGATTGGACATGTGCGGTACTTCGTGAGCTGGGAGTTTGCACCTTGTCTGTTGTCACCTCAGGTTCACGTTCCACTACCTTTGGAGGAGAGGAAGAAGAGGTAGTAGAAATCACGAGTTCATCATAAGAAGCACCACTTCTAGTTATGATCGCCTTAACATCGCCCCTCGGGTTAGCGATCGTGTTGCTCGGAAGTGTTCCTGAGCCCGAGGGTCGTTCATTTAAAGACTTCTTAATTTCAGAAATCTGGCTAACCAACAACTTGTTCATCTCTTCTTGGGACTTCATGAATTGTTTTAACAACTCGTCAGATGAAGGCCCAGCTGGAACAATGGCTTGATTTTGGTTATTAAAATTTTGAGCACGATTGTTCTGATTGGGGCCTTGATTTTGAAAATTACCATGATTAGGGTTGTTGTTTCCATGCAAATATCCCGGATTGAAATTACCCTGACCTTGGTTTCTATTAAAGTTTCCTTGATTTTGGAAACCTTGGCTTTGATTTTGAAAACCGTAACCCTGATGGAAGTTACCTTGGTTTTGAAAACCTTGGTTCATTCTATTTTGATTCTGGTTACGGTTTTGGATATTTTGGTTTTGATTAAAACCGGGAGGTCCAGGATAATGATTAGGATGGTAGTTCGGGTCCATAGGAGGGCGGTATTGATTGCCTCCTTGATTAGATGACCCGACTACAACATGAGCTTCAAACGGAGAACCATCAGTAGCTGTGCAATTGTAGTAGGGATGCGGCCCACCACAAGTTACACAGACTTCCACTTTTTTAACCTCAGCAGGTGGAGGATGTTGTGGAAAAGAGACTTTCTTTTGCTGGGTGAGAACCAAAGCTTGAATAGCCTCAGTAAGCTTGTCAATCTTAGCATCGGTGCTAGACTGACTCATAGGAGATGAAGTGGAAGGACCCGCACTAATTTGGGAAACAACCGGCTTGCTTCGTGTAGAGCGGACCTTGGACTTGTTCTCAATGATTGCTAAGGCTTCTTTGGTAGTTCTACTCAAAAAGTTACCTCCCGCGGAGGCATTGAGAGAATCCTGATCAACTTGGCTCACGCCATTGTAGAAAGTATCGAGTTGCATCAACTCGGAGAAACCATGATGTGGACACTTGCGAAGTAATTCTTTGAAACGATCCCACGCTTCACCAAAAGATTCATCATATTTCTGAGTGAACTTGGTGATCTCGTTTTTAAGACTCGTGGTCTTAGAAGGTGGGAAGAATTCATTCACAAACTTTTTGACCAAATCTTCCCATGTCTCAATAGATCGAGGGGGTTGTTTCTCAAGCCAAATCCGGGCTTGACCCTCGAGGGAGAACGGGAAGAGAAGAAGCTTGATTGCTTCAAAAGGGACATTTTTGTATTTGATGGTTGACGTGATTTTATTGAACCATCGAATGTGAGCATGAGGATCATCCCTCTCAAAACCGTAGAACTGACTTGAGGTTACAAGATTGAGTAACCCGGTTTTGAGCTCAAAACTATCAGCCACGATGGCTGGAACAACAATAGCATCTCCGTAACTCTCGATGGGTGCTTGGAGAAGCTCACACATGGGGCGGTCTTCCGCCATGGTGACAGCTGGAGTGGAAATAGTACGGATCTCAGAACCGACTGTTGGTGCTGAACGTCTACGAGGTCTTCTAGGTTTTCTTACAAGCTCGCGTAATGGGCTAGTAGACCTTGAAGAGCGAGTGCGCATGCACTAGGAGCAAAAAGTCAATCAAAACAAAGTCGAGGCAAAACCACAGTGAACTTAAACCAATAATCACAAGTAAGTGGCTTCTTTAAGAAAGGTACACCACCTACAGGGATACAAAGGCAAGTTTTAATCTTTTGTTTGGGAACTTATTATGTTCACACCCCCAATTAGTAGGTGTTCTGTCTTGGTTTGCGACGGTTTATTTTTATGTAATTATTATTCACAAGAAAAGACGAATGTTTTTGGGTTTTTGTGTATGGGTGAAAAAACTTTTGGACAATATTTTTGGTATCGTTTCATTTTACCAAAATCGTATCTCTTTAAGAATCACCTTAAAAGAAACGCGATATAGAAAACGTAACGATCTGTTTTGTTTGTTTTTGATTTTTTGGTGTTGTTAACACTTTAGGAAAAGTGTTAACGATGTTTTTGTTTTACGATTAAGATTTACAAAAATGATGGAGTTTATACAGTGATGTGTGAAAAATCACTAATCTCTAAAAAACGTGTGCAGATACGCAGCAGCCTCCCCGGCAGCGGCGCCAAATTTTGATTTGTCCTAAACGGTCAACTAAGTTGAACAAGTTATGGTCAACCAAGTCAAACGTCTAAAACCAACTAACCAAGGAGTACAGTGTATTCTCGGGTCGTTATGTCCCAGCGAGGTTTGCAATTGTATTTGAAAACGTTTTAAGTGATCGGGTGATTTAACAGGAGGATCAGGAATTTGATTATTATGATTAAACTATGAGATTATGGTTGAAAGTAGCTTGGAAACACTATTGGAAGAATTACTGATAATCAAATAACCTAGAAACGTAAGTAAACCTAAAAATGCGCGTTTGAATTTAAAATAAACGCGAACGCGCAAAAGAAAAAGTGAAACGTGAGCAAATAAAGTCCTACGAATGTGAAAATTATATTTTTACAATCCTAATGTTATAAGAAAATTTTTGGAAAATTAAAATTATTTATACAACTATTTAATTAATTACTAATTATTAATTACTTTTTAATTAACTAAATTATACTAATTATTATTTAATTATGAAAATTAACTAGAAAAATGAAAATTAAATTTAGAAAAATCTAAAATATTATAAAACTAATTTTAAAAAAGAAAACCTATTTTTTTCTACTTTTTACTTATTTAGTATTAATTAAAACTAATTATTTAATTGATTTAAACTAAATTTAATTATAAAAAATACTAAATGACCAAGGAAAAATCTGAAAAAATTTCTAAAATTATTTTAACTAAAAAGGAACCTGAGAAAAATTTAAAAGTGAGAAATTCTTATAAATAAGTAGAAAATAAGCCAAAAGGGCTTAAATAGAAGCTATCACTTAGCTTATTTTTGGTTTTTCTAAATTTTTCTTTTACAAAACTATCAAACAACTGAAATTAGGAGACTTTTGTGAAGGAAACTTGTTTGAAGCTCAAAAATAAGCTATTTGCAAGCTTAAGAGCTTAACAGTAGCTTATAAGGTAAAATGGGATTTTAAAGGCACAATAAGCTGCCAAATAAGCTATACTACTGAACACAGAGCTAAATTAAGCTAGAGACAAGTTGTTGGTACTGAGAATGAACTAAATCAACATCAAACATACACTGAACCAGGAGATTAAACAAAATAAGCACTTCAAAAGATTTCCCAGTCAAGCAGGCCTGCAGTCAACATTAAGGGTAGAATAAGCTTATGGAATAAGCTGATAAGCCCAAAACAAGGACTGAGGTAGCAAGATGAGATGATGGGCTTTCCAAAAAGCCAAAGCTCTCAGGGTAGGACCCACTAGAGAGCTTATGAGCAGCTTATGAAAAACTTTGGATTCACTGAGTGTTTGTTGCACTCAGTGCAATGGGACAAAATAGAAGCTGCTTGCAGCCCTAATGAACAAGCTTGAAAAAGCTTTTAATGAATTGTAACTTTGAAATTGGTTGCTAGGCTTTATGAAAAGCTTAAGCTCACAAGCTTAAGCTCAGTGATGAGCTTTGGATTTGCTTATAAAGTTGACTCACCTATACTGATCAGCCAGTGTAGGGAGTGAGTTTGATGAGCATATTGAGCACAGATAAGCAGTTTAAATAAGCTATTAATATGAAAACAAGCATGCAATCAACAACCTAGCCAGTTAAGCTTCTCAAAACAGCAAAATATACATACTAAAGCTAAATAACAAAGATTGCACAAGCTTGTGAAAGTAGCAGTTATTAAAGTGAGCAGGGCAACTTTTTATGAAAAGTGCTAAATACAAAGCAACAAATAAGCAGTTTAACACGACAACTAAAAATTATGAAAAATACACTAATAACAATGAGCAACAAAATATTAATAACCTAGAAGCATAAGTCCTACAAGCTGTTATTAAGGCCAACACAAAATTACTAAGTTTATTCAAAAAATTACCTAAGCTAAATTTTGACTTTTCAAGTTACACTAAAAAGCTGACTTATACGAATTTTGATCATATCTTAACAACTCATTATGATGTAATAAGCGTATATGAGGCTATAATAAGCAATCACAACAACTTATGAACAGATATGCATGATTATGAATCCTAAAATCCCTATAGTTAACAAGCAAATTGGTTTAAAAGGATATTTTGACTATCCTTCAAACAAGCACTGTATTTTATGATTTATATGAACTCTTTCAACCTAATGGAACATGTGAAAACAGAAATCAACAATCAAGACTACCAAATTCACCACAGATGCAGCAATTTAAAACAGTCCCTTATCTAAACTAGATTTGTGATTTCACAGCCAAGGACATATTAAGACAATGATTTAGCTTTCTTATGGCTTAGTATGTGTAACACCCCCAAAATTTGATACAGCGGAAGACTTAACAAGCTTTCGGGGTGCTACGGGGATTGGTATCCAAACACAAGACATAAAAGAACGAGATAAAGTAAACATAATAAAGTACAACCACACGAGGTTTTAAAGTTTACATTATCCCAAAATCATCCAAAGTCAGGCCCAAAGAAAAATAAATATAGGTCCCCAATGATTATCAGAGTTTTAGAAAACATAGATCCATAACCAGTGCCAAATGCCAAGCCTCCAATCCCAAGCATCCGTAGAGCATCACTTAATTACCTGAGAAAACATGCTAAAAGTCAGCTTTCGCTGGTGAGATCATAGGTTTAGATTCTTAATTCAATATAGTGGACATATACGCAAAACGCTTGCTAGCTAGACTAGGGCTCACTCATCCAACCAAAATAAACCAACCAAATCAAATCATCCCTATAGGTGCACGCTATAGCTCAAAACAATCCAATCAATAGCTTACCTAGCTCAAGTCTAGGCCACGCTCTATAATCAATCCAATAGCTTACCTAGTTCGGGGACTAGGCCTCGCTCAACAACCAAATCAATAGCTTACCTAGATCTAGTCTAGGCCTCGCTCTATAACCAAAACAATAGCTTACCTAGTTCAAGTCTAGGCCTCGCTCTACCTAGTTCTATAAGCATAGCAAGTTTTGAAATCAAAAAGCGATAATAGTCCACATAAAGCATTTGCACGTTTCTCACCCCAAGTATTGAAAACAAAGTTCAAGAGTAAAAGTGGGGCTATGACTCACCTCAAGTCCAGAAATCCTCAACAGAAACGTTAGAAGAAAGACGTAAGTAAATCTCAAGCAACTCACGTAACGGCGACTACTGACTCGGCACTTCCTAACAATATTAAACCCGTTCAGAAAACATTTCCTCAAAAATCAAGTGTTCCCATTTCCGAACGTAATTCATTTTACTTTCCAAAATATACATTTCTCGAGTTTACTTCATATTCATTTGAAATTCGACGTTTGGTATCCATACGGGTGGAGGGTCGACCCAGCACAACCAAAAAGCCTCAACAAAGAACCAATAACAAGATAACTATAGGTCTAATATTAGCCCAACATATTATTTAAATAATTATAGAAGCTTATTAAATCCGTCGATTTGATAATCTCCCATACTTATTTATGTAATACATCGTTCCAAAATTATACCCAACCTAAAACACATTGCACATAAATTTCTATTTGGTATATGTCGTAGCCCAATGAATTCCCTATATATATCGTCGAATCGGCCAAAATTCCACGAGACATATAGTAATTCATTACCCTAAAATATATACCACATCCTATGGGCGTCGTGGGATACGATGCCCATTAATATATCCATTTTATATCGTCAAATAACTCGATCTAGAATAAGTCATTCGATATATAAAATGTTTATATTAACCATCATATATCCGTGACAACACAAAGTCACAATATAAAGCCCACTTGGACTTTAAAGACCCAAAATTCGTATAACTCGATAAGTTTCTAATTTATAAATAAAATTCACGTTTTTAGTTGTTAGTTATTCGACGTAAAATTCGTCATTATTTATATGGTTATTATTTATAATAATATCTCGACATTTATTGCACCATTTTCATAGTGTAATAACTATCGCTTTATTATTATACGTTTGCTCGTGATCGTTTTATTATTAATATACGCATTTATATATATATATACGCTTAACACGTCTATATACGTATATAAACGATTATATTCTTAATAATATTA
Source organism: Artemisia argyi (assembly GCA_030686995.1). NCBI lineage: Eukaryota > Viridiplantae > Streptophyta > Magnoliopsida > Asterales > Asteraceae > Artemisia > Artemisia argyi. The sequence goes on from CM060676.1 coordinate 21,530,283, forward strand.
TTACGAGTTTTATTATTTTTTTAATATCAACCTTTAAAGATTTATCGAGTCATAGAATTTGGTCAAATGTCCGAGTCATGACCCTCGGCTCATAGTCCAAGTCCAAATACAATACCAAGTCATAATAATAAATATAATAACTCCGTCCAAACAATCCCAAATCCACGTGCTACAACATGAGGGTCCGACTACGGCACCCGACTATCCTATCTCCGTCATCTAATAACCGTATCACAACGGTCCCCAATTCACTTTCGTCAACACATCTCCAAATATACTCAAAAACAATAGATACCGCAACGCGTCCAAGATAATAAACCAAATGCCCAAATCGTAATCACCACACGAATAAATAATAACAAGTAACATATATTATCCGAAACCAAGTATAAGCGGGTTGAGTTACCAAGTCAACCCGGGTCAACCATAAGCTCAAGACATGAAATGGAGCCACACCTGAGACTAATGAGTCTCGGCTAGCTCTTTGAGCTTGCTCGAACCAAAACAGCCCCTTGGGGGGTGTTCGGCCAAATACCAAACGACCACAAGGGTCAAAACAAAATCAAACACCTTCGACCGGACCCAAGGGGGTCGCGATCTTGCTCCCATTCGAGCCATCCCAAGTCAAACGGACCCTTAGGGTCTCGGCAACAATCAAACAACAACAACAAGATGAATCGGGGAGGACCCCAATGGTTCTCGGCTCGACAAAACAAGCCACAAAAACCGACTCCGAGACCTCGAGGGTCTCGGTTATGCTCAATCCGAGCACCAATCCAACCAAGATAACCATCAAACAAGAAATCCTTCCACCAAATCGGATCCCAATCGACCCACCCGGATACCAAACATCATCTTTAAACCATTTTCATCAAAACTCAATTAATCTTGTTTCCAAATCCATGGAACCCGAAAACAAAAAGAAAACCGTGACCCAAGGTCACGATTTGAACACAAACCCGAGTCAAAAACTCGGCCTACCTTTATCCACCAAACTAACTCGAATGGATCTTCAATACCACAACAAGGAGTGACGAATTCGAGGTGAAAACGAATGAAAAATAAGGGGTTTAGGGCGCGTGCTACGGTAGATCGAGTAGGAGATGGATTGGGGAGTCGTTTTATGGTGGTGTTGATATTGATGGAGCGGCGGTGAGGTGATGGCAGCCGGCTAAAGGGGCGGCGGCTAAGGGAGGTTAGGGTTTTGGAGATGATATCTTTAGAGAGAGAGGGAAAAGAGTAAAGTGGTGAGGGTGTTTTGTGGGGGTCGGTTCACACAAGGACGATTCATAGTAGTTAAAAAAAAATTTTTTGTTTTGTTATTATTAGTGATAGTAGTGGGCTAAGTAGCCCCAAATAAACACACGGGCCAAACCCGAAACCTTTAATAATCAATCACTTTTTTTTCCAACCGAACCCGTTTCAAAAATAATAAAATATCCGAATTCCATAAAAATATAATTAAATTGTTAGGTCAACCTAGTGCCGGAGTCAAAGTAGTGCCAACAATAACGATCTCAAAAATAATTCATCACGACCGAATCAAACCAAACCATAATTAAATAACTAAATCCCAAATACATCGTACGGTTAAATCACGTACCAACATTTGTAAAATATCTCGTCACAATAAATTTTCAGAAATTCCATATTTATTATATAAATGTAATGCGGGTTTTATAAAACGGCTCCCTATTTTGCCAGTTGTCACATCCTCCCAGCCTTAGAAGGAACCCGTCCCGGGTTTCTCTCGAAATAACCCATCTACGAAGTGAATAACTTCGGATATCTTTTCCGAAACTCATCCTCACGTTCCCACGTAAATTCCGGTCCATGCCGCGAATTCCAACGAACTTTGATGAGCGGAATACGAATCCTCTTGAGTCGTTTGATCTCTCTATCCATTATCTCAATCGGCTCTTCCACGAAATTCAAACTTTCGTCCACACGAATATCCTTGACAGGTATCACTGGTGTTTCCTCTGAAAGGCATTTCTTCAGATTACTAACATGAAACACATCATGAACTTTACTCAGTTCCAAAGGTAATTCCAAACGATACGCTACGGGCCCAATCCTTTCCAGAATAAGAAATGGTCCAATGTAGCGGGGATTCAGTTTCCCACGTTTCCCAAAACGTATCACACCCTTCCAAGGCGAGACCTTCAACATAACTCTGTCTCCAACCTGGAATTCTAGGGGTTTACGCCTTTGATCAGCGTAGCTTTTCTGCCTATCTCTAGCTGCTTGCAGTCGATCTCAAATCTGCATTACTTTCTCTGTAGTTTCCAAGATAAGCTTAGGGCCTGTGAGTTGGCTATCTCCAACTTCTGCCCAACCAATAGGTGAACGGCATTTTCGACCATACAAAGCTTCGAATGGTGCAGCCTTAAGACTTGTGTGGTAGCTATTATTGTAGGAGAACTCCGCAAGGGGCAGATACTTCTCCCAGCCCTTACCAAAGTCTATGATGCATGCACGAAGCATATCCTCCAAAGTTTGGATAGTTCTCTCACTTTGACCATCGGTTTGGGGATGATATGCAGTACTCATATCAAGTCTCGTTCCCAAAGCGGTTTGAAGTGATCGCCACAATGCTGATGTGAAACGGCTGTGCCGATCCGAAATAATCGATATCGGAACTCCATGACGAGAAACAATCTCCTTCACATACAACCTCGCAAGTTTTTCCACACTATCATCTTCACTAATTGCTAGGAAATGAGCAGACTTAGTCAAACGATCCACAATTACCCATATAGCGTCGCAACCGCTAGCTGTCTTTGGTAATTTGGTAATAAAGTCCATCGTAATTCGCTCCCACTTCCAAACCGGGAGTTCTGGCTGCGTCAACAATCCTGACGGTCTTTGATGCTCAGCTTTAACCTTAGAGCAGGTCAAGCACTTACTAACATATACTGCTATGTCTGCCTTCATATTTGGCCACCAATATAATTTCTTCAAATCCTGGTACATTTTGTCCGACCCAGGATGAATGGAGTACCTCGACTTATGCGACTCATGCATAATCAATTCTCGAATCCCTCCATACAATGGTACCCAGCTTCGTTCTCCAAAACATAACACTCCATCAGAGCGCTTAGCAAATCCTTTCTCATTTTCTGCCATCCCAAATATATTCTCAGCAGGTTTATTTTCTGCTTTCAATGCTTCCGTTTGGGCTTCCAATAATTGAGACGGTAATGGCGATACGAAAGTCATTCCTAACGACCTAACCCGTAATGGTGGAATTCTCTCTTTTCGGCTAAGAGCATCAGCAACAACGTTTGCTTTACCAGGATGGTAGCGAATTTCACAGTCGTAATCGCTTAGCAACTCAATCCAACGTCGCTGCCTCATGTTAAGCTCTTTTTGGTTCAGAATGTGTTGCAGACTTTTGTGATCAGTAAACACTACACACTTGGTTCCATACAAGTAATGTCTCCATATTCTCAAAGCAAAAACCACAGCACCTAACTCCAAATCATGGGTGGTGTAGTTCGTCTCATGCTTCTTGAGCTGTCGGGAAGCATAAGCTATCACTTTCTCTTGTTGCATCAACACAGCTCCTAAACCTTTATGTGAAGCGTCACAATAGACGACGAAATCCTCGTTACCTTCGGGTAACGCCAAGATAGGGGCACTACACAACATCTCCTTAAGTAACTAAAAGGCTTCCTCTTCCTTATCTCCCCATTCATACTTAACACTCTTTTGAGTCAATTTGGTCAACGGATTTGCTACCTTCGAAAATCCCTCAATGAATCTTCGGTAGTAACCGGCTAATCCCAAAAATTGACGAACTTCTGTTGGTGTCGTAGGTGCAGCCCAATCTTTAATCGCTTCAATCTTAGCAGGATCCACATGAACTCCTTGTCGATCAATTACATGACCTAGAAATTGTACCGTCGGAATCCAAAATTCACATTTCGAAAATTTGGCATACAGTTTCTCCTTCCTGAGCAATTCTAAGATAAGTCTTAGATGCTCCTCATGTTCCTTCTCACTCTTCGAGTATATCAGAATGTCATCGATGAACACAATCACAAACTTATCTAAGTAAGGCTTACACACCCGATTCATGAGATCCATGAATACCGCCGGTGCGTTAGTCAACCCAAATGGCATCACCTGAAACTCGTAATGGCCGTAACGGGTTCTGAAAGCCGTTTTCGGAACGTCTTCCTCGCGCACTCGAAGCTGATGATATCCCGATCTCAAATCGATCTTCGAATACACACTCGATCCTTGAAGTTGATCGAACAAATCGTCGATCCTTGGTAACGGATATCTATTCTTCACCGTTAACTTGTTCAACTCTCGATAATCAATGCACATTCGGAATGATCCATCCTTCTTCTTCACAAATAAGACCGGGGCTCCCCAAGGTGAAGAACTCGGTCTTATGAATCCCTTCTCGGCTAATTCCGCTAATTGTTTAGACAATTCTTCCAGTTCAGTAGGTGCAAGACGATAAGGCGCTCGTGCTACAGGTGCAGCACCAGGTATCAACTCAATCTGAAATTCCACTTGTCTAGTAGGCGGAATTCCTGGCAAATCATCGGGAAACACATCCGAAAAATTACGAACTATAGGTACATCTCCAATGCACTTTTCCTTCTTCTCCTTCTCTCCTTTCTCAGAAATTTGGGCCAAGAAAAGGTAATTTCCTTTCTCCACTAGCTTCGGCAACTTAGTGCAAGATATGACCGCTAATCTGGATGGGCCTCTTAAATCCTTTCTATCTCCTGGTATGCTCAGAATCTCCTTGCCGTAAGGTACCCGCACGATCTTCTCATCATGGGCACGATACTTCAACAACCAATCCATGCCGATAATGACATCAAAACTACCTAATGTGACGGGTAGAAGATCTATGTTGAAAGGACGGTTTAGAAAATTCAACGTGCATCCACGAATGATGGTCTTAATTCTTTCTATGTTTCCATTAGCTAACTCTACATCATAACCAATTCCTAAGGCCATCGGGGGTTTCTCAAGTAGGGGTGCAAACTTAGTGGACACAAAACTCTTATCGGCACCAGTATCAAATGGTATGGAAGCATAATGATTATTGAGAAGGAACGTACCAGTAACGACGTTCGGATCTTCCCCCCTCTCGTTCCCGAGTGCATACACTCTCCCATGAGCAACTCCAGCTTCCACACGTTGGTCCCCATTATCTTGTCGTCCACGGTTTCCTCCAGCTCCACGGTTTCCATTGTTGTACCCATTCCCACCCGATCCTTGATTTCCTCGATTCCACGATTCCCTACATTCATTCCGATAATGTCCTTTCTTTCCACATCCATAGCAAGTAACATTCGCTTTGCTCATAGTTTCAGGAGTAGTTTGAACCATAGCAAGTGGTCGAGCTCTACAATCCTTAGCTATGTGTCCCATCTTAGAGCAATTCTTGCACATTACCATACATCGACCATAATGATGCTTGTAACATCGGTTACATTTGGGCGCATCTCCATTGTAGTTCTTCTTGTCTCCATCTCCCATGGCATAAGCTCTAGCAGTTGTTTGTCGCTTATTTCGACAATCATTACCCTTAGAGTGATCATCCCTCTTTCTCTTTCCATTCTTGTCCTTCTCAGCTTCTTCCAATCCCAAAGAGTCCATCAATTGTTGAGCGATAGTGATAGCCTCATGTATGTTTGCAGGCTTAGCAGATATCACATCATTCCTGGTAGCTACCGGCAATCCATCGGTATACCTCTCAATCTTTTGGGTTTCAGTCCTAACCATATCGGGACAGAGTAAGGCCAACTCTCGATAACGGCGATTGTAAGTTGCCATATCGGTACCTTTCACCTTGTGGTTCCAGAACTCAATTTCTAATTTCTTAATCTCATTCATTGGGCAGTAAGTCTGAATCAGCAAGGACTTAAATTGCTCCCAAGTCATAGCATAAGCCACATCACTCCCAACCAAGTTGCGGTAATTGTTCCACCAAGTTAAGGCTTCATCCTTGAAGGTAAAAGAAGCAAACTTAACTTTCGCATTCTCCGCACAACCACTGACATTGAACACAGACTCAGTCTTCTCAATCCACCTAACTAAGTAAACCACTCCTTCGGTTCCACCAAACTCAATTGGTCCACAAATCTTAAACTCCTTGTAGTGACATCCATTAGCACGAACAGGTGGGAAAGTTCCAGCAGAATTGTTGGAATGATTTGACTCAGCTAGTAGCTCAGCAACTCGTTGCTCCACAAGTTGATTGATCATTGCTTGATCCACAGTAGGTGCATTAAGTGGAACATGATCATTGTCTCCCTGAACATCAACATTTTGATTCCTGTTGTTGCGGTTAGTGGTGTCCAGGTTATCAGGAGTAGGGGTCTCAACATTTCGAGTAGGACGGCGCCCTCGACGACTAGGGGTAGCCGTTGCAGGTCCAGTTCTGGTAGCTCTAACCGGGTTTCTTCGTGGGGCCATTGATCTGAAACATCATGTAAGTTTGTGAGTCTCCGATAGGACTTATCGTATGCTCAACAAAATTAAATCAACGAAGCCAAGTCACGGAAAGAATAGCAACAATACACCATGGAACATCAATAAAACGGATAAGGACTCAATTTCCATAACACCCAAAATCACATAATACCATATACTAATAACCATCAACCATACAATAGTGATCTAACATCGTTCCAACTAACTGATAACACAAAACGTACTAATCGTTCTACAAGAGACGAATACTGAACAAAATACATCAAAATATGATAAATAGCTTTTCTAACCGAACACTCCTCGGTTAAGAAAGCAACAAGACAACATAACCCGAGCAACTAGCCACGTGGCTGGCGGAGGCTCCTCAACTCCTGTCTCAAGCCATCAAGATCCCTCCATAACGATCCTAACTCCAAGCTATGGGTGTCTCGGTCTCTCTTGAGGTCAGCTACCTCCTTCTCTAGCTTGGCATTCCTTTGCCATAGCTTGCGGTCAGCCTCACGAGCAGTAACAAAACCTCGCTGTAAACTATCGATATGCTCATGAACCTCCATCAAAACTCTCCTCAACTCAGTAGTCCTGCCCACAACGACAGTCAAATCAACTCTCAAATCCGCTAAAAACTCTCCAATAACCCTCTCAAGTCGATCAGATACGCGGGCAACTCTCTCACTAAGCTCAGTAATCCGAGCCCACAACCTGCCAATCTCACCCAACTCTGCATGCTCAGTAGAAATCTCAGATGATGCATCCGACCCAACGGGACTACCAGGGGGTAACTCAAACAAAAATGGATGATCAGGTGAATCAGGCTCAATCGGGTGTACAGGTGAATCAGGCTCCTCAGCCTGAGCTGGTGGTACTAACTCATCATCATCATCAGGCATCTCATCCTCCTGAGGGTCATCCTCCTCCTCAGGGTCATCATCATCACCCTGCTCAGCCTCCTGAGGGTCATCCTCCTGCTCAGGGTCATCAGCCTCATCCTCACCCTCGTACTCCTCCTCCTCATCGGAAGAGTACCTCATCACTCGTCGTCTCCTACTAGGTGAACCATGTGGAGATGTAGTAGGTGATCTAGGACGACGACGCAATGATGTGGGTGTCGCATCAGACAGAAGAGAATGAGCATCAATCTGTAAAGGTGATGGAGTAGGGCGTACCGACATGCGTGCCGTAGCTCGGTGGGCAAAGCGAGGTGCCACGCGAGCCAAAGCCTGGTGAAGAGTAAGCTGCCTCGATGTACCAGGGAGCCCTAGAGAAGATGAGGGTCCCTGCGTAGATGCAACAGGTAGTGCTGAAATAGAACCTGTCGGTGTCATAGTAGCTGAATGCATGGCAACCTGGTAAGGGTCATCAGGGGCCATGGTGAACCGTGCTGGCAATACCGGTGTAGTAAGAATGTCCTCAACGACATCAGGTACATGGGAGGCCATAGTCTGCGACAACGGCGTAAGGTAGGTGTAAGTGTTTCAAAACAAGTAAACCGCAAAATCAAAAGACCATATCCAATAATTATCATATACTTCCAAATCATATAAAATCAAGAAAGATTTAAATACCGCATTACTAAAACCATTCTCAAAACAATTAAGTCATAAAATCCCTCAGAACACATAAAATTCCTCGAAACGCCATCATATCACTATATCAATAAATCCTCAAAACCTTAAATCATCTCAAGAATTCCCAAATCGCTAATTATCTCAAATATCTCATAATACCTCAATAATAAACAATGATGCTTCGGCTTGGCGGGCTGGCGGGCAATGGTCGGGGATCGTTTTTTATAAAAATCGGTTATAGTTTAGGTGTCTATTTACCTAGTTCTCTATAACCTTGGCTCTGATACCAATCTGTAACACCCCCAAAATTTGATACAACGGAAGACTTAACAAGCTTTCGGAGTGCTACGGGGATTGGTATCCAAACACAAGACATAAAAGAACGAGATAAAGTAAACATAATAAAGTACAACCACACGAGGTTTTAAAGTTTACATTATCCCAAAATCATCCAAAGTCAGGCCCAAAGAAAAATAAATATAGGTCCCCAATGATTATCAGAGTTTTAGAAAACATAGATCCATAACCAGTGCCAAATGCCAAGCCTCCAATCCCAAGCATCCGCAGAGCATCACTTAATTACCTGAGAAAACGTGCTAAAAGTCAGCTTTCGCTGGTGAGATCATAGGTTTAGATTCTTAATTCAATATAGTGGACATATACACAAAACGCTTGCTAGCTAGACTAGGGCTCACTCATCCAACCAAAATAAACCAACCAAATCAAATCATCCCTATAGGTGCACGCTATAGCTCAAAACAATCCAATCAATAGCTTACCTAGCTCAAGTCTAGGCCTCGCTCTATAATCAATCCAATAGCTTACCTAGTTTGGGGACTAGGCCTCGCTCAACAACCAAATCAATAGCTTACCTAGATCTAGTCTAGGCCTCGCTCTATAACCAAAACAATAGCTTACCTAGTTCAAGTCTAGGCCTCGCTCTACCTAGTTCTATAAGCATAGCAAGTTTTGAAATCAAAAAGCGATAATAGTCCACATAAAGCATTTGCACGTTTCTCACCCCAAGTATTGAAAACAAAGTTCAAGAGTAAAAGTGGGGCTATGACTCACCTCAAGTCCAGAAATCCTCAACAGAAACGTTAGAAGAAAGACGTAAGTAAATCTCAAGCAACTCACGTAACGGCGACTACTGACTCGGCACTTCCTAACAATATTAAACCCGTTCAGAAAACATTTCCTCAAAAATCAAGTGTTCCCATTCCCGAACGTAATTCATTTTACTTTCCAAAATATACATTTCTCGAGTTTACTTCATATTCATTTGAAATTCGACGTTTGGTATCCATACGGGTGGAGGGTCGACCCAGCACAACCAAAAAGCCTCAACAAAGAACCAATAACAAGATAACTATAGGTCTAATATTAGCCCAACATATTATTTAAATAATTATCGAAGCTTATTAAATCCGTCGATTTGATAATCTCCCATACTTATTTATGTAATACATCGTTCCAAAATTATACCCAACCTAAAACACATTGCACATAAATTTCTATTTGGTATATGTCGTAGCCCAATGAATTCCCTATATATATCGTCGAATCGGCCAAAATTCCACGAGACATATAGTAATTCATTACCCTAAAATATATACCACATCCTATGGGCGTCGTGAGATACGATGCCCATTAATATATCCATTTTATATCGTCAAATAACTCGATCTAGAATAAGTCATTCGATATATAAAATGTTTATATTAACCGTCATATATCCGTGACAACACAAAGTCATAATATAAAGCCCACTTGGACTTTAAAGACCCAAAATTCGTATAACTCGATAAGTTTCTAATTTATAAATAAAATTCACGTTTTTAGTTGTTAGTTATTCGACGTAAAATTCGTCATTATTTATATGGTTATTGTTTATAATAATATCTCGACATTTATTGCACCATTTTCATAGTGTAATAACAATCGCTTTATTATTATACGTTTGCTCGTGATCGTTTTATTATTAATATACGCATTTATATATATATATATATATATATATATATATATATATATATATATATATATATATATATATATATATATATATATACGCTTAACACGTCTATATACGTATATAAACGATTATATTCTTAATAATATTATTACGAGTTTTATTATTTTTTTAATATCAACCTTTAAAGATTTATCGAGTCATAGAATTTGGTCAAATGTCCGAGTCATGACCATCGGCTCATAGTCCAAGTCCAAATACAATACCAAGTCATAATAATAAATATAATAACTCCGTCCAAACAATCCCAAATCCACGTGCTACAACATGAGGGTCCGACTACGGCACCCGACTATCCTATCTCCGTCATCTAATAACCGTATCACAACGGTCCCCAATTCACTTTCGTCAACACATCTCCAAATATACTCAAAAACAATAGATACCGCAACGCGTCCAAGATAATAAACCAAATGCCCAAATCGTAATCACCACACGAATAAATAATAACAAGTAACATATATTATCCGAAACCAAGTATAAGCGGGTTGAGTTACCAAGTCAACCCGGGTCAACCATAAGCTCAAGACATGAAATGGAGCCACACCCGAGACTAATGAGTCTCGGCTAGCTCTTTGAGCTTGCTCGAACCAAAACAGCCCCTTGGGGGGTGTTCGGCCAAATACCAAACGACCACAAGGGTCAAAACAAAATCAAACACCTTCGACCGGACCCAAGGGGGTCGCGATCTTGCTCCCATTCGAGCCATCCCAAGTCAAACGGACCCTTAGGGTCTCGGCAACAATCAAACAACAACAACAAGATGAATCAGGGAGGACCCTAATGGTTCTCGGCTCGACAAAACAAGCCACAAAAACCGACTCCGAGACCTCGAGGGTCTCGGTTATGCTCAATCCGAGCACCAATCCAACCAAGATAACCATCAAACAAGAAATCCTTCCACCAAATCGGATCCCAATCGACCCACCCGGATACCAAACATCATCCTTAAACCATTTTCATCAAAACCCAATTAATCTTGTTTCCAAATCCATGGAACCCGAAAACAAAAAGAAAACCGTGACCCAAGGTCACGATTTGAACACAAACCCGAGTCAAAAACTCGGCCTACCTTTATCCACCAAACTAACTCGAATGGATCTTCAATACCACAACAAGGAGTGACGAATTCGAGGTGAAAATGAATGAAAAATAAGGGGTTTAGGGCGCGTGCTACGGTAGATCGAGTAGGAGATGGATTGGGGAGTCGTTTTATGGTGGTGTTGATATTGATGGAGCGGCGGTGAGGTGATGGCAGCCGGCTAAAGGGGCGGCGGCTAAGGGAGGTTAGGGTTTTGGAGATGATATCTTTAGAGAGAGAGGGAAAAGAGTAAAGTGGTGAGGGTGTTTTGTGGGGGTCGGTTCACACAAGGACGATTCATAGTAGTTAAAAAAAAAATTTTGTTTTGTTATTATTAGTGATAGCAGTGGGCTAAGTAGCCCCAAATAAACACACGGGCCAAACCCGAAACCTTTAATAATCAATCACTTTTTTTCCAACCGAACCCGTTTCAAAAATAATAAAATATCCGAATTCTATAAAAATATAATTAAATTGTTAGGTCAACCTAGTGCCGGAGTCAAAGTAGTGCCAACAATAACGATCTCAAAAATAATTCATCACGACCGAATCAAACCAAACCATAATTAAATAACTAAATCCCAAATACATCGTACGGTTAAATCACGTACCAACATTTGTAAAATATCTCGTCACAATAAATTTTCAGAAATTCCATATTTATTATATAAATGTAATGCGGGTTTTATAAAACGGCTCCCTATTTTTCCAGTTGTCACAGTATGCTATGACAACCTAATATGAACACTTAGACACCAATTATAGCAATTCAACACAGGAAATCACAAGTCAGCAATATTGACTATGAAAGTGAAATTTTAAGCAACTGAAAATGTAACTAAACAAGCATTATATTTTAAACTATATTATGAGTAACTAAAAGTAATTAGGCATGAGAAACAAAGAAAAGCACTAGTATAAGCTATTTAACAGTGGGTTATGAAAGTGAGATAAATTCTTACAATAAGCTTTCCTGCCAATGCAATGTGAACCCAAAAGCAAAGTTTGCTTCCTAGTACTCCCCAAGGAGTTCTAAACCAGGTCCATCCTTAATTTATCCTGCTCCAAGCTTCTTCTTCATTCTTTATTATTGATTTTTGATTTTCAAGTAGTATTATCCTATTTTTTTTTGTATTTTCTGATTTTCACTACCAACTGAGTTTTAATATTTCTAGAAGCTTAAATAAGCTTATAGGAGCTTATGTGAGCCTAGATAGTCCAAGATATCAGCTACAACAAACAGTCAAAGTATTTAAGAATTTTGAAATCAAACAAACTTAATAACCTGGAATTACTAAAACTTGGATTTCATTGATTAAAAATTGAAACATACAAGATTACAATTGAAACTATTACTTGCTTACTAAATAAAATCTGAAAATACTTAAACATAAACTTGACATAAATTAATTTTAAACTAAAAAAACTACACACTTGGCTCCACTACTTCTTCCTCAATTTATACTCCAAGATTAGGGTTTCTGAGCATGTCTTTGTCTTTTTTCTCAGCTGCAATCTTGTCCCTTGGATCAAAGTGCTCTAATCTTGACCATTGAAGGATTTGGCGCCCAAAATAATTAGTAACGATTGCACGCGTGCCTCTGATAACTTGTTTAGGGGGGGATTAATAGTGGGATTAGGGGAACTATTTAGGGACTATAGAGTACAGGGTGATGATGAGAGGGGGGGGGGGGTGGTTTGGCAAGACCACATGTGACTCGTTTTGGTGGGGTGGATGTGGTGGTTTTGGGGATAAAAGGTGGGAAAGATGTTTTGGGTGGAGGTTTGACCAAGGTGTTGACTGGGGTGGTTTTATTAATAAAGTGGGATTGGGCCGTGGTTTGTGTTGGGCTTGGGGATACTTGTGGATTTTATTTTTTTGGGCTTATATAACAAAAAGTGTCCGTTTGGTTTAGTAAAATATAACCATAAGGACAAAAAATGTAAGATACCAAAAGATGAAGGGCTGAAGTTGCCCATTTTCCAAAATACTCATAAGGATCAAAGATGCCATTCTTGATAAACCCCAGGACCATTGATGTAATTTTTCACAAATAAACACCCAAGGACCATTTTTGTATACTTCCAAACCCCGGGGACAAAAATTGCCATTTTCCAAAACTGAGGGACTGAAATTGTATTTTCCTCAAACTTTTCACCCAAAGTCCATTTTTGAAAACTTTTGATTTTTAAAGGACTTGGGTTGACTTTTCTTTCATAAAAACGCTCAGGGACTAGTTTTGTAAATTTTTGAAAGTTGGGGGACTGAAACTGCCAATTGTGCAAACTTTGTTCGTTTTTCATTGTTTTTACTCATTTTGCATCTGAAACATGTAAAATACAATCCCTGGGATATTTTTAGTATTTTGATGCATTTCTGAGTGTTTTCGGATGTTTTGGCAGTTTAAATACGACAAAATGATGAGTGTTTGAGCACTCATCACTTGCTGAGAGAAGATATCCATTGATAAGAGAAATAATGCTCAAAATGTTGGATCATGGAATGGAACTTGAAGATGAATCTGATGTAGCTTTGGATGTGATTAAGCTATTTATCAGATGGACTAAATCTGAAGAATAATATTGCAAAGTACTGGTATGATTTGTTTTGTATAATAAGTATTTTTCAAAGTACTGCAAGGCAAACAATACTTTATCAAAGTACTGCTTGCTGCATAAAACCAGTATAAGTCCTTTGTAAAATAAAATAAAAAGTTTTTGATGTTTAAAAGTAATGTCAATAAAAGGATTTGAAAAGAAACACATGGTGTTAGTATTCATACTGCACAACAAATGGTAATCAACTCAGCATGTTTAACAGACAAGAAAAGTTTGACTCATCATGAGGGTACGACTCTGATGTGATAATCAAATCCATTTTTAGTTGACAATTTACTAAAAATTGTATGGTTTTCAACTCACCATATTTGTAAAAGTGAAGAGTTGGCTAGCCCACAAGGAAAAATGGCTTGTGGTAAAGGCTGTGGAAAATCCATTTATGGTAATTAGTTCACCATGGTTGAGATCAAAGAACTAACTAGTCCAAAAGCAAACGGCTATTGGTAAAGACTACTCAAATCCGTTGATAGCTGATGATTTGCTAAAAATCATATGGTTATCAATGTACCATGGTTGTTCTAACCTAAACATTGGCTACTCCAGAGTTAATGGCTTTGGTAAAGAGACATCAAAATCCATTAATTTTCAATGATTCACCTCTCACAGGAGTTTACGCACCTGGAAGTGATCAGAATAGTATGAAACTTTAAAAGATTTGATGACTACTGTACCAAAATGTTGCTGAGTAGCTGTGGAGGTTTATTGCAGAGAAGATATCAACTGATACTGATAAAGAGTACTTTGACACATGGCAGATAAAAGAAAAAGAGATAAAGAAACAATCTTTCTGAATGATTAGAAGTTTTGAAGATCATAGATAAACAAAGAAACTTGAAATCAAGCAAGTGGAGTTCAAGTTAGGGGAGGATTGTTGGGATATTAAAGTTCAAGGTACTTCTGGAAATTGAAAGTACTGCTGTGTCAAAGTGCTGCTCAAAGATTAAGGTGCTGCTTGAAGATCAAAGTCAAAGTACTGCCGCTTATTGAAGATAATTCAAAGTACTTCGAAGTGTATAAAGACTTAATTGCAATATTAATTAAAGGATTAATATGTAATATTGTATGAATATTCTAGAATTAGTTAGTGATAATTACTTGTCGATCAAGTAGATGATGTAAACCGACTTAAGGTTATCTATATAAAGAGCCTTATGATGGTATTAGGGATATAAGTTTTAGTCGAAGTTCTAAGAGTCTTAGAGCTTTATAAAGTCGATAATAGTTAGGGATTGTTAGAGAATCTATGTAACAAAGCAGGTTCGAGTTTGGTTTAATATAGAAGTTCTTCTTAAGCTTTGTGTTAGTAGATTCCGCATACTTTACAAGGTAAAACAGTGTTTCAATATTAATAGTGTTAACTTTACTTTATATTATTAAACCCTTACAAGCTACAAAGTAGTTTGATCAGAAGTATATCGATCCAACACTTTGCCTTCGAAAAATTCAAGCACTCCCGACCGTAGGATCATGGAACTTGAAGACCAAGTCAAGTTTCTTATGAAATCCAACGAAGCTCCTAAAACTTCAAGCCAAGTGAACAAAATCACTTCTTCATGTGAATTATGTAGTGGTCCACACGACACTCGTGATTGCATTGAACTCCCCTAACAAGCTTTTGCGGATTACGCATCCTCGCGTACCGACGGAGCGGGAGACAAGTGGTACACTTTCAAACCCGAGCCAAACCCTTATGGTGATTGATTCAACCCCTCTTGGAAAAATCACCCGAACCTTAGGTGGAAACAAAACCAAAACATGACCCAAAACAATTCTTTCACTCCACCTAATCGTTATCAACCAAACGGTCCACCCTCTAACCGTACTTTCAACAACAATCCTTCCAACAACTATGGTAGTACCAATAATTTTGAAGGATTGATGTCTAAATTTATGGCATCTCCAAAAACTCGTTTAGCAAAGTTTGAAGCCGATTTCAAACAAAAACAAAGTGAGATGACCAATAAGATTGACAGGTTGTTGAAGTTCTCAATGACCGAGAAATGGGAGAACTCCCAAGTAACACGGTCAATATTGGGTTTTGGATTCTGCTGCTGAGAGAAACTGCTGCTGTGATGAAACTGCTGCTAAGGTAAATGATTCTGCTGCTGATGTCAAAGTGCTGCTATGGGAAAATGCTGCTAAAGGAATCTACTGCTAAAGTGATAAGCATGTATATGGAGTAGATAATTATAGAATAGATTGTGTGTATATTATATACATCTAGAATATTCTTATCTTGCATAGAATGTTATTGTAAACCTAGTAGGACTTCTTGGCCTATAAAAGGAGGATCCTAGGGTTAGATTGAGTACGTATTGTTTAGTTTTCGTTTACACTTCAAGGTTGTAAAACCCTAGCATTTTCGAGTGCTCGTATTAATAATATTGAAGTGTTGATAGTTAAATTGTTCTTTTTAAGTTACGCTTTTATATTCCGCATTCTAGCTTAACTGTTTAATACAAGTCAATTTCTATATAAGATCGTTTGCTCAACTGGGATCAACAAGTGGTATCAGAGCTTGTGATCTAGAAGTTGTAATCAAGAAGAAACTGTTCCTTGCATATTTGTTGTTCCTACTCAATTGCTAAAGATGGGTGATGACACACATATGGTGACTGCTTCAAAGGTTTCCATGCTCAACCCTGGAGAATATGAGCTATGAAAGATGAGAATCAGACAGTACATTCGCATGATTGACTTTAACATGTGGAATGTGATTATCAATGGTGACTCTTTACCAAAGAAGGGTACTGATGGTAAAGAGATACCAATCAAGTCTGCTGAAGATAACTCAGTGAGGAAGATGGAGATCAAGGCACACAGTATTCTCTTAATGGGAATACCTAATGAATTTTAGTTGGACTTTGATAGCTGTGTGACTGCAAAAGACTTGATGGATGCTGTTGAATTCAGGTTTGGAGGGAATGATGCTACTAAGAAGTCAAGGAAAAACATGTTGAAGCATCAGTTTGAGAACTTTACTGCTGAAAGTGGAGAAAAGATTAATGGTACTTACAATAGGCTAAATCAACTTGTTAGTCATCTAAAGCTTGTTGGCTATGTGGTTCCACAAGAAGATGTAAACCTCAAGTTTCTCAGAAGTCTTGCACCTGAATGGAGTATGCACACTGTTGTTTGGAGGAATAAGCCTGACTTTGAAACTATGAAGTTGGAAAGTCTCTATAACAACTTAAGAGTGTATGAACCAGAGTTGACTACTTCATCTACTTCTGGTACACAAAATCTTGCCTTTATATCTTCAAAGTCAAAGGGGTCTAAAGAATCTCACTCTACTGCTTATGGGGTATCTACTGCTGATGGATCTGCTGCTAGTTCAAATGACAATGATTCCACCAGTGATATTGCTTTATGTGCATTCTTGGCTGATCTAACTACAAGTGTAAGGTTATAGGCTATTAATCAAGATCTGGATCACTTTGATCCTGATGATCTTGAAGAGATGGATCTTAAATGGCAAATGGCCATGTTGACCTTGAGGGCAAGAAAATTCTTGAAGAGAACTGGAAGAGAAATCAAGTACAGGGCTAAAGAGAATGTTGGCTTTGACAAGTCAAAGATAGAGTGCTACAACTGCAACAGGAAGGGTCACTTTGCCAGGGAATGTAGAGCTCCAAAGAAAAATGCTGATGCATCAAAGAAGACTGAAGAAACCAAGAATACCATTACTGCATTGGTATCTTGTGATGGATTGGGAGAGTATGATCGGAGTGATTTGGCTGATGAAGAACCAAATTATTCTTTGGTGGCTCAAGTCAAACCTAAATTGCATAACTTTGCACTTATGGCCTATGCATCATCATCTTTTGGATCTGACTCTGAGGTATCTAATGATTCTGATTTATCTGTGTGTTCTTTTAAGTCATGTGCTGATACTGTAGAAGAACTTAAGTCTAGGAATGAGAGTCTAATTAGAGAAGTTGAAAACCTAAAACTTGATAACCTAGGTTACAAAGTAGGTATTCAAAATGTTGAAAGGGGACTTGAGTATCTAAAAGAGTGTGAGTTAGAATATGTAGATAGAATTAACCAACAAGAAGTTGAAATTTTTAAGAAAAACAGTGAAATTCAGTTTCTTAAGAATAAATTAAAAGAAGCAGAAAGAGATAGGGATGCAGCTCTTGCTGAAAAAGAAAAACATATAGTAAGAGTGAATAGACAACAATATGCTTCTGATTTGGTTAATAAATCTATTAAGAGTTCCATAATGAGGAAAGGAAGTGGAATAGGTTACAATGAGGTTGCTACTCCTGCTAAGAGTGCCTATGCTCCACCAGGAAATGAATTGTCCTTCATTAGTGAGCTGAACATCGAAAAACCTGTTAGGATTAAGAAAAAGGTTCGGTCACCCCATGTATTTGCATACTTAGCGTAGCTCTTAGTTTTGTATTTATTAGATTAGATATTATAGTAATAGTTTAGATATTAGTCACACCGTGGAGGACGGACGGGTCTTTACCCACTGTATACCTGATCCACAACCCACAGGAGGGCGTATATTGTAATTGTATATATACCCCTTCCCACACAAGGGAAGGGTTGGTTGTTTCTCATAATATACACACCTCATTAGGTGTTTCTCTCACTAGAAATCTCCCACTCTCTTAACTCTCTCTCTCTAACTTGTTAACCATGTTTATCATATATTTCCACAATCCAAGACCTCCCAATCCACATAATCAACTAAAATATCGATCCTACAATTGGTACTAGAGCCATGGTTGTGTTTTTTGGTTGATTTGGTGGTTTGTCTATCCAAAGAGTCATTTTTCTTAAAACTGTTTATCCTGGCATCATTTTCTATATACCTTTTTTTTTGTAACAGTTTTTAAATCTGACTTTTCTTAGCCTGGTTGTCAGTAGTTTGGTTTGTGTGGGCTACTTATTGTAAATCTGTCATCTTTAAAGGTCCAAAAAGTCCGATATTGTCAAGTTTTTTTTCTGGTCAACAAATATCTGTCCGTATCTACACTTTTGGGCGTTAAATATCAATCGATGATTTGAGGATTTCTTGGCTGCGGTTAGGTGACTTCTTGCTTGCGGCTTGTGATTATTAGGTTTCTTGGCAGTGTTTTGCACATAAGAACAAATTCGCAAGACAGCGACATGTCTGTCTGGTTGTGGTTACCTCGTTTTACGGTTACCTCGACTTGCGATTACCTCGTTTTGCGGTTACCTCATGTTGCGGTTACCTCGTTTTGCGGTTACCTCGTGTTGCGGTTACCTAGACTAGCGGTTACCTCGACTAGCGGTTACCTCAACTAGCGGTTACCTCGACCTTGCGGTTACCCTGACCTTGCGGTTACCTGACTTTGCGGTTACCTGATCTTGCGGTTTGTTCCAAGAAATGTAAAAGATGAAGTGAAGATGAAATACATCACAGCCTATTCTAAACCAGATACCAACAACAAACCCTACATCCACTTTTGATTATACTTCTCGTACTCAAACGACCACTAAATAAGAACGACAACAATCTTAAGATCTTTGCTTCATTTTTTCGTGTAATACAACTGATACAAGACTTTGAGAAGTCAAACACACGAATATATATATATATATATATATATATATATATATATATATATATATATATATATATATATATATATATATATATATATATATATATATATATATAATATCATCATCGATCAGACTCAAACATAAAGAAAACAGGATCTCAGATTATTTGTTCATGTTACTCATGGGTACTCGTTGTTACATCAAGATCTTTAAAGATCAAAACATGAATACAATATCTTCATCGATCTAATATGTGAAGCAATCTTCGTTTATATCCGAACACAATAAAGGATGATTAATAACAATTATGTTACAATCATTCTTTGATTCGTTTCAAGAAAGCACGACACGATTTTAAAAAATTACCTACCCGAGACCATCATAAAAGTCTTGAAGTCGTGTCCTTGATTTCTTTGGGTAGTTCGAATATCATAAGAAAGAGGTGCCTTTGTGTATTCGGTTTGCAAACAAGGTAAAGGTTCGTTTGAGTTTGTGCTTATGGGAATCGATTCAGAGGGTTTAGTATTCGGTTATGATTGATGATGATTTAGATTGAGATTGGGATGTGTTGTTGATGATTTGTGTGATGAGATGTTGGGATATGAAATATCAAAGTACTTCTGGATGTCAAAGTACTGCTGCATGAAGAATAAAGTTAAAGTACTGCTGAAGAATAAAGTCAAAGTACTGCTGATATTGAAGAATGTTTAAAATACTACGAAGGAAACAAGGACTGATATGCAATATTAGATAAGGATTAATGTGTAATATTAGATGAATATTCTAGAATTAGTTAGGGATAATTACTTGTCGTTCAAGGATTATATGTTGTAAACCGATTTAAGGTTATCTATATAAAGAGCCTTAAGAGGTATTGGTCGCTATAAGTTTTACAAGTTAGATACATTTAGAAGTCGATCAAAGTTAAATAGTTAGGGATTGTTAGTGAATCTGTGTAATAAAGCAGGTTCAAAGTTTGGTTAATACAAAAGTTCTTCTTAAGCTTTGTGTTAGTAGATTTCGCATACTTTACAAGGTCAAACAGTGTTTCAATATTAATAGTGTTGAGTTTACTCAATATTGTTAAATCCTTACAAGCTACAAAGTAGTTTGGTCAGAGTATATCGATCCAACAAGTGGTATTAGAGCTTGTGTTGGAAACTCTGATTAAGAAGACAAACCTTTAAAACCTTTAAACCGATCTCACTACAAACCCTTCAAGATGTCGACAGATGCTGCACCTGCTCCCTCAATCACTGCTGTAAGAATCCCTATTGTTAAGAAGGGAGAATACAACCTATGGGCCATGAAGATGAGGCAGTACATTGCCATCACTGACCATGCTTTGTGGGATGTGATTGTCAATGGTAACATGCAAATTGATGAACCAGTAGAGGTACCTGGACAACCAACACCACCAAAACCTACTGTACCTGCTGCTACCAAAAGAAATCAAGACAAAGCTCTCAACATACTGCTTTCTGCTATTCCTGATGGTCACCTATTAAAGTTTCATGATGCCAAAGATGCCAAACAACTATGGGCTGCAATAAAGAAGAAGTTTGGAGGTAATGATGCTTCCAAGAAGATGCATAGGAATTTGCTGAAGCAACAATTTGAAACTTTCACTGTTGGTGAAAGAGAAGGTCTTGATTCTGCTTATAAAAGATTTCAACATCTTTTGAGTATGCTAGAACTATATGATGCTGAGGCATCAGTTGAAGATGCTAATTTAAAGTTTCTAAGGAGTTTGCCATCAGCATGGCATGTAGTTGCTACTATGATCAGAGGACAATCAGGGCTGGATACTATGGACTTTGATGATCTTTACAACAATCTGAAGGTGTATGAGCATGAGATGAATGGTACTATAGGTTCAAGCATACAACAGAATATTGCTTTTGTCTCTTATGAAAAGAGAAGCAGTACTTCCAACAAAGGTACTGCTTACCCTGCTCAAAGTACTATGACCGAAACACAGGTTCCATGCACAACAATGGTCACCACCAATTCATCACAATCAGTTACCCCCACCTCAGATGATGTTCTATGTTCATTCTTTGCTCAACAAGCATCTATGCCAGTCACCTATCAAGAAGATGTATTGCAAATAGATGATGATGCCTTGGAAGAAATCGATATCAGATGGCAAGTTGCTATGCTCACTGCAAGGATCAAGAAGTATGTGAACAAGATAGGAAAAGGCATCAACTTCAGAGCTAAACAAGGAATAACATTTGACAAGTCCAAGATTGAGTGTTTCAACTATCAAAGGACTGGTCACTTTGCAAGAGAGTGTAAGTTTGCAAAGTATCAAGCAAACAAGATGATTGAACCACCCAAGCCTGAAAGAAAAGAGATTCCAATTACTGAACCAAAACCAAAAGCTTTGGTTGCTCAAGAGAATCTGTTAGAGATTGATTGGTCCAATGAGTTTGATGATGAACCTGTAACCTATTCAATGGTTGCATTGGAAGATTGGAGCACAACATTTGATGAAGAGCCTGGATATGCTACTTTGGAGTCAAGAGATGAGTTAGGAAGTTTTGATTGGAGCATGGAGTTTGAAGAAGCACCTGTTCAGCTTGCAATGGTAGCTGCTTCACCAAGTTCATCCACTAACTCTGAGGTATGCTCTAAGTGTAATGATATGTATCAAAAGTTACTTACTGAGTATGTAGCTGAAAGAGATAAATTTCAAAAAGCTAGGGCTGAGATAACTGGTTATCAACTAACTTTAGAGTCAATGGAAGCCAAAATTGTTACACATGAAAACAATGAAGTAGCATGGCTTGAAACATATAAACAATAGGATTACCTAGTTAAGTTAAATGAATGGAAACTAGGTTGCAAGGTGTCTGAACTAGAAAAAGTTACTGCTGAAAGGGATAAGTTGTTAGAAAAACTTGCTGTATGGAATGAGGCAGGTGTGTCACATGTTCAATTTGTTGAAAAACAAAGAACATCTAATATTAAGATAGGCCTAGGTTATGATAGTAATGAAGGTATTCCATTTAAGAGCAAGGAACTAAATCTTACTGTTGATACCTCCACTAGTGATGAAGAGTTCATAAGTCTAGATGAAAACACTTCTAGTGATGAGGAATCCTTAGTCCAACACCTCCTGTATTTCAGAAAGAAAAAGGTTATAATGCAGTTCCACATCCCCCAGGTAGCTTTCAACCACCTAGAAAAGATGTTGATTGTTATGGTGTAGATAATCTGGAGTTTAGGAAAAAGCTTAAATCTGAAACTTTAGAAAGATCTGTTTAAGCTCCTAAGGTAGAAGAGACCAAGTTTTCAAAACAAGCAGTACCTTCAAACTCTTTTCGAAGTACTGCTGATCACTCATCAGTACCTCAAAGAAAACTCTTTCAAAATACTGCTAATTTTAGAAACACTTATGGAAGGGGATTTGGGGATATTGGTCCAAAGGTCTGCTATGTGTGTTACAGTCCTCATCATTTGATTAAAGATTGTGATTATCATTCAGACTATTTAAGTAAATATCCAAAGACCAGAACTGCACAACCAAGTTATAGGGAGAATAAGCCAAGAGATAACAAACCAGTTTGGAATTACACAAATAGGGTTAACCATAGTAACTTCTCAAAAAACTATAGGTACCCTCATCAGAAAAGGCCATACTCCAAACCATCAGTACCTTCACAAAGTACTGATAGAAAGTTCCCTAATGTTTCTAGCAAACATTCAAGTGTAAGACCTAGGAGGTACAATCATTACAACCCTAGAAAGACTTACAACACAAGAAAAGATGCTAGGACACAGAACCCAACTCCTAAAGTTACAACTAAATGGGTTAAGAAAGAAAGTACTGCTGGGGAAAAACCAGTACTTTCGAATGTTAAGGGTGAAAAGGGGACAAGTGATCTTGAAAAATCAACAGTTTTGGAAACAAAAACCTTAATTCTTGATCATGCTTTCAAAGACAGTGGTGATTACATACTCAAAAACTTTGAGTATGTCACTCCACAAGGGGAACACAAGTCAGTAATGGCTTGGGTTCCTAAAAATAACTAACCTTTTCATGTAATTGCAGGGCAACCCAGAGGAGGAGCTTAAAGATCATCTTATTATAGATAGTGGTTGCTCTGGCAGTATGACAGGAGAAAAGGAACTCTTGTCAGATTTTAAAGCTTATTATGGAGGAAAAGTTGCATTTGGGAATGATCCTGATGGAGGAAGAATTACTGGCAAAGGAACAATCAAGGCAGGAAACATTGATTTTGAAGATGTTAGATATGTAAAGGAGCTAAAATTCAATCTTTTGTCAGTCTCTCAGATTTGTGATAAGAAGTACCCTGTGTTATTCTTTGACACAGAATGTCTTATACTTTCTCCTGATTTCAAGTTAGAAGACAAAAATTTGGTGTTACTGAGAGCACCAAGAACTAATGATGTGTACAGCATAGATTTGAAGAATGTAAATTCTGCTGAAAAAGCAACATGTTTGATTGCAAAAGCATCTATGGAGGAAGCACATCAATGGCACATAAGACTGGGACATGTTAATTTCAAAAATATCAATAAGCTGGTCAGAGGAAATTTAGTTAGAGGTTTACCTTCTAAGACATTCAAGAATGATCACACATGTCTTGCTTGTAAGAAGGGTAAACAGCACAAGGCCTCTTGTAAGAAGATTGATGAGAAGACTATTAGAGAGCCTTTGGAATTGCTGCACATGGACTTGTTTGGACCTGTTTCAGTTGTCAGTCTGAACAAGAAGAAGTACTGTTTGGTTGTAACAGATGACTGTAGTAGATTTAGCTGGGTCTTTTTCTTATGTTTTAAAGATGAAACTTTTGATGCTATTCATGACCTTATTATAGCATTAGAAAATCAGTTAAGACTCAAGGTTAAAGGCATTAGATGTGATAATGGGACTGAGTTCAAGAATCAGCTTATGGATGAATTTTGTGCCAAGAAAGGAATTAAAAGAGAGTTCAGTATTGCTAGAACTCCTCAACAAAATGGAGTTGCAGAAAGAAAGAATAGAACTCTTATAGAAGCAGCAAGGACTATGCTTGCAGACTCTCAACTACCTGTCCCATTCTGGGCTGAAGCTGTAAGTGCTGCTTGCTATATATTGAATAGAGTATCAGTGACTAAACCTCAAATGAAGACACCTTATGAGTTACTCATGGGAAAGAAGCCAAGCATCAAGTTTATGAAACCTTTTGGATGTCCCCTAACCATCTTAAATACTGCTGATAATTTGGGCAAATTTGATGGGAAGTTAGATGAAGGATATTTATTGGGATATTGTACAAATAGCAAAGGATTCAGAGTGTACAATAGGGCTACCAAGAAGGTTCAAGAATGTCTTCATGTTGATTTTTTGGAAGAACAAGAGAATTCTAAAGGTAAAGGTCCTGATTGGATGTTTGATCTTGATTTAATGTCTTCATCAATGAATTATGTACCTGTAAGGGAAGAAAATCAAGTTGCTCCCACTGAAGAAGAAGCACAGTACATTGTTCATGATGTTAATTTAAGATCTGAAGATGAGCCAAAAGATAATGTCTATGATGAGAAGAAAAATACTTCTCAACCTAACAGTACTGTTGATCCTCAAAGTACTGTTCCACCACAAATACCAGTATCTGCAGAAGATCAGGCCATTCAAGATGAGCTCTCTAGGATGCTTTTTCCAGAAACAATGGCTAAGGTGTATGATGATGAACAAAGGAGAGCTTATGAAGCAGAAAAGAAGAAGGCAAAAGAAACAGCCAGTACTTTACCCTAAAGTACTGTCAACCCTTTTGAAAGTACTTTTCAGCCATTGAATACTTCAAATTGGATAAATACTGATGCTGTTCATGATCCTAATATGCCTAACTTAGAAGATACTGCTGATCTAAACACAATTACTTTAGAAGACACTGATGATGAATTGGATCAAGAAGGCATTTTCTCAGATTCTAATGAAGATCCAGATATAAATAATTTGGAAGATAATCTTGAAGTTCCACCAACTCCAACTCTCAGAATTCATAAAACTCATCCTGCTACCAATATTATTGGACCCTCATCATCAGGGGTGCTCACAAGGACTAAGGCTAAGAATATGTCTCAACAACATACTTCTTTACTTAGTTTTATCTACAAGCAAAACAGGGTGAATCACAAGGATCAGAAGTTGTGTTTATTTGCTTGTTTTCTATCTCAGGAAGAGCCTAAGAATATCAAACAAGCATTAGCCAAGGAAAGCTGGGTGGAAGCTATGCAAGAAGAACTTCTATAGTTTAAACTTCAAGAAGTTTGGGTATTATGTGATCTACCTGATGGAAAGAAACTTATTGGAACTAAATGGGTTTTCAGAGTAAAAAGAGATGAAAGAGGAAATTCGATTAAGAACAAGGCAAGGTTAGTGGCTTAAGGATATAGACAGGAAGAAGGAGTAGACTATGATGAAGTTTTTGCTCCTGTGGCAAGACTTGAAGCCATTAGGCTATTTTTGGCTTTTGCATCTTATATGGGATTCCCTGTATATCAGATGGATGTTAAAAGTGCTTTTCTATATGGCAAAATCACAGAAGAAGTTTATGTCAAACAGCCTCCTGGTTTTGAAGATCCTGCACATCCAAACAAAGTTTACAAGGTAATAAAAGCTCTTTATGGTCTTCATCAAGCTCCAAGAGCTTCGTATGAAAGGCTTTCCAACTTTCTATTGCAACATGGTTATAGAAGAGGAGCTATTGACAAAACTTTGTTTATTAAGAGAGACAAGAAGGATATTATGCTTGTTCAAGTATATGTAGATGATATTATTTTTGGTGCTACCAAGCAATCTATGGTGAAGGAATTTGAAGATCTTATGCAGAAAGAATTTTAGATGAGTTCCATGGGAGAATTAACATTTTTCTTAGGCCTTCAAGTACAACAGTCAAGCAGTGGGATTTATATTTGTCAAGATAAGTATGTTGCAGATATTCTTAAGAGATTCACTTTTACAACTGTTAGGCCTACATCTACACCAGTGGATACTAACAAACCTTTGGGAAAAGATGAAGATGGAGAAGATGTTGATGTCACATTATACAGGTCTATGATTGGCTGTCTTATGTATTTAACTGCATCAAGACCTGATATTACTTTTGCTGTGAGCTTATGTGCAAGACATCAGGTTAATCCAAAAGTATCTCATTTGAATGCTGTCAAGAGGATTTTCAGGTATCTTAGGCAACAACCTAAGCTAGGATTATGGTATCCTAGGGATTCACCTTTCCATCTCCATGCCTTCTCAGATAGTGATTATGCTGGAGATAACTATGACAGAAGGTCCACAACTGGAGGATGCCAGTACCTTGGAAGCAGATTAGTGTCATGGCAATGTAAGAAGCAAACAATTGCAGCAACTTCTTCCACAGAAGCAGAGTATGTAGCTGCTGCAAGTTGTTATGCACAAGTACTTTGGTTGCAGAATCAGCTTTTGGATTATGGGTTCAATTTCAAGAATACTCCCATCAACATTGATAATGAGAGTACCATCTGTATTGTTAAGAATCCAGTCTATCATTCCAAAACCAAACACATTCAGATTAGACATCACTTCATAAGAGATTGCTATGAACAAAGGCTTATTAATGTGGTTAAAGTTCATACTGATGATAATGTAGCAGATCTACTTTCAAAAGGCTTTGATGTTTCAAGATTTACTTTCTTAGTACTGAGTATTGGCATGATTAATATGTAAGCTATTTTTGAGGGGAGGCATAAGTAGTTATTAGTTAGTCATTATTTGAGGGGAGGCTACATGTATCATTCCAAAGAAAGAATTTTATTCATGATTCTTCCAACTACCATTCAGAAGTACAACCACAATCTTACTTTCAAGTACAAGACACAGACACCACAAACACAACAAACACAACAAAAACACAGGACTCCATCAACCTTCTATCAAGCTCCACACCCTACTCCATAGGCCTTTTACCCTTGCCCTCATAGCTTTGCTTTCCCTTTTGAGTAGTCCTTCTCTTGTCATCAAAAGAAGTCTGTTTTCTTGGGCAGGCCAGGCCAAGAACCTGTTTGGGAGGTTTTTCTTTTCTTGGAGCAGGCCACTTCATATTCTGGATAGCTGTTTCCAGGGCCTGAGTCAATGCATGTGGAAGCTCTTTAGCCAAAGTTGAACCAGAATCAACTTTCTTTTTGGGTCTCTTACTGGTAGCACTGCCTGCATCAGTTATGGTAGAATTGGCTGCACTCATTGTTGATGAAGCTTCATGTTGTCTCATCCATTGCACATGAGGAGGAAAATAGTCTAACCATCCTGGATCTTCAAACTTAGAATCAGAGTAGTACCTTATCTCTGAGTCTGTCGTACCTTCTGAGTCTGAAGAGATGTTCACAATGGGTATGTCACTCATTCTGCTTACTTGTTTGTGTTTAGAGAAGATTTGGTGTTTCCAAAGTATTTGGTGAAGTTGCTTTTATAAGCAAGATGAAGGTTAATGGGTATTTAATGAAGTGTATTGAAGTTCACTTACCCTGGTTGTTTTGGAATTTAATTTGGTGATTGTCTTTAATGAGTGTTGACTTATTAAGATCTTTTGGTCAAATGGTCAATCTTCGAGATTTTTAGTGGGAAAGTACTTTGGTTTGAAGCTTATGGTGGAAAGTACTTTTCTATTCTTTATGGAAAGTACTGCTTGGTGTTATTAAAAGGGTTCGCTGACGTGTCAGATACTGTTCCAACGGTCAGATTTGTGGCTAACAACCTTTCGAAAGATATGGGATATTTACTTCCAAAAATAACGGTAAAGTCATTAATTCACCGTGGTTTTTTGTAATTTTATCCGTATATAACCCTCATATCTTTTCCTTTTATTCACCTTACTCGTCCATATAAACTCATACCTACTTTCAATCGATCATCACTCTTTGTATTCTAACCCTAATCATCATGGCTAATCGACGAACCAATACCAAACATAACATGATTGCAAACCTTGAGAAAACCCAAACAAACCTTGATTTTCATGGAATTATTGATTTTCTCAATGGTACCAACATCTGTTACTCCATTCTTGTCAACCCGGAGATTATTGGACCCTGGATTCAAGCTTTTTGGGATACAGCTAGGTCACATATTGAAGATGGAGAGGATATCATCACTGCTACAGTTGCTGGGAGAACTATACGTGTTATGGAAGCATCAATTAGGGAGGTTTTACTATTTGATGATGAAGGAGGCTCTGTTTTATTTGGGAAACAAGAAGTTTGGAATACACTCAGAGATATTGGGTATGAAGGTTCTTTGACTAAGCTTACTTTTCAGAAGGCTATGGTTAGTCCTCATTGGAAATTTCTTATTCATGTTTTGCTACATTGTTTAAGTCCAAAGAGTACTGCTTGGGATCAATTAAGTCATTCCATAGCTTCTGCTTTTGTTGGTCTGATTACCAATCAGCCTTTTAATTTTTCATACATGATTCTTGAGGGTATGCTTAATCATATTAAGGCTGGCAAACCTTTTCTTATGTATCCTAGGTTTGTTCAATTGCTTTTAGAAAATCCACTAGATGGTGTACCCAAACCTCAGGATTATGTACCTACCATTAGGATGCCATCTAAAGTTTTCACTTTTATGTCTCATAAGGGAGTTAATTTTTCGGGTAGGAATACACCTCTTAATGCTTATATGTTAGAGGTAGCTCAAGCTGTTAGGAATGAAGAAGACAATAGTGGTTCTGCACATTCTGATAATGCTGCTCCATCTGATTCTGCTGAGCATTCTGCTTCAGTACATACTCCCACACCACCTATTGTTTCTCCTCAGCATGTTGTTTCAGGTGAAAAAACTTCCTCAGTTACAGCTTCTTTGGATAAATCTGTTTCTGCTCAAGGTACTTCTCCACAAAGTACTGATCCTCAAGGTACTTCTCCACAAAGTACTGATCCTCAAGGTACTGCTTCAGAGGATTCACAAGTACCTCATTCCAATGATTATACTTTCCCAGGTGGGTTTCAAACACCTGGAGAAGATGAGGGAATTAAAGGTACTGAGAGTCATTCTGATTTGGCTAAGGAATTGGAGAAGCTCAAGTCCACTGTTCATACTCAAGCTGCAGAAATCAAAAGGTTAAGAAAGAAGTTCAGAAGATTGAAGAAATTTTTCTGGCCTCTTGTTCAGAATTTTAGGCTTTTTGTGAAAGAAAAGAAGCAGTCTCAGAAGCTACAATCTAAACAGAAAAAGTCTAAGTCTAAGAGGAAGCATAGGAGATCATCATCTATCAAATTGGGGAGGAATCAGGATGATAATTTGGATAGATTTGATGATATGGATAGATTTGATGATATGGTTCAATTTTCAGATAACAAGAAAGATCAAGATGCAAATGTAGCTCAAATCAGTACTGAAAGAAAAAGTGGTGAGACAGAGCAAATTGATCTTGAAGTTGAACATGAGAATGTAAAAAGTGGGGATACAGAGCAAATTGATTTAGAAGGAAATAATGCTCAAAGTACTTTTGTTGAAAATACTGTTGTGCAAGGTACTGATGAACAAGATATTGCTGGTCCTTCTACAAAGTATCATGAAGATGAAGCTGGTCCTTCCACTTTTATACAACAAGAAGAAGAAAGAGTGCATATTGTTAGTGATGATGCAACAATTGCTCAGGTTATGATGAATTTAAGAAGACCTACTGGAGGAATACATATATCTGAGCCTGCACAAAAAGATGATGAAAGTACTTCTGAATCAGAGAAACTAGATCCAAAAGATAAAGGGAAAGGTATAATGGTTCAGAAAGATACTAAGAAAAAGAAGAAGAAATTTTCTATTGCTCAGATTAGAGAATTAGAGATTGCAGAAGATTTAGAGCTTGCTAGAAAGCAACAAGCTGAATATGATGTTGAGTATTTGGAAGAAGTTAGCAGGCCAATTACAAAGAAGCCAATGACCAAAGCTCAGGAAAGGAATTGGATGATGAAATTTTTAAGAAAAAAGGGATACAAGAATTTACATAAACAAAGGTATCCAGAAATAAAAGCTTTATGGGACAAAGTACAAGAAGATATCAGAAGAGAGATAGAAAGTTTTGTACCCATGGAAGTTGATAGAAAGAAGAAATTAGAAGATGTCAGAAAGGAAGAAGCTGAGCAAAGGAGATTGAAAAGGAAGAAATTAACTGAAGATGATCAACTGACAAGAAGGCTGAAGTCAGTTCATGAAGATACAGTTGATGAACTCAGAAATTATTTTAGAGTTGTTGACTTTGAGAACAAAAGGATTGATGATTCTAAAAAGAAGTCCAAGATAATCTCATTTTCTGTGGTTGAATCTAAAGAGGGAAATTATTTTATGATCCACAGAGAAGATGAAAGCTTCACAACATTTTATATGTTATGGGATTTGTTGCACTGTATCTCAAGGGCAGATCTTTATGACTTATATGTGCAAGTGCAGACTTACTATTCAGAGAATGAAGCTTCAGAAGTGGGATTAGTTTTGCTTGGAGATTTATTTACCATCTGGGATACTGAAGAAATAAGTGTTGATCCTCTCTGGAATGATCAAGAGAATTGGGAAATAACAAGATGGAGATTCTTTGAGTCATCAGGAGTTCATACACTAGAGATGGAAGATGGTACCATGATTCACATGTTGGCTGAGAGGAGATATCCATTGATCAGAGAAATAATGCTCAGAATGCTGGATCATGGAATGGAACTTGAAGAGGAATCTAAAGTAGCTTTGGATGTTATCAAGCTATTTATCAGATGGGTTAAGTCTGAAGAGTAATATTGCATAATACTGGTATGATCTGTTTTGTAAAATTAAAGTATTTTTCAAAGTGCTGCAAAAACAAACAGTACTTTATCAAAGTACTGCTTGCTGATATAAACCAGTATAAGTTCTTTAAAATAAAAATGAATGTTTTTGATGTTTAAATAAAAAGGAAAAAGGATTTGAAAAGAAACACATGGTGTTAGTATTTATACTACACAACAAATGGTAATCAACTCACCATGTTTAACAAACAAGAAAGAGTTTGACTCATCATGAGGGTACGGCTCTGATGTGATAATCAAATCCGTTGATGGTTGATAGTTTACCAAAAACTAGGTTCTCAACTCACCATACATCCAAGTGATCAAGAGTTGGCTAGTCCATAGCAAATGGCTAATGGTAAAGACATATCAAATCCGTTGATAGCTGATGATTTGCTAAAAATCATAATTTTCAATGATTCACCTCTCACAGGAGTTAACACACCTGGAAGTGATGAGAATAGTATGAAACTTTTAAGATTTGATGATCTTTGTACCTAAATGTTGCTGAGTTGCTGAAAAGATGCTATGGAAGATATGATGCTGATGAAGAGTACTTTGACAGATGACAGATAGAAGAAAAGGAATAAAGAAACAACCTCAATGCATGATTAAAGATTTGAAGATTAAAGATAACAAAGAAACTTGAAATCAAGCAAGTAGAGTTCAAGTTAGGGGAGGATTGTTGGGATATGAAATATCAAAGTACTTCTGGATGTCAAAGTACTGCTGCATGAAGAATAAAGTCAAAGTACTGCTGAAGAATAAAGTCAAAGTACTGCTGATATTGAAGAATGTTTAAAATACTACGAAGGAAACAAGGACTGATATGCAATATTAGATAAGGATTAATGTGTAATATTAGATGAATATTCTAGAATTAGTTAGGGATAATTACTTGTCGTTCAAGGATTATATGTTGTAAACTGACTTAAGGTTATCTATATAAAGAGCCTTAAGAGGTATTGGTCGATATAAGTTTTACAAGTTAGATACGTTTAGAAGTCGATCAAAGTTAAATAGTTAGGGATTGTTAGTGAATCTGTGTAATAAAACAGGTTCAAAGTTTGGTTAATACAAAAGTTCTTCTTAAGCTTTGTGTTAGTAGATTTCGCATACTTTACAAGGTCAAACAGTGTTTCAGTATTAATAGTGTTGAGTTTACTCAATATTGTTAAATCCTTACAAGCTACAAAGTAGTTTGGTCAGAGTATATCGATCCAACATGAGATCAGTTTTGAATCTGCGTTGAGTGTGATAATAGAATGTTGGTGAATGCGTAATTTTTAAGTAAGAGTGAAATTAGGGCAAAAGGAAGTTAAGTGGATTTATATAACCGTGTGATTAGGATAAATTGCTTACTTAGTATGGGCTTGGTCAAATAAAAACTCCAACAAGGGACGATTTGTGTTGAATGGATCGGGTATATCTTTATAATTTGGATTGGGTTGTATCATTTGTTGGCGGACTTTCTACCAAGTGGTGTAGATTTGTGAAATAGGCCAAACGGATTTTCGCTAAACAAATGTTGGGAGATTCGTTTTGGACTGCTAGTGGATCCGAAATTATTTAAAGCAAAGGCTGAAATGGTGTCATACAAGTATATTTGGATACATACGTTTTGATAACATTTGATAATGAGTGGTTGTTTAGTTTCCCAAAGTTTGATCCGCGGAACAGGGGGTATATATATAGAATTAGGGTAAATCACAAACTCAACCATCTAAAGGCTAGCGTTTGGGTATTTAACCGTATACGATGATCATGAAGTTTATTTGGTATCTCTTATTTGAGATTGAAGTGGGTTTCATGAGGACGTGTACTTATTTTATCTTGAAGTCGGGGTTGGTTGGATGCATGACTTTCAATGATAACTTGCTCGTGCTTAAGATTTAAGCTGAAGACATGGTTTATCTAGTTACCAGCAGTCGGGGTGGATGGTTGAATACCTGGTTAACTATCACTTAAAGGAGTTACGTTATTGTACTCAGTGTCATACGCATTAGACGATGTGGATAATCTCAAGAGGTGATGAAAGTCTCATACTTTGTCAGGACAGTATTGAGTACTTAGATATTTGCATGGTGCACAAATTCTCTACACCGTTCTTCCAACAACAGTGCAAGCTCAAGTCATAAATTTGAGGAATTCTACTTCATTTTCAAGTTGGGTATATCAGATTTACTTCTCCAAGGGGTCACAGTAATAGCCGACAGAATGTGAGGTTGGTTTGTTAGATAATGGGTTTTAATGGTTGATATGTTATCAGCAATTCTCATGAGATATTCGACGCTACTGCATGTTAAAGATACTTCACAGTCTAAGCAAAATCTTTCAAGATCCTTCAATGCCATTCATGATCTTTCAAGATGTTTGCTTCAGATACAATCTTCACGTGTTTATGGTCGTACATGTCAATGATGCTTCCGAATGTTCGAAACCATCATGGGGGAGAAAAGTGTACCTTGATGATATTAGGTCAACCTCCAGGGGGAGTAGTTTATACTACTGTACTTTTTATGGTGTGTGAAGTATTCTACACATGGGAGAAGAATTGTTGCTAATCTCTTGCTTGTTCCCCCAAACAGTTATTCACCAGAACCAAATTTGTCATAACACATTCAATTTATCATTATCTCACGGTTTCTTATTGGTTTTGTAAAATCCCGCGAAAGAATCTATTTCTCAGTTTAAATCATAGATTTCTAAAATCCCGTGATGATTAAACTATCCTGGAGAAAGAAAAGTGCATTTCCGGATCTTAATTGATTCTTGTGCTACGGCCTCAACTTTGAAGAAGGGATAAAGTGTGTGCTTCATGTATTGGATGTTGTTCTGATAGACTTCATGGCATTTTGGGATATAACAAAGTTTTATGGGGTTATACGTTTTTGACAATGATCGGGATTAAACCATTATTGGTTGGTTGAAGAGTATAGAGTACTTAGGGATTCCATGTTGCTCGAACTCTCTACAATGCTCTTTGTCATACATTAGTGCAAGCTTAAGTCACAAGTTCGGGTTACGTTACTTCAGTCTCAGGTTCATCATATTGGGTTTTTCTTCATCAGTAGTCATGATAAAGAGCCGACAGAATGATAATGGGGTTGGTTACGAGTTAGCAGAGAGAAGTGGAAAAGTGAGAAATGACGTTTGAACAAATCAGTTCAAGCCTCGTTCTTCAACATTATGGCGTCTGCAGATAACACTTCAGGCCCCATTCCTCGAAGAAAAGAAAGGTGTACGTTTCAGTGCGCCTTAGCTTAGAAAAAAGAGAAATCTTCTTATTTATGACCATTCTCATCAACAAGCTTCATGCTTTTCCCATGTTCGTACAGTCATCAAGTGGATCGACATACATTAGATTATATTTTTGTGCTTCACTTATTCAATCAAAAAAATTGCAAACCAGCATATGCAATTTTTGAGGGGGAGAAAGGAAAGGATGAAGATACTACATGTTGATGATGTTTGAAGAATGGTCATTCGGCTCTTGTAAGCACATATTTTCTCCCTCTAAGGTTTAACACATTTCAACAAGTTGTTTAGGTGTATTACAAGCTTCATGGAACTCTTCATTTGCTAAACCATTGATGAGGAATCAAAAGAGGGGCTGCTTCAAGAGTGTTTTAATCATCATCTTCTTTGTAGTAGTTTTTGGTGCTACACACATATTTATGCTGCATCTGAACAATTTCAACCATCACGGAATCTCAACTATGGCAAAACTGTCATTGCATGCCATTTTTGAGGGGGAGAACAAGCGTATGTCCTTTTCCTTTCGACTATGGCAAAAATGTCATTAGCATGCCACTTTTGAGGGGGGAAATTCTTTTTATTCTTTCGTGGGAGGAGAAATGTGTATGCTGGGGTTATAAATCACGAAGGGATCAAGCTTAACTTTTCATGTTGGGGAGATTGGTCTATTCCACTCCGAAATATTCCGTGGTTTGTTATTCTGTTCGAGCTCTATTGTCACTTCTGGGATTCGAACTTGGCATTATCATTTAGTACTCTAGTTGATTGACTGATTCAGATAAAGAAGAAGATGGTTAATATCAAGACCCAGAAATGTGATCATGACGTTAAAGTGTTGAAACAATAAAAGGGGATGATCAGTTTGAGGGGGAGCCGATTCAGAAACTTCATAAGTTTTAGAAGAAGCTCCTGACATACGATGGCCTAATTGAGGGGGAGCAAACTCAATTAGTCATCATCTCATGACTCCTGAATACTTCAGTTTAGGACTTGTGAGGTTTTATCGACATCTTCTCATGGGCTGATATTATTGGTGATGAAGGGATTCCAGTTAATGCTTCATGTACACATCATTATGATGATTCCGATTAATCGCAACCATCAGGGGAGAGGAATGTGTACATCAAGGACACACAACAAGTTCACGTGATCGGGCTTAATCACTTATTTCGGGATTGATAACCGCAGAAATGATCAGTGGTTCAACTTGTTACTTTGGTTGTATCACTTCATGTGCACATCACGGGATGATTAATCGCAACCATCAGGGGAGAGAGAAATGTGTACATTAGGGACGCACAACAGGTTCACATGATCGAGCTTAATCAGTTATTTCGGAGTTGATATCCGCAAAGATGATCAGTGCCTCAACCTGTTACTTT
This sequence comes from Artemisia argyi, assembly GCA_030686995.1. Taxonomy (NCBI): domain Eukaryota; kingdom Viridiplantae; phylum Streptophyta; class Magnoliopsida; order Asterales; family Asteraceae; genus Artemisia; species Artemisia argyi. Next base: position 21,566,031 of record CM060676.1, read on the forward strand.
GGTGTTATCGTTTCTTTTTGTATTTGGTACATGTGGGCTGATTTGGTATATGTAATATAACTGGATTGTATGTAGTGAGATAGAGATGTTGATATCCTATTCCCTAAATGGATAACATTGAAGAAGGTCGAGTCTACAGTCTGTTCTACATTCTCTGCTACGTGTTAGAAGACTAAAGACGATATGCAACTAATTATCGAAAGACTTCTTCATATTCAAGGCATTCATCAAGAAAGGTTGTCTGCTTAGGGGAGAGCACTAATTAGGGGAGAGTGTAAAGTATGTGTTAAAATCTCTAATTAGATGTGCTCACATTGCTCTTCAGCATGTTGATTCTCACAGGATATATTTGAGCTTATTGTGTTCTCCTCACAAGATTTCAAGTATATGCGTGTAAGATGTGTTGTTGATTCTGAAGTATCAAAACCAGCAAGGGGGAAGGAGACATACATCGGAACGCACAACGAGTACACGTGATGAGCTTTATACTTCGTCTTTATTGAAGTCATTCCGGGAAGACAAATGTCATGACCGTAGAGGAAATCAGTGTTTTAACTCGTTCTTTTGGTGTATTATTCCAACTACGTGGGGGAAGAGATGTAAGAAACAGTTTCTGATGACAAAAGACGTACACAATTGATTGTGTGTGTACTTCGGGTTTCTAAGCTTCATATAATGCGACTGATTGCATCATTTTAACTACTTGGGGGGGGGGGGGGGTGGAAGTGGTCTCTAGATACTCTTTGGTACGCATTACTTCAGCCTTCAGTAGGAAGAAAGTTGAGAAGAACTATTCAAGCGTGAGATGATACGTTGCTGATCTATCAAAGCTTCATAGTAAGAAGGCTTAAGTTCAGACGACTATTCAGGAGCCTCGAAAGCTTTGGTGGAGAAGGTTTAAGAGATGTTGACTACTGACTTCTACAACATGCAGACCGATATCCTCTTTTCGGTATTGAGATCAACATCTTCTTAAACTGCATAATATCCTTTGTACATATTTTAAAACCAAAAAGAAAATAGAAAAATATAAAACCGACAAAAAACCATAAAAATTTGCAAAATATAAAAACTCAAAAAATATTCTTCTCGCGACATGTCTCTCATATAATCAATATTATGTACGTTTCTGGAAATGTCGTTCAATAATGGCACAGATTCATACATATGCTTGAGTGAGAGTTTTTCTATCTTTTAAAATAATGTTTTCTAAAACATGTCATTTCTCAAAAAATTTCTTTCAAAATGGCTTGCAGTCATTTCAGGCTGTAACCCGGACTTAAAATCATGGCTTGTAGTCATTTCAGGCTACAACCCGGACTTCAAAATTATGGCTTGCTATTACTTCAGATAGCAACCCGCTCTTCAAAATGGGGAAATCATGTCGCCAAAAAGACGGTTGTTCCTCTCACTGGGTGATGTTCACCCGGGCACAAATTACTTTATATCAGTGTTTCTTCGATTTAATGTACGTTTCAGTGCATTATTTCTTGTTTAAGAAGAGAAGTCTTCTTTTATCTAAACAAATATTTTTCCATCTATGATTCTTCAGAAAAATATGTTGTATATAAAATGGTGGTTTAAAACAATATTTGAAAATCAATTGGATTTAAGTTTCTCATAAAATTTGCCACTCAATCTATGACAAAAAGGTTTAATTTTTTTCACAAAATTTTAAATGTACAAATGGTCATAGATTGAGGGGGAGAGTGATTTGAAATTTTATTTTAGATCATCAAATGTTTTTCTTTGTACATCATAAGCAGTGAATAAACATTTGTTGTTATGTGTCAATACATGAACTTTTCATGAGTTTCTCGTTGAACTTAAAATCATTTATAAACTCATCAGTTTTGACATATAACCGTCCCCTTCATAAATTAAGGGGGAGCACAAAAAATGTTCCTATTATAAGACAAAGTTTAACCTGACCACATTTTCTCCCAAAAACGTTTTCTAACTTATTTAAATCAATTGAGATCCAAAATCTCAAAAGGTTTGATATTTTGATCGGGGGAGAGAATGTGATTTAAATATGAAATCTGATAAAATGTGATCTTTTGGATTCAATAATAGGCTCCCTCATATGTGCTAAACTCTTTCATAATACCGATGCTCATATTAAGGGGGAGCAAAGGGCGTTTGTGGAAAAATACCAAAGACCGGCCATTTACTTTAATGCACGGAGTTATAAGGATGGTTAAGGTTAGGTATGAGTTCCCATGATCCACCAAAACCGGAAGGATCTTCCCAGGGACAATCCTCTAGATAGATTAGAAGTCCTTAGGAATGATTGAAAAAAGTGAGAAAGGGAAGAGTGCAGACTGAGATAGAGCTAGGACTGGAACAAACCCAACAAGGTTCTAGTGGTGAAGTCTCGGTAAGCACTGAAGGGGTTGAAGAATGAAAAGAAATGAAATGAGAAAGGGTGAAAAGAAATACCCTCCATACATTCAACCTTAGGGCAGAAACCGGGTTCAACTCATAAGCTACTGGCGGTTACTAAGGTAACACCGGTATTGAAGATAAGACATCATGGACCCAGTGACGCACTGCACTAAACTTCCCAACCACTCAAGTTCTCTTAAAAGAGCTTTTTTCATTCTCACGGGGAACCCTGTGCAATGTATTGACCGCTCATTGCGAGCTATGTGATACCTAAACAGGAGACACCTCCCTAGTCTCCAGGAGCGGATCAAATCTCATTAGGACACATTTACAATATGCTTACTGTTTCACACAATGTGGAAAGTAAGATAATATATTTAGAGTCCTACGCGTTATCCTTGCGGTATTGCCAGAACATCTGAGTGATATACAATTATTCACGATGAAGATGGAAATACTGCTAGAGTGAACATCAATCAAGCTCTTGGTAGGTGACATGTGAGATCCTTCATGGATCAAACTAGTGATAACTGGAAAGCAACGATGGGGCGATTCGTTTTTGAATCAAACTTGTTCCAGGAAATGAATTGACGGATACTTTTGGAAAATCATTCGATGTGCTCAACTACTTTCTTTCGAGCACATTGACTGCGCATAATTTTCAAACAAAAGTATTTGACATAAAATTGATGTTTATCATAAAACTCTCATTGTATTGCAAAAACTCTTTCTCTAGCAATACACGATTTTTTTTCAAAATCAATTTCCTCATTAATCGGTGAATCATTAATTCACTGGTTCACTCACTCCGTGTTGTCTACTTTGAGACGCTCCAGTTTAAGAACGGCTTGTACAGATGCGAAACCCTGTCAAGGAAGTTCTTTGGAATTCTACTTGATCATAGGCAGTATTTATACTGATTAACGGGGAACCGTGGTTCTTGCAACCCTATTCAACGAAGGTGAACAAAGACACTTTCGTATGTTTATTGCTAACTGTTATTTGCAGGAACACCCGACGGTGGCAGGTGATGGCAAATGAGTCATCAATTCATAACCTCATGCTCACACTCCACACTCACAATTAAAGACATCATGAAAAGTGAAAGATCAACAACAATGCTTCCGCAACTCTGATGCAAAGTTTCATGATCCTGAAAGGTGTGAGCATGAAGGTCCGATGGTCACTACATCACATGGAGGCGAGTCTACAAAGGATGATTTGGAGATTTACGGCGGCTGATGATCTCAAAGAAAGCTCAAAGATCACAAAAGTCAAAGGAACTTATGCTCAAAGATCACTACTTGCTGTACAAAGACAACCCTTGAAGAATCAACGGATACAAGCTAGAGCTAAAGATCAATTTATCGAATGCTAAGATTCAATTAATTTTTTCTGGGGTGACCTCCCTTAGGGGGAGATTGTTAGGATTAAGAAAAAGGTTCGGTCACCCAATGTATTTGCATACTTAGCGTAGCTCTTAGTTTTGTATTTATTAGATTAGATATTATAGTAATAGTTTAGATATTAGTCACACCGTGGAGGACGGATGGGTCTTTACCCACTGTATACCTGATCCACAGCCCACAGGAGGGCGTATATTGTAATTTTATATATATCCCTTCCCACACAAGGGAAGGGTTGGTTGTTTCTCATAATATACACACCTCATTAGGTGTTTCTCTCACTAGAAACCTCCCACTCTCTCAACTCTCTCTCTCAAACTTGTTAACCATGTTTATCATATATTTCCACAATCCAAGACCTCCCAATCCACATAATGTAGTGGGTAGAAAATTTCCTGATGCTCCCATTATTGAAGATTGGTACTCAGATAGTGATGAGGAACAGGAACAGTTTGTGAGACCTGTGTTAGGTAAGGGTATCTCTAAGAAAATGGTTGAATATAATGAGATTTCTAGAGATAGAATTAATGGTTTTAATAATAAGCCTAGGGGAAATCAGAGAAACTTTAATAACCTAGTTTCTAAAAAATTAGGTAGTGAGTTTCAATTAAAGAAAAAGGCTTGTTATAGGTGTGGTAGCTTTGAACATTTGATTAATAGTTGTCCTAACCACAAGAAGCCTGTTTGGAGTCAATACTCTAGGGTGAATCATAAATATGTTAATAAGAATACTCACCCTTATCCTAATAGAAACATGATTCCTAGGGCTGTGTTGTTAAGATCTGGTGCAACTAGATCCATTTATGCTGCTAAATCAAATGGTGCTTTTAAAACCACAACTGGTTCTGTTGTTGGCTCTACTGCTAGTAAGCACTCTGCTGCTAGTAAGTACTCTGCTGCCAGTCAGCAATCTGCTGCTAGTACAAAACTTTCTACTTCTGGGCTAAAAGTTTTATCAAATACAATTGTTGGAAATCATTTTTATGCTGTTAGGGGCTCAGCTTGTTGGGTTTGGAAACCAAAATCAACTGTTACAAACAATGTTTCTAAAAAAAGCAGTGCATCAAGTGATTTAAAGAAATTTAACTATGTTGATGCACAAGGCAGATCCAAGTCGGTAATGGCTTGGGTCCCCAAGAGAAACTAATTTCTCTATTTTCATGTGCAGGGTATGTTGACATAGATAATGCCTAAAAACATTATTAACATGTTATCAATATCTCTATGTTTTAATTATCACAAAATATAAACTCATAGAACTAAAACTTGTGACATAAACAAGTATTTAGTGATTAATATTTCTCTTTACATCTAAATCACTTAAGGTATGAATAAACAAAGTGTTTAGTGCAATTTATGACCAAAGATATATTTAATTAACTAATGCAAAGTTTATTTAATTATATAAACATATTATATATTTTTGAAAAACACTTTTGGTAATAAAGAAAAATGTTTTATTCATACTAAATATATGAATTCAAATTTTTAACCAAAATCAGTTAGTTTTTCACCAAATAAACTTTCCCCACTAAAAGACAAAGATTTTGGCCGTTTCAGCTGGGCGGCCCCCTTAATTATAAGGGGCGGTCCCCTTAAAATTAAGGGGACCGGCCTTGATTTAAGGGGACCGGCCACGCTCCTCTGTCGGAATCTTCTGCCTATAAATACCACCTTAACCCTAGATTTTTTCCTCACCTTTTGCACTTCTAAACTTTCTGATCTAGATCCAAATCTCCATTCTTTTATCCTTTGATCATAAGTGTATAATTCTTTGTTTCAAAGTGATCCAACCTTCATCCTCTCAAGTGCAAGAGAAGAATACTTCTATCCCTCAAGACAAGAAGTATTACAACTTGTTGTGATCTCCACATCTAAGTTGTTGGTGCATCATCAAAGATCATTTACATTATTCTTTGTGAAGATTGTTGTGAATATTTGATTGTAGATAGTTGTGTTAGATATAGATTGTGTGATTAGTTAGTAGCTTGGTGTGAAGAAGAAAAGCTAGGTACTAGATTGGTGTGAAGAAGATAGGTGTGGAGTAGTTAGTTGTGAAGTAGATTGATTTGAAGAAGTTGTATAGAAGTTGTGACTTAGGTGTGACGAAGTTGTGGTGTGAAAAGTGGTGTGTAAATTGGTGTGTAAATTGGTGTGTACGGTTTTCTCCGCCATAAGGGAGCTTGTTGATATAGTGAAGAAAACTCTCGAGTTAGGTGCTGGGGAGTGGAGTAGGGCAAGGAAGGTGTCTGTTAGCATTAAAAATATATATTGAAAAGTGATGGTCATTCTCATACGTGTAACTTTGTAATGTGTCGTAGTTTACAATAGAATAGTCAAATGGGCTTATGGTTTGGACTAATCTAATAGGTTATAAGTTATGTATTATGGCTAGTCCATAGTTTATGTAAAAGTCCAAGTCCATCACCAAGCCCATCCTAAGGCCCATAAGGTCTTAAGTCTTATGTATAAAAGACACCACACACCTCATTTGTGTGGTGTGCTTGTGTGTGTTTTGTATGTGCATCTCTTGAATAAAAGCTCTCATATTTTCATCTTTTTCTCTTCATCATAACGCCATACCTATTCATACAAGTCACCATCTTTACTTTTTATACTTCTCATATTTGTGTAAAAGTTGATATATCTAAGGTCCTACAAGTGGTATCAATCGCCTAACAATGATTTAGGAGTGTTTTTTATCAAGTGTTTTGTTAAAAAGTTACACTTTTCATTCATTTTGTGTACTTTTTCTTCAAAAAGTTTTGATCTTTAAGTGTTTTAGTGTTAAAGTTGTTGTTTTTCTTGAAGCTTTAGTGATTCTAAGTGTTTTGGGAAAGATTTGATCAAAAGAATCAAGTGGAAAAAGTGTTTTTGGTTGAAAAAATCGGATTTTTCAAGCTTTCTGGTCTCCTTACGCGTAACTTGGGTGAATAGTACGAATCTACAGCTGTGAACAGTACTTTCTGTCCTTTTTACGCATAAGGTTTGGTCAAAACCCTTTTCCTACGCGTAACTTTAGTCAAAACCCTCTTTCTACGCATAAGTTGGAAGTCTACGCCTAAATCCTACGCTTAAGTGAAGATTCTACGCCTAAGTCCTACGCAGAAGAGTTTCTACGCCTAAGTTCTACGCATAAGTCAAAACTTACGCCTAAGTTTAATCTTACGCGTAAGTACCTATTTTCTACGTTTAAGTTTCTTCAAAGGTTCTCTCTTCGTGCTACGGTGACTCGGTACTTCCCTGACTTGGATAAGTTTGTGGACTACTTCGACAAGGGATATCTTTCAAGCTTGGACAAGTTTGAGAGATCAATTTGGTTAAAAAAACCTTACGCGTAACTTTTCTTACGCATAAACTCAAAGTTTACGCGTAAAAATCAAAGCTTACGCATAAACATTTTGTTTACGCATAACCTTAATTTTTACGCATAACCTGAAAGTTTACGCATAACTTTTCTTACGCGTAAGATTTGAAGTTAACCGTAAGATTTGAAGTTAAGCGTAAAAATCACTGTTTACAGGGGTTTACGCGTAAGTTTCTTGATTTTTTTGACAACCAAACTTCAAACGGCCATAACTTTTGAACCGTAACTCCGTTTTCGACGAATCAGCAGTCAAAACGACCGTGAGACCGAGAAGAAGGACACGTTGAATAATCTATAATCTAAAGATTATTCAAGCCAAGCTTCGAGGCCCAAATCCACTCCAAACAGAAGTTATTGAGGTTTTAAGGTTTTAGATCAAATTTTTCACCATAAAAACTTGCATCAACTTACACTAAACACAACTCCTACTTCGTTGAATCGATCCAAGAATCAACTTTATTCATCTACACTTCATCAATGGCAACTCAGCAAGACATTCATGTTGCCGGTGCGGAAAACCGACCTCCAATGCTTGAAAAAGGTGGATATCTCCCATGGACAAGCCGCATGCTTCGTTACATCAAAACAAAGCCTGATGGTAAATTAATGATCAACTACATTACAAATGGTCCATTCAAGCCAAGACAAGTTCAAATTGAAGGTAATCCAAATACAACACCTCCTACTCAACCATTCGTGCGTGAACAAACAGAAGCAGATTACACAGAGGAAGATAAGAAGCAGATCGCCGCAGATGATATGGCAATGCATTTAATCCAACTTGGATTACCACGGGAGATCTTTGCTGCGGTCGACAGCTGTGAAACTTCTTATGCTATGTGGGAACGTGTTAGAAGGATATGTCATGGAACAGAGATTGGACAACAAGACGTTGAGAACAAACTTCTTACTGAATGGGAGAACTTTACATCCACTAAAGGTGAACAGATTGAATCTTACTACACAAGGTTTTGCACTTTGATGAATGAGTTAATCAGAAACAAGTTGACACCTCGAACAATTGCAACAAACATCAAATTCATCAATAACCTTCCAGAAGAATGGGGTCGTTATGTTACAATTGTCAATCAAACAAAGGATTTACATAAGGTGAACTATGATCAACTCTATGACTTTTTGAAGCAAAACCAAGCTGAGGCTAATGAAGTAAGGAAAGAAAGATTGGCAAAGAATCATGATCCTCTCGCATTAATTGCTACTACACCAACACCGCTACCAGTGAACACACAACAACAATCATCATCTTCCACTCACAACTACATGCAACCATCATGCATTCAACAACCAACACCGGTCTACCAACAACAGTTCTACCCACAGCAACAACAACATGTTATTCCACAACAGCAATACCAACAATTCCAAGAACCAGAATTCACTGAAAATGATGAAGCTACTGCAGCATTGACCCAAGCGTTTGCTTTTCTGTCAAAGGCATTCCAAGGACGCTATTCTACACCAACAAACAACAACCAAAGGATTTCATCGAACACTCGCAATAAGCAGATTGCTCAGCCGAGTTTCAATATGGGCAACGGAGGCCAAATGGTTGGAGTTTATGGGAATCAGCAAGGATATGCTACTGGAATTAACATGGGGAATCAGAATATGCTGAATACAGGGATTCAGAATGCAGGAAATCAGTATGGTCAGTATGCAGGGAATCAGTTGGGTCAGTTTGTTGGAAATCAGAGGGGTCAGAATGTTGGTAATCAGGCAATGGGTAATCAGAATAGAAATGTTGCAGCTCCAGTAGTTGGGAATTTGGGAAATGTGAATCAGGGTAATCCGGTAAAGTGTTTCAACTGTCAGGGTGTAGGTCATATGGCAAGGAACTGTCCTACTAAGCCGAACAAGAAAGACACAGCGTACTTGCAGAAAGCATTACTGTTGGCACAAAAGAATGAGGCAGGGTTTCAGTTGAATGCCGAGGAGAATGATTTTATGGCTCTTATGGATGACATGGAAGATAGAGAGGATATCGATGCGAACTGCATATTCATGGCGAATCTTGAGGAAGCTAAGTATGACACGGATTCTGATACACTTCCTGTTTATGACACCAATGCACCATCTGAGGTATCCAACTTCAACACATGTCACAATAATGATATATTTGATATGTCTCCTCATGAGGAATAGCATTCTGAGAAGCTAGCACCCACTTATGATACATACCTGGACACGCCAAGTAGTAGCAATACTCCTTCAGCAACTCCAGATGTGAATCATAATGGAGGCTTCGTTTCACAGCATGCTGGGAATGATGAGGAAACACGTGCTTTGTTTGAATCGTTATTGAATAATTGTCGTATTGAAATTGAGAATGTGAAAAAGGTCAATCGCGATGTTAAGGCCGCGAATGTTAAATTGACCGCTGAGCTTGAGAGTTACATTCTTAAGGATGGCAAATTGAAAGTTGTTCAAAATGCACAAGTAGATACCTTCTATGAATGTGATTCAGATTTTACCCCTAACCAAATGGAACCAAATTCAAAACGGTTTCCAAATACAAACTCTTTTGTTCTTGGCAGGTTATCGAAATATGTCTTTGGATCGTCGACTCGGGTTGCTCCAAGCACATGACCGGGAACTTAATGCTGTTGATCAATTTCATTTGGAAATTCATGGGAACTGTACGCTTTGGAAATGATCATGTAGCAGCTATTCAGGGTTATGGAGATCTTCAGTTTGGGAATTTTTTAATCACTCGAGCTTACTACGTCGAAGGGTTGGGACACAACTTGTTTTCAGTTGGGCAGTTTTGTGATGCAGATTTAGAAGTTGCATTCAGGAGAAACACGGTTTTTATAAGAAATTTGGTTGGTGATGATCTCTTAACTGGTAATCGTGGTACAAATTTGTATGCTATCGACATCAACCAAATGACTTCTACATCACCAATTTGTCTTATGACAAGGGCAACCGAAACTAAGTCCTGGCTGTGGCATAGAAGATTATCCCATCTCAATTTCGACACGATCAACAAGTTAGCCAAAGACAACATCGTCACCGGACTACCTAAGTTCAAATACACCAAGGAACACCTATGTCCATCATGCGAACAAGGAAAAAGTAAAAGAGCATCATATAAACCCAAAACCGTACCTAGTTCGGAAGCAAGGTTACATATGTTGCACATGGACTTATGTGGCCCAATGAGAGTTGAAAGCATTAATGGGAAGAAGTATATTCTCGTTATTGTTGATGATTATTCAAGATATACTTGGGTAAAGTTTTTGAGATCAAAAGACGAAGCACCAGGCATCATCATCACCTTTCTGAAGCGTATTCAAGTTCTACTTCAAGCTCCAGTAAGGATTGTAAGAACAGATAATGGCACAGAAATCACTAATCAGGAGTTAAGAAACTACTTTGAAGATGTGGGAATCACTCACCAAACATCAGTTGTTAGAACTCCACAGCAGAATGAGGTAGTTGAAAGAAGAAACCGAACTCTTGTGGAAGCTGCTCGCACAATGCTGATTTTTTCTAGTGCACCACTATTCTTATGGGCTGATGTTGTAGCCACTGCTTGCTTTACTCAAAATCGATCCCTAGTCCATCCGAGATTCAATAAAACCCCATATGAGCTAGTGAACAACCGTAAACCTGACATCTCTTACCTTCACGTGTTTGGCGCTTTGTGCTATCCGACGAATGACAGAGAAGATCTAGGGAAGTTAAAAGCTAATGGTGATATTGGAATCTTCATTGGATATTCTGAAAACTCGAGGGCATTCAGGGTGTATAATAGAAGAACGAAAAAGATAATGGAGACGATGAATGTGAAGTTTGACGAGATTTCACAAATGGCTTATGAGAGATACGCTCTAGAACCCGCGCTTAATCCGATGGCTTCTATTCAAAACGGATTAGGACCCGAACCAAACATGCAGACTTCTGGACACATCAGTTCAGGACTCGTACCTAATGGAGCTCAGTCAACAAACACGGACAAACCTTCAGAACAAGAACTGGAAAATTTCTTCTAGTTAATGCTTGATGAATATTATGGTGGAACTTCGACAAATGCATCTCAACAACATTCCGCTGCACCCGCTCAAAACCATCAACCACCACCACCATCACAAGATGCATCTACTACAATCGAAGCTGAAGCACCAATTCCCTCAGCATCATCAACATCTACTCCAGCAACTCCAGTTATTGAAACTGATCTACCAAGAGTTGATGAGCAAAACCAAAACACAAATTTTCAAGAAGAACCAACAAATAATTCAAACAGTGATGCGTTAGAAGAAGTATTTGAAAACCCGTTTGCAACAGACTCTGTTGAATCTTCTTCAAGGTTACAAGAACCGTCTAACACACATACGTTAAACCCAAGGTACCCTTCTACGTTTCAATGGACAAAAGACCATCCAATAGAACAAGTTATTGGTGAACCTTCAAAGCCAGTTCAGACAAGGAGACAACTTGCCACCGATCTCGAATTGTGCATCTACGTTTGCTCAATCAGCCTCAAAGAACCTAAGAACATTCGGGAAGCAATGGCAGAAAACCCTTGGATTGAAGCGATGCAGGAGGAATTTCTTCAATACCTGTTACATGACAGTTGGGAACTTGTTGAACGACCACTTGATAAACGAGTTCTTGATCTCAAGTGGTTGTGGAAGAACAGACTGGATGAGGAAATGACTGTTATTCGCAACAAAGCTCGTCTCGTGGCTAAAGGTTATCCACAAGAAGAAGGGATAGATTTCGAGGAATCATTCGCGCCTATAGCCAGACTTGAAGCAGTCCGGATTTTCTTAGCCTATGCCGCTCACAAAAACATCACAGTCTATCAGATGGACATTAAGACTGCTTTCTTGAATGGAACTCTGAAAGAAGAAGTGTATGTGAGTCAGCCAGAGGGATTTGTTGACAAAGATCATCCAGACTACGTCTACAAGCTTAAGAAAGCAATTTATGGTTTAAAACAAGCTCCAAGAGCGTGGTATGATGAACTATCATCTTTCTTGCTCAAAAACAATTTCACAAAAGGAACGGTTGATGACACCTTGTTTATCAAAAAATTCAAAGATGACATTTTGATCGTTCAAATTTACGTGGACGACATTATTTTTGGATCAACCAATCCTAACCATTCAAAACATTTTGAAAATCTCATGAAAAGCAAATTTGAAATGTCCATGATGGGGGAACTAAAATTCTTTCTTGGTTTACAAATACATCAATCCCCTCGTGGTATTTTTATCAATCAAGCTAAATATACAATAGAGATTTTGAAAAAACATGGAATGGAAAATTGTGATTCTGTTGGTACACCAATGGTCACTTCACCAAAAATAGGTGCTGATTTGTTTGGGAAACCCATTGATCCGAAGAAATATCGGAGCATGATCGGTTCTCTCATGTACCTAACTGCTAGCCGACCCGATATTCAATTTGCTGTTTGTTTGTTAGCACGGTTTCAGGCGAAGCCTACCGAACTTCACCTCAAAGAGGTTAAACGGATCTTTCGGTACCTACGAAGCACCATTAACATGGGACTTTGGTATCCGAAGGATTCGGGGTTTAATCTAACAGCATTTTCAGATGCAGACCATGCTGGTGATCAAGTTACAGCAAAGAGTACATCAGGTGGAGCACAATTTTTGGGTGAAAAGCTAGTAAGCTGGTCTTCAAAGAAACAAGATTGTACTGCACTTTCAACCGCCGAAGCCGAGTATGTGTCTCTATCTGCGTGTTGTGCCCAAGTTCTTTGGATGCGGACACAGCTCACAGATTATGGCTTTACTTTTGACAGAATACCTATGTATTGTGACTCAAAAAGTGCCATAGCCATCTCGTGCAATCCCGTACATCACTCTAAGACGAAGCATATCAAAGTCCGCTACCATTTCATCAAAGAACACGTGGAAGAGGGTACTGTTGAATTATTTTTCGTTAAGACTGATTACCAACTCGCCGATCTATTTACTAAAGCCCTTCCAAAAGAAAGGTTTGACTATTTAGTTCGACGAATTGGCATGCGAAGCCTAACTCCTGAGGAGCTAGAACGTCTTCTCGAATCTTCTTGAAAAATGTTTTTCAAAATCGCTTCGCTGTAAATATTTTTGAAAAAACAAAATACAAAATTTGAAAAACCAACAAAAACAAAATACAAAAATATAAAATTTTCAAAAAATACAAAAACAATATAAAATCAAAAAATACAAAAATATTCTTCTCACGACATGTCTCTCGTATAAATCAATATTCTGTACGTTTCTAGAAATGTCATTCAACAATGATACGGACATGTACCGATGCTTGAGTGGGAGTTCTTTAAAATGTTTTTCTAAAATATGTCGTTTCTCAAAATTCTCTTCACAATGGCTTTCGTATACTTCAGTACGAAACCCGTACTTAAACGATGACTTCTGATTATTTTCAAATCAAGGACTCGTACGTTCAATGACGAACTCTTTTTCAAAAAGTTCGAGTCTAAACAAACGAAAAAGATTTCAAGTATAAACTCGTTTTCAAACAAAATTCTTGAGCACTTTTTCAAGATTGTTCAAAAGATTTCTCAAAATCTCTCAAAATTAGTGCTCAAGATAACTCCCTCAAAACCCTTAAGTAATTTTAAAATGTGCTATCATTAAGGGGGAGTACAAAAACAAAAATGTTCCGTATTCATGCAAAATTAAATTTGTCTTTCTCTCCAAAAAGCTTTTTTACTCAGTTGATATCAAAAATATCACAATATGCTATTTTTGAGGGGGAGAAGACATGATTAAAATGTGATCAAAGATGTTTAAAGATTGTGACTGAATCTCAAAAGAGCTCGACTCAGATAGTACCAATGAATTGACGAAGCTTAAAATGTCAGTAATCGAAAAGACTTGTCCTGGACGGGTAATAATTTCAAGCTAGTCTAACTAGTGATGTAAGCGTGTCTCGAATAGGACTTGTCAGAGTAGAATGTACCATATCGAGAGACTTTCTTTGGACTTGACCAGGACGGGTAATAACTTCAAGCTAGTCTAACTAGTGATGTAAGCGTGTCTCGAATCGGTCATGTTCACTGAAAGTGGATCAATTCAAAAAGTGCAAACTTCTCCCGCATGTGCAAATTTCTTAAAAATTACATGAGCACATGTGAAGGGGGAGTCCTTCAAATGAAATTCAAAACTCTCAAAGTGGTAACAACAACGTGTTTTATTATCATAAACACTTTGAGAGATTTTCAATAAATGGTTTCATGGCAATGATAGGATAGTCATGGAGTTATAAGGTGACTAAGGTTAGGAAAAACCGTCCTATGATCCGCCAGAGCCGGAGGGATCTACCCAAGGACAATTCCAATAGATTAGAATTAGAAGTCCTTAGGTATGATTGAAAAAAGGAGAAAATGAGAAAGGAGAAAGAAGGGGTTGAAGAATTAAAAAGTAAAGTTGTGAAAAAGGGTGAAAAGAAATAGCCCTCCAAATGTTCAACCTTAGGGCAGACACCGGGTACAACTCATATGCTACTGGCTGTTACCAAGGTGACACTGGTATTGAAGATAAAGACGTCATGGACCCAGTGACACACTGCACTAAACCTTCTTATCCACTCAAGTTCTCTTAAAAGAGCTTGTTTCATTCTCACGGGGAACCGGTGTAATCTATCGACCTGTCTCTTAGAGATGGTTGATATTGAAGCAGGAGACCTCTCCCTAATCTCCGCATAGGAAACCAAATGTGCACTTATCGAGTCAAGAGCCCCGAGATTCATCAAAAGATCTCATAGGAACACATGATATTTCTACACTGGTTGTTCATCATTAAGGACGCCAGATGTAAACTTTAGAGTCCTACGCAGATCTTAGCAATTTGCCAGAACATTTATGAGAGGATTCACTTTTGTGATTCTTAATGATTGAATGGAAATTCCTGCCAGGGTCAACATCAAGCAGCCCTGACAGCAGGTCACTTCGGTAATTCTTTATGGGTTACGCTTAGTGTTCGCGGTGGTTTCAAACGGTCTACAGTCATGGAGTGATCCCCAGCGACTCACCCAGTCATTGAGCTACCTAGTAGGTCTCGTAAGCTCCTTCGGGAGTATTTGACATGGGAACGGCCTTGGTAAGAGTTAGAAGGAGTCTTCACACTATGCTGTTGACGATCTCTAATTCTTATCTGTAAGTACCGGATGTTTTATTGCTAACTGTTTATATGCAGGGACACTTCATCTCCATGGCGACAGATTCCACATGCTCATACATGCATCTCGAAGTCAAAGGAAAGTTCTCACAAAGATCAAAGCAAAGAAAGGTTCAAAGAAAGATTCTACGCCAAAAAGAAGAATCTACTAAGTATAAAGACTAAAGATCAAAGTGAAAGTAAGGGAACTACGTGCAAATAAATATCAAAGTCCAAAGATGTATGAGCATGTTGGAATGGCAGACAACCACCACAGACGCAGAAGTGACGAAAGGCAGACAACGAATGATGAAAAGTCAGTCATCAAATATCACAAAGCATGAAGGAACAAAAACTAAAGACTATTCTACTACGACACACAATGGACAACAACAAAGAACAAAGAAGATCAAATCACGTGGAGCATCATTCGAATGACCACCCCTTAGGGGGAGATTGTTAGCATTAAAAATATATATTGAAAAGTGATGGTCATTCTCATACGTGTAACTTTGTAATGTGTCGTAGTTTACAATAGAATAGTCAAATGGGCTTATGGTTTGGACTAATCTAATAGGTTATAAGTTATGTATTATGGCTAGTCCATAGTTTATGTAAAAGTCCAAGTCCATCACCAAGCCCATCCTAAGGCCCATAAGGTCTTAAGTCTTATGTATAAAAGACACCACACACCTCATTTGTGTGGTGTGCTTGTGTGTGTATTGTGTGTGTTTTTTAATAAAAGTTCTCTTCATCTTATTACTCTTTTTCATATAATCTAACGCCACACATATCTCATCAAGTCACCATCTTTCCTTCTTCTAGTGCTTATATTGGTATTAAAGTTGATATATCTAACGTCCTACAGTGTCCTTGTAGCCGAACCACTATAAATCTCTTGTCTCGCGGTTCGATCTTTCCATCTCTTACTTATTTCATTACTTATCATCGTAATATATTGTGTAGTATTAATTGTTTATATTGTACAAGACTTGAGATCACATATTATCGAATCTATGTTTTTAAAAGCTAAGCAAAACTCTAAAACTAATTTTATAACGAATTAAAAAGACGTAAAACTATTCAACCCCCCTTCTAGTTTTCCACAATTGGTATCAAGAGCCACGTCTAGCAAGATTTTTAAAATATATTGTATTTTAACACTTGTAACGATCTATGGAATCTGAAAAATATTTAGAAGGGCAATCTATGCAAAGACCACCACTATTTGAAAGTGATGGATTTTTATGTAGGAAAAATAGATTCGAAACGTATGTGAAATCAAAAGATCTTGATCTTTGGCATATTATTACCTTTGGTGATTTTTCTCCTATTCAATATAATGTTGAAACTAAAATGAATGAAATTGTATCTTTTGAAGAACAAAATGATGATTTGAAAAAGAAATTAGCAAAAAATAATGAGGCTAAAATGGTAATTTATAATGTGTTACCACGCAAAGAATATGAAAGAATTTTTATGTGTAAAACCGCCAAAGAAATTTGGGATTCTTTACTAATTACTCACCAAGGTAATAGCCAAGTCAAAGATAATAAAATAGATCTTCTTGTACAACAATATGAACAATTTACGATTCCGGAAGAGGAATCAATTGATAATGCTTTTGCTAAGTTTAACACTATCATCACAAGTTTAAAAGCACTTGATGAGACATTCTCTAGTAAAAATTATGTTAGGAAATTTCTTAGGGCATTGCATCCAAAATGGCGAGCTAAGGTCACGGCAATCGAAGAATCAAAGAACTTGATGACGTTATCACTAGATGAACTAATTGGCAACTTGAAGGTTCATGAAGAAATCATAAGAAGAGATTCGGAAACGGTCAAAGTCAAGAAAGAACAAACCAAATCCATTGCTCTAAAAGCCAAAAAGGAACCTAGTGATGATGATGATTCAAGTGACGAAAGTGAAGACGAAGAATATGCAATGGCCGTAAAAGAATTCAAGAAGTTCTTCAAGAGACGAGGAAGATTCACAAGATCATCACGAGACAAAAGAAAAGCATTCCAAAGGAATAGAAGTGACAACTACGGGAAAAGAAAGTGTTTTAGATGTGGAAGTCCAAATCATCTCATTGGCGAATGTTTAAAGCCACCGGGTTATGAAAGTCAAGGTGCTTTTGTTAGTGGAACATGGAGTGATAGTGACAAAGAAGCAGTTGAAAAGCCAAGAGACGAAAAGTGTTTTATGGCAAAAGAAACCGACGAAATATGTTTAGGAATTGACTTGGAACCTGACGAATGGATCAAAGATAGCGAATGTTCGAGGCACATGACGGGGAATCGCAATCTATTCTCTACATACAAGGCATACAATGGAGGTAACGTTATTTTCGGTAGTGACTTACGTGGAAAAATCATTGGCAAAGGTACGATCTCTCAAGACTCACTTACTATTGAAAATGTAGAGCATGTAGATAAATTAGCATATAACTTGCTTAGTGTAGGACAAATATGTGATAATAAATGTAGAGTCACATTTACCGAAGATGATAGCGAAATAGTTAAGAATGGAAAAATTATAGGTAGAGGAATTAGAAAAGGTGGCATATATGTTATGAAACTAGGAAACAAACCTGAGGATAGGATATGCCTAACGACCCTAGATGAAAACTCTACACTATGGCATAGGAGATTAGGACATGCTAACATGCAACAAATACAATCTTTGGCCTCTAAGGAATTAGTTAGAAATTTGCCTAATCTAAAATATGACAAGCATTTTTGTGATGCATGTAAAATTGGAAAACAAGCTCATGCTAGTCACAAAGCCAAGAATATAGTATCCACTACTAGATGCCTAGAATTATTACATATGGATCTTTTTGGTCCATCCGCTGTGCGGAGCTATGGAGGAAACAAATATACCTTAGTGATAGTAGATGACTACTCACGATACACGTGGACTAGGTTTTTAAGTGACAAAACCCAAGCCTTTGAAAAATTCGAAATATTTAGTAAAATGATTCAAAATAAATTAGGATGCTCAATAGTTGCCATTAGGTGGGACCATGGTAGGGAATTTGATAACGAAGTACAATTCGGAAAATATTGCGAGTTAAATGGAATATCTCATAATTTCTCCGCTCCTCGTACTCCTCAATCAAATGGCGTAGTAGAAAGAAAAAATAGGTCACTACAAGAAATGAGTAGAACTATGTTAAATGAACAATCCATCCCACAAAAATTTTGGTGTCACGCCGTAGATACATCAACTTATATTTTAAATAGGGTATCAATTAGAAGAATTCTAGGAAAAACTCCTTATGAGTTATTAAGAGGTAGAAAACCAAACTTAAGCAACTTTAAGGTATTTGGAAGTAAATGCTATATTTTAAACACTAAGGACTATCTCACTATGTTTGATCCAAAATCATATGAAGGAATATTTTTAGGATACTCACAAAATAGCAAAGCATATATAATACTTAACAAACACTCCATGAAAGTAGAGGAATCACTAAATGTAACATTTGATGAAACACCACCACCTCCTAAAACATTACCTTTAGAAGATGATGATTTAGTCGAAGATGAAGCTATTGAGGTTAGTAAAACAAAACCCATAGGAAATGATAATGAAGACATTCACTTAGAAAATAACGAAACTGTTAATATTAAAGAATCTAGATCACATCCATTAGATAATATAATAGGACATCTTAACCAAAGAACCCTTATGTCACAAGCCCAAGATAAAAACAATTTCTTTTGTTTCCTCTCAGCAATAGAACCTAAGAATATTAGCGAGGCTTTAAAGGATGAAAATTAGGTTATAGCTATGCAAGAAGAATTAAATCAATTTAAGGCGAATGATGTTTGGGAATTAGTCCCAAATCCAAAGGATATGACCATCATAGGAACCAAATGGGTATATAGGAATAAGTTAGACGAGAATGGAATAGTTACTAGGAATAAAGCTAGGTTAGTTGTCCAAGGTTATAATCAACAAGAAGGAATTGATTATGACGAAACTTATGCCCCCGTAGCTAGACTAGAATCGATTAGGATATTACTTGCCTATGCTTGTGCCCTAGATTTTAAGTTATTCCAAATGGATGTGAAAAGTGCATTCCTTAACGGTTTTATCAGTGAGGAGGTATATGTGGCACAACCTCCAGGATTCATTGACTTCGCAAAACCTGATTATGTTTATAAGTTAAAGAAAGATTTGTATGGACTCAAACAAGCTCCCAAAGCTTGGTATGATCGATTAAAAGCTTTTCTTATTAAACATGATTATTCCATGGGAATGGTAGATAACACTCTTTTCACTAAAAGGAAAGACCCAAATCTCATCATTGTCCAAATATATGTTGACGACATTATATTTGGATCGACTTGTCAAGACATGTGTGATGAATTTGCCAAAATCATGCATGATGAGTTTGAGATGAGTATGATGGGTGAACTTAACTTCTTCCTAGGATTACAAATAAAACAATTAGAAGATGGAATATTCTTTAACCAATCTAAGTACATTAAGGAAATGCTTATGAAATTTGGCCTAGAAGACTCAAAACCCATGAAAACTCCCATGTCTACGGAGGTAAAGCTCACAAAGGACGATGAAGGTGAGTCCGTAGATAACACCAAGTATAGAGGAATGATAGGTAGTTTACTATACTTGACGGCAAGTAGACCCGATATCATGTTTAGTGTCTGCCTTTGTGCCCGTTTTCAAGATGATCCCAAAACCTCTCACCTAGAAGCGGTTAAGCGTATCTTTCGATACGTTAAAGGCACTATACACTTAGGATTATGGTATCCTAAGGAATCCGGGATAGAAACCATTGTCTATGCGGATTCGGATCATGCGGGAGACTACGTAGATAGAAAGAGTACTAGCGGTATTTGCACGTTTATGGGATGTTGTCTAACGTCTTGGTTTTCGAAGAAGCAAACCGCTCTTGCTATTTCTACCACCGAAGCCGAATATGTAAGCGCCGGAAAGGCATGTCAACAAGCACTATGGATAAAACAAGCTCTCGTAGACTATGGCATTAGGTTAGAAAATGTCCCCATTATGTGCGATAACAAAGGCGCGATAGATTTAAGTAAAAATCCGGTGCAACACTCTAGGACTAAACACATAGAAATACGTCACCATTTTCTTAGGGATAATGTACAAAAAGGAAATATATCTATAGAAAAGGTTGCATCGGAAGACAACATTGCGGATATATTCACAAAACCCCTTAAGCGTGAATTATTCAACCACTTGCGTTTAGGATTAGGAATGATGGAACAAGTTGACTAAATTACATTGAATTAATTCAAATTTATACTTGCATGAAATTTATTTTTCTTCCATTCCACCTTTTCTGAGTCTAGGAATCTATTTCGCACAAAACTAAAGATTGAGAAGATTTATTTTTCTTTGCATAAATTTTTTTTTAGTAAAACTCAATCAATTTTCTCTAAAAATTATTCTCACAATCTAGGAATCACATGAAGATCATTTTCCTTGCATTGTTGACTAATTCTAAAAAAAAAAAAAAAAAAAAAAAAAAAAAAAAAAAAAAAAAAAACATTGTATTTCAAAATCATGCATAAACTCTCACATAAATTGTCAAGATATATAATCTAATATATGTCTTTGACATTCATGATCGAGCAAAAATTGAATCAAGGAGATCATTTGGATTGTTTCTTAGGATCGTTATTTCTTTTTACTTCTAGGAGTCGAAACAATCACAACTCCACATTGTTGCATATAGACACTCACTAGGACAAATTCACTAATAATGGTGTCATCTTGATCCATCACTAGTTTTTCACTCACTAATTGCCTTTGCCTTTAATCTAAGATAGGTGCCTTAGGAAGCTTAAGTGTGCTTGCCTTTACTTACCTCCTATTGCTTATTATGTGTTGATTATTTGCTCTTTTGCCTATGTGTTTTTGCATGCATGCTATATCTTGATTAGATTAGACTCTATATTGCCTAAGAGAATTGAACTTGCTTGAATTCTAATCCAAACACATAACCTTTCTGCAAATTTTCTGCCAAAAACCCAATTCTGGCAACCTGGAAATCACCAGATGGGCGGCCCCCTTAATTTTGTAAGGCGGCCCCCTTAATCATTAAGGGGACCGCCCCCTAATTAAGGGGACCGGCCATCTGATGGTCGGGTTTACAGAATCTTTTCTGCTTTTTAGCCCATTTCAACCTACATTTCCCAATCTTCACCAACACAATTTGTCCTAATCTCCCAAACAAACTTTATCCATCCATAAACATACAAATCTTACACTATAAATAACCCCAATCCTCAAAACTCTTTACTCATCCCTTCATGGCTTCTCCAAACAAACCCAAACCAAAAGCCTCAAGGCTTGCAAGAATGACGGAAAAACCCGTTTGGCGAAGAAAAAGCCCTCGAAACAAATCCATCATAACAAGTGAAGTTGGAAGTCATTCAACACCACCAACCACTTACTTCCTAAACTTTCCACCACACTCACAAGGACATTCATTTGATCCTACTTACAAACCATACAACATTGGCCAAACATCTTCCTTCATGCCAAATCACTCACCTCATCCTCAAATCCCTTGTAATGATCCATACAAGGTTGATCAACCATCCCATTACAACTTCAACTACACAAACCCAATTCATCCATATAAACACAATGACTTTCTCCACACTACCACGGAAAAGCAAAAGTTCCGTGATGAAATATCACAAATCCATGATCTTAGTGATCTCAATGCCATGCATCTTGCACAACACAACAAAGGGCAACCTCCGTCATCACCCTATAACAATTGCCTTCCTCACTCTCTCAACTTGGATCAAGTTATAAACCACACTCACTATTGCCCTTGTTGCATCTTTCTCCAAAAATAAATCCTTTACTTGAGTGAAGATATTTCTTGGATTGAATATCTCCTCACTCGACCTCATCCCATTCCACCCCTAACACGATACAATATCGTAAGGGCCACCTCTTCCGCTCCATACCTTACTCCATATCTCTCTCCATCTAACAACTAAGCTTTATGCTTATGCTATCCTTCAAGCAAATAAAACAATCAACCATGAGTTGCAAGCAAGTTCAAGTGCTCTTTCTAGGCAATATAGGACTATGTATTTTCATTTGTTTTTATTATGATTAATATGCCCTAAGCATATTAAATGTTGTAATCATTTCTATAATGCTTGAATGAATCTATGTTTAGTTGCATAATTATTGCCTTGCATATATGTGTATCTTGCTCTCTTCAAATATTTTTGTAGCAAAGATCTCCATAGCTCGTTCCCTTGGTTCTCTCAAATGAGGGGGAGCATACATCAAGGGGGAGCATTCTACCCGTTTAAACTTCCCTCGCGAAGCTTACTCGGCTTAACCTTTTTAATTTTACAAAAAGGGGGAGAAGAGAAATGTAAACTCTATAATACTTGTCTAAAAAAAACAAGTTTTAGATATATTGAGTTTAAGGTTTTGTAATAATCAAAAAGGGGGAGATTGTTGACATAAATAATGCCTAAAAACATTATTAACATGTTATCAATATCTCTATGTTTTAATTATCACAAAATATAAACTCATAGAACTAAAACTTGTGACATAAACAAGTATTTAGTGATTAATATTTCTCTTTACATCCAAATCACTTAAGGTATGAATAAACAAAGTGTTTAGTGCAATTTATGATCAAAGGGGTATTTAATTAACTAATGCAAAGTTTATTTAATTATATAAACATATTATATATTTTTGAAAAACACTTTTGGTAATAAAGAAAAATGTTTTATTCATACTAAATATATGAATTCAAATTTTTAACCAAAATCAGTTAGTTTTTCACCAAATAAACTTTCTCCGCTAAAAGACAAAGATTCTGGCCATTTCAGCTGGGCGGCCCCCTTAATTATAAGGGGCGGTCCCCTTAAAATTAAGGGGACCGGCCTTGATTTAAGGGGACCGGCCACGCTCCTCTGTTAGAATCTTCTGCCTATAAATACCACCTTAACCCTTGATTTTTTCCTCACCTTTTGCACTTCTAAACTTTCTGATCTAGATCCAAATCTCCATTCTTTTATCCTTTGATCATAAGTGTATAATTCTTTGTTTCAAAGTGATCCAACCTTCATCCTCTCAAGTGCAAGTGAAGAATACTTCTATCCCTCAAGACAAGAAGTATTACAACTTGTTGTGATCTCCACATCCAAGTTGTTGGTGCATCATCAAAGATCATTTACATTATTCTTTGTGAAAATTGTTGTGAATATATGATTGTAGATAGTTGTGTTAGATATAGATTGTGTGATTAGTTAGTAGCTTGGTGTGAAGAAGAAAAGCTAGGTACTAGATTGGTGTGAAGAAGATAGGTGTGGAGTAGTTAGTTGTGAAGTAGATTGATTTGAAGAAGTTGTGTAACACCCTGAAATTTGATTAAGCAGCGGAAGTCTAATCGGGATCATTACAGTTTAGTACACAGTCATACTCATAGGAAACAATTCAAAAGATAGTCAATATCATTCCATGAAAACTCAAATATTCAGAGTTACAAACATTTTTCCAAAATGTTAATTGTTTAGCAAAAGAAGTGATGAGTTTGTAAAGAATGACATAATTATTGAAATCAAAAGGGAGGTCCTGTGCCCTTTGCCAGCTCCGTACCGCCATGCTTGCTAATTTCTTGAGATAAACATGCTTAAAAAGTCAACACAAAGGTTGAGTGAATCCATAGTAGTTTAAATAGTAATAGTGTGAACACAAGTCAAGCATTTGAAATAAACAAGCCAAGATAGACAGGTCTTGACTAATCGGGTGAAATATTGCTCCTAAGCCTCACAAAACGCAAGCCTTAACATTGATTTGACATATCATACAGATAATAACAATCATCTACACCACAGCGGATGTAAATGACAAGGGGCCATCGGTGACAGGAAATGTGCCAAATTTCCATAATACCTCGAATATAGCATACCTCCTGCCAAGTGATCACCTTGACAGAGGCGGGCTGCCATTCCAATAGATCTATCAACTATATTCGCGCTCACTCGCAAGTGATTAAGGTTCGTGATATGAGGGACTTGTAGCACAGGTGTCAACTTAGGCAATATCAGGTGATAACAGCATACAGAAAAATACTTGTGTTCGATTTATAGCATGTATCTCCCCACGGGGTTTAAAAACAATTAAAATGTGGGACCATGAACTCACCTGAAAGGTGCGTAATCACAATGGGGCTCAAAAGTGATGGTGTATTGCTATGACTAGCAATGAAATTCCTCCGACTTGCGACCTAAATAATACATTGTAATCGGTGTTTTAGATTCGTGTTGCAAATGACGGTGATATGTCACGCGTACGGTGATATCCGTTTCGGGTGTCTTATGATATTACAAAATAACGTCACATAGTCATTTGTGGCGTGTTACGAACCGGTGTTTGATAAATATTAACTCGTTGTGAAAATAATATCGTTTAAAAATATTTATAGTTAAATATTTTTAATAAGGTTATATATATATTAGAGTTAAAGAAAAATGTATATATGTATTTATATAAATTATATGAAATAATTTATTATAAAAATATTCCTCGTCACAATTTAACCCTTAACTTTTACAAAATTACACTTTGTACCCTTGGTTAAAGAGTAATTGCAATTTGGTCCTTTTTGTACATCTTTCATTTTATTCCCTTGACTTTGGTCAAATGACCATTTTTACCCTTAGTTTCCAAAAGAATTCGATTTAGTCAAGTTTGGTTAGAAAGTTTGCAACTTTGACAATTTAAGTCCCTTAACGTGGGACCTTTTGCAAAAATAGTCCTTGATGAAAATCCTTGAAAACTCACCTTTTTATTTTGATATAGATAGCATTTAAAAACTTGTAAAAACTTAAATTCGGTATTTCTATCCCTCGCTATTTTTCCAATTTCAAGTCAAAATCTTATTTGAAAAAAAAAATGAGTTGGGCTCGTTAGCCCGTCTTAGGACCAAACGATGTTTAGTTCAAATAAAAGACTAGGTTCGAGTAAGGTTTAGTTTTGGTCTCGTTAACATGATATAAGGTCGAGTGAGTTTTGCATGTTGGGTTAGTTCGGTTAAAGGTGGGTCGTACGTGTAGAAACGAAATGGTGAGGGCATTTCTACGGGTGTTAAGGCATGTGGGAGAAGTCGTTATAGTGTAATGAAAGTGTTAACTCAATATTATGTGTGCGTCGTGTGAAGGTGATATGCATGAGTCGAGTATATGTAAAGAAATGAAAGGAATGGAAATCAACTTACAACACCAAAGTGGTGGCGATGAGGCCGTGTGTACGAGACAAACGATCAAGCAATGTGGTACTCCTTTCCCCGTCTAGCAATTCTTTGATTCACAAGAGTTACCCAACTCGTTCCAATCCAAACCTTAGCTTATGTCCTCCTTGATCCTTCTCGACATCAACACAAACGAAAGCAATAGAGTGTTTGACTTAGAAGTTTTGTGGAATTGGGAGTGTGTGAGTTTTTAGCATTTAATGTGGCTTTTATAGGGTGGTGAGGGTGGTTCGAATGTCTCCAAGAGACACAACATTCTTCGAGTGGTCTTGTCTTGCTCGACATAGTTGTCTAACCTTCTTTGTGTGTTGTCAAGTCGAGTTGCAAAGATTTGGGGGCTACATTCCATGTCAACGCTAGACACTTAGCAAAAATTAGGCATGTGTGTACTTTGAAGATTTGTTTAAGGAACATGTTAGTGGTTTATGAAACATTCGATCCCATGGGTATAGAACTGTGTGTGTGTAATTCGAGTGACCAAAGGTTTGACGGCTCCATGGTGGTTCATTGTAGGGTGTTACAAAGTCAACTAGAAGTAGCATGCTTAGTGTTGTGTGAGTAGGGAACCAAAGATTTCAAACGTGTGTATATTACTTATGTTGAAAACGAGTTGTTCGTTTGAGTTACATGCTGCGCAAAAGAGAAACAAGCAACAGCCAGTGGGCTTTAGAACTCAAGGCCCAAACAAAACATGTGAAGATAAAGTTGGAGTGGGCTTGTGGTGTGCTCGGCCCAAGAAAAGAAAGAAAGAAAATCGTGTGGGCTTGGGGTGTATTCGGCCCAAAAATGGAGGGGTGTCGGTGATTCGTAAAATGGTGAAATTGATTTTGGTATCGGTGTCGGTTCATGAAAACCAAAAATATATAGGTGATGTCGTCATACGTATATATATACTTATATATACATAGTAATGATACTTGTAATAGTTAATATATACATAATGTCATATATATATATATATATATATTAATAATTTCTCGGTGTTCACTTTGGGTGTCGGGTCGCAAGTGGGAGTTCACCGGTGTTAACCTCATTGGGTGATATCCAAGAGTGACAATCGGGTGTTATCGGGTGACAATACACAATCGGGTGCTAAACAAACGGTGTTTAAAACATTCGGGTGTTCAAACAAACAGTGTCTCATATAAAAATTTCAAATTAGCCTGCAAAAATGGTTTAGTTTAGAGTAGTGTTGGCAATTAGCATAAATAAATGACCTGGGATTTTATGGTGTATTACAGTACCCACCCGTTAGATTGGATTCGTCCCGGAATCCAAAGTTGAATCGGTGCTCGGGGTTGTCTCATCAAACAGTTGTGGATATTTGGCACGCATTTGATCCTCGCGCTCCCATGTGTACTCGGGTCCTCTCTTAGAGTTCCATCTGACCTTAACAATGGGAATGCGACTATGCTTAAGTCGTTTGACCTCCCTATCCATAATCTCAACGGGTTCCTCAATAAAGTTCAACTTATCATCGATTCTGATTTCTTTCAACGGAATCACGAGTGTTTCATCCGATAAACACTTTTTCAAATTTGACACGTGGAAGGTGTTGTGTATTCTACTGAGTTCCTCAGGTAATTCAAGTTTGTATGCCACGGGACCGATCCTTTCAATGATTTCGAAGGGTCCAACGTATCTTGGGTTTAACTTTCCACGTTTTCCAAACCTAATCATTCCTTTCCAAGGTGATACCTTAAACATGACCTTGTCTCCAACTTGAAACTCTATTGGTTTCCTTCGCACATCGGCATAACTCTTTTGCCGATCCCTGGCGGCTTGTAGTCGTTGTCTAATCTTCACTATTTTCTCAGTGGTTTCGAGAATCAACTCGGGACCTGAGAGTTGTACATCTCCAATCTCAGCCCAACGAACTGGTGATCTACACTTTCTTCCATAAAGTGCTTCAAACGGTGCAGCCTTAATGCTAGCGTGATAACTGTTGTTATATGAAAATTCTGCTAACGGTAGGTGTCTATCCCAGCCTTTTCCAAAATCAATCACACATGCCCTAAGCATGTCTTCCAGGGTTTGTATAGTCCTTTCACTTTGACCATCAGTCTGTGGATGGTAAGCTGTACTCATATCTAACTTAGTTCCCAAGGCTTTCTGTAAAGATCGCCAAAAGTTAGACGTGAAACGGCTGTCTCGATCGGAGATAATAGAAATCGGCACTCCATGCCGGGAAACTATCTCCTTAAGGTACAAATGTGCAAGAACGTCCATATCATCAGTCTCTTTGATTGGCAAGAAGTGCGCTGACTTCGTGAGACGATCAACAATAACCCAAATAGTGTTCAACCCACTCGATTTCTTGGGTAATTTTGTAATGAAGTCCATTGTAATCCTTTCCCATTTCCACATTGGTAGCTCGGGTTGAACCAAAAGACCGGATGGTTTTTGATGTTCAGCTTTTACTCTTGAGCAGGTCAAACACTTACCGACATACTCAGCAATGTCAGCTTTCATGTTTGGCCACCAATACAACTTCTTTAAATCTTGATACATCATGTCTGAACCAGGATGAATGGAATATTTAGACTTATGAGACTCATGCATGATGAGGTCTCGTATTCCTCCATACAATGGAATCCAACTTCTGTCCTTGAAACACAGCCTTCCATCTGGTTTCTTGACAAATCCATACGTGCTTTCTGGCATGCCGTAAATCTTCTCGTGAGGTCTATTCTCTTCCTTAAGGGCCTCAGTTTGAACTTTAAAAATTTGAGACGGAAGCGGTGATCTAATTGTCATACCCAATGACCTAACTCTGAGGGGTCTAAGTCGTTCCTTTCGACTCAAGGCATCTGCTACAACGTTTGCCTTCCCCGAGTGATAACGGATCTCACAATCATAGTCACTTAGCAACTCTAGCCATCGACGTTGCCTCATGTTCAACTCCTTTTGATCCAAAATGTGCTGAAGACTCTTGTGATCGGTGAAAACCGTACACTTGGTTCCATATAGGTAGTGTCTCCAGATCTTAAGAGCGAATACCACCGCTCCTAATTCTAGATCATGAGTAGTGTAGTTCTCCTCGTGGGGTTTAAGTTGTCTAGAAGCGTAAGCGATTACTTTAAGTCTCTGCATCAATACGGCACCCAAACCTTGGATTGATGCGTCACAATATACCACGAAGTCCTCACTTCCTTCGGGTAATGCTAATATCGGTGCCTCACAAAGCTTCTGCTTCAAAAACTGAAATGCCGATTGTTGTTCATCTCCCCATTCAAACTTCTTCTTCTTCTGTGTTAGCTCAGTCAAAGGTTTAGCAATCCTTGAAAAACCTTCAATAAATCTCTAATAATAACCGGCAAGACCTAAAAATTGACGTATCTCGGTAGGACTCGTTGGTGACGCCCAATTTTTAACAGCTTTGATCTTGGCGGGGTCAACATGAATACCCTTACTGTCGATAACATGCCCAAGAAATTGTACTTTCTCAATCCAAAAATCACACTTGGAAAATTTGGCGAATAATTTCTCTTCTTTGAGCAGTGTTAGTATAGCCTTCAAGTGTTCTGCGTGCTCTTCCTTACTACGTGAGTAAATAAGGATATCATCGATGAATACAATCACGAACTTATCCAAATAGGGTTTGCACACTCGGTTCATTAAGTCCATAAATACAGCGGGTGCATTTGTTAGACCAAATGGCATTACTTGGAACTCGTAGTGACCGTACCTTGTCCTAGAAGCCGTCTTAGGGATGTCTTCTTCCCTAACTCTCAGTTGGTGATAACCCGATCTCAAATCAACCTTCGAGTAGACACTCGATTATTGCAGTTGATCAAACAAATCGTCAATCCTTGGCAACGGATATCGATTCTTAATCGTCAGCTTGTTCAACTCACGATAATCGATACACATCCTGAAGGTTCCATCCTTCTTCTTCACAAACAACACCGGGGCTCCCCACGGTGATGAACTAGGGCGAATAAATCCTTTATCCGACAATTCCTCCAATTGTCCAGATAACTCCTTCATTTCTGACGGTGCTAGCCTATAGGGTGCTCGTGCTACGGGTGCGGCTCCTGGCATCAAGTCAATTTGAAATTCCACTTGACGAGTCGGCGGAAGGCCAGGCAAGTCCTCAGGGAAAACTTCTGGAAAGTTCCTGACTACTGGCACATCGTCGAGTCGCTTCTCTTCCGACTTCTTCTCGGTGACTTGAGCTAAAAAGACTTTACATCCTCGTTCGATGTACTTCACAACTTTGACGTAAGAAACGATGCTCAAACGTGTCTTGCTTCGCTCTCCGCGAACAATCAGGGTTCCTTTATTCAGTAGGATGTGAATGACCTTTTCGTCACAGATGATCTTAGCGCGGTTCTCGGATAACCAATCCATTCCTACAACGACGTCAAAACTACCGAGTCTAATAGGCATAAGATCAATGGAAATGGGGTGTCTAATAGTCGTAGGGTGCAACGTCGGAGTATAGTGTTAGTGCTCACTAGCTTTCCATCGGCTAGTTCAATCTCATACGTGGTGTCTAGTTGGGTGGGTGTAATATTAAGCAGGGGTGCAAGGGAAATAGATACAAAACTTTGATCAGCTCCGGAATCAAATAAAACTTTAACGAGGCGGTTGTTTAGAAAGAACGTACCCGTGACTACATTCGGATCTTGTTGGACATTTCCATCTCCCAGCACGTATGCTCTCCCACTTGCATTGTTGTCCTTACTACGGCACTGATGCTTATAGTGTCCTTTCTCTCCACAAGCATGGCATACGACAGCCACGGGTTGCAAGTTACTCCGGTCGCCTTGCAATCTTGTGTCTTATGTCCAGTCCTTGAACACTTCCCGCACTTAGCATAGCAGGGTCCATTGTGATGCATCTTACACTTGTCACAGAATGGTAGAGGTCCAACATACCTAGTATCCTTAACTGGTGCGGCGACATAAGCTCTGACAGCTTCCTGTCGTCGGTTCTGTTGGTTGTGGTGGGTGTTTCTGTCATGGTGGTAGTTACGGTTGGGATTACGGTTGTTGCTGTTGTTGTTGTTGTTGTTGTTGTTGTTGTTGTTGTTGTTGTTGTTGTTGTTGTTGTTTGTCTTCCGATCATCAAACTTCCTTTTGTGATCGTTGTTCCCCTGAGCAGAGTTACGCTTAATCTCCCGGTCTAGCAGTCTTTGGGCAATGGACATTGCTTCATCCAAAGATTGAGGCTTAGACGAGGTGACATTTCCCTCAATGCTCCTGGGTAATCCCTCAATGTACCTTTCCAACAACTTTTCCAAATCGGGAACCTTTGAAGGGCAAAGTGTGGCAAGCTCCTGAAATCGCCTATCATAAGCCCTGAGATCATTTCCTTTCACAACCAACGTGTGAAACTCATCCTCTAACTTCTTGATCTCACCTCTAGGGCAAAACTTCTTCAACATCTTCTCCTTAAAGTCAGCCCAGGTAATCTGATAGGCCTCCTCCACTCCTATCTTCTGAGCAGTTGCATTCCACCAAGACAACGCGTCTTCCAACAATGTTCCAGTAGCAAACGAGACTCGGCTTTCAGCGGCACAACCGCTCCTCACAAACACAGTCTCAGTTCGCTCAAACCATCGAGCAAGCTCTGTTACTCCTTCAGTTCCTTTGAAGTGAGATGGTTTACAAGCTATGAAGTCCTTATAGGTGCACTTCCGAGTCGCAGCGGACTCGCTCTCAGCAGTGGCTCGGTTATTGCTACTAGTTCGTACCATTGCAGCAGCCTGCTCTTCTAAAGCTGCAGCAACACTGTCGGCAACCAACTTTCTGATAGCAACTTGGGTCATAGCGGGTGACGAGGTAGCAGTAGCGGTTTTCCTTGGGGCCATAACTCTATAAAATCGTAAGTGCATAAGTACAAATCCCAAACATCAATAACAAGAGAAATAGTGTAGCCAAACTCATAATAGTCGAGATCATTACAAAGTACATATCACAACAACACCATAAATACATACATCAACATAAACCATATCATTCATAAATAAACATCACGACATGTAACAACACACATGGAAATTATAATGAATCTCAATATGGGAGCATAATAAAAGATCAAACAACTAGAACATCATAAATCAATATCAATACGTTACAATCGTAACCAACATAAAGTTATAATAATTTTTGAATTCATTGTTACAAAACAATAAGTTACAACAATTATTAATGCCACAGGCGGCAAGTTAAGATGTCTCTGTAAGTAATGACATGTCATAGATCTATGAAGGTCCAGGTGCGCCTCTTGATCTCCTCTTCAGCTCTCTGATGATCCTGATCATCCCCAACATCTCCATATCTCTGGATCTCTCACGGGCCTGAATCTCCTCAATAATGGCTGAAAGTGTGTGGATGGTAGAACTAGATGCGGCTAACTCCTGTGCCTGATGCTCCATCATCTCCTATGTAATGGCCACAATCGCTCTCAAATCATCTATCTCATGCCTCTGAATATCTAGTCGATGACCAAACTCAGTGATGGTAGCCTGTACCTCCTCGATCTCTATCCCCATCATCTCAAATACCATTTCTAAAGCTGTCCTATGAACCACGAGGTTCGTGACCTCCTCCTGCATACACTCTATCCTCTCCAAGGATATATCCTCAATAACACTCAACAGCTCGTCAAGACGATCCTCATGTCTCACTAATCTAGCAGCCAAAAGAGGGATAGTATGGTGTATCGGCTCCCCAGTAACCGGTAACACCGCTGAAGGGCCATCTCCAAGCTCAGCAGCCCTAGGCGATCCCTCAACCAATCTCCATCTACGTATGTAATCTAACAAAAACGACCATCGACGAGCATCAACCAATCTATGAATGCCGGGTGAGGTGGGTGTCTCAGTGGGAGCAGGTGATGGTACAGGTGATGTAGCAGGTGATGGTATCGGTATAGTGGTAGTCTGAGAGTAGAAAACTGTAGGTGGTGGCATGGGTGGCAAAACCTCAGAGGTGTGGGGTGCGGTGTAAGTAGGCAACATGTACGGATGTGGCTCAGGTGGGGGTGATACAGGTGATGGTGGGGGTGTTGGTGATGCCACAGGTGTCAAATCTGGCAAAGAAACAGGTGGTAATACAGATATGGGTGATGATACAGGTGTAGGTACAGGTGTAGATACAGGTGGTGTAATAGTGGGAGCAGGCAAAAAGCAGACTCGTTTCCGAGCCGTGCATTTGCGGGTATAGTCTCCCTCATGATATCGAAATAACTCACCGAAAGGCTCAGGCTCATAGGGCTCAAGAATCCTCACTCGCTTGCGCCGACGAATCGGTGCAGGCGGGGATGATGGTGGAATAGAAGCAGCAGTGTCAGAAGTATCGGAGTCAGAAGACTCGTCATCAGCATCTGAACCGGTGTGGTGACTAGCAGGTGGTGTAGGACGATCATCAGCCACAAGAAACTGCTGAGACGTCAGGTACTGGTCATAAAGGTACTGTCCCTGTGTCATGGGTCCACAGACAGGACGAAAAAGAGGCTGAATAGCAAAAGAATCAATGGGTGTAGAAGCAACCTCACCCTCCTCAAAGGGCTCGGTGTCAGCAGACGGGTCTCCAGATGGAACAGGAGATGGTATAGCAGGTGATACAGGTTGGGTGTCATTGTCAGAATCATGGGTGTCTCGGGTGTCATGGGTGTCATAGTCAGATAAGTCAATAGTAGGGTGAGTGGATGATGCTGGTACGACGTCGTCACTGTCGGACCAAATAATAACCGGGGGCGACATGGTACTGTAATATCCCAAAAATAGTAGTAATATAAGTCATTTAGTCTACATAATGCTATATGCACAGTGATCATGGTGTCATAGTGAGCTAAATGCAATGGGTGCTAAAAATCAAACCTTAAAACATAACGTTGGCAAGCGCTGGCACGGAGGGCACTTCGGTGATAAATAGTTTGTTTAAAAATCCGGTGAGGTTATAGTCCAATGTTTTGAAAAATCATTTGGTTCTCTATAACCATGGCTCTGATACCAATCTGTAACACCCTAAAATTTGATTAAGCAGCGGAAGTCTAATCGGGGTCATTACAGTTTAGTACACAGTCATACTCATAGGAAACAATTCAAAAGATAGTCAATATCATTCCATGAAAACTTAAATATTCATAGTTACAAACATTTTTCCAAAATGTTAATTGTTTAGCAAAAGAAGTGATGAGTTTGTAAAGAATGACATAATTATTGAAATCAAAAGGGAGGTCATGTGCCCTTTGCCAGCTCCGTACCGCCATGCTTGCTAATTTTCTGAGATAAACATGCTTAAAAAGTCAACACAAAGGTTGAGTGAATCCATGGTAGTTTAAATAGTAATAGTGTGAGCACAAGTCAAGCATTTGAAATAAACAAGCCAAGATAGACAGGTCTTGACTAATCGGGTGAA
Organism: Artemisia argyi; assembly: GCA_030686995.1. Taxonomy (NCBI): domain Eukaryota; kingdom Viridiplantae; phylum Streptophyta; class Magnoliopsida; order Asterales; family Asteraceae; genus Artemisia; species Artemisia argyi. The sequence continues at coordinate 21,600,029 of CM060676.1, forward strand.
ATATTGCTCCTAAGCCTCACGAAACGCAAGCCTTAACATTGATTTGACATATCATAAAGATAATAACAATCATCTACACCACAGCGGATGTAAATGACAAGGGGCCCTCGGTGACAGGAAATGTGCCAAATTTCCATAATACCTCGAATATAGCACACCTCTTGCCAAGTGATCACCTTGACAGAGGTGGGCTGCTATTCCAATAGATCTATCAACTATATTCGCGCTCACTCGCAAGTGATTAAGGTTCGTGATATGAGGGACTTGTAGCACAGGTGTCAACTTAGGCAATATCAGGTGATAACAGCATACAGAAAAATACTTGTGTTCGATTTATAGCATGTATCTCCCCACGGGGTTTAAAAACAATTAAAATGTGGGACCATGAACTCACCTGAAAGGTGCGTAATCACAACGGTGCTCAAAAGTGATGGTGTATTGCTATGACTAGCAATGAAATTCCTCCGACTTGCGACCTAAATAATACATTGTAATCGGTGTTTTAGATTCGTGTTGCAAATGACGGTGATATGTCACGTGTACGGTGATATCCGTTTCGGGTGTCTTATGATATTCCAAAATAACGTCACGTAGTCATTTGTGGCGTGTTACGAACCGGTGTTTGATAAATATTAACTCGTTGTGAAAATAATATCGTTTAAAAATATTTATAGTTAAATATTTTTAATAAGGTTATATATATATTAGAGTTAAAGACAAATGTATATGAAATAATTATATTATTAAAATATTTCTTGTCACAATTTAACCCTTAACTTTTACAAAATTACACTTTGTACCCTTGGTTAAAGAGTAATTGCAATTATTTATATAAATTATATGAAATAATTTATTATTAAAATATTCCTTGTCACAATTTAACCCTTAACTTTTACAAAATTACACTTTGTACCCTTGGTTAAAGAGTAATTGCAATTTGGTCCTTTTTGTTCATCTTTCATTTTATTCCCTTGACTTTGGTCAAATGACCATTTTTACCCTTAGTTTCCAAAAGAATTCGATTTAGTCAAGTTTGGTTCGAAAGTTTGCAACTTTGACAATTTAAGTCCCTTAACGTGGGACCTTTTGCAAAAATATTCCTTGATGAAAATCTTTGAAAACTCACATTTTTATTTTGATATAGATAGCATTTAAAAACTTGTAAAAACTTAAATTCGGTATTTCTATCCCTCTCTATTTTTCCAATTTCAAGTCGAAATCTGATTTGAAAAAAAAAATGAGTTGGGCTCGTTAGCCCGTCTTAGGCCCAAACGATGTTTAGTTCAAATAAAAGACTAGGTTCGAGTAAGGTTTAGTTTTGGTCTCGTTAACGTGATATAAGGTCGAGTGAGTTTTGCATGTTGGGTTAGTTCGGTTAAGGGTGGGTCGTATGTATAGGTGGTCAAAAAATATAAGTGGGTCGTACGTGTAGAAACGAAATGGTGAGGGCATTTCTAGGGGTGTTAAGGCATGTGGGAGAAGTCGTTATAGTGTAATAAAAGTGTTAACTCAATATTATGTGTGCGTCGTGTGAAGGTGATATGCATGAGTCGAGTATATGTAAAGAAATGAAAGGAATGGAAATCAACTTACAACACTAAAGTGGTGGCGATGAAGCCGTGTGTACGAGACAAACGATCAAGCAATGTGGTACTCCTTTCCCCGTCTAGCAATTCTTTGATTCACAAGAGTTACCCAACTCGTTCCAATCCAAACCTTAGCTTGTGTCCTCCTTGATCCTTCTCGACATCAACACAAACGAAAGCAATAGAGTGTTTGACTTAGAAGTTTTGTGGAATTGGGAGTGTGTGAGTTTTTAGCATTTAATGTGGCTTTTATAGGGTGGTGAGGGTGGTTCGAATGTCTCCAAGAGACACAACATTCTTCGAGTGGTCTTGTCTTGCTCGACATAGTTGTCTAACCTTCTTTGTGTGTTGTCAAGTCGAGTTGCAAAGATTTGGGGGCTACATTCCATGTCAACGCTAGACACTTAGCAAAAATTAGGCATGTGTGTACTTTGAAGATTTGTTTAAGGAACATGTTAGTGGTTTATGAAACATTCGATCCCATTGGTATAGAACTTTGTGTGTGTAATTCGAGTGACCAAAGGTTTGACGGCTCCATGGTGGTTCATTGTAGGGTGTTACAAAGTCAACTAGAAGTAGCATGCTTAGTGTTGTGTGAGTAGGGAACCAAAGATTTCAAACGTGTGTATATTACTTATGTTGAAAACGAGTTGTTCGTTTGAGTTACATGCTGCGCAAAAGAGAAACAAGCAACAGCCAGTGGGCTTTAGAACTCAAGGCCCAAACAAAACATGTGAAGATAAAGTTGGAGTGGGCTTGTGGTGTGCTCGGCCCAAGAAAAGAAAGAAAGAAAATCGTGTGGGCTTGGGGTGTATTCGGCCCAAAAATGGAGGGGTGTCGGTGATTCGTAAAATGGTGAAATTGATTTTGGTATCGGTGTCGGTTCATGAAAACCAAAAATATATAGGCGATGTCGTCATACGTATATATATACTTATATATACATAGTAATGATAATTGTAACAGTTAATATATACATAATGTCATGTATATATATATATATATATATATATATATATATATATATATATATATATATATATATATATATATATATATATATATATATATATATATATATATATATATATATATATATATATATATATATTAATAATTTCTCGGTGTTCACTTTGGGTGTCGGGTCGCAAGTGGGAGTTCACCGGTGTTAACCTCATTGGGTGATATCCAAGAGTGACAACCGGGTGTTATCGGGTGACAATACACAATCGGGTGCTAAACAAACGGTGTTTAAAATATTCGGGTGTTCAAACAAACAGTGTCTCATATAAAAATATCAAATTAGCCCGCAAAAATGGCTTAGTTTAGAATAGTGTTGGCAATTAGCATAAATAAATGACCTGGGATTTTACGGTGTATTACAAGTTGTGTAGAAGTTGTGATTTAGGTGTGACGAAGTTGTGGTGTGAAAAGTGGTGTGTAAATTGGTGTGTAAATTGGTGTGCACGGTTTTCTTTGCCATAAGGGAGCTTGTTGATATAGTGAAGAAAACTCTCGAGTTAGGTGCTCGGGGATTGGAGTAGGGCAAGGAAGGTGTCCTTGTAGCCGAACCACTAGAAATCTCTTGTCTGGCGGTTCGATCTTTCCATCTCTTACTTATTTCATTACTTATCATTGTAATATATTGTGTAGTATTAATTGTTAATATTGTACAAGACTTGAGATCACATATTATCGAATTTAAGTTTTTAAAAGCTAAGCAAAACTCTAAAACTAATTTTATAACGAATTAAAAAGAAGTAAAACTATTCAACCCCTCTTCTAGTTTTCCACAGGGTAATCTACTGGATGATCTTAAATATATGGTTATAGTTGATAGTGGATGCTCTGGACATATGACAGGAGATGAGTCTCAACTTGAAGACTTTGAGGCATTTGAAGGTGGTTATGTTGCTTTTGGGAATGATCCAAATGGTGGAAAGATTGTTGGTAGAGGCACTTTAAGAACAGGGAATTTGGACTTTGAGAAGGTGTTTCTTGTGAAAGGGCTTAAGTTTAACCTCTTTAGTGTTTCATAAATGTGTGACAAAAGGAATTTTCTTCTTTTTATAGACACTGAATGTATGATCCGTTCTCCTGATTTTCAGTTGCCAAATGATAAATTTGTGCTATTGAAGGTCCCTAGAAACGAAAATATATACAGTGACCATATTAAGAACATTGTTCCCAAAAGAGCTTTAACTTGTCTAATTGCAAAAGCCACTATTGATGAGTCCAAATTATGGCATAGAAGACTTCGGCACCTAAACTACAAGACAATGAACAAGTTGGTGAAAGGAAATCTTGTGAGAGGCATGCCCACAAAGTTGTTTGAAAATTGTGAGACTTGTGTTGCTTGTCAAAAGGGTAAACAACACATAGTTTCATTCAAGTCTAAGATAGTGAACACAAATACAGAGCCCTTGTACTTACTTCACATGGATTTATTTGGGTCTGTTTTTGTGAAAAGTTTGAACAAGAATTCATATTGCCTAGTTGTCACAGATGACTTCAGCAGGTTTACTTGGGTGTTCTTCTTAGCCACTAAAGATGAAACCCAAGAGATACTTAAAGAATTCATTACAAGAGTTGAAAACCTGCACAACCACAGAGTGAAAATTATCAAATGTGACAATGGTACTGAGTTCAAGAATAGTGTGATGAATCAATTCTGTGTGGGAAAAGAAATTCAAAGACAGTACAGTGTTGCAAGCACTCCACAACAGAATGGTGTTGCAGAGAGAAGAAATAGGACACTTATTGAGGCTGCAAGAACAATGTTATCTGATTCTAAACTACCTATACCTTTTTGGGCTGAAGCTGTAAACACTGCATGTTTTGTGCAAAACAGGAGTAAGGTAGTGAAGCCTCACAAAAAAAGTTACATATGAGCTTTTTCATAGGGAGAAACCATTGATTGATTTTCCCAAGCCATTTGGATGTCCTGTCACTATTCTGAATACTAAGGATCAGTTAGGCATGTTTGAAGAAAAAGCTGATGAAGGTTATTTGGTTGGTTACTCTGTACATAGTAAAGCTTTCAGGGTATATAACAAGAGAACCGAACATGTGGATGAGAATTTGCATATCAAGTTTAGTGAGAACACATCTAATGCTGAAGGAAAAGGACCTGAATGGATGTTTAATGTTGATATCCTTACCAAGACAATGAATTATGTACCTGTTATTGATAGTGTTGACACTAACAAACCACAAGAAGACATTGTTTTGATTGAGAAACTGAAGGTTGGTCCTACTTTCTTACCCTTACAGAAAGATCAAGATATACAAGATGTTGTTCCTCCAGAGAAACCAAAGGAAGCTGAAGCAGATGTTGAAATTCCTATTGATGCAGAAAAGATACCCAATGAAGCTCCTAAAGTGGTTGTTGATGACTCTCCAACAACGCCAGAAGACTCTACTGCTAGACCAAAACAAGCAACTACTGCTTCAACCAATTCTGCTGCCAAGCCTATTAACTCTGCTTCTACATCACAGTTTCCTTCTTTGGACACTCAGGATAGAACTTTTGATGATTCAAACTATCCTGATGATCCAAATATGCCTCCTCTAGAGAATATCTATGATGACACAGATGCTGAAGCTCTTGATGGTAAACTATTTGGAGCTGAGTTAGATTATACTAATTTGGAAATCAACATTCCTGTTAGTCCCACTACTACTACAAGAGTTCACAAGGATCATCCAAAAGAACAAATTCTCAGTGATCCACAATCATCTGTACAAACAAGAAAATGATTAAAGAGCTCAAAGATCTTCAACATCAAAGTTTCTTTACAAGATCTCTGCATCAAAGAAACATTCACAAAGATCTACAAAATTGCTTGTTTGCCTGTTTTCTGTCTCAAATTGAACCCAAGAACACTTACAAAGCCTTACAAGAAGAAAGTTGGGTGGAAGCAATGCAAGATGAGCTTCTGCAATTCAAACTACAAGAGGTATGGACTTTGGCTGATTTGTTAAATGGAAAAAGAGTGATTGGCACTAAAGATGTAAAAGAGATAAAAGGGTAATAGTCATCAGAAATAAAGCTAGGTTAGTAGCTCATGGATACACACAACAAGAGGGACTTGACTATGATGAGGTATTTGCACCAGTGGCAAGAATAGAAGCCATTAGACTATTCTTGGCTTATGCTTCATTCAAAGATTTTGTGGTGTATCAGATGGATGCAAAGAGTTCTTTCCTTTATGGGACCATTACAGAAGAAGTTTATGTGTCTCAACCACCTGGTTTTGAGGATCCTGATTATCCTGACAAAGTTTACAACTGGGGCATATTCAGACAGTGACTATGCTGGTGCTTTCTTGGATAGAAAGTCTACAACTGGGGGTTGTCAATTTCTTGGAAACAGATTGGTGTCATGGCAATGCAAGAAACAAACAGTGGTTGCAAATTCTACAACTGAAGCTGAGTATGTGGCTGCTTCAAGTGGTTGTGGACAAGTGCTTTGGATGCAAAATCAACTACTGGATTATGGGTACAAATTCATGAACACCAAAATTCATATTGATAACAACAGCACACTTTGCATAATTAAAAATGCTGTTTTTCATTCTAAAACAAAACATATTGAGATAAGACATCATTTCATAAGGGATTGCTATGAAAAGAAGTTAATTCAAATTGTCAAAATTCAGTTATACTGATAATAATTTTGCTGATCTTCTCACTAAACACTTTTATGTGGGGAGGTTTCAATTCTTAATTGCAAATATTGGTATGATAAATCTTTGAACATCTTATCTCTTTTTGTTTTTGTAAAGTGTAAAGGTACTGTGCTGTTTGTTACTCTGTTTCTGCTGCTTCTTAAGATGCATATGGTTATGATGGAATGTACTCTGCTGCTTTTTCACTCTACTGCTAGTGTATATGTTTGTATGCTTTGTGGTGTTTGGACTAACATTTTGCAGGAAAAAGCTAACATTGATGATTTGCAAGTAAACAAAACAAGAAGTAATCATTATTCATTCATCATCAAAAGAGTACATCTAAACAGGGAACATCCACATCAATTCAAAAACAACAAAAGACTTCCACATTATCAGATGAAATTAAAAGACTACAAACATCACTGTCTAGGGCATGGAAGCCCAAGTACAATCTTTCTTTCCTTAGGAAGAGGAGGGTTTGTCTTCCTTGTCTTGGCTGATGTCTTGGGTCTTGGCCTTGAAGATTGTGGTCTTTCAGGAGTGGAAGGTGGATTGTTGTGTGGCTCATCCTCATCAGATGAAGTACAGAGAAAGGGGAAACAAGCTCCATTGGAGATGGAGGTCTTATAGGGATCCAAGCAGGGTCTTCTGATGATTCTGAAGACGGTGGAGATTTAGGGGACATCACCTCTTTACCCCTGGAAGTGCTTGGGGTTTGATTCAAGTTTAAAAGATCTTTGAAAACAGGGAGATCGTGCTTTCTCTTGCGGGCTTGTTCCTTGGTTCTACATCCGTTGTGAAGAGGACGGAATGGAGGTACATAGGTTTCAAAGGGTGCTTCATCCTCAGAAGATGAATCGGATGATATATTGATAATTTTGGGGGAAGATTTCATGGTTATTGAGATTTGATTTGGGTGATTGAGAGTTGATTAGCGTTATTGATTGTAATTAGGGTTTGATTGTGTTGAATTAGGGAAAGATTTCGTCCGTTTTTATAGGGATTACAGAGTATCAAGCGCATTTATTGTTGAGGGTTCTTGACTTTTTGACCAAGTTTGATTAGTCAACTCTGCTGCTGGCTTAAACTCACTCTGCTGCTAGTTGTTTCATTCTGCTGCTAGTTGTGGAAGATATGGTTATGCTGCTACGGTTGTAAGTGTGGGGGTGGAATGTGTAACTTCTTCTAATCAGTTTAAACCCTAATTAATCTTCACAATAGATTTTTACATGCTCTAAATTGAGGTTCTCACAAACCCTAACATTCCATTACTCTGAAAGTCAATTATCCCCAATTTCTCAAAACCCTAATTCATGGATTGTTCACATACCTGGGCAGAGCAGCACAATAGTGTTGTTATTTTGGATGAAGAGTTAGTTCCTGAAGGTTTCACAGACATGGTAAAATTCTTGAATGCTACTTCTCTTAGGTATGCATTAACTGTGAATCCTACAATATTTGTTTCCTACATCAAACAGTTTTGGCTTACTGCTAAAGTCAAAACTATGAATAAGGAAAAATATGTCAGTGCTATAGTAGATGGTCAAAAGGTTCGTGTAACTGAATCTTCTATAAGGGAAACTCTTCTCTTAGATGATGAAACAGAGACCACGTGTCTTGCCAATTCTGCTATTTTTCAGGGCTTAAAAGATTTGGGATATGAGGGAAAGCATACAAATTTAAAATTTCAAAAAGCTCTCCTCTGTCCTCAATACAAATTTTTGGTACACATTCTCCTTCATTGTTTGAGTCCTAAAACTTCTGGGTGGAATGAGTTTAGTGCTACTATTACTTCTGTTATGGTATGCCTAAGCAAAGGCCGTCCATTTAATTTTTCAAATATGATTTTGGAGGGGATTGTTAAAAGTGTTAAAGAGTCTGGTTCTTATTTGCTTTATCCAAGATTTATCCAGCTCTTTATTGAAAACCAACTTACCAATTTCAGATCACATACTGCTACTTATGATGCTCCCAAATTGGTTTCCAAAACTTTTACTTTCTTGATTAAGCATGGAAAAGGTTTTTCAGGCATACATACAAATCTTACACCTTCTATGGTGCAACTCGTGCAAAATATTCAGGGTGAAGGATCAGGAAATCCCACTGATTCCCATCACACACCCAATTTTACTGCATCTGCTATACAACCCAAAATACACTATACCCATAGGAAAACCAAAAAGAACACTGATCTACCTCAGGATAGTGTTAGTATGGCTGTACCAGATGAGGCTGTCCTAGGTGATGGAGGGGACATGTTGGCAAGGGCTGTCACTACTGCTTCTAGCTTTGCAGCAGAGCAGGACAGTGATAATATCATTAAGACCCAAACCAAGGCAACATCAAGAGAAAAGGATTCTGCTGAATCTAATTCTCAGGATGGTAACCCTAGCCAAATGGAAAATATAGGGGGCTTAGATGATCAAACTAGGTTTGATACTGAGTTTATGTCCCAAGATTCACCTCTCGGACCATGTCACACAGGTCGAAGTGATGAGGACAGAACAGTGACAAATGAATTGACTGAAAATCTTGTACATGATGACAATGTCCATGATTCACCTCTCAGACTAGGTTACACAGGTTGAAGTGATGAGACTACCATGAAACTCATTCAGGATGACGGTTACTTCATTGGAAGATAAAGTTCTTAGTCTCTCTACTATTGTTGATGGTCAAGCCAAGCTCATCACCAAATTGCAAAAACAGATTAAGAACTTAAGGAAATCAAGATGTTCAACCTCCTTAAAAAGATTGAAGAAAGTGGGCACTTCTCAATTTGTAAGTTCACCTGTACTCTCTACTCATTTGGAAGAGGATGCTTCCAAACAGGGGAGGAATGAAGAAATAATGGGTTCAGGGGAGGCAAATTTGAAGAAAGTTGATAGTGCTCAGGGTATGGATGATGGAATGGTTTCAGGGGAGGTTCCAGAGGTTGGAGATATGGAAGTGGAAAGTCCTCAGGATGCTGAAAATTTTGTGATTGCTGACAAATCAGGGAATGAGGTTATAATGGAGAAAGTGATTGCTACTCAAGAAAATGTGGTGGAACAACTAATGACTTTGGAGCCTGAGCAACTAGTGAAGGCAACAGGGTTGATGGGTGAAGCTTTAATGACTTTGGGTGATTTTATGGTTAAAGAACTTGAAAATGCTGCTATTGCTAACAAGATTAATGACTCTGTTACTGCTCAAGACTCTACTGCTAAGGACTTTGCTGATCCTGCTGCTAGTGGAAAGGTCAATTCTGCTGATGCACAAGACTCTGCTGCTGGGTCTAGTGACAATCCTGCTGCTGAGGCTATGGTTTTGTTAAGTAAGAAAACTACAGAAGTTCCATCTGAATCGTCTTCAAAACATACACCACTACCAACTCAATCACTACCACAACAACCAACAACTACAATCACATCAGCTACACCAAGAATACCTCTAAAAGAAGTTGTAATCAGAGAACCTGCTGCACAACAAAAGAAGATTGTTTCATCATCTTCTACTGATAAAGGGAAGGGCAAGCAAGTTGAAGATCCAAAGATAATGTATAAGGGGATTGATTAGTCTGAGATACCTTTTCATTGGTGGCCCAAGGAATTACAAGTTGAACATGATACAGCTGTTGCTTTGAAAGAACAAGAATTGCTTGATCAAGAAGAACAACAGTTGATTCAGGAGGAAAAAGAAAGGGTTGAAAAGGAAACTGAAGACTTAAGGAGGTATGAGGAATGGGTTAATGAAAAGATAAGAATAGATGCTGATATAGAACTCTCCAAGATGATTAAGTTTGAAGAACAAGAAATTCCAACTTTTAATGTTCAATCTTGGATAAGAGAGTTCACTGCTAAGAAAAGGAAAGAAGATGCTGCTACTAGAAGAAAGAAAAAGGTTCTCAGGGGTCCAACACCATTACAACAAAGAAGAGAGCAAGAACTGTACCTGAAGAATATGAAGTGATGGAAATTGGTACAGTTAAAACCTAAGTCTGATCAAGAGGTTTTTGACTTGTATCAACAAGCTAAGAGACAAACAGATACCTTCTATCCTATGGGTTGTCCTGAAGACTTGGAACATATTGCTCAAAGGAATAAAAAGTTGGTACCTGATAAAATTGTTGAAGTAGAGCATGTTCAAGAGGCAGATGTTGTTAAGCAGCTCGATGATATTGCAGATAAGAAAACTTCTTCTATTCAAAGTGGTAAAAGAAAAGGTGTTGTTCATAAATCCTTTGCAAAGAAGAAGAGAAAAACAGGAGAATAAATCAGTTCTAAGCCTGAAGGAGATGAGTTCAAGAATGATTATGATCATATTCCTTCTGAGCATTTAAAGGAACAATTGAAGGTTCTTACTATGGTTGGTAAGATGGAAGAACCTGAAGTAGTTGATGCCACACCAATAGGAATCAAATATCCTATCATTAAAGTAACTATAGGATATGATACTAAGATTGGAGCATTTCATGATATTGAGAGATCTGATGGAAAGACTCACAGGTTTCTCAGATTTCAACAGATGCTATCATACTTTGATATAGAGGATGTTGATGATTTGTGGAAGTTATACAAAGAAAAGTTTGGAGCAAAGAAGTTTAATGGTAAAAAGTATGAAATAGAGAAAATTGATCACATTAAGACTATGGCTGATAATGTTCTCTGGAGAGCTCTAAAACTTATGTATGAACCTTCAATGGATGATTCTGAATGGACAGAGATAGTAGGATATAAAGTAAGAAAATGGAGACTTTTTCAAGATTCTGGAATTCATGTCTTGGAAATTGGACCAATTACTTTGTATATGCTGGCTGAAAAGGATTACCCAGCGGTAAGATACTGGAATACTGTCAATCAGATGCTGGATTACTCAACTTGCAGAAAGACTATGACACTGATGATCAGGCATTTAATTTGCTGTCAAAGTATAAGAAGATACTTGGTCAACAGACATCTTAAGATTTGAGTGTTTGGCAGCATCCTCCTAGTGTTTAACTGTGCTTTGAAGAAACTTAATGATTTAGTGATAAATATTAAGTTTAGGAGAGGATTGTTGGGTTTTGGATTCTGCTGTTGAGAGAAACTGCTGCTGTGATGAAACTACTGCTAAGGTAAATGATTCTGCTACCGATGTCAAAGTGCTGCTATGGGAAAATGCTGCTAAACGAATCTACTGCTAAAGTGATAAGCATGTATACGGAGTAGATAATTATAGAATAGATTGTGTGTATATTATATACGTCTAGAATATTCTTATCTTGCATAGAAAGTTATTGTAAACCTAGTAGGACTCCTTGGCCTATAAAAGGAGGATCCTATGGTTAGATTGAGTAGGTATTGTTTAGTTTTCATTTACACTTCAAGGTTGTAAAACCTTATCATTGTCAAGTGCTCATATTAATAATATTGAAGTGTTGATAGTTAAATTGTTCTTTATAAGTTAAGCTTTTATATTCCGCATTCTAGCTTAAGTGTTTAATGCAAGTCAACTTCTATATAAGATCGTTTGCTCAACTGGGATCAACAGTCAAGAATCCAAAACTAAACGTTAACGCTATATCATCTGTTTCATCCCCCACTTCTTGTCCAAAATACTATTTGGTCAATGCCGTGAGCACGTGTTTCAAGCAAACCCAAATTTTTTAAAAGGACCAATTGAATAAAACACCCAACATCAAACCGGTCAATAGCATAGTTGAAACAACTGCTACACAAGACCTTGGCGATGAATTCAAGGAACTTCACCTTGAGCCCCCCGTCTTTGGTGTCTTAGCCCGTGCTCCCTATTACAATGCCCTTTTAGAAAAATATGAAGAGAAACTTAAGTTGGGTAAGAATAGGACCGCTTTCGTTCAAAACAAGTTGCCTAAAAATTAGATGATCCGGGCATATTCATTTTACCCTATAAGATCGGAAATTCTGAGGCTTTTGACACATTAGCCGATCTTGGATCAAGCCTAAATTTGCTTCCATTATCTCTGTACACCACTCTTAAGCCGGGAAAATTAGATGAAACTGAGGTATTCATAGGGCTTGCGGATGGAAGTGTAGTGTATCCGGTTGGGGTAGTGAAGGATGTGTTGGTGCATATAGGAAGGTTGACAATATTAGCCGATTTCCACGTCCTTGATATGGTTAGTAACACTACATGCCCTTTATTGATAGGAAGGGGATTCTTAGCAACTGCAAGTGTGATGATTGTTTGTAAGGAATCTAGAATAGCGGTAGGAGAAGGAGAAACTTGGTCGGTCTATGATGTTAAGAAACACGCCTACGATACTAGTGAGGAACCAACACCTCATTGGGTAGATTTGAATAGGAGACCATCTAGATATAGACCTTGGGTTAATAGAGACTTCATAGGACCTCAACGCCCATTTTATTTAGAAGAGGAGTTCATAAACAAAACGCATTCGGTACAGCAACTCATAGCTAGGGATGAAGAACTAAATCCATTAGAGGATCCCTTAGTCTTTCAGAAAATGATTGAATTCTTAGGAGTGATGCTTATCAAATTAGGAATGAAAAAGTGGAAAAGGGAAGGTGATAAATGTAGATGGAATTGGGACAAACCACCTAAGGAAGGTGACGGATCATGGCATATGAAGATGATTCTATATGATCCGGATGGAGAAAAATTTGAGAAGTCATACCAAACTAAGAGAACCGATAGGAAATTGAAACCTAAGTTTGATCCCAAAGATGTCCTCGATGAGGAACTCACTCTTATAGGATAGCCCGTGACCTTGAGTCTAGCTACAAGACTCGTAAATAAAGAAAAGCGCTTCTTGGGAGGCAACCCAAGTTTTATTTTCTTTATTTGTTTGTTTGTTTTTTGTTTGATTTTATTTGCTTCCGTATGCGTGCTTTATTTTTATTGTTTGTCGCTCATGTTTCAAAATAAATTGTGAAAATGCTTTAACTTGTTGTTTAACTTCGTCTTAAATTCATATAAAGGTATTTCGCAAAAGATAAGTGTAAGGGAAATCTAAATTTGTTTCTAAGAACGGAATTGAACATGAACCACAACAATATTAAATGAACATGTATATTAGTATTTGCTTGAGTCAAATGCTTGTGTCGAGTCATAATGATGTTTTGCAGGAATTCCAGGAATTAAGGGGTGAGTTTTTCCAGAAATTTTCCGGAAACTTAACATATGATTTCTGTCAGAATACTCTAACGGCGTCAAGGCTATAACCTGACGGCGTCAGGGCTATAACCTGACGGCGTCAGGCGTAAAAATCTAAAAAATTTTGCGAGTTTTGTTTTTCTACCGGAGTCTTAAAGTTTTTGTTAATTCTTAAGTTTTATAAACTCCAGGAAATCTGCAAACATTCATTCCACAAACATTATATCCTTATATATATATATATATATATATAGAGATTTTCGCCGATTTTACGCGAGGTTTGCCATGATTGTTTTCTCAAGTTTAACAGGTTATATTGGACAAGAAGATGATTTATATTTCTTGAGGGAAGCTTTCAAAGTTCATTTACTTGGAGGAAGATCTAACCATGTTACCACATTATCCACACCGAATGAATCAGGGGAGTATTTGTTTCATTATTTTACCTTCATTACTTTTACATCCTTTTGTTGAACATTGGGGACAATGTTCAGCCTAACTGTAAGGGGAGGATAAATGATGATACCTTAGAGAATACAATTGCACTTGAGTTTGTTTGTTCGATAGTAGGTGTGTGATAAAACTAAGAGAAATACTTGTTAGGGCAATTTTAGCGCCAAATTTAAAATTTTTTACAACATTCAAGAGTGAAGCTTTAGCCTTAATTAGCTTCTCATGGATAGGAGTTGTATGACTAGCATGAAAAATTGCACTACTCAAAATTTTCCACCCCAAATATGTGAGGTTCGCCGCTAGATTTGTTAGGAAAAGATGCTTATAAGTGTACCGGTAGTACTTAGATTCTAGAACTTGCGTTAGTGATGCATCCCGAGACCGCTAGTGAGACTACATTCGTTAGTAATGTTTAACCTTTCCTTCTTTAATATTCTTAACGAGATGATCCATCCTACCCTCCTTTACAAATTTGTCAATTAGTTGTCGTAGTTGGACACACTCATTGGTGGTATGGCCCTTTTGTCCATGGTATTCGCAGTATCCATTCCCTACACGCCGATCCTCTTGAGTGCGCATTGGTGGGGGTTTTGGGAAGTTTGCACCTTCTATTACAAATGTCTCCCTTGGAGTCTTCGTGAGGGGGTATACTTGTCATTATCTCGTCCACTTCTCTGACTGCGATAATTCTTGCTGCTATTGCTGCTCTAATCATTGGATTGTCTCCTAGGCTGTTCTTGCTGCCTATAATCTGAGTAGCCTTTTTTACTGTCCGCAACAGCTGCTTCTCCTTGTATGAAGGACCTTGTGCGCTTCATTAGTTCATCGAAGGTTTGGGGAACCTTATCATTTAATTTCTTAATGAGTTCTAGGTTATTAATCCCATTCATGAACCCTGAAATTTTTAGCACTTCAGGACACGCCTTGATGTGTATACATTCATCCTTGAAGCGCTCCACGTAAGCACTGGTTGATTCCCCTTGGCGTTGTTTTACTCTGGCCAGTTCAACAGGGTTCTTAGCGCACTTCCTTCTCTGAGTGAAGTTCAAGCGGTATGCTTTTCGCAACTCTTCAAACCCATCTATGCTCCTTCGTGGAAGCTTGCTAAACCAAGTTCGCGCATTCCCCACTAATATAGAGTTAAACATATGACACCACACATGTTGTGGCTAATTTTCGATAGTAGCAGCGGATTCGAAATTTTTTAGGTGGTCATCAGGATCACCCGTTCCATAATATGTTTTAATATTGGTGGGCATGCGCCTTTTCTTGGGATCAGGGTAATCGCTGATGCGCCGTGTGAATGTATCAACTTTTTGGCGACACCAAGGAAGAGATATGTCTTCGTCTTCTTCCTCGCGACGTCTTCCTCTGTACTTCCAGTGTCCTGTCTCTTTATCTTCGTTGTCCGAGGAGTCACTTGAGGAGAAGTCATCCCTTTTGTGGCGTTTGCGCCGTTTTTCCTCAGAGGAAGAGCTTGAGGGGCTTTCACTTGGGGAAGTTTGTCTTCCCAACCTGTCGTGAATTCTTCTGCTTCCAGACCTTGAGGAGCTCTCGCTCGGTGAGCGTTGTCGTCCATGTCTATCTTGTATCCTGCGACTACCAAGTCTGGAGTGAACATTGGTACGCCTCTCACCGTCTTTGTATTCCTTCGAGTATTGCGAATCAAACGTTGTACCAAGTCTATCATGGACATTGGTACGCCTTTCATTATTTTCGCGCCCCCCCCCCTCTGGTAGCGCGGTGGGGATGTTTCTGGGTTAAAGTTTAGCCGGGCTTGTAGGCTCTGGCTCGACCTTCTCCTTGCCTCCTCTTGAATGAGGCTAGTTAAAGCTTCATAATTCTGTGACATGAAATTACTTAGCGTTAATTCAGGCGCGTCCTCTTCTAGTGCAACAATATCTGCTTCTGGGTTAGATCCCCTATCTCGATTAGGCGCGCCTGGTGGCACAGTGTTGTCCACAATAGGTGCCGTTTGATGGGGAGTGTTGAAAAGAGTGCGCTGAAGTTCTTCAACGCTTGGAACCACCGTGTTGGTTTGATTAGTCCCTGTGGGCAGTTCTACTGCTGGGAGAATTAGGGTTGGGCCCGGTTCCTGGTGACCAGGGGCACTGGTTGTTCTAGAGGCTTGCCTAGAGGTCGAATCTTGATGGTTCTTCCTCTGGGGGTCGCCACGTGTTTTTTCCAACTGCGGAGTCCGCTGGCTTGAGTTTTTGTGCTTCGTCATTCTAGTTCTTAGTGTAGGGTCCCACGGATGGCGCCACTTGTTGATACAAAAGTTGGGCGTTCCTTGTTTGGGTTCCTGTTCTCGTACCAATTAGATCTTAATGCTTGAGACCTGCGCACTAAGAAAGCAAACAAACACTGTTAGGCTTATCGTGGGATTGTCTCCCACGATTATCCTCCGGCGTGAGAGTATGTAATCGATTTTAGGGTTATGTAGAAGAGTTAGGGCTGTGAGTCTGTAACACCCCAACCCGACAAGGGTAGAAGTGCCACAAGAATGGTGACATATCAAAGCATACATACATAATATCATACACAGCGGAAGTCTTAAACATAATTCAATAAGAAAGACCAAGCCAACACAGCTTAAGTCAAGTACATAAGTTCAATGATGAAGAAATAATCCAACGGAAATAAGAACATAATCCAAACTCCAAAGTCATAACATAGGGTGGTCATCTAAGGTAAAAGCTTCAACACAAGCTCTAACTCTCATCCCATAGCAAAAGCCCAGCTCCTAGCTTAGAAACCTGCCGCAGGAAAAGGAAATGCGGCTGAGCTTAAAAAGCCCAGTGAACAGATACATAAACAAAGCAACGATAATGAAATAGAACTGAAATATAGTGCATTGGGGAAATCATAAGGAATAAACAAATGAATAATAGAAAGGAAAAATATAGGATAGTCATCTACCACGAGCCCAGAAAACATATCATATCATATCATATAAGCCGTCAATATCATAATCTCATAATCAGAGGGGATACCTCTCAGGCAACCAGATAATATGAGGGGTGTCCTCATGTATCATAAAGTGGAGTGATCAGCTCCCAGAAGTTGTGAAAGGCATGTATAGCACACAGTACCAGTCACCAGACAGATATCATAAACATAGTCATAGTTAAATCCACTAAACAGATCAGATCTAGGATGCATCCATACGCCCCCACAGAAATCAGATTGGCCAATATAAATCATATCATAAGTGTGCACATAATATAACAGAAAGGGGACGGTGTAGCCAAATCACTAGGGCCACACACTAGTCATGCCAGTGGTGCATCACAGACACGCCCATGGTACCTCCATAGGTAGGGAAACAGAAATGGCTCGGGTATCAAACTAAGAGTCAGGTCTCATATCATACAAAGGTCATATGGCAAATGGATATCTCAGAATCGTATCAAAGTTCAATCAAAGGGAACATAGCAATGGCTTGGGGAATCTTAAGTGTATCATATTTCCAAAATCATAATAGCATAATGGAGCCTTTACTAAAAAGGCAGAGTATCCGTACCTTATTGCAAGCACAGAAAATAGAAACAAACTCAGAAAACAGATGTAGCTCAGGACCTCTCCTTCTTCACACCTAGAGGAGAAAGGGGGAATCATAATTCATTCTTAAATTCATATCTTTCCATTTTAAGTAACTTTCCACTTTTAGCAGGTTTCCATAAATAGTAAGTTTCCACTTTTAGAAAGTTTCCATATTTAGAAAGTTTCCACTTTTAGAAAGTTGAATCATTATTAATGTAAATAAAGTATCTTTTAACTTTTTTACTCATTTGGTCCTTAGGGTTTCATAACTTTGCATTTTATACCCTTTACTTTCCAAAATTACACTTTAAACCTTTTAGTATTCAAAGTTACACATTAAACCCTTAACTTATCCATTTTACATAATGAGCACTTATTTTATCATATTATACGAATGGATACTCAAGTATTCATAATTTACACATTAAGTCCCTCAAGTTATTAAAGTTACATATTTAACCCTTTAATTTACAATTTCAACTTTTAATTATCAATAATTACATATTATGCCCTTAAGTTATCAAAATGACACATAACCCCCTGAATATATTAAATTACTCAAAACAGCTCCAAGTTTCTGAAAATTACATGTTTAGTCCCTCTCTTTTAATTATTTTCAAAACAAACCCTAATTAGGTTTAAAATACATTTTAATCCATTTAATTGCAAAAATTACACATAGCACCCACAAGTTATATTTTATTCGAATTATATATGATCCAATTTAAGTTCTAAAAATAACCCTTAAGTTTTAAAAGTTACAAAACTCACCCAAAACTTTTACATACAAATCGTATAAACCAAAAACAAAGGAATTAGAAACCCTAATCCTTCTAATCAATTCTCAATCATCATCTCATCATTAATATCATTAATTAACACCATTTCCAGCCCTAAACCAAAACCCTAGGGCACACGACTTTATTTTCTTTTTTTCTCTTTATACAATTTAATCAAAATTCAATAAATCAAAATAAATTCGAAACACATGATTTAAGCCATGATAATTCTTTCCAATAATTTTCCAGATCATATTACATCATAATAAGTGTATAATAATTTTATTAATAATTATTCTGGATCGGAGCATATATTTCACAATTAAACACGTTTTTAGGGTTTTAAATCACGAAAATGATGTAAAGCATGCATGGATCGAATCAACCATTTTATTTGATGTTCATAAGGTGTAAGGGACCTGAGAAAAATACCAAACCAAGAATTGAACGTGTAAAGAGGCTGTACGAATTGTTGTATATGCGATTGGACAAAAACGAACCCAAAATGCTCACGACTTCACCAACGATCTTCCAACCTTGTAAACATTTTTCGTGGGTTGTATATGATGTAAGCATCACCAGAAAAATAAGAAATAATTTTTGTGGAGGTCGAATGAATCAAAACGAATTTACCTTGTTATTAGGGCTCGACAAAAGAAAACTAAAACCACGATCGATCCAAGCTTCAACAATTCAAAAGGGTATTTTTCTAGGACTTCTTGGATGTTGTTTGATCACAGAAAAATGTCTAGGAATGAAGGGGTTGTCGAATGGAGGCCAAAGGGATTTTGTGTGTGTTTGTTTTTGGATCGGCACTAGGGTTTCTTTGGAGAAAAGATATGGATTTGTTTTTAAAATAGGAATGCCGTGTGAATGAGGGGGGGGGGGGGGGGAGGACCAGAATTTCGGAATTTTGGTTAATAGAATATTTGTGATGATTATCTTCCATATTTATCAATATTTAAATCATTTAAATCAATATTAAAACTACTTATTATTAATTCGGTCCATAGAGGGGTAATTTGGTAATTTTACCACTTGTATAAATGTTAAATGTAATTGTTAAAATTATTTGGATACATAACTTGTGCATTGTTAGGAGTTTGGGATTTATTTAGATACTTAATAAGCTTTTAATTAACTTTTAAATATGTAGGGGCATTTTGGTCATTTCACATGCTTTCAGATTTTAGGTGTTACAACTTCTTCCCCTCTAAAAAAGAAAATTTCGTCCTCGAAATTTGAAAGGAATCAGAAATGAAACGAATCGAAACATAACGGAGACATACCAGATCAGAATACAAAGTGAGGATAACTAGCTCGAATAGACTCCTCGGTTTCCCAGGTAGCTTCCCGCTCTGGGTGGTTCCGCCAAAGAATCTTAATGAAAGGAATAACTTTACGCCTCATAACTCGCTTTTGGCGATCAAGAACAGCTTCCGGCTCCTCCGGAAGAGACATATCTGGCTGAATCTGATCAAAAGGATAGGACACCACATGCAAAGGATGGTAATTGTATCCCCTCAGAAGAGATACATGAAAGACGTCGTGAACATGTGATAACTGCGGAGGAAGAGCCAAACGATACGAAACTTCTCCAATGCGCTCCAGAATCTCAAACGGTCCAATAAATCGAGGACTAAGCTTGCCCTTGATCCCGAAACGTTTAACTCCACGAAACGGCGAAACTTTAAGGAATACCCGATCACCAACCCGAAACTCTAAGTCACGCCGATGCTTATCAGCATAACTCTTTTGATGCGCACGTGCTTCCTTCAACTTTTCCCTAGCAACATCCACTTTCTCGGTAGCAATCTGAACTAACTCCGGACCTTCAATAATACGCTCACCAACCTCATTCCAACAAACTGGAGCTCTGCACTTCCTACCATACAACATCTCGAAAGGAGCCATACGAATACTCGCGTGCCAGCTGTTGTTGTATGCAAACTCAACCAAACACAAATATTCGTCCCAGTTACCAGTCCACTCTAAAGCACATGCCCTCAACATATCCTCTAATGTCTGGATGGTCCTCTCCGACTGACCATCTGTCTGAGGGTTAAAAGCCGTGCTGAACTTAAGGCGCGTACCCCATGCCTTATGCAATCCCTTCCAGAAACGAGATGTAAACCGTGGATCTCTATCTGATATGATGGCCGTAGGCATACCATAAAGCCTAACAATCTCCTGCTGAAATATGTCCGCCAACTTACTAACTCTGTAGTCCACACGAATAGGGAGAAAGTGAGCAGACTTGGTTAGTCGATCAACAACCACCCAAATCGCATCATGCTTCTTACGGGTAAGAGGTAAACCTGTAACGAAATCCATGGAAATCTCTTCCCATTTCCACTTCGGAATCTCCAATGGCTGCAATAACCCACTCGCTCTTTGATGCTCAATCTTTACTTGCTGGCAAGTCAAACACTTCGATACAAACAACGCCACGTCATGTTTCATACCATTCCACCAAAAATGTTGTTTAAGATCCCTGTACATCTTGGTAGAACCAGGATGAATAGTGAACGGGGAACTATGAGCCTCTGATAGAATAGTCTCTCGAAGTTCCAGATCATTAGGAACGCAAAGACGATCCTCAAACCAAACCACACCAAATTCGTCAACTCTGAACTCTGACTGTTTGCCTTCCTCAACATTTTGAACTATAGGCCACAGCTCACCATCCTCCTTTTGAGCTTCCTTTATTCGCAAGATAAGATTGGACTCAACTTTAAGACTAGCCCAATAACCATCCTGACCTCGAATACAAAACTCCACATCAAGAAGCTCTAAGTCATGCAAAACACGAGGATCAAACTCTAAACTCGCAACCATACCAGACTTCCTACTAAGAGCATCCGCGACTACATTCGCCTTACCGGGATGATACTGAATATTAACATCATAGTCCTTCAGAAGTTCTAACCACCGCCTCTGTCTCATATTCAGTTCCTTCTGAGTGAAGATGTACTTAAGACTCTTGTGATCGGTGAAAATGTCACAAGACTCTCCATACAAATAATGACGCCAAATCTTTAGCGCGAAAACCACAGCTGCTAACTCAAGATCATGTGTCGGATAATTCACCTCGTGAGGTTTCAACTGCCTCGAAGCATAAGCAATCACTTTCCCATGTTGCGTCAACACACATCCCAAACCTTTCTTCGATGCATCACTATATATTTGAAAACCACCTGAACCAGATGGAAGAGTCAAAATAGGTGCAGACACTAAATGTTTCTTCAACTCCTGGAAACTACTTTCCCTCTCCTCAGTCCAAACAAACTTCTCTCCTTTCCTCATCAATTGTGTTAAAGGTAAAGCGAGACGCGAAAAGCCTTCAACAAATCTCCTATAATATCCAGCAAGACCCAGAAAACTCCTTACTTCCGTCACGTTTGTAGGTCTCGGCCATTTTGTGATAGCCTCAACCTTCGCAGGGTCCATAGTAATACCGTCCGCAAAAACAATGTGACCCAAGAAGGCTACTCGATCCAACCAAAACTCGCATTTCGAAAACTTCGCATATAATCTCTGCTGTCGAAGAACCTCCAGAACCATACCAAGATGTTGCTCGTGTTCCTCCTCGGACTTAGAATACACAAGGATGTCATCAATGAAGACAATGACGAACTTATTGAGGAATTCGTGAAATACCCGGTTCATAAGGTCCATGAAAACTGCAGGAGCATTGGTCAACCCGAAAGGCATAACCAAGAATTCATAATGACCGTACCGAGTTCGAAAAGCCGTTTTAGGAACATCTTGCTCCCTCACCCGAAGTTGGTGATAACCGGACCTCAGATCAATCTTAGAGAAATGCCTCGCTCCTTGCAATTGGTCAAAAAGATCATCAATGCGTGGAAGAGGGTAACGGTTACGGATTGTGATACGGTTAAGTTCCCGATAATCAATACAAAGACGCATGCTTCCATCCTTCTTCTTAACAAACAATATGGGAGCACCCCATGGAGACACACTCGGACGAATGAATCCATTATCTAACAGTTCTTGCAATTGCTCCTTCAGTTCTTTCAATTCGATCGGTGCCATACGGTATGGAGCTTTAGATATGGGTTCAGCACCCGGAATCAGATCAATACTGAACTCAATTTCTCGAACAGGAGGAATACCAGGAAGTTCATCTGGAAACACATCAGTAAAATCGCGCACAACGCGAATACCATCAATGCTCGGAACATCCACAGAAGTATCCTTGATAGAAGCAAGGAAACCAATACAGCCATGTGAAATCAGTGTCCGGGCTTTCATAGCCGAAATGATCTTTACAGACTTCAGAGGTTGTGACCCAGAATAGACAAAATCAGGATGATGAAGATTACCAAAGATCACTTTACGAGCATAACAATCAATGGTCGCTTTATGAGCAGCCAACCAGTCCATGCCCAGAATAATATCAAAGTCAATCATATCGATGGGAAGAAGGTTCGCAGCACGAATACGATCATCGAAACAAAGAGGGCAATTCACATACTCAACATCAATAATCACATGAGTTTTCATCGGAGTAGCAATAGATATACGGTTCTTTAATCGTTTTGGGGTTATGTTTATTTTATTTGCAAGTGAAGTAGATATTTTGGAATGTGTAGCACCGGTGTCAAATAAAACAAAGACAGTACGATCTCCAATATAAAGAAAGCCCGTAATAGTACCTGAGGAACCAGCTGCCTGATCACGAGTCATAGAGTAAACCCTGCCTGAATTAGGAGCAGTCCTATCATCAATCTTAGGTCCACCAGTCTTCTTCTTAGGGCAGTCAATGACTTTATGATGAGTAGATCCACACCCGAAACAACCACCAGAAGCTCTATAACAAGGACCCGGATGAGTCTTCCCACAAGAAGGACATGTAGGAGGAGGGGGTAGAGATTCAATCTTCTTCTGACCCGACGATCCCGACTGCTGATACTGCTGAGAGTCCCTACGTCGGTTGTTATTATTCTGCCCTTGCCGATCACCACCATACCTACCAGTATCCCGACGATCCTGGTTCCTGTAATCCTGCTGTCTATTATTATAACCACAGTCCTGACGAACCCTCTGATCATACCCCTGGTCCTGTCGACCCCGAGAATCCTGCCTATGGTCCTGCCGACCATGACTACGAGAATCCACCCTGTTACCATCCCTATCACGCTTATAAGACACCCGATCCGCATGCAGTAACTTAATGTTACGGGCGGCATCCTGCACTCCAGCAACATCCTCAAAAGTAGTGGTAACGATCTTGTCCAACACCCACTTCTTCAAAGCCCATTTAAAATGACGTGCCTGACGCACAGCATCACCAGTAACCTCTGGCCCAACAAAACTAGCCAAACACAAGAATCTCTGCATAAACTCTCCGGATGACTCCTGATCACCCTGACGAATCGACCCGTACTCTCTCTCATACCTTAACTGTTCAGCCATAGGAAGATACTGTCTGTAAAATGCCTCAGTGAAATCAGCCCACGAACAAGTCTCAGCAAAATCACCTCCTTTGGCCTGAACAAGAGCAGTCCACCAGTTCTGAGCATCACCTTCCAATTTGAATGTAGCCAAACGAGTTTTAAACTCGTCACCACATCCCAGAACACGAAACAATTTCTCAACATGTGTGATCCAGTCCTCCGCTTCATGGGGAGTAGCAGCGGACTTAAATGAGAGAGGCTTGAGCTTGTTAAACCTCTCGATCCACACATGGATACCAGTTGGGGGAACATGAGGTGTAGCATTAGGTTGAGCATTTGGTGGAGTATTAGGTCTAGCACCACTACCAGAAGGACTCGGCCCATTCCTGAGGTTATTGGCTACTTCAGTCACTACTCGTGGAATAGCAGCTTCCAAAGCAGCGTTAATCATAGCTTGGAAATCAGGGGCATCATCATCCCCATCAGTGTACTGAGTAAAGCGGGTGTTCACCATCTGAATGATCATGGAAAGGGATTAGCAAAACATAAGAGAAAATAAGCACGAAATGGAAGACGAAGCAGAAACCTATGCTACCCAAATCCTCACCAGTCAAACCTAAAGTCTTAAGGGTCAAATCCTAAGGTCCATAAGACTCACAGGCCATGTTTATGTACTACAGGTCGCAGCCTGGGCTCTGATACCATAATTGTAACACCCCAACCCGACAAGGGTAGAAGTGCCACAAGAATGGTGACATATCAAAGCATACATACATAATATCATACACAACGGAAGTCTTAAACATAATTCAATAAGAAAGACCAAGCCAACACAGCTTAAGTCAAGTACATAAGTTCAATGATGAAGAAATAATCCAACGGAAATAAGAACATAATCCAAACTCCAAAGTCATAACATAGGGTGGTCATCTAAGGTAAAAGCTTCAACACAAGCTCTAACTCTCATCCCATAGCAAAAGCCCAGCTCCTAGCTTAGAAACCTGCCGCAGGAAAAGGAAATGCGGCTGAGCTTAAAAAGCCCAGTGAACAGATACATAAACAAAGCAACGATAATGAAATAGAACTGAAATATAGTGCATTGGGGAAATCATAAGGAATAAACAAATGAATAATAGAAAGGAAAAATATAGGATAGTCATCTACCACGAGCCCAGAAAACATATCATATCATATCATATAAGCCGTCAATATCATAATCTCATAATCAGAGGGGATACCTCTCAGGCAACCAGATAATATGAGGGGTGTCCTCATGTATCATAAAGTGGAGTGATCAGCTCCCAGAAGTTGTGAAAGGCATGTATAGCACACAGTACCAGTCACCAGACAGATATCATAAACATAGTCATAGTTAAATCCACTAAACAGATCAGATCTAGGATGCATCCATACGCCCCCACAGAAATCAGATTGGCCAATATAAATCATATCATAAGTGTGCACATAATATAACAGAAAGGGGACGGTGTAGCCAAATCACTAGGGCCACACACTAGTCATGCCAGTGGTGCATCACAGACACGCCCATGGTACCTCCATAGGTAGGGAAACAGAAATGGCTCGGGTATCAAACTAAGAGTCAGGTCTCATATCATACAAAGGTCATATGGCAAATGGATATCTCAGAATCGTATCAAAGTTCAATCAAAGGGAACATAGCAATGGCTTGGGGAATCTTAAGTGTATCATATTTCCAAAATCATAATAGCATAATGGAGCCTTTACTAAAAAGGCAGAGTATCCGTACCTTATTGCAAGCACAGAAAATAGAAACAAACTCAGAAAACAGATGTGGCTCAGGACCTCTCCTTCTTCACACCTAGAGGAGAAAGGGGGAATCATAATTCATTCTTAAATTCATATCTTTCCATTTTAAGTAACTTTCCACTTTTAGCAGGTTTCCATAAATAGTAAGTTTCCACTTTTAGAAAGTTTCCATATTTAGAAAGTTTCCACTTTTAGAAAGTTGAATCATTATTAATGTAAATAAAGTATCTTTTAACTTTTTTACTCATTTGGTCCTTAGGGTTTCATAACTTTGCATTTTATACCCTTTACTTTCCAAAATTACACTTTAAACCTTTTAGTATTCAAAGTTACACATTAAACCCTTAACTTATCCATTTTACATAATGAGCACTTATTTTATCATATTATACGAATGGATACTCAAGTATTCATAATTTACACATTAAGTCCCTCAAGTTATTAAAGTTACATATTTAACCCTTTAATTTACAATTTCAACTTTTAATTATCAATAATTACATATTATGCCCTTAAGTTATCAAAATGACACATAACCCCCTGAATATATTAAATTACTCAAAACAGCTCCAAGTTTCTGAAAATTACATGTTTAGTCCCTCTCTTTTAATTATTTTCAAAACAAACCCTAATTAGGTTTAAAATACATTTTAATCCATTTAATTGCAAAAATTACACATAGCACCCACAAGTTATATTTTATTCGAATTATATATGATCCAATTTAAGTTCTAAAAATAACCCTTAAGTTTTAAAAGTTACAAAACTCACCCAAAACTTTTACATACAAATCGTATAAACCAAAAACAAAGGAATTAGAAACCCTAATCCTTCTAATCAATTCTCAATCATCATCTCATCATTAATATCATTAATTAACACCATTTCCAGCCCTAAACCAAAACCCTAGGGCACACGACTTTATTTTCTTTTTTTCTCTTTATACGATTTAATCAAAATTCAATAAATCAAAATAAATTCGAAACACATGATTTAAGCCATGATAATTCTTTCCAATAATTTTCCAGATCATATTACATCATAATAAGTGTATAATAATTTTATTAATAATTATTCTGGATCGGAGCATATATTTCACAATTAAACACGTTTTTAGGGTTTTAAATCACGAAAATGATGTAGAGCATGCATGGATCGAATCAACCATTTTATTTGATGTTAATAAGGTTTAAGGGACCTGAGAAAAATACCAAACCAAGAATTGAACGTGTAAAGAGGCTGTACGAATTGTTGTATATGCGATTGGACAAAAACGAACCCAAAATGCTCACGACTTCACCAACGATCTTCCAACCTTGTAAACATTTTTCATGGGTCGTATATGATGTAAGAATCACCAGAAAAACAAGAAATAATTTTTGTGGAGGTCGAATGAATCAAAACGAATTTACCTTGTTATTAGGGCTCGACAAAAGAAAACCAAAACCACGATCGATCCAAGCTTCAACAATTCAAAAGGGTATTTTTCTAGGACTTCTTGGATGTTTTTTGATCACAGAAAAATGTCTAGGAATGAAGGGGTTGTCGAATGGAGGCCAAAGGGATTTTGTGTGTGTTTGTTTTTGGATCGGCACTAGGGTTTCTTTGGAGAAAAGATATGGATTTGTTTTTAAAATAGGAATGCCGTGTGAATGAGGGGGGGGGGGGGGAGGACCAGAATTTCGGAATTTTGGTTAATAGAATATTTGTGATGATTATCTTCCATATTTATCAATATTTAAATCATTTAAATCAATATTAAAACTACTTATTATTAATTCGGTCCATAGAGGGGTAATTTGGTAATTTTACCACTTGTATAAATGTTAAATGTAATTTTTAAAATTATTTGGATACATAACTTGTGCATTGTTAGGAGTTTGGGATTTATTTAGATACTTAATAAGCTTTTAATTAACTTTTAAATATGTAGGGGCATTTTGGTCATTTCACATGCTTTCAGATTTTAGGTGTTACAGAGTCGTACCTTTAACAAGAGTTATGATATTGTTTATACAGGCACGTAATCCTTATTGGATACGTGCTCCTTACTCTTTGATATATATCCGGTTTGATATATATCCCTTAAATAGGAGATATCTATATCCAAACCATAAATAACTTTGGTTTGGGCTTTCGTGAGCCCAAACTGTTAGCATGCTGGCCCAAATCATTGTTATGATAGCCCACTCGTGGTGGGCTTGGGCGTTAGTAATGTTTATCATTTTGGTTCGTGACCCGAATATAGACTATACGTCATCAACTAGTAAAGTCAATTAATTTTTCCCACACCTTTGCGTTGTACTCATTTTTAGTACACGATACCCCTAGTACACCCCTCCGAGCCTATCTTTTTCGTTTCTATCTTTAAGCATTTTACTTAAAGGAAGAATTTTGTTACAATCCACCTCAAATGTGCAACTAAATCGCCTTAGTCTTCCTTGTATGCACACATCTTTAGTGCATTATTGTTATATGTTTAAACACTTATTTAATTGTCTAATTGATTACATGGTTGCTAAGTCAAGTTATATCTTGTACACATTGTTTTGGGATGATTGGGACTCATGGGTAAAGTACTTTTATTATGGAGTAATGGGGAAGAACATCAAATTATTACCCCCATATGTGCGTTAATCTTAAAAAGTACTCTAAGTGTTTTGATTATCTTGATTCGAGTCATTAGAGTAATTTATTGTAAAGTATGTAAAAATTCAAGTGTAAGGGGAATGTACATTCCCTATGATGTATTATTTTGGATGGTAGGGTAATAGTGTATGCAAAAAAAAATAATAATAAATAAATAAAATAAAAATAAAAAAAATAAATCAAGAAAAAGAAAAAAATAGAAAAAGAAAAAGAGAAAAAAACATACGGACTACCATCCCATTTCCTTTTATATTTATTTTATGTTTTGTTAGTTTATGATTAGTTTAAGTCGAGTCGAGTCTTGGCTTAGCAATGCCACATTGTACATGTAATTGACCAAGATGATTAACTCGCCACCAGTAAATATTGACTTTATCCAACAAAACCGTGTTTATCATATCCCTACACCTCACGTTATAACCCTTTTAAAGGACCTCTTTGATAGTTTATCCTAGGTGCTTACGCCAAGTGGTGGAGCTTTGATCCTTTCCCAAGCCTATGGTAATCTATTTGCTATTACAGGTACTAAGAGATGTTTTCCATTTCCATATTGTGATATATACTTTATTACACCCGAGAGATGTGAGTATCTAAACACTATTTGTGAGGCGCTAGTCTATAATTTCCATGCTTGTTTTTGGTTGAAGTGGAATGATTATTTGTTTTAATTACTTTTATATTAGTGTTAAATGACCCCTAGCTTGTATTTTGATTAGAATAAAAGCACATTTGCTTGAGGACAAGCAAATCTCAAGTGTAAGGGTATTTGATGAGACGAAAAGTGTACCGCTTTTAGGGGGTCATTTAAGACCAAAGTCGAGATTATTTGATCAAATATTGCCCTAAATTGTTCCTTTTGTCATTTTAGGTACTTTTGAGGAGAAATCTGGAAAAGGAAGCATTTTGGACGTTTTTGGAGCGAAAAAGTGAAGAAAACGACAAAGTCTCAAATTCATGCTAAAAACAGTACCCGACGGCGTCAGGATTTGCTTATGACGCTGTCACCCTTTGACAAAGACGTGGATAATCAAGTTACACGTGACGCGCCAGAGAGTTTTTGGAGGAATTACACGTGACGGCGTCACTGATTGAGGCAAAAGCAGTCAACTAAAGTCAACCACGGGTGTGGTCAATATATTCAAACTCCTTAGGCTCAAATCTCCGTGGAAGTACAGGGTTTCCCCGGGTCGTTATGTCCCGACGAGGTGTGGATTGTATTCAAAACGGGTTTGTGATCGGGTGAATTTGGACAGGAAAGGGGTAATGAAGGTTTTGAATGATTACGCTAAGGAAATACGAATGAGAATGATTTAAACAAGCTATATTAACAATAACGCGAAACCTAATTAACCTAAAACGTAATCTAAAAACTTAAAATCAGAGTTTGCTTATAAATAAGCAGAAAAATAAGCCAAATGGCTTAAATAGAAGCTATCACTTTATTTATGTTTTTGGTTTTTCTTTACTTTACAAACTATTTTTACTAACGTAACCTAAATTTTAAAAAACGTAAAAGTTATTTACATAAAACGCGAGTGCGCAAAATAAAAAGTGAAATTTATGCTACGCAAACCCTACGGACATGAAAATTATATTTTTACGACCCTAATGATAAAAGAAATTTTTTGAAAAAAGAAAAATATTTTTTTGACTTTTTAATAATTAATTATGAATTAAAAACTAATTAAACCTTAATAAAATACATTAAATGGAGAAAATTAGCTAAATGACTTTAGAAATTACCAAAAAATTCTAGAAACTATTTTAAGTCTATCTAATTAAGGGAAAATTAAGAAAATTTGAAAAAAGTAAATTTAAAAGCAAAAACACAAAGTTATGATGAAACCCGAGCCTAAAGAAGCAAGTACAAGGATTTCAATCAAAAATCTGGTTTTTGTGTTTTTCCTATATAAAACTAATTAAAAGAAACCTACAGAAAAAAGATTGACATTTTTTTTTACTTTTTATCTATTTTTTATGCATTAAACAAATTTAAAAGGAAATTAAATGATAAAAATAACTATATTAACAGTAAAAATTCTAGGAAAATTATAGAAACTACTTTAAGGAACTAGGAAGCTGGGAAAAATAAAAAGAGGTGGAAGGTTGTCCTAAATAAGCAGGAATAAGCAAAAATAAGCTAGGATAAGTTATTAAGCTAATAAGGAATAATGATGCTATAAATAATAAACTACGAAAAGGATAACATGAAACACCAAGTAGCCTAGATGGAAAGTGGGGGTGCTTTGATTGCTATCTGAGTGAACTACGGGACCTGAGTTCGATTCCCACCAGACCCCATATTGTTGCAATATTTTTTTTTCTTTTTACTTTTTCTTTTGGAGACAAAAACGTAGCCATAGCAGGCCCAAAGAAGCTGCACTAGGCCCACGAGAAGAACACAATTACCACAGCAAGAATGAGCTAATGAAATAAAAAAAATAAAATAAAAAAAAAAGAGAGCTGCAGTTTTGCGTAACACTTTGCGGTCCTAATTATGGGTCACTAAATAAGCTCTAGCAGCTAAGATAAGCGCAAACATGATTAGACTAACTTATAAGCTATTGAGAAAAACAAAAATTGGAACCTAAGCTACACTTAACACAACTAAATTTGTAGATCAAAGTGGGCAGTTTTGGGTTGCATAAAGTCGATGTGACAGCAGGCCTAGGGGGCTGATGCGCAGGCTTAAATTAAGCTACCCAAGGATCTCAAGAAGTTTAAACAAGCCTCGACTTAATTAAAACTATACTATGAGCTACTTATGCAACCAAATTTGAATTTTAGAACTAACATTTGCCTACTTAATTTTGAAATTAAAAAGAAGTGCTTGGAATGTTTTGAGAAGCTAGATTAGCACAGCCCAAACACCTACTTGACTCAACTTTTACACTATTAATAAGCCTCTAAAGTCTAAAATAAGCTTGACCAAGTTGAAGCTAACCTGTGAGCAAAAAATATCAAGGCGACCACAGCCAAACACAACTATAGGCTGCACAAACAACCTTCTAACAACAACAAACAAGCTAAAATGATCTAACTAGTTGACTAGATTAAGCATACAAGCATCAGTCTAAGCTAAAACTAAGGGCAGGGCTACTGATGGTAAAAAAAAAAACCTAAGTTAGACTAGAAACAATATCAAAAGTGAGCTTGTATAAGTCTTTAAAAGAAGCTGGTACAAGGGCTGATAAGGGACTGTAGCAGCAGGCCTAAAGGGGTGTTCAATATTTAGCTGCTAAGGGACTGTTTGGGACAGTCGGTTACAGCAGCCAACGGGTCACAATACGTCAAATTGGCCGACATATGAAGAAGTTAAAAATCAAGTTCACAAGGTTTTTGGATACCTGATGCAGCAGGGCTGGGGGAGGCTTTGCAGCCCTTGAATAAGCCAAAACAGAAATGACAAGTTGAAGCCTACTCTACCTTACTGAAAAACTGAGTTCAAAGGGGCTTGTTGAGACTGCAACAACAGTTGGTTTAAAATGGGTAAAAATTTAGATGTGACTTCGGGAACCACTAATCGTAAACAACCTATGATGAACTAATGTGAAGCAAAAACTACCACTAAATTGGTCTAAACAAGAGTCTACCCTAACTACTTACTTCAAGCAGTTGATAATGAATTACTTGGAAAAATTCTACTAACAACTATTAGAAAATGATGATCTCAACTAGTGTACTACCTAACTGTCTAATCCAAACTTTCCTTTTCTTTTTTTTTATAGTCCACACAGTTTTGCCACCCAAATTACAATTGGATCCAAACACCTCCTAGTGCACTAACTGTTGGAATTTCCAAATGAGAAACAAATTTTTAAGGCTAAATATTGAAAAGCATTGATATAATAGTCTAAAATAGGATAATGTAAACAATGACAAACTAAGAATAAGCAGTTTTAACTAAGCTATTTAATAAGCAGATATATAAATGGAGTACACCGATTGAAATTTTTAATAAAAAGCTCAAATTAAGATTTGATTAAGTAAAGATTACAATAAAACTAAAGCCAGGAATTACAAACTAAAAATTCTACTTAATCTACTACTAACTATTAAAAATCTACTAACTCCTTCTTTGCTTCTTTTCTTTTTCTTTTATAATGACCTTTTTTTGGTTCTTCTCATCCATCTGCAGCTTTTTCCCATTTGATTAAGTCCTTTGGATTAGTATAAGTTGATCTCAGCCCTCCATTGCTTTTGTGGGGGGAAAATGGCATTACAAGTTGGTCTGTTAAAACTTGGGGCAGGGGGATTGATTTGGACTGAAGTGGAGGAAAGGTGAGTATGGCAGGTTTGAGTGTGACAGAGGAGGATAGGAGTGATGATGGTGTTGGATGTAGCAGGGGTAGCAGGTGTGAGTTTTGCAGGTTAAAGTGGGATAGGGGAGGGGCGGTTTTATTTATCAGGAAGTGGAGTGGGATAAAAAGGTGAGTAGGCTTGGGATGAGTAGAAATGCGCCATGGGTATGGTAAATGGGGTTATAAGGGTGGGGTGATGGGTTAGTGTTTTGGGTTGATAAATAAATAAGGTCCGTTTGGTTATTGCAAGATAAATCACAAGGACCATATTTATAATTTCGGATTTTTAGAGGACCTGAATTGCCAGCTTTTCTAAAGTATTCCAAAAGGACATAATTTGCCAAGGATGAAAAGTATAAGGACCGTAAATGAGATTTTCCAAAATTACACCCCCGAGGGTCATTTTTGACATTTTTAAAACTTGGGGGACCAAAGTTGTAAACTTTTCAAAACTTTCACCCGAAGTCCATTTTTGATAACTTTTGATTTGTAAAGGACTTGGTTTGACTTTTCTTTTAAAATAAACGCTCAGGGACTAATTTTGTCAAAATTTGAAAGTTGGGGGACTGAAACTGCCAATTATGCAAACTTTGTTCGTTTTTCATCTGTTTTTAAACATTTTGCATCTAAAACATATAAAACACAGTTTTGGGATAATTTCTGTATTTTGATGCATATCTGAGTGTTTTTGTATGTTTTGCAGTTCAGATTTAACCAAAAATGATGAGTGTTTGAGCACTCATCAATCCCCCACACTAAACTATTGCTAGTCCCTAGCAATCTTTTGAGAAAAACTTGATGGATTTGAAAAACTCTTTACCAAAAGCCATCACTTCTGGAGTAGCCAGGTGTAAGAACGGTGGCACACCTGATAACCGTGTGATTTTGAGCAAACCACCAGCTGTCAACGGATTTGATTTGTCTTTACCAGGAGCCGTTTGCTCCTGGACTAGCCAGCTCTTGATGGAATAGTCAACATCTTGGTGAGCTGATTACCAATTATGGTTTTTCCACGGCCTTTACCACAAGCCATAATCTTGCGGGCGAGCCAACTCATTTGTTTTTGGGGAGTTGAGGAACCATACAATTTTGGGCAAATTGCAAGCCGTCAACGGATTTGAGATGTCTTTACCAAGAGCCGTTTGCTCTTGGACTAGCCAATCCCTTTTGTCGGTTAGACAAGGCGGACTGATTACCACAAAAATTTTGAAGCACCAGTGAAAAATTTTTAAAATTTTTGAAATTTTGGCTAAAACGGGGGTATTATATAGTAAAATGTGATAAAATTCGCTAGAATAGCGAAATACCCCCCCACACTTAGGATGAATATTGTCCTCAATATTCAAAGTCCCGGCTATTATGCCGACATTTTGAACGTAAAAGGGCAACATTACAAGCTAAGCGTGGAAAACACCATTTTGTATTTTCACTTCTGTAATCATAGCATGGGGGACTCCCCCACATTTAGGGTGAAAATCCTATAAGCATGTTCTGTTTTTGTTTACCGAGTCACTAGCTTGACTCGATCCCGAATTCATTTGTCCTTGGGGAAGCATGATGTGGAAGAAGCAATCTCAATCGGACTTTCATTCAAGATGTTTCGACAAACATTTGAAGCACGGGAAAGTTCCACACCGATGAGATAAGTATCCGGCTCAAGATAATGATACATGAAAATGCTGGGATCAAATATAGTATCTTCATTCCCGAAGGAGTGAAGAAGAGAAGAAGTCACCTTATAGGTGAAGAAAAGGAAGAAAATCATGATAAAAAGCATGATTTGATCTTCTTCCTCGAGAGCAGGCTCTGTAGCCTGAGTTTGGATTTCAAAGGTTAAGCTCGTAAACAACCCGGGAGGGTGGGTGGGAATTTGCAAATTCTCATAATTGAGAGCATCTCCCCCCGGGCTATCAAACTCCGGAGGAGTCATGATATGATGAGTGAGTTCACCGGAGAACTCCTCATGAAGAGAATTATTCACAAGATGTGAATCTGTGAACTCATGTTCCGGAATAGACTCATCACAATCCTCATTCTGAATATCAAAGATTGGATTATCAGAAATCAAAGTGAATTCAGATTCAAATTCAAATAGAGGATTAGTGAGAGTAGTATTGAATGTTTCGGGAACAAAGAGATTAACATTCTCTTGTGGACTGTTGGGATAAGAAGTGAGTGGTGGATCATGATATAGGAGACTTTCAATTTCTCCCAGATCGGCTTGGAAATCGAGGAGACCATCATCACTTTCCAAGAAAAGTGGATCGATGTGAGTAAGTTCATCAGCGAACTCCTCAAGAAGCGGATCAACATCAGACTGAGGGAGTGATGCCTCAATATACTCAATGTCTCCATGAGATGTACAATCATCATTAAAATCTGAGAAAGTCTCAAAATGATCATTTGAACACTCAATAGGGGAAGGAATATCACACAAATGCTCAAGAGTTCCCTGTGACTCTCTCGGGATTGGAACAAGGTTCTCAACACTAGACTTTATGAATTCGTCAGATTCCTTATTAGGAACAGTGTCAAGATGCTCGTCCCCCATAATCAAAGAGTGAGTGGGAACCTCGAGTGTGATAGCAGTTGTTTGAGATGGAATCTCAACTGCTGGGGTATCAACTGATGAACTTGATGAAGTTTTATGAAATTCAAGGATGTCAAGTGTATCCTCATCATCACTGTCATCAGGAATGAAACGGAACTGAGAGCTAGATCTGGCTGCTTTTTCTCTTGCAATTGATTCCCTAACAGATTTTTCATATGCATCTTGGGAATTTATTCTAGCAGCCTGCTCTTCAGCAAGCAATTCTTCCATGGATTTTTGATGAGTGTGTCTTTGGGCAAAGTCTTGAACTAAACCCTTAAGCTCATCAACGATTTTCATCATATTTTGCATTTCTGGAAGAAGTGCTTGATTCATATCGTACTGTGGAGGTTGGTCATAATAAGGTGTGTCAAAATTGTCACAAGGATATGGATTCCCCGTTTGACAATCTGAGCTGAAGTGTGGACCTCCACAGTAATCACAACAGTAAAACTGATGTGGCTGTGAGTCGTATGTGCTAGAGTTATAATCGTTATCAGGAAACTGCTCATAGACAAGCGTGTTTCCCGATTGACAATCAAAACTGCAGTGCGAACCACCACAGTACTCACAACAGTAAAACTGCTGAGTATCATGGTGTGGTAACTGATGGAATGAATCAGTCGTGTCATGGTAGGAATAGGGATCTGGGTTATAGACAGACCCGTTTCCTGATTCTACCATGCCACAACAGGGGCAATTGCCACCATTATAAGGATTACCACACCAATGGCAAACCAGAAAGTGTGGATGAGACATAGAAAGAATCAAATGTGTATAGAGGGTGAGGAAATCAGAATCAAAAGGGTAGGAGGGTGAAGAAGGATATTTTTGGGTTTTTGGAAAGACATTTTGTACAAATAGAAAAGAAAATGTTTTTGTGTTTTTTTTTTTTTTTTTTTTTTTTTTTTTTTTTGTGTTTGTTGAAAACTGAGTTTAAAAAGTTTTCGTGAACGGTTTTGTTTTGATAATGGGAAAATATGAACAAAGGATGGATAAATGTACAATGGAACGAATTCCAAAGACACTAATCAGAAAAACCGTTTAGATACGCACACAACCTCCCCGGCAGCGGCGCCAAAATTTGATTGAGGCAAAAGCAGTCAACTAAAGTCAACCACGGATGTGGTCAATATATTCAAACTCCTTAGGCTCAAATCTCCGTGGAAGTACAGGGTTTCCCCGGGTCGTTATGTCCCGACGAGGTGTGGATTGTATTCAAAACGGGTTTGTGATCGGGTGAATTTGGACAGGAAAGGGGTAATGAAGGTTTTGAATGATTACGCTAAGGAAATACGAATGAGAATGATTTAAACAAGCTATATTAACAATAACGCGAAACCTAAAACGTAATCTAAAAACTTAAAATCAGAGTTTGCTTATAAATAAGCAGAAAAATAAGCCAAATGGCTTAAATAGAAGCTATCACTTTATTTATGTTTTTGGTTTTTCTTTACTTTACAAACTATTTTTACTAACGTAACCTAAATTTTAAAAAACGTAAAAGTTATTTACATAAAACGCGAGTGCGCAAAATAAAAAGTGAAATTTATGCTACGCAAACCCTACGGACATGAAAATTATATTTTTACGACCCTAATGATAAAAGAAATTTTTTGAAAGAAGAAAAATATTTTTTTGACTTTTTAATAATTAATTATGAATTAAAAACTAATTAAACCTTAATAAAATACATTAAATGGAGAAAATTAGCTAAATGACTTTAGAAATTACCAAAAAATTCTAGAAACTATTTTAAGTCTATCTAATTAAGGGAAAATTAAGAAAATTTGAAAAAAGTAAATTTAAAAGCAAAAACACAAAGTTATGATGAAACCCGAGCCTAAAGAAGCAAGTACAAGGATTTCAATCAAAAATCTGGTTTTTGTGTTTTTCCTATATAAAACTAATTAAAAGAAACCTACAGAAAAAAGATTGACATTTTTTTTTTTACTTTTTATCTATTTTTTATGCATTAAACAAATTTAAAAGGAAATTAAATGATAAAAATAACTATATGAACAGTAAAAATTCTAGGAAAATTATAGAAACTACTTTAAGGAACTAGGAAGCTGGGAAAAATAAAAAGAGGTGGAAGGTTGTCCTAAATAAGCAGGAATAAGCAAAAATAAGCTAGGATAAGTTATTAAGCTAATAAGGAATAATGATGCTATAAATAATAAACTACGAAAAGGATAACATGAAACACCAAGTAGCCTAGATGGAAAGTGGGGGTGCTTTGATTGCTATCTGAGTGAACTATGGGACCTGAGTTCGATTCCCACCAGACCCCATATTGTTGCAATATTTTTTTTTTCTTTTTACTTTTTCTTTTGGAGACAAAAACGTAGCCATAGCAGGCCCAAAGAAGCTGCACTAGGCCCACGAGAAGAACACAATTACCACAGCAAGAATGAGCTAATGAAATAAATAAAATAAAATAAAAAAAAGAGAGCTGCAGTTTTGCGTAACACTTTGCGGTCCTAATTATGGGTCACTAAATAAGCTCTAGCAGCTAAGATAAGCGCAAACATGATTAGACTAACTTATAAGCTATTGAGAAAAACAAAAATTGGAACCTAAGCTACACTTAACACAACTAAATTTGTAGATCAAAGTGGGCAGTTTTGGGTTGCATAAAGTCGATGTGACAGCAGGCCTAGGGGGCTGATGCGCAGGCTTAAATTAAGCTACCCAAGGATCTCAAGAAGTTTAAACAAGCCTCGACTTAATTAAAACTATACTATGAGCTACTTATGCAACCAAATTTGAATTTTAGAACTAACATTTGCCTACTTAATTTTGAAATTAAAAAGAAGTGCTTGGAATGTTTTGAGAAGCTAGATTAGCACAGCCCAAACACCTACTTGACTCAACTTTTACACTACTAATAAGCCTCTAAAGTCTAAAATAAGCTTGACCAAGTTGAAGATAACCTGTGAGCAAAAAATATCAAGGCGACCACAGCCAAACACAAGTATAGGCTGCACAAACGACCTTCTAACAACAACAAACAAGCTAAACTGATCTAACTAGTTGACTAGATTAAGCATACAAGCATCAGTCTAAGCTAAAACTAAGGGCAGGGCTACTGATGGTAAAAAAAAGCTAAGTTAGACTAGAAACAATATCAAAAGTGAGCTTGTATAAGTCTTTAAAAGAAGCTGGTACAAGGGCTGATAAGGGGCTGTAGCAGCAGGCCTAAAGGGGTGTTCAATATTTAGCTGCTAAGGGACTGTTTGGGACAGTCGGTTACAGCAGCCAACGGGTCACAATGCGTCAAATTGGCCGACATATGAAGAAGTTAAAAATCAAGTTCACAAGGTTTTTGGATACCTGATGCAGCAGGCCTGGGGGAGGCTTTGCAGCCCTTGAATAAGCCAACAAATAAGCTGTAACAAGAAGTTTAAGCTCATACTACACGAGCCTATACTACAAACTAATTCGACAAACAATTGAATAACCTAAATCCTATTCTAGCTAACTTGAAATTGAGATAAAAAAAAATGCATGTGAGGCTGCAAAACATAAAGACTAATCTATAAACTAGTAGCAAAACAGAAACGACAAGTTGAAGCCTACTCTACCTTACTGAAAAACTGAGTTCAAAGGGGCTTGTTGAGACTGCAACAACAGTTGGTTTAAAATGGGTAAAAATTTGGATGTGACTTCGGGAACCACTAATAGTAAACAACCTATGATGAACTAATGTGAAGCAAAAACTACCACTAAATTGGTCTAAACAAGAGTCTACCCTAACTACTTATTTCAAACAGTTGATAATGAATTACTTGGAAAAATTCTACTAACAACTATTAGAAAATGATGATCTCAACTAGTGTACTACCTAACTGTCTAATCCAAACTTTCCTTTTCTTTTTTTTTTTATAGTCCACACAGTTTTGCCACCGAAATTACAATTGGATCCAAACACCTCCTAGTGCACTAACTGTTGGAATTTCCAAATGAGAAACAAATTTTTAAGGCTAAATATTGAAAAGCATTGATATAATAGTCTAAAATAGGATAAAGTAAACAATGACAAACTAAGAATAAGCAGTTTTAACTAAGCTATTTAATAAGCAGATATATAAATGGAGTACACCGATTGAAATTTTTAATAAAAAGCTCAAATTAAGATTTGATTAAGTAAAGATTACAATAAAACTAAAGCCAGGAATTACAAACTAAAAATTCTACTTAATCTACTACTAACTATTAAAAATCTACTAACTCCTTCTTTGCTTCTTTTCTTTTTCTTTTATAATGACCTTTTTTTGGTTCTTCTCATCCATCTGCAGCTTTTTCCCATTTGATTAAGTCCTTTGGATTAGTATAAGTTGATCTCAGCCCTCCATTGCTTTTGTGGCGGGAAAATGGCATTACAAGTTGGTCTGTTAAAACTTGGGGCAGGGGGATTGATTTGGACTGAAGTGGAGGAAAGGTGAGTATGGCAGGTTTGAGTATGACAGAGGAGGATAGGAGTGATGATGGTGTTGGATGTAGCAGGGGTAGCAGGTGTGAGTTTTGCAGGTTAAAGTGGGATAGGGGAGGGGCGGTTTTATTTATCAGGAAGTGGAGTGGGATAAAAAGGTGAGTGGGCTTGGGATGAGTAGAAATGCGCCATGGGTATGGTAAATGGGGTTATAAGGGTGGGGTGATGGGTTAGTGTTTTGGGTTGATAAATAAATAAGGTCCGTTTGGTTATTGCAAGATAAATCACAAGGACCATATTTATAATTTCGGATTTTTAGAGGACCTGAATTGCCAGCTTTTCTAAAGTATTCCAAAAGGACATAATTTGCCAAGGA
The DNA here is from genome assembly GCA_030686995.1 of Artemisia argyi. NCBI lineage: Eukaryota > Viridiplantae > Streptophyta > Magnoliopsida > Asterales > Asteraceae > Artemisia > Artemisia argyi. The sequence goes on from CM060676.1 coordinate 21,639,738, forward strand.
TGAAAAGTATAAGGACCGTAAATGAGATTTTCCAAAATTACACCCCCGAGGGTCATTTTTGACATTTTTAAAACTTGGGGGACCAAAGTTGTAAACTTTTCAAAACTTTCACCCAAAGTCCATTTTTGATAACTTTTGATTTGTAAAGGACTTGGTTTGACTTTTCTTTTAAAATAAACGCTCAGGGACTAATTTTGTCAAAATTTGAAAGTTGGGGGACTAAAACTGCCAATTATGCAAACTTTGTTCGTTTTTCATCTGTTTTTAAACATTTTGCATCTAAAACATATAAAACACAGTTTTGGGATAATTTCTGTATTTTGATGCATATCTGAGTGTTTTTGTATGTTTTGCAGTTCAGATTTGACCAAAAATGATGAGTGTTTGAGCACTCATCAGTCACCAAGGCCGTCAAGAGCAAATTACATGTGACGCCCAAGATGGAGTTTACACATGACGGCGTCATAATTGGATCTAGGCAATACGATGATATTTATGGCGATGAGTTAACGGCGTCAGAACTTACTCTTGACGCCGTCAGACCCAATACTCTATATATAGTTTTTGATTTTTCATTCATTAGTGTGCAACTTTGAGAGGAGAAACCGTAGACGAATTTTACCTTATTTTTAAGGGTTTCAAACCCTTGTTTCATCCATGCTTAATTGAAGATAAGTTTTTCAATAATCATTCAATATGTCTATGTGTTTTTTGATTCTATCTTATGCTTGTCTTCACTTTAACATGCTAGGCTAGGTTTTCTTTGTGTTTGCTTAGATGTAATGAAACTTGCTTGAACGTCTTAAGAAACATGATCGGATGTGTACTACGATAAATTGGTTATATTTAATGCATAGGTAACTACTAATGAGGCCATATTAGGAGCTAGTGGTCGGCTCGACATAGGAAGAGGTAGAAGCTTATAGAGTTAGGGAAGATCGTACAAGTCCCTACGAATGGTATTAAGGAATTTGTTGATCACAGTTGAGTAAACGATCTCATAGAAGTTGACTTAAATAAACACTTTAAGCTATAACGTGTAATATTAAAGCTTAACTTAAGAAGAACAATATTAAACACTTTCAACACTTCAATATATTAATTATACGTGCACTCAAAAATGCTAGGGTTTTACAACCTTGAAGTGAAATGAGAATAAAGTAATACGTACAAACTCTAACCCTATGCACCTCCTTTTACAGACCAAGGAGTCCTATTATGTTTACAATAACTTTCTACACAAGATAAGATCTTCCTAATCGTATAAGATATACACACTATCTATTCTATAATTATCCACTCGTGTATACAAGTTTATCTCTTAAGCAGCAGATTTACCCAGCAGTAGTTTGATAACACTAGCAGCAGATTCTCATCAGCAGCAGTTTGACACTTAGTTAAATTCTGAGCAGTAGAATCTCAAAACCCAACAATCCTCCCCTAAACTTAATATTTAGGGTAAATTGCAAAAATGGTCCTTAACGTTCCACAAATTAGCAAAAACGGGACCGAGACAAAAAGTAGCGCAAAAAAGACACCCACGTTCCACATTTTCGCAAAATCACCACCGAGAGGCCTTTTTGGCTAACTTCCGTTAGTTTTCCCGTCAGTCAAGGGTATAATCGCCATTTCACTCGCTTCCCGCCTTTGACTACCCCAACTTTATTTCAATGACCAAATTTGCAAAGTTATAAAACTTAATTTTGGAGGCACACTTGGCATCTGAAGCGATTAACCTTTCCCTCTTTTTTTGTGTAACTCGGCAACCCAAGCGATTGCATAGGACTATAAAGTTCATGTTTATCCCGCTTATTCAACCATAACATACACAATCCCAACGATCAAAACAACCGACGATGGCAAACAATGGAAAAAGGAAGAGTATCTACATTGGTACCGAGGAAGAGGAATTTGATAAAGTTTTAAGAACCTTTTATCTAAACGATTTACTTCTTGATGCATATGGCGGAGAACCAATTGATGAGTATGGTTCTTATAGGAAGATACCTAAGGAGTTAAGAACTAAGATTCTGACCCATCTGAGGAAACAAGATGGCTACTGTGAAGCACTTTTGAGTGATGAGGAGGAGGAGGAGGAGAAGCAAGAGCTTGTAGATACCGTTTTATCCAAGTTTGATGAGTTGGAACAGAAGATTTCCAATCTTGAAAAGGTGTTCAAGTATCTAAAGGAGAAGAAGGACAAGAAAGAAAAAGAATTGAAGAAAAAGAAGAAAAGGGTTGATGCGGAGGGCAGCTGTTCAAACTACTAAGCAAGTGTTTGTTTAGATATGTGTTTAAAAATTTTAATGTTTGTGAACTCCTATGATCAATGAAACTTCTAACGTTTATGTTATTGACAAATGAAAGTTTTAATGTTTATGTTACTCATATGTTAGCTAGGTGATGTTTGCAGCTTATGCACAGAATGTTAGCTAGGTGATGGTTGCCATGAAAGTCAAACGGGTGAACGTCTAAAAAAGTGTTTGGTTCTGTTTGGTAATTAATGGGTGAAAACACATGATTCCAATTCAACATATGCAGTTTGACTTTTGGAAGTCTAAGTGCACTGGGTGCAAACATAATGTTCTTGCAGTATCTTTTTTGATAAGTCTTGAATGCAAGTTTGACGTTTGAAAGTCCAACTGCGATGGGTGCAAGCCATGGTTGATGCAAACAAACATAGAATACATCAGAAACATAAACATTTTTGCAAGTTTGACTTTTGAAAGTCAAACTGCAATGGGTTCAAACATATTGTTCTAAACACAATGAAGTTAAACAAAGATTACAAATATAGAATCTAACAGACAATAACGTTAAACATATTGTTCAAAGATCAGTGGGTAACACATGAAGAAGTTGGAAGTGCATGCTCATCATTTGACTTCATCTTTTTAGTTGGCCTGTCAACCTAAGGTCTGTGATTGGGTGGTACTATGACTGTTGTAGACTCAATTCTTGTCCAGTATATGCGGCCAGAACACCCATTGATCTTGAATGAGTACATACGCGCCCATGTTTCTAGGTTGTAAACAGCATGAACCTACTCCTCAGGTACAACAACTCCTTTTCCATCCTCATTCATAGAGTTTATTGCAGCCACAGCATGTTTACATGGTATTCCAGTCAGGTCCCACATCCTACAACCATACTCCTTCCTATCCATGTTAGCAATACAATGATCCTCGTTCGGCACAGATACTTTATATAACGAAGCTGCAATCCATTCAACAACACAATCAGTAGCTTCTTTTTTGTTTGCATCAACTATGGCTTGAACAGTAGGAGTAAGTTGTCCAACACTCCTTTCTATTATTTGCTGAACTACCACAATCCTCTTCACCAAGTACTCCTTGATATATTCAAGACAAACGATGATGGATTTATCTCAGACATCATTTAGCTGGCTACAGAACACCTCACATATGAGGGCTTTGCCTGTTAAACAAATCACACATTATGTATTAATATATGATCAATTATCAGTATGCTTTTGTCCAGTGCCACTTATTGAATTACCTGAAAAGTGTGATCGGCTCCATTGTTCAGCTGGAATCTTCAGCAACCAATCATAAGCTACAGCATTGTTATTCTTCAGATGATCCATCTCTTTGTTGAATTCAACAATAGTTGTGGCTCTTGTAGCCTTCCAAAGCATTTCCTTGTAAACACCTCCTTTCAAATGTGACTTCATTTCCTCATGAATATGCTTAACACAAAACCTGTGTGCAGCATTTGGAAACACACTAGCAACAGCTTGTATCAATCTTTGTGAACAAGTAAGGTTATGGATGGTGTTAAAACTTTACATGTTCTCATTGTGCATAAAACACATGATTAATTATACAATAGAAATGTGCACCTTTTGCCTATAAGAAATGAAAGTGAACTTGCAGTTGGTTTCTATCCCAAGATCCTCTCCTAGTAGTTTCAAAAACCAACACCAAGTTGCCTTATTTAGTGCATCAACTACAGCATATGCTACTGGATAAATCCCATTGTTTGCATTAATCCCAACTACTGTTAGTAATTGACCTGGAAAAGGACCTGACATGGAGAATCCATCTAATCCTAAGAATTCTCTGCCATAAGCTTTGAAACCTTGTTTCATAGCTCCCAAACACACATACACCCTTTTAAAAGTTCTTGTTGAACTCGCTGGATTTGGTTCTATCTGTTCATCAATCCTAACAATAGTGCCTGGATTTTGATTAACCAACTCTTGGGCATACTCTTTAAGCAGTGCATAATGTTTGGTAAAAACAGGTATACCTGATTGAATTTCACATGCTTTATGGCATAGCAAATCAGACTTACTTACGGGAACATCTTCAATTACCTGATCATCGTCATCAAACACTTCATCATCATTTCGATTATAGTCCAAATCCTCTGAATCACTCCCGCCACTCTGTTCTTGTATTTCATTATCTACCTCTACTACTTTCACATTTCCCATCTGACCACCTACAATGGTAAGTCCATAACATTAACAACAAATACACCTTTTAACAAATAAAAAAAAAACAAAACTCACAAAACAGGAGGGAAATTAAAGAGGAAAATGCATTGTGTCTTACCGTATCGTTCAAAGGCATGGACGATCGATGTAATCTGACCGGATCTATACGTATCGTTCAAAGGCAGTGAATAGGAAAATGCACTAGTAAAGATTTGGCGGCAACAATTAGGGTTGTATCTGAAGTTAAAGGGGTATATTTGTCATTTCATGCGATTATACCCTTGACTGACAGGGAAACTAACGGAAGTTAGCCAAAAAGGCCTCTCGGTGGTGATTTTGCGAAAATGTGGAACGTGGGTATTTTTTGCGCTACTTTTTGTCTCGGTCCCGTTTTTGCTAATTTGTGGAACGTTAAGGACCATTTTTGCAATTTACCCTAATATTTACTTCTAAATAATTAAGTTTCTTCAAAGCCTGATTAAACACTAGGAGGATGCTTCCAAACACACTACTTCTTCTTAGATGACTATTGACCAAGAATCTTCTTATATTTTGATAACAAGTCAAAAGCTTGATCATCAGTATCATAGGCCTTTTTTAGCTTAAGCTGCCTAGTACCATTCACCATCTGATAAATAATTTCCAAGCAAGATGCCAAAGGATAATCTTTCTCAATCAGCATATATAAAGTGTGTGACCCAATTTCTAAAACATACACCCCAGAACTTTGAAAGAGCATTCATTTTCTGACTTTGTACCTTCTAATCTCTATCCACTCTGAGTCTTCCATAGAAGGATCAAACATAAGTTTCAAAGCTCTCCAGATAATGTAATCAGACATAGCTTCCTGATCATTATAAGTCACCACACCAAACTTTGTAGCACCATACTTTTCTTTGAACAATCTCCATAGAGTACAAATATCCTCTTTGTCAAAATAATACAATATCTGTTGAAGTCTGAGGAATCTAGATGTCTTTCCATCAGATCTTTTGACATCATGAAATGTTCCAACAGTGTTTAGATATCCTGTAGTTACTTGAATGATTGGATATTTGATTCCCACTGGTTCAGCATCAAGTACCTCAGGTTCTTCCCTCTTAGCAACCATAGTTAAAACCTGCATTTTTTTGTTTTAGATGCTCAAGAGGAATATGTTCAAAATCATCCACATACTCATCATCATCTTCATATTCAGAATTGCTCTGCACTGCTACATTCTGCTTTTTCCTAGCAAAAGTTTTCTTCCTTATACTTTTTCTTTTTGTACCTCTGCTAGAAGAAGTCATTTCTTTTTCAATAGCCTCTGCCACTATAAGCTTTGATTTACTAGCTTACTCATGTACCAACTTCTTGTTCATTTGAGCAAAATGTTCTTCATCTTCTGCACAACCCATAGGATAGAAGGTATCCATTTTCTTTTTAGCCTGTTGATACAAATTAAACACCTCTGGATCTGTCTTCTATTTCAATTGTACCAGTTTCCAACCCTTCATATTCTTAAGGTATCTCTCATGCTCTCTCGTTTGTTGAAGTGGAGTTGGTCCCTTGAGAACTTTCTTCTTCCTTCTTACAGCAGCAGCTTCTATCTTTTTTCCTTGATGTGAATTCTTTTATCCAAGCAGTAACATCAAATTCTGGAACTTCTTGTTCTTCAATTTTAACTACTTGGAGAATTCAATGTCAACATCCATTCTTATTTTCTCATCAACCCATTCCTGATACCTTTTCAAATCCTCAGCTTCCTTATCAGCTCTTTCTTTTAGTTGTTGCAGTAGTTGTTTTTCAGCAATATCTTCTTGCCCTTGTTCTTTCCTTGCAACAACTGAATCATGCTCAATTTGTAACTCTTTAGGCCAATAATGAAAAGGAATCTAGGAGTAATCTATTTCATCATCATCAGAATCTAGCATAGGTTCTTCAGTAACCTTGCCATTCCCTTTATCAGTAGCGGCAGATGATGAAATTCAACTTGTATATCTTTTTGAAGCAGCAGGTTCACTGATTACTACCCCCTTTACAGGTACTCTTGGTAATAGAGATGTTATAGTGGATGTTGGTTGTTGTGGTTGTAATTGACTTGGTTGTGTTGAATGTTGTGTTGTTGGTTGAGATTGTGATTTAGGATGAACATCTGTTGTTTTCTTGCTTAACAACACCATGGCCCCAGCAGCAGCTTTTTCACTAGATCAAGCAGTAGAACCTTGTGAATCAGCAGAATTGAGTTTCTTACTAGCAGCAGGATCACAACATGTTTATGACTAGCAGAATCCTGAGCAGTAGAATTTTGTGCAGCAGCAGAGTCATTTATCTTGTCAGTAATAGTAGCAGTGTCCATATCCTTAGCCACAAAATCACCCAGACTTTTCAAAGTTTCTCCCGTCAACCCTGTAGCCTTTACTAATTGCTCAGGCCCGAAAGTTTTGAGTTTCTCCACCACATTCTCTTGAACACAAACCAACACTTCCATTACAGCTTCATTACCCTGTCTGTCTGTAACCACAAAACCATCCATATCTTGAGGACTTTCAAACTCCATTTCATCATTCATTGTAACCTCCCCTGAAACCTTACCAGTATCCATATCTTGAGCATCATCATTTTTCACCAAATTAGCCTCCCCTGATCCCATTTCCTTATTCTGTTCCTCATTCCTCCCTTGTTTAGAAGCATCCTCTTCCAAAGTGACAGAATGCTCAGATGAACTAACTACTTGAGATGTGCCTACTTTCTTCAATCTTTTTAAGGAGGTTGAAGATCTTGATTTCTTTAAAGTCTTTATCTTTCTCTGCAACTTTGTAATCTTCTTAGCTTGTTCATTTGAAAGAGTTTGAAGACCAAGAATCTTATCCTCCAAAGTTTCACGCTTAAGCTCCAGGTTGGTACCAGTGGCCATCAATTTCTTCAAAAGTTTCATACTAGTCTCATCACTTCGACCTGTGTGACCTGGTCCGAGAGGTGAATCATTGACATTGACATTTTGTACAGTATCATCCATCAATTCATTTATCACTGATCTGTCCTCATCACTTCGACCTGTGTAACATGGTCCGAGAGGTGAATCTTGGGACTTAAACTCAGTATCAAACCTAGTTTGTTCATCTGAGCCCCCTATATTTGCCATGTGGCTAGTGTTAGCATCATTGGATTCAGATTCATCAGAACCCTCCTCACTAGATGTTGCCTTGGTTTGGGTCTTACTTATGTTATCACTGTCCTGCTCTGCTGCTATGCTAGTAGCAACAGTGACAGCCTTGCCAACATATCCTCTCCATCACCTAGGACATCCTCATCTAGTACATCCATCCTAACACTAGCCTGAGGTTGCTCAGTGTTCTTGTTAGCTTTCCTACGGGTGTAGAGTATTCTTGGTTATGTGACAGATGTAGTAAAATTGGGTGTGTGATGGGAATCAGTGGGAGTTCCTGATCCTTCACCTTGAGTATTTTGCACAATTTGCACCATATAAGGTGTAAGTGATGTAAGTGTGCCTGAAAATCCTTTTCCATTTTTAAGTAAGAAAGTAAACATTTTAGGAACCAACTTAGGAGATTCATAAGTGGTTTTATGTGTTCTTACTTTTGAAATTTGGTTTTCCACAAAGAGTTGAATAAATCTTGGATAAAGTAAGTATGAACCAGACTCTTTGATACTTTTAGCAATCCCTTCCCAAATCATGTTTGAAAAATTGAATGGGTCTCCTTTGCTCAGACATATCATAGTAGTTGCTATAGTAGCACTGAACTCATTCCACCCAGAAGTTTTTGAACTCAAATAATGAAGAAGATTATGAACCAAAAATTTATATTGAGAACACAGAAGCCCTTTTTGAAATTTTAAACCAGAATGTTGGCCTTCATTTCCCAAATATTTTAAACCTTCAAAAATGGCAGAGTTAGCAAGACACTTAGTCTCTGTTTCATCATCAAAGAGAAGAAGTTCTCTTATAGAGGATTCAGTGACAAGTACTTGTTGACCATCTACCATGGCCTTAATATGTTTTCCCCATTCCTAGTTTTGAATTTTCTAGTAAGCAAAAACTGTTTGATGTAGGAAATATATATAGTAGGATTCACAGTTAATGCATACCTAAGAGAAGTAGCATTCAAGAACTTAACCATGTCTGTGAAAACTTCAGGAACCATCTTTTCATCGAATAAAGCAACATTATTATGACTTTCTGCCTAGGTGCGTGTTGATTCCATGTATTAGAGTTTAGAGAATTGGGGATTTTTGACTTTGAGAATGATGGAGTATTAGGGTTTGAGGAAACTTCAATTTGGAGCGCATAAAAACCAATTGTGGGATCCAATTAGGTATTTAAACATGTTTTAAGAAGTTACAGAACCACCCTCACACTTTCAACCATAGCAGCAGAACCCTGTGTATCAGCAAAACCAGCAGCAGAGTTTTATAACTAGCAGCAGAATGATTTTTCCAGCTGCAGAGTTGACTTTTCTTAAGATATTCTTGGTCAAAAAAATCAAAAATCTTCGTCATTAATGCCCGGATAGCGAAGCATTCACTACTTGATTAATATAAAAAGAGAACTAATCTTTCCCTAATTTATCAATCATAAACCCTAATTTCTTCCAAAATAACCAATCAATCAAATCAAATCACAATCAACATGAAATCCATCCCAGAAATAATCAACATATCGTCCGACTCATCTTCTGATGAATCTTTGGATTCCACTCCACTTCCTCCGTATGTTCCACCATTTCGTCCTCCTCATGATGGATGTAGAACCAAAGAGCAGGCATGAAAGAGGAAACATGATCTCAATGTTTTTAAGGATCTTTTGAACCTTTCTCAAACTCCAAGCACATCAAAGGGGAAAAGTGTGATTACCCCGAAATCATCTGATAAAGAGGAAATAGAGGATCTTGCCAAGAAGCAAGATATTGGTATGTCAAGCAAGGCCCCCATGTCTGCAGCTTCATCTGAATCTTCACAGGATCCCAATCCTTGGATTCCTATCCAACCACCTCCTTGAGAACTCATATCACCATTCCTCTGCACATCATCAGATGAAGATGAACCGCAAAGCAATCCTCCTTCAACACTTGAGAGACCTCAAGCATCATGACCAAGGCCACCAACAAGAACAAGAAGGTCAAATCCTCCTCTCCCTAAGTCAAGAGAAGTGGTTATTGGTCTACCCTGCCCTAGATGTTGATGTAGTCTTTGGTAGTTATCTTTTGATGTAATCAGTCTCTTGTGGTTGTGAAAAATGTGTGTAACCTTTTGGCATCACCATGAAATTAATGAAATTGTATTGTTCTTGTTTCTTTAGACTCTTCTAAAAACAGCAACAATCATCAATTTGAACTTATCCTGCAAAATGTTAGTCCAAAACCACAAAACACACAAACACATGTTGCATATGTACTAGTTATACTCATCAGTAGAATGTCATGTAGCAGCAGAGTGAAGTCTAACTAGCAAAATACTTCATAAGAAGCAACAGAAACACCTTAAACAGCAGCACAATTACTTTACAAAACTTTACAAAAACATAAGGAGATAAGTTTTTCAAAGATTGATCATACCAATGTTTGCAATTAAAAATTGAAACCTCCCCACATCAAAATGTTTTGTGAGTAGATCAGCAACATTGTTATCAGTATGAATCTTGACAATTTGAATTAACTTCTTTTCATAACAATCCCTTATAAAGTGCTGTCTTATCTCAATATGTTTTGTTTTAGAATGAAAAACAGTGTTTTTAATGATGCAAAGTGTGCTGTTATTATCAATATGAATCTTGGTGTTCATGAAATTATACCCATAATCCAGTAGTTGATTTTGCATCCAAGCACTTGACCACAACAACTTGAAGCATCCACATACTCAGCTTCAGTTGTAGAATTTGCCACCACTATTTGTTTCTTGCATTGCCATGACACCAATCTGTTTCCAAGAAATTGACAACCTCCTGTTGTTGACTTTCTATCCAAGCAAGCTCCAGCATAGTCACTATCTGAGTATGCTACCGAATCAAAAGGTGAATCCTTATGATACCAGAGGCCCAATTTAGGTTGATGCCTCAGATACCTAGAAATTCTCTTCACTGCATTGAGATGTGATTCTTTCGGACATACATGGAATCTTGTACAGGCACATACAACAAACATAATATCAGGCCTTGAAGCTGTAAGATACATCAATGAGCCGATCATTGATCTATACAAGTTAACATCCACTTCCTTGCTATTTTCATCCTTCAACAATGGTTTATTAGATTCCATGGTTGTCTTTGCAGGCTTAGCATTTTCAAATCTAAACTTCTTCAAAATATCATTAACATACTTATCCTGACTAATAAATATGCCATATTCCTTTTGTATAACTTGTAGGCCCAAGAAGAAGGTGAGTTCCCCCATTAGCAAACTTATCCTTTATAAGCTTTTCAAACTCAACACACATAGCTTTGTTTGTAGAACCAAAGATGATGTCATCAACATAAATTTGTACCAGCAAAATATCATCCTTGTTTCTTTTGAGAAACAAAGTCTTGTCAATCTTCCCTCTACTAAACCCAGATTCTAGCAAATATGTTGACAAAGTAGCATACCAAGCTCTAGGAGCTTGATGTAAACCATACATTGCTCTATTCACATTGTAAACTTTGTCAGGATGGTCAAGGTCTTCAAAACCAGGTGGTTGAGACACATAAACTTCTTCTGTGATTGTCCTATATAGAAAAGCACTTTTGACATCCATCTGATACACCACAAAGTCTTTATATGAAGCATAAGCTAGAAATAATCTAATGGCCTCAATCCTTGCCACAGGTGCAAATACTTCATCATAGTCAATGCCTTCTTGTTGAGTGTATCTTTGTGCAACTAATCTTGCTTTGTTTCTGATGACTATGCCTCTTTCATATCATTTGCATCTAAAACCCCATTTAGTTCAAATCACCCTTTACCCATTTGGCAAATCAACCATGGTCCATACTTCTTGTAGTTTGAATTGCAGAAGCTTGCTTCCACCCAGCCTGGCTCTTGTAAGGCTTTATAAGTATTTTTGGGTTCTATTTGAGATAGAAAACAGGAAAACAAGCAATTTTGCATATCTTTGTGACTGTTTCTTTGATGAAAAGATCTTGCAAAGAAACTTTGATGTTTCATATCTTTCTGCTCTTTAGTCATTCTTCTTGTTTGAACAGATGAGATTGGATCACTGATAATTTGATCTTTGGGATGATTGTTATGAACTCTTGTGGTAGGTGTAGGACTAACAAGAATATTGAGTTCCATGTTATTAATATCAACATCAGCTCCAAACAATTTACCATCAAGAGCTTGATCATCTGTGTCATAGTTAATGTTCTCCAGAGGAGGCATATTTGGATCATCAGGATAGTTTGGATCAGCAAAAGAGCTACCCTGAATGTCCACTGATGGAAACTTTGGTGAAGAAGTAGAGTCAATTGGCTTAGCATCAGAATTGATTGAAGCAGTAGTTGTGTCTTTTAGCCTAGCAGTAGAGTCTTCTGATTCAGCAGTAGAATCTTCTGGTGTAGTAGTAGACTGCTTTGGCCTTGCTGTAGAGACTTCTTCAACAACTTTAGGTGCTTCATTGGTTACCTGTTCAACATCAACAGGTATCTCAATGCCTTCTTTTGTTTCTTTAGGTTTCTCATGAGTAACATCATCTTCTTGTGAACTTTGAACCTTCTGAAAGGGTAGTAAATTTGGACCAGTCTTCAATTTCTCAACCAAAACAAATTCTTCTTGAGGTTTGTTAGAGTCTACATTTGCAATAACTTGCTCGTAATTCATAGTCTTGGTAAGAATATCAATATTGAACTACCATTTTGGTCCTTTCCCTTTAGCATTAGATGTGTTCCCACTAAACTTGATGTGCAAATTCTCTTCTACATGTTTGGTTCTCTTATTGTATACCCTGAAAGCTTTACTGTTTACAGAGTAACCAACAAAATATCCTTCATCTGCTTTCTCTTCAAACTTGCCTAATTGATCCTTAGTGTTCAAAATAGTAACAGGACATCCAAATAGTGTAAAGAAATCAATCATTGGTTTCTTTCCATGAAATAACTTATATGGAATCTTGTTGTGAGGCTTAACTACCTTGCTTCTGTTTTGCACAAAACATGCAGTGTTTACAGCTTCAGTCCGAAAAGGTATAGGTAATGTAGAATCAGATAACATTGTTCTTGCAGCCTCAATCAATGTCCCGTTTCTTCTTTATGCAACACCATTCTGTTGTGGAGTTCTTGCAACATTATACTGTCTTAGAATACCCTTGCCCACACAGAATTGATTCATAACACTATTCTTCAACTCAGTTCCATTGTCACATCTGATTATCTTCACCTTGTAGTTATTCAGGTTTTCAACTCTAGTTATGAATGCCTTGATAATCTCTGGAGTTTCATCTTTAGTAGCAAGAAAGAACACCCAAGTAAACCTACTAAAATCATCTGTGACAACTAGGCAATGAGACTTCTTTTTCAAACTATTCACAAAAATAGGCCCAAATAAATCAATGTGAAGTAAATGTAAGGGCTTGGTAATTGTGTTCACTGTCTTGGACTTGAATGAAACTCTGTGTTGTTTACCATTTTGACATGCAACACAAGTTTCACAATTTTCAAACAACTTTGTAGGCATCCCTCTCACAAGATTTCCTTTCACTAACTTGTTCATGGTCTTGAAATTCAGATGTCCAAGTCTTCTATTCCATAATTTGGACTCATCAAGAGTGGCCTTTGCAATTAGACAAGTCAAAGCTCTTTTGGGAACAATGTTCTTAATATGATCACTGTATATATTTTAAGTTCTAGGGAATTTCAATAGCACAAATTTATCATCTAGCAACTGAAAATCAGGAGAAAGGATCATACATTCAGTGTTTGTAAAAAGAACAAAGTCCTTTTTGTCACACATTTGTGAGACACTAAAGAGGTTAAACTTAAGTCCTTTCACAAGGAACACCTTCTCAAAGTCCAAATTTCCTGTTTTTAGTGTACCTCTACAAATAATCTTTCCACCTTTTGGATCATTCCCAAAAGCAACATAACCACCTTCAAAAGCCTCAAAGTCTTCAAGTTGAGACTCATCACCAGTCATGTGTCCAGAACATCCACTATTAACAATAACAATATCTTATAGCTCATCCTGTAGATTGCCCTGCACATGAAAATAGAGAAATTAGTTTCTCTTAGGGACCCAAGCCATTACTGACATGGATCTGCCTTGTGCATCAACATAGTCAAATTTCTTTGAGTCTATTAATGCACTGCTGTTTTTGGAAACATGATTTGAAACAGTTGATTTAGGTTTCCAAGTCCAGCAAGCTGAGGCCTTAACAACGTAAAAGTGATTTCCAACAACTGTATTTGTTAGAAGTTTTGGCCAAGAAATAGAAAGTTTTGTACTAGCAGCAGAGTGCTTACTAGCAGCAGAGCCAGCAGTAGAACCAGTTGTAGTTTTAAAAGCACCATTAGATTTAGCATCAAAAATAGATCTAGTTGCACCAGATCTTAGCAACACAGCCCTTGGAACCATATTTCTATTAGGATGAGGATGAGTATTTTTTGAAACATATTTATTATTCACCCTTGAGTATTGATTCCAAACTGGCTTTTGGTGGTCTTTACAACTATTTATCAAATGCTCAAAGCTACCACACTTGTACCAAGCCTTCTTCTTTAATTGAAACTCATTACCCAACTTATTTGAAACTAGGTTATTAAAGTTTCTCTGATTACCCCTAGGCTTATTATAAAACCTATTCATCTGTTCTCTAGGTATCTCATTATATTCTATCATTTTCCTAGAGATGTTCTTACCTAACACATGTCTCAGAAACTTGACCTGTTCAACTTTTGCAGGAATTTCTTCCTTTTTCACACTTTGTGTTGTTTCATCCTGTTCCTCATCACTATCTGAATTCCAGTCTTCAATAATAGGAGCATCAGGAAATTTTCTAACTTCAACCTTAGGTGTTTTTGTGACACTATTACTGGTTTCACCTACAGGTTTTTCCATGTCTAACTCACTTATAAAAGACAGTTCTTTTCCTGGTGGAGCATAGGCACTCTTAACTGGGGGAGCAACTTCATTATAGCCTATTCCACTTCCTTTTCTCACCAAAAGATTCTCAATAGACTTATTTACTAGATCTTAAGCAAATTGTTGTTTTTCAACTCTTACTATGTGTTTATCTTTTTCAGCAAGAGCTGCATCCCTATCTTTTTCTTCTTCTTCTAGCTTTTTCTTGAGAAATTATATCTCACTATTTTTCTTATAGATCTCAACATCCTGTTGGTTAATTCTATCCACATATTCTAGCTCACACTTTTTGAGATATTCTAATCTTCTTTCCACGTTTTGAATACCTACTTTATAACCTAGATTATCAAGTTTTAGGTGTTCAACTTCTTTTATAAGGCTCTCATTCCTAGACTTAAGTTCTTCTATAGTGTCAGCACATGATTTAAAAGAACACACAGATAGATCAGAATCATTAGATACCTTAGAGTCAGATCCAGAAGATGATGATGCATAGGCCATAAGTCCAAAGTTATGCACTTTAGGTTTGACTTGAGCTACAAAAGAGTAATTGGGTTCTTCCTCAGCCATGTCACTCCAATCATAATTACCCAACAATCACAAGACACCAATGCAGTTGTGGTATTCTTTGATTCTTCAGAGGTCTTTTTTGGAGTTTCTGCATTCTTCTTTGGAGCCCTACATTCTCTGGCAAAGCGGTCTTTCCTGTTGCAATTGTAGCACTCCATCTTTGATTTATGTAAACCCAAATTTTCTTTAGCCCTGTACTTGAATTCTCTCCCTGTCCTCTTCAAGAATCTTCTTGCTCTTATGGTCAACATAGCCATCTGCCATTTAAGATCAATTTCTTCAAGTTCATCAGGATCAATATGATCCATATCTTGACTGAGAACCTGTGACTTTGTGTTAGTTGTCAGATCAGCCAAGAATGCACATATGGGAGCATCACTGATGGAATTATTATAAGTAGAACTAGCTGCAGATCCATCAGTTGTAGCAGCAGATACCCCATAAGCAGTAGAGTGAGATTCTTGAGATCCTTTAGTCTTTGAGGATACAAATGCAAGGTTTTGAGTAGCAGAAGATGAAGTAGTTGAAGAATTCATCTCAGGTTCGTATACCTTCAAATTGTTGTAGAGGCTTTCTAACTTAATAGTTTCAAAATCAGGCTTATTCCTCTAAACAACTGTATGCATGCTCCATTTAGGTGCTAGACTTCTAAGAACTTAAGGTTTACATCTTCTTGAGGAACAACATAACCAACAAGCTTTAAGTGACTAACAAGTTGATTAAGCATGTTGTATTAACATCAATATTTTCTCCACTTGTAGCAGAGAAGTTCTCGAACTGATGCTTCAACATATTCTTCCTTGACTTCTTGGTAGCATCATTACCTCCAAATCTGAATTCCACAGCATCCATCAGAGCTTTTTCAGTCTCATAGCCATCAAAGTCCAATTGAAATTCATTCGGTATCCCCATCAAGAGAATACTATGTGCCTTGATCTCCATCTTTCTTACTGAGTTTTCTTCTGAAGATTTGATAGGAATTTCTTTCCCATCAGGACCTTTTTGTGGTAGAGAGTCACCATTCACAATCACATTCCACATGTTGAAGTCAATCATGCGAATGTACTGTCTGATCCTCATCTTCCACAGCTCATACTCTCCTGGCTTGAGCATGGGAACCTTTGAAGCAATTACCATGTGTGTGTCCTCACCCATCTTCAGTAGTTGATTTGGAATAGTTAACTTGTAAGGAACAAGTTCTTCTTGATTACAACTTCTAGATCACAAGATCTGATACCACTTGAGCAAACGATCTTATAGAAGTTGACTTGAATAAAAACTTTAAGCTATAACGCGGAATATTAAAGCTTAACTTAAGAAGAACAATATTAAACACTTTCAACACTTTAATATATTAATTATACGAGCACTCAACAATGCTAGGGTTTTACAACCTTGAAGTGAAACGAGAATAAAGTAATACGTACAAACTCTAACCCTAGGCACCTCCTTTTATAGAACAATGAGTCCTATTAGGTTTATAATAACTTTCTACACAAGATAACATCTTCCTAATCATATAAGATATACACACTATCTATTCCATAATTATCCGCTCGTGTATACAAGTTTATCTCTTAAGCAGCAGATTTACCCAGCAGCAGTTTGATAACACTAGCAGCAGATTCTTTATACTTAGCATCAGATTCTCATCAACAACAGTTTGACACTTAATTAAATTATGAGCAGTAGAATCTCAAAACCCAACAGAATATAACCCGTCATCCATGCAATTGTAACAAACTAATCAACCGGTAAAAGATAGCTAGGGGTAGTGAAATCTAAGTAAACACATTTTTTCTTATTATTGTTTTATCCACATTTACTTTAGTGTTATTTTATTTTATTTTGTTTGCATTCATAGTAATTTGGGTTAGTTGACTAGCAACTAATTCCGCCAATTCTTCCAAAACTCGAGATTTTTACTAGCTTTCCATAAAATACAAAAATACAAAAAGAATCATCCCTCACCTCTAGACCTAGTTTAATCGAGTTTTAACCCTAGCAAACACTATTCTTTTAGTTGAACGATCAATCCCCCATTACTTGCCACTATACTATACTACAATGGTCAGGTACACTGCTTGGTGGGGATTGCAAGCCTCTTGAGATCACTTGAGAGGTAAAACCTTTTGTAAGGTTGCAAAACCACGCATCACAAAACAAGGCTTACAAGGCTGATTAATCGCCGATTATGTGCTACAAGGTCACCAACCTTGCCGATTTGTGTAAATCGGTTAAACAACTCGGTCAACCATTGTCAGCGACGGTTAATGATGGTCAACGGTGATCAAGCTTGTCCGAAACCTTCAAACCTTGCTAGAAATTTCCAAAACTCGTAGTAAAATTGTTTAATAAGTTATACTTTTTGTTTATATCTATTTCAAAATGTTTTTTTTAAGAAAAATCTTTCCAGTAATACCTTAAATTTGTCGGAAATACCTAATACTTGCCGGAAATACAGAAAACTTGTCGAAAATGCCAATCCGATTAATCACCGATTAATCCTGCCTAGACCGATTACAAGCTACAGGGGGTCGGCCGCCCGACTACCGATTCACGATTTTTGCAACCTTGATTGATAGTATACTTGGTATAATGATCTTTGAAATACAGACTTGACATATTGGGAGGTTTACATAATGTAAACATAGGGATACTTGGCATTGGTAGTTGCGTGAGCATGTCTAGAGGGTTATGTAAGTTACTTTAAATAGTTGGAATGAAATGAAGCAAAAATTCTAACCAGGAAAATACCTTATATAGATATCGTAGTGGAAATCACATTGATGGAAATTACGGGTTGTTACAGACCAACTCCGTAATGTTTGCCGAACCATACCGATCGTTTTAAGTAACATGTTATTGATTTTTGTTGTGTATCAGTTATTTAACGTTTCGTAATAAGAACTATTATTGTAATCAGTTTATGCAAGAATAAGTCAAAGAAGTAGAAGTTAAAGTGGTTGATACAGAGGAAGAAGGGAAAGGGAGGAAAGTGAGAGCAGCAAGAGTTGACATCGAGCAAGAGGCCGTGCCAGGCATAGGATTTGGGAAACAGAGCGGGACGGAGGTTATGATTAAAACCGAGGTAGAATATGGGCGTGAAAGGTCTAATCGTTCCTTCATGTAGATTTTTTTTGTAAATAGTTGCGCTTTCAATCAGTTTGGATTAAGCATTGGGGTGTTAACTATTTCTCACATGTTAGGTCCTTAGTGGCAGAATCTGATAGTGCTTACGAAGGTGGTCCACTTGTTGATTACTACTACTCAAAATCATACTTTGCATCCTGGTAATCTGTAGTTTCAGACCGTCGGCCTTAGCAACTATTTAACAATTAGTTTTTTTGTCTTTTTTATTTTAATTATTATTTATTAATTTATTTATTTATTTTACCTTAATCGATTGATAATATACTTTAAGCTACTCGCAAGCCGTTTGACCTGTTTTATTTTTAGCTAACTTTTTTGTTTTCCTAATAAGACCCATTAAAGATCAAGTATATCTCGAATTGATCCGGGAATGTGTCGATATTTACACCTCTTAAATTGTGTATTTTACCTTGCTCGGGTGAAGGAAAGATTAGCTCTTTGAGATTTAGAAAGAAAGCCAATCGAACCTATTGCAGTACATGTGTTTGCCTTTAGTAATTCTAGAAATCAAGGTTCATACATAAATTTAGTAGAATATGAAACAGATAGGTTTCTTTTGTAAAAATTTGAAACTTTACATAATTGTTACTTTTCTGGTGACAAGTTAAGTAGCCATAACATAAATTTACTATTTTTGTTGTACAGATGTAGCCTGGATTTGCAAAAACAATGAAAGAAGGAGGTACAAATGTGAGTATTTTGGAATGGTCATCAACTATTCGCACGTAATGTGAGTAACAGGAGATACTTTTATGATTGTATGTTTTGTAGTAATGAGACTAACAACTTTTATTTTCCGAAGTTTGCAAACATTTATATTTAAAGATATTGTTACCATCAGTTATACTAAGAATTATGAACTTAAGTTGCTGATAGTGTTGTTATTTGAAGTTATTTATAGATAAATATTGATATTATTGCCTGTTGTGTGAAAAATAAAGGCATTGTAGTTGGTATAGTTGGTTTATGATGCAAAAGGAGTAGAAGCCAGGTTCATATTGCAACTATGAAAAACCATTCGTATGTTACAACCTATGTAACTATCTACAAAACGCACTTTTGACAAACATCCGCTGTGAAGCGCAGGTATAAAAACACCGTTGATGTACAATGGTTGCTCTATTTCTTGACTTAGATTTATTCTAGATTGCCATATGAAGTTTTTCCTTGGTATTATGTAACAATTTTACAAAAATGTTTTCCACAAACATCCTTTCAGATATCTTACATTAGGGTTGAGCATCGCAGATCTCAAAGCTGACCAAAATAAAGGACCAGCAGTCCGGT
Source organism: Artemisia argyi (assembly GCA_030686995.1). Taxonomy (NCBI): domain Eukaryota; kingdom Viridiplantae; phylum Streptophyta; class Magnoliopsida; order Asterales; family Asteraceae; genus Artemisia; species Artemisia argyi. The sequence goes on from CM060676.1 coordinate 21,659,259, forward strand.
CTCCGTCCTAACTTTTTCCTTATTTTGGTCTCGGTCCGGTCTTACGTACGAACCGATTAATAATGCCTTCTTGGACCGGACCGACCGAAAGACTGGATCGGACCGAACACATTCACTTGAGGGTCTGTGGTTTTGGTCTAATTCGGTCTCAGTTCGGTCCAGTTTTTACCGGTCTAAGACCGATACTCGGCCCTAACTTACACAGTTCCATTATCAGTAATTAGTTTGTCAAAATTTGCTTCGTTTGTCATTTCTGATACATCTTCGATTTACATCTATGAATAAACGTCTTAAAAACAAAATTATAAAAAATGTAAAAATGTTAAAAAGATATTGGTATTATTTTATTCTGAAAAAAGAAAAAGAATAAAAAAAAAAAAAAAAAAAAAAAAAAAAAAAAAAAAATCGTGACAAGATAGTTTCCCTATTTTAGGGGTCGTATCGTATGGGCTTTCTTTATATAGTATTTTTACGCTTTATTTTCTCTTATAATACTAAGTGATTTTTTTGTTGTGTATATATATATATATATATATATATATATATATATATATATATATATATATATATATATACACTAGTCTTAAAGCCCGCCCAATGGGCGGGCATGACTTGTAATTTTACATTTTATTTTGATTAAAATATTGTAAATTTTAATTTACTTATGTATATATATATAGTGTTCTTTTATTGTTATTTTTATCTTAATTATCTTTATTATTTTTTTTATTTTACTTGTAATTTTACGTTTTAATTTAATCTAGTGTATATATCGTAAACCTTTCATTTATGATTGGGAGGCTTGACTTGTAATTATTTGTTGCTTATTATTAGCATGTTGTTAATTAAATGTCATTATTGTTTAAGTGTGATTACTGTTTTTTTGAATTTTAGTATTTTGTATATTTGTATTTTATATAATGAATGAATAAAACATTTTTTTTTGGTAGACACAACGATGGTCGTTGAATTTGTGTATTTACCATTTCTATCACAACATAGAATCTTTAAATCCTTCATGCTCTTGACCCTTAAAACAACGGCGTATAGTTGCCCATGAGAGAAGACCGACCTCTGGAGAAACAACACAACCTTAGACACTGTATAGCCTTGACTTTTATTAATGATCATACCAAACCAAACTTTAATCGGAACTATCGTCGGTTTAGCAAAATATAAACTAATAATCAATTCTATTCGAATTCTAAACAACCATTTATTTAATCAGAGAAAATCTTCCATATCCATTATCATCACCCATATTTTTTCTCATGTTCAACACCATCTACCAAGAATTGCCATGGACAACCGAAAGAGTTAACCTCACGTTTATATGTTTTAATATTGAACACAAAAATTTAGTATTTAAAACTGACCAAACAAAAAAAAGGAAAAGCCAAAACTATATAAATACCTTTACTTATACACAACGTTTGTTTTTGATGTTTCGTAACTATCATCCTTATCACAACAAAGTATCTTCAATTTAGACAACAGCCCAACTTGTGACAATCTTATTGTTTGACGGGCTAATGACCATAATTTCTTGTGATATAACGGACTATAGAAGATAGTTTCTAAATGTGTTTATGTAGTTAAAATTTGGAAAGATGAGTAAAAAGACCATCCTTGTGAAGAAAAAGAAAGTTTTTATGAGGTAATCAAGTTAATTAATATGTAAAGTTTTAAAATCATACCGATGAGTTCAACATGTTTTAATAAATATTATGATTTATGATATTAAAGCTTTATGCATAAATCATGTGCACAACTGATGAGCAATCGTTCAAAAAAGTTTTAACCTGAATGTAACACCAGGTGTGGAAGACTAATAAAAAACAAAACTATTCTTCTAACATTAAAAGTAGCTCAACTCTGGTAGTATACAAAAGAGCTCACGCTTTTCACGACCCTTGTTTCTAACCCTTAACCCAACATAGAATTGTTACGGACTACAGATCGACATTTACAGTCACTTTGTCCCTCTAGCTTGCTCACATAGACCACATTACCAAGTTGCTTATTCTTGTAAATACCCTAAAATATAAGCAAAATTGCAGCAGTTAGTTAGCAGATACCCAAGCACTTAAAACTCTTTATCTGCCATATCAAAATTAGTAAAGCATATTTATTTAGCAATCCCAAACACCCCAGAAGAGTCACATAAGCCAGTTGTATTTATCATCACATCTACCTATACGATAGGAATCTGCAAGCTACTAACTTATCGCAGCACAATTACTGATGTATAGGGGTGCCTTGGGTGTCGCAAGTTAAGACTATCATTGTTGAATTCATATATCTGCTACAAAATAAACGTGACATTTTATAACTCGTAATGAGTTTCAAGATTCCAAATATTTCCTTTGCTTTTAGTATTTAGCATATCAAGTGTATTCAAACTCTAAACTATATACTAAAGAAAATTAATGAAGACCATCTAACATCAACGATTGCACTCAAACTGACCCATGAAAAATGCACACTGCTGTAACCTTTATAACCATGAAAAATGCACACTGCTGTAACCTTTATAAGAAATGTATGCTTCAACGGGTCTATTGGGTAAATAGAACTAAACGCTTACGTCTTTTCAAAAAACCCTAACCGTAGTGTTAATAATATAGAAACTTTTGAGAGTTGTGAACCTAAAAAGTATCTAACTTTAAAATACTAAAAATGCACTCAAAATGACCCATGAAAAATGCACACTATTATAACCTTTATTACAACTTCGAGCAGTAGAAGTGCCTCGAAAATACTATTTTGATAGCATTATAATTGATTTTCTTTTCTCACGGTTCAACAACTCATAATCATTTCAGAATACATTTTAATACTGGAAAACATAGTAGAATAAATAGTAGAAGAAGCTTACTAAGTAACCTCAACAACATTTAAAGGAAAAATCTGTAACCTATTTTGTTTAAAGATTGTTGTTACAAAGAGATAAAAATATTGAACTAACCCTTTGAAGAGGCAAGGCTGCCACGCTTTGATGCCATCTGAGAATGATCATATGTTGTTATCGATGCTCGGCTGGCGCCAAATGCAGTTGGTGATAGACCAAACATTGGACTAAATGAGAAACTGAAAGAAAAGTCAATAGCATCAAAAGTAGGAGTGTGCAAAGAGTCAAACATTGGAATCGAAGACATTTGATACAACTGATTAAGATGATGACATGGCAACTGGAAACCTAATTTATATTAGTTGATTACCTAGAAAAAAAAGTAAATAAACTTCTGACCTAAAATAAGTTGGTAAAATGTTTTATGCAATTAGCCCCAATGATATCAAGGGAAACAAACTAATAGACTGGCATCGAGCAGAAGAAGAACTAAAAGCTTACTTTTTGCATTAGCTTCACAGCCATTTCTATCCAATTAAACCAGGTAGATTTAGCACGGGTTAAGAGTTGTATACATTAAATAGACTCTAGACGATTTCAACCCGTTCCCATATACCTAGATTTTTTATGTTGGCCAGTTTCTGAGAAAAGACAACCAAAATCGGCCCAAATATACAAGTAAATGGGTTGAAATTTCTACCTCTAAAAAAGCCAAAAGAAAGTTTTTTAACAATAAGTTGTACTATTCTTACCTCCATTGCAACAATTCGAGCCAACCTTTTCGCAGATTTTTTTGACTTAACTGGGGCACTATCACTTTTAAATAATTGAACACCAATCATTTGAAGAGGATTTGCAGTCGCTTCCTTATCCTTAAATCGCTTATGTATCACCAGCTTGGATATCAGTTTGTTCCACTACCTCCTCTTTTTCTGCTTCATCATAATCAGCCTGTTTACCCAAATCCTCAGCAACATCAGTGTTATCATCAGAGACATTTGTAGCTTCTACTTCAATATCCATGGACCTTTGAAGTTCAGGTTCTAAGCATTCTCCAAGAAATCATCGCCTCCAAAATTCAGTGTTACCTTCTTCTAACCTGAATCGAGCTATTAACGCTTCAACCTCCTCTTCAATCTGGTGCAAAAAAAAAATCCATATAATGTTGGTTTTTCCAATATACAAAAAGCTGGTTAGGCAGGTTGGGCAACATGTCAAGATACGTATCATACAAATTAAAATGGATCAGGTGGGGTTGATCAAAAACACTTTACCTGCATAAAAGATATACTTGTATATATAATTAATGTGCTAAATATTATCACAAATTATATTATTTCCATAATAATCTCTTCTATTAATGAAATAATTTAGAATGTTTTACAAAGTAGTGAAAATCAAAGCTTACATGTTAATACCTTGTACGCCATATGTCAATGACCAACTATATGTCTTTTATGATAAAATCGGAAAAAAGAGACTAACCAAGTTAAAACCAATAGCAGTAGCAGGTGGACCGTCGTTAACTAAATTAACCCACAGAATCTGCACATGTATCAAGCATTCCGGTATCCCCAGTGCAGCAGTTAAGAAAATGGATATAACTTCCCCAACATTTGATGATATCATGTACCTAAAGGTTTATAAAATCGTGTCAAATGAAATACAATATACTGGAACTTCAAAATAACTCTGGAATAAGGTAATTACTACCTGATAGAAGCTTTCATGTTATAGATTAATCAACCCTCGCCAACAACAGAAACGATGGTAGTAAAGTTATTATCGGCTAGAACCATGTCTGAAGACTCTTTAGCAATCTCTGTTCCAGTAATTCCCATAGCAATTCCGATATTAGCAAGTAAGTTTGTTTAGAGATATCTTGGCTTATATCAATCATTTGCTTCATAAAATTTTCAAAACTGCTTGTTAAGGAGTGTAATCTGAGTTCAAGTGGTTTGTTGGTGGTAAAATTAGCTTAGTTAGTTTAGATTAGGTATATTTAGGTTAGTTTAGGCATAAAATTTATAGCTCGTTTAGTAAATAGTGAAAACCAGTTTGATACTCCATTTTTCTGCATAAAAAATTATATTCAATTAGCATAATCATCAAAATAGGTTTATTAGTTGTTAATCTAGCTTAATTTAGTCATATCTTAGGTTAAAACATCATCTTCAATCATTTAGAAGTAATTAAAACTCATATTAGTCAACTTAATAAAAAATTGAAAAAGGCAAAAAAATATTGAAACAGTAAAATAGTCAAATATTCTAGATCATTTTTAAGATTCTATACTGTTTGGAAATACATGAAAGTTGATGTTTTGTGTTATTTGGTTGCTTGTGTGTCATATTCAAAAAGAAAAACTGAATTTGAAAATCATTTGGTCAGTAAAATTAAGCTCGAAGTGAGCTGTTGGATCAGATAGGTGCCCTGCACCAAGGCTTTTAGCCCTCTGACCCCATTCTCTGTAGTCTATATCCAGCTCATTAGTTGCGCTCTTGACCTATTTTTTGGCTTATTTGAAAGCTCATATTGTTAGTTTGAGGCTTCTAAGCTTATTTTGAAGTTAGCAGCTTAGCTAAGTACAGAATACAGAATACATATGGAGCAACAAACAGTGATAATAGCAGTAGGTAACGTTAGTAACAATCAGGTGTCACAAAAAAGTTAGTTACACATTAGTAAGGTAACGGGTCAAAACAGGTCTGGTCAGGTGTCACTAAATCATACTACAAAAAAAATATATGTATCAGATAAGAGAATAAAAACTATTCCTACACAGAAAAGGAAACTATTACTATAATATTGGAAGCACCAAATGTTTCTTTCGAAAGACAAAATGCAGAATAGTAGCACTGAGTTGTGTTCTTCCCAAGACCAGAATCCCACTGTTATCTCTATCAAGTCTGTAGTTCGCCGAAAGCTTATTCTTTAATTCTTACCTCAGATACTGAATATTATTCCTTTCTACCCAAACCCATTTTGACCTGTTAACCAATTTGGTAAAATCGACCCATTTACTTATAACGGGATTTATTTATGATGTATGTCATATGAAACAGGTTTTAACGGTCCACTAAATTTTTCTATTCAAATGGGTAGCTACTCATACAGGTACAATGTATGAAGTCACCCAAAGTCTTTATTAATGCATGCATCAATTTTAAAAACTCAACCCAAAAAGCGTCTTGATAATCTGAAATTGACAATGTTCACATACCCTTATTGTAATAACTTAGCTAAGAAAGATCAACAAAATGTGTGTAACTTTAGATAATTTTTGTATGTTATAAATGAAACATTATGTAACCTGATTTCTACAATGTGGCTGTGATATTGCTGTGATTTAAGCTGCTCATTCTGTTCATCTGCTGGTTCGTCCCACCTTGTGGCTGCATATCACAAAGTCCGACTATCAAGACATTTTTTATTGAATCAAACTCAAATGAACACCTGGGAATTATTGATTATGTTTCAGCCTGACGCAATCAGACATGGCACTACCTACGAATATGTACGTTGTCTCTTCTTTCAATGCCAACGGAATGAGGTTGCATAGCGGTGGTCCTTTTCTTGGGAGTTTTGTTTCAGGAGGAGTAGAGTGTCATATAAATAATTAGTACATCGTCCACTGAAATATAAACTGAACATTTAAATGTGTTTGGAATTGGTCACAACAACAACTATACATGATAAGCAGATAATCAAAAATAGGCAGGCCGTTTTATCCAAACAAACAAAACTACTTATTTTCTTTGAAAATAATTATTTTCAAACACCATCTGAGAGAAACACATAAAATCAGCTCACTTTGTGGTTATATATTTCTGATTCAAGACCTGCATAATCCAGCCATATTAGCTGCAACAACCATCGCTTGATTAAGCCCGCTAATTGAAGTGCTAATAAGCTTTAATAGGGCATCATCAAGGACTTCAGTCAAAAGCCGGTCCAAGTACTTCTTCACAACATCGTAGAAATCAAGCTGCCCATATCCATATCTAGCTCATTAGTTGAGCTCTTGACCTGTTTTTTGGCTTATTTGAAAGCTCATATTGTTAGCTTGAGGCTTCTGCTCTAAAGTTTCCCCTTAGGACTATAATAGACAATACTTAATCCCGTGGTGTAAACATGAGGACGGAAACTGGTTAATATACGTCTCCAAAGTGATCTTACCAAGCCATCTATTATCACACAGAAAAATGTAAAGAAAGAGACAATACATGTACTCCATGAAGCAAATATGCAAAAAACTGTATGTTTATACTTTATAATTTGAAGATTAAACAAATGTTTGGTAAAGAGAGCTTACACAAAGTGTGTTAATGAGAAATTCCTGAGATGTAGAGTGAAATTTCGAAAGCATGTAACACACTGAGAGCAAAATAAGCCTGTTTTAGTATGCAGTATGCATAATACTATGCTTTTTTGATGCAGTCATGAATTATGTAAAATATAGAGCAAGAAAATAATAGCATACGTTATAGGTATACACATGATGTGCAAGGAGGAAACTTGTTGTATGTAACCTTGTCCAACTTGTATATTTATCCATAACACATACTGATATAAGCTCACACGACCATGCATAGGAGTATTGCTGAACAAAAAATTAACAGAATGTCATCGCTAAAGCAATGATAAAAAAAGAGTGAAAATTAATATGCATTATTTTTAAAATACGAAACCAATTGATTATATTACCTTATTTGGATACTTCTTGTAAACTCTATCCGGAACACATACTGATATAAGCACACACGACCATGCATAGGAGTATAAAATGTAAAATTACACCGGTTTTTTAATACAGAAATGGACACGTGATACATCAACTCCTGAAGTAAGTCTATTACTGTACACATTATCATGTCTTTTTATATAGAAATTTACACATGATGACACCGGTTTATATAATACAGGGACGTAGGAAATTACCTTGAAAGAATTGAATAAAAGATCTCAACTACAAAGGTACGGGTCAAACAGGTTTAACGTGAACATATATTGTGTCAAACAAATATGTTTTGAAGATTATGTGGTGCTTAACAGCTTATATAAGTAGCGAGTTTTTTTCTTAGCAATTACTCAAAAAATGATATCATATAACCTGATCTACTAAGGGGAAACTAAATTTAAATTTTTCCGAGTAATCAGTTCCTACACATGCAACAGTGATGAGTAATCAACAAAACCAAGATTCATTACCTCCACATGCAGCGGTTCACCAAGCACACTTATATATGTAATAGGCAAATATCTCATGTTAATGGCTGCTTGTGCTACTGGCATCTCAGGTACTTTGTGACCACACTTTTCCATAAAACATATTATTCTCGAGAGATCTTGGATTCATTTTTTCATTAAAACCAATTTAGAGAATGAATAAACCTACTTAAATATCAATTTATGTAAAAGAATTAGTAAATAAAAATACCTAGCCCATAGCATATTTCAGCATGAATTAAGTATATAATCAGCGGACCTGTTCATAAGCAATAAGATGATGTATATGCTTCTAAGATGAATGAATCAAAAACAAAATAAGCATACCAACCTGTTAGTAATCTTATAAATTCGTGAATAATAATAAAAATACTCAAATAAAAAAAATATCCAAAAATCTGTTAAACCCCCCAATCAGACAATTCAATCAATTTATTTTTCTTAATGTAAAATTCATAAACTTGTTCGTATATGTAGCCCTATCATAAAACCTGTAAACCTACAAAACAAATGAACACACATCATAATAAAACACATTCAAACTTATAATCATAGGATTTCGTAAACTGATATAGGAATAACAAACACCTCATATTTAATAAACAGGTACGAAATATATTAGCACAAAAATCATATTAGGGTTTTGAGAAAAAAGTATATTATGAAAACTATGTTTTTTTAACGTGTGTTTATACTTTGATTAGGGTTCAAACTCTAAATAGGTATTTGATGTGATGATAACTTCTAAATTTAAATTCTGTGTTTTAAAAGAGATGATTACTTCTCATCCTATATACACTTTGAGTTACAGAATCTAATCAAAAAAATGTGTACCATATAATACATGAATGGTCATGAGTTCGAATCCATATACATGTTTTTTGGTGAAAAATAACATACATGAAAATTACAATTTAGATGTTATGACATGGCCTGCACTACTGATGACATGGCACTCAAAAACCGATTACTAAGGCCCGGCCGTTGGCCAGCTAGCTTAAAGTTTTATTATTAAAAATAAAAATGTAGTACAAACATGATGTGAAAATTTAATGGGCAAATAATAAAAAAAAGGTAATATACTTGCCACAATTTCATCGAATGGGTAGTGAACTATTTTATTTTATTTTGAGGGTAATTTTCTTTCAAAATCATCATCTTTAGGGTATTTTGTAAAAATTTTGGACAATTTTGCCCCTCATAGCTAATACAAAATTTTTTTTCCCGAAGGGCAAAATTGTCCAAAAATTTTGCAAAATACCCTAAAGATGATGAATTTGAAAGAAAATTACCCTCAAAATGAAAAAAAAATAGTTCACTACCCATTCGATGAATTTGTGGCAAGTATATTACCTTTTAATATCATTTGCCCAAATTTAATACGCTAAAATGTATAATGCTGAGAGATAAATAATGTAACATAAATAACGTTGAGTGTATTGTTTAAAACATAAAAAGATTAAAAAAAATGGAAAAATTAAAGTCAATGAACGACTTCTTTGTACACGACGTTAGTTGTGTGTTTGCAATGGTTGTTATCTTTTTCACAACATAAGACTTTAAGGCCCTTCTTGCTCTTTTTTACCCTTGATACAGGTACATATAGTTGGCCATTTGAAAAAACCGGTCGTTCTAAGTAAAGACCCACCATAGATAATGTTTGCCCTTGACTTTTGTTAATTGTCATGGCAAAACAAATATATATCGAAAATTATCTCCTATTAGCTCAAAATGCATCTTATTATCGGATGGGCTAATATTTAAGCTTAATAACCCACTTAGTTTTACACAGGAGCCCATTGGTTTGACCTTATTTCAACATAGCAACACACAACTTCCCTACAGATGTTGCAGGGATCATTTTCTCATAAGTAAATAAATGCAAAGATAAGCTTAGTAGATTAGGACACAAACTTACATTCTAATATGCATCAATAAATAAAGGCTTGCTTTAATCTACTTTGATAGAAACACCTCTTTATTACATTGTCATAAATAAGGTAACAAATCAATATTAACACCCAGACCTTCTTTTCTCTACCTTTGCGTAGCACCTTTAGCTCTTTCGCTCAGCAACCGAGGATCTTGAACATTTTTCCTACAATGTCCCCATGTATTAACATAAGAAAATGTAGATACTAAAACAACATAATAAAATAAAATAAAACAAATAAGGGCTTGTTATTCAATTGATTTTGCCAAATAAGGTTGCCAACAATGTCATACCTACGTAACAAAGCGCAAAGAGTATATGAAAAAAGATATAAAGCACAAAATTGATTTTCCAAGAACAGCAAAAAAGTATAACATGATAGAAACATGATTCTTAGAACCGTACCATATTATTAAAGATCCAGGCATTTGAAGAATGCATAACCTTGGTTAAATGGTTGACACAGTGTTTTAAACGGCAAACATATAGAAACTATCACAATACCGAAAGCACTCAACTACTTTGATTCTCACTGATATTGATTAGCATCAATTATCTGGATCTCATCCAAACTTAAGCATACACTTACATGATATATAATGAAAAAAGAAGATATATTACCTAGAGATAAATACCACAGGATCTTGTTAAGGTTACTGGATATGAAATTAACATTCACTAATCAGTACACATCAAAGACAATGTGTAGTTCATTCACTATCTTTTTGTGAAAATGTCCATAAACCAACAACGTGTTGATAATCACCAAATTCTTTATGTTTTTCTTTATAAGATTCAATATAATGCTACAGTTTCGAAAACTATTCTCCAGAATGCTTTATCAGTTCGAGAAAAAAATGAAAAATGATCACTTTTCTCGAATGTTGTTACTCTCGTGATCCTTCTACAATTAATAGATAGCTTAGTAAGATTATTTGGTCAAACAATTTCACACTCAATACAACTGATACTACCAATACTATTAATTTTATGAACATCAAAAATAGTAATTCTTTTAGGAAATGTATGAAACATAATATGTATCAAAAAGAAGTTTTCAGATGGTTAGTCTTAGCATGTCATATTAATAAATCAATGAATAGAATCATACCTTATCAACTCACATATTGTCATTGATATCTTAAAGAGTTCAAGAAGGTTCATTAGTTTCTTCACTAATTGTTGCCTGTGAAATTCAGAAGTTACTCTAACAATTAGTTTCTTCACTAATTGTTGTCTGTGAAACTTAGAAGCTACTCTAACAGCTTTGACATGACCATGCCACGACTCGCCTTGCTGCTTAGCTTTACCCATAACTACTGCAAACATATTAAGTTTGTACCAAAGTTTCTTACTTCCAAGTTGCACATATTTTGACCCATTGCCCGACACACCTGATGCGTGGGAATCGCAACAGGCTTTACCTCTTGAGGGATCTCGAGAAGCTTACAACCCCCACCAGGCAGTGTACCTGATCGTTGTAGTATAGTATAGTGACAAGTACCGGGGGATTGATCGTTCAGCTTAGGAATAGTGTCGCTAGGATTAGAAAGCCTAAATACTAGTTCTAAAGGTGAGGGATGATTATTTTTGTGTTTTTATATTTTATGGAAAGCAAATTAAAATCTCGGATTTGAAAGATTTGGGCGGAATTAGTTGCTAATCAACTAACCCAATACTAAGATGCAATCAAAATAAAATACTAGAAATGAGAATAAACTAATTTATACTAAGGTTGTGAGCAGTAATTGGAGAAAATGTGTTTACTTAGATTTCACTACTCCCTAGATATCTTTTACACGTTAATTACTTGTTATAATTGCATGGATGACGGATCGTATTCCTTAATACCATTCATGGGGTGGCACACATAACTCCCCAATTCTATGAGCTCTTATCTCCTCCTACACCATGCCCAGCACAACTATAGGGATTGTAAACAGTGGCTCATGCATTAAATACAACCAATAAAGACCTAGTGCGCGTTGGTTCATGTTTCTTAAGACGTTCAAGCATGTTACCAATTGGAGATCTGCCAGTTTTCTTAAGCCTAACATATAAATCATTCATCCAAGACAAGAATAAACAAGTAATCAACACATAATCAATATCTAGGTTTCATTAGATCTAAGCAAACACAAGATAGATCTAGCCTAGCATGATAGAATTAAGACAAGAACAAGATATAGACAACCAACACATAGACATATTGATTGAATTAGAAGAACACTTATCTTGATTAATCATGCAAGGTATCAAGGGGTTGGAACCCTTGAAAAACCTGTAAAGTTACACCAAAATCGTACTTAGGGTTTCTCCCAAAACTTCTCTCTTTAAATGTGAAAAATTAGAAAACTATATATAAAAAAATGGGTCTGACGGCGTCAAGACCAATTAGGTGACGCCGTCACCTCGCCGCCAAAACAATCCTTGGACTGCCTAGATCTACATTTGACGCCGTCAAGAACAATTCATTTCCAGGCCGTCATGACTTTTACTCTTGACGCCCTACCTTCATGACGCCGTCAAAACTCTTCTGGGTCGTCATGGAATTTTACTCTTGACGCCGTCAGGGAACTACTCTTGACGCCGTCATGCACTGTTCCCAGCATGGAAAATTAAGACTTTGGCGTTTTCTTCACTTTTATGCTCCAAAAACGTCCGAATTGCTTCCTTTTCCAGATTTCACTCCCAAAGTACCTAAAATCACAAAAGGAACGATTTAGGGCAATATTTGATCAAATAAATTCGAATTCGGGCTTAAATGACCCCCTAAAAACGGATCATTTTTCGCCTCATCATATACCCTTACACTTGAGATTTGCTTGTCCTCAAGCAAATGCGCTTTTATTCTACTCAAAATACAAGTTAGGGGTCATTTAACACTAATATAAAAGTAATTACAACAAATAATCGTTCCACTAAAGACCAATAGACAAGCACGGAGGTCATACACAAGCACCTCACAAATAGTGTTTAGATACTCACATCTCTCGGGTGTAATAAAGTGTAAATTACAATATGGAAACGGAAGATATCTCTCACTACCTGTCATAGCAAAATAGATTACCATAGGCTTGGGAAAGGATCAAACCTCCACCACATGGCGTAAGCACTTAGGATAAACTATCAAAGAGGTCTTTTAAAGGGTTGTAACGTTAGGTGTAGGGATATGAAATACACGGTTTTGTTGGATAAAGGAAGTTTTACTGGTGGCGAGTTAACAATCTTGGTTAATTACATGTACAATGTGGCGTTGCTAAGCCAAGACTAGACTCGACTTAAGCTAATAAATGAAAAATAACAAAAACATAAAATGAACATAGAATAAAAAGGGATGGTAGTCCGTATGTTTTTTCTCTCTTTTTCTTTTCTATTTTTTTATTTTTTATTTTTTTTGCATACACTCTTACCCTACCATCCAAAATAATACATCATAGGGGTTGAACATTCCCCTTACACTTGAATCTTTACATACTTTACATTAAACTAATCTAATGACTCGAATTAAGAAAATCAAAACACTTGGAGCACTTTTAAGATTAACGTACATATGGGGGTAATAAATGATGTTCTTCCCCATTACTCCATAAAATAAGTACTTACCCATGAGTCCCAATCGTCCCAAAACAATATGTACAAGGATATGACTCGACTTAGCAACCATGTAATCAATTAGAAAGTTAACTTAGGGTTTAACAAATAACAATAATGCACTAAAAATGAGCGCATACACGGAAGGCTAAGGCGATTTGGTTGTACATTTAAGTGGGGTGTAACAAATTCTTCCTTTAAGTAAAATGCTTAAAGTTAGAAACGAAAAGATATGCTCGGAGGGGTGTACTAGGGGTTTCGTGTACTTAAAATGAGTACAACGCTAAGGGTGTGGGAAAAATTAGTTAACTCAACTAGCCAAGTAATATGACTTAAATGGTCAAGTAATTATGATACGGGTTTAACACAAGGGTGATCCTAATGCCTCTTATCATGTAGTAAATCCTACCACACGAATGTAGTCTCACTAGCGGTCTCGGGATGCATCACTAACGCAAGTTCTAGAATCTAAATGCTACCGGTACACTCATAAGCACTAATAGTAAATGCTTTTCCTATCAAATCTAAAGGCGAACCTCACATATTTGGGTGGAAAATTTTTCTGAATATACGGTTATGTGCTAGTCATACAATCTCCTATCCATGAGACGCTTGCTATGGCTAAAGTTTCACTCCTAAATGTTGTAAAAAAATTTAAATTTGGCTCTAAAATTGCACTAACAAGTATTTCTCATAGTTTTATTACACATCTACCATTAAACAAAACAAACTCAAGCGAAAGTGCATATGTAAGGTATCATCTTTTTACCCTCCCCTTACACTTAAGATGAACATTGTCCCCAATGTTCAAGTAAAGAATGTAAAAGTGAAAAAGTAAAAAGAATGAAATCAAATACTCCCCTGATTCGCTCGGTATGGATAATAAGGTGGCCAGGTTAAATCTTCCTCCAAGAAAATGAACAATCAAAGCTTCCCTTCCAGAATATAAATCATCTTCTTGTTATACATAACCTGTAAATCCTGAGAAAATAGACAAAACAACCTCGCGTAAAATCGGCGGCATCCTATATAAGTTACTAAATCCTAGAAAACAAGATAAGATATAATGCTTGTGGAATGAAGTTTGCAGATCTCCTGGAGATTATAAAACTTAATAATTCACAAAAACCATAAGACTCCGTTAGAAAAACAAAACCGGTAAAATCCAGATTTTTATTCCTGACGCCGTCAAGAGTAAACTCCTGACGCCGTCAGAATTGACCTGCAGAAATTCTTATGTTAAGTTTCCGGAAAATTTCTGGAAAAACTTGGTCCTACTTCCTGGAAAATCCTGCAAAACTTCATTATGACTCAATACAAGCATTTGACTCTAACAAATACGAATATACATGTTCATTTAATATTGTGGAGAATCATGATCGGTTTGTTTCTTAAAAACATATTTGGGGTTTCCCCTTACACTTATCTTTTGCAAAAATACTTTTAGGTGGAGTTAAGACTAGGCCAAAACAACAAAGTAAAGTATTTCCACTTTTTAATTGAGAAACATGATCTACCAACAATAAAAATAAAGCATGCATACGGAAACAAATAACAAACAAACAAAAATAAAATCACACAAAACATGGGTTGCCTCCCAAGAAGCGCTTTTCTTTATTTACGAGTCTTGTAGCTAGACTCAAGGTCATGGGTTACTACGTGACTTCATCATTGGTTCCATTCTCTAGGTCGTCTTCTAAACCAGTTTTGTATTCCGGACCTAGTTGTAAGCATTCTTTATAGAAACCAAGCATCCTATTCTTTACATATTCTACTCCTCTACGTCTATCCTCCTCATTCCTATAATAAGCCGCTTGCTTGTGTTCTTTTTCGAAATTAGAGAGAAGGCGGTATTGCTCAATCTTGTAGGGCATTTGATAGGCAACCTCATCATTCTCTTCCTTAAATCTAACTATCCCTAAAGTCGGATCATAACTCATCCTGGTGGCCTCAACAAATGGTTTTCCGAATATTATTTGGCTTAGGCAAGCATCTATCACCGGACGAATGTCTTCCACTATCATAAAATCGATCTCATAGGTGAGATTCCCAATAATTACATGCAATCCCTTCACCCTTCCCACAAAATTACTTATCAGATTCTTGTTGGGCATCATCCTAAAGTTAAGTTGCTTCTTCATTACCCAATTGTAATAAGTCCTAGTCATGATGTTAACGGGGGATCTAGGGTCGATGTAAGCTTTCCATATATGCATGTGCCCGATATTGCATGGGATGTTAATGTTAGAGGGGTCTCCCATTTTGATAAGGGGTGTGCCGAAGATATATGGTCTCTCGGGACTATCGAATAAATCCTTATGGTACTCCCGTTCTTCCTCGGTGGGCAACTTATCAAAGTATTTTTCTATAGGCTCTACCTCCTCTAATTCCTCTTCCTTGCTATCCTCAACTTCCCTACTCTCATCCTTAATCTCGGCTTCTACTCTAACTTCATCCTTGTCACTCTTTTCTATCTCCTTATCTATCGGCTTAATGGTGACAACATTGACAAAGTGGACATGTTTGGATGATGAGGGGTCCTTAATTTGGATTCTACTATTGGTGTCCCTAGTGTCCTTCCTAGGTGTGATTAACGCTTGGTTGTTGAGGGCTTTCAACAAGTTGTCAATCTTGTTGGTCATCTCCGTTTGTTGTTGGTTGAATTCGGTTTCAAACCTAGCTATGCGAGCTTCTTGAGATGCCATGAACTTTGACATCAATCCTTCAAGATTGTTTGTACTACCATAGTTGTTAGAAGGATTGTTGTTGAAAGTACGGTTGGATGGTGGACCGTTTGGTTGGTAACGATTAGGCGGATTGGACGAATTGGGTTGAGTTTGTTTCCACCTAAGGTTTAGGTGATTTTTCCATGAGGGGTTGTATGAATCACCGTAAGTGTTTGGCTCGGGCTTGAAAGTGTACCACTTATCTCCCGCTTTGTCGGTACGCGTGGATGCGTAGTCCGCAAAAGCTGTTCCGGGGAGTTCCATACAATCACGAGTGTCATGGGGACCACTACATAATTCGCATGAAGAAGTGATTTTGTTCACTTGGCTTGAAGGCTTCGGAGCTTCGTAAGATTTCATGAGAAACTTGACTTGGTCCTCAAGTTTCGTGATCCTACGGTCGGGAGTGCTAGAATTGTTCGAAGGCAAAGATATTGCCTTGACCGTTTTGTTCAAATCACGGGGATCATTCCAACTTTCGTTGTCATAGAGAGCAAGATCTTCTATGAGTTCCCATGATTGTTCCGCACTAAGATCACGTAGCTTACCACCGGCCGATTGGTCAATGGCTCGCCTCGTGGAGATGTCGATATGGTCATAAAAAATTTGGACTTGGAGCCAAAGATCTATGCCATGATGAGGGACTTTTTGGAGTAAGTCCTTGAAACGAGTCCATGCTTCATAAAGAGATTCATTTTGACGTTGTTGGAACATCAAGATGTCATTTCTAAGCTTAGTAGTTCTCCCCGGTGGGAAAAATTAAGCAAGGAAACGAGTGGTGAGATCATCCCATGTGGTGATGGATCCCGCGGGTAAACGCTCAAGCCATTGACTAGCTTGATCCCGTAGAGAGAATTGGAATAGGCGTAAACGGGTGGTCTCTCTAGTTTCAACACCTAGGTCTATGGAATCTACGATTTTGAGAAAGTCCTTAAGATGTTGGTTTGGATCTTCGAAACGAAGTCCATGGAATGCACATCCGCTTTGCACCAACCGGATGGTGTCGGATCGCAAGGGGGTCACATTGGCTCCGGTAAGCTCAATGGTGTTTCGGTAGCCTTGGTGGCTAGGTTGGGAATACTCTCCTAAGGTTCGGGGCCTAAGGGGTTCTAATGGTGGGTTTTGTTGTGGTGGGATGACGGGTTCAAAGATGTTACCACCTTCCATGATGTCGGATGGCAAAGAGTTACGAAACAAAAGCACAAAGAAATGAGATAGACTAAAGAAGACCTAAAAATAAAAAATAAAATCTTACTAGAAAGGAATCTAGCAAGTAGACCTAATAAAAAGAAATTCTAACCTAGACAATAACTATTCCCCGGGCTGCGGCGCCAAAAACTTGATAGCGCCGCACTCTTTTGTGAAAGTTTATGAATAAATGTAAAGATAGACAATTCCCCGGCAACGGCGCCAAAAACTTGATGCGTGGGAATCGCAACAGGCTTTACCTCTCGAGGGATCTCGAGAAGCTTACAACCCCCACCAGGCAGTGTACCTGATCGTTGTAGTATAGTATAGTGACAAGTACCGGGGAATTGATCGTTCAGCTTAGGAATAGTGTCGCTAGGATTAGAAAGCCTAAATACTAGTTCTAAAGGTGAGGGATGATTATTTTTGTGTTTTTATATTTTATGGAAAGCAAATTAAAATCTCGGATTTGAAAGATTTGGGCGGAATTAGTTGCTAATCAACTAACCCAATACTAATATGCAATCAAAATAAAATACTAGAAATGAGAATAAACTAATTTATACTAAGGTTGTGAGCAGTAATTGGAGAAAATGTGTTTACTTAGATTTCACTACTCCCTAGATATCTTTTACACGTTAATTACTTGTTATAATTGCATGGATGACGGATCGTATTCCTTAATACCATTCATGGGGTGGCACACATAACTCCCCAATTCTATGAGCTCTTATCTCCTCCTACACCATGCCCAGCACAACTATAGGGATTGTAAACAGTGGCTCATGCATTAAATACAACCAATAAAGACCTAGTGCGCGTTGGTTCATGTTTCTTAAGACGTTCAAGCATGTTACCAATTGGAGATCTGCCAGTTTTCTTAAGCCTAACATATAAATCATTCATCCAAGACAAGAATAAACAAGTAATCAACACATAATCAATATCTAGGTTTCATTAGATCTAAGCAAACACAAGATAGATCTAGCCTAGCATGATAGAATTAAGACAAGAACAAGATACAGACAACCAACACATAGACATATTGATTGAATTAGAAGAACACTTATTTTGATTAATCATGCAAGGTATCAAGGGGTTGGAACCCTTGAAAAACCTGTAAAGTTACACCAAAATCGTACTTAGGGTTTCTCCCAAAACTTCTCTCTTTAAATGTGAAAAATTAGAAAACTATATATAAAAAAATGGGTCTGACGGCGTCAAGACCAATTAGGTGACGCCGTCACCTCGCCGCCAAAACAATCCTCGGACTGCCTAGATCTACATTTGACGCCGTCAAGAACAATTCATTTCCAGGCCGTCATGACTTTTACTCTTGACGCCATACCTTCATGACGCCGTCAAAACTCTTCTGGGTCGTCATGGAATTTTACTCTTGACGCCGTCAGGGAACTACTCTTGACGCCGTCATGCACTGTTCCCAGCATGGAAAATTAAGACTTTGACGTTTTCTTCACTTTTATGCTCCAAAAACGTCCGAATTGCTTCCTTTTCCAGATTTCACTCCCAAAGTACCTAAAATCACAAAAGGAACGATTTAGGGCAATATTTGATCAAATAAATTCGAATTCGGGCTTAAATGACCCCCTAAAAACGGATCATTTTTCGCCTCATCAACACCCATGATGCAAACAGATTCGAAGTAACTTATTCGAAAAGTTCTTTGGATGTACCCAAATTTCAACCATATATCGATCAAGATCACAAAATTCATATAAAATTACGACTCAAAAAAACTTAGGGGGTGTTTGGCTAAGCATATCAAAAAAACTAATAGCTTTAACATAAAGCCCTTTCAAAAGATCTTTACCAATAAGCATCTACAAGAAATTTAGATATGATCAGCCAAACTTTAGGGGTGCTTGTCTTAGCTTATTTGATGGGCTTATGAGCTTATTGAAGATTTGATAAATTCATAAGCTACTTTTTTATGTTACATGGGTTTGTTCACTTAAGCTAATGAGCTTATGTAAGCTATAACTCTATAAGCTCAAAATACACTAAAACTGAGCTTATAGTACTTAGACTTTTAGTGGTGTGACTGTAGTCATTAGGTTCTCATTTTCTTAATACAGTCTGGCCTAAAGAGGAGGCTGTTTAGGATATGATGGATCTAGTGAGAGGTCTAATTCACTAGAATGTACCATAATATATGTTAAAGCACTGTGAAGGGTATATGGTTTGGGTGGGTAGTGTATGATGGGTGGAATAACGAGGAGTGAAAGATGAACCTGCTTGGTCCACCCAATACATTACCATAAGAGGAAATGGATGGTCATCATGGAGGGTGAGTGTTCCCAAATAGTTGAAGCCTTCCATTGAGAGGGAAATGTAGGCTATTTGACAGAGCCCCCCCCCCCTCCATGGATGGGTTATGGGTGCCTAGTGATGCCTCACTCCCTATCTATTCTTCTACTGTGGTGGCAGGATGAGTGGTTGAGTAGATAGGAGTTGGAGAAATGTAGCTAGATGGTAGGTGCTTAATGGTGAATTGATGTTTGAGTTTGGATGGAGCAAGTGTTTGCTGAAGTATGTATTGAAGTCTGTTTGAAGATACTCTATTTTTGTTCAAGAAGAGTATGATCTGACATGTTGATTCTAATGTCTGATATTAGACAATAGTGATTTGTTTGTTGTTTTTAGTATGGATTTCATTTCTGTATCAAGCTTGGGAGTTGTCCAAGTCTTGCTTTTTTATGATTGTAAATGTTGGTTGGAGATTAATATAATACATTCACCTTTTGCACCATATAGCTTAGAAAAACACTTCTTTATTACAATAAACTACTCATTACCTTTGAGCGCTCTTTCTTTATGGCTTGTAGAAGTTGTGCAGCAGTATCACCAGCTATTACCGTTAGAAGTTTAGAACCCTATCAGCCTCCTTGTTAATGTCATCTTCCATGTCATCATAATCGAATGCAGAATCAAGAGCATCATTTGAAAACTCTTCAATAACACCTGCCTGAAATAACATCATAGAATTCAATGATATAGAAGGTAATCGTCTAAATGAATGTTCCAATTTAAGTATAACTTGACGAATTTTAGGAAAAAATGCACTGGTTTAGTAATAGTCAATTCAACATTTTACATTTCTACATGAACAAAGTTTCCTTAAACTTATAATGAACAAAGGTTTGCAATAGACTAAAGATGCCATTTTGACCCATTTACATATGAATTGTTCGATTTACGTTGTATTTTTAAACTTGAAACTTATTGCTCGTATTTTAAAGTTAAAACTGATCTCAGTGAAACTGATCTCAATTGATCCTGATTTTCTAACCCGTGGTACATAGAACTAAAGCTAATGAATGACAAAGTTCTAAATGCATATCTGCTAAAGTACAACTACAAAACAGAATAACCGCCTTTTCACTCGAGCATAACATATATGCAACTGGATCACCCTTGATTACTCGAGTGTCGTACGATCCGCATTATCCACACTTGTTGTATATGCAACTGGTTGGGAAAGACAAAAATGACATATAAATTACCTGTCCATCATGATCAGCAGTATCAATATAGCACCATTCATTTCAGCCTTGCACATATATCCTAATAAAAAATATTACGTAATTAGATTTATATAAACAAAATAACTACTCTTAGATAATCATGTGATTTGCTCATTGTAATCTATCAACAACCTATAAAAACTAAGCTGCTATATTTCTTATATGTATGATGAGTGCGCAAACACTCATCATTTTTATCGTATTTAAACTGCTAAAACATACAAAAACAATCGAAAAGTCATCAAAATACTTAAATTATCCCATGGATTGTGTTTTATGTGTTTTAAATGCAAAATAAGCAAAAACAAATGAAAAACGATCAAAGTTTGCAATATTAGCAGTTTCAGTCCCCCAAGTTTCAAAATATGTCAAAAATAGTCCCTATGCATTTATTTTGAAAGAAAAGTCAACCCAAGTCCTTAAAAAATCAAAAGTTATCAAAAACGGACTTTGGGTGAAAAAGTTTAGAAAA
Source organism: Artemisia argyi (assembly GCA_030686995.1). Classification (NCBI taxonomy): domain Eukaryota; kingdom Viridiplantae; phylum Streptophyta; class Magnoliopsida; order Asterales; family Asteraceae; genus Artemisia; species Artemisia argyi. Next base: position 21,680,797 of record CM060676.1, read on the forward strand.
TTTACATCTTTGGTCCCTGGAGTTTGGGAAATTGCAGAAATAGTCCCTGGGAATTTTGAAAAGTAAAAAAATTGCAAAAATGGTTTTTGGATATTTAAACTTGGCAATTTTGGTCCTTTGTGATACTTTGACAAAATTACAAATCAGGTCCCTTGGTTTGGTAAAATTTCAAAATTGGTCCTTGTGTTTACTACTTAACCACACGGACCCTTTGTGTTATTATAAACATAAACCAAATCCAAACCCAAAACACAAACCAAGCCCACCCTCAAAATCCAAAGCCCACTCCAACAACCTCACAGCCCACTCCACTACCCAATCCACCTCACCCCCGTTTTTAATAAATATTACTCCCTCCCTTTGACCCTGCTTTGACCACCACCCTTCCACCTCACACCCCACTCAACCTGCTACCAGCCAAGCCCCATCATAACCCCTAGCCTCCTTCTCCCCTGCAACACTCAAAACCCCCCCTTGCATCCTCAAACAAAATCTACACTCCAAAAATACATTTTTGGCATGAGTAATATCAAAGAAACAGACAAAGGATTTTGGGCGCCAAAACTCTCAAACGGTCAAGATTAAATGTGAGTGATCCTGTGGTAAAAAAGAATGCTGGGAAAGAGAGAAGGAACCATGGGGAACCCTAATTAGGAGCTATAAAAGAAAAAGAGGTGCAATGGAAGCTGTGGTAGTTTTTTAGTGTAATCTTAGTTCATTTAAGTTATTTGTAATTTCCACTCAAACTTTATGTTGTAACTTGTTTTCATTAAGTAATATAAGCTCTCAGTTATTGAATCTAAGTTGTTTCAGTTCAATCTTAGAATTCAAGTTTTTTAGTAAAATTTGGTTAAAAATCTGTGGTTGTTATAAATGGTTCACAAGCTCATTTAAACTCATAAACACATAAGAAAAATTAAAAAAAAAAAAAAAAAAAAAAAAAAAAAAAAAAAAAAAAAAACAAGGAAGGAAAGTGTTATTATAAGCAGGGTACCTTAGCATATGGACTGTGGAAGCAATGTGGAAGTACCAAGTAATGGAAATTGGTAGAAGGACTTTACCTAGCTTGTTTATAACAAGCTAGAGCTTGTTGCAGCTTCAAGATACCCTAGTTGAGCTAGTGGTTAAGCTTGTCAAAGTTTACTTTCAAATTTCAAGTTCTTAGTGTAATATTAGCATACTTTGTAATTAGTAATCATAAGTGTATTTTGTTGTTTGATTCTACTTATTCTAGCTTATTTGTGGTATTTATGGTCTGATAGAAGTAATTTAATACCATTAGATATAGTTTTGATAAGATTTGAACCATTTGCTTAATAAACTGTCACATAAGGTATACTTGGATCTTGGTGGTGTGAAGTGTTGTTTGTTGGATATTGATGCTTAAATATACTTGTTTCATGATTGTATAGCTCTGTGATCAAGTTTTATAGCTTAAATCAGTGTACACTCTCAAACCTCAAAACAGATTAAGCATTAAAGGGTGTTTGGATTTTGAGAGTTCTTGAACTGTCAGCTGGTTTTTGTTGTTGTAATTGTTTGTCACATCTCAAATTAGGTTTAGGTAGCATGTTCAAGTCATAAAATACAGAGCTTATACATCAAAAAGTCAAAACAAGGTTTCATTGCTTATAACAGTCCACTGTGTGGATTTTCAAGTTCTAAATCCACACCATAGCCTTAGATTGTGTGTAAGATTGCTTATTTTGAGTTCATTTCAACTTAATACATCATAATCAGTGAGTAGGTTTGATCCAAAGTTCATATTAGTCAACAATCTAAGTTTTTCTTCAAAAGTCAAAGTGCATGTTTCAGATTTTTGCAAAAATGGGATGAATTTTCAAGATTTTTGTGTTTGATTTGAATCTTTGAAACTTTGTGGGTGCAATATATACCAGTAGGACTTGAGAATTCCATAGTTGTTATAATTTTGTGAATTTATTTGGTGGGTCAAATCAACCCTCAAACTGACTTGCAGGGCAACCAATTGCCCTGTGCATCAGATCAGTCCCCTCACCCCACCACCTTTGGTGGTTGTTTGTGGCCACCATAGTGGGTCCCACACACTGTATCTTGGTTCTCCCAAACCCCCTCCTACCAGGGTTTATAAGTTGACCTTTTGTTTGACCATTGGACCAGTGCACCCCACTTAGATTTGCCTCACAAAGTTGTCCCATTTCTGTCACAGATTCCATAATAAGCAAGTGCTTATTTAATTTTGTGGCTTATTCAAGTTGCTTATTTGGTTGAAACTTACTCAAACATGTTCATGTAACTCATAGAAACCAACTTTTACCATTGTGGACCCCACCTTATTCCATTTGAGCTTAATTCCATTTTCAGTCAACAAAAGTCAACTGTTGGACAAATAAGCACTCAAAGTGCTTATTTCTATGTTATATAAAAAGTGTCTTCATAAAAAGTGTTAGTTTTTAGTGTAAAATTAGTTTGGAGAAAGAAAAAACTCAAAAAACCAACTTTCATTAGAGTGATAGCTTCTATTTAATAGAAATTGTCATTTTAATTTTCTTTTTAGCTTATTTATAAGCAATATATCATTTTTATATTTTTATTAATTCTCTTTTAGGTTAAAGTAATTCTAGAAATTTTTCCAGATTTTTCTTTTGTATTTTAGTGGTTTTTAGAATTAGTTTTAGTTTAATTAATTAATAATTAATATTAAGTAATTAAATAGCATAATTAGATTTTATAAAGTACAACCTAGTTTTTATAATTTTTCTAGCTTTTATATAAGTTAAAACATTTTTATAAATTTTTCTAGAATTTATATTGTTCATTTTCTATTTTTTATAATAAAAATAGTTTAATTGGTAATTAATTAATAATTAGATTAATAATTAGTAAATTAGTCTAAAAATACATAAAATCAACTTTTTATAATTTTTTAGGATTCCTATGTTGGTTAATTAGATTTGTAAAAATTTTCTTAATTTTCGAAGCCCTTTTTAGTATTTTTAATAATTCTAATTAGTTTAATTAGTTAATAAATAGATAATTGGTAATTAATTAATAATTAATAATTAAATAGTGTAAAAATAATTTTTCTTTTTCTTAAAATTTTCTTTATTTGTTAGGATTGTAAAAATAATAATTTTACACTTGTAACCTTTTCTGTCCATCAGTTGTACTTTTTGTTTCGTTCGTCAGCGTGCGTTTTTAATTAAAACGTACGTTTTTAGGTTTTAGCTCAAATCTTCTTAATCTTAGTTCCCGTAATCAATCACGTAGCTTTCCTAAGCTATATATGTTAATAATTTCCAAATAATTCTTATCACAACCCTTTTTTGTGAATAATCACCCGATCACAAGTACGCGAAAATGTTATTATAAGCAGGGTACCTTAGCATATGGACTGTGGAAGCAATGTGGAAGTACCAAGTAATGGAAATTGGTAGAAGGACTTTACCTAGCTTATTTATAACAAGCTAGAAGCTTGTTGCAGCTTCAGGATATCCTAGTTGAGCTAGTGGTTAAGGTTGTTAAAGTTTACTTTCAAATTTCAAGTTCTTAGTGTAGTATTAGCATACTTTGTAATTAGTAATCATAAGTGTATTTTGTTGTTTAATTCTGCTTATTCTAGCTTATTTGTGGTATTTATGGTCTGATAGAAGTAATTTAGTACTATTAGATATAGTTTTGATAAGATTTGAACCATTTGCTTAATAAACTGTCACATAAGGTATACCTGGATCTTGGTGGTGTGAAGTGTTGTTTGTTGGATATTGATGCTTAAATATGCTTGTTTCATGATTGTATAGCTCTGTGATCAAGTTTTATAGCTTAAATCAGTGTACACTCTCAAACCTCAAAACAGATTAAGCATTAAAGGGTGTTTGGATTTTGAGAGTTCTTGAACTCTCAGCTGGTTTTTGTTGTTTTAATTGTTTGTCACATCTCAAATTAGGTTTAGGTAGCATGTTCAAGTCATAAAATAAAGAGCTTATACATCAAAAAGTCAAAACAAGGTTTCATTGCTTATAACAGTCCACTGTGTGGATTTTCAAGTTCCAAATCGACACCATAGCCTTAGATTGTGTGTAAGATTGCTTATTTTGAGTTCATTTCAACTTAATACATCATAATCAGTGAGTAGGTTTGATCCAAAGTTCATATTAGTCAATAATCCAAGTTTTTCTTCAAAAGTCAAAGTGCATGTTTCAGATTTTTGCAAAAATGGGATGAATTTTCAAGATTTTTGTGTTTGATTTGATTCTTTGAAACTTTGTGGGTGCAATATATACCAGTAGGACTTGAGAATTCTATAGTTGTTATAATTTTGTGAATTTATTTGGTGGGACAAATCAACTCTCAAACTGACCAGCAGGGCAACCAATTGCCCTGTACATCAGATCAGTCCTCTCACCCCACCACCTATGGTGGTTATTTGTGGCCACCACAGTGGGTCCCACACACTGTATTTTGGTTCTCCCAACCCCCCTCCTACCAGGGTTTAGAAGTTAACCTTTTGTTTAACCATTGGACCAGTGGACCCCACTTAGATTTGCCTCACAAAGTTGTTCCATTTCTGTCACAGATTCCATAATAAGCAAGTGCTTATTTAAGTTTTGTGGCTTATTCAAGTTGCTTATTTGGTTGAAACTTAATCAAACATGTTCATGTAACTCAAAGAAACCAACTTTTACCACTGTGGACCCCACCTTATTCCATTTGAGCTTAATTCCATTTTCAGTCAACAAAAGTCAACTGTTGGACAAATAAGCACTCAAAGTGCTTATTTCTGTGTTATATAAAAAGTGTCTTCATAAAAAGTGTTAGTTTTTAGTGTAAAATTAGTTTGGAAAAAGAAAAAAACTCAGAAAACCAACTTTAATTATAGTGATAGCTTCTATTTAATAGAAATTATCATTTTAATTTTCTTTTTAGCTTATTTATTAGCAATATATCATTTTTATATTATTATTAATTCTCTTTTAGGTTAAATTAATTCTAGAAATTTTTCCAGATTTTTCTTTTGTCTTTTAGTGGTTTTTAGAATTAATTTTAGTTTAATTAATTAATAATTAATATTAAGTAATTAAATAGCATAATTAGATTTTATAAAGTACAACCTAGTTTTTATAATTTTTCTAGCTTTTATATAAGTTAAAACATTTTTATAAATTTTTCTAGAATTTATACTGTTCATTTTCTATTTTTTATAATATAAATAGTTTAATTGGTAATTAATTAATAATTAGATTAATAATTAGTAAATTAGTTTAAAAATACATAAAATCAACTTTTTATAATTTTTAGGATTCCTATGATGGTTAATTAGATTTTTAAAATTTTTCTTAATTTTCTAAGCCCTTTTTAGTATTTTTAATAATTCTAATTAGTTTAATTAGTTAATAAATAGATAATTGGTAATTAATTAATAATTAATAATTAAATAGTGTAAAAATAATTTTTCTTTTTCTTAAAATTTTCTTTATTTGTTAGGAATGTAAAAATAATAATTTTACACTTGTAACCTTTTCCGTCCATCAGTTGTTCTTTTTGTTTCGTTCGTCAGCGTGCGTTTTTAATTAAAACGTACGTTTTTAGGTTTTAGCTCAAATCTTCTTAATCTCAATTTCCGTAATCAATCACGTAGCTTTCCTAAGCTATATCTGTTAATAATTTCCAAATAATTCTTATCAAACCCTTTTCTGTGAATAATCACCCGATCACAAGTACGCTAAAGCACAATCCACACCTCGTCGGGACATAAGGACCTGGTGATACCCTATATTACCCGGAGATTGACTCTAGGCTGTTTGACCTTGTTGAGCATTGACTTGGTCAATTTAGGTTGACCGTTTAGCATCAATCAATTTTTGGCGCCGCTGCCGAGGAGGTGTGCGCGTTTCTATAGCGTCATTTGAGATTAGTGTTACTTCACCACAATCACTGTACAAATACGACCACTTTTGTAAATTTTAAATCAAAACATAAAAAAGTCATTAACACTTTTCCTAAAGTGTTAAAACACCAAAAAAATTAAAAACAACAAAACAGATCGTAACGTTTTCTGAATCGGTTTTCTTTTAAGGTGATTCTTAAAGAGAAACGATTTTAGATTACGAGATGATACCAAAAATATTGTCCAAAAGTTTTTAAACCCATACACAAAACCCAAAAACATCCGTCTTTTCTTGTGAATAATAATAATACATAAAAACCAACCGGTCGCAAACCAAGATAGTACACCTACCAACTGGGGGTGTGAACATAATAAGTTCCCAAACCAAAGATATAAAACTTGCCTTTGTATCCCTGTGAGTGGTGTACCTTTATAAAAGAAGCAACTTGCGTGTGATTATTGGTTTAAGTTCACTGTGGATTTGCCTCGATTTTGTTTTGATTGGTTTTTATCTCTAGTGCATGTGCACTCGTTCTTCAAGGTCCACGAGCCCATTACGTGAGCTTGTTCGGAAACCTCGAAGACCTCGTCGACGTTCAGCACCAACAGTCGGATCTGAGATCCGTACTGTTGCCACACCCACTATCACCATGGCGGAAGACCGCCCCATGTGTGAGCTTCTCCAAGCACCCATCGAGGGTTACGGAGATGCCATTGTTGTTCCAGCCATCGTGGCTGATAATTTTGAGCTCAAAACCGGGTTACTCAATCTTTTAACCTCAAGTCAATTCTACGGTTTTGAGAGGGACGATCCTCATGCTCACATTCGATAGTTCAATAAAATCACTTCGACCATCAAGTACAAGAATGTCCCTTGTGAAGCAATAAAACTTCTTCTCTTCCCATTCTCCTTGGAGGGACAAGCCCGGATTTGGCTTGAAAAACAACCTCCTCGATCTATTGAGACATGGGAAGATCTTGTCAAAAAATTTGTGAATGAATTCTTCCCACCTTCTAAGACCACGAGTCTTAAGAACGAAATCACCAAGTTCACTCAAAAATATGATGAATCTTTTGGTGAAGCGTGGGATCGTTTCAAAGAATTACTTCGCAAGTGTCCACATCATGGTTTCTCTGAGTTGATGCAACTCGATACTTTTTACAATGGCGTGAGCCAAGCTGATCAGGATTCTCTCAATGCCTCCACGGGAGGTAATTTTTTGAGTAGAACCACAAAAGAAGCTTTGCAAATCATAGAAAACAAGTCCAAGGTCCGCTCTACACGAAGCAAACCGATTGTTTCTCAAATCAATGCGGGTCCTTCTACTTCATCTTCTGTGAGTCAATCTAGCACGGATGCTAAGATTGACAAGCTCACTGAAGCGATCCAAGCTTTGGTTCTCGCCCAAACAAAGAAAGTTTCATTTCCACAACATCCTCCACCTGCTGAGTTAAAAAAGTGGAAGTCTGTGTGACTTGTGGTGGGCCGCATGCCTACTACAATTGCACAGCTACTGATGGTACTCCATATGAAGCTCATGCTGTAGCCGGGTCCCAAACTCAAGGAGGCAATCAATATCGCCCTCCTATGGACCCTAGCTATCGTCCTCATCATCATTATCCTGGACCTCCTGGTTTTAATCAAAACCAAAATGTCCAAAACTGTGGCCAAAATCAAAATAGAGTGAACCAAGGTTATCAAAACCAAGGTAACTTCAATCAGGGTCACGATTTTCACAATCAAAACCAAGGTTTCCAAAATCAAGGTTTCCAACATCAAAATCAAGGAAACTTTAACCGGAACCAAGGTCAAGGTAATTTCAATCCGGGATATTTTCATGGAAACAACAACCCTAATCAGGGTAATTTTCAAAATCAAGGTCCTAATCCGAACAATCAAGCTCCAAATATTCCTAATCCGAATCAAGCCATTGTTCTAACCGGGCCTTCATCTGACGAGTTGTTAATACAATTCATGAAGTCCCAAGAAGAGTTGAACAAGTTGCTGGTCAGCCAGATTTCTGACATCAAGAAGTCTTTAAATGATCGACCCTCGGGCTCAGGTACTACTTTACCGAGCAACACGATCGCTAACTCGAGGGGCGATGCTAAGGCGATCACAACACGAAGTGGTTTTTCATATGATGAACCCTCGATTCCTACTACCTCTTCTTCCTCTCCTCCAAAGGTAGTGGATCGTGAACCTGAGGTGACAAAGGACAAGGTGCAAACTCCTAGCCCACAAAGTACAGCACACGTCCAACCTCAGGTTATTCCTGAAACCAGATGCAAGCCTGGAGTTGTCTTTGATCCACCAGAAACTCCAGTGGACAACCCTAAATCCAAAACTTCTATTCCCTATCCATCACGTCTCAGTGAACAAAAGCTCCGCGAAAAAGCTAATCACCAAATGGATAAGTTTTTCCAAATCTTCCAAGATTTTCACTTTGACATTAGCTTCGCGGATGCTATTCTCTTGATGCCCAAGTTTGCATCGACAATCAAAAATCTGTTGAGTAATAAAGAGAAACTCTTTGAGATGGCAAGAACTCATCTGAATGAGAACTGCTCAGCAGTTCTTCTGAAAAAGCTTCCTGAAAAGCTTGGAGACCCCGGGAAATTTCTCATTCCTTGTACTTTCGCGGGTATGGTTGAATGCTTCGCCTTGGCCGATCTAGGTGCTAGCATTAACCTAATGCCATATTCTGTGTGGAAGAAACTCTCTCTTCCCGAACTTATTCCCACGTGCATGACTTTAGAGCTTGCCGATCGTTCGATTTCTCGTCCCATTGGCATTGCCGAGGACGTGTTTGTTAAAGTGGGAAAGTTCCATTTTCCGGCAGATTTTGTGATTGTTGACTTTGATGCCGATTCTAGGGTCCCTCTCATTCTTGGACGGGGATTCCTTAGAACTGGGCGAGCTCTTATCGATGTATTTGAGCATGAGTTCACATTACGTGTTGGAACTGAAGCCATAACCTTCAACCTAAATCAAACTTCGAGATACTCCTCCAATCATGACTGTGAATCGGTGAATCAAATAGATGTCATCGATGTTGCTGCTGAGGAGTATGCTCAAGAGATCTAAGGTTTCATTGATGATTCTTCGAGTGAAAATCTCACTCAATCTTCTCATCCCATCATAGCCAATTCTTCTCCTTCCCTCACTCCGTTTGAGGGAAGTGACTTCATCTTAGAAGAAATTGAGGCCTTTCTCAAAAGTGATTCGATTCCCGATGGAATCGATAACCAAGAGATTGACCCCGAGAGGGATATTCTCCTACTTGAGAAATTATTAAACGAAGATCCCTCTCCTCTTCCTGTTCTACCACAAACACTTCATAAGGAGGAAGTCAAAAATGTTGAGAAAACTGATGACTTCCCTGAGGTTGAACTTAAGGACTTGCTGCCTCATCTTGAATATGCATTTTTGGAGGGTGATGATAAATTACCCGTCATAATTGCTAAAGACTTAAGTGTTGAGAAAAAGGTTGCTCTCATAAAGGTTTTGAAGTCTCATAAACAAGCAATTGCTTGGCGACTCTCCGACATCAAGGGCAATGACCCTGAATTTTGTACTCACAAGATTTTAATGGAGGATGACTTCAAACCTGCAGTCCAACAACAAAGAAGGGTGAATCGAAAAATTCACGAGGTAATCAAACAAGAGGTTTTAAAACTTCTTGATGCCGGATTGATTTACCCTATCTCGGACAGTCTTTGGGTCAGCCCAATTCATTGTGTTCCAAAAAAGGGTGGCATTACTGTTGTCACAAATGAGGAGAATGAGTTGATTCCAACTCGTTTGGTTATGGGATGGCGTGTCTGCATTGACTATCGCAAGTTAAATGACGCCACCAGTAAAGATCATTTTCCTCTGCCCTTTATGGATCAGATGCTCGAGAGATAAGCGGGGAATGAGTATTATTGCTTCCTCGATGGTTTCTCGGGTTACTTTCAGATTCCCATTGATCCGCAATATCAAGAAAAGACCACTTTTACGTGCCCCTATGGAAATTTTGCGTATAAACGTATGCCATTTGGCTTATGTAATGCTCCGTGCACGTTTCAAAGATGTATGATGTCCATATTTTCTGACATGATCGGGAAAACTATGGAGGTCTTTATGGACGATTTTTCGGTCATTGGGGACTCGTTTCAATCATGCCTCTCCCATTTAGACGACATGCTAAAACGTTGTGAGGACACAAAGTTATGTCTAAATTGGGAGAAGAATCACTTTATGGTCAAAGAGGGCATTGTCCTCGGCCATAAAATTTCAAAGAACGGGATTGAGGTTGACAAAGCCAAAGTGGATGTCATTGCAAAATTACCTCATCCCACAACCGTAAAAGGTGTTAGGAGCTTTTTGGGTCATGCTGGTTTCTATCGTAGGTTTATTCAAGATTTTTCTAAAATCACCCGGCCTATGACCCATCTCCTCGAAAAGGATGCTCCTTTTATCTTCTCCCCCGAGTGCATCGAAGCTTTTGAAACATTAAAGAAAAAGCTTACCAAGGCACCGATTCTTGTTGCCCCCGATTGGGACTTGCCCTTCGAAATAATGTGTGATGCTAGTGATTATGCGATAGGGGCAGTCTTGGGGTAACGAAAAACAAAACATTTTTAGCATATACACTATGCCAGCAAAACTATGACCGAGGCTCAAAGCCATTACACCACCACCGAAAAAGAATTATTAGCTGTGGTGTATGCTTTTGAAAAATTCCGGCCATACATGATACTGACCAAAAGCATAGTGTATACGGATCACTCGGCTTTGAAGTACCTTTTTACAAAACAAGATGCAAAGCCGAGACTTCTCCGTTGGGTTCTCCTCCTACAGGAATTTGATATCATTATTCGTGATAAAAAAATGAGCTGAGAACCTAGATGCTGATCATCTCTCCCGATTGGAAAACCCCCACCAAGATGTCTTCGAGAGGAAAGAAATTAATGAAACATTCCCTCTCGAGACACTCAATGCGGTTACCTTTCGTGGAGACTCTATTACCCCGTGGTTTGCCGACTTTGCAAACTACCTTGCGGGTAACTTTGTGGTGAAAGGGATGTCGTCCCAACAGAAAAATAAATTCTTTAAAGATGTAAAACATTACTTCTGGGACGACCCCTACTTGTTCAAAATATGTGCGGATCAAGTCATCCGGCGGTGTGTTTATGGCCAAGAAGCCTCTAAAATTCTTAAGGCTTGCCATGCTGGTCCCACGGGGGGCCACCACAATCCAAACTACACCGCCAAAAAGGTGTTTGATTCCGGTTTCTTTTGGCCCTCGATTTACAAGGATGCCCAGGAATTAGTCAAATCCTGTGACGCTTGTCAACGTCACGGGAATATTTCACAAAAGAATGAAATGCCTCAAACTGCAATTCAAGTTTGTAAAATCTTTGACGTTTGGGGCATCGATTTTATGGGGCCATTTTCTTCTTCTCATGGCAACAAATACATACTCATGGCTGTTGACTACTTGTCAAAATGGGTTGAAGCGAAAGCTTTACCCACTAATGATGCCCGAGTTGTTGTAAAATTCTTGAAAGCTCTTTTCGCTCGATTTGGAACTCCACGTGCTATTATCAGTGATCGTGGTACGCACTTCTGCAATGACAAATTTGATAAAGTCATGCAAAAGTACGGTGTAACTCATCGTCTTTCCACTGCGTACCACCCACAAACAAGTGGACAAGTAGAAGTTTCCAATCGAGGAATTAAGAGAATTTTAGAAAGAACTGTAGGTGAAAATCGTGCATCGTGGTCGGATAAATTAGATGATGCACTTTGGGCTTTCCGTACGGCTTACAAAACACCCATTGGGTGTAAGCTTTACAAACTTGTGTACGGGAAAGCGTGCCATCTTCCGATCGAGCTTGAGCTTAAAGCCTATTGGGCTCTCAAGCATGCCAATTTTGACCTCAAAACTGCGGGTGATCATAGGAAAGTCCAACTGAATGAATTAAATGAACTTCGTGATCAAGCTTACGAGAACTCTTTGATCTACAAAGAAAAGACAATGAAGATTCATGACTCCAAAATCAAAAACCGTGTTTTCAACGTTGGTGATCGAGTCCTTCTTTTCAACTCTAGACTCAAGATCTTCTCGGGAAAGCTAAAAACCCGATGGACTGGTCCATTCACTATCGTTAAGGTTTATCCTTATGGCACCGTCGAATTATCTCAAAATGACGGTCCAAATTTCAAAGTGAATGGACATCGTTTAAAGCACTACTTTGGAGAGGACATACCATCCATGGTTGTCCCGGATCTCCAAACTTTCCCCAAGGACAATTAAATTCGGGGATCGAGTCAAGCTAGCGACTCGATGAACAAAAACAATAGCACAATACGGGTTTTCACCCGTATCTCTGACTTCTTTCTACTTTCTACTACCCTAGTGTGGGGGAATGGCCAACCCCCCGCTGTTTGAAAAAAATGTATATATAAGTTCGAAAAAAAAATGTGTATATATAGAAATAAAGTGAAATATGGTGTTTTCACAGTTAGATTCGAATCTTGGCTTTTTACGTTCAAAGAGTCGGCATAATAGCCGGGACTTTGAATATTGAGGACAATATTCATTTCTAAGTGTGGGGGGGAAATTCTAGCAAATTTTATCGCAAAATACTTTCAAGTACCCCCGTTTTTGGCCAAAATTTTCAAAAATTTTTCACTTTATTTCAAAATTTTTTGTGGTAATCAGCCCGCCATGTCTAACCGACAAAGGGATTGGCTAATCCAGGAGCAAACGGCTCTTGGTAAAGATATATCAATTCCATTTATGGCTTGCAATTTGCCCAAAATTGTATGGTAAATCAACTTGCCATATCCCATAAAGTGAATGAGTTGGCTAGCCCACAAGATTATGGCTTGTGGTAAAGGCTGTGGAAAAACCATAATTGGTAATCAGCTCACCAAGATGTTGACTATTCCATCAAGAGCTGGCTAGTCCAGAAGCAAACGGCTTTTGGTAAAGACTAATCAAATCCGTTGACAGCTGGTGGTTTGCTCAAAATCACACGGTTATCAGGTGTACCACAGTTCTTACATCTGGCTACTCCAGAAGTGATGGCTTTTGGTAAAGAGTTTCTCAAATCCATCAAGTTTTCCAAAAAGATTGCTAGGGACTAGCAATAGTTTAGTGTGGGGGATTGATGAGTGCGCAAACACTCATCATTTTTATCGTATTTAAACTGCTAAAATATACAAAAACAATCAAAAAGTCATCAAAATACTTAAATTATCCCAGGGATTGTGTTTTATGTGTTTTAAATGCAAAATAAGCAAAAACAAATGAAAAACGATCAAAGTTTGCAATATTGGCTGTTTCAGTCCCCAAGTTTCAAAATTTGTTGAAAATAGTCCCTATGCATTTATTTTGAAAGAAAAGTCAACCCAAGTCCTTAAAAAATCAAAAGTTATCAAAAACGGACTTTGGGTGAAAAGTTTGGAAAATTTACATCTTTGGTCCCTGGAGTTTGGGAAATTGCAGAAATAGTCCCTGGGAATTTTGAAAAGTAAAAAAATTGCAAAAATGGTTTTTGGATATTTAAACTTGGCAATTTTAGTCCTTTGTGATACTTTGACAAAATTACAAATCAGGTCTCTTGGTTTGGTAAAATTTCAAAATTGGTCCTTGTGTTTACTACTTAACCATACGGACCCTTTGTGTTATTATAAACATAAACCAAATCCAAACCCAAAACACAAACCAAGCCCACCCTCAAAATCCAAAGCCCACTCCAACACCCTCACAGCCCACTCCACTACCCAATCCACCTCACCCCCGTTTTTAATAAATATTACTCCCTCCCTTTGACCCTGCTTTGACCACCACCCTTCCACCTCACACCCCACTCAACCTGCTACCAGCCAAGCCCCATCATAACCCCTAGCCTCCTTCTCCCCTGCAACACTCAAACCCCCCCTTGCATCCTCAAACAAAAGCTACACTCCAAAAATACATTTCTGGCATCAATAATATCAAAGAAACAGACAAAGGATTTTGGGCGCCAAAACTCTCAAACGGTCAAGATTAAATGTGAGTGATCTTGTGGTAAAAAAGAATGCTGGGAAAACTATGAGGAACCCTAATTTGGAGCTATAAAAGAAAAAGAGGTGCAATGGAAGCTGTGGTAGTTTTTTAGTGTAATTTTAGTTCATTTAAGTTATTTGTAATTTCCACTCAAACTTTATGTTGTAACTTGTTTTCATTAAGTAATATAAGCTCTCAGTTGTTGAATTTAAGTTGTTTCAGTTCAATCTTAGAATTCAAGTTTTTTAGTAAAATTTGGTTAAAAATCTGTGGTTGTTATAAATGGTTCACAAGCTCTTTTAAACTCATAAACACATAAGAAAAATAAAAAAAATATATATATAAAAAAAAAACAAAACAAAACAAAAAACAAGGAAGGAAAGTGTTATTATAAGCAGGGTACCTTAGCATATGGACTGTGGAAGCAATGTAGAAGTACCAAGTAATGGAAATTAGTAGAACGACTTTACCTAGCTTGTTTATAACAAGCTAGGAGCTTGTTGCAGCTTCAAGATACCCTAGTTGAGCTAGTGGTTAAGGTTGTCAAAGTTTACTTTCAAATTTCAAGTTCTTAGTATAATATTAGCATACTTTGTAATTAGTAATCATAGGTGTATTTTGTTGTTTGATTCTGCTTATTCTAGCTCATTTGTGGTATTTATGGTCTGATAGAAGTAATTTAGTACCATTAGATATAGTTTTGATAAGATTTGAACCATTTGCTTAATAAACTGTCACATAAGGTATACTTGGATCTTGGTGGTGTGAAGTGTTGTTTGTTGGATATTGATGCTTAAATATGCTTGTTTCATGATTGTATAGCTCTGTGATCAAGTTTTATAGCTTAAATCAGTGTACACTCTCAAACCTCAAAACAGATTAAGCATTAAAGGGTGTTTGGATTTTGAGAGTTCTTGAACTCTCAGCTGGTTTTTGTTGTTGTAATTGTTTGTCACATCTCAAATTAGGTTTAGGTAGCATGTTCAAGTCACAAAATACAGAGCTTATACATCAAAAAGTCAAAACAAGGTTTCATTGCTTATAACAGTCCACTGTGTGGATTTTCAAGTTCCAAATCCACACCATAGCCTTAGATTGTGTGTAAGATTGCTTATTTTGAGTTCATTTCAACTTAATACATCATAATCAGTGAGTAGGTTTGATCCAAAGTTCATATTAGTCAACAATTCAAGTTTTTCTTCAAAAGTCAAAGTGCATGTTTCAGATTTTTGCAAAAATGGGATGAATTTTCAAGATTTTTGTATTTGATTTGAATCTTTGAAACTTTATGGGTGCAATATATACCAGTAGGACTTGAGAATTCCATAGTTGTTATAATTTTGTGAATTTATTTGGTGGGTCAAATCAACCCTCAAACTGACCTGCAGGGCAACCAATTGCCCTGTGCATCAGATCAGTCCCCTCACCCCACCACCTTTGGTGGTTGTTTGTGGCCACTTAAAAATCTAATTAACCATCATAGGAATCCTTCAGAGCTCGAGCTCAAGGATTTGCCTCCTCATCTCGAATACGCATACTTGGAAAAAAAATGATAAATTACCGGTTATAATATCAAAAAGCCTTAAAGATGAGGAGAAGACACGACTCTTAGATGTGCTTCGGAAGCATTAAAGTGCGATTGCTTGGCAAATATCCGACATTAAGGGAATCGACCCTCGATTTTGTACTCATAAGATTCTACTTGAAGAAAATCACAAAGCTTCCATCCAAAAACAACGACGGGTTAATCCACAAATCCATGAAGTGATCAAAAAGGAAGTTATAAAACTCCTTGACGGTGGAATGATTTATCCGATCTCGGATAGTTCATGGGTTAGCCCGGTTCATTGTAAGCCAAAGAAGGGCGGAATCACTGTTGTGAAAAATGACGATAATGAGCTTATACCGACTCGACTTGTGACCGGATGGAGAGTTTGTATCGACTACCGCAAGTTGAATGATGCGACACGTAAAGACCATTTCCCACTCCCTTTTATGGACCAAATGCTTGAACGTTTAGCAGGAAATGAGTTCTATTGTTTTCTAGATAGCTTTTCTGGGTACTTTCAAATCCCCATTGATCCACAGGATCAAGAAAAGACCACTTTTACTTGCCCGTATGGAACGTTTGCCTATCGTAGAATGCCCTTTGGCTTATGTAACGCTCCAGGCACGTTTCAACGGTGTATGATGGCCATTTTCTCCGATATGATTGAAAAAACCATGGAAGTGTTCATGGACGACTTTTCCGTCCATGGAAATTCTTTCGACTCTTGCCTCTCCCATTTGGAAAGTTTGCTAATCCGGTGTGAAAACACTTATTTAGTTCTAAATTGGGAGAAGTGCCACTTCATGGTTAAAGAGGGTATAGTCCTCGGCCATAAGATATCCAAATCTGGGATTGAGGTGGATCGTGCAAAAGTCGATGTTATTGCTAAATTACCTCATCCTACGATCGTAAAAGGAATCCAAAGTTTCCTTAGTCATGCTGGCTTTTACCGACGTTTTACTCAAGACTTTTCCAAAATTGCCCGGCCTCTGACCCACCTTTTAGAAAAAGACGCTCTGTTTAACTTCACAAATGAATGCATCGATGCATTTATTATTTTAAAGAAGAAGTTAACGGAGGCACCATTCTTAGTTGCCCCTGATTGGAACTTACCATTTGAGCTAATGTGTGATGCAAGTGATTATGCCATTGGTGCAGTTCTGGGGCAACGTAAGAATAAGTATTTTCAACCGATACACTATACAAGTAAGACCATGAATGACGCCCAACATCACTACACAACTACCGAAAAGGAAATGTTAGCGGTTGTCTATACTTTTGAGAAATTTAGGTCTTATTTGCTACTTAAAAAGTGCATAGTGTATACGGACCATTCAGCCCTTAAGTACTTAATGGCAAAGCAAGTTGCTAAGCCACGTTTAATGCGGTGGGTTCTTTTGCTCCAAGAATTTAATGTCGAAATACGAGACAAGAAAGGAGCTGAGAACCTTGTTGCTGACCACCTTTCACAACTTAAGAAACCCCACCAAAGTGATCTTGAGAAAAAGGAAATTAATGATGCATTTCCTCTCGAGACACTTGGGAGTGTGACTAAACTTGACCAAAGTACCCCATGGTTCGCCGATTTTGCGAATTACCATGCAGGGAAATTCATTAGGAAAGGGTTGTCGTCCCAGCAAAAGAAGAAATTCTTTAAAGATGTCCAACATATTTTTTGGGACGACCCCTATTTGTTCAAAGTCTGTGCGGATCAAGTGATCCGGCGGTGTGTTCACGGTACGGAAGCCGTTGAAATTCTTATGGCATGCCATAGTGGATCCACGGGGGGACATCATGGTGCCAACTTCACCGCAAAGAAAGTGTTCGATTCCGGCTTCTATTGGCCGACGATATATCAGGATGCCCATGAATTGGTGAAAACACGTGATTCTTGCCAACGTCAAGGGAAAATTTCTCAAAAAGATGAAATGCCGCAAAATGCGATTCAAGTTTGTGAAATTTTTGACGTTTGGGGAATCGATTTCATGGGGCCATTCCCGTCATCTAGAGGAAACAAATATATTCTCGTGGCCGTCGATTACTTATCCAAATAGGTTGAAGCGAAGGCACTCCCCACCAATGACGCCTGAGTTGTTGTTAAATTCTTAAAAAGTCTCTTTGCCCGATTTGGTGCACCTCGAGCCATCATAAGGGATCGTGGGACCCATTTTTGCAATGATCAATTTGCCAAAGTTATGCTTAAATATGGTGTCACACATCGTCTTTCCACGGCTTACCATCCATAAACGAGTGGTCAAGTTGAGGTCTCCAATCGTGGTTTAAAACATATACTAGAAAGGACAGTAGCAGAGCACCGTGCCTCTTGGGCCGACAAATTAGAAGATTCATTATGGGCTTTCCGGACCGCTTACAAAACTCCCATTGGGTGTACACCATATAAGCTGGTTTACGGGAAAGCTTGTCATTTTCCCATCGAACTAGAGCACAAGGCCTACTGGGCCTTAAAACATGCAAACTTTGACTTAAAAACTGCGGGTGATCACAGAAAAGTTCAATTGAATGAGTTAGTCGAACTCCGTGATCAAGCTTATGAGAATTCTTTGATTTATAAAGAGAAAACAAAAAGAATCCATGATACCAAGATCAAAGACCGCATTTTTAACGTTGGTGATCAAGTGCTACTTTTTACTCTCATTTAAAGATTTTCTCGGGTAAGCTTAAAACCCGTTGGTCTGGACCATTCACAATAACCCAAGTATTCCCGTATGGTACCATTGAGTTAGCTCAACCCGATGGTCCCAACTTTAAGGTGAATGGTCACCGTTTGAAACATTACTTTGGAGGGGATGTACCAACTATGGTAGTCCCGGATCTCCAAACTTTCCCCAATGACGAATAAATTCGGGGATCGAGTCAAGCTACAAGACTCGGAAATCAAAAACAAAGCGCTTCGTGGGTGGCAACCCATGCTTATCCAATTTCATCTTCTTATTTTCTATTTCTAACAAATAACGTGAGGAGGGGGTGCCTCTTCTACTCTTGTGTTCCGTGGTTGTTTGAGATGTTTGTTAGGATTGTCCGCGATTTACGATGACTCTCGTGCTCGTTATCTTCTCTCCACTCGAGTTTCATTCATCGGTGCTTATTGGAAATTCTATATCCGTGAATCTTATCGACTAACATTTTCTTTGGCATTATTAATAAACGGCCTAGAATTTTGTTAGGATTACCTTAACCCGTAAAACATTGAGGACAATGTTTCATTCTAGTCTGGGGGAGGGTGAATCTTCGATTTGATTTTGACCTTGCATTTTTCACAAAGTCGTGCACTCTTGCAACTCCGTTTTTCCACCAAAAATAAAAAATTGAAAAAAGTTAAAAATTTCAAACATTTTGAAGGAAAAATGAATGAAAAAGTTATGGAAAAGTAAAAAAAGATGTGAAAAAGTTGAAAAAGTTGTGCAAAAATATAATGAAGTTTGAATAAGTGTTTTGACACCTTGTTGACTTTCTTGCTGGCGAGAGTAGGAATAAATATTTTGACTTGACCGGGCGTGTTGAGCCCTAGCTTGTTCCCTTAACCAATGTTAATCACATAAGCTTGTGCTAGTCTTGTACACAAGGAGCTATAAACTGCGAATTCTTTCTTAAGAATCTGCAAATTCCCGTACTTGACTTTATACATGCGCAGCTTAAAAGCTTTCGCTAGTCTTTTACATAAGGAGCTAGAAAATGCGAATTCTTCTTTTAGAGTTTGCAAGTTTCCGTAACTGACTTTATATATGCGTGGCTGATTATCGGCTAAGTATTCGCGGGTTTCATTATTTGGGATCTTAAATTGCGAAGAGCGAGAAATGATAGAGTTTATTTAGAAGTTAGATGCTAAACGTAGAGTAGTGGTTCTCTTTAGAGCTCATAAGAGGTACTTGTAGCTTTTTACTCCCATCAGATACGTCACCCATATATAATAGATATTCTAGGTTAATTAGTGGTATTTCGGTTTGAATAATATTTAGTTCTTTGTTTTCTTAAGAGAATTTTTGCTTTAGAAGTTGGGTACATATCAAGGAACATCAAAAATAAAAGCGAAAAATGAAAAAAATCAAAAGTCAAAAGTTGATTATCTATGTGGTTTTGGAGCTACTCGATAAGCTTCCATTGATGTTATGAGAAAAAAGTCAAGAAAGAAAGAAAAAAAGTGAAAAGTATGAAAAATATGAGAAAAGTGAAAAAAGTGAAAAATGAAAAAAAAGTGAAAGTCGAAAGTTATGTTGAATAAGAGTTTGAATGTAAATAAGTTGTTGGCACGTGAGGTGCATGTGGATGATTCTGAATTGGACACATGAGGTGCACGTATAGTACTCCGCAACTTATATTTATGATATTGTATGTACCCAAAATTCCTTGATGTGGACCGAATTTCTATTGCAGTGGTGCTTAAGAGAAAATGAATAACTACTTATCGTTTAAACTTAGGTGTCACTATCGGACTTAAAATTATTGAAACGAGAAAAAATGAAGCAATTCATTTCTCAACAAAATAAAATATTGAGATACAAAACTTAGGACATGGGAGTAAGAAGTTTCCACAAGTAACTTTTATGAGTAGTGTTAGCATCTAATTTGTAGATAAGCTGTGATCTCGTTTGTACGCTTAGTTTGAGGACTCGTGAAAAATCAAGGATGACGATTTTTATCCGTATGGTCACTTCTTAAATAGAAGTGTTTCTACTCGTTGACCCTAATAATTATTGCAAAATAATGAAAGCTCAACAAACCATCACAAGTATGAAGAATGAAAAGTACAAAAATAGAAAGTGTAAGTGGAATAAAGGAATAAAAGGAAAATTTTGGAAAACGGAGCGTTTTCAGGAATAAATGATTTTATTACTTCTTTCGAACCTCCTTGCTACTTTACAAAGTTAGTAGGAAGAGTTTTGAAATTATTTATCCCAAAAGCGTGAATTGATCACATTGCGTGAGGACACGACAATACCTTAGTCTGGGGAATTTTGGTATGTGTTAATTCACATACCATGTTATGGCCAAATACCGACCCAAATTGAGTAAATGAACTAATAAGTAACACCACTCCTTGTTATGATCGCTTTTGCATCGCCCAAGGTAGTCGCCCCAAGGTAGTCGGGTTATTTTCTTTTACGTCTGCCATTTTTAAGTCCATCAGAGGGGAAGAAACAATCGCTTTTTCATTTAACAATTTTTCAATTAATAAAATGTCCCCCTCCGGATCAAAGTTATTATTATCAATTTCCGGTGAAAATGATTCATTTGAAAGACAAGCATTAATTTCTTCCCAAGCGAGATCACTTCCCTCATATCCAGGGAAGGAAGATGGACTGGACTCACTCTCATTCATGGCTTTTGGGATAAATAACACTACTCAATCTTGTAACCTCAAGTCAATTCTACGGTTTTGAGAGGGACGATCCTCATGCTCACATTCAATGGTTCAATAAAATCACTTCGACCATCAAGTACAAGAATGTCCCTTGTGAAGCAATAAAACTTCTTCTCGTCCCATTCTCCTTGGAGGGACAAGTCCGGATTTGGCTTGAAAAACAACCTCCTCGATCTATTGAGACATGGGAAGATCTTGTCAAAAAATTTGTGAATGAATTCTTCCCACCTTCCAAGACCACGAGTCTTAAGAACGAAATCACCAAGTTCACTAAAAAATATGATGAATCTGTTAGGTCACCATTTAGTAAACACAAGTATAAGGATGAGAGAAATGAGATGAGAATGAGAGTGGGATAATTATGAGAAATATGAGAAAATGAAATGCAAGAGTTTCCTTAATGTTTTCAAATAACCAACCAAGTTTAAATGAATACATGAGGTCCTATTTATAGGAGGAGAGCTAGGGCAACACACCTAGCTTCCTTTTTCTAGAAGACGTGTGGGCTTTAGGCCCTTTGGGCTTTTTCATAAGCCTTACAAACATAACACATTACTTAAATGTATGTAACTAATAAACAAGCAACCTAGCATTTATTACAAATGACCGAGACTTGACAAAATAGTAAAAAACTTAGGTTCCAACAATCTCCCCCTAAGGATCGGTCATCATGGTTGCTTGACGTCTTTGTTGTAATCTTTGACTTTCATAGCTTCAGACGTCTTCGAAAATGACTAGAATAATGATGGATATACTTTGCTCTTTGCCTTTGTTCTTTGATGATGTTGTAGTGATTAAGTTATGAAGTAATCTGCCATTCGTCACTACTGCGTCTGTGGTGGTTGTCCGCCATTCCAACATACTCATACATCTTTGGACTTAGGCTTTCACGTATAAGAAGTTCCTTATCATACATTGAGATCTTTAGTCTTTAAACTTTGTAGATTCTTCTTAATTGTTGTAGAATCGTTCTTTGAACTTTGTGTTGCTAAGATCTTTGGGGAAGCTTTCTTTGACTTCAAGATGTATGTATGAGCATGTTGGAATCTACCATCATGGAAGTGAGGTACCTGCGAGTAAACAGTTAGCAATAAAACAACCGGTACTTACGGATAAGGAATTAGAGCTCATCAACAGCATATTGTGAAGACTCCTTCTAATCCTTATCCAGGCCGTTCCCATATCAGATACTCCCGAAGGAGCTTACTAGACCTACTAAGTAGCTCAATGATTGGGTGAGTCGCTGGGGATCACTCCACGACTGTAGACCGTAATGGAACCACTGCAAACACTAAGCGTAACCCTTGTGGGGTTACCGAAGTGACCTGCTGTCAGGGCTGTTTGATGTTGACCCTGGCAGGATTTCCGTTCAATCATTGAGAGATACATACGTAATCCTCTCATAAACATTCTCGGCAGATTGCTAAGATCTGCGAAGGACTCGATGGTTTACAACTGATGCCCATTGATGTAGAACATCAGTCGTAGAAGTACTAAGTGTTCCTAAGAGACCTTTGATGTGTCTCAAGGCTCTAGACTCTATAAGTGCACACCTAGGTTTCCTATGCGGAGACTGGGGAGGTGTCTCCTGCTTCAATATCAACCGTCTCTAAGAGATAGGTCGATAGGTTATGCGGGTTCCCCGTGAGAATGAAACAAATTCTTTTAAGAGAACTTGAGTGGTTAAGAAGGTTTAGTGCATTGCGTCACTGGGTCCATGACGACTTTGTCTTCAATACCGATGTTGTCTGTTGCAACAGCCAGTAGCATACATATTGAACCCGGTGTCTGCCCTAAGGTTGAACATATGGAGGGCTATTTCTTTTCACCCTTTTCTTTGCTTTTCTTTTTAATTCTTCAACTCCTTCTTTCCCTTTCATTCATTTCTCCTTTTTTTTTTCGTATCATACCTAAGGACTTTCTAATTCTAACTATGGGAGATGTCCTTGGGTAGATCCCTCCGGCTCTGGCGGATCATAGGACTGATATTCCTATCTTAATCACCTTATAACTCCGACAGTAGCCAAGAAACCTTTGATTGAAAATCTCTCAAAGTGTTTGTGATAATCAAATATTTTGGTTAACACTTTGAGAGTTTTGTGTACACTTTTGAAGGGCTCCCCCTGCACATGTGCTCATAAGTGTTTAATAAATTTGCACATGCGGGAGGAGCAAGCACTTTTGAATTGATCCACTTTCCGTGAACTAGACCGATTCAAGACACGCTTACATCACTAGATAAACTAGCTTGAAATTATTACCCGGCCTGATCAAGTTTACAGAAAGCTTCTCGAGACGGTACATTTCTACTAAGACATATCCTTTTCGAGACACGCTTACGTGGTTAGTTAAAGAGATGCATTGTCAGCTTTTAGGTGACAACTAGCTCTAGTAACTAACTTGATGTTATTACCCGTCGAGGATAAGTCCTTTCGATGTTACTAACTTGTATTATCTCGTCAATTCCTGGGTCAATACTGAGTCTAGCTCGCACATGATACAACTTAAAGCTTTGACTTCGTATATTTTAATCACTTTTTCATTTTCTCCCCCTCAAAAATAGCATATAAAATGGTGTTTTTGACAAACTTTTAGATTAAAATATGCCTTTTGAGTCTTATGGGGAGATTCACCAAGAATTTTTGATTTAGAGCAAAGTATTTAGTTTTGACAAGTGCTCCCCCTCAACAAGTGATTAGGTCTTATTGAGGTGAAATACTTGTCCTTTTGAGCAGAATTATGAAAAATCATAAATGTTTGATTAATTCTACTCAAAAGTAAGAAGCCTTCGCTCCTTATATTAGGATTGAGGCACTGAAGCGTACCTCAGGGTCCTTTCTTTACAAGATCGGGTTGTGCACTGTAATGCGTACACAAGCCATTATGAAAAAATCATTCAATCAAATGAAATAATCAAATGTACCAAGTTACTCTTCGTCAGGAAGTGGAGCATCAAAGTCAGTGAATTTGGGTTCGGGTCTTTCAAAGTTTCTGACAGGAAATGATGTTCTGACGCCGATGTAGCTTTCCAGTCGTCTGATCTGTTCCCGTCGAAATAACCTTTCCTCAATCTTTAAGACAAAATTCCGAACTTGTCTTCTCGTGCTGGATTTCCATCTCGGTTGTTCCCCCTTAGCTATCTTTCGTCGATCATCATTCAACCTTTTGACCAGCCCATCACGAACAGATTTGAGTGTAACATCACAGAATTTGTGCACCTCATCGAATCGCATGAAACTTTGTAGCTGTTTGCTGTTGATGTAGGTGAAACCAAAAGGATCTTGGTTGAGAGAAAACTATGACGTTTGATAAATTCCATCAAACGTGAATTGTGGCTTTGTCAAGTTTATCTTCTGTTGATAACTTTCCACACCCAGTTGAAGGTCTTCCACTCTTTCTTGAACTATTAGTCGTCGGATGTAGAGAAGTAGCGATGCCATAAAGTTGTACTGGACATCTCTGTCGAAACCCCGCATTCTTCCTTTGACCTTTTCGTGATACATATCTTCAATGTCATTCAGATTAAGGTCAGGAAAGTCTGCTTCAGAGAACTTGTACTTCTTTTCATCTTGTCGTTTAACAACAATTTCATGCATGAATTTGTAGTTAAATCGTTGCGACTCGTGGATCTCCAAGATGGCGATGATCTTAGATTTATGCTTCACATTTTCAGTGTTGAATGCCGTGTAGGGCATCTCTGTCGTAAGCTACGATGGAGTTGCTGAATACACGAGTTGTTTCTTCGATGGCAGGGATTTCGTATCTGGCGGCTGGTACGGAGATTGTGAGTGATGAAGCATATTTCTTCTTGTTTTTCTCTTGGGTGAGTTTGATATTCTGAAGATCTTTGTTGAAGAAATAACTGTAGGGTAACTTGGGCTTATCTGGAAATCCTGTCAAAGGCAATGGTTTTGTCCAGTCGGTGAAGTAAGGTTTTTCATGGTTCTTTGAACTGAAATCGATATTCATCTCAGGATTTAGCCAGTCAAATTCGGCAGACATTGCACTGGCTATATTCTGCAAATGAAATTCGTATTCAAATTTGTTCCCAGATCTTTTCTTGAGAAAATCTTGTGCGTCCTTATTGATTCTTCTCAGCTCCGTCTTTGTAAGTTTGTTAATCTGAAGATCCTTCATGATAACTTGGGTAAACTGTAGAGTATTGCCCGGAAGGGGTTCTTCATCTTCTAGAGGAGGTTGTGCTTGAACCATGTCTGTCAACCAGTCGTTAAGAGGAGTATCGTCATTGTCGAGCCATGTATGACGGCTTTTCTTCTTGGATTTCTTAGACTTAGATGGAGCATCTTTGTCTTTAACCTTGGACGGTGACGATGGTCCAGCATGAAAATCATGAGTTGGTGGGGCACGGTAGTCATTGTCAAGTTGATCCTGGAAGTCATCTGTGTGTTCCATGAAAATTTCTTCATCTTCGGTTTGACCTTTACCAGTAGTAGAGGGTTGTTGTTGAGTTCCCAGAGGAGTGGAGTCCTTTTGCGGCTGTAGAGAGGATGAGGGACCTGTTCCAGACTTGGATTTCTTGCCTTTGGAGTTTGGGTCAGGATCGTCATCTTTTCTTGTCCGTTTACGGGTTCCAGCAGCTTCTTTGCATGACTCTTTTGACATGTAAGCCACCATAGCATCATGTAGTGCCTTTTCTTCAGCTGTCTGTGTGGTTTTGGTGGCAATGTTGTCAAAGAGTTTGACAAGCATGTCATTGAAGGACAATTCTGGGACGGTTGGAGCCACAGTAGAAGGTTTAGCGGTGTGAAGCGTGAATGGTGTAGTAGACAACATTTTCCTTGTAACACTTCTGATTCCGTGATCCAAGTTGTCATTGATTGGTTCAAGAAGTTTTGCTACTGTAGGAGTGATCATATCAACCAGATTTTCAGAGAGAAAATCATGTGTTGCAGTTCTGATAAATCCTTCGTAATCAGAGTTCAAGAACTTTTCGATCAGCTGCTTTGACTCCTGGAAGTCCTCAACTTGTTTGGTAAGATTGGTAACCATGTTGGTGAGTTTGTTCACTTGCTCCTGAAGATCAACTGGTTGTTTTGGTTCATTGATCGAATGCTGTTTAGATGCGGTTTCAGAAGGTGTGGGGGATGAGTGCTCAGGTGATGATTCGGACGATGACTCGTTGTGAGAGTTTGAAGAAGAAGCGGGAGGAGTCGGATCCTTTGGTGGAGAGTCTTGAGGAGGTGGAGGTTGTGCTGAGGAAGTCTGCTGAGAAGATGACTTAAGAAATATATTGGTGTCGAACTGGTTCTTCTCTTCATTTTCTTTTCTGCGACGTTCTTTTGCTTCCTCTGCTTCTCGTGCAAGAAACTCTGGAGTAATGAGGTATTCGTGTTCCTGATCCGTAACAAATGGCTCTTGGCCGCCAACATTCTCCTCTATGTTAGCAGTCTCTGTCATATTGACATCTCCAGTTTTATCAGTGTCTTTAACTGTGTTATCTGGCTGTGAGGCTGATTCTAATGTTGTGGACACAACGGGAGGATTCATGCTGCTAGTAGCTCCTTCATGTTCTGACTGATCGATAGGTGATGGAGTTTGAGACATGAGTCGGCTTTCGAGAGTTGCTTTCCTCTGTTCTTTCCTAAGCCGCTTTTCTTCAGCTCTAGTGTCGACAACTATACTTTTGAGTTTGCGTTTATCGACCAATGGTTCAACAATTGGTTCTTCTGCATCATCCTGAGGTTCATTGATAGTGACTCCTTTTCTTTTTCTTGTCTCTTCTTCATAGGTTTCTAGACTTTGTTGGATGGCAATCTCTGTTGCAGGGAAGCTTTCATCAGGTGCTCTGTATCTTAGTTCATAGTCTGGTTCTTCTTCTTCAGATTCCGTATCGAACTCGGATTCGGTGTCAGAAGGTGGAGGTGTAGGTTCATCACGAAGAATGTATTCAGGAGTAACCTTCTTCTTTGGATTGGTAGCAGGTTTGGGTTTGGAGGTAGGTTTAGATGTGGTAGCAGTCTTGGGTTTAGCCATTGGAGCAGACTTAGATCTTGTGTGAGGTGATCCAGTTGTGCTTGTTGTACTCCCAGACTTTGCACCTCCTTTGCTACGAGTCTTAATTGTTGCTTCTTCCTGTACACCTTTGTAAGCGTTGTCATACAGCTTGTAGTTCAGACTCTTCTTGATTTTGTCATTCAGTAGGTATTCTGGAAGCCTCATTCCCTTGATCTTTGTTGAGGAAGTGGTCGTTTTGATGAATGAGGTGGTGAAGTCGTCCTCGAAGAGGTGCTTCGGCTCATTAGGATCAGCTATCCTTTTAATGAATTCTGGAGAACTTTTGCAGAGATGTTCAATGATAAGCTTGGTGAATCTCGTGAATGGTATCATAGTCTTCACACGTTCAGTCTGAATGCTGTGGATGATATCATTCATGATAGGAACTGCAAAGTCAATTGGTGTCAGAGTCACCATTCCCCAGAATGTTTGCAGGTGTTCGAGCCTTGGATGTTCATGACCACTTTTCCTTCCAGATATAGATCTTACCACCAACAGACAGAATGTTCTCCAAGGCTGAGGGATATACTTGACATTGAATTTGGAAAGCTTGACAAGAGGTACATCATCATCAACCTCATATCCTAGTTCAATGAAGAAGTCAAGAAGTTCCAGGTCAGGTAGTATAGGAGCAAATTCGTTGTCAGGTTGTGGCATGAGAAGGGGTGTTCGAAGAACGTCATGATCCACAGAGTATTCTTGGCTATCTAGTGTAACAGTGAAAGACTCATCATCCAAGTTGGCCTGAGCAGTAAGCCAGAACTGATGAAGGTAGAACAGCGGAACTGAGGTAGAACAGGTGAGCAGAGGTTTGCAAGGATGTGCCAGTAGGATATCTTTCACAATCATGCATGATTTCTCTGTGATATTCAACTTGTTGAAATCAACTCGGGGGTTGTTGTTGCCAATCGTGACATTGTAGTTCTCGGGAGTGATGTCATCCAAGGTGAGTAATGGAAGAGGTTGTTCAGCGACGTTCTCATTGTGTTCAGCCATGTTTATCTGAAATGTATCACCATAAACCAAACATCCAAATTTGTTATGTGTTAGCACAGTTTAGAGTTTGGATACAGATATCTACTTGAGACAGTTAAGCACAAATGCGTCATTTTGTTATGAGTCAAATAATGCATATTGCAAATAGGCACAGCATGACAAGCACAATTCACAGCTACATCACATTACACAACAATGATGAATCACAACAAGGTAACATTGATAATGCCAAACAAGATTTCGAAAATATGTCATTGAAATAGATTTCGACAAAATGTAATAGTGGGACTTTATCGAGAAATTGACTTCTCGAAAAATTCCACATTATTGACTTTTATCGAAATCTTTTTCTTCTGAAGATTTCGAAAAAAACATATTGTACTCTGAATGATTTCGAAAAATGATGTAGTGAAAAATTTATCGTGAAAGTAATTTTCGAAAAAATTTCTCAGAACTGACTTTTATCGAGATCATTTATCGAGAAACATTATTTTTCGATAAAACATTATTTTATCGAGAAACATTATTTTGAGTTATCGAGAAACATTAATTTTCGATAAAAACTTTCGAGAATCAGATGATTTCGAAAAATTTCAGCCCAAATAATGATTTCGAAAACTCAGGTTTTCGAAAAATGAATGATTTCGAAAAAAAATAGTTTCTCGATAAGTTTGAAATGATTTCGATAATACTCAGGTTCTCGAAAAAATTCTTATACAAGAATTAATTCACATTATGTAGAATTCACACGTACATTTCCTTCACAAAGTACTTTTCCAATGAATTTGGCCTGTCACCCAGGTAGATTAACATAACTTAGGCAAAAATCACAAAGATTTCGAAAATATTCAAGAATCATGTTTTCGATAACTTAATGAATTTGAGACAAATGAGTATCACAGATTCTATCATATCACAACTACTTGTATGATGCTTATCAAGACACATAACACAGTAGACAACATATAAGACACATATATCTCGATAATTTTAACGAACGAAGTATACAAGTATATCGAGAATCATGTTCAAACTATGTGAAATATCCTAGCTAGATTAAACATGCAAATAAGAGACCTAAGAAGCAAATCCCACCACTAAAAACAACCCAATAATCACAGAAGCTTATAAACCCACTTCGACCCATTCTTATGAATTCGAAAACCAAGTAAACATGATGGAATGAAAAGATAAATGATGAGAAAGTATTAGAAACAAGCTAAGTAACTAAACCCCATCAAGAATTAACCACCACAACATGTTAATCGCAATTTTCGAAATCCTAACCCTAGTTCTCGACATCAAGAAATCAAGAGATCGAACCGTTGAAAAACCAATTAACCAAGATCCTATGTTTGTAATGCCCTAGTGAATCCATAGGAACTTACAATTTAATGATCAAGGTCGTGGATAACACGAATGATTGAGAGCCGTAGGTTTAGATGAAAGGGTTTAAGAGGTTTAAGGTTTATGAAACTGTGGGTTTTAGATGGTACGGTTTGTTTGTTTTATTTATTTTGAAAAGTTTAGAGTTTAATCAATTTTAGTCCTTAGACTTTTATATAAAACAAACTTGTGTCCTAAAGTTTTCTTGCAAGACATAAGTACCATTGAGATAAGCATAAGTTAACCTAACTTATGAAGATTAACACTATTGAGACAAAGTGATGAAAAAAAATCGTCCACACATTCTGAAGAACCGTAAAATGCGAGAAATATGCAAGTATACCAATTAATTGATAAAAGATTTAAGCGTGACTCCCCCTCAACACTTGTAAAGTAAGAACAAGGTATTGAATTGAAGCGATATACTTGCATTTTTTTTATTTTTTATTTTTTATTTTTTATTTTTATTTTTTTTTTAAGAAAAAATAAAATGTGAAAAATCTTTTTGTGTTTTGATTAGTTTATAGTAAAGAAAAACAAAGAAATATTATACAGAGATAGTAGTGATGTTTGACGATCAGTTGTATTTTAAAAACTTTTCCAGATCCTCTGGTGTCAAACATCTCATACCAATTTGGTGGACTAGACTAGCAAACCTTGAGGGTGCCAAGGATTTGGTAAGTAAGTCCGCCAATTGGTACTCAGTTCCAACAAAATAAAGTTCAACTGTACCCCTTTCCACATGCTCTTTGATGAAATGATAACGGAGATCGATGTGTTTGGATTTGCAATGATGCACAGTGTTGCATGAGATAGCAATTGCACTCTTTGAATCACAGTAGATAGGAATCTTGTTGAATAGGTAGCCATAATCTTTAAGTTGTGATCTCATCCAGATGACTTGAGCACAACAAGCAGACATGGCTACGTATTCAGATTCTGTAGATGACAAAGACGTGCAGTCCTGCTTCTTAGATTGCCATGACACAAGTTTGTCTCCAAGAAACTGTAATCCACCAGATGTACTTTTGCGTGTGTCTAAACATCCTGCATGATCAGCATCTGAAAAAGCAATTAGTTCAAAACCAGAATCCTTCGAATACCAGATCCCCAAGTTAATGGTTCCCTTTATGTATCGAAGGATTCTCTTGACCTCACTGAGGTGTTTTTCAGTTGGTCTGGACTGATAGCGAGAGCACATGTAGACAGCAAAAACTATATCAGGTCTACTAGCTGTGAGATACATGAGGGACCCAATCATACTTCGGTATTTGGTAGGGTCAACGGGAGTCCCATGTAAATCAGCATCTAGTTTTGTGGTATAGCCCATTGGTGTATTATAAGTATCACAGGACATCATTCCATGTTTCTTTAAAATTTCAAGAGCATATTTGGACTGATTTATAAAAATTCCACGGGGTGATTGATGAACTTGTAGTCCTAGAAAGAACGAAAGTTCACCCATCATGGACATTTCAAAATTATCTTTCATTAATTTTGCAAAATCATTGGAATAACTTCTTTTTGTTGAGGCAAAAATGATGTCATCGACATATATTTGAACAACAAGTAAGTCCTCCCCGTAGGTTTTTGTAAATAGTGTGGGATCCACCGATCCTTTAAGGAATTTATTGGCCAATAAGAAAGTAGACAGTTTGTCATACCACGCCCGTGGGGCTTGCTTGAGTCCGTAGAGAGCCTTTTTGAGTCGGTAGACATGATTAGGACGCTCAGGATCAACGAAGCCTTCAGGTTGACTGACATAAACTTCTTCACGGAGTTCTCCATTCAGAAATGCTGTTTTCACATCCATCTAGTAAACCACCATATTCCTATGAGCAGCATAAGCCAAAAAGATCCGAACAGCTTCATGTCTTGCCACTGGAGCAAAGGATTCAGCAAAGTCAAGACCTTCAAGTTGAGAGTATCCTTTCGCTACCAGACGTGATTTGTTGCGGATGACTGTCCCTTCTGCATCAAGCTTATTCTTCCAGATCCATTTTAACCCGATGACAAAGACTCCGTCAGGTCTTTCAACTAATTCCCAGACTTCTAATCGAATGAATTGCTGAAATTCCTCTTGCATAGATTCAATCTAGTTGTCATAAGTCATTGCTTCTTTAATGTTCTTGGGTTCTTCATGACACACTGTGAGTGCGTAGATGCAAGTTTCTCCATCTGTGTGAAGTCATTGTCTTGTCATAACAGGTGCATCTGGATGGCCAATGATATGAACTAGTGGATGGTCACGAGTCCATTTATGTGTTGAAGGGTGTAGTTGATATGTATCTCGCATGTTGGCAGGATCCAAGTTGCGTGTTGACGACTCAGCTATATCAGGAACTGTAGTAGCTGGTGCAAACGGATTAAAGAACGCATCAGGATCATGCACTGCGGATTGTGGAACTGATTGAGGTGATGGATCTTCAGCTGGATGGCGGGAAGTAGAACCAGTTTGTTCTGCTGTAGATGGTGATACAATTGGAGGACCGTCGTTCTCAACACTTGTAGTAGTTTGTTGAGGTGAGTCTGGTACTTGAATGTTATCAGGTTGAGCAGCGGAATTTGGTGAGACCTCAGTAGGACGGTATTCAATTGTGTCATCAAATAGTGGAGCAAACAAGGTTTCTAATTCTTTGCGGTTAAGTGGCAAAGGTTCAGCTGAAGATGCCGGAGAGTTAAGACGGTTAAATTCGGGTCCTAAGCTGTGTTGCTCAGAAGCCATTTGGGTGAGTTCATCAAAGTTAGCGTGAATGGTTTCTTGAATTTCTCTAGTACGACGATTCCAAATCCGAAAACCTTTAGAATTTTCACAATATCCAACGAACACTCCGATGTCAGCCTTTGCTTTAAGTTTACCTAAATCATCACGATCATTTTTCGGATAACAGAGTGCTCCAAAAACATGAAAGTAATCGATGTTTGGTTTCCTTTTGTGAACAATTTGATATGGTGTTTTGCGATGACGTTTTGTGATCATACAACGGTTTTGAGTGTAACATGCAGTTGAAACAGCTTCTGCCCACAAGTAATCTGGTAATTGAGCATTAATCAACATAGTTCTAGCAGCTTCCACTAACGTCCTGTTGCGTCTTTCAACAACTCCATTCTGTTCTGGGCTTCTAGGAATAGATGTTTGATGTTCAATTCCCACTTTCTCATAATAAGACCTAAGTGTCTGATTCTTGAATTCAGTTCCATTGTCAGTTCTGACTATTCGGACTGTGTTGCGTAACTGAACTTGAATTTTAGTGAGAAAGGTGATGATCATTGAAGGAGCCTGATCTTTACTTCGTAGAAAATAAACCCAAGTCCATCTGGAATAATCATCCATAATTACAAGAATGTAGCGTTTACCGTTGATACTTTGAACACGCATCGGTCCACACAAATCCATATGAAGCAGTTGCAGAACATGATTCGTACTGTGTTCAGGTTTAGAAGGGAAATGAGCACGAGTACTTTTTCCTTGTTCACAGGCTGAACATAAGTGATCTTTGGTAAAACGGAATCTTGGAAATCCATCAACAAGTTTATAACGAGCAAGGTCCGTCATGGTTTTGAAATTCAAGTGCGAAAGCCGTTTGTGCCATAACCAAGATTTAGTTGACTCTGCTTTGGAGAGAAGACATATCGGAGATGTTGCAATCATATCTGACATTGATATAGTATAAAGATTGGAGCCACGTGAGCCAGTCATAAGATCGTTTCCTTGTAAGTCACGAACAAAGCAAGTTTTCTCACGAAATGCAACTTCTAGATCCCCATCACAGAATTGACCAACAGAGAAAAGGTTGTGTCCAAGGCCTTCCACATAATAAACACGGCTTATTTCGATGTTCCCACTTACATAGTCACCATATCCCATGATTAAAGTGTAATGATCATTCCCGAATCTGACAGTGCCAATGAACTTTGAGACAAAGTTTTTCAACAGTTTGAGATTGCCTGTCATATGTCGGGTGCATCCGCTATCAACAATCCAGAGAATGATCTGTACCACCTGCATCACAAGAAGAGGACACAGATGGAACAGAAGTAAGGGTGGAACCCAAAGACAGTGCGGGTTCCTGTTGGTTAGAAACACATTTATTCAACAATTTAGGAATCCATTTAAAGTCTGGTTTGTGTTGTAACCAACGTTGCCAATTCCAACTAGTGTTTGCTTTCTTAATGTTAAATGCACTAGTCGTGGTCTCAATCCTAGATTTGTACTTGGCACCTATGGGGGTAACTTCAGCTGCATTAGAAACCGTAGAGGACGGCTTTCCTAAGTTAGACTTAGAGGCAATAGTGGGCCTAGAAGGAATGCGTGTCCTGCGTTTCTTATGACGATTTAGAAGAGAATTAGCTAAACATTTTGTATGATCACCAGATGATACGCTTTTGCGACAAAACACACAAGATGCATTAATATTCAAAACATTCAAAGGTTCATCATTCGTTACATTTAGATTTTGATTACAATTTGCCAGATTAGAATCTAAATCTGATGCAACATGAGTTTTATTCAAATTCCTAAGTTGGTCTTCTACTTCTTGAGCTTCTAGGTGTCCTTTCTTACGTTGCAAGATCCTATTCTTCTTTTTACTTTTCCGCTTGGGTCTGCTAACGCTAGTAGTGGAGACTAGTCCTGTAGAAGTGGAGGTATCAACATTAGTATTATGAACAACCTTTCCTTTTTCCGTTTTGTCTAATTTATACATTCCTGGTGCTATCACCGTGGTGTCATCCATCTTTCCTTTCTGAAGTAGCCTAACTTTCTCTTTTAAATCGATGATGATGTGATTTTTATCCTGAATTTCAGACTCGAGTAAACCATTGCAATATTTGATGTCATCGCGGTTTTGTTGCCATTCGACGTTTTCAATTTTTAAGTCCTCAATTTCTTTCTCATATTTGAGACACAAACTTTTGAAAGACTCAATGTTTTTGCAAAGCTGACAAGAGTTAGAAACACTTTGACTTTGAAGTTTCAATTCTTTATTAAGACTCTGAGCTTGACACCAATCAAGCTTTTGTTTGAGTTGAAAATTTTCTTTTGAAAACTGTTTTGTCACATCATCATTCTTTTTCCTCAACTTATAGAGATCATTCATGATAACAGACAAAAATCAGCATTGAGAACTTGTTCCAAGAGTCGATCAGTATCATTTTTGAAAACTCTAGTTCTTTGCTTTTGAACCAAAATTTCTTTTTCAGTTTCATTGAAAACGTTTATCATATGTTTGACCTCCTTTTGAAGTTCCTGATCCCAACGTGTAGCACATAGACGGAGGTGTTGAACAATTGGCTTCATTTGTTTTTGAAAAATATCTCTCTTTTCTCGCTCGTAAGCGGATTGAAAAGTTTCAATTTTTATTTCAGAATTACGTTCAATTGTTTTCTCCAAAATTTCGATGTCTTCCATAAAGGTTTTGAAATAATTTAAGACACGAACATTTTTTGGTAAGGGTGAAAGTTCACCGGATGATGGTAAAGGACCATTTATTTGTGCTACAGTTTGGACAGGGGCTGCATTAGAAGATGAAACATATGACTCTTCGATAAACCATGATTTCTCAGGTAAGTCTTTTTGAGTAACAAATTTAATGTGATCTTTTGAATAGTCATATGGTGTCCAATATTGAACTTGACTCATTTTAGATCGACTCTCTTCTTCAAGTTCTTCTTCTTCCTCAGTATCAAAAACAACAGCACGCACAATTGTATCATCAAGCAAATAATCCATACTGTAAATTTTAGGAATTTCTTTGAATGCTGTGTGAAGAAACATTGAATTGTAATCGCCAAGTGCAAATCCTGTACCGGGTCTCGGTTTTAAAGTAAATTTCTGAATTGTTGTGACAGAGTTCCCGTGTTTGTAAACAATGTTACGAAATTCTTTGAGTTGGTTTTCAAGATCAACAATATCACCGAGTAAATCATCGATATACTTCCTTTTTCGTATTTTATGTTCACAAAAATCTTTTTGACAACTTGACAATTCTGTTTCTGTTTTTGAAAGTTCTGTTTGAAGACGTTCAACTTGCATTTTCAATTCACACTTTTCACTTTCAAGTTTCGAAATCAACTTTCCGTTTGACTCAATTAAATCTTGCATTTTGCGTTGAAGATCTTGTTCTTTATTGTAAGAATCTTGAAAAGCATTTTCAAAACTTTTTGCATTTTTAATCTTTTCGTCCTGATTTGAAAGTTGAATTTTATAACATTCAATATCTCTTGCAAGTGACGCATTTTGTTCTTTTAAAGCTTTATTTATTTCGTTGCATTTTATAATTTGCAATTGCTGAGCATCCAGTTGTTTAGATAACAATATTAGGTCAGGGTCTGGATCAAATGATGGTTCATGTTGTTCTAAATTATCATGTTCATTATTCTCAATAGGATCATCAAATGAAACAACTGTGTCATCATCGAATATGACAACTGTGCTTATCTGTTCATCTTTTTGAGATGATGAAGATGATTTAGATGGAACAACTTGCGCCATATCTGATTCATAAGCAGAAGGTGAGACAATTTCATTAATAAAGCATTCATTGAGGTCATGTACCTGAGACAAGCCGTCAGTGTCATACACTGGACCTGAATCATTGAGCTTAAGTTCCTGCATGTTGGCCATAAGCATCACAGCTGCATTAGCTTCCAGATCTTCCATGTCATCATCATTGTTCACATTTGCCATGAAGTTGTTATCTTGTTCAGGGAAATGTCCGTCTTTTTCATCTTGAAGAGCCATGAGTAACGCCTGCTTGTGAAACTTACTACCGCGAGTTCTCGGTTTGGGACATGCTGTAGCTATATGACCTTGCTCATTACAATTGTAGCACCAAACTGCATTCCCTGAGTTGGAGTTCCTTGTTGCAACTGAGTCAGACCTTTGTTGAGAAGATCCGGAGTTGTTCTTGAACCCCGTATTGTTACTGAACCTCTGATCATTCCCATAATTTCCGGAAGAATTTCCTGAACCAAATCGACCATAATTGCGATTCTGAATTTCCACTCTTCCATCATGAACAACCGCTTGATTCCTTGTATTCGAAGATGACCGTTGATGGTTGTTTGTTTTGTTGGAGAATTTGCTGAAAGCACGAGCAATAAGAGCAAGTCCCTGATTCAACGTATGAAAGTCATCATCGTCATCTTCATTGGAGTTGGAGTAGTACACAGAATCATTGTTGTTTAACGGAACAAGTTGAGTAGAAGTATTCGGTAGAGATGAATCATAAGGGACCATTTGGTTCGAGGTGGAAGATTGTGGATAACTGAAGTAGTTCTGCTCTTGAACATATGCATGATTAGACATTGGTGGTGGAGCGTAGGAAGACTGAGCTACGAGAGCCAAAGAATTTGGTGTAGAAGTTGGTGTGTATCCTCCTCGTAGAGCTCGATCTTTTTCCACTTCAGGTTCATGATGTTTCAGAAAATCATACAACAAACCATATGGAGCATCATGCAAATTCTTTGTTTGACGAACAAATGTCACATATTTATGCCAATCAGGGCCAAGACTACCAACAAATTTGGAGTTCACAGCGATCCTTGGTACTGTGATTTTGTGACGTTCCAGATCATTAACCACATTTGTGAAACGATGATAGTAGGATTCAAGTGACTCTCCAGGTTCAATGGTGATGTCAGTGTATTCCATGTATAGCTTGGATTCCATGTCATCTTTGTTCAATTGAGTGCCTTCCATAAGGAGATGAACGTGTTCCCACATAGCTTTGGCTGTTTTCTGAGCATCGACACTGCGATAGATCGGATTAGGTATACCTTGAAGTATATAAGCCATTGCGTACTGATCAGCTTCACGATGTAGTTTCTGTTCTTCAGTGAGTGCAGATTCTGGAAGGGGTCTATCACCAGAAGGACGTGGAGGATCAGCATGTGGATCACCAGCTTCAAATCTAGTTGGCCACTCAAATGGTCCTTCAAGTATCACTTGCTTCAAGAATTTCCCATGAGGTTTCTTTAGCTCAACAAATCGTAAGAATCGACTTGACCATTGAACATAGTTCCCAGGTGTAAGCATTGGAGGTGTTTCAAGTGATCCTGCCTCATGTCGGGATTGTTGAGTTGTAATAACTTCACACATTCTGTCAAACCAGTGAGGTTGTTTGGAGAAAAACTGAGTGGTTTGTTGTGGCACTTGATATGATTGTTGTTGTTGAGGAATGATCTGATGTTGTTGCATCATTAGGTAATGATGTAGTGGATTGTATGTTTGTCTCTGAGAAGGTTGTTGATTCATTTGGTGCGGAAGATAATGTTGTTGCTGATACTGCTGAGGTTGTTGTTGCTGAGGTGGATGTTGTTGAACATGAGGAAAGTAGTGATTAGGTGGTTGAGACATCTTAGAACACTTGTGTAGAAATGGATCTTGTAGAAAGTGTAGAATTAACCAATTTAAGGATTGCTTTCTTTGAAAAACAAAAATTACAAAATATCGAGAACCTGCAAGTTCCCATTTTCGCGATCTTCTCTAAGTGCACTACCTCGACTTCGTTTGTGTGGACTCGGTATTTTCTTTCTTGTATAAGAAAGTTAAGTACTTCGACTTTTGGGAAAGTTTTCGAAATTGTATAATTTCGAAAACTGGTTTTATCGCAAAATTTTATTGCTAACTGTTTACTCGCAGGTACCTCACTTCCATGATGGTAGATTCCAACATGCTCATACATACATCTTGAAGTCAAAGAAAGCTTCCCCAAAGATCTTAGCAACACAAAGTTCAAAGAACGATTCTACAACAATTAAGAAGAATCTACAAAGTTTAAAGACTAAAGATCTCAATGTATGATAAGGAACTTCTTATACGTGAAAGCCTAAGTCCAAAGATGTATGAGTATGTTGGAATGGCGGACAACCACCACAGACGCAGTAGTGACGAATGGCAGATTACTTCATAACTTAATCACTACAACATCATCAAAAAACAAAGGCAAAGAGCAAAGTATATCCATCATTATTCTAGTCATTTTCGAAGACGTCTGAAGCTATGAAAGTCAAAGATTACAACAAAGACGTCAAGCAACCATGATGACCGATCCTTAGGGGGAGATTGTTGGAACCTAAGTTTTTTACTATTTTGTCAAGTCTCGGTCATTTGTAATAAATGCTAGGTTGCTTGTTTATTAGTTACATACATTTAAGTAATGTGTTATGTTTGTAAGGCTTATGAAAAAGCCCAAAGGGCCTAAAGCCCACACGTCTTCTAGAAAAAGGAAGCTAGGTGTGTTGCCCTAGCTCTCCTCCTATAAATAGGACCTCATGTATTCATTTAAACTTGGTTGGTTATTTGAAAACATTAAGGAAACTCTTGCATTTCATTTTCTCATATTTCTCATAATCATCCCACTCTCATTCTCATCTCATTTCTCTCATCCTTATACTTGTGTTTACTAAATGGTGACCTAACAAGTTTTTTTTTTTTTTTTTTTTTTTTTTTTTTTTTTTTTTTCATCACTTTGTCACAGTAGTGTTAATCTTCATAAGTTAGGTTAACTTATGCTTATCTCAATGGTACTTATGTCTTGCAAGAAAACTTTAGGACACAAGTTTGTTTATATAAAAGTCTAAGGACTAAAAGTGACTAAACTCTAAACTTTTCAAAATAAATAAAACAAACAAACCGTACCATCTAAAACCCACAGTTTCATAAACCTTAAACCTCTTAAACCCTTTCATCTAAACCTACGGCTCTCAATCATTCGTGTTATCCACGACCTTGATCATTAAATTGTAAGTTCCTATGGATTCACTAGGGCATTACAAACATAGGATCTTGGTTAATTGGTTTTTCAACGGTTCGATCTCTTGATTTCTTGATGTCGAGAACTAGGGTTAGGATTTCGAAAATTGCGATTAACATGTTGTGGTGGTTAATTCTTGATGGGGTTTAGTTACTTGGCTTGTTTCTAATACTTTCTCATCATTTATCTTTTCATTCCATCATGTTTACTTTGTTTTCGAATTCATAAGAATGGGTCGAAGTGGGTTTATAAGCTTCTGTGATTATTGGGTTGTTTTTAGTGGTGGGATTTGCTTCTTAGGTCTCTTATTTGCATGTTTAATCTAGCTAGGATATTTCACATAGTTTGAACATGATTCTCGATATACTTGTATACTTCGTTCGTTAAAATTATCGAGATATATGTGTCTTATATGTTGTCTACTGTGTTATGTGTCTTGATAAGCATCATACAAGTAGTTGTGATATGATAGAATCTGTGATACTCATTTGTCTCAAATTCATTAAGTTATCGAAAACATGATTCTTGAATATTATCGAAATCTTTGTGATTTTTGCCTAAGTTATGTTAATCTACCTTGGTGACAGGCCAAATTCATTGGAAAAGTACTTTGTGAAGGAAATGTACGTGTGTATTCTACATAATGTGAATTAATTCTTGTATAAGAATTTTTTCGAGAACCTGAGTATTATCGAAATCATTTCAAACTTATCGAGAAACTATTTTTTTCGAAATCATTCATTTTTTCGAGAACCTGAGTTTTCGAAATCATTATTTGGGCTGAAATTTTTCGAAATCATTTGATTCTCGAAAGTTTTTATCGAAAATTAATGTTTCTCGATAACTCAAAATAATGTTTCTCGATAAAATAATGTTTTATCGAAAAATAATGTTTCTCGATAAATGATCTCGATAAAAGTCAGTTCTGAGAAATTTTTTCGAAAATTACTTTCTCGATAAATTTTTCACTAAATCATTTTTCGAAATCATTCAGAGTACAATATGTTTTTTTTTAAATCTTCAGAAGAAAAAGATTTCGATAAAAGTCAATAATGTGGAATTTTTTCGAGAAGTCAATTTCTCGATAAAGTCCCACTATTACATTTTGTCAAAAATCTATTTCAATGACATATTTTCGAAATCTTGTTTGGCATTATCAATGTTACCTTGTTGTGATTCATCATTGTTGTGTAATGTGATGTAGCTGTGAATTGTGCTTGTCATGCTGTGCTTATTTGCAATATGCATTATTTGACTCATAACAAAATGACGCATTTGTGCTTAACTGTCTCAAGTAGATATCTGTATCCAAACTCTAGACTGTGCTAACACATAACAAATTTGGATGTTTGGTTTATGGTGATACTTTTCAGATAAACATGGCTGAACATAAAGAGAACGTCGCAGAACAACCTCTTCCATTACTCACCTTGGATGACATCACTCCCGAGAACTACAATGTCACGATTGGCAACAACAACCCCCGAGTTGATTTCAACAAGTTGAATATCACAGAGAAATCATGCATGATTGTGAAAGATATCCTACTGGCACATCCTTGCAAACCTCTGCTCACTTGTTCTACCTCAGTTCCGTTGTTCTACCTTCATCAATTTTGGCTTACCGCTCAGGCTAACTTGGATGATGAGTCGTTCACTGTCACATTGGATAGCCAAGAATACACTGTAGATCACGACGTTCTTAGAACTGCCCTTCTCATGCCACAAACTGACAACGAATTTGCTCCTGTACTACCTGACCTGGATCTACTTGATTTCTTCATTGAATTAGGA
Organism: Artemisia argyi; assembly: GCA_030686995.1. Taxonomy (NCBI): domain Eukaryota; kingdom Viridiplantae; phylum Streptophyta; class Magnoliopsida; order Asterales; family Asteraceae; genus Artemisia; species Artemisia argyi. Next base: position 21,721,585 of record CM060676.1, read on the forward strand.
TATGAGGTTGATGATGATGTACCGCTAGTCAAGATTTCCCAATTTAATGCCAAGTATATCCCTCAGCCTTGGAGAACATTCTGTCTGTTGGTGGTAAGATCTATATCTGGAAGGAAAAGTGGTCATGAACATCCAAGGCTCGAACACCTGCAAACATTCTGGGGAATGGTGACTCTGACTCCGATTGATTTTGCAGTTCCTATCATGAATGATATAGTCCACAGTATTCAGACCGAACGTGTGAAGACTATGATACCATTCACAAGATTCACCAAGCTTCTAATAGAACATCTCTGCAAAAGCTCTCCAGAATTCATCAAGAGGATGGCTGATCCTAATGAGCCGAAGCACCTCTTTGAGGACGACTTCACCATCTCATTCATCAAATCGACCACTTCCTCAACCAAGATCAAAGGAATGAGGATTCCCGAATACCTTCTGGATGACAGTATTAAGAAAAGGGCGAACTTCAAGTTGTATGATCTGGCTTACAAAGGTGTACAGGAAGAAGCAACTATAAAGACTCGTAGCAAAGGAGGTGCAAAGTCTGGGAGTACAACAAGCACAACTGGATCACCTCACACAAGATCTAAGTCTGCTCCAATGGCTAAACCCAAGACTACTACCACACCTAAACCTACCTCCAAACCCAAACCTGCTACCAAGCCAAAGAAGAAGGTTACTCCTGAATACATTCTTCGTGATGAACCTACACCTCCACCTTCTGACACCGAATCCGAGTTCGATACGGAATCTGAAGAAGAAGAACCAGACTATGAACTGAGATACAGAGCACCTGATGAAAGCTTCCCTGTAACAGAGATTGCCATCCAACAAAGTCTAGAAACCTATGAAGAAGAGACAAGAAAAAGAAAAGGAGTCACTATCAATGAACCTCAGGATGATGCAGAAGAACCAATTGTTGAACCATTGGTCGATAAACGCAAACTCAAAAGTATAGTTGTCGACACTAGAGCTGAAGAAAAGCGGCTTAGGAAAGAACAGAGGAAAGCAACTCTCGAAAGCCGACTCATGTCTCAAACTCCACCACCTATCGATCAGTCAGAACATGAAGGAGCTACTAGCAGCATGAATCCTCCCGTTGTGTCCACAACATTAGAATCAGCCTCACAGCCAGATAACACAGTTAAAGACACTGATAAAACTGGAGATGTCAATATGACAGAGACTGCTAACATAGAGGAGAATGTTGGCGGCCAAGAGCCATTTGTTACGGATCAGGAACACGAATACCTCATTACTCCAGAGTTTCTTGCACGAGAAGCAGAGGAAGCAGAAGAACGTCGCAGAAAAGAAAATGAAGAGAAGAACCAGTTCGACACCAATATATTTCTTAAGTCATCTTCTCAGCAGACTTCCTCAGCACAACCTCCACCTCCTCAAGACTCTCCACCAAAGGATCCGACTCCTCCCGCTTCTTTTTCAAACTCTCACAACGAGTCATCGTCCGAATCATCACCTGAGCACTCATCCCCCACACCTTCTGAAACCGCATCTAAACAGCATTCGATCAATGAACCAAAACAACCAGTTGATCTTCAGGAGCAAGTGAACAAACTCACCAACATGGTTACCAATCTTACCAAACAAGTTGAGGACTTCCAGGAGTCAAAGCAGCTGATCGACAAGTTCTTGAACTCTGATTACGAAGGATTTATCAGAACTGCAACACATGATTTTCTCTCTGAAAATCTGGTTGATATGATCACTCCTACAGTAGCAAACCTTCTTGAACCAATCAATGACAACTTGAATCACAGAATCAGAAGTGTTACAAGGAAAATGTTGTCTACTACACCATTCACGCTTCACACCGCTAAACCTTCTACTGTGGCTCCAACCGTCCCAGAATTGTCCTTCAATGACATGCTTGTCAAACTCTTTGACAACATTGCCACCAAAACCACACAGACAGCTGAAGAAAAGGCACTACATGATGCTATGGTGGCTTACATGTCAAAAGAGTCATGCAAAGAAGCTGCTGGAACCCGTAAACGGACAAGAAAAGATGACGATCCTGACCCAAACTCCAAAGGCAAGAAATCCAAGTCTGGAACAGGTCCCTCATCCTCTCTACAGCCGCAAAAGGACTCCACTCCTCCGGGAACTCAACAACAACCCTCTACTACTGGTAAAGGTCAAACCGAAGATGAAGAAATTTTCATGGAACACACAGATGACTTCCAGGATCAACTTGACACTGACTACCGTGCCCCACCAACTCATGATTCTCATGCTGGACCATCGTCACCGTCCAAGGTTAAAGACAAAGATGCTCCATCTAAGTCTAAGAAATCCAAGAAGAAAAGTCATCATACATGGCTCGACAATGACGATACTCCTCTTAACGACTGGTTGACAGACATGGTTCAAGCACAACCTCCTCTAGAAGATGAAGAACCCCTTCCGGGCAATACTCTACAGTTTACCCAAGTTATCATGAAGGATCTTCAGATTAACAAACTTACAAAGACGGAGCTGAGAAGAATCAATAAGGACGCACAAGATTTTCTCAAGAAAAGATCTGGGAACAAAGTTGAATACGAATTTCATTTGCAGAATATAGCCAGTGCAATGTCTGCCGAATTTGACTGGCTAAGTCCTGAGATGAATATCGATTTCAGTTCAAAGAACCATGAAAAACCTTACTTCACCGACTGGACAAAACCATTGCCTTTGACAGGATTTCCAGATAAGCCCAAGTTACCCTACAGTTATTTCTTCAACAAAGATCTTCAGAATATCAAACTCACCCAAGAGAAAAACAAGAAGAAATATGCTTCATCACTCACAATCTCCGTACCAGCCGCCAGATACGAAATCCCTGCCATCGAAGAAACAACTCGTGTATTCAGCAACTCCATCGTAGCTGACGACAGAGATGCCCTACACGGCATTCAACACTGGCCAGAATGTCGTCGTCTCGGTTATACTAGCAGATTGGGAGAGAAATCTTTGGAAAATGTGAAGCATAAATCTAAGATCATCGCCATCTTGGAGATCCACGAGTCGCAACGATTTAACTACAAATTCATGCATGAAATTGTTGTTAAACGACAAGATGAAAAGAAGTACAAGTTCTCTGAAGCAGACTTTCCTGACCTTAATCTGAATGACATTGAAGATATGTATCTCGAAAAGGTCAAAGGAAGAATGCGGGGTTTCGACAGAGATGTCCAGTACAACTTTATGGCATTGCTACTTCTCTACATCCGACGACTAATAGTTCAAGAAAGAGTGGAAGACCTTCAACTGGGTGTGGAAAGTTATCAACAGAAGATAAACTTGACAAAGCCACAATTCACGTTTGATGGAATTTATCAAACGTCACAGTTTTCTCTCAACCAAGATCCTTTTGGTTTCACCTACATCAACAGCAAACAGCTACAAAGTTTCATGCGATTCGATGAGGTGCACAAATTCTGTGATGTTACACTCAAATCTGTTCGTGATGGGCTGGTCAAAAGGTTGAATGATGATCGACGAAAGATAGCTAAGGGGGAACAACCGAGATGGAAATCCAGCACGAGAAGACAAGTTCGGAATTTTGTCTTAAAGATTGAGGAAAGGTTATTTCGACGGGAACAGATCAGACGACTGGAAAGCTACATCGGCGTCAGACCATCATTTCCTGTCAGAAACTTTGAAAGACCCGAACCCAAATTCACTGACTTTGATGCTCCACTTCCTGACGAAGAGTAACTTGGTACATTTGATTATTTCATTTGATTGAATGATTTTTTCATAATGGCTTGTGTACGCATTACAGTGCACAACCCGATCTTGTAAAGAAAGGACCCTGAGGTACGCTTCAGTGCCTCAATCCTAATATAAGGAGCGAAGGCTTCTTACTTTTGAGTAGAATTAATCAAACATTTATGATTTTTCATAATTCTGCTCAAAAGGACAAGTATTTCACCTCAATAAGACCTAATCACTTGTTGAGGGGGAGCACTTGTCAAAACTAAATACTTTGCTCTAAATCAAAAATTCTTGGTGAATCTCCCCATAAGACTCAAAAGGCATATTTTAATCTAAAAGTTTGTCAAAAACACCATTTTATATGCTATTTTTTAGGGGGAGAAAATGAAAAAGTGATTAAAATATACGAAGTCAAAGCTTTAAGTTGTATCATGTGCGAGCTAGACTCAGTATTGACCCAGGAATTGACGAGATAATACAAGTTAGTAACATCGAAAGGACTTATCCTCGACGGGTAATAACATCAAGTTAGTTACTAGAGCTAGTTGTCACCTAAAAGCTGACAATGCATCTCTTTAACTAACCACGTAAGCGTGTCTCGAAAAGGATATGTCTTAGTAGAAATGTACCGTCTCGAGAAGCTTTCTGTAAACTTGATCAGGCCGGGTAATAATTTCAAGCTAGTTTATCTAGTGATGTAAGCGTGTCTCGAATCGGTCTAGTTCACGGAAAGTGGATCAATTCAAAAGTGCTTGCTCCTCCCGCATGTGCAAATTTATTAAACACTTATGAGCACATGTGCAGGGGGAGCCCTTCAAAAGTGTACACAAAACTCTCAAAGTGTTAACCAAAATATTTGATTATCACAAACACTTTGAGAGATTTTCAATCAAAGGTTTCTTGGCTACTGTCGGAGTTATAAGGTGATTAAGATAGGAATATCAGTCCTATGATCCGCCAGAGCCGGAGGGATCTACCCAAGGACATCTCCCATAGTTAGAATTAGAAAGTCCTTAGGTATGATACGAAAAAAAAGAAGGAGAAATGAATGAAAGGGAAAGAAGGAGTTGAAGAATTAAAAAGAAAAGCAAAGAAAAGGGTGAAAAGAAATAGCCCTCCATATGTTCAACCTTAGGGCAGACACCGGGTTCAATACGTATGCTACTGGCTGTTGCAACAGACAACATCGGTATTGAAGACAAAGTCGTCATGGACCCAGTGACGCAATGCACTAAACCTTCTTAACCACTCAAGTTCTCTTAAAAGAATTTGTTTCATTCTCACGGGGAACCCGCATAACCTATCGACCTATCTCTTAGAGACGGTTGATATTGAAGCAGGAGACACCTCCCCAGTCTCCGCATAGGAAACCTAGGTGTGCACTTATAGAGTCTAGAGCCTTGAGACACATCAAAGGTCTCTTAGGAACACTTAGTACTTCTACGACTGATGTTCTACATCAATGGGCATCAGTTGTAAACCATCGAGTCCTTCGCAGATCTTAGCAATCTGCCGAGAACGTTTATGAGAGGATTACGTATGTATCTCTCAATGATTGAACGGAAATCCTGCCAGGGTCAACATCAAATAGCCCTGACAGCAGGTCACTTCGGTAACCCCACAAGGGTTACGCTTAGTGTTTGCAGTGGTTCCATTACGGTCTACAGTCGTGGAGTGATCCCCAGCGACTCACCCAATCATTGAGCTACTTAGTAGGTCTAGTAAGCTCCTTCGGGAGTATCTGATATGGGAACGGCCTGGATAAGGATTAGAAGGAGTCTTCACAATATGCTGTTGATGAGCTCTAATTCCTTATCCATAAAGATTGGTAGCTTAATAATTCCCGTGAGTCTATATGATACAATTGAAACACGTTTTTATTTAAAAAAGCCGGATAAGTACAAAGATAACACATTTGGTCAAAAGCATATCTTTAATTTGTTATTATAGTTACCTATATACCCGAAAATGCCTCCACGCTCCTTTTGTTGCTCTTTCTTTAACTTTGCCAAATATGTATAAACAACTCATAAATTAATCTCCCTATTAAATTCATATTTGCACTCACGATAAAAACAAGGCTAGCTTTCTTCTATTATTCTATGTGTGCAAGGACATTTATTTTAATTTCTTATTTCTTATGATTCATGCATACTTATGTGTGTATGTTTATTTATATGTTTTACTTTCTTTGATATTTCATGTATGATGTTTGTACCATTTTGTAAATTATACATGCATTGATCTCACATATAACAAATAATTTCAGGAATGAAAAGTGAGAAGTATGATGACGGAAAAAAGATGGTAACGAGGTAGACCATATCGTGGTGATTAATGTTATAAAATTTGAGTGTAATACTTCACATCAATTAGTTGTCAATGCGTAATTTATGTTTGTTTGTGTCGTAGGCATGATGGTAAATATGATAGCAGTTACCAAATGAAAAGGCCAACATTAATCTCAGGGTGTGTTTTGATGGTTTGCGCAGTTACGCTCATAGCAAGGTTTGGGGAGAGACGAAACAAAGAAATATAAATATACTCTGACAATGCATCGTTGGTATGCATTCTTTGTTAGATGTTGCTTTATCATGTTTGATTATGTTATTATTTGGTATTCCAAAGAATCATATGGTATTATGATTGTGTATATTGCACTAGAAGTAGAACACATTGTACTAGAACTTATTATATGTTTTATCATCCTTTATTTACAAGCCCGTGTTTGATATATCTTTTGTTTACAGTTAATAGTTGGACACGTAAAACTCGATGATATATAACGGGACCAAAAAATCACAACACAACGTTATAACTTCAAATTTAAGCCTTTGTAAAAGTTTTTGTGATAATTATATTTCTTCTCATACTTGCATGCTGTATATTGTAATATAATATGAGTAACTCCTTTTCACAAGAAAAATGATGATGCAAGTAAAGGGTAAAAAATAGACATACGACTGCACAACATTTAATATTATTTGGTTTGGTATTGTTAAACAAGATATAGTATGAGTTCTTTAGTGAAAATATGTACAAAGTTTAAAGTGTGACCCGTGCAACGCACGGGTATTGCACTTGTTTTGAAGTTGTTAAAAAGTAAAATTACTACTAACAGCTTATAATTATAATTAACAGCATGTTAACAGCTTTGCATCTTAAAAATAGTTTTGCCTAAACTACTCTTATGGAAGTCGACCATGAAGTTGTTGTAAGTGGACTTAAATGTCTCTACTGAAAATATTTTTAAATCCCCAGTTCCCGACCTGTGGGAAAGCAATACTAACCAAGTTCGAACATAGTAATCGAAAAACAAGTTAATGGTTTTTACAAAAACCTAAACACCACGTAACCCCAAAAGATACATTGCATTGTATACAAAGTGGGTCAAAGTGGAAGTTGCTAACCCTTCACAGGTCCCGTTTAATTGGGTTTGACAAAAGTATTAAACCAATAACATTGCATCTTCGGATTAAGGTAAAACTCTCTTCTTTTTATTGATTGTTACGTTTTATTTTTGAAATACAAGTGGAGATTGAATACAAAAAATACTGAAATGTGCAACTTGCATTTCTTTGACAATTATCATAATTGATACACAGTAGATTTTAACACGAAATGTCGAAAATGCCAAAGATCAACCGCATATTTGTGAGTGACATTTTTGCGAGTTTGAATTAAATTTATCAGATTAATATATACTAAACCCCTTATTTTCTAGTTTTCGTAGCATTGTAACAATTGGTAAGATTGGTACTTCGCTTCGAGTATCTTACTATCTTTTAGACGGATAAATTTCGATTCGAGTCAATTAAAAAAATAACAAAGTCTACGATGCCATTAAAATCACATTTTACGTCAACAATTGAATATTAGTCATTTCAATTTTCACATATTGTTGTATTAGCCAAGGGAATCGTAGTAATCATAACCATGGTTGTTTATATCCCGATTTTGTTGTTAGGATCTTTCAATTTTATGATATTACAAAGCAAAAACTATCCCGATCTTATACAGGATTTTTGCAAGCTTAAGATCTAATGGAATCCCGATTTTGATCATCGGATCTTAAGATCTAATCCGATCTGATCTTACTTTTCTCGAATAACAAATTGAGAAACTACAAATTTACGGATTGTGTTTTGTAGAATTTAAAAAACAGCAGGTTAATTTTCTTAAACATTTTATAATCATGATTTAGGACAACATTTCTATAAAACATTCAAATAATTTTATGTTTATGATATATAATAATTTGTAAATTTGTATAATATTACAAACACTATTAAAAAGATCACATTATACTAGTATCTTATTATCCGGATATTAGAAAGACGAAAACGAGCAAAATTCCAATCTTGATGACTTTTGCCATAACAAATCAAGTGGTGACCCGAACTGAATTTTGGACACATCTGTATATTCATGTATTTTCTACAAAACTTCAATGTAAAAGCAGATACTATTAAATTTTGTCGTTTATGGATTGTTATAGTTACAAACTTACAATTATAGAGTCAATTATATAACTTGCAACCAACACGAGTCCACTTGCGAAATGGGAAATAAAATACTCCGGACTAACATATTTGGGAAAATTTCATGTATATTCTTGCAAATTTCAAAAATTTTATATATATCATTTTTAATAGTTTTTTTTATGCATAAAGTACAATGCATTTAATGCATCAAAATAATATATATAAAATTTTTAAATTTTGCAAGGATATAAATGAAATTGCTCCTATTCTATTACTTTATTAAACAATATTACTCATTTTGTAACGAGGAATAAATCCCAAGACAATCTAATAAACAATGTTAAAAAAGTGGACAGGTAAACCTAATAAAGTTCATAAAAAATTCAATTAAACATTTGTTGTACTAAGAGTCGGTAACACTCATCTTCACTCTCATATCAGTTTTTTTTTTCTCGAACAATTTTATATCAAATTTAATGTAATAAAAAGACTGAGAGCACCAAGAAAAACACATCACAAAAAATTACCACACAGATATAGAATACAAATCGGTCGCATATGTGACTGACTTGTGCATTTTTTGTTTATTGGTTGTTAGAGTTTCGTTAGTTTTGTTTGGTTCATTGACTCTTATAGCAAGAGGTATGTTAACGAGAAATGCTGGTGAAACCTTAACCATCTCGCATTAACATCGCGTTAACCACAACGGGGGAGGTGAAAGCCTCGTTAACGAGGGAGGTTAACGGCTTAACGCAGCGTTAAAGTATTGAACGAGAAAAAAAAAATCATTTTGGCCCCTCCAACGTCTATTTAGCCGTTGTATTTAAAAAAATAAACTAAAAATAAATCATTTTACCCCTCTCGACTATATAAATGGCTAGTTGAGTTAAAAAAAAAAAAAAAAAATCGAAACCATTTTCCCGCCACTATAAATACGCATGTAACACACTATTTTTTTACACTTCCACTACTCAATATACTCTATAATATACTTCTATTGGCATATATATATATATATATATATATATATATATATATATATATACATACATACATATATATATATACATATATATATATATATATATATGTATGTATGTATATATATATATATATATATATGTATATATATATGTATGTATGTATATATATATATGTATGTATGTATATACATATATATATATATATATATATATATACATACATATATATATATATATATATATATATATATATATATATATGTATATATATATATATATGTATGTATATATATGTATGTATATACATATATATGTATATACATATATATATATATATATATATATATATATATATATATATATATATATATATATATATATATATATATATGTATATAAATCTATGTATGTATGTATATATATCTATATATATATATATATATATATATATATATATATATATATATGTATGTATGTAAGGTATTAGTTAGCTATTATTAATTATTAAACTATTTGACAAAAAAAATTTACAATTGCAATTTGTTTATGAATATTGTTGAAAAAGGTAACTTCATGAAAATAAACTATAAATATATTAAATTACATATTTGATAGATTATGAACGAAAAAAAATACTCCCTCCGTCCTAAAATATAAGTCTATTTTGACATTTTCAAATGATTTTTATAGTAACTTTGACCTTAATTTTTTTTTTCGCGTTATATAATACTTGATGTAAATATATAAATGGACTTGTGTTTTAAATAATTTTTCATTAGTGTACTTTTTATCAAGTATTATACAACCAAATAAATAAATAATTAAGGTCAAAGTGAGAAAGAAAAGACTTTTTTAGAAAAAATGGACTTATATTTTGGGATTGAGAGAGTATATGCTTATCAAATATGAGTGAAAAAAGTTACAAAGTGGTCTGCAAGAACAACGTATACTACCAAATAAACTCAAATTCGATATAAAGCTTCTTTTTATACAATGTTTGTTGTTAATTTTGCGTAATTATCAATTTTATCACAACAAAGAATCTTCAATCCTTTCCTACTCTTCACTCTTGAGACAGCCTATACATAATACGTCCTTTCTCAGAACACAATCTCATTTCAATGGACGGGTTGGCTTTATTAGTACGCAATGGTCTGCTCCAAGTTCTGTTCTTGGTCATATAATTCAGCAATTTCTTGAACAGAGTAACGATAATTATGACCAATATTCAATTAACGGTAAATATATTTTAAAAATTTAGACCCAAAGTAACATACACATAAGCACTAAGCCAAAGCTATCTACATGAATAATTACATCCCATAATGTGTCACTCTAAAAATTTATATATTAGTAATATATGTCATGTAGATACATGGGGATTTTTAGCTTGTTACGTTTCTAAATAGTTTTTCATTCCAACACGTTGGAGTTCAAATATTATTTTCGTTAACAACACAATTCTCATTTGTTCAAGTAAAAATATCCATTCACATTCAAAATTCATTATTGATATAATGCTTACTATTCAAATGTGTTCTATTCTGGGATAGGAGTAGCACATGCTATTGTATAATGTGTAATTAGACATAGTAAATATAGTACCTATTGGCATCTAGATGAAGCTCACATATCTCATCATCATTGGCAATGGTCAGCAAATACCCAGAGGATGTTAAACCCTGAAATTAACGGGTGCAATGTTTAGGAGTTCAATTTATAAGTTGCAACTGCATGTGGCAATATACGCTACCAAGGAGCGACTGCATTTTGTCTAATTATCTAGAATTAAGAAATTCATGTTTGCATGGTGGGATGTTCTTTTATGATACATTAACGATGTCTTGGCTATATTATCCACAGTGATATCGACGAATAAGGTTGGCTCACCTGAACAGTAACTACAGTTTCAATCAACAAATCCAGGTTCTTGCCTTTTTCCTGAACAATAACCTCTGCCCACTACACGTAGCCCCATTAAGATAAATGAGACGAAAAATAAAATAAAAAGATGCTTGTAATTCATGAGTTCTAGCTTTGTGGTTTAATGTAGCAAATGTAATGACACTTTCATTAATATAGTGATTTGAATCTCAAAGGGGCTTGGTAAATAGGTTAACAGATCATAACAACACATGATTCTCAAAATACATAACATACATGTTTTCATGCTAACAATCTAGAGGTGTCAAAATGGGTTGGTTGGGTGGCTCATTTACTGGATGCAAATACGACCTCAATTACAATTATATTGCTAAACATAATTATCCAACACTCTTACCTGTAGAATTGATCACATACTTCCATGTAGCATTGTGGTGTGAGCTAACCATAAAGCTAAGGCTTCTGGTCCAAAAGGCACAACCAGTTCCATTATCTGTAAAGCTCTTAAACCTGACACAACCACAGTTATTCCAACACTTAGCAAAACAATCACTAATGTTTAGGCCTGAGTTTTCATGGGTCTTAATTTTTGTCATCCCAGTATAAAAATCTCCAAATTGCTTATTAAAAGTATCATTATTATTATTATTATTATTATTATTATTATTATTATTATTATTATTATTATTATTATTATTATTATTATTATTATTATTATTATTATTATTTTGTTGTACGAATCTCATTTTATTAATATACCGGGTATAATTCTTTTATAAAAAATAAGTATCAATTTTTGCCAAGCAAACTCGTTTCCTCCACGCAACCGTCAGCTAAATCGTACCCATAGCAAAACTCAGGGGTAGCTAAGCCATCATCTGTAATACTAATTTGCCCTTCTGGTCTAAAATGATTACATTTATACAAAAATGCTAAATACTATGATTTTTATTAAATAGCATAGGAGAAAAGGAAGTACCTCATGAGAATTTAATTAGTCACAATGTTGTGCACACCATTTGGCCGCTGCTCTCCTTATAGACCATTACATCTCATCATCTCATCTTAGTTTATTAGAAAATGTAGTTTTTCCATAAGAAAAAAACATTGCCTCCAATTAAAACTCCGCTACATGTACACATGATTAAGAACGCACACATAATGTCAAAAGTGAGCCAAAGTGTTACACTTTCTAGCTAAAACAGGCCAATTGGGTTGGTAAATAAGACATTGATCTTTTCTTAATAACCACCTCAATCGCTTTCCCAAAATATTTGATTGTTAATCAATCATTTATTGCATGTTCGGTACTATCTAAAACGGGTCAAATGGGTAACTAAAAGGGTACTAAAATTAAAACGGGTCAAACTGATAAATAACTTTGTTATGAGTAGAGGGGCGACATGTTTACCCCTTTACTTATAGTTCTAACTTTGTTCTCTAGAACTTATCACGATAAATATAGCGTAAAATTTAGAATTCCAAATTTGTTATATAATCAGTATTAATCTCATGTTCAACCTCATTCAAAAAAAGAAAAAATTCTTTCTAATTTTAGAGTCATGATTGGAGTAAATACAGGTCGTTGATGATCTCATATCTAACTTCTTGTCACTTGACCTTCTTTTATCTGCCTCTCTCCATCTTTGTTGCACAAACGTTGTGTACCCACTCCCAGCATTAGCAGCAATTAGAAGTGTTGCATACCCAACACTTGACTTAGAGTTCTGTGAGCTTGTTGTTATGGGGTGTATCCTGTCCCCATCTACATTATCCCACTTGGATTTCTTATTTGGTCTCCCCTCTCGAGTGCTAGTGCCAGTATCAACATTAGCTGGAATTGGCTCATTTTTTGGCGTTGGAAAAGCTACTGATTGGGTTCCGCCAGAAATAAAATCAATCTTTTGGTTTTCCTTTTTCTCTTTCCCTTTCCTCTTCAATTCCCTTTTCATACCTGCCTTAATCTCATCATAATAGTCACTTTTGTCATAATTATAAGGATTAAAAACATCTTTACTGAAGCAAGATCCTATCTAATCAATGTCTTGATAAGTTACAGCGTGTAGCAAGAAGACTTGGTTGCGATATTCTTTCCTATTGCGCACTTCTGAATTAAAGCTTCTCCTAATTTTTTTTTCAGCATCAGAAACTTGATCTTTTCTTACAATTCATCAGTGCACTTTTTCATTGGTGGTGGAGGGAGAAACTTGTCCAAGGGATCCATTTCCTTCTCTACATCTTCCGCGAATTTAATGGCTTCTTCAGGGCTGCAGATCCTGATTCACTACCTTTATAGTTCATTGCATCAGATTGTGACTGATCAACATGTTTAGATGACTGAGGAGTTGATTATGTGTTTGGCGTTAATAGTTGTACATACAGTTCCTGGTGGTGTTCCATTTACTGTTTGAAGCTCTACATCAAACATTACACGACCTGTTTCTGCTATTTTCCCTTCCTCTGGTTCAGGCGACAACGCAGTCTCATCATGCCCATAATCAACAGTTGCTAAAAGTCCCTTTCCTGCCTCTACTTGGTTCTGCACCAATCACTTGTTTTGGAATTGAAGTTAATTGTTTGTTTCAGATGCTGAACTTGCTCGAGTAGCAATAAAGAAGAAAGATTCACTTCTCAAAGCATGGGAAGAAATTGAGGGATCCAATGTTCAGAATAGAGCCCAAAAGAAGCTAGCTGCCATTGGAGCATGGTAGAACAACAAGAAAGAAGAAGTTGATGCACAATTGATAAAATTTGAGGTTACAATCACATCTTAATATATCTACAAATAAGTCAATTTGGTAATTATAAGTTATGAAAACACCATCATTGCCTATCACCAATATTTCCAGATTATTAACATGCATTGGGCCAAGAACCGAATGTGTGCATCTAAGTCCTAGCAATTTACAGATATGTTAAAGATACGCAAGAGATACATCTCTGTAGAATTTTGAAAGCTATGCTATTAGAACTTGTATTTCATCACTATCGTCTTTCCTAAAAGACAAAACTTGAGTGATCGATCACTATTAAAGGGGTGGAAATAAAACAAACAAAAGAAGGTATTGCAGTTACGTGAATGTAGAGTGACCCAATCGACATGAAAAAGCACCAATATTTACCCTTTACCCGAACCCACGAAGTTTGACACCTCTACCAGAAGCAGAGAGAAACATAGAATATTTTTTGATTTCACTTCCATTAAATAGAAAAAGGCCAACACAAAAGAGGAATCCACATGTTTTCCTAAGAGAATGATACGTGAATATATCGACAACAGAAGCCTTACAAAGTCAATCCAGCCAACTTTGTTATGAACTTCCTAAACTCTTCTTGAGAATGAGGGGGATCAAGATCACTAAGGTAAGTATGTAATTCCTTGCAAAAGGAAAAGTAGGATTCTGGTTGTAAATCTAGTGAAATTTTGACGTAGCATTCTACATCTCAGTAACATAAGTTTAGAAAGAATGAAATGGATGGCTTACAAAGGTTAACTTGCAGATATCAGCACCCACTGCAATTGGAATAGTCAATGTAGTAACGTCCTCTGGGAAAAAAACACAATTGATTTATGCTAATGCTAGTAAGCAACAGAGCAATGTAATCCCTAAATTTCAAATTATTGCGCAAAAGTGAACAAAAGATGTAAAAGAATAAACAAACAAAAAGAGTTAAAGGGTTGAGCTTCCAAAAAGTTGGGAGTTAAACATATAATCTGACCCATTAGTCTTTAAACATATAATTCTCTAAGTGAGCGCAATTCAACTGCAAAAAATATGAAGAAATAAGCACCAAGCTATTATGCTTTTAAATGTTACATAAGCACTGCTATAACTACTAACAACTCAAGATTGTAGGCGTACACGTATCATCTAGCTGGTGAGACATCCCTGTGTCTCCAAGTGTTTCAAAAGTAACATTTCTTTGATTATGTCTCCGCTGCTGGCACAAACTCACCCAATTCAGCACCCAAACGCACCAATTTTAGCCCCCATTTCACCTCCCAACCCCACACCTATTGCAATCAGGTTAGGTTTAATTAAACTGGTACATAAACAATTAACAAACAAAGATAGTTTAAGAGCTACTGAAAAGAACATTTAGGAGTTTAGGTGCTTGGGATTGCTTATTTGAGAGGGTGTTTGGGATTACTTTATCCAGCAAACATACCCGGTTACTTTTCCTTTTTCAGTTTTTGGGCAATCGGGTCGTCACCAGATTTTTGGGTTTGTTGGAACTCTTTTAACGGGTAACTTTGCCTTTTTATGCTCGACATCTTACTTTTCTCTCGAAGTGATTTACTCTTGTTGAGGAGGCGCCGATACTTGAAGCGATTGTTGGCCGCTTTGAGTTCTAGCATCTATGGCATGTACTGTGATCGGTGATGTCGCGGCTGGTGGCGTAAGTGCTAATGGTTCTTTTTTGAAAACTTTATCTAGAATGAAGTTTGGTTGACTGATGCGTGGGAATCGCACCTTGCTTTACCTCTCGAGGGATCTCGCGAGGCTTACAACCCCCACCAGGCAGTGTACCTGATCGTTGTAGTATAGTATAGTGACAAGTACCGGGGGATTGATCGTTCAGCTTAGGAATAGTGTCGCTAGGATTAGAAAGCCTAATTAAAAGTTCTAGAGATGAAAGATGATTATTTTTGTGTTTTTATATTTTATGAAAGCAAGTAAAATCTCGGGTTTTGGAAGAGTGGGCGGAATTAGTTGCTATTCAACTAACCCAAAGCTATTATATAATTATATTAAACTAATGAAAATGAAATTAAACTAATATTAAACTAAGGTTGTGAGCAGTATTTGGAGAAATTGTGTTTACTTAGACTTCATTACTCCCTAGATATCTTTTACATGTCAATTACTTGTTACACTTGTATGGATGACGGATTGTATTCCTTAATACCATTCGTGGGGTGGCATACATAACTCCCCAACTCTATGAGCTCTTATCTCCTCCTACACCATGACCCAGCACAACTATAGGGATTGTAAACAGTGGCTCATGCATTAAATACAACCAATAAAGACCTAGTACGCCTCGGTTCATGTTTCTTAAGACGTTCAAGCATGTTACCATTTGGAGATCTGCCAGTTTTCTTAAGCCTAACATATAATATCATTCATCCAAAACAAGAATAGACAAGTAATCAACACATAATCAACATCTAGGTTTCATTAGATCTAAGCAAACACAAAGTAAATCTAGCCTAGCATAGTAGAATTAAGATAAGAACAAAAGATAGACAACCAACACATAGACATATTGATTGAATTAAGAGTATACTTATCTCAATTACAATGCAAGGTCTCAAGGGTTTGGAACCCTTGAAAAACCTGTAAAAGAGGCACCAAAATCATCTTTAGGGTTTCACCAAACCTTCTCCTCCTTTTTTTAATGAAAAAAACTAGAAAACTATATATAGGAAAATCGTTCTGACGGCGTCAAGAGTTAAGTCTGACGCCGTCACCTCGCTGCCATATACTTCCTCGGACGCCCTAGATCCACTTGTGACGGCCTATGTGACGCCGTCACCACCTACGGTATTTTATTCTTGGACACTTTGACGCCGTCACCTAACCATCTGACGCCGTCACCAGCTACGGTATTTTATTCTTCATGTCTGACGCCGTCAAGAAGGAAGTCTTGACGCCGTCACCTTGTATCTTCAGCATGGATTTTTGGTACTTTGTCGTTTTCTTCACTTTTATGCTCCAAAAACGTCCAAAATGGCCTCTTTTCCAGAATTCACTCTCCAAACACCTAAAATCACAAAAGGAACGATTTAGGGCAATATTTGATCAAATAAAGTCGGATTCGGGCTTAAATGACCCCCTAAAAACGGATCATTTTTCACCTCATCATATACCCTTACACTTGAGATTTGCTTGTCCTCAAGCAAATGAGCTTTTATTCTACTCAAAAGACAAGTTAGGGGTCATTTAACACTAATATAAAAGTAATTACAACAAATAATCGTTCCACTAAAGACCAATAGACAAGCACGGAGGTCATACACAAGCACCTCACAAATAGTGTTTAGATACTCACATCTCTCGGGTGTAATAAAGTAATATAACATTATGGAAATGGAAGATATCTCCCACTACCTGTCATAGCAAAATAGATTACCATAGGCTTGGGAAAGGATCAAACCTCCACCACATGGCGTAAGCACCTAGGATAA
Organism: Artemisia argyi; assembly: GCA_030686995.1. Lineage (NCBI taxonomy): Eukaryota > Viridiplantae > Streptophyta > Magnoliopsida > Asterales > Asteraceae > Artemisia > Artemisia argyi. Next base: position 21,738,852 of record CM060676.1, read on the forward strand.
ACTATCAAAGAGGTCTTTTAAAGGGTTATAACGTTAGGTGTAGGGATATGAATTACACGGTTTTGTTGGAATAAGGAAGTTTTACTGGTGGCGAGTTAACAATCTTAGTTAATTACATGTACAAGATGGCGTTGCTAAGCCAAGACTAGACTCGACTTAAGCTAATAAATAACAAAAACATAAAATGAACATAGAACGAAAACGGGATGGTAGTCCGTATGTTTTTCTTTCTTTTTCCTTTTTCTATTTTTTTTTTTTTTTTTTTTTTTTTTTTTTTTTTTTTTGCATACACTCTTACCCTACCATCCAAAATAATACATCATAGGGGTATGAGCATTCCCCTTACACTTGAATCTTTACATACTTTACATTAAACTACTCTAATGACTCGAATTAAGAAAATCAAAACACTTGGAGCACTTTTAAGATCAACGTACATATGGGGGTAATAATATGATGTTCTTCCCCATTACTCCATAAAATAAGTACTTACCCATGAGTCCCAATCGTCCCAAAACAGTATGTACAAGGATATGATTCGACTTAGCAACCATGTAATCAATTAGAAAGTTAACTTAGGGTTTAACAAATAACAATAATGCACTAAAAATGAGCGCATACATGGAAGGCTAAGGCGATTTGGTTGTACATTTAAGTGGGGTGTAACAAATTCTTCCTTTAAGTAAGATGCTTAAAGTTAGAAACGAAAAGATAGGCTCGGAGGGGTGTACTAGGGGTATCGTGTACTAAAAATGAGTACAACGCTAAGGGTGTGGGAAAAATTAGTTGACTTAACTAGCCAAGTAATATGACTTAAATGGTCAAGTAATTATAATACGGGTTTAACACAAGGGTGATCCTAATGCCTCTTATCATGTAGTAAATCCTACCACACGAATGTAGTCTCACTAGCGGTCTCGGGATGCATCACTAACGCAAGTTCTAGAATCTAAATGCTACCGGTACACTCATAAGCACTAATAATGAATGCTTTTCCTTTCAAAACTAAAGGCGAACCTCACATTTTTGGGTGGAAATTTTTTTCTGAATATACGGTTATGTGCTAGTCATACAACCTCCTATCCATGAGACGCTTGCTATGGCCAAAGTTTCACTCCTAAATGTTGTAAAAAATTTTAAATTTGGCGCTAAAATTACACTAACAAGTGTTTCTCATAGTTTTATTACACATCTACTATCAAACAAAACAAACTCAAGCGAAAGTGCATATGTAAGGTATCATCTTTTTACCCTCCCCTTACACTTAGGATGAACATTGTCCCCAATGTTCAAGTAAAGAATGTAAAAGTTAAAAGTAAAGAGAATGAAATCAAATACTCCCCTGATTCGCTCGGTATGGATTTTAGGTTGGCCAGGTTAAATCTTCCTCCAAGAGAATGAACAATCAAAGCTTCCCTTCCAGAATATAAATCATCTTCTTGTATTAAATAACCTGTAAATCCTGACAAAAGTAGACAAGGCAACCTCGCGTAAAATCGGCAGCATCCTATATAAGTTACTAAATCCTAGAAAACAAAGTAAGATATAATGCTTGTGGAATGAAGTTTGCAGATTTCCTGGAGATTATAAAACTTAATAATTCACAAAAACCATAAGACTCCGTTAGAAAAACAAAACCGGTAAAATTTCCAGATTTTTGACTCCTGACGCCGTCAAGAGCAATAGCCTGACGCCGTCAGAATGGACCTGCAGAAATCTTTATGTTAAGTTTCCGGAAAATTTCTGGAAAAACTTTGTCCTACTTCCTGGAAAATTCTGCAAAACTTCATTATGACTCAATACAAGCATTTGACTCTAACAATTACGAATATACATGTTCATTAAATATTGTGGAGAATCATGATCGGTTTGTTTCTTAAAAACATATTTGGGGTTTCCCCTTACACTTATCTTTTGCAAAAATACCTTTAGGTTGAAGTTAAGACTAGGCCAAACAACATAATAAAGTATTTCCACATTTTAATTGAGAAACATGATCAACCAACAATAAAAAATAAAACATGCATACGGAAGCAAATAACAATCAAACAAATAAAATCACACAAAACATGGGTTGCCTCCCAAGAAGCGCTTGTTTTTGTTCGAGTCACGAGCCTGACTCTACCGTTATTTAACGGAAATATGGGAGGTTTTCCCTACACTTAGGATTAAGTGTGGGTGGAAGTAGTGATACACACCCTTAGGGTGGAAATATGCCACGTGAGGTGAAGGGGGTGAGTGAATGCCTTCCTTCATCCTAAAACTACCCGGATAATATAGGTTGATGGGTGGGTCGGTTCCTCTTTTGTCTCCTAGAAATAAATCTAAGGATGGGAAGTTATGTAAAGGTTGAGGTTCCGGTTCATCAACATTAGGAAATTCCCTAGAACTAGGAGTAAGGTTATCACTACAAGTGTTCAAACCTACATCCTCTAGTGGTGCTTGGTCCAAGGGTTCTACCTCAATTGGGGTTCCTATAGTCTCTTCTACTTCTTCCGGGTAAGTCACGGGCGGTGTATGTGCCTCAAATGATGGTAGGACTTGTGGGGTACTTTGTGGGCTTGGATTATCCACCTCATCCTCCATTGTACCTAGATTACCTTATATGTTTGTTTTGTACTATAATATTAGGTGCCATCCAACTAGGTATCTCAACATGAGTATATTCATCCCCCAACAAACTTGTTCCATGATCCTTCAAATTTGTTGTCAAATGATTTGTTATGTTGTTTGTCGGGTTGTCTAATCTATAATAATATTGGGCACAATCTTCTATGGCATCCCATGCTTCTTCAGCATTTAATTCCCTAAAGTCCCCATTGGCAAAATCCTCAATGCACATTTGGTCATATCGGTTAACACGATAGTAAAAGGTTTGGGTTAGGGATGCTAAAGCGAAGCTATGATGAGGGACTATTCGGAGTAAATTTTTAAAACGAGTCCATGCATCATATATGGGTTCATCTCGATATTGTTTGAACATCAAGATGTCATTAGGGTAGAATGGGTTTCGTGGTCGGTAGTATGGTGGATTCGCATTCTCCATAATGGTGAACAGAAGAGTCAATGGAAAGGTTTCTACGAACAAATGTACAAAGAAAAGATAGACTACAAGAAAGCTAATAAAAAGAAAATAAAAATCTCACTAAAAAGGAATCTAATGAGTAGACCTAATAAAAAGAAATCCTAACCTAGACAATAACTATTCCCCGGGCTGCGGCGCCAAAAACTTGATGCGTGGGAATCGCACCTTGCTTTACCTCTCGAGGGATCTCGCGAGGCTTACAACCCCCACCAGGCAGTGTACCTGATCGTTGTAGTATAGTATAGTGACAAGTACCGGGGGATTGATCGTTCAACTTAGGAATAGTGTCGCTAGGATTAGAAAGCCTAATTAAAAGTTCTAGAGATGAAAGATGATTATTTTTGTGTTTTTATATTTTATGAAAGCAAGTAAAATCTCGGGTTTTGGAAGAGTGGGCGGAATTAGTTGCTATTCAACTAACCCAAAGCTATTATATAATTATATTAAACTAATGAAAATGAAATTAAACTAATATTAAACTAAGGTTGTGAGCAGTATTTGGAGAAATTGTGTTTACTTAGACTTCATTACTCCCTAGATATCTTTTACATGTCAATTACTTGTTACACTTGTATGGATGACGGATTGTATTCCTTAATACCATTCGTGGGGTGGCATACATAACTCCCCAACTCTATGAGCTCTTATCTCCTCCTACACCATGACCCAGCACAACTATAGGGATTGTAAACAGTGGCTCATGCATTAAATACAACCAATAAAGACCTAGTACGCCTCGGTTCATGTTTCTTAAGACGTTCAAGCATGTTACCATTTGGAGATCTGCCAGTTTTCTTAAGCCTAACATATAATATCATTCATCCAAAACAAGAATAGACAAGTAATCAACACATAATCAACATCTAGGTTTCATTAGATCTAAGCAAACACAAAGTAAATCTAGCCTAGCATAGTAGAATTAAGATAAGAACAAAAGATAGACAACCAACACATAGACATATTGATTGAATTAAGAGTATACTTATCTCAATTACAATGCAAGGTCTCAAGGGTTTGGAACCCTTGAAAAACCTGTAAAAGAGGCACCAAAATCGTCTTTAGGGTTTCTCCAAAACTTCTCCTCCTTTTTTTTAATGAAAAAAACTAGAAAACTATATATAGGAAAATCGTTCTGACGGCGTCAAGAGTTAAGTCTGACGCCGTCACCTCGCCGCCATATACTTCCTCGGACGCCCTAGATCCACTTGTGACGGCCTATGTGACGCCGTCACCACCTACGGTATTTTATTCTTGGACACTTTGACGCCGTCACCTAACATTCTGACGCCGTCACCAGCTACGGTATTTTATTCTTCATGTCTGACACCGTCAAGAAGGAAGTCTTGACGCCGTCACCTTGTATCTTCAGCATGGATTTTTGGTACTTTGTCGTTTTCTTCACTTTTATGCTCCAAAAACGTCCAAAATAGCCTCTTTTCCAGAATTCACTCTCCAAACACCTAAAATCACAAAAGGAACGATTTAGGGCAATATTTGATCAAATAAAGTCGGATTCGGGCTTAAATGACCCCCTAAAAACGGATCATTTTTCGCCTCATCATTGACCCAGTTTACTTCCTGTGTTGAAATAGATCTAGAAAATGACTGGTGGCATAAGTGCCTTCCAACGCTTTTAAGGAAGGTATGAGTACTTAGTATGGGTCTTTGTTTACAAACTGATGCACCACTATATTGCAATTTGTTGTTATAGTCTCCGCCTCAGGACTAAATCATGTTACAGATGTACTTGCCCTCTTGTCCCCAATTATTTCTTTAAAGGAATAGCTAAAAGTGATCAAAGGAAGATTTAGTTGCACATTCAATGAAAGGCTAACAGTTTAAGAATCTTAAATATCATTTTTATTTAGCATTCGTGATCTGTTTATCCAAGCATGCAGCAAATACGTAAATTAATAGGTTGAATCAGTTAATACCTTTGGTTTGGGATTGGTTGCAGCCCATGTTTCTGCATTGAGGTACCGAGGTCTGTTGTGTGACTTTTCGGTTGTAGGTGGAGCATCTCATATAGTACCATGGTATTGTAGTATTGATCTTTAATACGGTGATGTCCGTTGTGAACTGCACATGCTGCATTATACAGTTTAAGGTGAGCGATCTAGTTTTCTAGTAATAATGTAAGGAAGTGTTTTTATTACCTGGTATATTGATGCATGAAACAGCAATCAACGACTTTGCCAAAACTATCGCTAGATCCAAAATATTTATAATTCATGTTATCCAGGTGAAACATCTATTATATAAATAACCAATCGTATGCATGAACTTCAAGAACTTATAGCTAATTATATGTCTGCACTATTTGTAAAATTTAGCAAACTCTTTACCTTGATATGATTAGATGCAACGATCCACCATTTCCTAGTTGGAATTGAACCCTAAAGCCTCTCACCTGCATAAAGGAAAACAAAGCACCATTATAAACAAAAAACAGAACAGATTCTTACGAATTGGCAACTTCCCTAAAACCCTTCTCAATATGTGAGATAAAATTAGACGGAATTGCTTGTCCTATTATATTGTTCTCAAATTCAAACTTGGGTTTGGATCTGGAAATTGATATGATTGCTCCGAAAAATTAGTATACCTTACTTCCAAGCCCAGTATCAAGATGGTACCCATGTGTAACTTCTGATGCATGTTGTGTAAAGAGAGATAATAACATTAATATCAAGTAATTAGTTCACATTAAATGTTTCCAATGGGAGTATAACTTGTATACAACACACACCTCTTCACCATTGTCAAGAGATGCATGAGCATTGTGTACCACTTCAAAGCAGATTCGGCATGTTCCTTTTGGTCCTAGAAAAAAGAATCTGGGTATGAGAAAAAAATGAGCAACTAACATATTAACCCGTCTATCTTCTCGTATTCTTAGGTTATGCCATGTTGGATTAAGCAATTCTTTTATGACCTAGAAAAAAGAAACATGTCAGGTCTATAGAGTGTAAAGACATGATAAACTCCTAAACTGTAAATAATTGATGCCTATGTTGTAATTAATTGAAAGATCACAGTATCATTACCAAAGTGCCCTTTACATGTTGAGGTAGTAGCCGTGCAGGATGTCCCCCAATTGCCAGATTCTGTAATTTGAAATCATGTAGTAATAATTATTTTGATGACGTTTAAAAAAACAATAACGACATCCAGGTAACTAAAAACAAAACCAAGACCAAAACATCTTATTCCTATACTTTGCTGATAAGATTATTATATTATCTTAACTCCTAACTCTTATATATATCATTACACTAACAAACAAAAACCTACACCATCTTCTTCACAACGAAACATATATGTTCTTACATAAAAGGGGTACCATTACTACAGCCAACATCCATCTGGAAGGTTCACACAGATACATAACAATAGACATTACCTGATCATTCATCTAAGATAATTCCTTCAAGTGTGTTGAAAGTTCTAAATGTTTACTTTCTAATGTTTTTTTAGCTTCTGCCACATTACTTTGCGCTTCAGCCAACAACTTATGAGCCTATCGAGCATTTAATATCACATAATTGTCGTGTCTATTATAATAAAGCACCTTTGCTTAAAAAAATTATAATAAAGTACAGGATAACAGCTATAGACATGGATTATAAAAGAAAACCTTTGATATTTGATTTTTTGTTGTTTCTCTCTTTCCTTGAATTCTTAAACAACCTGCTCTTTGTCCTGAAGTGAGCTATGAAGCTGACTCAGTTGTTTCTCCAGTTAATCTACATGATCTTCCTGCTTCACATGACAATACATTTGAATCAAAGATAATATCAGTAAATAAAGAAACTTTAAAAATAATAACTTAACCCTAAAACATGAAACCCTAAAAACATTAGTGATTGACTGTAAATAATCAGATGGACACCCTAATATGAAAAACCGAATAACATAACATATTATTGTGGTGCATGTGGAATCATGTTCTGCAAATTAAAAGATGAAAATCAATTAGTAAAAACAACCGAATGAGGTTGTGAGTTAAAAAAATAGAGGATATAACAAATGAATAATAATTATGGAATCGATAATAAGTTTTGCAGGGATTGAGTCAATAATTGGAACTATGTTTGTCGTATATTTATTTTGTTTTTGATACTTGATCACAGTCAATGGCTTGACTCCATTGGTTGGGATATATGCATTGTAACCTAAACATGTAGGTTCGAATCTAACTATCGCCATTTTTTAAATCCGGATTTTATGAATTATTAATCATTGCTTACGTACATGGCTGTAAATCATAGTCGAGCAAAATGCTTAGTGGACATTTATAATGTAGAGATTTTCAAAATTAATTACAAAAATACAAAATAAGTTGCTTAGGTGGATGATGACATGGACACAACTGATGACATGGCTGATGACATGGCTGATAATGAATTACTGGGCATTGACTGGGCAATGAGGTGGCATTTTCATCAAATGCCTCCTGTTATATATAATGTGTATATATATATATATATATATATATATATATATATATATATATATATATATGTATGTATAAATATCTATGTATGTATGTATGTATATATATCTATGTATATATATATATATATATATATATATATATATATATATATATATATATATATATATATATATATATACATACATATATATGTATATATATGTGTATATACATGTATATATATGTGTGTGTATATATATATAGGGAGGCAACAACAACGACGATTCTTTCAGGAACATCCTCGATGGGTGGAATAACCCATACGCCACTACTAGAAAAAGGGCTATTCTTGACTTCAAATGCTAGTCAAGAAGAGGCTTTATGACGCGCAAATGCGAGTCAAGGAAAGACCCGTCATAAAGCTTCATGACTCGCATTTGTGTGTCATCCCTCTATGACGCGCATTTATGACCCACGCTTTATGACTCTCTTTTTTGCGAGTCATAACTTAATTTTATTTAAAAAAAAATTAATTTTTTCCAGTTTCTAATTTTCTATTAAATGACAATTAAAAATCTGATAATACAAAATTAAAAACACAAATATCAAAATAACGCATTTCATATATATATATATATATATATATATATATATATATATATATATATCAAAACAATGAGGTTAATTCAAGTACTAATTCACGATAAGTCACAAGTTAATTAACGACAAAAATTACATATCGATAGTAATTCACAAGTTAGTTTGACAGCTTCCACATCGACCACTGAGTATTCAACCATTGTTGGTTTTGGCTCCTTTTCGTATTGCTCGACCCACGATTTAACCGCTTGAGGAATAAGTCTCCTATTCCATTTAACCACATCTAAAAAAGAGAAAAGATAGACAAATTCAAAATACGTTACAAGAGAACAATTGACTTAAAATACAGAGTCTGCATATTAGCAACAGTACCATAACAAACTAGCAGTACCATAACAAAATAGAGAACAACTGAATTCTTCTATGTTACATAACCATCATTGTTAAGATAACTTAGCACAAGGGTTAAATGAATGTCATAACCAACTACAATTTCGCAAACTAAAAATCAGCTGTGAAAGCTGTAGAACGCATCTTGTTTTTGCAGAAATTGGGCACTCCATATAAAAAGCAAACAAGCAATCACGAAATAAACGTACCCCAAGCAAGGTGACCAAAATCCGAGCACCACTACAACCTAGTGGGTGACCTAAGGATACAGCTCCACCATGAGCATTAAGTTGTTCCTGTAAAAAAACGAGAAATCCAATTTGAGAAGGCTTCATTTGATTCACAGTTATTTCTTAGTTTATCATTTTCAGCTTACGTTTCGCGAGTTTTTGTATAAAACATCATTCTGAGCAACTTTCGTGTTTTACATTTTCACTGGTTCGGACCACAAAAGGGTGAAAATCGGGTTTTAATTCCAGATCAGCAAGCTATTTGCATAAAAATTTTAGCATGTAACGACCTATTTGACTGCAGAAAAATAAGCATGTAATGACTCATTTAAGTGCAGATTTTTAAGTAACAAAACGCACCCTTTGGTGCAGAAAATAAGCAGACAAACACACCCAAAGTTGGGGCTCTTTTGAAGCCAACAAATGGCCCTGACGGGGCTGTTTTGCAGCAGCAAATGCACCCCTATTTGGTGCAGAAAATCAGCAGGAAACACATGCTTTTTGTGCAGAAAAACCAGTAGCAAACGCACCCTATATGGGCTGCCTTGGTAGACCAGATCCCAAGCCACACACACCCTATATGGGTTGCTATGGTGGGTCGCAAACAAACCAACCAACATCCCTTGCAGGTGGGTTTTTAACACGCAACCAAACACCCTCTTGGGTGTTGTTCTGAACCGAACACAGGAACACAACAAGCATAACCACTCTTGTGGTGTCCTTGCTGTGAAGCGAACAAAAACACACCCTTTTGGGTGTTGTATTTTGACATCGAAGGAAACAAAAATCAAACACAAGTTTTAAGCTAATAAGGCCAAAGAAGCCATAATCTACATAAGCTGAAAATGAATATAGCTCAATTCAAATAAGTCGAGGGTCTCAAATAAGCTATACCAAAACTCAATCAAACCAATTCCTAATAAATCTTATAAGCTGAAACAGGTAAGCTGAAACCAACAAGCACAATAAGCATATGTCATAAGAAATGATAAGTAGTTTCAAATAACCAAATAAGTCTATAAGATAAGCTGAAAATAAGCTTGAACAACAAACACCCTCTCGGTTTTACCACACGAATTTTGATATCAAAACATATTTAATCCCGTTTATAGCCACTAAAACTTGTTGAAATAATTTTTCGATTGATTTAATTCCATGAAAACTTTGATAATCGGTTTTAAAATAAAAAGAGAATGACGAGTATCAAAAAGAAGTGAGATGAGGTGGTGGAGGTAGCGGCACATGACTCAAACAAACCCCAGCTACCACCTTGGCTCCTCTTGATGGTGATGGCAATGGCGTCGACTGATGAGAATGAGAGAGAGAGAAGAAGAAGATGATCTTCTCTTGTTCTTTGTTTGTATCGAAAGACAGAGAGGAGAGATAAATGGGGAGCAGTGAAAATAGTGGGTGACCTAGATAAGTATGGAGATAAGTATGGAGGGATAATGAAAGTCATTTGATTTTGGGGAAAAAAAGTGGGCGGGAGTTAGCCAAAAATGTGATTATGAACCATATGTATGACGCTTTTTAAAGCGAGTCATCCCCAATAGAAAATTTACTCGTTATGACTCTTATTTTATGACTTTGCTATTTGCGCGTCATCTTGTAGCGTGCGTCATAAAATGCGAGTCAAGGATAGACCTTTTTCTAGTAGTGCGCGGGTTCATTTTCAAACCCGAACGCGGGTTTATCATGACAAAACATCCCTTTCCCTAACCCATTCGGCATGTTAGGTCAAGAACTTTACCTACAACATCAACGAATGCAATATTGGGCACAAAGCCAGCAAAACAAACTAATCTCCAACTTTCAAAATCTACAATTCACACAACAATGAAAACATCCACAAACAGAAACAAATGAAGTTCCCGAAACACCTACGTCTCCAACAAAGCCCAAAAGTCGTGGTAAACGAAAGTTAAAAAAAATCCAAAGTACCAATCGTACCATCCGAAGATGAGAGGGAAGTTCCCCAAATGGTAAATTCATGTTGGCATTTTACCGAGGAAAGAATTCTTGCAAAGTGTTATGTGGTTGTTACCGAGGATTCACAAGTCGGCTGTTTACAAGCTCGCGATATGTTTTGGCAACATGTACAAAATGAGTTCAATAAACTCAATTATCAAAAACGCAACAGGGATATGATACAAGGCAAGTGGAAAATGTTGAACCGTGATTGCAAAAAGTTCAACGCATATTACAAACGTGCGAAACGGGATATAAAAAGTGGGGAAAGTGAGAAGGATATCCTTAAACGGGCGAAAGAAATGTATCGTGACAAGCACAAATCGACGTCGTTTAATAACAATGAGGCTTGGGATGTTTTGCATGCTTATCAAAAATGGGACTCACCGGATCCGCTTGACTTAACCGACAATGTTCCAAGCCAAACAAACGAGGCTTTGTTTGGTCATGATTAACAACCACGCCCATGGGCAAAAAACGTGCTTCGAAGTGTTTGTCCCTTTTACTAAGTTAATAGTTAACTAAAGAGTTAACCTAACCAAGTTTCATGGCGTTTTAGCTCAGATATAAAAGATTAACAAATAAAGATAAATGTAAAGAAATAGACACAATATTTTTCAACGTTTAATTCTTATTAGAAGTTAATCAAAAGAATTATACCCAAGTGTTTGCGGCATAACACTTGGGATTGAAATGAAAAGTATGGTATGTACTCCTCACTAAACTCAAACTAAGTTGAGTGACAACTAAAGGTCACACTGAGCTATCTTAGGGACTGCATTGTTCTTTGGAGGAGAAAAAGTGGTTTGTGAATGCTTAGCATTAAATGCACAAACTTGTCAACTTTTACTCCTCACTTATGCTACCTATTTATACACAAGTAAATTTCAACATTACTGATAAAGAAAAAAAGATGACCTAACTAGTAGAGACAAAATACTTACATAGACTATAATGGATAAAAGACAATGTGCCTTTCTGATGCACAGTAATGACACCATCCTGACGTTATGCCATTCAGGGAAAGTTTGACTTTAGGTTAATAAGAACACCTGTTGATGAGTTCAAACTTTCCCGCCTTGTCCCGCCCATACTTCAGTCTTTATGTCTACAGTCTTCAGTACTTAATAGTTGTTGAGGAGTCTTGGGGTTCAATGAGTTATTGTCATCCTCACTGAACCCATCACCTTCTTCTTGGCTTAGATGCCACTCACTGAGTTCCGCCTCACTGACTGGTAAACCTTTCTTCAAAGACTCGTTCTAAGCATCCTAAAGATGACTCACTGAGATACTGTTCACTCAGTGACTTGTTTGTGTTTACGACACTTAGGTTATTTTATGTTCAAATCCTTGTTAGAGGAGGATTGGGGAATTGAGTGACCCAAGAGTCTCCCCCTATTTGGATATACAAATAGCCTAAGTGTCTCATGATTCAGTGTGAGTTGGCATGGGTCTTCATCTCTCACTGAGTGTTGATGTAATTATAGTTGGAAACAGATAACTTAAAAGAACATCAAAGTTTATTAATAGTTATTACAATTCCTACTGATAATACAAAAACAAATAAAGATAGTGGTTGCAGATCCAGATATTTAGTTGAAAGCCAAGTGCATCAAGCTTTGCCTTCTTGGATCTTAGGAGGTGTCTCTCAGGGTGCTCCTTAATTATAGCTTTAAGGTCCTGGCAGAACCTCACGTTTTCAGCACACCTAACAGGAGAAGCCAACATCAGGTACATAAGCATCGCCTTAATCCCTGACCTGTCAATGTCCGACCATCTTTGGAAAGTAGGGTTTCCATACTCATCAGTAAAGCATAGACCTCTTTTAGGGACCTCAAACACCACATTGTCCATGAAGGTGATTCCTTCAGGAAGAGACCTGTCACAATCCAATCCTGAAACCTTGATCTCAGGCTCCGACTCAATTTGCTTCCTCTTCCTTTTGGAGACCTTTGGTGGAGCAGGTTAAGTAGATGGAGCTGGAAGCAGGGAGGGAATGCCAAGAGCTTCAGGCATTTCCATCAGTCTTTCATACTTGAGCTTTAGTGATTTCAGGAGACTACGAACCACCACATTTGTCTTCTTAGAGATGATTGGTCGGAGCTCATCCAACTCAGAGATGCCAAAGTCAGCAAACCTGAATAGATCATGGATGTCCATTACTCTTTGGTCTTGCCCTCTATAGACTGTGACAATTGCAGGCTTGGTGTTGCAATGAATTTTGATGTCAGTGATGGTTTCAGGTTTCAGTCTTTCCTTCATCACCCAAGTGTATCTTTCAATCCTGGTCTTTCTGATCTGAGCATCCTTCCTGAGCTTTTCTTCTCTTTTCTTTTCCAGGGTGCTCATCTCTTCTTCCTGAGCCTTTTTGAAGGCAACTCCAACTTTCTCAGTAGCCAGTTGCTCAGCATCCAACCCAATTTTCTCAGCTTCCTCATGAACAACCTTTATGAGTTCAGGTTTGCTCATCCTTTCTTCAACAGCCACCATTTTAAGTATTTCATCTCTCTCCAAGTAAGCCTGAATTTGAGCATCAGTGAGGTGATGGACTACCCCATTGATCTTAAATGGAACTGTGATTAGTTCATCAGGATCCTGTCTGACAATGGTGGAGGCAGGCTTCAGCACTCTTACAGGTTCAGGAGTTATAGCAATGCTTTTGCCTTTATCCTGCTGACGAGATGAAAAGACTATTTCTTCTTGTGGTTGTACTAATGAGATTAGAGTGGCCTCGGTGACATGCTCCCCCTCAGTGTGAGAGGGTTGTCCCCTTGAAGCAACATTGGTAGCTTCATCTTGGGCTTTAGTATAAGGGACATCAGTGACATTCTCTCCCTCAACTGTTGCCTGAGCTGCTGTGATGGCAAGAGTTGGAGTGACTGATGTAGAGGTGGAGGAACCCTTGAAGGCCTGGTAGATCTCAGTCATCATGGACTTGATGTCTAAGGTGTCCTTCTGAATAGTTGAGACTTTGGCTTCAAGGGATGCCTGAGTGTTCTCCATTGCTATCAAACGAGAACCAAAACTCCAAGCAAGAGAAGCTGACTTTTGAGACTGAGCTGCTACTGAGAGATCCAAGGCAGCTAGGGAGGTTTTGATAGCCTCCACGGAGCTACTAAGAGCCTGAATATTGAAGGACTTCATTAGGTTGAGTAACTCAGTGAGATGCACTGAATTGAGCTGATAGGTCTCTGATGCCTGAAGAAGTTTCCTGGTGAGTTCAGGATCATCCTTAACTGATTCTCGAATGGACTGAACCCCTGTATTCAACTTGTTTAGGGATTCAAGGAACTTGTTAAGGTGGGAGACCATCTGTGTCAAGGAGAAGGAGACTGAGGCATTTTGTAATGGTGATGTATGAATATAAAACATATATTAAACAAATAAACGCAGCGGAAAACATCACCAACAACGGATCCATATAGCCATATGATCAATCGATAATAAATAACAACATGTTTATACCTTTGTAGCGTGATCGGTTGCAAAGAATGGAGACTATCACCAATGTAATGATTCACCAACCAAACCAAGTGTTCAATGGAGATCACCTCTATGATATGTCCACACTACACCTCACCGTATACCCCTTGGATGCTAGTCCTTAACCCGTAACCTTGTTATTGCCTTTGAATAGACAAGATTCAAAGCAACAGATCAAGAAGAAAACCAAACCCTAGATGGGTGGTTATTTTAGCCGTGAGTTAGAGGGAGAGAGATGGGGAGAGAATTATGGTATGTGGTTAATTTTATTATGAGAATATCACTCCCATATATTGACCAAAAATTCAAAACTATCTCCCCTTGTAACTCCCTTCATGGCCGGCCTCCCCATGGGCTTATATGGGCCTCCCATATGTATTCCAAGTCCAATAGATTAAGTCCATTACTTAATCATTAGAAGCCCAATGGTGATCCCGAGTTACGTAAGGTCAATTATATATCGTAAATACAATAAACACGCCATATAAAGTGGTACCTAAGTGTATATGTGTGTGACCCCATAGGCTCACATATGTCTAGCCATATAATTATTTATTATGACACGAGCATACTCCAACAGCTCCCACTTGCGACGTCATAATAATCAAGTAATTATACAAGCAAAGGTTAGCGTCTAGCAACACGCCAATGCCCCTAGAAATATGTGAGGGAAGTTTTTTAAACGTATCATTTAAATGGTTTATATGTCATCCATCCTTTTGTTACAGATACTATGTTGAACACTAGACATGGATCAAAGTCATTCTATTTGTTCAACAATTATGTTTCTCGATCTATATATTTGAACAAGATTACCAAGTGTATTAAGATTCATCTTAATCTCATTTGGGTACGGCCATACAAACATCCGTTCAATTCATCGAGGGGCCCAATAGTATCTAACTCCGTGACATGTGGAGGAACAAATCCTATTTTGACTGCACGTGTCATTCATGTGTTTTAAATCACTCCTGAAAATGGTTTTTATGACTACCTTATTCAGGACAGCGTTTAACCATACAAAGAATAAAATTCCGCACATGCAAGACCTACTTGCATCTCAAGTCTAAGGATAAGAGATATAACCATTTGCGAGATTCACTATTGACGCCGATCCATGCAGTGAATTCTCGAAGGTTGGGTCAGTCCAATGTTCACCATAATGCACAACATATGAGTTTGGCAAATAAATCACCAACACGCTCACATTTGCCTTAATTCGATGATACTCCCATATCGTCAATTGGCAATGGACAATTTTAGAATAAATAAATTATTCATGGATTAAACATGCAAATATAGAACACAGTAGTATAAATGAAGACGATAATACCCGGTATATCAATTCATTATATAATACGACTGCTTACAGTTCCATTATCCAAATACTAAAAACAGATATGCACAAGACTACATACAAATCAGAATCCGATGTTTCCACCATGATCAATTTTGTTGTACAAGACAACAAGTAGTCATCTGAGTAAACTTTGAGAACACTTGTTTCAAAATTCAAAATGTTTTGAATGATGATTGTCCTTTTGTATGTGTGCAATCAAGTACAATACGAGTATTGCAACAATACATTCCATAGTGTGTTTGAAGCTAGCAAACCACCTATTTTAGATAGTCATAATAACAGTTTTCCAAACTGTAAAGTATTCTTATTCTTTTAATGTATAATGCATCAATGCTCTCAATCGAGCACATCTAGTTAGATGTGTCATCATTCATGATGTCATCCTACTACGACTAGGGTTGAGCATCATCTCAGTTATATAAGCATTAATAAATGAAAACATAAAAGAGCTCCTCAAATATCCGTAAACGTTTGAACAAATATTTGGTCCTTTGCAGGTCCATTAGGTTGTTCATTTAACAATTTATCTAATGACTTTCACTTAGATATTTGTCGTTATCAACTCATCTTGCATTCATGCAAATGATATAAATAATCCAATACATAATATGACCTACATAATGAATCCTTTAGTTAAACTTAAGGTTTCCATTCATGCATTCAATCTCATCATATAAGATTGATCATTGAAACTCCCCTCAATGACATGTCATATTGTGTTTAGATTATTAACCGCTTATGTTTATCCTAATAAACATATGCAACAAGGTTTTATGTTTTATTTCCTAAATTCCTTAGTTGAAACTTCATTCCAGGCTAAGGATTAAAGTCTAGCTTAGATGGAATATTGTTTCTTATATGTTAACAACATATGAGATTTAAGAAAATAAATTCATTTATCTTACTTGCACTCTGAGTTCTCGGGCGTAATCTTATTTAATCAAAATCAAATTAATGATTAAATTAAGATCTCTGCTCCTAGATGCATGGTCTAATCCACACCTGGATACTTATGTCTTATATACATAAAAAAGATTATACAGATTCATAAAAACTTTTGATTACTCATCGTCCTCGCAAAAGTAATCAAAAAAGTGTTTTGAAATCCCATTGTCATATTTCATTTACATGAAAATAGGTATGACAATTAATCATCTTTATACATTTAATGTTTGTAGGTATGAAGATTTAATCATAATCAATTTCTTGAGTATGAGTAAACTCCTTCTACTACGCATGCATTAAATATGTGTACAAGTTTTTCCTTATGAGTCTTCTAGTTCAAGAAACTCATTTTAAACCTCACAGTCTAACTGATTTGGTAAGAGATCAATCAAGCTCCATGAGTGATTATCTTTCAAGGACTGCATCTTATCATTCATGTTTTTGAGCTATTCATCAGATTCAAGATCTGATAATGCATCTCTTTAGTTAGCAGGTTCACTATAATCCTCCAACTTATGACCTTTAACATTGATATAAAAAATATATCATTCAGGTGTTAGGGGTATCCTTGCGGATTTATGAACGAGAGATATCAATCTATGGTTTAACATATGCATGTTCAACCTTAGTATGACATTAGTAAGTGTACTCAGAAGGTTGTGTATTTAGCTCTTGAATAACTTCAAGATCTAAAGGTACTCCCACTTGATTTTGTAAGTGGAGACTAATCTCCAAGTACTCAACATATTAATAACAATAAATTTTTTTCAAGTGGGACATCCAAAACACATCGTTAGTTCTTGATTCTAGTTTGTTAATTACCTACTCTCAGGTATTTAACAAATTCAGAACTTCAATCAAGACATAATGGGATTCATCCCATTCCATAATACAATGGTGTCCTAAATTCCTTCTGGGTTGGAACCATATTGGGTGTACGCATGGCACATCCAATTTTCTAACCTTGCTTGCTTTTGAGGTAAAAGAGTTTAAGTCATCAAAGATCAAATGATATCCATGATGGACATACCATAAAGTTGTGGTATTCCACATGGATAGATGTTGTGAGACTATCACACAACTCATTAGATGAACTTATACTCTTTGGCTTACGTATCTGCCAACCAAGTCATACTAGATGGCATCAATAGTATTTTTAGCCTACTGCATACTTTATATTTAAAGTCTTTGACCAAGTCAATGACTTCATGTGTATGTTTTAACTAGAAAACATAAACATTAAATATTTTATTATACGTCGTAAGTGTACATGTCTTTAACAAGAAGATATAACAAATTAACGTCTTTACTTTACGTTATAAGTCTTTCAACAATTAACGGAGTTGATGTTTATGTCTTTACAAGAGACCTAAACATATTCAACTAAACTAATTATGAGTGCCGATAATTGGCCTCAATAGTAATTTCAAGTTAATTACATACTTCATGATTATGAATTTACAAGAAGACATAATCATATTTACTAAATAATTCAGCAAATATGTTGAAGTAGGTTTTCATGTTATCTTGACATTTTTTCTAATTAGGGCAACGTACATTTTATGTGTATAAGTCCTAGTAGAACCTTATTTTTCTTATCTTGCAGTCAAGAAAAACCATTAGTCATATTGTTATATGTTGTACCTTGCACACAACTAAGATTTCTCCCACTTGTGCATGGCACAACATTATGCAAGCAAATATGACAATATCACAGATAACATATGATTTTAGTCAAAATCAAAATATAGATATGTAGAACTTTATCACTTTTATAATGAATCATGCATAACAATTTTATTGATAACATTTCAGGAAGCAACATCAGGAACGCGACAAGTTATCTAATAAAATTCATGCAATGGTTCTCATAAAAACTATGATGCTTCATATGTGGAAAGTAATGTATTATTTCAAGACAATCTAGAAATAAGATGGGCAACTTGTAAGTTAATAGAGCTTACAACTCTCACTGGATTAGAGAACATAACATGTGTTTCGTCTCCACTAATACAATCACGTAGCTCTCACTGGATTAGACAACATTACAAGTGTTGCATCACCAGTGGGGAGTGAGTGATGATTGGATACTTTCTTGCGTTCTTTGAATATCTACACATTATTGCTAATGTGAGTCACTATGACTAGTAAACATGTATTTAGGTATTCAAGGAAGTGCATCAAGTTCTAACATATAGATGATGGGCTAGCCATCATATTAAACTTGAAAATAGGCATGCAGTTCCTCCATGTTTATCGGGTTAAGACACATTGCTAGGTAATCATGCTAGTAATTTCCTTTACCACTTTTCGGTTTATTGATATTTCCGTTTTCTAATTATTTTAACTCATATTAGTTTGGTAGCTATAGAAAACATGTTCTCTAGTTATCCAAATATCTTATATTTCTTGAAGGTTTCAAAACCGGAACTAGGCTTATAAAACGAACTTGAAAGAATAAGATGTGCAAACATACTTAACCGTTTTGACTTTACAAGACATCACGATTTCTAGAGTATGTGTGCTTTGAGTTTGATTAGAATTAGGATAATTCAAATATTCCTATTATGGATTTTCCTCATAAGGAAAAGGATAGGAACAAGTCTCTTTCTTACAAGGAAAGGAAGACTTAGTTTGATCCTTTTAACAAGAAAAGAACAAACTTTTGTTTACGATTTATGTTGCATTAATTCATTAATTGAATTCTCAAAGTTTATATTTAGTATTTTCGATAAGTATTCTTTTATGAATTAATTACCCCATGTTTACAATTTAAAACAATTAATTTACGTAAAAGGCTAAGATCCACATTGTGCTTCTACTATCACATCAGTTGATCTGCTAGCAATAGTAGATTCAATTGGTAGGTGACGATCACCAATTGCATTACAAGTGCAACTCTTAGATCTTTATGGGACCCATGGCACTAGTGAACAAGCAACTAGTGTCATGTAGGCATGTATAGTCCCATCTTTTCCTCGGGTCAAGGTCTCACCGCTTAACTCGATTAAGTCATCCAATTTTAGAACATGTGAGTATATATCTAGGTCCCACACATAGAGAATAGTCACCTTGGGTTACAATTCAACCTAGGTCCCACGCATAGGCAAAAAGTAATTGCAAGTGTTCTCATAATTGGACGGCGTGACTTAAATTTTGACGGGGTAAAAGTTTTGATGCGAATCAAAAGGTGTACGAAAAGAGCATGCATTCATCCTTCGTAGCACAAGTTAAAAGCATTTCTTAACTTAAGTCTAATCATTTTTTTAATTTATGTGTGTCAATTTGTCCATTTTTATGACTAATATAAATCCTACGTGGATAATAAAGTTTGGACAATACATAAATAAAATAACATATACATAACAAGTTAAGGTGTTATTATAAAACAATGATTTCAAGTTTCAAAAACTTCGTAAAACTAAATCAAAAGAATTAGTTTTGAAAATGGTTTGTGTTTCGTTTTAAGCTTATAGAAAACTATTTTCAATTTTACATATGAAACAAGATATATAAAAAGCAAAAACAAACACACAACCACAATATGCAAAGCCTCAACCGATGAAAAAACTTATGCTTGGTCTCGTCAGCCATCACAACAACCAAGAGTCAACTAGGGACAAACCACAAAACAACACAGAGGACTCCCACTTGCTTCAAGACAATCAAGAGCAAGTTGGAAGCCCATAATGCACATGAATAGTAGTTGCTGTCCTTCCAGAATTTCTGTGTTCGGAGGCCCATAAGTCCATGAAGGAGGCTTCCCCGGGCTTAGCTCAAAACTAGAAACTTGTAGGCCCATGTCTTGGGTACCTGCGAAAAAAATTTCAGCCAAAAAGACCTTACCAATCACCGGAAAACTCCATTTTACCAACTGGTGTTCTAGCAGTCATTTTTCGAGAAAAACGTCTTTAACACTTTCGCCTTTCACCACCAAGCCACGATTACATTATATTGAAAGTGTTAATACAAATATCGCCTAAAAACATTATTTATATTTTAAGATCTTTGCTAAGTTTTGTTAATGACAAAGTATGAACTTTAGCTAGGAGTAAATCATCACTTTAAGTGTTTAAGTCTTGTTTAAACTAAGGTTTACATCTCTTTTAAACAAAATATTGTTTTTATTTCTTAAATTATAAAGTGTCTTGTCATATTACATTTATTTCTTAATATAGTAAGGTCACATCACATTTAGGGCAAGCTTTGTTAATATACATTTATGGTAAGAAGTGTGTTTGACTTACTAAGTGGTTGCTTGCAAGTTTAGTGTTTGACTTGATATTATGAGATGTGACATTGTTTGGTTTGCAAGGAGTAATGAGATGTGACCTTGTTTGGTTTGGAAGATTTATTGCAAAAGCCAACTGCAGCCTTAGCGGTACCGTGGTGATACATGGGCGGAACCCTTCTGAGGGGTCCGCCGTATCCGCCAGACCTGCAGAATGGTTTGCTATAAATACCAAACCATTTGTTAGTTTTGAGTCACCCTTTTAGGATATATTTTCACATATTCTCTATACTAAATTAGTAACATTTGTCTTGTGTAATTCTCTTATGTAGCAAGAGACTTCACAAGATCATTCAAGAAGTTACAAGCTTCAACTCTAAAGTTGCATGTCTTGGTAGCTTGGTCATGTATAAGCTTTGGTAGTTTATACTTCATTTGTGTCATGTATGTAGAAGTGATTGGTTAGTATTTTAGGCCTCAAAATACGTAGTGTGTCGGGAGTTGTTGTACCCTTGTAAAAGAACTAACGGGAGTGGTTGTACCCTTGGTAAAGAACTCGACATCTAGCTTAGTGTCGGTAAAAGTGTAAGCGACGATGGGAGTGGTTGTACCCGTGTAAAAGAACTTGACATCTAGCTTAGTGTCGGTAAAAGTGTAAGCGACGTTGTCAAGGTTTTCTCCGCTGGTGAAAGGAGCTTGTTGATTAGTGCTTATAACTCTCGAGTTGGAAACTCGGGGCGTGGATGTAGGGCAAGGAAAAAGAGTCCTTGTAGCCGAACCACGATAAACAATCGTGTTGTGGTTTGATCGTTTCTTTCTTTATCTTTGCTTATTACATGTTGTTCTTTAGTTAGAATTGCTAGTTACATATAAAGCTTTTCAAAGAACTAAACAAGTAAAGATGTGTTTATATCTTCAAACACAAGTAAAGCTTTTCAAAGAACTAAACAAGCAAAGTTAGGATCATCACAAGCAAAGCTTTTCAAAGTATGAAACTAGTAAAGTTAGAAGTGTTATTCACATGAAAAGCTTTTCAAAGAATCAAACATATAACATTGTGTTTATATCTTTAAGCAAACGTAAAAGTTTTTAAAGATATTCATTTTAAAAAGGATTTTAAAAGCGGTAAACTATTCAACCCCCCTTCTAGTTTTCCACAATTGGCATCAGGAGCTACGTTACTCAAGATATTAAAAATAGAATGTATTTTAAAACTTGGATCGATCCATGGATTTTGAAAATCTCAAAGAAGGGCAACCTATTCAAAACCATCCGCTATTTGAAAAAGAAAACTTACTTAAATGGGAAAGTAATTTTTAAAACTATGTGAAATCAATTGATCAAGATCTTTGGCATATTATCTCTTTTGGTGATTTCAAACCAAAGAAAACAAGTTTTGGAAAGTAAGATAACTATCTTGAACTTGATAAAATTACTAAAGCTAAAACAATGATTTATAAAGCTTTAGTACCAAATATGAAAGAATGTATTTTTGTCAAACGGCTAATGATATTTGAAAAATATGTTGAACTTTCATTAAGAAATATGTCAAGTCAAAGATGATCAATTTGATCTCACATATGAATTAGAAGTCTTAGAAATATTAATAGATAGACATTTAGTTGAGATAAATTCATGTACTACTAGTTTAAATGTTTTAAAATGAAGGTGTAAGTGAAGATGATTACTCATGACGAGCTCTTAGTGAAATTGCTTACGTTTCATGGATTAACATGGATGAAGATGAAGCCAACCATCCGGTTTGTGATTCTCAACTAGATAAAACATCAAGCAAGGTACATTTTGAAACCAAACACTTTTGCATTGATAAACTTACCCTAGAGTTTTCTAAACTAGAAAATGAGTCTAAACGTTTATGCAACATGGACCTAAAAACTATCTTCAAGAATGAGTTTTTAAAATCTTTTAAGAATATCTTTGAAAAGGAAATCTTGTTAGAAGATAAAATGTCTAGAATTGAGAGTTGTGTTGAAATTGATCTAGAATATAAATTATGTCTAGATTACAAACATAAGATTAAAAAGCAAAATGAGAAAGGAAAACTATTAGTTAAATTTAATGAAAGTTCAAAATCTCTTGAAAGATTGTTGAGGAGTCAAAGGTTGTTTAATGACAAAACCGGATTAGGACTTAACTCAAAAGCACCATAAACTAATAAAACAAAGCAAGTAAAATTTGTCAAACCTAGAAGAAAGATTTAGAGATAATTCAATCTCTAATAGAAACTCATGATAAATGGATTAGGATTATCATTCTCTATGCTTTTATATGATTATCTAACCTTCTTGGATACATGTGTTATTGAGTTTCTAAGCGTGTCGTCAAACCAAGATTTTACGCGTAGTGTTTATCCTCTTGATAGCATCTCTATGCAATTTAAAAGGTACGCATTACTTCAACTCGACTTTGATTGTTTTTTTTTTTTTTTTTTTTTTTTTTTTTTTTTTGTTTCTAGCATTATGTGTTGGAATATGTGTTATTAGTAATACACTAAAAGTGCTTACTTGCTATTAGTAATAACTAAGATTAGATTCTATGTAACAAGGAATTTCGTCATTAGTATTAGTAGGAGATATAAGGTGTTTTGGTTCTTTAACCATCAAGAGATAAACACGAGAAACTCTTGAGTGAGTCTCACACAACTCTTGCTTACAAGGAAGCTAACTAAGAATTTCCTAAGTGTTAAAATGTCTAACACTTTTGTGATGCTTGCAAAACAATATTCTCTAATACTATACTTTGAGTCTTAAATTGTGTTTTTCTTCAATCACTCTTTTATGATAATCTCACATAAAACACACAAGGTGAAATAAATCACACAAGCATACATTTGGATATGTGAAATAAAATGAGTTTTCAACATCTAGGATTTACACATCAAATGTGACACATAGTCTCATGATGTTGTACCTCTTGGACTTTTTCAAAACAAATAGAGTTCATAGTTTCTTAAGTATGAAAACCCAAAGAGTCGAGGAGTCGTTGAATATAAAATTTAACGA
Organism: Artemisia argyi; assembly: GCA_030686995.1. Taxonomy (NCBI): domain Eukaryota; kingdom Viridiplantae; phylum Streptophyta; class Magnoliopsida; order Asterales; family Asteraceae; genus Artemisia; species Artemisia argyi. The sequence continues at coordinate 21,762,605 of CM060676.1, forward strand.
ATGATCTCCTCCTTCTAAGATATAATCTTTGGTAGATGATGACTTAGTCGAAAGTCCAATGACGACAAGACAAGCATAGAGTAAAAGTACAAAATAACATCTTCTCACCTTGAGTCAAACATTGAATCAAGCAAAATTGACAATAGCTATAAAACTTGATTTATAGATCATAGTTGTGTCTAAACAAATTCAACAAAAACAACTTTTGGAATTTAGAGTAAAACAACTAGTGAAACAAAATATACGTTTCGAAGTAATCATGTGATTATATGTGTCAATATTTGAAAGCCTTTTTGATAATAAAAGCAAACTCCAAAAGCAAGGGATTTTAACTTAAAGACATTCTTAGTTACTCTCTTGTTTTCAACGGTTAAGTTATTGATGACTTGTCAAGAATAAGATTAGTAAATCCGTAGGTAAAACTAAACGTAGAGAGATGTTTGGAAGACTACTTGTTATCATAACAATTAGATCCAACATTATGTTTAGCATTTGTCTATGTGCTCGTGTTAAAGAAGATCCTCGAAAAAACTCTTTAGTTGAGCTTGTTTGGATACATCATAAGGTACTACACAACTAGGATTATGGTATCCCAAAAGAACGGGAATAGAAACCATAGTATATGCAAAATGGAATTATGTCGGCAATAAGTTGATAAGAAAAGCACAAGTGGTACTTGCACTTTTATACTTACTTACCCAATGAGTCTCCAAAACACGTAAGGTTCTCAAATTAGTTTTGGATATAGAAGCACATCAACAAGCTCTACTTGAACAAGCTAACTCACATCGACAACGGAATTCATCTCATCAACATTGTTATCCCTTCAACAAAGGAAGCATCGACTTCGACGACAATTCAATCCATTATGTTTCTTAATAGACATATTGTGATCCATCATCATCGCCTTGGTAAGATTGTTCGTTGAGGAACGTCTTAACTAAGAAAGTCTTCTACGATAACTATTCCATCAACGCGTTCACAAAATCTCTTGAATGTGAAGCATTCATAATTCCTAGGCTTAGTCAAAGACTCATAAGACCTAAAACCTTAGTTTTGAACATTAGGATAAAACCACAAAAATCAAGACAATTCCTTTTGAGTTTTTTCCCTGCAGCTTCCACGGCACCCTCAGACCATACGGGCGGAACCCATTTTTTGGTTCCGCCTGGTCCGCCAAAGCCACAGATTGTTTTATTCTTAATTTCAAAACCAAACACCCTCTTAACTTTAACATTAACTTTCAAACAGCCATCACCCTCTCAAAAACACATATCCTCACAAATTTTAGGGCTTTCAATCCAATCCCTTCAAATCCAACGAACTTTGTAAGTATTCTAATCACAATTGCATATTTGATTCACGTATAACATTCTTGCTTACAATCATTAACTAGAATCTTAGGGTTTATGCATAAAACTTTTTGATTCATGAAAAACTTGGTGGCTAGTCAATTATGTATTTCATTATTTAAGAATTGTATCTTTTTGTTGATTAATTTGATTTGCCAATCACACCAAGTGCATTGTCTTTCAAAAATCGCATCCAAGACTAGAACATGATTCATCACCACATTGTTAAAATAAATAAAAACATCATTAAAACATCACTTGCATACTATCTCTTGAATGCTAAAGGGGATACATAACTAATATGTATTTTCGGGTACATTCAATCGAAGACACATTCAAATAGGAAAGTGTTGGTTATCTTTTGTTTTTATAACAAAATTTGCATAACAAAACAATTTGGAATCAAAATGAGTCAAGATAACCAAGTCTCCACATTGTTTGCATATAGTAACACATTAGAACATCCACATTGTTGAAAGTCATTAACATATAATTTTGTGTTTTCTAGGAATCAACATGCCTCCCGCTAATAAATCCAATCACAAGGAAACCCTTAAGTACATGCCCAAACACCATAGGACCAAAGGTCTTAACCCGGTTCAAGTAGAAACCTTTAAGGCTTTAGAAAAACGCTATGTTCACGAAGGTAGAACCATTGATCCATCCTTTCTAGAAGGAACATCTATTCGCCAAAACTTTGCCGCAATTAACTTTGATTGTCTCCTTGATATAGATGAGCTAATTTGTCCTAGGTTCATCTTGGAATTCTATGCAACCGTAAACCTTTCCACAAGTGTTGTTGGTAAGATATCATTAAACTTCACAACCAATTAAATACCACATGACATAGATTTAAAAGACTTGGCTATCATTCTTGGTGTCCCAAATGAGGGAACTTGCCTCTACACGGATAAGTGGCCCATTTCAAGTCTTGATTCTATTGATCGTTTTTATCCATACGACACACCTCTTGCTAGTAAGGAAACTATTAAGGAACATCTCTTTGTTAGAACCTCTACCACTAGGGTGAATCGTTCGGGGAATGTTGTAGATAAGGATCCTTTTGGTATGGAGCTCAATGAGCTTAAACCGCAATTTAAGAAGTGGGAAGAAATTCTTAGAGCTAACGTCATAAGCACCATAGGAAATAGAGATCACATCAACACATGCCTTTGCTACATGCTCTATAGCATTTCCACCGGTCAACCCTTCAACTTAGCCTACTACCTTGCCAAAAGAATGGCCGACATACCCTTAGTTGGAACAACCGCTCTTCCCTATGGAATGCTTCTTACCCGCCTCTTTAGAGCAATCTCACCCATTTCTCCTAACGAAAATGGAATGCACCTTGACTATTCTCTCGTTCCTCACATCTTCGTTCCTTTAAGTGAAAAACAAGCTTACAAAGGTAAGGGAAAACGTACTCGATCACCTACACCATCATCATCATCATCCGGCGTGAGCGAGGACGATAAACTTCCTAACTCTAAGTTACCTCCTTTGGAATACCTTCAAGCACTCCCCGTCATTAACAATGCATCCGAAGAGTTCAAGCAAACCAAAGGAATGTTCAAATGCTTTGGAAGGTACCTAAACAAGCTCAATAAGAAGATAGATCGGTTGTGAGAAGATTAAGGAGTGTTTGGCTTATGAATGCTTTAGAACCGTTTATGTGTTAAACTATGTGATTTGTTTGTTTTTCACTTTCATGGTTTTTCGGATTATGTTTGTATGAACTTTTATGCATAATGACAATATTTGAGGTGTTTATCAATTTTTATGCTTATGGCAAATTTCACTAAGTTTAGTGAATATCGCTAGCCCCCGGTCAAAGTCATATGATATGAGTATTTACATGTTCATTTTTTTGCATTTCCTAACCAGATACGCATTATATTTTTGATTTTAGGAGTTTTCGAAAATTTTGAAAATCGTCTCGCGGGTCAAAAACGCGGACTGCCTAATTTTTGAGCTCTAGCGGATCTGGCGGTATCCAAAATTGGGTTCCGCCAGTGTATTTTTTGGGAATCCCAGAAATGGCCCAACGGACCAGGCGGTACCCTCAAATGGGTTCCGCCAGTGTATTCTGAGGGTTCCGCTAGACACCTGCAGAATTTTTTTTCATTTTTCTTAAGTCCAAAACTTGTAAAGTGTCAAAACCATTATCCTAAGTGAGAAACATCTTCCATTAACTCCAATAACCATATTAGAACAACTCTCACTCACTAAAACAATTAGGAAGCCACTTCCCTCCAGAAATTCAAATTCAAACATAACCAACCCAAGGAACCCTTTTAAAGGATAATTCAAACCATTGAAACATTTTCAAGCAAATCACATCCCATGATCACAAAGCATTCAGTGCATATGTTGGTCATTCACTCCACCTTATTCCATTGGTTTGACTTGCAATGATTTGACATGTTCATGAAAACAATGTAAATCATTTGAAACCTCAATCTTTGAATGGTAAAACATCAAATCCAAACACCCATTTCAACATCTCCTTCATCCTATAAATTTCAAAGTTTTGCTACAATTCAAATCACACCATTTCCATTAAAATTTCTTCTCTCAAAACATCAAAACCACACCTTTGAAATGACTAAATCCAACACATCATCCGAGTCATCAAAATCCTTCTCAAAAACCACTAGGATTAGTGTTAAACCTTGTTGCTTTAACAAAACCGTCAAGTCAAGCTCATCTTCTTCAAGTGATGCTTCGCTTAACATTTCTTCACCTATCCAAGATTTCCTCAACCTCACTACCTCAACACAATCCCCAACACATTGTAATACCAATGTAATTACCTTTCAAGAATTGCTTAATCTTGATATTCCAACACCCTCTCCAACACATTGCTACACAAACATGGCCACCATTCCTCTAACAACTAGACCCTCAAGTGATTCATCATTACCTTCTCAACAAGCTGAACTATCAAAAACTCCATCACCTCAATCACCAAAAATTTCACCAATGGAACTTTTCCATACACCACCAACATCACCACTACCTTACTTGGTAACATTAGAAGACCTATCACCCAAATCATCAAGTCCACCATCCTTGTCACTCTTTGACACCATTGCTCAAATGGAAACCCAACAACAACCTAGTGAGCAACTAGATGATGAACCTCATCAACCATCATTAGTAGAACGGTTGGCTTACCGTTATGCTAGACCATCCATTTTTCCAAATGATCAAGATCATACCCACTCACAATCATTTGTGTTTCACCCAATTTACAAAGACCTTCATGACAATCCTTCCGGCGAACCAAGCTTCTGCCATTTTGTTCAAAACCAACAACCACCACAACAACAACAACCATCACCACAAGAACCTTCCCAACATTTTGAATCTCTACTTTCTTCTTATAAGAAAATAGAAGCATCCATATGGGAAAAACCTCCAAACCTTCATAATGAGATTGACACTCATTTAAACCACCTTCATGCTTTCAAACGTATGGTTGACTCTCAAATCAACCATATCATGGTTTTACAAACAACACTTCAATCAACAAATGAAGGAAGCAAAAACACTACTCAACCATCCACCTTTGCTCCTTCAAGTTCAAACCATCCACCACCAACATATCAAACCACTCTTCCACCAAACTTTTCCCTCCATGATTGCAATCATTGCGAAAGAACCGCTCACATTAGTGAAGGGTGTCGAAGGGAAATTCGTGAGCTATCCGAAGAAATGAGGTTTATACTAAACCACATTTTGGATCTTCTACAATCCTCGTCTCACACTCCTCAACCTTAGAGTCTCCAAAATGAAACAAAACCGTTACTTTTGGAAAATGTTTCCCAATTAAACCAACAAACCAAAACCGTGTCATCCTTCAACCTTCAAAATAAAGCCCGCTATAACCCTCCAACCCACATTTTCATCCTTAAACAACCTTAGCCTTGTTTTTTAGAAAATGTTTCTCATTAAGGAAAATGATGATTTCCTTGTAGCTTTTTAAGTTCTTAGTTTACTTTTAGTTTTTCTTTATTTTTAAGAAGTAGGATGGTGTAATCCAAATTTCTTGTCCTTGACTTTTTAAGAGTCAAAATTTTACATGAAATGAATTTCATTCTACTACAAGGTTTTCATTGTTTGTTGACCATTTAGGTATAATAAGTGAACTATACCTTGTATGGTACATACATATATCCTGTGTTTTTGAAACTAACCTTTCCTTTTGTAGGATCATTATCCATGTTTTCCTTCCTTGATACTCCATTTAGGGGAGTAATATTCAAGGGGGAGCATGAGTGGTGTATTATTTCACTTCACAACTCTTAGTTGTGTCTTAAACATGAAATGCTTTCATGACTTGTCTTGTGCAACAACTAACCTTTTTCTTGTAGGTTCAAAATCCATGTCTCCTCTCTTGGCACTCCATTTAGGGGGAGTATCGTCCAAGGGGGAGTAAGTGCTTACTTCCGCTTCGCTACTATTCTTTTTGTTTCGACAAAAAGGGGGAGAATTTATATAAACTTTGTGCTTATCACCTCATCTTTGCAAAAACAAGTTTTTATACTAACTTTATAAGACTTAACACTAAAACTAGTGACTTACTTATAAATAAAGTTTATGTTTTGTCATCAACAAAAAGGGGGAGATTGTTAATACAAATATCGCCTAAAAACGTTATTTATATTTTACGATCTTTGCTAAGTTTTGTTAATGACAAAGTATGAACTTTAGCTAGGAGTAAATCATCACTTTAAGTGTTTAAGTCTTGTTTAAACTAAGGTTTACATCTCTTTTAAACAAAATATTGTTTTTATTTCTTAAATTAGAAAGTGTCTTGTCACATCACATTTATTTCTTAATATAGTAAGGTCACATCACATTTAGGGCAAGCTTTGTCAATATACATTTATGGTAAGAAGTGTGTTTGACTTACTAAGTGGTTGCTTGCAAGTTTAGTGTTTGACTTGATATTATGAGATGTGACATTGTTTGGTTTGCAAGGAGTAATGAGATGTGACCTTGTTTGGTTTGGAAGATTTATTGCAAAAACCAACTGCAGCCTTGGCGGTACCTTGGGGATACATGGGCGGAACCCTTCTGAGGGGTCCGCCGTATCCGCCAGACCTGCAGAATGGTTTGCTGTAAATACCAAACCATTTGTTAGTTTTGAGTCACCCTTTTAGGATATATTTTCACATATTCTCTATACTAACTTAGTAACATTTGTCTTGTGTAATTCTCTTATGTAGCAAGGGACTTCACAAGATCATTCAAGAAGTTACAAGCTTCAACTCTAAAGTTGCATGTCTTCATGTATAAGCTTTGGTAGTTTATACTTCATTTGTGTCATGTATGTAGAAGTGGTTGGTTAGTATTTTAGGCCTTAAAATACGTAGTGTGTCGGGAGTTGTTGTACCCTTGTAAAAGAACTAACGGGAGTGGTTGTACCCTTGGTAAAGAACTCGACATCTAGCTTAGTGTCGGTAAAAGTGTAAGCGACGATGGGAGTGGTTGTACCCGTGTAATAGAACTCGACATCTAGCTTAGTGTCGGCAAAAGTGTAAGCGACATTGTAAAGGTTTTCTCCGCCGGTGAAAGGAGCTTGTTGATTAGTGCTTATAACTCTTGAGTTGGAAACTCGGGGCGTGGATGTAGGGCAAGGAAAAAGAGTCCTTGTAGCCGAACCACGATAAACAATCGTGTTGTGGTTTGATCGTTTCTTTCTTTATCTTTGTTTATTACATGTTGTTCTTTAGTTAGAATTGCTAGTTACATATAAAGCTTTTCAAAGAACTAAACAAGTAAAGATGTGTTTATATCTTCAAACACAAGTAAAGCTTTTCAAAGAACTAAACAAGCAAAGTTAGGATCATCACAAGCAAAGCTTTTCAAAGTATGAAACTAGTAAAGTTAGAATTGTTATTCACATGAAAAGCTTTTCAAAGAATCAAACATATAACATTGTGTTTATATCTTTAAGCAAATGTAAAAGTTTTTAAAGATATTCAAGTTAAAAAGGTTTTTAAAAGCGGTAAACTATTCAACCCCCCTTCTAGTTTTCCACATAAAGTAAAATACAACTAATCTACTTTTAATCTACTGTAAAAGTGCCCAAACAATGGCTACAACCAAAAGAATATAGTTACATAAATGCCGAAACAATGGCAAAAACCCCAAAACATGAAATTAAACAACATTCACAACCATTCAATGCACAAGTTGTCTAGTTTTTCATCGGCTTTGCATATAAACATATTAATACCATAATATTATGAATTAAACATGGTGTTGGCTAACTCCATGGACAAACATGCATGTATTTGCCATGGAAAACAAAATAATAACAAGAATTAAATTGTTAGCCAACGAAAACGAAGAAATAATTGACAAGAATTAAAACCCCGTTAGGTAAGTGTTTCCTATGACTTAAGGGTCAAAACCCACTGATATTAGGACTTTCCAAATACCATTTAACCACAGAAAATATGGCCTTAGGGGCTGAATTAAAACCGTTTCAAAAACCGATCAAAAACACGCGTTTTAGGCCATTTTTTGTGTACCCGACAAGTAACCAATTAACGTATGCATAACAAATAGCCATGGGACCAAAAAGTGCAGATAATAAGACCCCTAAAGGGTCATCCTATGAGAAAAAATTGGAGCCCTAGGGCTGTTTTAACCATGACTTCAAAAATCATCAAAAAACACCCGTTTTAGCCATTTTTATGCATACCCGATAATCATATGGCACATATGATGGCTCGTGATACCACTAATGGTGATGTATGAATATAAAACATATTGATGATGTACCCTCCGATTAGCTCGAAGGATATCCCATCGAGTTAATCGTAACCTACATAATCGAAGGCTCTGGCTAGCCTCCTAAACCTTTCTTTGGCGTAAAACTAATCATCAATGATCTAGTTACCAAGTGGGAATTCTCCAATCGAAGGATTAAACACTTCGGGGTATCTCTCGATAAGTTTTATGGACGTAACAATGCCAAGTCCAATATTGGGGAGACCAAGTCTTACCCACGTGGCCTCTTCCTCTTTAGCACCCCCGCTAAACCCGGAGGAGTGGGACACTAACCCCTAGCGGTTACCACAAATCATGGGACGCCCCCATGATCTCTGTCAAACGTGTGACCACTCTCCAGGACCGTTTTCTTCACCTATAAATAGTCCTGGACGATGACAAATCTGGTATGCAATCTCTCACACCTTACTTTACTACGCTTATACTTAAACTCTCATACCGATCACTTATTCACACGCCGGAGGTGGTTCGCAGGGTCCAACCCCTGCGCAATCACTTAACGCAGTGTTTTCGTATTTCTTATTTCAGGTTATATCCAAGCTTGGAGTAATCAAAACACCCCTCATTTCCTTTGATCATCATCGAAGGCCTGGTAGTGTAAAATATTGTACAATTAGTGGCGCCATCCGTGGGACCTGCTACTATTAGTCCCGTTATTTCCAAGTAAAATAACCAAGTCAAATACACCCACTATTATTCCGGCATGAATCCAGAAAGAGAAATTACACCCCACCGGGTTTTTCGTCTTTAACTCCTTTACCCGCAACTGACACCAACAAATTCCCGCCAATCACGGTCACCACCTTCACCACATGATCTCACCCTGAAATACGAAGAGCTAATTACGAAGAGCTAGAGTCCTTATTAAGAGCTCAAAGGAGACAAATCAGAAACACGGAGATGCGAAAGGAGTTACAATATTCCAGTGACGAATATGATGAAGAAATTGAGATGGAGCCAAGATCTTCGATAACTAGGGCTCAACACCCCATCCTGCGGATCGGGTCCCCTACAGATAGAAGAGCTGTAGGAAGGAATGTGGGCTTCGAGGGAATCCCTAAAAGAACTCCCACGAGGAGAGAAGGAACTATTACAGAAGGTTCTCATAGAAGAAGCCAACATAGGGAGAACCCGGAGGTGAACTTACCTCCCTTATTAGCAGCACATTTAGGGAGGACTGAAGGAGGAGTTCCATTGCAACCCTCCCACGCATCTGGTGTGGGAGGTAACCTGGGATCGGTCAACACAGGAGAAAGTTTCCCCCCCGTCAACCTGTATCCTCAGTTCCCGGTTCAAAGTTACCCCCCAAATGTTTATCCCTCCGTTAATGGACAACCTGGAAATCAGTATCTCTCACAAATGGCTGTACCCTACAATCATCTCATGATATACCCTCCGTACACCGTGTATAATGGTTACCCCCTGAACGCAAGTACTCCTCATCCTTTCTACACTAATCCACCTTCTTCAGGGATACCCCCTACCCATAATCCATATCAGGGTATCCCCATGAACATACCACCTTACACCCACTCGTACACAGAGCCCGCTGGTCCTTCGACACCCTTTGTGAGATGGATCAAAGACTACCCATTGCCGGACGGTCTAAAGATGCCTTCGCATATAGGCACCTATGACGGAAAAGGAGATCCGAACAATTTCCTACATTTATTTGAAGGATCCGTTAGGATGCAGAAGTGGGTCATGCCCGTAGCCTGTCATATGTTTACATACAACCTTCGGGATTCCACACGTATTTGGCAGAATGGACAGAAACCAGAAAGCATCATCAACTTTGGTGATTTGAAGGCTAAGTTTCGATCTCACTTCAGCCAACAAAAGAAGTTCACAAGGACGCACCTCACAGTCACAACATTAAGCAGAAGGAGAATGAAAGCACAAGGAACTTCGTTACCAGATATACCGAAGAAACTCTACAGATTCTAGGCTTACACGAAGAACAACGAATTTCTGGCTTCGTCCACGGCCTACGCAACCGGACTCTTGTGGAATTCTTATCCACAGACCTTCCGGCAACATATAAGGGCCTTATGGAGAAAACATACACATGGATAGAAGCCAAAGAAGTTTCCACCAATGGGACTCCGATGGAGAACAACAAAGGAACAAAACCGTCTTCATGGGAAGGATCAAAGAACAAACACAAAAACCATAATAGGTTTACCCCTTACAACAAGAGTACTAACTCTGGTTTATGGGAAGGCCTGAAGATGTCCCGAAAGGAAATTCTGGCAACAGAAAACGCGGCCAAAACCTTCGAGCCCCCTCCTCGTATGAAAAGCAATGGGAGGAGTCGAGACATGACCAAGTATTGCCATTTTCATGAAGATTTCGGTCATGAAACAAAAAGCTGTAGAGAATTGAAGAAGCAAATAGAGGAAGCCGTTAAATCAGGACAGCTGACACACCTAATAAAAGGTATAAGAAAAGGAAAAGAAAAGGTCACCAACACCAAAGACTATACCCATGAGGCTCCGATTCTTATGGTTCGCAGGGGAGCCCTAGGCCAGAAAAGAAAAGAAACTGAGGAAGGAACACTCAACGTAGGAGAGGTTACTTTTCCACCCTTAAAGGGTCAGCCTCCCTCAGATGACCCCGTAGTCATAAAGGTCCTCATTTTCAATCGAGAAGTGAATAGGGCTTATATGGATTGCGGAAGTTCTTGCGAGATCATATACGAGCATTATTTCCTAAAACTCAAACCCTCCATACGGACACAAAGAGTAGATTCGAAGATACCTTTAGTAGGCTTCTCGGGAGAACACTCATGGCCTCTGGGTGAAATACCCTTAGACATAACCATTGACGAGGGCAGACTGGCAAGGACGGAAACCCTTACTTTTGCAATTGTAAGGTCAGATTCTCCTTATAACATATTGATAGGGAGAACCGCCATGCAGAAGATGGGCATTGTGGTATCCACAATACACGCAGCAATCAAGTTCCAAACAGCCAATGGAATAGGGACCGTATTATCCAATTACAACAAACCAAGGACACCGGAAGCAGGAAAGAAGGTTAAAGAAAGTCCCCATGAGCCTCCGAAGGCTATCTTAAGCTGCGGGGACGCCGAAGAGCGTATTGTGATAAATAACCTCCATCCGGAGCAGACAGTAGTAATTGGAAAACAACTCCCTGCCACTTTCAAAGAAAACCTGAAACAACTCTTGATAAACAACAAAGACATCTTCGCTTGGACATACTCCGATATGACTGGAGTTCCAAGAAGCCTCGTAATTGATGGTAAGCCTTTCGGAATGGAACATAAACTCAATGAGTATAAGCACATTGAGCCCATCAAACAAAAATGCCGGAGCCTCGCACCAGAAAGAAACGACGAAGCCTGTAAAGAAGTGGACGAATTAGTACAGGCAGGCATACTCAGAGATGTCAAATACCAAACGTGGGTAGCCAACCCAGTTATGGTAAAGAAAAGTGATGGGGGATGGTGTATGTGCGTCGACTTTACTGACATCAAAAAAGCATGTCCAAAGGATTGTTATCCTCTCCCAGAAATAGATTGGAAGGTGGAGTCCTTATCAGGGTTCCACCTAAAATGCTTTTTAGACGCTTACAAAGGCTACCATCAGATACAAATGGCAGTCGAAGACGAGGAAAAAACATCTTTCTACATGGGAAAGGGCGTCTACTGCTACAAGAAAATGCCCTTCGGTTTGAAAAATGCAGGTGCAACCTACCAACGTTTGGTGGATAAGGCCTTCGACAAGCAGATAGGAAGGAATTTGGAGGCATATGTCGACGACATGGTCATAAAAAGTAGGACAAAGGAGGACTTACTCTTCGACATTCAAGAAACTTTCAACCAGCTAAGAGCCATAAATATGAAGCTCAATCCGAAGAAATGCTCATTCAGTGTCGAGGAGGGGCAATTCCTAGGACACCTGATCACAAAACAAGGAATCAAAGCAAACCCTTCAAAAGTAAAAGCTATCACTGATCTGCAGGCCCCAAAGACATTGAAGGAGGTACAAAGCCTTAACGGAAAGCTGGCAGCCTTGAGCTCAGATCGATCATTACCGTTCTTTAAGACCCTTAAAGGATGTATGGATAAGAAGACGTTCCAATGGAGTGTCGAAGCTGAAGTTTCTTTCCAAAAATTGAAAGACTTCATGGAAATTCTACCAACACTCACAGCCCCAATTAATGGAGAAGTACAGTATATGTATATCACAACATCACATGAAAGCATTAGTGCAGTACTCTTGGCAGAAAGAGAAAAGAGGCAAGTTCTGATCTACTTTGTCAGTCGGGTTTTGCAAGGAGCCGAATTAAATTACCTAGAATTGGAAAAGCTGATTCTTGCCTTAGTCCACGCCGCAAGGCGCCTCCGACGATAATTTCAAGCTCATCCCATCACAGTACTAACCGATAAGCCTATCAAACAGATACTATTGAAGCCCGAGAAATCAAGAAGGGTATCTTAATGGGCCATCGAATTGGTGGAACATGAAATAGAGTACAAGGGGAGAGACTCCATAAAAGGTCAAATACTCGCAGACTTTCTCGCTGAAACTCCTTCCGAGCCTGGTGACAATAACGAAACTCCCAAAAAAGGACCTTCGAAAGAAAAAGACAACTGGAAGTTATTCACAGATGGGGCCTCAAGCTCCGACGGCTCAGGGGTAGGGCTGATGTTAGTCAATCCAGGAGGGAAAGAATACACTTATGCAATGCGATTCGAATTCGATGCAACCAATAACGAAGCAGAATACGAAGCTTTATTAGCAGGCCTACGCCTAGCTACAAACATGGAGATACGCAATCTTTTGATTTTTATCGACTCACAGCTGGTTGCTAATCAAATCAAAGGTTCCTACGAGGCAAGGCAGTCCACAATCAAACAGTACCTGGATAAAGCAAAAGAAATACTACAGGGATTTGAATCCTATACCATCGAGCACGTCAGAAGGAACCAAAACAAGAAGGCAGATAAGTTAAGCAAATAAGCCTCAATGGCCTTCGCTCACTTAACAAAAGAAGTTTTGGTCGAGGTACTAGCTGAAAGATCTATCCAAAGGAAGGAAGTATCCGATATAATATCCGAAGAAGAAGCCAATTGGATGACTCCGATACGGGAGTACTTAATAAGCGGCATTTTGCCAAAAGATCCAAAACTAGCAAGAAAAGTCAGAGTTAAAGCTCCTCAATACAAGATAATAGGAGATCACCTCTATAGACGATCCTTCCTATCCCTGTGGCTTCGCTGTGTCGGACCTATACAGGCCACTAACATAATCAATGAAATTCACGAGGGATCATGCAGCCTAGACGCAGGACCCCGCTCCGTTGTCTCTAAAATCATGAAACTAGGGTACTACTGGCCATCAATGCATAGAGACGCAATGGAAATAATACATAAATGCGAAGCCTGTCAGATCCATTCGAAAGTCCCGAGACTACCTAAACAAGATATGACTTCTGTCACATCTACATGGCCTTTTTCCCAATGGGGAATTGACATAGTAGGACCCCTGCCAGTAGCACTAGGAGGAGTAAAGTTTTGATCGTAGCTATTGATTACTTCACCAAATGGGTCGAAGCCAAGCCGTTGGCATCCGTGACAGGCAGACACATGGAGAAATTCGTATGGGAACACATCGTTTGTCGCTTCGGAGTTCCCGACATCATCATCTCTGACAATGGAAACCAATTTGCCGAAGGGGGATTTCCTACTTTTTGCAACGGTTTAAAAATCAAACAATCATTCACATACGTATACCATCCCTAAGGTAACGGTCAAGTAGAGGTTACAAATAGAGACATTATCAAAGGAATCGAAAGGAGGCTAGGACGAAGTCACCAAGGATGGGTAGACGAATTACCCCAAGTTCTCTGGGCTCATAGGACACATCCTAAGTCAAGTCATGGAGAAACACCTTTCAGCCTCACTTATGGCACAGAAGCCGTCATTCCATCAGAGATAAGCGTGGAAACAAAACACATTGTGAACTTCGAATCCTCAGAAAATGAGGAAAGACTTCGAGAGAATCTGGATCTACTCGAAGAACGAAGAGAAATAGCCTCTATAAGAGAAGCTACGTATAAACACAAGTTGGAAAAAATATTACAACAATAGGGTTCGACCCTCATGTTTCAAACCAGGTGAATACGTACTTCGACTTAACAGCGCAAGCAAATTTGAATACCAAGGAAAGTTGGGACCAACATGGGAAGGGCCTTACATAGTAGCCAAAGCCTATGGTAACGGAGCCTATAAGTTAGCAACAGTCTTCAGAGAAGAAGTTGACAGGACATGGAATGGCACCAACCTTCATAAGTTTTACATATAAAACTTACAACTTTTTAAAGAATACATCTCTAACCAATTCACGTGTTGAACTCCTCTCATTTGGGGAAAAAGCATTAATGGTAGGCGTCTTAGTATTCATTTCATAAAATGATGTAATCCTCCTTACCCAATTAATGATACAACGTGTTTCCTTTGAATCTCTTGTTTCGTTTTTTACAACAAAGATTTATTCAGCCAAGTACTACAAGTCTCAATGTTCGAAGGATGATATTTATGCCTTGCACATGACATCCATTATAATTCACATTGGCTTTCCTAAAACGTCTAAGGGCACCAAAGAGCCCTATGACTATAAGGATGAAGATGGAGTGGGTCGCAACCCTCTGTCAGCAATTAAATTATACGATTGCTAAAAAATCTTGGTTCAAAATACACACAATAAGGATACTTGTCTACGGTAACCTTAGGTTGTATACTAACGTTGATAACTAATGTTGTGGGTGGAGAATAATATAATCAAAGGATGAATGAAAAACATCCTAGAGCAAGTAGATATCAAATAAACAAACAACCTAAAAATCAAAGTAGCAGAAAGGAAAAATATTCGGAGGATACAAACCACCCTCGGGATAAGTCATTGCCAACAAGGCAGTTTTTATGTGTTCTTTGATAAGGAGGGATCTTCTTGACGAGCGGGAACCTTCACACCGGAGCCCCTCCTACTTGGCGAAGATGGCCGAATCCTACTAGGTTTCTTCGATAACAGTTCCTCAATGGAAGCTTTTAGATCTTTAGTAACCTTCGAAAGAAAGGGAAAGTTTGCTGAAGCAAATGGATTGCTGGCATCATCATATTCCTTTCCATGTGTAGTGCGATAATAAGGAACCTTCGATAAAATCACATGCTTCCCAGTTTCAGCAATCTCCTCCAAGGTAGTACATTTCCCATGAAACATAGCAACATTAACTAAGTTGGCCACATCCTGTCTGACCTCATCACTATGGTACAACTCCATAGCAATATAAGGAATTACCTTGGCTACCATATCTGCCCTATCTTTCTAAAGACTTTCACATCGAAGGTTTAGAGCATTTGTCTCTTGTTGCAACTTGGTTTTTTGTTCCATAAGTCTGTTCTTTTCATATTTAAGACCTGCATACTTTGACTCAAGTACAGATACTCTCTCTTTCAGCCCAATTGCTTTGGCCTCCTCCATTTTGAGCCTACTACACTCAGCTTGGGCTTCCTTTAATCGAGTAGCAAGTTTCATGACGTTGGATCAAAGATCTTTCACAATGGGATTCTTCTCAATATCCTCCGTAGCTCTGTCAACTTTGACTTCAAGTCAATAATTAACTGCTCTCTATGTTTTTCTCGAGCCAAAACTACATTCAATTCTTCTTTAGAATTCTTAACAGTCTGTACCAGCTCCCTTGTTCGACCGTTAAGATGGTTGTCTAGCACAGCATGCCTTGTGTAGCTTTTATCATGAAGGTCACACAGTCGCTCTATTGACCTATTGTCAAGGGCTCCCTTCCATTGACTTGGAACAACACCTTCGACTAATCGGTGACAAGCTTGAGAATTGGGGAGTTCTTCAGTATTTGATAAACCTACACATTATCGAATTAAGAACGGTTTGTAAGCTTCAAATAATTGTAGAAGTATATGGATTGTAATACGCTTTTACCTTGAATATCTTCATCATCCGAGCTTTCGGTGGCAGCAACAACCTTCTCTTGGGAGTTTTTCTTCTTCGAAGCTCTGGATAAGAGAGTAGGTATGTCAAGTTTTTTCTTGATTGGGGGCTTCGAAGCCTTCATGTTAGTCCCTTTCCTCTCACGTACCCTGTCAGCTATATCAGAGGTGCCGACATACGCTTTGGGGACATCATCGGAGGAAAGAATCTCCACGTCAGGAAGGGCTTTGATTGTCAAGGGCGCCTCCTCGGCGTTAAGAGGAACAACCTCTTCAATCATCACTGTTGGCTCTAGCGCCATAGCATCCACGTCATTATTGTTGACTGATGTCGATGGAGAACCCACACCATAGCTGTACTCTCTAGGCTCCTTGGGAATGAAGCTAGCTTCCTTTGCACCATCAGATACGATGAAGTTTCTGAATGCCATTACTACAATATAAACAGATGCATAAATATAATTAGAGATGTTACTTATTTATGATAAGTTGCATATACATACTCTGGCCATCACAATGGATTTGTGGCGATAAAGGAGATCCTTCCCAATGGTCTACATCACCAGCCATAAAAAGGATGGGCTCTGGAAAAGTCTGCACATTAATTGGATGTCTGGCAAGACGTTGATAAAGTTGTTCAGCTTGAACATTAAGGGGAAGTTGATCATTGAACTTCTTACAGTCAAAACAGAATGCTTCATTCAAGAGTGCTGGATAACCCGAAGGTATGATGGTATCTTGGACATAAAAGAATTTCCCTTTCCAATTTGTTAAGTTTGTGAAAGGTTTGGTGATTAGCACGGGCACATTTTCATCATTTCTCTTTGACAATGTCAACCAATCTCCCCCGGGACACAGGTTAAGAAAACCTCGAAGCACATGTAGTGTAGGCTCATACCCATACGCCTTACACATTACTATGTAGGTGGTAAGTTTGGTAAGTCCAAACGGGTTGAACCTTGAAATATGCACCTCATAATATTGTAACAATTCTAGGAACAGGGGGTGCAGGGGTATTCTTAGATTTGACCGGGTAAAAGCATGAGTATACAAGCCCACATACCCTTTAGGGGCGTCATAAATACTCTAATTATTTTTTGGAAGTATAACTTCGTGTTTTTTAGGTATGGGGTAATCATCTAGAAACAGGGCCAAGGCTTCTCGGGAAAGAGTACATTTTTGTTGTCTTATAATACGTTTAGCATCCATACTCATGGTTACTCGATAATACCTTAAGGGCCTAATTACAAGATGGGGGAAGATATTACCTTTTGTTCGTTGCCGATTAACAGGTCACAGCTTTGTGAAAATTGCATAGGAAAGAGTTGTGATTTAGATTTTGCGGTGAACTGGTATTTATATTGCACATAATCATATCTCCTGAACGCTTTAAATTCTGAAAGTTGGTTGCGCTTACCGATAATTATGCCGTTGTATTCTTTTGTTAAACGGATAGCACGCGCATTTAATGCACTTTTGTATTTCAAAAACTCCACCTTATCCAATTTTCGAGATTATGCTGGAAAGCAATAATTATGATAGAGTTGAAAGCCACATATTCTTGTGTGCATATCTAACTTTCAACTGGGGGGCTTGATGATGTACCCTCCGATTAGCTCGAAGGACATCCCTTCGAGTTAATCGTAACCTACATAATCGAAGGCTCTGGCTAGCCTCCTAAAACTTTCTTTGGCGTAAAACTAATCATCAATGATCTGGTTACCAAGTAGGAATTCACCAATCAAAGGATTAAACCCTTCGGGGTATCTCTCGATAAGTTTTATGGACGGAACAATTCCAAGTCCAATATTGGGGAGACCAAGTCTTACCCACTTGGCCTCTTCCTCTTTAGCACTCCCGCTAAACCCGGAGGAGTGGGACACTAACCCCTAGCGGTTACCACAAATCATGGGACGCCCCCATGATCTCTCTCAAACGTGTGACCACTCTCCAGTACCGTTTTCTTCACCTATAAATAGTCCTGGACGATGACAAATCTGGTATGCAATCTCTCACACCTTACTTTACTACACTTATACTTAAACTCTCATACCGATCACTTATTCATACGCCGGAGGTGGTTCGCAGGGTCCAACCCCTGCGCAATCACTTAACGTAGTGTTTTCGTATTTCTTACTTCAGGTTATATCCAAGCTTGGCGCATTTCCTTTGATCACCATCGAAGGCCTGGTAGTGCAAAATATTGTACAATCACATATATTATACAAATAAACGCAGCGGAAAACATCACCAACAACGGATCCATATAGCCATATGATCAATCGATAATAAACAACAACATGTTTATACCTTTGTAGCATGATCGGTTGCAACGAATGGAGACTATCACCAATGTAAGGATTCACCAAAAAAACCAAGTGATCAATGGAGATCACCTCTATGATATGTCCACACTACACCTCACCGTATACCCCTTGGATGCTAGTCCTTAACCCGTAACCTTGTTATTGCCTTTTAATAGACAAGATTCAAAGCAATAGATCAAGAAGAAAACCAAACCCTAGATGGGTGGTTATTTTAGCCGTGAGTTAGAGGGAGAGAGATGGGGAGAGAATTACGGTATGTGGTTAATTTTATTATGAGAATATCACTCCCATATATTGACCACAAATTCAAAACCATCTCCCCTTGTAACTCCCTTCATGGCCGGCCTCCCCATGGGTTTATATGAGCCTCCCATATGTATTCCAATTCCAATAGATTAAGTCCATTACTTAATCATTAGAATCCCAATGGTGATCCCGAGTTACGTAAGGTTAATTATATATCGTAAATACAATAAACACGACATATAAAGTGGTACCTAAGTGTATATGTGTGTGACCCCATAGGCTCATATATGTCTAGCCATATAATTATTTATTATGACACGAGCATACTCCAATATTTTTCTCCCTGACATCGTCATTAAAATCTTCAACAGCATCTTTGAGTTTGAAGTAATGAACCGCCTGCTCAGTGTGCATGTCAAAAACCTGATCAGTGACTCCCCTGAACAAGGCATTGGTCGCCCTCTTGATGAACTTAGTAAAGAACTTCCCAATGAGAGGAGCTTGATCATCTTTTGAGGATTCTGAGTCAGAGTGCGGTTTAGCAGCTTCAATGTCAGAGGGTTGAGGAGACTGAGGGATAGGTTCAGGCATTGTCTCCTCAACCACCATATCATCTCTGGCTTCAAAAACCTCCTCGTCACTGTGGAAGTCATCATCAGAGAACATGTCTGCCTAAGCATCAGCCATGGACTGAATCTGTAACAAAGGGTTATCTGGCTCCTCTTCATAAGAAGACTTGCCTTCGTTTTGGCCAAGTCCTGACCCCTCTAATCCAGTAGACTGGGTTTTATCTACCTGGTCCTTAGAGCTAGTTCCCAAGTTATGGGCACCTCCGGGAGTGGTTATGGGTTCCATATCAGCGGGAGGCCTTTTTCCCTCTGAATCTTTGTCCCCCGTGACCCCTTCAGACACTGATGGGTGTTTCCTAGTGTCATCCTTAGGAATCGTGATTGTTGTGTCCCTATCAGCGGGTTGTATGAGTCCCTCTGAGTCTTTGGGAAGAATTTTTGTGCCCTCAGACAAAAGCTTTGTTCTATGAATTTCCTCATCAGGCACCTGAGTGGGTTTGCCCCCTTTCCAACAGGCTTGTGCTAGCCTGTCGAAGATTTAGGGGCGGTAACTCCCTGATGCTTGGGTTGTGATTTACCCGAGCCTTTAGCAGGATGTGAAATGGTGTGGGTCCCCTTCTCAGTGGAGTAGTGCTGCCCCACCAAGGATATAGGACCCCTTGCTCCCTGAGACCCTGGTTGTGATTTGCTAGAGCCTTTAGCAGGATGTAGAGGTTAGGTTGATTCCAACTCCACTGACTTGTTTATGTCAGCAGAGCCTTTGGGAATGGGTTTTCCCGAGGTCACTGAGTGTGATGTCTCAGTGCCCTCTGTTGGCCTTTGTTTTGGGGTCAATGATGCAGTTATAATCCTGAGGGTGTCAGCGGTCAGGGTCTGTTGTTGTTGCCCCCTTGTGTCAGGCTTGGGAACAGAGGTCTTAGTGGCGAGTGACTTGGGTTGAGCCACCTTCCTAGACCCCTTTCCCTTCTTCCTCTTCACCTTCTTGGTGAGAGAGGGAATTGGTGAGATCTTGTTGTCAACCTGGATAGCAGTAAGCATATACTGTGTCAGGGCGACAGGTGTAACCTCAGCAGGGTCACGAGAATAATTATCCTTGTGTAAGACATCAGGATCAAATCCTACTGCATTAGGCTTAGCATACTCGAACCCCAGCAAGTCTTGCAGGGCGCAGGAAATGAATCTAGGGTATGACATGAGTTTTTCCTAGACTTCCCACCCAACTTTGCTATGAGGTCCCTGAAGATAGTTTCTCCAAGGACAATCTTTTTACCCTCTATGAGAAAGTACACTATCATTGCTTGAGTAGTGTTCAATTGCTCAGTGGAGGATTTATTTCCCCCAAGGACCTGAATGACAAAGGTAATCAGGATCCTCCAGGGGGCTGGGAACCAGGTTTTGATGATTGGGGCTTTGGATAGGAGGGCCCCTGGAGTTACCTCAGGGTGATTTTTGTCATAGGGCCCAAGTTTCAGCAGAATTGCCTTTACATCCTCTTCAGTGGGTTGGGCAGTGAAGGTCTCAGCATAGTCAAGGCCAGTGGCTTTAACAAAGGTCTTGTAGTTAAGAGTTAGGAACCTAGTTCCATTCTTTACTGAGAACCTTATGGTGGCATCCTTTGGTGCATCAGAGTTTTCAACCACCGCTGTGCACCAAAATTCCCTCAAATAGTCATGATAGATGACAGAGGGGGTTTTTGTAAATGTGGTGGTGAGGAAACATCTTTGTAGAAACTTCACCACATCCCTGTATTCAGGGAACCCTTGAGGGTAGGCAAAGTTTCCCACCTCATTGTTTTTGGTCAGGTCTACGCTTTCCATTTGGAAATCCACATTGGGAGTGTATTTGATGACTTTAGAAGAAGCCATTTATGTTGAGAAAAGGTCTGGTTTGAGAAAAATTAGTATCAAAGATGGAACACACACAGTTTGAAAAGCAAATTTGTTCTTGAAATAATTTTGCAAGAGTTTTGATATGTTTTGAAAGCGTGTGTGTGTTTTTCTTTGTGGGGGTATTTATAAGGAATGGATTAGGGTTAAGCTATTGCGGATATCAAAACATTTTTTATATTAATTCAAAAATGGGTTATAAAGTATGTTTGATATCCACATTAAATAGCACGATTCCTATTACCCCATTTTTCTCGCAACATGATTAGAGAAACAATTGCGTGGCTCTGCAAAAGTCTCTTTTGTAGAGTGATGTCATCACACAAGCATTGTGTGAGAGGGAGCATTTAATGCTCAGTGGTTTTGGTGAGGTGGGTGTAGGGGCCCAAGATGTGGATGCCAGTTGTGTAAACAACATATATTCCTATATTAAATAGGAATCAGTTACCTACCTGGGACATTTACTAACTAAGTACTTAGAGCATTTAGTTAGGGTATTCAATGTCATATTATATCTTGAGCCCCCCTGAATGAATTGTCATTCAGTGAGTTGATGATCAGTGATGAGGTTCATATCACTGAGAGAAAGGGGTTTATTCAGGGACCTGGAGAATTTACATCAGGTTAGAAAATTTCATCAGTTGCCTGATTCAATGTCCAACATGCCCAACTCAGCTTTCAGTCTGGTGAAAGTGGGTTCATCCAGAGGTTTGGTAAAAATATCAACTAGCTGATATTCAGTGGGGATGAAATGTAATTCAATTTCTCCATTCATGATGTGGTCCCTGATGAAATGGTACCTAATATCAATGTGTTTGGTTCTTTGATGAAGCACTGGGTTATTGGAGATGGCTACGGCACTGGTATTGTCACAAAAGATGGGTACCATCTTGTACTGAATGCCATAGTCACTCAGTTGGCTCTTCATCCAAAGTACATTTGCACAACACCCTGCACCAGCCACATATTCAGCTTCAGCTGAGGACATGGCCACTGACTGTTGTTTCTTTGTACTCCAACACACAAGTTTGCCACCAAGGAATTGGTAGGATCCTGAAGTACTTTTTCTATCCATATTACATCCTGCATAGTCTGAATCAGTGTATCCCTTGAGATCAAACCCTGAACATTTGGGGTAATACAAACCAAGGTTTGGGTGTACCCTTCAGGTATCTGATGATTCTCTTTACAGCAGTAAGATGAGACTCTTTTGGTTCAGACTGATATCTAGCACAAAGGCAGACCGAGAATTGGATGTCAAACCTTGAGGCTAGTAAGTACATCAGTGACCCTATCATTCCTCTGTATAGGGTTTGATTCACTGATGTACCTGTGAGGTCAGGACCAAGGTTTTTGAAGGAACCATGGGGTTTTCACTGAAGAGCAATCAGAGAGCTCATACTTCTTCAGTAGGTTCCGGATGTATTTTTCTTGACAAATGGATGTGCCTTTGTCAGTCTGTTTGATTTGAAGTCCAAGGAAGTAAGTGAGTTCAACCATCATGCTCAATTCAAACTTTGAGGTCATCCGTTTTTCAAACTATTTCCAAAGTTTGTAACTTGTTGAGCCAAAGATGATGTCATCAACATACACTTGGACAAGGATGACATCACTTTTTGTTCTATAGATGAACAGGGTGTTGTCAATCTTTCCTCTGACAAACTTGTTTTGGATCAGAAAGGCGGAAAGTGTTTCATACCATGCCCTGGGTGCTTGCTTTAGTCCATAAAGGGCTTTGTTAAGCTTGTAGACATGGTTAGGAAATTCACTGCTTTCAAAGCCAGGAGGTTGTTGCACATACACATCTTCTTTAATTTCACCATTCAGGAATGCACTTTTTACATCCATTTGGAAAACTTTAAAGTTCATGTATGTTGCATAGGCTAGAAAGATCCTGATGGCTTCCATTCTAGCAACAGGTGCAAAGGTTTCCTCATAATCATTACCTTCCTATTGGTTATACCCTTTTGCAACAAGTCTAGCCTTATTTTTGATGACTGTTGATACGTGGGAATTGCACCAGGCTTTACCTCTCGAGGGATCTCAAGAAGCTTACAACCCCCACTAGGCAGTGTACCTGATCGTTTAGTATAGTACAGTGACAAGTACCGGGATTGATCGTTCAACTCAGGAATAGTGTCGCTAGGATTACAAAGTCTCCTAAACTAAGTCTAGAGGTGAGGGATGATTCTTTTTGTATTTTTATATTTTATAAAAGCAATAAAATCTCAAGTTTTGGAAGAGTGGGTGGAATTAGTTGCTAGCCAACTAACCCAAATAACTAAAGATGCAACCAAAATAAAATAACAAAAATGAAATGAAACTAATTATACTAATGTGGTGTAAACAATGATAGGGAAAGTTCTGTTTACTTAGGTTTCATTACTCCCTAGATATCTTTTACAGGTTGATGGCTTGTTACAATTGCATGGATGACGGGTCGGATTCCTTAATACTAGTCGTAGGGTCGTGTACAATATTCCCTAACTCTATAGGATCCTACTTCACCCCTATGTCGGGCCGTTAGAAGCTCCTAACATGGGATCATTAGAATTCTCCTACGTATTAAATACAACCAAAAATCATAGTACACCTCTGATCATGTTTCTTAAGACGTTCAAGCATGTTACCAATGGAAGTCTGCCAGTTTCCTTAAGCTTAACATCGAATACAATCATCCGTAACAACTATAAACAAACAATCAACCCATAATTAACATCTAGGTTTCACTACATCTAAGCAAACACAAAAGTAATCTAGCTGAGCATGTTAAATTGAAAACAAGTGTAAGATATATTCAAACAACACATAGACATATTGATTGAATTGAAAGAGTACTTATCTCAAATAGAACATGAAAGTTTCAAAGGGTTAAAACCCTTGAAAAGGCTGTGAAAATCGGCCTAGGGTTTTTCCCTCAAAGTTGCACACTAATGATCGAATGAAATTTGGAAAACTATATATAGATTTTACAGGGTGACGGCGTCAAGATGGAATTTTTGATGCCGTCAACTCGCCGCCTATAATGAAATTGGATTGCCTAGATCCAATTGTGACGCCGTCATGTGTAAATTTCTTCTATGCCGTTACTAATACTTGGACCATGACGGCCTTGGCATCTTCAATGCACAAAACTCTCTAGATCGTCTCGTGTATAGTCCACATCCACCTCTTGTATTACTCTTGACGCCGTCATTAAGAAACTTGTGACGCCGTCAACTACTGTTCCTAGCAAGGAAAATTAAGACTTTACCGTTTTCTTCACTTTTATGCTCCAAAAACGTCCAAAATGCTTCCTTTTCCAGATTTCTCTCCAAAAGTACCTAAAATGACAAAAGGAACAATTTAGGACAATATTTGATCAAATAATCTCGAATCCGGGCTTAAATGACCCCCTAAAAATGGTTCATTTTTCGCATCATCAAATACCCTTACACTTGTGATTTGCTTGTCCTCAAGCAAATGTGCTTTTATTCTAATCAAAATACAAGTTAGGGGTCATTTAACACTAATATAAAAGTAATTACAACAAATAATCGTTCCACTAAAGACCAAAGACAAGCACGAAGGTCATACACTAGCACCTCACAAATAGTGTTTAGATACTCACATCTCTCGGATGTAATAAAGTATATATTACAATATGGAAATGGAAAACATCTCTCACTACCTGTCATACAAAAATAGATTACCATAGGTTTGGGAAAGGATCAAACCTCCACCACTTGGCGTAAGCACCTAGGATAAACTATCAAAGAGGTCTTTCAAAGGGTTATAACGTTAGGTGTAGGGATATGGAATACACGGTTTTGTTGGATAAAGGCAATATTTACTGGTGGCGAGTTAATCATCTTGGTTAATTACATGTACAATATGGAGTTGCTAAGCCACGACTAGACTCGACTTAAGCTAAAAAATGAAAAATAACAAAAACATAAAACAAACATAGAATGAAACGGGATGGTAGTCCGTATGTTTTTTTTTTTCTCTTTTTTTTTCTTAATTTTTTCGATTTTTTTTTTTTTTTTTTTTTTTTTTTTTTTTTGCATACACTCTTGCCATACCATCCAAAATAATACATCATAGGGAATGTACATTCCCCTTACACTTGAATTTTTACATACTTTACAATAAACTAATCTAATGACTCGAATCAAGATTATCAAAACACTTGGAGTACTTTTTAAGATTAACGCACATATGGGGGTAATATATGATGTTCTTCCCCATTACTCCATAACATAAGTACTTTATCCATGAGTCCAAATCGTCCTAAAACAATATGCACAAGATATGACTCGACTTAGCAACCATGTAATCAATTAGATAATTAACTAAGGGTTTAAACATGTAACAATAATGCACTAAAGATGAGTGCATACACGGAAGGCTAAGGCGATTTGGTTGCACATTTGAGTGGGTTGTAACAAATTCTTCCTTTAAGTAAGATGCTTAAAGGTAGAAATGAAAAGATAGGCTCGGAGGGGTGTACTAGGGGTTTCGTGTACTAAAAATGAGTACAACGCTAACGTGTGGGGAAATTAATTGACTTTACTAGTCAAGTAATATGACTTAAATGGTCAAGTAATTATGATACGGGTTTAAACACAAGGGTGATCCTAATGCCTCTTATCATGTAGTAAATCCTACCACACGAATGTAGTCTCACTAGCGGTCTCGGGATGCATCACTAACGCAAGTTCTAGAATCTAAATGCTACCAGTACACTCATAAGCACTAATAATGAATGCTTTTCCTATCAAATCTAAAGGCGAACCTCACATATTTGGGAGGAAATTTTTTTTGAATAGTACGGTTTTGTGCTAGTCATACAACTCATATCCATGAGACGCTTGCTAACGCTAAAGTTTCACTCCTAAATGTTGTAAAAAATTTTAAAGTTGGCGCTAAAATTACACTAACAAGTATTTCTCTTAGTTTTATTACACACCTACAATCGAACAAACAAACTCAAGTGCAATAGTATCCTATAAGGTATCATCATTTACCCTCCCTTTACACTTAGGATGAACATTGTCCCCAATGTTCAATTAAAGAATGTAAAAGTGAAATAGGTAAAAGGATGAAAGCAAATACTCCCCTGATTCGTTCGGTGTGGATAGTGTGGTAACAAGGTTAGATCTTCCTCCAAGAAAATGAACATTCAAAGCTTCCCTTCTAGAAAAATAAATCATCTTCTTGTCATATATAACCTGTTAAACCTGAGAAAACAAACAAGGCAACCTCGCATAAAATCGGCAGCAATCTATATATACTAACAAATCATAGAAAACAAATTAAGATATAATGCTTGTGGAATGAATGTTTGCAGATTTCCTGGAGTTTATAAAACTAAAGAATTAGCAAAAACTTTAAGACTCTGTTAGAAAAACAAAACTGGCAAAATTTCCAGAATTTTACACATGACGCCGTCAAAAATTAATTCATGACGCCGTCAGAAGTGACATGCAGAAATCTTTACGTTAAGTTTCTGGAAAATTTCTGGAAAAACTTATGTCCTACTTCCTGGAAAATCCTGCAAAATATCATTATGACTCGATACAAGCATTTGACTCTAACAAATACTAATACACATGTCCATTTAACATTGTGGCGAATCAAGATCAATTTCGTTCTTAGAAACAAATTTGGGGTTTTCCTTTACACTTAGCTTTTGCAAAATACCTTTGATGTGTCTCGCGTCTACTAGTTTTAAATTTATAACACGTATCACGGGCAAGTATGACCCTTTCGTATGTAGTTAGTTTTGGTTGGTAAGCCGAGGTCGTTCACTATGATTTGGGTGTTTTAAATTGTGAAGAATCTATGTAATAGTAAGCAATAAAAAAATGGTAATAGGTTGTCACGATCCAAAATACCATATAAGCAATAAGTAACATGAAAATGATGATTATGTGAATTCAATAAGATTAAAAACTACACTTGCTTAGACTAGTTTACATCCTTGATAAGCATGATTGTGATAACTCTTCTTAACATGTTGGTTATGATGATTAGTTAGTGTTCTAATCAATTGTTCTTACAAATTAAACCATGGCCAAGATCTTAGTTTATAAAAACAAGCATTA
Organism: Artemisia argyi; assembly: GCA_030686995.1. Classification (NCBI taxonomy): domain Eukaryota; kingdom Viridiplantae; phylum Streptophyta; class Magnoliopsida; order Asterales; family Asteraceae; genus Artemisia; species Artemisia argyi. The sequence continues at coordinate 21,789,871 of CM060676.1, forward strand.
AGCTAAACCAATCATTTCAAGATCAATTCAAGGTTCATAAGGTTGGGTTAACAATCTTAAACACAAAAATAATCTTTTGTTTTATCAAATACTCTTAGGAAATGGTCAATATAAAAGGTAACCAATCATAGACAAAAGGTTACAATTGATTGTAAACTACTACACTTTCGGCCGATTAGGAGTTTTACAATCAATCTGATTTGATTAACAAAAAGCATTCTCATTACAATTACACTTTAGTTTCTTTGTTTAACCAAGAATAATTTTGGTGGAAAACAATCATTCATAGAATGATTATAACTAGTTGAATAACAATTAATCTTTCAACCTATAAAATCATTAGCAACTAGTTAAACTTAATTCAACAAATGTCACTATGAAACTTAAGTACAATTGGGTTTTAGAATTAACTTGAAATTGAATTAAAACATGTTATTACAATCATAAGCAAACCATTAAATAATAAACATCATCTAAGCAAGTGCACAAAGTCACTAGCAACTCATAGCAAACATGAACATAAACTCAGAATTTTGAACATTAGAAACCATGATTAAATTACAATGATTTAAATAAGATAACAAATGATGAAGTAATGATGCCTCAAGCGTTGGTGATGACTTCTTGATGTTTTGACCTCCAAATGATGACTTCTTGGACCTCCAAAGTGTTGAAGTATGCTCTTGTCATAATAAATAATTATATGGCTAGATATATGTGAGCCTATGGGGTCACACACATATACACTTAGGTACCACTTTATATGTCATGTTTATTGTATCTACGATATATAAATAACCTTTCGTAACTAGGAAACTATATCGGGCTTCTAATAAATAAGTAATGGACTCTATTTATTTGACTTGAAAAAAATATGGGAGGCCCATATTGGCCCATATGGTGGCCAGCCATTAGGGCTAAAAAAAGGGGAATTGGTGGTTTTATTTTTGGTCAAATAAATGAGGGATTATCTCCTCACAATTTGATAACTAATTCCATAATACTCTCCCCCCTCTCTCCCTCTATCTCACGGAAAAAACAAACACCATCTAGGGTTTGGTTTTTTTTTTTTTTCTTGAACTCTTGCTTTGAATCTTGTTTATTCAAAGGCAATTGAGAGGTTACGGGGTTAAGGACTAGCATCAAAGGGGTAACCAAGGAGGTGTAGTGTGTTTCACACTTAGAGGTGATCAACCTTATTGATTATTTGGGTTTCTCATACAATTCGTGGGTATTGTTATTGGTGGTGATTCCCGGTGCACGCTACAAAGGTATAAACATATTGTGTTTATTATTTGATTAATCATATTGGCTATATGGATCCGTGTAGGTGATGTTGTTCCACTGCATTTTATTTGATTCTTATATATTTTATATTCATACATCACCTATAGAAAAACCACGAGCCATCATATGTGTTATATGATTATCGGGTACGTGTAAAATGGCCTAAAACGCATGTTTTTTGATCGATTTATGAAACGATTTCAAATCAGGCCCTATGGCTTAATTTTCTGTGGTAAAAAGATAATTAAAAGGTCCTAACATCAGTGGGTTTTTAACCTAAGGCCATTTGAAACGAGTACCAAACGGGGTTTTAATTCTTGTTAATTAATTTCTTCATTTTCGTTGGCTAAATATTTATTTCTTGTTATTTATTTTGATTCCATGGCAAATACATGCATGTTTGTCCATTGAGTTAGCCAACACCATGTTTTATTCATAATATTATGGTACTATTATGTTCATATGCAAAGCCGATGAAAACCTAGACCACTTGTGCATTGAATGGTTGTTTATGTTGTTTAATTTCGTGTTTTGGGTTTTGCCATTGTTTCGGCATTTATGTAATTATATTCTTTTGGTTGTAGCCATTGTTTGGGCCCTTTTACAGTAGATTAAAAGTAGATTAATTGTACTTTACTTTCAATATAATGTAATCGTGGCTTGGTGGTGAAAGGCGAAAGAGTTAAAGACGTTTTTGCCGAAAAAATGACTGCTGGAACACCAGTTGGTAAAACGAAGTTTCCCGGTGATTGGTTAGGTCATTTTGGCTGAACTCTTTTTTACAGGTACCCAAGACATGGGCCTACAACTTTCTAGTTTTGAGCTAAGCCAGGGGAAGCCTCCTTCATGGACTTTTGGGCCCTCTAACACAGAAATTTCTTTAAGGACAGAAACTGCTTTTCATGTGTATCATGGGCTTCCAACTTGCTCTTAATTGTCTTGGAGCAAGTGGGAGTCCTCCGTGTGGTTGTGTGGTTTGTCCCTAGTTGAGTCTTGGTTGTCGTGATGGCTCACGAGACCAAGCCTAGGTTTTTTCATCGGTTGAAGCTTTGCATATTGTGGTTGTGTGGTTGTTTTTGCTTTTTATATATCTTGTTTCATATGTAAAATTGCAAATAGTTTTCTATAAACTTAAAACGAATCACAAACCATTTTTCAAAACTAAGTCTTTTAATTTAGTTTTACTAAGTTTATGAAACTTGAAATCATTGTTTTATAATAACACTCTAACTTGTTATGTATGTTATTTTATTTATGTATTGTCCAAACTTTATTATCCATGTAGGATTAATATTAGTCATGAAAATTGACAACTTGACACACATAAATTAAAACAATGATTAGACTTAAGTTAAGAAATGTTTTTAACTTGTGCTACGAAGGATGAATGCATGCTCCTTTCGTACACCTTTTGATCCACATCAAAAACTTTTACCCGTCAAAATTTAAGTCATGCCGTCCAATTTTGAGAACACTTGCAATTACTTTTTGCCTATGCGTGGGACCTAGGTTGAATTGTAACCCAAGGTGACTATTCTCTATGCGTGGGACCTAAATATATTCTCGCACGTTCTCAAATTGGATGACTTAATCGAGTTAAGTGGTGAGACCTTGACCCGAGGCAAAGATGGGACTAAACATGCCAGCTTGACACTAGTTGCTTGTTCACTAGTGCCATGGGTCCCATAAAGATCTAAGAGTTGCACTTGTAATGCAATTGGTCGACGTTACCTACCTATTGAATCCTCCATTGCTAGCAGATCAACTAATGTGATGGTGGAACCTCAATGAGGATCTTAGCCTTTTCGTAAAATTAATTGTTTTAATATTGTAAACTTAGGTAGTTAATTTTAAAAAGGATTAATTATTGGAAATTACTAAAATTGAACTTTGTTTATTTTGTAGATGACAACTCCAAATTCAACCATGAACAACTCGTCAATCAGATCAATTCTCGAGAAAAAGAAATTGAATGGTAACAACTTTTTGGACTGGTACCGCAACTTGAGGATTGTCCTCAAGGCTGAACAAAAGTTTTACCATCTGGAAGAAGCTTTACCTAAAGCACCTAGTGCTAATGCTACTGCTGCTGTTCGTAATGCCTACACTCGTAGGAGTAACGAGCAACAGGAAGTGACTTGTCTTATGCTGGCTAGCATGATCCCTGAGTTGCAAAAGAACTTAGAGAACTTTTCAGCATTTGACATGCTGCGAGAACTGAAAGTTATGTTCGAGCAGCAAGCAGAGCAAGAATTGTTTGACACGGTCAAAGCTTTTCATGCTTGCAAGCAGGAGGAAGGGCAATCGGTCAGTAGCTATGTCATGAAAATGAAAAGCTATCTAGATCAGATGGAGCAACTGGGATACCACATGCCTCAGATCCTTGGAGTGAGCATGATACTTACCTCACTATCGAAGGATTATGACCAATTTGTGCAGAACTACAACATGCACAGCATGGGGAAAACCATTGTCGAACTGCATAACATGCTAAAACTTGCAGAGAAAGGCATGCCCAAGAAGGCTCCACTTGTCCTAGCTATCAACCAAGGCAGAATTCAGAAAAAGAACAAGGGAAAACCGCAGGCACCTGACAAGGGACAAAGGAAAGGCAAGGCTAAGCTTGCTTACGCCCCCAAACCCAAAATCCCCCCACCTGCCAAAAAGGAGCACCCTGCCAAGGACACCCCCTGCCACCATTGTGGAGTGGTAGGGCACTGGAGGCGCAACTGTCACGCCTACCTGGAAGGGCTAAAGAAGAACAAAGCTAGCGTTGCTAGCACATCAGGTATCTTCACTATAGAACTTTATACTTTTCCTAACAAAACCTGGTGTCACACCTCGCCAAGGCGGAAACGCGCGGGTGTAACTTCATGGATATCATCACAACACCTGGTATCTACATAGAGAACAACTACATGCACATAAATAGAGCAATGTACAAACACAAAGTGTTGAAACAATACCCCAAAATAAAATAACCAAAACAAAACATAAATCCAGACATAGATGATAAACCACTTCCAATGCAACTAAGGTCTCGTCTATCCACATCCTTCTATCTTATCCTTAGAAAGCTCACCTGAAAATGATGCTTAAAACGTTAACATAATGTTGGTGAGATTCATAGGTTTAAGACTCATACACGCCAGGCAACCAAAATCACTGTGATTATAAAATATAGCTGGACAAATAATTATAGTTATCATATAAGCTACATATGTTCACATAGCAATATCACACATAAGGCAACCATCGGGCGGAACATGCCCACCGATCCAAATTCACAACATACCGGGCCGGAACGTGACCCCTGCTCCAAATAATGGGTAAACTAATACCCTTCGATCGGACCACACAGAAAAATAGTGAGTAGGGCTGCTACTCTCCAGTTAGGTCGTATGCACGAGCAACAGGGTAAGCACCCTCCCAATTGGACCACACAGAATCACACATCATATCATTACCGTTCACATATAGCGTAAATACGATAACATTAAAAGTCCGAGCTCTTTAACACACATACACACAATCACAGTAATTCAAATCATTTAAGACAAGCATCATTCCCATCCCAAGTTTAAAACAAGGTAAAAATATAGGACTATGAATTCACCTTAAACTCCGCAGCTTCCACAAAAACAACTCACAATCTATAGCACACAAAAATAGTCCATATTACACAAGGTCAAGCTAAAAGCTACAACCCATGTAATACACATATGATGGATGTCTAAGACTCATATGACCCACCATAGATCTCCTAGACACCATACTAACCACTACCATAACCTAACACTCACTAAATCCCTTGCACTTTTAAAATCAGAAAACGCAGAATTTTTGGGTACATTCGCCCACATGAAATCACGACAATTAAAGCTCAACAACTCACACCAAAAATTTACCATGGTCTCTCATAAGCATACAAGCTAATCCCAGAAGGCCATGGACCAATAACACACACAAGTACTCAAAAGAAAATCAAACTAGTCAACTACTCAAATTCGGATCTGAACGCACACCAAAAAGTTTTGATTAACATAAAATACTTCCACAAGTTTTTATCGCGAATCCTTTTTGTGGTAGTCTAGTATAACCTAATAATTAACTATTCCAGAAGTCTTAGTCAAAATACCACTTTTACAACCACATGAGACCCTCAAACCTTTACCCAAAATCTGTCCAGGTTTGACAGCTTTGACACCTTCACAAAGAAAAATCAAAAGACCGACTTCCCGACCTTGAAATCAATCGTGGCTGGACTTTTTGGAAAGCTCTTTCATTAAACTTCAATTTAGACCAAAAATTCGTGACTTAACTCCTAACTATCTGTTAATTACACTCACATCTTTATAGCACTACTTTTCTGTCCAAACCCTAACTCAATAACTAACATGTTTTACGCTCAATTCTCTTAACCAATCATCATACTATTATCATTAATTGATCCCAACATGTTTAATAACATTAATTTACAGAAGTTAACATAAACCCTAATCCATCATATAATTATTACATGAATTATATTAATTAATCAAACAATTGAACATAGGATTTAAAGATTTTACCTTGATTCTTGATTATAGCTTGCAAATTACAAACCCTAATTTTTTTCTTCTTCTTTTTCTCTCTTGGATTGACTAAAATTGCAGGAAAATAGTTTTGGGAACTTTGATTTTGTATTTATAATTATTTAGTGGATAATTACCTAACTTAGAGTTGTAATTGGGCTACAATTGGGTTTCCTTTTTCCCCTTTTTCTCTAAATGCCGAAATTTTACATATATATGTATATTTATTTTTATTTTCTTATTAAGTTTATTTATTACACTCAAAACCTCATACTTTTCATATTTTATAAACACCCGTAGTTAATCCTAACGTCTTACGCGATAAACCTCAATTTTTACAACAAACCGGAAAATTATCATTTTCAAAACAAAGTTTCCAAAAATAGATTTTCACTCTTTTATAAGCATAACACATAAAAACAAACTCCTCGTAACTTGCTAACGCTCAAATACTTGAACGAAGACTCGTTACGCAAAAACACAAAAACACCAAAACTACACAAGTCATTTCTACACCACAAAGGTGATCAAAATAAACTTTCCCAAATTCCAAACTTTCCAAATCACAATAAAAACCATTTACGCAAATGGATTTAGTGCTAAAACTCACCTATAACACACTTATATCACCTCAAACACCTAAGACACACCAAACAAACGTCAACCGAGTCAAGACTAACAGTCAAACTGACCTGCTAAAACCACGGTTGTTACATCATCCCCCACTTAGGGAAATCGCGTCCTGAGATTTCAACTACTATAGTCACCACTCACAACAGCAAAAGGGAATTTATGGATTTTTAAGCGGATAAATACCACACCATAAAATCACAGAGAAAGAATGGCAAAAATGTGAACCGACTAAATACTCAAATTCACACGATAGAAAAACATTTCGTCACTCCAACGATACACGCAAATAGATACACTCCCCGATCAATAACACCAATGATCAAAACGACTTCTCACAGGTAGGTACGATACCCTCGAACCAAATGAAAACCCGAATGATAACCGCCAGACACACTCACAAATAACAAATACCCATAAAACAAACATTTATGAATATCCTGCATCTAACTTCCACGATCTAAAATCCAACTACAAACGATCTACTTCACCAACCACATCAGCAAACAAATTTGGGTACTTAAATTTCATCTGATCCTCACGTTCCCAAGTAAACTCAAGACCACGCTTAGAATCCCAGCATACCTTTACCAACGCTATCTCACCACACTTCAAACCCTTAACATCTCGATCCATAATCTCACCAGGTTTCTCGACAAAACGAAGAGTCTTGTCAACCTTACATTCATCTAATGGCATATGCAGACTAGCATCCGCCAACCACTTCTTTCCATTAGATACGTGAAACGTATCATGCGCTCTACTTCACTCCTCAGGCAAACTCAACCGATATGTCTCAAATCCAATCCTTTCTGTAAATCTCAAATGGTCCTATATATCTCGGTGCTAGCTTGCCTTTCTTACCGAAACGCACAACACCCTTCCAAGGAGATACTTTTAACCTCACAATATCACCAACACCAAACTCTAAGGGCTTAAGGCAATAATCCACATAACTCTTTTGGCGATCTCTTGCTGCCTTAAGTCTTTCCTTAGACAGAAAACCTTATTCATAGTCTCTCGTTCTAGTTCAGGACCAATTAGTTGGCTTGTTCCAACCTTTGCCCACAGAACAGGAGACCTACATTACCTTCCATACAACTTTTCACACGACACATACTCAATACTAGAATGATAATTGTTGATATAGGAGAACCCAGCTAAGGGTAAATGTATACCCCGACTTCCTCCAAAATCAAACACACCCATGCTCTCAGCTCACCATACAACGCCTGATTTGTACGCTCACTTAGTCCATTCATTTAAGAACGATAAGTCGTACTCCTCTACATACGCGTTCTCAAGACTCTATAACACGTTTACCACTATCGCGAAGTAAATATTTCATCATGTATCTTGATGATCAACGCGACACCCCATGGTTCTTTACCAACTCACCGAGCAAAAAGTCTCACCAACTCCTCCATACACCTCTTGCTAAGGTAATAATACGTCTTATCCATTCTAGGATGTATCAAATACCTTGCATGATTGATGCCCTTACACTTCCTCTCAATGAAACCAATAGCTGGTCCGCAAAGTACATTCCTCCATCTTCGTTCCTTTCCATTTACTGGTCTAAACCAAGTAATCATTCTTTTTACATGTTCTCATCTTTGAACCTCTCTCTCTAGTCTGTCAGTATCATCCTCTTAACTCCGAACTGAATTATCAGAATCATTGCTCACAAACATCTAAGTTTCACTCGTTCACTCTCGCTCAGCGCTCTTACCATGATGTCCGCCCTTCCTTGACGGTGGCGAATCAGACAATCGTAGTCACTGATAAATTCCACACCCAACTTCTCTTCAACATATATTAACCTCTTGTCAAATATATGCTAAAGATTCTTATGATCTATGTAGATAACACTCACTGCTCCATACAATATCATCTCCAAGTTCTACTCCCTAACTTTAAATCGTGTATCACATAGTTCCTCATATGGATCTTCTACCTCCGCGATGCCCACGCAATCTATAGAAAGATAGAAATGAATCATCAATAGTACCTGCCAATCCTAAGGACAATCGTCTCTCAGATGGTGTCTCAGGTACTTTCCACGCTTCACTACTTTTATCTTACTAGTGTCCACGAACACTCGCTATCGTTGACCACCTTCCTGAAGAACGTACATCTTAAAACTACACTTCTCACTTGAACAACTTAGCAAACACCCTCTTCTTCTTCAATGACCAAATTGATAATCAAAATGACAATCTATCCTAAGTAAACGACGCGAACCATGAAACCGGTCGAACTAAAACGTATATCAACGAACTCAAAAGGGGTACGAATTACCGACTAACAAAGTAACGAACATCAAAATCAAAGCTAGAAAAAAAACACAATGAGAAATTTTCCCCCAATAAAAATAGACACGGATAAAATGTTCATGAACACCCATACAAAGAAAATATAAAATACACGTACCCATAAAACACCCACAATCGTATCTCAATGAAAGAAACACTCGATGGACCAAATACATAACAAGTTTGGTAAATGAGAACCATAGACAGTTCTTATTCCCGTACTCGACCTTCCCAAAAACAAATGAACAGTGTTTTTCACAAGACATATCTGAAACTTATACATTTTTTTTTAAAATATATATATAAACCATTTTATGTAAGACATCAACATAACCACTTTTTTTTCATACTTCATTTCCCATAAAAAAATATTAGTTTCCATCAAACGACCTTGAAATATCCAAAACGAATTTGTAAAATGCTATAAAGACTCTAACACAACCTCTTAATCGAACGCGAAAGACGTGGAGGAATCACGTAATCAAAATAATCATCAAACGAACTCATACCAATGAACACGCACGCAAATACATTGCAAACCAAGAGAAGAACGCAAAGACTCATTCGTACAACAATCAAACCAAAATCATATAAAAACACCGATACTAACAGGTCACAAAACATGTCATGAAATCCAATTGGTGTGTGTAAATGAGGGATCAAATATCCACACCAACTTGTCACGAACCAACAATACTTGAAGAATAGTTTAACATTCCTTAGAGAAATCAATACAAGGAATAACCAAGAAAATGAACCAGTATCCAAGAAAAATGAATTCGATTACACAACATCTATCACGACATCGAATAGAAAGAATATGGCATCTGTACCATCATGGTACGAATAGGAATGCCAACCAAAGAATTAGATATACAAACTGAGTGTCTAGCAAACGAATCAACTCAAATACCACAACATAAGTACCCACCGATAATTGAGGTATCAACATATGATAGGTACGATGGAATCTTACCACCTACACACCCCAACATATAACGACTGCCCAAACGGTTAAGAGAATACTTCTCTAACCATACAGCCATCACCAATCATGATATCACATACCATCTTCCACAACATATAACAACAAACATCAATCAATGCAATAATGGTCACAAGTCCACGTGTGTGATACCCTTATAATTATGTTCGCGACCGTAGTTATAAGCCTATTCCACACGCATACTTACTTCCAAAACCACACATATCAATGATAACGCACATATACCACATAATACCTAATACACCATGCAATCCATGTTATCATACTTGCAAGTCCACTTGTGTCGTGACGCATGTATAATTATGTTGGCCACCATAATTATCTATACCCCCTTTCATAAGTTTACTCCCTCCTATGACAACACATCATGCAAACAAACATGCAAACAAAAACAAAAGACGTCGCAAACAATCATCTCGCATGGAACAATTCCAATGATCATGTAAACTCTATAATCAAAATTACTTGGATAAGGTCGATCCAATATCCAAGAGTAATCACGCTCCAACATGGCCCTAGACTGCAAAAGACAATATACGAATTCCAAAACATAACACAAAACAAAAGACGTCGCATAATGGCTCAACTCCACTCTCGCACTTATCTCCCCACTCAGTTCAATTCAACTTACTACTTGCTGTGGACTCTAGATCCGAATCCACACCATTCCATCCTAACTCCCTTTCATCTTTACTCAACCACTCATTCATGTTTCCTACATGTTGAGGTAGTCGACAACATGCAAAACCATCTCTATTCTATTCTTCCAATTCCACATGATTCACAAGCGCATACAAATCACGAGGTTTAGACTAAACCACATCTCCTTCCTAGGTGAAGTGAGGACACTACCAAGGGTATTCGGTAATGGCTCCATCTCCAAAATTCATCATGGTTCCAAACCTCTCCACTTCTTCTCCTCCAACGTTTCCCATAAACATCCTCTCCTTGTCCGAACATAGATACATGCTATCGGAAACTCAGATTCTGCGGTTAGTCCGCTTCATCCTACCACCTCTCTCGCATCCGATAGCGACAATGGTAGTCCAACGAAGCATCTTACGCGCGGAAGTCGATATAATAAAGTCGATGTATACAATACTACGTATAGGGGATAGAATTGACGTCCGAAACTAAATAAAACATCTCATAAATATAGGAAAATAGACATATAAAATACTATAATTAGACATAGATCCTAAATGCAACTATATGAGGGACTCCTAAGTTATAGTCTAGGTTCAACCACCAAATTCTCTATAACCTGGCTCTGATACCAATCTGTCACACCTCGCCAAGGCGGAAACGCGCGGGTGTAACTTCATGGATATCATCACAACACCTAGTGTCTACATAGAGAACAACTACATGCACATAAATAGAGAAATGTACAAACACAAAGTGTTGTAACAATACCCCAAAATAAAATAACCAAAACAAAACATAAATCCAAACATAGATGATAAACCACTTCCAATGCAACTAAGGTCTCGTCTATCCACATCCTTCTATCTTATCCTTAGAAAGCTCACTTGAAAATGATGCTTAAAATGTCAACATAATATTTGTGAGATTCATAGGTTTAAGACTCATACACGCCAGGCAACCAAAATCACTGTGATTATAAAATATAGCTTGACAAATAATTATAGTTATCATATAAGCTACATATGTTCACATAGCAATATCACACATAAGGCAACCATCAGGCGGAACGTGCCCACCGATCCAAATTCACAACATATCGGGCCGGAACGTGACCCCCGCTCCAAATAATGGGTAAATTAATAACCTCCGATCAGACCACACAGAAAAATAGTGAGTAGGGCTGCTACTCTCCAATTAGGTCGTATGCACGAGCAACAGGGTAAGCACCCTCCCAATTGGACCACACAGAATCACACATCATATCATTACCGTTCACATATAGCATAAATACGATAACATTAAAAGTCCGAGCTCTTTAACACACATACACATAATCATAGTAATTCAAATCATTTAAGACAAGCATCATTCTCATCCCAAGTTTAAAACAAGGTAAAAATATAGGACTATGAACTCTCCTTAAACTCCGCAGCTTCCACAAAAACAACTCACAATCTATAGTACACAAAAATAATCCACATTACACAAGGTCAAGCTAAAAGCTACAACCCATGTAATACACATATGATGGATGTCTAAGACTCATATGACCCACCATGGATCTCCTAGACACCATACTAACCACTACCATAACCTAACACTCACTAAATCCCTTGCACTTTTAAAATCAGAAAATGCAGAATTTTTTGGTACATTCGCCCACATGAAATCACGACAATTAAAGCTCAAAAACTCACACCAAAAATTTAAACATGGTCTCTCATAAGCATACAAGCTAATCCCAGAAGGCCATGGACCAATAAAACACACAAGTACTTAAAAGAAAATTAAACTTGTCAACTACTCAAATTCGGATCTGAATGCACACCAAAAAGTTTTGATTAACATAAAATACTTCCACAAGTTTTTATCGCGAATCCTTTTCGTGGTAGTCTAATATAACCTAATACTTAACTATTCCAGAAGGCTTAGTCAAAATACCACTTTTACAACCACATGACACCCTCAAACTTTTACCCATAATCTGTCCCGGTTTGACAGATTTGACACCTTAACAAAGAAAAATCAAAAGACCGACTTCCCGACCTTGAAATCAATCGTGGCTGGACTTTTTGGAAAGATCTTTCATTAAACTTCAATTTAGACCAAAAATTCGTGACTTAACTCCTCACCATCTGTTAATTACACTCACATCTTTACAGCAATACTTTTCTGTCCAAACCCTAACTCAATAACTAACATGTTTTATGCTCAATTCTCTTAACCAATCATCATACTATTATCATTAATTGATCCCAACATGTTTAATAACATTAATTTACAAAAGTTAACACAAAACCTAATCCATCATATAATTATTACATGAATTATATTAATTAATCAAACAATTGAACATAGGATTTAAAGATTTTACCTTGATTCTTGATTATTGCTTCCAAATTACAAACCCTAATTTTTTTCTTCTTCTTTTTCTCTCTTGGATCGACTAAAATTGCAGGAAAATAGTTTTGGGAGCTTTGATTTTGTATTTATAATTATTTAGTGGATAATTACCTAACTTAGAGTTGTAATTGGGCTACAATTGGGTTTCCTTTTTCCCCCTTTTTCTCTAAATGCCGAAATTTTACATATATATGTATATTTATTTTTATTTTCTTATTAAATTTATTTATTACACTCAAAACCTCATACTTTTCATATTTTATAAACACCCGTAGCTAATCCTAACGTCTTACGCGATAAACCTCAGTTTTTACAACAAACCGGAAAATTACTATTTTCAAAACAAAGTTTCCAAAAATAGATTTTCACACTCTTTTATAAGCATAAAACATAAAACAAACTCCTCGTAACTTGCTAACGCTCAAATACTTGAATGAAGACTCATTACGCAAAAACACAAAAACGCCAAAACTACACAAGTCATTTCTACACCACAAAGGTGATCAAAATGAACTTTTCCCAAATTCCAAACTTTCCAAATCACAATAAAAACCATTTACGCAAAGGGATTTAGTGTTAAAACTCACCTATAACACACTTATATCACCTCAAACACCTAAGACACACCAAACAAATGTCAACCGAGTCAAGACTATCAATCAAACTGACCTGCTAAAACCACGGTTGTTACACCTGGGTATATGATACTGGTTGTGGTACTCACATTTGTAACAATGTGCAGGGGCTTAGGGGAAGTCGAAAACTGAAGCAAAGAGCTTTACATCTGTACGTTGGTAATGGCGATCGTGCAGCTGTGGAAGTAATTGGGAGCTTTGATCTTATCCTCCCAAATGGACTAGTTATTGTTTTAAATAATTGCCATTTTGCACCTACTATCACTAGAGGTGTTGTTTCACTTTCGCGTTTGAAAGATGATGGTTACATTCATACTTTTACGGATTTTGGTATTTCTGTTTCTAAGGATAATGTGTTTTATTTTAATGCTATTCCACGTGATGGCATTTTTGAAAAAATTGATATGCATGATCCTATTTCAAACAATAGTTCTATATATACTGTTAGCAATAAGAAATCCAAACATTATTTAGATTCCACTTTTTTATGGCATTGTCGTCTTTGCCATATAAACAAGAAACGCATTACGAAGCTACAAAATGATGGGCTTTTAGAGTCAACCGACAATGTGTCGTTTGATAAATGCAGTTCTTGCATATCTGGAAAGATGGCAAGAAAGCCTTTTTCCCATGTTGGAGAAAGAGCTAAAGATCTACTTGGACTCATTCATACTAATGTATGCGGCCCATTTAGAACAATGTCTATAGAAGGAGCTAACTACTTCATCACTTTTACTGATGATTTCAGTAGATATGGTTATGTTTACCTGATTAAACATAAACATCAAGCCTTTGAAACGTTTAAAGTCTTCCAAAATTAAGCAGAAAATCAGCTTGGCAAGACCATTAAGGCTCTTCGATCCGATCGAGGAGGTGAATATATGAGTCAAGAGTTTTTAGATCATCTAAAAAGGTGTGGGATAGTCTCAGAATTCACTCCTCCATATACACCACAACATAATGGTGTGTCTGAAAGGAGAAATTGAACCTTGCTAGACATGGTTCGATCTATGATGAGTCTAACAACGTTGCCAATGTCCTTTTAGGGTTATGCTCTAGAGTCTGCTGCTCGCATACTCAATATGGTTCCAACTAAGAAGGTTGATAAGACTCCATACGAAATATGGCATGGGAAATTCCCTAATCTGTCTTACTTGAAAGTCTGGGGTTATGAGGCTCTCGTTAAACGAGACATGCCAAACAAAATTGAGCCTAGAACTATCAAGTGTATCTTTGTAGGATACCCAAAGGAAACGATGGGTTACTATTTCTACTACCCAACCGAGAACAAAATATTTGTTGCTCGATATGCTGAGTTTTTTTACAACAGTCTCATCTCACAAGAAGCAAGTGGGAGCAAAGTAGACTTTGATGAACTTCAAAGCGAAGATGCGCAGCCTTCTAGTAACACTAGTGAACATCAAAATGAGACTGAGCATGAAAATGTTGAGCCTCTTCGAGATGTTGCTCCCATTCGTAGATCCGAAAGGATACCTCAAGCACCTGAACGATATGGTTTTTATATCGATGCTGAGGAACATGAGTTAGGGGATCATTGTGAACCCGCTAACTATCGAGAAGCTATATCGAGTCCTGAACGCGAGAAGTGGAACGAAGCTATGAATGTGGAAATGAAATCCATGAAAGACAATGATGTCTGGGTCGAGGTAGACCTACCTCCCAATGCTAAAACTATTGGGAGTAAATGGCTCTACAAGATAAAGACCGACGTGGATGGAAATGCACATACCTATAAAGCTCGTCTTGTAGCAAAAGGTTTCACTCAAATCTACTGAATTGACTATGAAGAAACCTTCTCGCCTGTTGCAGACATTAAAGCAATTAGGATTCTTATAGCCATAGCAGCGTATTATGACTATGAGATTTGGCAAATGGATGTCAATACTGCCTTCTTGAACGGCTACCTAAACGAGGACATTTATATGGTGCAACCCGAGGGCTTCGTCAATCCAAAGTATCCTGGCAAAGTATGCAAGCTTCAAAGATCCATTTATGGATTGAAGCAAGCATCTAGAAGCTGGAACAAGAGATTTGATGAGGAAATCAAGAAGATTGGTTTCACTCAAAATCTCGATGAGCCATGTGTATACATGAAACTAGTGGAAGTATAGTCGCATTCCTAATCTTATATGTCGATGACATATTACTCATTGGAAACAACATTCCAATGCTACAAGATGTAAAATCCTGGCTTGGAAAGTGTTTTGATATGAAAGATTTAGGAGAAGCATCGTACATACTTGGAGTCAAGATCTATCGAGATAGATCAAAGCGGTTAATCGGCTTGTGTCAAAGTGCATACATTGAAAAAATCCTGAAAAGATTTAGAATGTAAGATTCCAAATGTGGAAGTCTTCCAATGCAACCAAATACGGAATTGAGCAAGACTCAAGGACCCTCTACACTCGCCGAGGTGAAGAGGATGAAGGGAATCCCTTATGCTTCAGCTGTGGGATCCATCATGTATGCGGTTAGGTGCACTAGACCTGATGTAGCGTTCTCTCAGAACCTAACGAGTAGATTTCAACAGAATCCAAGAGAATGTCACTAGACTGCTGTTAAGAACATATTGAAGTATCTGCGGAATACTAAAGATATGTTTCTTGTTTATCGTGGTAATGTCAAACGTGAGCTCAGTGTTACTTGTTATACTGATGCAAGCTGGGAGACAGATCATGATGACATAAAATCCCAAACAGGATATATTTTCGTCATGAATGGAGGTGTTGTTGATTGGAAGAGTGCCAAACAAAGCATACTTGCGATGTCCTCTACAGAAGCTGAATATATAGCTGCTTCAGAAGCTGCAATGGAGGCAGTTTGGATACGGAAATTCATTTCTGGGCTTGGTGTTGTTCCCAGCAATGAACGACCTATGGATATGTACTGCGATAATTCCGGTGCCATTATTATAGCTAACGAACCAGGTGTTCTAAAGGGTGCCAAACACTTTCGTCGGAAAGTTCACTATATTCGAGAAGTTATCGAAAGTGGTGATATTCGTCTCCTCAAAGTTCACACAGGTGACAATTTAGCTGATCCTTTTACTAAACCAATGTCTTGTACCAAACATGTGGAGCATGCTAGGAACATTGGGCTGCGACCTGCTAATAGTCTCATATAAATCTGTTTTTAGTATTTTAAATAATTGGAATGTTGAACAGTTTATATCTTTAATGAATTGATGTAATGGTTATAGTCGTTTTCATTCATATCAACTGTATTCCATTTTTGCATGTTTAATCCATGAATAATTTAATTATTAAAAAATTGTCCATTGTCAGTTGACGATACGGGAGTATCATCGAATTAAGGCAAATGTGAGCGTGTTGGTGATTTATTTGCCAAACTCATATGTTGTTTCTTGTGATGAACATTGGACTGACCCAACCTTCGAGATTTCACTGCATGGATCGGCGTCAATAGTGAATCTCGCAAATGGTTATGTCTCTTATCCTTAGACTTGATATGCAAGTCGGTCTTGCATGTGTGGAATTTCATTCTTTGATATGGCTAAACGCTGTCCTGAATAAGGTAGTTATAAAAACCATTTTCAGGAGTGATTTGAAACACATGAATGACACGTGCAGTCAAAATAGGATTTGTTCCTCCACATGTCATGGAGTTAGATTAAGATGAATCTTAATTCACTTGGTAATTTTGTTCAATATCTAGATCGAGAAACAGAATAGTTGAACAAATGGAATGACTTTGATCCATGTCTAGTGTTTAACATAGTATCTGTAACAAAAGGAAGGATGACATATAAACCATTTAAAATGAGATGTTTGAGAAACTATCCTCACATATTTCTAGGGGCATTGGCGTGTTGCTAGATGCTAACCTTTGCTTGTATAATTACTTGATTATTATGACGTTGCAAGTGGGAGCTGTTGGAGTATGCTCGTGTCATAATAAATAATTATATGGCTAGATATATGTGAGCCTATGGGGTCACACACATATACACTTAGGTACCACTATATATGTCGTGTTTATTGTATCTACGATATATAAATAACCTTACGTAACTAGGAAACTATATCGGGCTTCTAATAAATAAGTAATGGACTCTATTTATTGGACTTGAAAAAAATATGGGAGGCCCATATTGGCCCATATGGTGGCCGGCCATTAGGGGATAAAAAAGGAGGAATTGGTGGTTTTATTTTTGGTCAAATAAATGAGGGATTATCTCCTCATAATTTGATAACTAATTCCATAATACTCTCCCCCCTTTCCCCCTCTATCCCACGGCAAAAACAAACACCATCTAGGGTTTGGTTTTTTTTTCTTGAACTCTTGCTTTAAATCTTGTTTATTCAAAGGCAATTGAGAGGTTATGGGGTTAAGGACTAGCATCAAAGGGGTAACCAAGGAGGTGTAGTGTGTTTCACACTTAGAGGTGATCAACCTTATTGATCATTTGGGTTTCTCATACAATTCGTGGGTATTGTTATTGGTGGTGATGAGGCGAAAAATGAACCACTTTTAGGGGGTCATTTAAGCCCGAAATTGAATTTATTTGATCAAATATTGCCCTAAATCGTTCCTTTTGTGATTTTAGGTACTTTGGGAGAGAAATCTGGAAAAGGAAGCAATTCGGACATTTTTGGAGCATAAAAGTGAAGAAAACGCCAAAGTCTTAATTTTCCTTGCTGAGAACAGTAAGTGACGGCGTCAAGAAGAAAATCCTGACGGCGTCAAGAGTAATTTTCATGATGGCCCAGTAGAGAATTGAAGGCGTCACAAGGAAGAGCGTCAAGAGTAAAATACGTGATGGCCTGGAAAAAGCTATAACGTGACGGCGTCAGAAGTAGATCAAGGCAGTCCGAGAAGTATTTTGGCGGAGAGATGACGGCGTCACCAATTTGGTCTTGATGCCATCAGCCTCAATTTCCTATATATAGTTTTCTAATTTTCATTCATAAAAAGGGAGAAGTTTTGGAGAAACTCTAAGTCCGAACTTAGTACGAATTTTACAGGTTTTTCAAGGGTTTTCAGCCCTTGAACCCTTTCATGTGTAATTGAGATAAGTATTCTTTTAATTCAATCAATATGTCTATATGTTGGTTGTCTATATCTTGTTCTTGTCTTAATTTCATCATGCTAGGCTAGATCTATCTTGTGTTTGCTTAGATCTAATGAAACCTAGATGTTAATTATGTGTTGATTACTTGTTTATGGTTGTATTGGATGAATGATTTCGATGTTAGGCTTAAGAAAACTGGCAGATCTCCAAATGGTAACATGCTTGAACGTCTTAGTAAACATGAACTGACGTGCACTAGGTTTTATTGGTTGTATTTAATGCATGAGTAAATTCTAATGATCCCATGTTAGGAGCTTCTTAGCTGGCTCGACATAGCAGTGAAGTAGGCACTCATAGGATTGGGGAATTAAGTTCGCCACCCCATGAATGGTATTAAGGAATACAATCCGTCATCCACGCAACTATAACAAGTAATTAACGTGTAAAAGATATCTAGGGAGTAGTGAAATCTAAGTAAACACAACTTCTCCACTTATTGCTCACAACCTTAGTTAATTTAGTTTATTTTCATTTCTAGTATTTTATTTTGATTGCATCTTTAGTATTGGGTTAGTTGACTAGCAACTAATTCCGCCCAAATCCTTAAAACCCGAGATTTTTACTTGCTTTCTAAAAAAATATAAAAATACAAAAATAATCATCCTTCATCTTTAGAACTAGTATTTAGGTTTTCTAATCCTAGAGACACTATTCCTAGCTGAACGATCAATCCCCCGGTACTTGTCACTATACTATACTACAACGATCAGGTACACTGCCTGGTGGGGGTTGTAAGCTTCTCAAGATCCCTTGAGAGGTAAAGCCTGGTGCGATTCCCACGTATCAAGTTTTTGGCGCCACAGCCCGGGGAATAGTTATTGTCTAGGTTAGAATCTCTTTTTATTAGGTCTACTTGCTAGATTCCTTTCTAGTAAGATTTTAGTTTTATTTTTAGGTTTTCTTTAGTCTATCGTATTTCTTTGTGTTTTTGTTTGTAACTCTTCACCACCCGACATCATGGACGATGGGAACATCTTTGAACCCGTCATCCCACCACAATAAAACCCACCACTAGAACCTCTTAGGCCCCGAACCTTAGGAGAGTATTCCCGACCTAGCCACCAAGGCTACCGAAATACCATTGAGCTCACCGGAGCCAATGTGACCCCCTTGCGATCCGACACCATCCGGTTGGTGCAAAGCGGATGTGCATTCCATGGACTTCGTTCCGAAGATCCAAACCAACATCTTAAGGACTTCCTTAAAATCGTAGATTCCATAGACCTAGATGTTGAAACTAGAGAGACAACCCGATTACGCCTATTCCAATTCTCTCTACGGGATCAAGCTAGTCAATGGCTTGAACGTTTACCCACGGGATCCATCACCACATGGGATGATCTCACCACTCGCTTCCTTACTCAATTCTTCCCACCGGGGAAGACTGCAATGCTTCGAAATGACATTTTGAATTTTGAACAACATCAGGGTGAAACTTTCTACGAGGCATGGGCTCATTTTAAGGATCTCCTCCATAAGGTCCCTCATCATGGTATAAACCTTTGGTTATTAGTTCAGATTTTCTACGACCATGTTGACTATCACACTAAACGCACAATCGATAGGGCCGCGGGAGGTAAACTGCGTGATAAGAACGCCGAGGAGTCCTGGGAAATTATTGAGGAGCTCGCCGCCGATAATCAAGAGATGTTGGAGTTTAATCATACAATAAAAGCGGCCATCAATGCAGTCTCAACATCGGGAGGAACCACCGAAATCCCCGATGAACTCCTATGAAAACTCGAGGCAAAAGTTGATTATTTTGAGGAACGGCAAAGGAGACCTTTAAGTCCTAGGCGGGCTACTGTCAATTCTGTCTCGAAACTGACTGCAACACCATTATCAGAGTCACCCTCTAGAGAAAATATTGGGACTTTTCAAAACTATGCCCCACCTTGTTCCCCTCCTGAGGAGCTTAGCTCGGAGTTTGAAGCTAGGATGAGAGAATATATGGCAACTCACTCAGATCGACTTGCTAGGTTCGAGGAAGCAGTTTATAAGAAAAAAGAGGAGATGCAGGAGAAAATGAATGAGATGATGAATCTATTAGAGGAGTATGCCAAACAGAGAACCCCCGAAAGAATGCTACTAAGGAAAGAAAGCGCCACCCCCACTACCCAATTTATTAATTCCATCACAATTGTCCACAAGGATGACGAGAAGGTAAGAGCCTCTACTAAACAGACCTTAAATAAGCCACCAAAATCCCAACCCTTGAGTCACTACCTGAAACATGATATAAACGAAAACACCATAACAAATTGGATTAGGGGTGACGGGCGTAACCAACCTTCCAAACAGGGTTCTGAGAAAGAGGAAAAGGTAAAAGATGAGTATGATACGTTACATGGGGGGTCGATATTCGAGAGGCTATAGGTACAAAAAGTGGCTACTAAGCAGATAGCGTGTAGGAATTTTGAGATACCAACTAGCATCGAGGATTTGAAATATCTTAGTGCTTTCGCCGACCAAGGATTGGAAGTAAATCTTATGCCCCTAACTATTTACATCCAACTAACGTAAAAAATGCCAGCCCCTACTCGTGTTAGGTTGTCCCTCGCTGGACACTCGTACGTATACCCCCTAGGAGTCGCAGAAGATGCATTAGTTAATGTCGCAAGATTCATGTACCCCGTTGATTTTATGATCATCGATGATAAAGGAGATGGATGCATGCCAATAATCCTTGGGGTACCATTCCTTGCCACCGCTAGGGCTGTCGTTAAGTATGAAGGCAGGAAAATTGAGCTTAAATCTGGAAAAAGAAAGATTAGCTTCCCCATGACTCCGCGAAGTGGGCATGAGAATTTTGTGGAAAACTAAAAGGGGGGTTGAATAGTTTTACGTCTTTTTAATTCGTTATAAAATTAGTTTTAGAGTTTTGCTTAGCTTTTAAAAACTTAGATTCGATAATATGTGATCTCAAGTCTTGTACAATATAAACAATTAATACTACACAATATATTACAATGATAAGTAATGAAATAAGTAAGAGATGGAAAGATCGAACCGCGAGACAAGAGATTTATAGTGGTTCGGCTGCAAGGACACCTTCCTTGCCCTACTCCACTCCCCGAGCACCTAACTCGAGAGTTTTCTTCACTATATCAACAAGTTCCCTTATGGCGGAGAAAACCGTACACACCAATTTACACACCACTTTTCACACCACAACTTCGTCACACCTAAGTCACAACTTCTACACAACTTCTTCAAATCAATCTACTTCACAACTAACTACTCCACACCTATCTTCTTCACACCAATCTAGTACCTAGCTTTTCTTCTTCACACCAAGCTACTAACTAATCACACAGTCTATATCTAACACAACTATCTACAATCAAATATTCACAACAATCTTCACAAAGAATAATGTAAATGATCTTTGATGATGCACCAACAACTTGGATGTGGAGATCACAACAAGTTGTAATACTTCTTGTCTTGAGGGATAGAAGTATTCTTCTCTTGCACTTGAGAGGATGAAGGTTGGATCACTTTGAAACAAAGAATTATACACTTATGATCAAAGGATAAAAGAATGGAGATTTAGATCTAGATCAGAAAGTTTAGAAGTGCAAAAGGTGAGGAAAAAATCCAGGGTTAAGGTGGTATTTATAGGCAGAAGATTCTGACAGAGGAGCGTGGCCGGTCCCCTTAAATCAAGGCCGGTCCCCTTAATTTTAAGGGGACCGCCCCTTATAATTAAGGGGGCCGCCCAGCTGAAACGGCCAGAATCTTTGTCTTTTAGTGGGGAAAGTTTATTTGGTGAAAAACTAACTGATTTTGGTTAAAAATTTGAATTCATATATTTAGTATGAATAAAACATTTTTCTTTATTACCAAAAGTGTTT
This sequence comes from Artemisia argyi, assembly GCA_030686995.1. NCBI lineage: Eukaryota > Viridiplantae > Streptophyta > Magnoliopsida > Asterales > Asteraceae > Artemisia > Artemisia argyi. The sequence goes on from CM060676.1 coordinate 21,812,339, forward strand.
TTCAAAAATATATAATATGTTTATATAATTAAATAAACTTTGCATTAGTTAATTAAATACCCCTTTGATCATAAATTGCACTAAACACTTTGATTATTCATACCTTAAGTGATTTGGATGTAAAGAGAAATATTAATCACTAAATACTTGTTTACGTCACAAGTTTTAGTTCTATGAGTTTATATTTTGTGATAATTAAAACATAGAAATATTGATTACATGTTAATAATGTTTTTAGGCATTATTTATGTCAACAATCTCCCCCTTTTTGATTATTACAAAACCTTAAACTCAATATATCTAAAACTTGTTTTTTAGACAAGTATTATAGAGTTTACATTTCTCTTCTCCCCCTTTTTGTAAAATTAAAAAGGTTAAGCCGAGTAAGGTTCGCGAGGGAAGTTTAAACGGGGTAGAATGCTCCCCCTTGATGTATGCTCCCCCTCATTTGAGAGCACCAAGGGAACGAGCTATGGAGATCTTTGCTACAAAAATATTTGAAGAGAGCAAGATACACATATACGTAAGGCAACAATTATGCAACTAAACATAGATTAATTCAAGCATTATAGAAATGATTACAACATTTAATATGCTTAGGGCATATTAATCATAATAAAACAAATGAAAAGACATAGTCCTATATTGCCTAGAAAGAGCACTTGGACTTGCTTGCAACTCATGGTTGATTGTTTTATTTGCTTGAAGGATAGCATAAGCATAAAGCTTAGTTGTTAGATGGAGAGGGATATGGAGTAAGGTATGGAGCGGAAGAGGTGGCCCTTACGATATTGTATCGTGTTAGGGGTGGAATGGGATGAGGTCGAGTGAGGAGATATTCAATCCAAGAAATATCTTCACTCAAGTAAAGGATTTGTTTTTGGAGAAAGATGCAACAAGGGCAATAGTGAGTGTGGTTTGTAACTTGATCCAAGTTGAGAGAGTGAGGAAGGCAATTGTTATAGGGTGATGATGGAGGTTGCCCTTTGTTGCGTTGTGCAAGATGCATGGCATTGAGATCACTAAGGTCATGGATTTGTGATATTTCATCACGGAACTTTTGCTTTTCCGTGGTAATGTGGAGAAAGTCATTGTGTTTATATGGATGAATTGGGTTTGTGTAGTTGGAGTTGTAGTGGGATGGTTGATCAACCTTGTATGGATCATTACAAGGGATTTGAGGATGAGGTGAGTGATTTGGCATGAAGGAAGATGTTTGGCCAATGTTGTATGGTTTGTAAGTACGATCAAATGAATGTCCTTGTGAGTGTGGTGGAAAGTTTGGGAAGTAAGTGGTTGGTGGTGTTGAATGACTTCCAACTTCACTTGTTATGATGGATTTGTTTCGAGGGCTTTTTCTTCGCCAAACGGGTTTTCCCTCATTCTTGCAAGCCTTGAGGCTTTTGGTTTGGGTTTGTTTGGAGAAGCCATGAAGGGATGAGTAAAGAGTTTTGAGGATTGGGGTTATTTATAGTGTAAGATTTGTGTGTTTATGGATGGATAAAGTTTGTTTGGGAGATTAGGACAAATTGTGTTGGTGAAGATTGGGAAATGTAGGTTGAAATGGGCTAAAAAGCAGAAAAGATTCTGTAAACCCGACCATCAGATGGCCGGTCCCCTTAATTAGGGGGCGGTCCCCTTAATGATTAAGGGGGCCGCCTTACAAAATTAAGGGGGCCGCCCATCTGGTGATTTCCAGGTTGCCAGAATTGGGATTTTGGCAGAAAATTTGCAGAAAGGTTATGTGTTTGGATTAGAATTCAAGCAAGTTCAATTCTCTTAGGCAATATAGAGTCTAATCTAATCAAGATATAGCATGCATGCAAAAACACATAGGCAAAAGAGCAAATAATCAACACATAATAAGCAATAGGAGGTAAGTAAAGGCAAGCACACTTAAGCTTCCTAAGGAACCTATCTTAGATTAAAGGCAAAGGCAATTAGTGAGTGAAAAACTAGTGATGGATCAAGATGACACCATTATTAGTGAATTTGTCCTAGTGAGTGTCTATATGCAACAAATGTGGAGTTGTGATTGTTTCGACTCCTAGAAGCAAAAAGAAATAACGATCCTAAGAAACAATCCAAATGATCTCCTTGATTCAATTTTTGCTCGATCATGAATGTCAAAGACATATATTAGATTATATACCTTGACAATTTATGTGAGAGTTTATGCATGATTTTAAAATACAATGTTTTTTTTTTTTTTTTGAATTAGTCAACAATGCAAGGAAAATGATCTTCATGTGATTCCTAGATTGTGAGAATAATTTTTAGAGAAAATTGATTGAGTTTTACTAAAAAAAATTTATGCAAAGAAAATAAATCTTCTCAATCTTTAGTTTTGTGCGAAATAGATTCCTAGACTCAGAAAAGGTGGAATGGAAGAAAAATAAATTTCATGCAAGTATAAATTTGAATTAATTCAATGTAATTTAGTCAACTTGTTCCATCATTCCTAATCCTAAACGCAAGTGGTTGAATAATTCACGCTTAAGGGGTTTTGTGAATATATCCGCAATGTTGTCTTCCGATGCAACCTTTTCTATAGATATATTTCCTTTTTGTACATTATCCCTAAGAAAATGGTGACGTATTTCTATGTGTTTAGTCCTAGAGTGTTGCACCAGATTTTTACTTAAATCTATCGCGCCTTTGTTATCGCACATAATGGGGACGTTTTCTAACCTAACGCCATAGTCTACGAGAGCTTGTTTCATCCATAGTGCATATTGACATGCCTTTCCGGTGCTTACATATTCGGCTTTGGTGGTAGAAATAGCAAGAGCGGTTTGCTTCTTCGAAAACCAAGACGTTAGACAACATCCCATAAACGTGCAAATACCGCTAGTACTCTTTCTATCTACGTAGTCTCCCGTATGATCCGAATCCGCATAGACAATGGTTTCTATGCCGGATTGCTTAGGATACCATAATCTTAAGTGTATAGTGCCTTTAACGTATCGGAAGATACGCTTAACCGCTTCTAGGTGAGAGGTTTTGGGATCCTCTTGAAAACGGGCACAAAGGCAGACACTAAACATGATATCGGGTCTACTTGCCGTCAAGTATAGTAAACTACCTATCATTCCTCTATACTTGGTGTTATCTACGGACTCACCTTCATCGTCCTTTGTGAGCTTTACCTCCGTAGACATGGGAGTTTTGATGAGTGCTTAAACACTCATCCTTTTTAGGCTTTATTTCAGACCAAAAATACCGAATACTAACCAAAAATGCCAAGAGAATGCATGTTTTTGTATTTTTGTATGTGCAGGTACGGATATGAGAAAAATGAACAAAAACGATGCAAAACCGACAAAAACGAGCACGAGAATGGAAAAAGGTCAAAAGCCGAAGCCGGGGAAGCAAAATAATAATAGAAAGCTCAAAAGTTTCATAAGTGGTCCCCTATGATTCAGAAGTTTACAACATAAGTCCTTGAAGAAGTTTTGATAAAATACAGTTTTGGTCCCTGAGCTTTGAGTTTGTACAATATTGGTCCTTGTCATTTTATCTTAAAATCCTTACAAAACTTGGTCCAAACAATATAGCCTAGTCTATTACTACCTAAGCCCATCAACACAAGCCCATTCCTTAAACTAATTTACCCGGCCTGCTATATCTATACCCGGTCAAAACACAACACTAAAACCGGTCAACGCCAAATCAAAATAAAACCAACCAAATAAAACCCCGCCCCAAAGTTTACCCCCAATTCACATAATACCCAGTTTTTACTGTTCAACGAAGAACCCTAGTTCCCCATCCTCAAAATTACCTCGTACCAATTAATTACCTCATCATGTATTCTTCTAGAAGGGTCAGGGAATGTCAGAGGTGCACACGTGGACCAATAAGAGAGCACACGGAGGATTCACAATCACATCACACTCAATCCAAGGGCTGTGGTAATAGATTGCTATCTGGGGATTGATCAAGGGCTGAGATAGACTCAAAGAAACACACCCTTCACGCGGATTGATGACTTGGCAGTTTCAACAAATCACCTCAGCTCAGCTATATAAACCCCCATCCTCACTCATGTACATTTGTCCAATTTTTCATGTATTTAGGAAGATTTTGACCATTTTAATTTTATTGTCATTTAAATTTCAGCACTTTAATTTAGTTTTGTTGTAATTTTCCATTCCAAAACAGTGTACTCAAGTTTCATTTTAAAATAAATCTTATTTTCCGTTAAATCTCTTGCAATTTAATTTTTGGTAGTTAGTTACTTTAAATTCTGTTTTAAGCTTCAAATTATTCATTCAGTTTAGTTTGTGTGGTGAAATTATTTGTTGTTACTGCTTGCAATTATTCAAAAGTTTTTAGTCAACCAAAGTCAGAATATGATCATTCAATAAGCTGAGTACAAGCAGTAGAGTTAGGCATCCATTTGGAGCTTTTGGCCTGTCTTAAAGACAGGCTGTGAGGGATTGCACCTCTCTGTTTGGCTGAGAGGTGATTGGTGAGTTTTCGTTTTTAGTTTCATAGTTTAATTTTGCATCTTATAGATTAGTAGTGTAGATCTTATAATAGTTGCTTGTTCCTGTTTACTATTTGTTTCTTGCATCATATTTAGTTAGTAGCTACATCAGTTTGTCGTGTCATCTTTGTTTTGGATTATTTTGGTGGTTACTGTTTCATCTATCTAGGTTTGTGGATCTGTTGTTTCTGTTCAGTTTTACATCTGAGATCTGTGTTTAGTCTTAGTTTAGTGTTGTTGAATCATTTTAGGTACTGAGGTTGAGCTTAGGTTTGAGTTGGAACAGATTTTAGTAGCTCATATAAGTAAGACAGATAGTTATGGGGTGTTTGGATTGAATTGGTTTGCTGAAGTATTGGTTGATAGTTTAGGAATTTCTAGTATTTCGTAGTAGGATATTAGTGTCTTTGGACTGCTTGGGTCATTTTTCAAATTTGAAGATTGATTTCAGATTAGTATAGATTATCTATAGGATTTGCATCATTGTTTTAATTGTACTGATTGATCAGCTTAGCTTGCATTTTGTTGAGGATATTAGTGTTAGATATCATTAGGTGCATTTACACATTAATTTCAGTCTTACAAATGGAATTGGTGACTCTTTTGGTCAAAACTTGAACTCGTCCATTTTTCAATCAACCATATCTGCACAACTTTTAGTACACAGCCTCATCCAAGGATTTTTAGAACCATTTTTTAGCTCATATACTTATTGCAAATCCATAAACAGTTGTGTTGCATTAAAATAGGTAGCATATCTGCATTTTTCATCAGATTTTACATGCTTAGCTTTTAGTTATATAGCGTAAATTTTAGCTTAAATTGCCTTTGTAGCCTGCTATTTTCCCCTGCTCCCACACCAATTGTTCTCAGGTGAATTAAAGTGATCTATTGAGCTTAACTTTTAAGGATTTTAGTGAATTTAGATAGTTCATAGTATAGAATTTAAGGTTTAGCCTTTAGGTTTCAATCATTTGCTTATTAAGTGCTTATATTTCAGCTGAGAATAGGGGTGTTTAGATCCATTTTCTGTTTTCAATTTGAAGCCTGCATTGGTGTTTGGGTGATCATATTCTGAGATTCAGTGCTTATTTGAGTTCTATTTTACCCCTAGTTACTATTTCCATTTGGCCTTTGCCTTTTAATTAATTTGAGTGCTTATTGCTTATTCCATTTTTAAAGCTTATTGAACCTGTTTGATTCATATCTAAGTTTCTGAGTACTTTTTGGCTTAATTACTGTTCCATCAAGCTTCTTAAAGTCATAAAGTCAACTGGTCAAAGTTTGGGTCAAATTTGGTCAAAGTGCTTATAAATAAGCACTTCACCATAAGCAGTTTCAAGCTTTTCAGCACTTTTCTAGCTTATTTTTCTTTCAAAATTTTTTCTCAAGCTCATTTTAATATTTTAGAATTTCTGTAATTTTTTCAAATTTTTCTAAGTCCATTTACTATTTTTCTTATTTTATTTTCAATTTTAATCATTTTTAATTACTTTTTAGTTACTGAAAAATACAAAAAAAATCAGAAAAACCCCAAAAAAATCCAAAAAAATATTAGAAAATTATTTTTAGTTATTTTAGAATTTTAGAAATTTATTTTGCATTTTTCCCATTTATTTTGAATTTATTTTGAATTTTTAATTAGTTTTAATACTTTTTAATTTCCAAAAATTTCATAAAAAGCCAAAAAAATTAGTTTTTAGTTTTAAAATTACTTTTTAGTTATTTTATAATTTTCAAAATTTAATTTTTATTTTTCTCACTTAATTTGTATTTTCTTTTAATTTTTAATTAGTTAATTAGTTTTTAATTCATAAAAAATAAATAAAAAGTCAAAAAAATATTTTTTCTTTTTCTCAAAATTTTCTTTTATCATTTTTGATTTTTGAAAATTATTTCCAAGTTCGTAGGAGTCGTGTAGCTTAAAAGTCGCGTTTTATTTCGTACGTTGATGTTTATTTTACGTTTAAGTTTACGTTTTCGATTCTACGTTACGTTTTAAATTTGTTTAATTGAATTACGTGTTTAGTTGATTATTTGTGCTTCATTTACTATTTCATTAGTATAATCTCATCAAAATCACTTTTTACCGTTTTCACGACACGTTTCACGATTCGGGAATTCGAAATTCCATTCACACCTTCGTTGGGAGAACGACCCGGGGAAATACTTTCCTAACCATTTTCTTCGGTTATAAACTATACTATCAAAACGAAAATATCAAGTTTTCATGGGTTTTGAGTCTTCTAGGCCAAATTTCTTAAGCATTTCCTTAATGTACTTAGATTGGTTAAAGAATATTCCATCTTCTATTTGTTTTATTTGTAATCCTAGGAAGAAGTTAAGTTCACCCATCATACTCATCTCAAACTCATCATGCATGATTTTGGCAAATTCATCACACATGTCTTGACAAGTCGATCCAAATATAATGTCGTCAACATATATTTGGACAATGATGAGATTTGGGTCTTTCCTTTTAGTGAAAAGAGTGTTATCTACCATTCCCATGGAATAATCATGTTTAATAAGAAAAGCTTTTAATCGATCATACCAAGCTTTGGGAGCTTGTTTGAGTCCATACAAAGCTTTCTTTAACTTATAAACATAATCAGGTTTTGCGAAGTCAATGAATCCTGGAGGTTGTGCCACATATACCTCCTCATTGATAAAACCGTTAAGGAATGCACTTTTCCCATCCATTTGGAGTAACTTAAAATCTAGGGCGCAAGCATAGGCAAGTAATATCCTAATCGATTCTAGTCTAGCTACGGGGGCATAAGTTTCGTCATAATCAATTCCTTCTTGTTGATTATAACCTTGGGCAACTAACCTAGCTTTATTCCTAGTAACTATTCCATTCTCGTCTAACTTATTCCTATATACCCATTTGGTTCCTATGATGGTCATATCCTTTGGATTTGGGACTAATTCCCAAACATCATTCGCTTTAAATTGATTTAATTCTTCTTGCATAGCTATAACCCAACTTTCATCCTTTAAAGCCTCGCTAATATTCTTAGGTTCTATTGCTGAGAGGAAACAAAAGGAATTGTTTTTATCTTGGGCTTGTGACCTAAGGGTTCTTTGGTTAAGATGTCCTATTATATTATCTAATGGATGTGATCTAGATTCTTTAATATTAACAGTTTCGTTATTTTCTAAGTGAATGTCTTCATTATCATTTCCTATGGGTTTTGTTTTACTAACCTCAATAGCTTCATCTTCAACTAAATCATCATCTTCTAAAGGTAATGTTTTAGGAGGTGGTGGTGTTTCATCAAATGTTACATTTAGTGATTCCTCTACTTTCATGGTGTGTTTGTTAAGTATTATATATGCTTTGCTAATTTGTGAGTATCCTAAAAATATTCCTTCATATGATTTTGGATCAAACTTAGTGAGATAGTCCTTAGTGTTTAAAATATAGCATTTACTTCCAAATACCTTAAAGTAGCTTAAGTTTGGTTTTCTACCTCTTAATAACTCATAAGGAGTTTTTCCTAGAATTCTTCTAATTGATACCCTATTTAAAATATAAGTTGATGTATCTACGGCGTGACACCAAAATTTTTGTGAGATGGATTGTTCATTTAACATAGTTCTACTCATTTCTTGTAGTGACCTATTTTTTCTTTCTACTACGCCATTTGATTGGGGAGTACGAGGAGCGGAGAAATTGTGAGATATTCCATTTAACTCGCAATATTTTCCGAATTGTACTTCGTTATCAAATTCCCTACCATGGTCCGTCCTAATGGCAACTATTGAGCATCCTAATTTATTTTGAATCATTTTACTAAATATTTTGAATTTTTCAAAGGCTTTGGTTTTGTCACTTAAAAACCTAGTCCACGCGTATCGTGAGTAGTCATCTACTATCACTAAGGTATATTTGTTTCCTCCATAGCTCCGCACAGCGGATGGACCAAAAAGATCCATATGTAATAATTCTAGGCATCTAGTAGTGGATACTATATTCTTGGCTTTGTGACTAGCATGAGCTTGTTTTCCAATTTTACATGCATCACAAAAATGCTTGTCATATTTTAGATTAGGCAAATTTCTAACTAATTCCTTAGAGGCCAAAGATTGTATTTGTTGCATGTTAGCATGTCCTAATCTCCTATGCCATAGTGTAGAGTTTTCATCTAGGGTCGTTAGGCATATCCTATCCTCAGGTTTGTTTCCTAGTTTCATAACATATATGCCACCTTTTCTAATTCCTCTACCTATAATTTTTCCATTCTTAACTATTTCGCTATCATCTTTGGTAAATGTGACTCTACATTTATTATCACATATTTGTCCTACACTAAGCAAGTTATATGTTAATTTATCTACATGCTCTACATTTTCAATAGTAAGTGAGTCTTGAGAGATCGTACCTTTGCCAATGATTTTTCCACGTAAGTCACTACCGAAAATAACGTTACCTCCATTGTATGCCTTGTATGTAGAGAATAGATTGCGATTCCCCGTCATGTGCCTCGAACATCCGCTATCTTTGATCCATTCGTCAGGTTCCAAGTCAATTCCTAAACATATTTCGTCGGTTTCTTTTGCCATAAAACACTTTTCGTCTCTTGGCTTTTCAACTTCTTCTTTGTCACTATCACTCCATGTTCCACTAACAAAAGCACCTTGACTTTCATAACCCGGTGGCTTTAGACATTCGCCAATGAGATGATTTGGACTTCCACATCTAAAGCACTTTCTTTTCCCGTAGTTGTCACTTCTATTCCTTTGGAATGCTTTTCTTTCGTCTCGTGATGATCTAGTGAATCTTCCTCGTCTCTTGAAGAACTTCTTGAATTCTCTTACGGCCATTACATATTCTTCGTCTTCACTTTCGTCACTTGAATCATCATCATCACTAGGTTCCTTTTTGGCTTTTGGAGCAATGGATTTGGTTTGTTCTTTCTTGACTTTGACCGTTTCCGAATCTCTTCTTATGATTTCTTCATGAACCTTCAAGTTGCCAATTAGTTCATCTAGTGATAACGTCATCAAGTTCTTTGATTCTTCGATTGTCGTGACCTTAGCTCGCCATTTTGGATGCAATGCCCTAAGAAATTTCCTAACACAATTTTTACTAGAAAATGTCTCATCAAGTGCTTTTAAACTTGTGATGATAGTGTTAAACTTAGCAAAAGCATTATCAATTGATTCCTCTTCCAGAATCGTAAATTGTTCATATTGTTGTACAAGAAGATTTATTTTAATATCTTTGACTTGGCTATTACCTTGGTGAGTAATTAGTAAAGAATCCCAAATTTCTTTGGCGGTTTTACACATAAAAATTCTTTCATATTCTTTGCGTGGTAACGCATAATAAATTACCATTTTAGCCTCATTATTTTTTGCTAATTTCTTTTTCAAATTATCATTTTGTTCTTCAAAAGATACAATTTCATTCATTTTAGTTTCAACATTATATTGAATAGGAGGAAAATCACCAAAGGTAATAATATGCCAAAGATCAAGATCTTTTGATTTCACATACGTTTCGAATCTATTTTTCTAATATAAAAATCCATCACTTTCAAATAGTGGTGGTCGTTGCATAGATTGCCCTTCTAAATATTTTTCAGATTCCATAGATCGTTACAAGTTTTAAAATACAATATATTTTAAAAATCTTGCTAGACGTGGCTCTTGATACCAATTGTGAAAAACTAGAAGGGGGGTTGAATAGTTTTATGTCTTTTTAATTCGTTATAAAATTAGTTTTAGAGTTTTGCTTAGCTTTTAAAAACTTAGATTCGATAATATGTGATCTCAAGTCTTGTACAATATAAACAATTAATACTACACAATATATTACAATGATAAGTAATGAAATAAGTAAGAGATGGAAAGATCGAACCGCGAGACAAGAGATTTATAGTGGTTCGGCTGCAAGGACACCTTCCTTGCCCTACTCCACTCCCTGAGCACCTAACTCGAGAGTTTTCTTCACTATATCAACAAGTTCCCTTATGGCGGAGAAAACCGTACACACCACTTTTCACACCACAACTTCGTCACACCTAAGTCACAACTTCTTCAAATCAATCTACTTCACAACTAACTACTCCACACCTATCTTCTTCACACCAATCTAGTACCTAGCTTTTCTTCTTCACACCAAGCTACTAACTAATCACACAATCTATATCTAACACAACTATCTACAATCAAATATTCACAACAATCTTCACAAAGAATAATGTAAATGATCTTTGATGATGCACCAACAACTTGGATGTGAAGATCACAACAAGTTGTAATACTTCTTTTCATGAGGGATAGAAGTATTCTTCTCTTGCACTTGAGAGGATGAAGGTTGGATCACTTTGAAACAAAGAATTATACACTTATGATCAAAGGATAAAAGAATGGAGATTTGGATCTAGATCAGAAAGTTTAGAAGTGCAAAAGGTGAGGAAAAAATCCAGGGTTAAGGTGGTATTTATAGGCAGAAGATTCTGACAGAGGAGCGTAGCCGGTCCCCTTAATTTTAAGGGGACCGCCCCTTATAATTAAGGGTTAAGGTGAGGAAAAAGGTGAGGAAAAAATCCAGGGTTAAGGTGGTATTTATTGGCAGAAGATTCTGACAGAGGAGCGTAGCCAGTCCCCTTAAATCAAGGCCGGTCCCCTTAATTTTAAGGGGACCGCCCCTTATAATTAAGGGGGCTGCCCAGCTGAAATGGCCAGAATCTTTGTCTTTTAGTGTGGAAAGTTTATTTGGTGAAAAACTAACTGATTTTGGTTAAAAATTTGAATTCATATATTTAGTATGAATAAAACATTTTTCTTTATTACCAAAAGTGTTTTTCAAAAATATATAATATGTTTATATAATTAAATAAACTTTGCATTAGTTAATTAACTACCCCTTTGATCATAAATTGCACTAAACACTTTGTTTATTCATACCTTAAGTGATTTGGATGTAAAAAGAAATATTAATCACTAAATACTTGTTTACGTCACAAGTTTTAGTTCTATGAGTTTATATTTTGTGATAGTTAAAACATAGAGATATTGATAACATGTTAATAATGTTTTTAGGCATTATTTATGTCAACAAATTTGAGTGGGAGAAAGATCAAAAACAACATTGACACGACACCCATTCATGTTCAGAATAAAATTCTTGCATGGGAGGCAAGAATCAAAAGCTATAAGGAGGCTAAATATGAGAAAAGCAAAAGCAATAAGGTTCAGGTCGAATTCGAACATACTCCACCCGCAGAAAATCATGTACCATTTGAGGAAGGGAACTTGGTACTCTTGAGACACATGGAAACAACAATACCACCCGATAAACCAAGTCCTTGGTGGTATGGGCCTTTCACACTTGAGAGCATGAACCAAGATGGGATGGTTAACCTGAGAAGTGAAGTAGGTGGAGTGGTGATCGCAAGTATCGATAGGTTAAGGCACTACCACCATAACAGTAATGATCACAACTACATGGGGTATATCATTTCAAGGGATGAGGTCACGTAGTAACCCATGACCTTGAGTCTAGCTACAAGACTCGTAAATAAAGAAAAGCGCTTCTTGGGAGGCAACCCATGTTTTGTGTGATTTTATTTTGTTTGTTTGTTATTTGCTTCCGTATGCATGCTTTACTTTTATTGTTGGTAGATCATGTTTCTCAATTAAATAGTGGAAATACTTTACTTTGTTGTTTTGGCCTAGTCTTAACTCCACCTAAAAGTATTTTTGCAAAAGATAAGTGTAAGGGGAAACCCCAAATATGTTTTTAAGAAACAAACCGATCATGATTCTCCACAATATTAAATGAACATGTATATTCGTATTTGTTAGAGTCAAATGCTTGTATCGAGTCATAATGAAGTTTTGCAGGATTTTCCAGGAAGTAGGACCAAGTTTTTCCAGAAATTTTCCGGAAGCTTAACATAAGAATTTCTGCAGGTCACTTCTGACGGCGTCACGAGTTAACTCTTGACGGCGTCACGTGTAAAAATCTGGAAATTTTACCGGTTTTGTTTTTCTAATGGAGTCTTATGGTTTTTGTGAATTATTAAGTTTTATAATCTCCAGGAAATCTGCAAACTTCATTCCACAAGCATTATATCTTATTTTGTTTTCTAGGATTTAGTAACTTATGTAGGTTGCCGCCGATTTTATGCGAGGTTGTCTTGTCTATTTTCTCAGGATTCACAGGTTATGTATGACAAGAAGATGATTTATATTCTGGAAGGGAAACTTTAATTGTTCATTTTCTTGGAGGAAGATTTAACCTGACCACCTTATTATCCATACCGAGCAAATCAGGGGAGTATTTGATTTCATTCTTTTTACTTTTTCACTTTTACATTCTTTACTTGAACATTCGGGACAATGTTCATCCTAAGTGTAAGGGGAGGATAAAATGATGATACCTTAGATGTACACTTTCGCTTGAGTTTGTTTTGTTTAATGGTAGATGTGTAATAAAACTATGAGAAATACTTGTTAGTGCAATTTTAGCGCCAAATTTAAAATTTTTTACAACATTTAGGAGTGAAACTTTAGCCATAGCAAGCGTCTCATGGATAGGAGATTGTATGACTAGCACATAACCGTATATTCAGAAAACTTTTCCACCCAAATATGTGAGGTTCGCCTTTAGATTTGATAGGAAAAGCATTTACTATTAGTGCTTATGAGTGTACCGGTAGCATTTAGATTCTAGAACTTGCGTTAGTGATGCATCCCGAGACCGCTAGTGAGACTACATTCGTGTGGTAGGATTTACTACATGATAAGAGGCATTAGGATTACCCTTGTGTTAAACCTGTATCATAATTACTTGACCATTTAAGTCATATTACTTGGCTAGTTAAGTCAACTAATTTTTCCCACACCCTTAGCGTTGTACTCATTTTTAGTACACGAAACCCCTAGTACACCCCTCCGAGCCTATCTTTTCGTTTCTAACTTTAAGTATCTTACTTAAAGGAAGAATTTGTTACACCCCACTTAAATGTACAACCAAATCGCCTTAGCCTTCCGTGTATGCACTCATCTTTAGTGCATTATTGTTATTTGTTAAACCCTAAGTTAACTTTCTAATTGATTACATGGTTGCTAAGTCGAGTCATATCCTTGTACATATTGTTTGGGACGATTGGGACTCATGGGTAAAGTACTTATTTTATGGAATAATGGGGAAGAACATCATATTATTACCCCCATATGTGCGTTAATCTTAAAAGTACTCCAAGTGTTTTGATTTTCTTAATTCGAGTCATTAGATTAGTTTATTGTAAAGTATGTAAAAATTCAAGTGTAAGGGGAATGTTCATTCCCTATGATGTATTATTTTGGATGGTAGGGTAGGAGTGTATGCAAAAAATAAAATAAAATAAAATAAAATAAAAATAAAAAAAAATCGAAAAAAAATCAAGAAAAAGAAAAAAAATAGAAAAAGGAAAAGAGAAAAAATATACGGACTACCAGCCCTTTTTATTCTATCTTCATTTTATGTTTTTGTTATTTTTCATTTATTAGCTTAAGTCGAGTCTAGTCTTGGCTTAGCAACGCCACATTGTACATGTAATTAACCAAGATTATTAGCTCGCCACCAGTAAAAACTTCCTTTATCCAACAAAACCGTGTATTTCATATCCCTACACCTAACGTTACAAACCTTTAAAAGACCTCTTTGATAGTTTATCCTAGGTGCTTACGCCATTTGGTGGAGGATTGATCCTTTCCCAAGCCTATAGTAATCTATTTTGCTATGATAGGTAGTGAGAGATATCTTCCGTTTCCATATTGTAATTTATACTTTATTACACCCGAGAGATGTGAGTATCTAAACACTATTTGTGAGGTGCTAGTACATGACCTCCGTGCTTGTCTATTGGTCTTTAGTGGAATGATTATTTGTTGTAATTACTTTTATATTAGTGTTAAATGACCCCTAACTTGTATTTTGAGTAGAATAAAAACGCATTTGCTTGAGGACAAGCAAATCTCAAGTGTAAGGGTATATGATGAGGCGAAAAATGAACCACTTTTAGGGGGTCATTTAAGCCCGGAATTGAATTTATTTGATCAAATATTACCCTAAATCGTTCCTTTTGTGATTTTAGGTACTTTGGGAGAGAAATCTGGTAAAGGAAGCAATTCGGACGTTTTTGGAGCATAAAAGTGAAGAAAACGCCAAAGTCTTAATTTTCCTTGCTGAGAACAGTAGGTGACGGCGTCAAGAAGAAAATCTTGACGGCGTCAAGAGTAATTTTCATGACGGCCCAGTAGAGAATAGAAGGCGTCACAAGGAAGAGCGTCAAGAGTAAAATACGTAACGGCCTGGAAAAAGCTATAACGTGACGGCATCAGAAGTAGATCAAGGCAGTCCGAGAAGTATTTTGGCAGCGAGATGACGGCGTCACCAATTTGGTCTTGACGCCGTCAGCCTCAATTTCCTATATATAGTTTTCTAATTTTCATTCATAAAAAGGGAGAAGTTTTGGAGAAACCCTAAGGCCGAACTTAGTACGAATTTTACAGGTTTTTCAAGGGTTTTCAGCCCTTGAACCCTTTCATGTGTAATTGAGATAAGTATTCTTTTAATTCAATCAATATGTCTATATGTTGGTTGTCTATATCTCGTTCTTGTCTTAATTCCATCATGCTAGGCTAGATCTATCTTGTGTTTGCTTAGATCTAATGAAACCTAGATGTTAATTATGTGTTGATTACTTGTTTATGGTTGTATTGGATGAATGATTTCGATGTTAGGCTTAAGAAAACTGGCAGATCTCTAAATGGTAACATGCTTGAACGTCTTAGGAAACATGAATTGACGTGCACTAGGAAACATGAATTGACGTTTTAGTATTTCTTTTGTACTTTTAGATTTTTTCCTTGTAACCTTTTGTTTTAAGTCTTCCGCTTGCGTTGTATGCTTTGTATGCTTTGATATGTCACCATACTGTAGCGCTCCGGACCCATGTCGGGTTGGGGTGTTACAATTATGGTATCAGTGCTAAGGCTGCGACTTGTAGTACCTAAGTTATGGCCTGTAAGTTTTGGACCCTTAGGTTTGCACCTTAGAAGCTTTAGGAATAAGTTTGGAAGGTTTTGCCTTAAGTTTCTCCCCTTATGAGCGTTATTATGACAGGTGAGGATTGGGTAGATATATGACTAGATGTTGGTTTCTTGTTTCCGCTTTGCTCTGATTTATACCTTTGGTTTTCTTTAAGCTCTTACAAGATCATTCGTTTCGGAGACTTAGAAGACTTATTAGGATTCGCGACTTGTGTTTAGGATGCCTTTAGACTTCGTAGTGTGGCTTATAGGTTCTTTCTCTATAGTTATCCTTTTGAACCTTGATTCTTGATTCGTTTGACATTCGTTTAGTTGCCTTCCGCTCGTTCGGAGATTCGCGTATGTATGAATCCTACGTGTTTGACACATTCTATGACTTCTCCCTGCTTTTGATTCTTTCTTCATTCCACCCCTATGAACGTTTTACGATTTATCATCGTGTATATTCGATTGTCCGATGCGTTCTGGAGATATTTGGAGACGATTTTGTTGTGCTAATCTGTTTACAATGGAGATGTTCGATTCGATGTTATTATGGATTTTGATTCGTTGCCTAAGTATTATGATGATGACGACTGTCATTTTATGTTTGTCACCTTTGATATTTTGTGAAGTTCATATTCTACACCATGATTCTTAACGTGATAATCGTTTGTGACCACCTTGTTCTAAAACTCGTGTGTTGATTTCCCCACTGCTGTGAAGATACTTCTCTGATGAAACTCGCCTCGAGAGTTATTCGATTTGTTGGGAACGTTCGTTGTGTATCTTTATGTGTTTTTGTTTTATTCATGGAGGAGAATGATGATGGTATTTATTGTTGGAAGCTGAATCGTATCTTATCTTGTGAAAGGAACGGGATACTCTTAGTATTTCTTTTCATATTTGTGTGTGTAATGCCAATTGTATTGGTTACCTTTCCGAATATTCCTATGAAATTGATAAATCGTGTTTTTCATGAATACTTGGACAAATTGTCATGGTATGACATTTTAGAATATTCAGAGACGAAAGAGAAACACGAGTATCATCTTTGTATTTTATGTTGACTTTCTACGTTCGAAGAAGCCTCTGTGACATTCTTGAAGAGTAACTATTGCGGGATGAAGAATGAGAGAAGCAGCTGGAGTTGGACGGGATAGCATGAAGACGGTAGCGACAGCATTGGAGATTTCCGTGCCCGGCAAGAAGGACGACACGAGAGGAGCTACAGTAGAGCATCAACTAGGACGGCTTGCTTGAAAGATCGGCAGACATTTCCTTTGGCAGAGATGGGTCAAGCTTCATGGCGTATCTACAGTGAGTGGGACAGAGAATCGTTTTTGCTCTTCCGATACATTTTGGATATTTTGAGTTATGTTTGTGATCATCAGTACGATTTTGTTCTCCATATATTATGAGACTTTTGGATACGTTTGATGATTTGTTTGGTACTCCTTCGATCTTGGCAAGTTCCTCTATGTTTGCTTTGTAGGTTTATATGCTTCGTATACCTCCTTATAGAATTTCATCTGTCATCTGTCATCTGTCATCTGTCATCTGTCATCTGCTACACATTTGCCTCGCATTCGATTTGATTTGATTTGTTATTATTATGTTCTTCTGTGATCGAGTCATGAGAAACCATTTTGTTGTGAAGATTTTTGGAAGAACCTCCCTGAGCGTGAAGATATTTGTGACGATATTTTGTGAATTGCTACGACTCCATATACTTTTAGTGACTTCAATTTCGTGGACGAAATTTTCTTTTTAGAAGGGAAGAATTATAACGCCCTAAAAATCTGTATTATTAAATTCTGAATATATCCTAAGTATTAAAACTTTTATACTTGAATAATATACATTTATAACATCCTACAACTTTAAGATAACTTAAAATTATTATAATCACACGTTTTGAGGATGTTATGGCCAAATTTTTCTTTGTCAACTGGTACTAAAATGTGAAGTCAAATCGTGATTGATTAAAAATTCTACTCGTCTTCAAATCTTTTCCTTAAATCACGGTATGTTACCCTAAATACTTTTCCAAATCCCTCATTATTCAGCCGAAAATATATACTCCCCCATAGCATTTTTAAACCGTATATCACAATCCCATATTATACGGATTCTTTGATTCAACCCTATCACTTCACACGTTTTTCTCTCTATCTCTTTATAACCGTATATCAAAACCTAAAAGTATAAAAACAATCTACTGCCATCTTGTTCCTGCTTCAATCTGTTCGAAATCAAAGTTCAAAGGAGGGTGGTTTTGATCGTGGTTTTCTATTGTGGTGGACGTGGTATAAGTTCGATCACAAGGAGGAATTTTCAGAAGCTGATAAAGGATTCTGATCGTGGTTGATTGGGTCAAGGAGTTGCTGTGGTCGTGTTGTTTTTCTAGTTCGAAGAAGTGTTGTTTTGGTCGTGGTATATTCAGGCTCAAAGGGACGAAGACAGTAGGTATTTGGTTCGGTTTCATATTGGTTTTGGTTCGTGGGGTTTTGATTCATTCTTTTGCCTCTCTTCGTTTGATCACGCGACAAGGGTACATGAATCATCCTTGTTTCTTTTTCCTTTCTTACACGTTAAATCTGTTACGTGATACTAATATGAATCATATAGCACATACATATGAAAATAGAACACATGAAATAATAGAAAATGGTTGCATGAAATCATAATAAATATGTCACATGGAAACTGTATCAATCAGATATAATTATGTTTGAGTATAACGAGCTTACATGAAAAAGATGAAAGGAGTTTATATAAAATCATAACTATATCTCATGAAATAACGATGGAAGAACTATATAAAGTCGATCTTGTTCGGTAGCGAGTCGTTTCGAAACCTGTTGTAATATACACATATATCAGTAGCATGAAAACATGAGAATGATTTATGCCACATAAAATAATATACATTGACTTTATTCTGTTTTGAAACTTTCGAAAATGTTGATATGTATACGTTCTAAAACTCGGTATTATAATCTAAAAGAATGAGAATTTTATATGCATGTCATACTAAATCCTTAAGAGCTAAAATAAAAGACTGCATGCATTCTTGTTTTCACCAAAGAAAGGTGTTTGTTTCAGACTATTTTTATTTCAAAAGATGTGTGGGTCTCGTAATCAATTTTGTATACGTGTATGAGATTATAGATGTCAAATAAGGTGTGTATATTAAAGAAAAGTGAATGCATGAATGAATTTTGTTAATATAAAAGTGTGATGGATATACGTATGTATTGTGGTTGTGTCTCGTATAAATATTGAGTAGTATGAAATATGTTGTGAAGTGAACCGATGTCAGGTTATAAATGAGTCTTGAATGATTTTATAAAAATCTTGGGTCGTTGCGGCATAATTATTAAGATTGTGGGTGCTTTAAAATATTATATAAAGTTATAATGACGGGTCCAAAATTATTATCTTAATATTAATTTATTAAAACAAACTTTAAAATAATTTTATTTGACTTTTTAATATTTAATTTTGATAATTTATATTTTAGACCCTAAACTTATAATATTGACATTTTAGGACCCAAACTACTATTTTAGTCATTATTAAACTTTAAAATTATTTAATTGTCATTCATAACCTTAAAGTATAAAACTTGCTAATTCGAGAAATTTACTAACTATGGGAAGTTACTTAAAATGGAAAGTCTCTAAAAATAGAAAGAACACCCAAATGAGTAAATTTGATTTAAAATGAGCTTATAAATAATAATATGATCATTATTCGTGTAGATTCGTTGAAGAGAGAGTGTTTCCTTATGCTTACGTTTGTTATGATTTCGATGGCGATTGAGGTACAGATATTCTACCCTTTCTCAGTAAGGGTTCCGATCTCATGACTTTTTAATCCTTGACTTTGATTCGTTTGCTATGATATGATTCATTGATATAAGCCTTTGCTATGATCCCTTTGATATGATTCGTTGCTATCCATTTTGTTGATTACCTGATTACTATCTCCTGGTTGAGATTCTGTTTGATTATGATATGATTCGTTTGTTATGGATATGCTTTGTTTGATATGATTTTGTTCTTATGCCCGAGTTTTTATTCTACTCATGGAGGTACCATGGGCGTGTCAGTGATGGCACCACTGGCATGGCACTTTCTGGGGAGGTGTGATTGATCCCTGGCATTCCTTTTTGTTTGATATATGTGCACTATGGCCAATTAGTTATATATATGTGTCCAGTCATGAGCTGGCATGTGTATTTTGTTTGATTCAGGGAGTGTATGGATGCATCCTAGGTTCTGTTTTGTTCTGAGAAGACAGTGACTGGTTGTACGTGCCTTGTACCCCTTTCACTTCTGGTACATTGGAGTTAGCTACTCTATGTACACCCTATGAATTGACGGATATGTGATTATGTGATTTGAGACCTATTCGAGTATCTCGTTAGGTCGGCTCGTGGCTTTCCTATGTTTCTTGTGTCTATTTGAGTATCTCGTTAGACGCGCCTTTGTTGATACGTGCTCTTTGACACTGGTTATTATATGATTCGTATTATCACTTGACTCTTCATACTCATTATTCGTTTGACTTATGATATTCGTTCAGTTATCGTTGATCTCTTATGCACTTGACAGATGATATTCATTTCAGCAGGAGCTTATGATTTCATTTCTCATACTTATATACGTTTTGTTTATTCATTTGCTTTGTTATATATCTGTTCACTGGGCTTTTTAAGCTCAGCCGCATTTGTTTTCCTGCGGCAGGTTTTAGGTTGGAAGCTGGGTTGGGTGAAGAGTGCATAGGAGCGTTAGTGGACTACCCCGATGATTAGAAGCCCATTTACATCTGGACTAGTTTTGGACTTGGATTAGATTCAACTTGGTTTAGTTTGTATTTTCCTTTCTTTTATGGTTTTAGTATTTCTTTTGTACTTTTAGATTTTTTCCTTGTAACCTTTTGTTTTAAGTCTTCCGCTTGCGTTGTATGCTTTGTATGCTTTGATATGTCACCATACTGTAGCGCTCCGGACCCATGTCGGGTTGGGGTGTTACAATTATGGTATCAGTGCTAAGGCTGCGACTTGTAGTACCTAAGTTATGGCCTGTAAGTTTTGGACCCTTAGGTTTGCACCTTAGAAGCTTTAGGAATAAGTTTGGAAGGTTTTGCCTTAAGTTTCTCCCCTTATGAGCGTTATTATGACAGGTGAGGATTGGGTAGATATATGACTAGATGTTGGTTTCTTGTTTCCGCTTTGCTCTGATTTATACCTTTGGTTTTCTTTAAGCTCTTACAAGATCATTCGTTTCGGAGACTTAGAAGACTTATTAGGATTCGCGACTTGTGTTTAGGATGCCTTTAGACTTCGTAGTGTGGCTTATAGGTTCTTTCTCTATAGTTATCCTTTTGAACCTTGATTCTTGATTCGTTTGACATTCGTTTAGTTGCCTTCCGCTCGTTCGGAGATTCGCGTATGTATGAATCCTACGTGTTTGACACATTCTATGACTTCTCCCTGCTTTTGATTCTTTCTTCATTCCACCCCTATGAACGTTTTACGATTTATCATCGTGTATATTCGATTGTCCGATGCGTTCTGGAGATATTTGGAGACGATTTTGTTGTGCTAATCTGTTTACAATGGAGATGTTCGATTCGATGTTATTATGGATTTTGATTCGTTGCCTAAGTATTATGATGATGACGACTGTCATTTTATGTTTGTCACCTTTGATATTTTGTGAAGTTCATATTCTACACCATGATTCTTAACGTGATAATCGTTTGTGACCACCTTGTTCTAAAACTCGTGTGTTGATTTCCCCACTGCTGTGAAGATACTTCTCTGATGAAACTCGCCTCGAGAGTTATTCGATTTGTTGGGAACGTTCGTTGTGTATCTTTATGTGTTTTTGTTTTATTCATGGAGGAGAATGATGATGGTATTTATTGTTGGAAGCTGAATCGTATCTTATCTTGTGAAAGGAACGGGATACTCTTAGTATTTCTTTTCATATTTGTGTGTGTAATGCCAATTGTATTGGTTACCTTTCCGAATATTCCTATGAAATTGATAAATCGTGTTTTTCATGAATACTTGGACAAATTGTCATGGTATGACATTTTAGAATATTCAGAGACGAAAGAGAAACACGAGTATCATCTTTGTATTTTATGTTGACTTTCTACGTTCGAAGAAGCCTCTGTGACATTCTTGAAGAGTAACTATTGCGGGATGAAGAATGAGAGAAGCAGCTGGAGTTGGACGGGATAGCATGAAGACGGTAGCGACAGCATTGGAGATTTCCGTGCCCGGCAAGAAGGACGACACGAGAGGAGCTACAGTAGAGCATCAACTAGGACGGCTTGCTTGAAAGATCGGCAGACATTTCCTTTGGCAGAGATGGGTCAAGCTTCATGGCGTATCTACAGTGAGTGGGACAGAGAATCGTTTTTGCTCTTCCGATACATTTTGGATATTTTGAGTTATGTTTGTGATCATCAGTACGATTTTGTTCTCCATATATTATGAGACTTTTGGATACGTTTGATGATTTGTTTGGTACTCCTTCGATCTTGGCAAGTTCCTCTATGTTTGCTTTGTAGGTTTATATGCTTCGTATACCTCCTTATAGAATTTCATCTGTCATCTGTCATCTGTCATCTGTCATCTGTCATCTGCTACACATTTGCCTCGCATTCGATTTGATTTGATTTGTTATTATTATGTTCTTCTGTGATCGAGTCATGAGAAACCATTTTGTTGTGAAGATTTTTGGAAGAACCTCCCTGAGCGTGAAGATATTTGTGACGATATTTTGTGAATTGCTACGACTCCATATACTTTTAGTGACTTCAATTTCGTGGACGAAATTTTCTTTTTAGAAGGGAAGAATTATAACGCCCTAAAAATCTGTATTATTAAATTCTGAATATATCCTAAGTATTAAAACTTTTATACTTGAATAATATACATTTATAACATCCTACAACTTTAAGATAACTTAAAATTATTATAATCACACGTTTTGAGGATGTTATGGCCAAATTTTTCTTTGTCAACTGGTACTAAAATGTGAAGTCAAATCGTGATTGATTAAAAATTCTACTCGTCTTCAAATCTTTTCCTTAAATCACGGTATGTTACCCTAAATACTTTTCCAAATCCCTCATTATTCAGCCGAAAATATATACTCCCCCATAGCATTTTTAAACCGTATATCACAATCCCATATTATACGGATTCTTTGATTCAACCCTATCACTTCACACGTTTTTCTCTCTATCTCTTTATAACCGTATATCAAAACCTAAAAGTATAAAAACAATCTACTGCCATCTTGTTCCTGCTTCAATCTGTTCGAAATCAAAGTTCAAAGGAGGGTGGTTTTGATCGTGGTTTTCTATTGTGGTGGACGTGGTATAAGTTCGATCACAAGGAGGAATTTTCAGAAGCTGATAAAGGATTCTGATCGTGGTTGATTGGGTCAAGGAGTTGCTGTGGTCGTGTTGTTTTTCTAGTTCGAAGAAGTGTTGTTTTGGTCGTGGTATATTCAGGCTCAAAGGGACGAAGACAGTAGGTATTTGGTTCGGTTTCATATTGGTTTTGGTTCGTGGGGTTTTGATTCATTCTTTTGCCTCTCTTCGTTTGATCACGCGACAAGGGTACATGAATCATCCTTGTTTCTTTTTCCTTTCTTACACGTTAAATCTGTTACGTGATACTAATATGAATCATATAGCACATACATATGAAAATAGAACACATGAAATAATAGAAAATGGTTGCATGAAATCATAATAAATATGTCACATGGAAACTGTATCAATCAGATATAATTATGTTTGAGTATAACGAGCTTACATGAAAAAGATGAAAGGAGTTTATATAAAATCATAACTATATCTCATGAAATAACGATGGAAGAACTATATAAAGTCGATCTTGTTCGGTAGCGAGTCGTTTCGAAACCTGTTGTAATATACACATATATCAGTAGCATGAAAACATGAGAATGATTTATGCCACATAAAATAATATACATTGACTTTATTCTGTTTTGAAACTTTCGAAAATGTTGATATGTATACGTTCTAAAACTCGGTATTATAATCTAAAAGAATGAGAATTTTATATGCATGTCATACTAAATCCTTAAGAGCTAAAATAAAAGACTGCATGCATTCTTGTTTTCACCAAAGAAAGGTGTTTGTTTCAGACTATTTTTATTTCAAAAGATGTGTGGGTCTCGTAATCAATTTTGTATACGTGTATGAGATTATAGATGTCAAATAAGGTGTGTATATTAAAGAAAAGTGAATGCATGAATGAATTTTGTTAATATAAAAGTGTGATGGATATACGTATGTATTGTGGTTGTGTCTCGTATAAATATTGAGTAGTATGAAATATGTTGTGAAGTGAACCGATGTCAGGTTATAAATGAGTCTTGAATGATTTTATAAAAATCTTGGGTCGTTGCGGCATAATTATTAAGATTGTGGGTGCTTTAAAATATTATATAAAGTTATAATGACGGGTCCAAAATTATTATCTTAATATTAATTTATTAAAACAAACTTTAAAATAATTTTATTTGACTTTTTAATATTTAATTTTGATAATTTATATTTTAGACCCTAAACTTATAATATTGACATTTTAGGACCCAAACTACTATTTTAGTCATTATTAAACTTTAAAATTATTTAATTGTCATTCATAACCTTAAAGTATAAAACTTGCTAATTCGAGAAATTTACTAACTATGGGAAGTTACTTAAAATGGAAAGTCTCTAAAAATAGAAAGAACACCCAAATGAGTAAATTTGATTTAAAATGAGCTTATAAATAATAATATGATCATTATTCGTGTAGATTCGTTGAAGAGAGAGTGTTTCCTTATGCTTACGTTTGTTATGATTTCGATGGCGATTGAGGTATAGATATTCTACCCTTTCTCAGTAAGGGTTCCGATCTCATGACTTTTTAATCCTTGACTTTGATTCGTTTGCTATGATATGATTCATTGATATAAGCCTTTGCTATGATCCCTTTGATATGATTCGTTGCTATCCATTTTGTTGATTACCTGATTACTATCTCCTGGTTGAGATTCTGTTTGATTATGATATGATTCGTTTGTTATGGATATGCTTTGTTTGATATGATTTTGTTCTTATGCCCGAGTTTTTATTCTACTCATGGAGGTACCATGGGCGTGTCAGTGATGGCACCACTGGCATGGCACTTTCTGGGGAGGTGTGATTGATCCCTGGCATTCCTTTTTGTTTGATATATGTGCACTATGGCCAATTAGTTATATATATGTGTCCAGTCATGAGCTGGCATGTGTATTTTGTTTGATTCAGGGAGTGTATGGATGCATCCTAGGTTCTGTTTTGTTCTGAGAAGACAGTGACTGGTTGTACGTGCCTTGTACCCCTTTCACTTCTGGTACATTGGAGTTAGCTACTCTATGTACACCCTATGAATTGACGGATATGTGATTATGTGATTTGAGACCTATTCGAGTATCTCGTTAGGTCGGCTCGTGGCTTTCCTATGTTTCTTGTGTCTATTTGAGTATCTCGTTAGACGCGCCTTTGTTGATACGTGCTCTTTGACACTGGTTATTATATGATTCGTATTATCACTTGACTCTTCATACTCATTATTCGTTTGACTTATGATATTCGTTCAGTTATCGTTGATCTCTTATGCACTTGACAGATGATATTCATTTCAGCAGGAGCTTATGATTTCATTTCTCATACTTATATACGTTTTGTTTATTCATTTGCTTTGTTATATATCTGTTCACTGGGCTTTTTAAGCTCAGCCGCATTTGTTTTCCTGCGGCAGGTTTTAGGTTGGAAGCTGGGTTGGGTGAAGAGTGCATAGGAGCGTTAGTGGACTACCCCGATGATTAGAAGCCCATTTACATCTGGACTAGTTTTGGACTTGGATTAGATTCAACTTGGTTTAGTTTGTATTTTCCTTTCTTTTATGGTTTTAGTATTTCTTTTGTACTTTTAGATTTTTTCCTTGTAACCTTTTGTTTTAAGTCTTCCGCTTGCGTTGTATGCTTTGTATGCTTTGATATGTCACCATACTGTAGCGCTCCGGACCCATGTCGGGTTGGGGTGTTACAATTATGGTATCAGTGCTAAGGCTGCGACTTGTAGTACCTAAGTTATGGCCTGTAAGTTTTGGACCCTTAGGTTTGCACCTTAGAAGCTTTAGGAATAAGTTTGGAAGGTTTTGCCTTAAGTTTCTCCCCTTATGAGCGTTATTATGACAGGTGAGGATTGGGTAGATATATGACTAGATGTTGGTTTCTTGTTTCCGCTTTGCTCTGATTTATACCTTTGGTTTTCTTTAAGCTCTTACAAGATCATTCGTTTCGGAGACTTAGAAGACTTATTAGGATTTGCGACTTGTGTTTAGGATGCCTTTAGACTTCGTAGTGTGGCTTATAGGTTCTTTCTCTATAGTTATCCTTTTGAACCTTGATTCTTGATTCGTTTGACATTCGTTTAGTTGCCTTCCGCTCGTTCGGAGATTCGCGTATGTATGAATCCTACGTGTTTGACACATTCTATGACTTCTCCCTGCTTTTGATTCTTTCTTCATTCCACCCCTATGAACGTTTTACGATTTATCATCGTGTATATTCGATTGTCCGATGCGTTCTGGAGATATTTGGAGACGATTTTGTTGTGCTAATCTGTTTACAATGGAGATGTTCGATTCGATGTTATTATGGATTTTGATTCGTTGCCTAAGTATTATGATGATGACGACTGTCATTTTATGTTTGTCACCTTTGATATTTTGTGAAGTTCATATTCTACACCATGATTCTTAACGTGATAATCGTTTGTGACCACCTTGTTCTAAAACTCGTGTGTTGATTTCCCCACTGCTGTGAAGATACTTCTCTGATGAAACTCGCCTCGAGAGTTATTCGATTTGTTGGGAACGTTCGTTGTGTATCTTTATGTGTTTTTGTTTTATTCATGGAGGAGAATGATGATGGTATTTATTGTTGGAAGCTGAATCGTATCTTATCTTGTGAAAGGAACGGGATACTCTTAGTATTTCTTTTCATATTTGTGTGTGTAATGCCAATTGTATTGGTTACCTTTCCGAATATTCCTATGAAATTGATAAATCGTGTTTTTCATGAATACTTGGACAAATTGTCATGGTATGACATTTTAGAATATTCAGAGACGAAAGAGAAACACGAGTATCATCTTTGTATTTTATGTTGACTTTCTACGTTCGAAGAAGCCTCTGTGACATTCTTGAAGAGTAACTATTGCGGGATGAAGAATGAGAGAAGCAGCTGGAGTTGGACGGGATAGCATGAAGACGGTAGCGACAGCATTGGAGATTTCCGTGCCCGGCAAGAAGGACGACACGAGAGGAGCTACAGTAGAGCATCAACTAGGACGGCTTGCTTGAAAGATCGGCAGACATTTCCTTTGGCAGAGATGGGTCAAGCTTCATGGCGTATCTACAGTGAGTGGGACAGAGAATCGTTTTTGCTCTTCCGATACATTTTGGATATTTTGAGTTATGTTTGTGATCATCAGTACGATTTTGTTCTCCATATATTATGAGACTTTTGGATACGTTTGATGATTTGTTTGGTACTCCTTCGATCTTGGCAAGTTCCTCTATGTTTGCTTTGTAGGTTTATATGCTTCGTATACCTCCTTATAGAATTTCATCTGTCATCTGTCATCTGTCATCTGTCATCTGTCATCTGCTACACATTTGCCTCGCATTCGATTTGATTTGATTTGTTATTATTATGTTCTTCTGTGATCGAGTCATGAGAAACCATTTTGTTGTGAAGATTTTTGGAAGAACCTCCCTGAGCGTGAAGATATTTGTGACGATATTTTGTGAATTGCTACGACTCCATATACTTTTAGTGACTTCAATTTCGTGGACGAAATTTTCTTTTTAGAAGGGAAGAATTATAACGCCCTAAAAATCTGTATTATTAAATTCTGAATATATCCTAAGTATTAAAACTTTTATACTTGAATAATATACATTTATAACATCCTACAACTTTAAGATAACTTAAAATTATTATAATCACACGTTTTGAGGATGTTATGGCCAAATTTTTCTTTGTCAACTGGTACTAAAATGTGAAGTCAAATCGTGATTGATTAAAAATTCTACTCGTCTTCAAATCTTTTCCTTAAATCACGGTATGTTACCCTAAATACTTTTCCAAATCCCTCATTATTCAGCCGAAAATATATACTCCCCCATAGCATTTTTAAACCGTATATCACAATCCCATATTATACGGATTCTTTGATTCAACCCTATCACTTCACACGTTTTTCTCTCTATCTCTTTATAACCGTATATCAAAACCTAAAAGTATAAAAACAATCTACTGCCATCTTGTTCCTGCTTCAATCTGTTCGAAATCAAAGTTCAAAGGAGGGTGGTTTTGATCGTGGTTTTCTATTGTGGTGGACGTGGTATAAGTTCGATCACAAGGAGGAATTTTCAGAAGCTGATAAAGGATTCTGATCGTGGTTGATTGGGTCAAGGAGTTGCTGTGGTCGTGTTGTTTTTCTAGTTCGAAGAAGTGTTGTTTTGGTCGTGGTATATTCAGGCTCAAAGGGACGAAGACAGTAGGTATTTGGTTCGGTTTCATATTGGTTTTGGTTCGTGGGGTTTTGATTCATTCTTTTGCCTCTCTTCGTTTGATCACGCGACAAGGGTACATGAATCATCCTTGTTTCTTTTTCCTTTCTTACACGTTAAATCTGTTACGTGATACTAATATGAATCATATAGCACATACATATGAAAATAGAACACATGAAATAATAGAAAATGGTTGCATGAAATCATAATAAATATGTCACATGGAAACTGTATCAATCAGATATAATTATGTTTGAGTATAACGAGCTTACATGAAAAAGATGAAAGGAGTTTATATAAAATCATAACTATATCTCATGAAATAACGATGGAAGAACTATATAAAGTCGATCTTGTTCGGTAGCGAGTCGTTTCGAAACCTGTTGTAATATACACATATATCAGTAGCATGAAAACATGAGAATGATTTATGCCACATAAAATAATATACATTGACTTTATTCTGTTTTGAAACTTTCGAAAATGTTGATATGTATACGTTCTAAAACTCGGTATTATAATCTAAAAGAATGAGAATTTTATATGCATGTCATACTAAATCCTTAAGAGCTAAAATAAAAGACTGCATGCATTCTTGTTTTCACCAAAGAAAGGTGTTTGTTTCAGACTATTTTTATTTCAAAAGATGTGTGGGTCTCGTAATCAATTTTGTATACGTGTATGAGATTATAGATGTCAAATAAGGTGTGTATATTAAAGAAAAGTGAATGCATGAATGAATTTTGTTAATATAAAAGTGTGATGGATATACGTATGTATTGTGGTTGTGTCTCGTATAAATATTGAGTAGTATGAAATATGTTGTGAAGTGAACCGATGTCAGGTTATAAATGAGTCTTGAATGATTTTATAAAAATCTTGGGTCGTTGCGGCATAATTATTAAGATTGTGGGTGCTTTAAAATATTATATAAAGTTATAATGACGGGTCCAAAATTATTATCTTAATATTAATTTATTAAAACAAACTTTAAAATAATTTTATTTGACTTTTTAATATTTAATTTTGATAATTTATATTTTAGACCCTAAACTTATAATATTGACATTTTAGGACCCAAACTACTATTTTAGTCATTATTAAACTTTAAAATTATTTAATTGTCATTCATAACCTTAAAGTATAAAACTTGCTAATTCGAGAAATTTACTAACTATGGGAAGTTACTTAAAATGGAAAGTCTCTAAAAATAGAAAGAACACCCAAATGAGTAAATTTGATTTAAAATGAGCTTATAAATAATAATATGATCATTATTCGTGTAGATTCGTTGAAGAGAGAGTGTTTCCTTATGCTTACGTTTGTTATGATTTCGATGGCGATTGAGGTACAGATATTCTACCCTTTCTCAGTAAGGGTTCCGATCTCATGACTTTTTAATCCTTGACTTTGATTCGTTTGCTATGATATGATTCATTGATATAAGCCTTTGCTATGATCCCTTTGATATGATTCGTTGCTATCCATTTTGTTGATTACCTGATTACTATCTCCTGGTTGAGATTCTGTTTGATTATGATATGATTCGTTTGTTATGGATATGCTTTGTTTGATATGATTTTGTTCTTATGCCCGAGTTTTTATTCTACTCATGGAGGTACCATGGGCGTGTCAGTGATGGCACCACTGGCATGGCACTTTCTGGGGAGGTGTGATTGATCCCTGGCATTCCTTTTTGTTTGATATATGTGCACTATGGCCAATTAGTTATATATGTGTCCAGTCATGAGCTGGCATGTGTATTTTGTTTGATTCAGGGAGTGTATGGATGCATCCTAGGTTCTGTTTTGTTCTGAGAAGACAGTGACTGGTTGTACGTGCCTTGTACCCCTTTCACTTCTGGTACATTGGAGTTAGCTACTCTATGTACACCCTATGAATTGACGGATATGTGATTATGTGATTTGAGACCTATTCGAGTATCTCGTTAGGTCGGCTCGTGGCTTTCCTATGTTTCTTGTGTCTATTTGAGTATCTCGTTAGACGCGCCTTTGTTGATACGTGCTCTTTGACACTGGTTATTATATGATTCGTATTATCACTTGACTCTTCATACTCATTATTCGTTTGACTTATGATATTCGTTCAGTTATCGTTGATCTCTTATGCACTTGACAGATGATATTCATTTCAGCAGGAGCTTATGATTTCATTTCTCATACTTATATACGTTTTGTTTATTCATTTGCTTTGTTATATATCTGTTCACTGGGCTTTTTAAGCTCAGCCGCATTTGTTTTCCTGCGGCAGGTTTTAGGTTGGAAGCTGGGTTGGGTGAAGAGTGCATAGGAGCGTTAGTGGACTACCCCGATGATTAGAAGCCCATTTACATCTGGACTAGTTTTGGACTTGGATTAGATTCAACTTGGTTTAGTTTGTATTTTCCTTTCTTTTATGGTTTTAGTATTTCTTTTGTACTTTTAGATTTTTTCCTTGTAACCTTTTGTTTTAAGTCTTCCGCTTGCGTTGTATGCTTTGTATGCTTTGATATGTCACCATACTGTAGCGCTCCGGACCCATGTCGGGTTGGGGTGTTACAATTATGGTATCAGTGCTAAGGCTGCGACTTGTAGTACCTAAGTTATGGCCTGTAAGTTTTGGACCCTTAGGTTTGCACCTTAGAAGCTTTAGGAATAAGTTTGGAAGGTTTTGCCTTAAGTTTCTCCCCTTATGAGCGTTATTATGACAGGTGAGGATTGGGTAGATATATGACTAGATGTTGGTTTCTTGTTTCCGCTTTGCTCTGATTTATACCTTTGGTTTTCTTTAAGCTCTTACAAGATCATTCGTTTCGGAGACTTAGAAGACTTATTAGGATTCGCGACTTGTGTTTAGGATGCCTTTAGACTTCGTAGTGTGGCTTATAGGTTCTTTCTCTATAGTTATCCTTTTGAACCTTGATTCTTGATTCGTTTGACATTCGTTTAGTTGCCTTCCGCTCGTTCGGAGATTCGCGTATGTATGAATCCTACGTGTTTGACACATTCTATGACTTCTCCCTGCTTTTGATTCTTTCTTCATTCCACCCCTATGAACGTTTTACGATTTATCATCGTGTATATTCGATTGTCCGATGCGTTCTGGAGATATTTGGAGACGATTTTGTTGTGCTAATCTGTTTACAATGGAGATGTTCGATTCGATGTTATTATGGATTTTGATTCGTTGCCTAAGTATTATGATGATGACGACTGTCATTTTATGTTTGTCACCTTTGATATTTTGTGAAGTTCATATTCTACACCATGATTCTTAACGTGATAATCGTTTGTGACCACCTTGTTCTAAAACTCGTGTGTTGATTTCCCCACTGCTGTGAAGATACTTCTCTGATGAAACTCGCCTCGAGAGTTATTCGATTTGTTGGGAACGTTCGTTGTGTATCTTTATGTGTTTTTGTTTTATTCATGGAGGAGAATGATGATGGTATTTATTGTTGGAAGCTGAATCGTATCTTATCTTGTGAAAGGAACGGGATACTCTTAGTATTTCTTTTCATATTTGTGTGTGTAATGCCAATTGTATTGGTTACCTTTCCGAATATTCCTATGAAATTGATAAATCGTGTTTTTCATGAATACTTGGACAAATTGTCATGGTATGACATTTTAGAATATTCAGAGACGAAAGAGAAACACGAGTATCATCTTTGTATTTTATGTTGACTTTCTACGTTCGAAGAAGCCTCTGTGACATTCTTGAAGAGTAACTATTGCGGGATGAAGAATGAGAGAAGCAGCTGGAGTTGGACGGGATAGCATGAAGACGGTAGCGACAGCATTGGAGATTTCCGTGCCCGGCAAGAAGGACGACACGAGAGGAGCTACAGTAGAGCATCAACTAGGACGGCTTGCTTGAAAGATCGGCAGACATTTCCTTTGGCAGAGATGGGTCAAGCTTCATGGCGTATCTACAGTGAGTGGGACAGAGAATCGTTTTTGCTCTTCCGATACATTTTGGATATTTTGAGTTATGTTTGTGATCATCAGTACGATTTTGTTCTCCATATATTATGAGACTTTTGGATACGTTTGATGATTTGTTTGGTACTCCTTCGATCTTGGCAAGTTCCTCTATGTTTGCTTTGTAGGTTTATATGCTTCGTATACCTCCTTATAGAATTTCATCTGTCATCTGTCATCTGTCATCTGTCATCTGTCATCTGCTACACATTTGCCTCGCATTCGATTTGATTTGATTTGTTATTATTATGTTCTTCTGTGATCGAGTCATGAGAAACCATTTTGTTGTGAAGATTTTTGGAAGAACCTCCCTGAGCGTGAAGATATTTGTGACGATATTTTGTGAATTGCTACGACTCCATATACTTTTAGTGACTTCAATTTCGTGGACGAAATTTTCTTTTTAGAAGGGAAGAATTATAACGCCCTAAAAATCTGTATTATTAAATTCTGAATATATCCTAAGTATTAAAACTTTTATACTTGAATAATATACATTTATAACATCCTACAACTTTAAGATAACTTAAAATTATTATAATCACACGTTTTGAGGATGTTATGGCCAAATTTTTCTTTGTCAACTGGTACTAAAATGTGAAGTCAAATCGTGATTGATTAAAAATTCTACTCGTCTTCAAATCTTTTCCTTAAATCACGGTATGTTACCCTAAATACTTTTCCAAATCCCTCATTATTCAGCCGAAAATATATACTCCCCCATAGCATTTTTAAACCGTATATCACAATCCCATATTATACGGATTCTTTGATTCAACCCTATCACTTCACACGTTTTTCTCTCTATCTCTTTATAACCGTATATCAAAACCTAAAAGTATAAAAACAATCTACTGCCATCTTGTTCCTGCTTCAATCTGTTCGAAATCAAAGTTCAAAGGAGGGTGGTTTTGATCGTGGTTTTCTATTGTGGTGGACGTGGTATAAGTTCGATCACAAGGAGGAATTTTCAGAAGCTGATAAAGGATTCTGATCGTGGTTGATTGGGTCAAGGAGTTGCTGTGGTCGTGTTGTTTTTCTAGTTCGAAGAAGTGTTGTTTTGGTCGTGGTATATTCAGGCTCAAAGGGACGAAGACAGTAGGTATTTGGTTCGGTTTCATATTGGTTTTGGTTCGTGGGGTTTTGATTCATTCTTTTGCCTCTCTTCGTTTGATCACGCGACAAGGGTACATGAATCATCCTTGTTTCTTTTTCCTTTCTTACACGTTAAATCTGTTACGTGATACTAATATGAATCATATAGCACATACATATGAAAATAGAACACATGAAATAATAGAAAATGGTTGCATGAAATCATAATAAATATGTCACATGGAAACTGTATCAATCAGATATAATTATGTTTGAGTATAACGAGCTTACATGAAAAAGATGAAAGGAGTTTATATAAAATCATAACTATATCTCATGAAATAACGATGGAAGAACTATATAAAGTCGATCTTGTTCGGTAGCGAGTCGTTTCGAAACCTGTTGTAATATACACATATATCAGTAGCATGAAAACATGAGAATGATTTATGCCACATAAAATAATATACATTGACTTTATTCTGTTTTGAAACTTTCGAAAATGTTGATATGTATACGTTCTAAAACTCGGTATTATAATCTAAAAGAATGAGAATTTTATATGCATGTCATACTAAATCCTTAAGAGCTAAAATAAAAGACTGCATGCATTCTTGTTTTCACCAAAGAAAGGTGTTTGTTTCAGACTATTTTTATTTCAAAAGATGTGTGGGTCTCGTAATCAATTTTGTATACGTGTATGAGATTATAGATGTCAAATAAGGTGTGTATATTAAAGAAAAGTGAATGCATGAATGAATTTTGTTAATATAAAAGTGTGATGGATATACGTATGTATTGTGGTTGTGTCTCGTATAAATATTGAGTAGTATGAAATATGTTGTGAAGTGAACCGATGTCAGGTTATAAATGAGTCTTGAATGATTTTATAAAAATCTTGGGTCGTTGCGGCATAATTATTAAGATTGTGGGTGCTTTAAAATATTATATAAAGTTATAATGACGGGTCCAAAATTATTATCTTAATATTAATTTATTAAAACAAACTTTAAAATAATTTTATTTGACTTTTTAATATTTAATTTTGATAATTTATATTTTAGACCCTAAACTTATAATATTGACATTTTAGGACCCAAACTACTATTTTAGTCATTATTAAACTTTAAAATTATTTAATTGTCATTCATAACCTTAAAGTATAAAACTTGCTAATTCGAGAAATTTACTAACTATGGGAAGTTACTTAAAATGGAAAGTCTCTAAAAATAGAAAGAACACCCAAATGAGTAAATTTGATTTAAAATGAGCTTATAAATAATAATATGATCATTATTCGTGTAGATTCGTTGAAGAGAGAGTGTTTCCTTATGCTTACGTTTGTTATGATTTCGATGGCGATTGAGGTATAGATATTCTACCCTTTCTCAGTAAGGGTTCCGATCTCATGACTTTTTAATCCTTGACTTTGATTCGTTTGCTATGATATGATTCATTGATATAAGCCTTTGCTATGATCCCTTTGATATGATTCGTTGCTATCCATTTTGTTGATTACCTGATTACTATCTCCTGGTTGAGATTCTGTTTGATTATGATATGATTCGTTTGTTATGGATATGCTTTGTTTGATATGATTTTGTTCTTATGCCCGAGTTTTTATTCTACTCATGGAGGTACCATGGGCGTGTCAGTGATGGCACCACTGGCATGGCACTTTCTGGGGAGGTGTGATTGATCCCTGGCATTCCTTTTTGTTTGATATATGTGCACTATGGCCAATTAGTTATATATATGTGTCCAGTCATGAGCTGGCATGTGTATTTTGTTTGATTCAGGGAGTGTATGGATGCATCCTAGGTTCTGTTTTGTTCTGAGAAGACAGTGACTGGTTGTACGTGCCTTGTACCCCTTTCACTTCTGGTACATTGGAGTTAGCTACTCTATGTACACCCTATGAATTGACGGATATGTGATTATGTGATTTGAAACCTATTCGAGTATCTCGTTAGGTCGGCTCGTGGCTTTCCTATGTTTCTTGTGTCTATTTGAGTATCTCGTTAGACGCGCCTTTGTTGATACGTGCTCTTTGACACTGGTTATTATATGATTCGTATTATCACTTGACTCTTCATACTCATTATTCGTTTGACTTATGATATTCGTTCAGTTATCGTTGATCTCTTATGCACTTGACAGATGATATTCATTTCAGCAGGAGCTTATGATTTCATTTCTCATACTTATATACGTTTTGTTTATTCATTTGCTTTGTTATATATCTGTTCACTGGGCTTTTTAAGCTCAGCCGCATTTGTTTTCCTGCGGCAGGTTTTAGGTTGGAAGCTGGGTTGGGTGAAGAGTGCATAGGAGCGTTAGTGGACTACCCCGATGATTAGAAGCCCATTTACATCTGGACTAGTTTTGGACTTGGATTAGATTCAACTTGGTTTAGTTTGTATTTTCCTTTCTTTTATGGTTTTAGTATTTCTTTTGTACTTTTAGATTTTTTCCTTGTAACCTTTTGTTTTAAGTCTTCCGCTTGCGTTGTATGCTTTGTATGCTTTGATATGTCACCATACTGTAGCGCTCCGGACCCATGTCGGGTTGGGGTGTTACAATTATGGTATCAGTGCTAAGGCTGCGACTTGTAGTACCTAAGTTATGGCCTGTAAGTTTTGGACCCTTAGGTTTGCACCTTAGAAGCTTTAGGAATAAGTTTGGAAGGTTTTGCCTTAAGTTTCTCCCCTTATGAGCGTTATTATGACAGGTGAGGATTGGGTAGATATATGACTAGATGTTGGTTTCTTGTTTCCGCTTTGCTCTGATTTATACCTTTGGTTTTCTTTAAGCTCTTACAAGATCATTCGTTTCGGAGACTTAGAAGACTTATTAGGATTCGCGACTTGTGTTTAGGATGCCTTTAGACTTCGTAGTGTGGCTTATAGGTTCTTTCTCTATAGTTATCCTTTTGAACCTTGATTCTTGATTCGTTTGACATTCGTTTAGTTGCCTTCCGCTCGTTCGGAGATTCGCGTATGTATGAATCCTACGTGTTTGACACATTCTATGACTTCTCCCTGCTTTTGATTCTTTCTTCATTCCACCCCTATGAACGTTTTACGATTTATCATCGTGTATATTCGATTGTCCGATGCGTTCTGGAGATATTTGGAGACGATTTTGTTGTGCTAATCTGTTTACAATGGAGATGTTCGATTCGATGTTATTATGGATTTTGATTCGTTGCCTAAGTATTATGATGATGACGACTGTCATTTTATGTTTGTCACCTTTGATATTTTGTGAAGTTCATATTCTACACCATGATTCTTAACGTGATAATCGTTTGTGACCACCTTGTTCTAAAACTCGTGTGTTGATTTCCCCACTGCTGTGAAGATACTTCTCTGATGAAACTCGCCTCGAGAGTTATTCGATTTGTTGGGAACGTTCGTTGTGTATCTTTATGTGTTTTTGTTTTATTCATGGAGGAGAATGATGATGGTATTTATTGTTGGAAGCTGAATCGTATCTTATCTTGTGAAAGGAACGGGATACTCTTAGTATTTCTTTTCATATTTGTGTGTGTAATGCCAATTGTATTGGTTACCTTTCCGAATATTCCTATGAAATTGATAAATCGTGTTTTTCATGAATACTTGGACAAATTGTCATGGTATGACATTTTAGAATATTCAGAGACGAAAGAGAAACACGAGTATCATCTTTGTATTTTATGTTGACTTTCTACGTTCGAAGAAGCCTCTGTGACATTCTTGAAGAGTAACTATTGCGGGATGAAGAATGAGAGAAGCAGCTGGAGTTGGACGGGATAGCATGAAGACGGTAGCGACAGCATTGGAGATTTCCGTGCCCGGCAAGAAGGACGACACGAGAGGAGCTACAGTAGAGCATCAACTAGGACGGCTTGCTTGAAAGATCGGCAGACATTTCCTTTGGCAGAGATGGGTCAAGCTTCATGGCGTATCTACAGTGAGTGGGACAGAGAATCGTTTTTGCTCTTCCGATACATTTTGGATATTTTGAGTTATGTTTGTGATCATCAGTACGATTTTGTTCTCCATATATTATGAGACTTTTGGATACGTTTGATGATTTGTTTGGTACTCCTTCGATCTTGGCAAGTTCCTCTATGTTTGCTTTGTAGGTTTATATGCTTCGTATACCTCCTTATAGAATTTCATCTGTCATCTGTCATCTGTCATCTGTCATCTGTCATCTGCTACACATTTGCCTCGCATTCGATTTGATTTGATTTGTTATTATTATGTTCTTCTGTGATCGAGTCATGAGAAACCATTTTGTTGTGAAGATTTTTGGAAGAACCTCCCTGAGCGTGAAGATATTTGTGACGATATTTTGTGAATTGCTACGACTCCATATACTTTTAGTGACTTCAATTTCGTGGACGAAATTTTCTTTTTAGAAGGGAAGAATTATAACGCCCTAAAAATCTGTATTATTAAATTCTGAATATATCCTAAGTATTAAAACTTTTATACTTGAATAATATACATTTATAACATCCTACAACTTTAAGATAACTTAAAATTATTATAATCACACGTTTTGAGGATGTTATGGCCAAATTTTTCTTTGTCAACTGGTACTAAAATGTGAAGTCAAATCGTGATTGATTAAAAATTCTACTCGTCTTCAAATCTTTTCCTTAAATCACGGTATGTTACCCTAAATACTTTTCCAAATCCCTCATTATTCAGCCGAAAATATATACTCCCCCATAGCATTTTTAAACCGTATATCACAATCCCATATTATACGGATTCTTTGATTCAACCCTATCACTTCACACGTTTTTCTCTCTATCTCTTTATAACCGTATATCAAAACCTAAAAGTATAAAAACAATCTACTGCCATCTTGTTCCTGCTTCAATCTGTTCGAAATCAAAGTTCAAAGGAGGGTGGTTTTGATCGTGGTTTTCTATTGTGGTGGACGTGGTATAAGTTCGATCACAAGGAGGAATTTTCAGAAGCTGATAAAGGATTCTGATCGTGGTTGATTGGGTCAAGGAGTTGCTGTGGTCGTGTTGTTTTTCTAGTTCGAAGAAGTGTTGTTTTGGTCGTGGTATATTCAGGCTCAAAGGGACGAAGACAGTAGGTATTTGGTTCGGTTTCATATTGGTTTTGGTTCGTGGGGTTTTGATTCATTCTTTTGCCTCTCTTCGTTTGATCACGCGACAAGGGTACATGAATCATCCTTGTTTCTTTTTCCTTTCTTACACGTTAAATCTGTTACGTGATACTAATATGAATCATATAGCACATACATATGAAAATAGAACACATGAAATAATAGAAAATGGTTGCATGAAATCATAATAAATATGTCACATGGAAACTGTATCAATCAGATATAATTATGTTTGAGTATAACGAGCTTACATGAAAAAGATGAAAGGAGTTTATATAAAATCATAACTATATCTCATGAAATAACGATGGAAGAACTATATAAAGTCGATCTTGTTCGGTAGCGAGTCGTTTCGAAACCTGTTGTAATATACACATATATCAGTAGCATGAAAACATGAGAATGATTTATGCCACATAAAATAATATACATTGACTTTATTCTGTTTTGAAACTTTCGAAAATGTTGATATGTATACGTTCTAAAACTCGGTATTATAATCTAAAAGAATGAGAATTTTATATGCATGTCATACTAAATCCTTAAGAGCTAAAATAAAAGACTGCATGCATTCTTGTTTTCACCAAAGAAAGGTGTTTGTTTCAGACTATTTTTATTTCAAAAGATGTGTGGGTCTCGTAATCAATTTTGTATATGTGTATGAGATTATAGATGTCAAATAAGGTGTGTATATTAAAGAAAAGTGAATGCATGAATGAATTTTGTTAATATAAAAGTGTGACGGATATACGTATGTATTGTGGTTGTGTCTCGTATAAATATTGAGTAGTATGAAATATGTTGTGAAGTGAACCGATGTCAGGTTATAAATGAGTCTTAAATGATTTTATAAAAATCTTGAGTCGTTGCGGCATAATTATTAAGATTGTGGGTGCTTTAAAATATTATATAAAGTTATAATGACGGGTCCAAAATTATTATCTTAATATTAATTTATTAAAACAAACTTTAAAATAATTTTATTTGACTTTTTAATATTTAATTTTGATAATTTATATTTTAGACCCTAAACTTATAATATTGACATTTTAGGACCCAAACTACTATTTTAGTCATTATTAAACTTTAAAATTATTTAATTGTCATTCATAACCTTAAAGTATAAAACTTGCTAATTCGAGAAATTTACTAACTATGGGAAGTTACTTAAAATGGAAAGTCTCTAAAAATAGAAAGAACACCCAAATGAGTAAATTTGATTTAAAATGAGCTTATAAATAATAATATGATCATTATTCGTGTAGATTCGTTGAAGAGAGAGTGTTTCCTTATGCTTACGTTTGTTATGATTTCGATGGCGATTGAGGTACAGATATTCTACCCTTTCTCAGTAAGGGTTCCGATCTCATGACTTTTTAATCCTTGACTTTGATTCGTTTGCTATGATATGATTCATTGATATAAGCCTTTGCTATGATCCCTTTGATATGATTCGTTGCTATCCATTTTGTTGATTACCTGATTACTATCTCCTGGTTGAGATTCTGTTTGATTATGATATGATTCGTTTGTTATGGATATGCTTTGTTTGATATGATTTTGTTCTTATGCCCGAGTTTTTATTCTACTCATGGAGGTACCATGGGCGTGTCAGTGATGGCACCACTGGCATGGCACTTTCTGGGGAGGTGTGATTGATCCCTGGCATTCCTTTTTGTTTGATATATGTGCACTATGGCCAATTAGTTATATATGTGTCCAGTCATGAGCTGGCATGTGTATTTTGTTTGATTCAGGGAGTGTATGGATGCATCCTAGGTTCTGTTTTGTTCTGAGAAGACAGTGACTGGTTGTACGTGCCTTGTACCCCTTTCACTTCTGGTACATTGGAGTTAGCTACTCTATGTACACCCTATGAATTGACGGATATGTGATTATGTGATTTGAGACCTATTCGAGTATCTCGTTAGGTCGGCTCGTGGCTTTCCTATGTTTCTTGTGTCTATTTGAGTATCTCGTTAGACGCGCCTTTGTTGATACGTGCTCTTTGACACTGGTTATTATATGATTCGTATTATCACTTGACTCTTCATACTCATTATTCGTTTGACTTATGATATTCGTTCAGTTATCGTTGATCTCTTATGCACTTGACAGATGATATTCATTTCAGCAGGAGCTTATGATTTCATTTCTCATACTTATATACGTTTTGTTTATTCATTTGCTTTGTTATATATCTGTTCACTGGGCTTTTTAAGCTCAGCCGCATTTGTTTTCCTGCGGCAGGTTTTAGGTTGGAAGCTGGGTTGGGTGAAGAGTGCATAGGAGCGTTAGTGGACTACCCCGATGATTAGAAGCCCATTTACATCTGGACTAGTTTTGGACTTGGATTAGATTCAACTTGGTTTAGTTTGTATTTTCCTTTCTTTTATGGTTTTAGTATTTCTTTTGTACTTTTAGATTTTTCCCTTGTAACCTTTTGTTTTAAGTCTTCCGCTTGCGTTGTATGCTTTGTATGCTTTGATATGTCACCATACTGTAGCGCTCCGGACCCATGTCGGGTTGGGGTGTTACATTTATCTTCTCGAATATACTCCAAGAGACTTTCATTTGTCTGGAATTCTTCGTACATGCATAAATCTTCGTTTAATGATCATTTCTTCGTCTTTTTCATCATTTTCTTATACTTTAGCTTCCATGAACCTAAAACACGAATTATGCTCAATTAAGTACCATAAGTTCATAAAAGTGATCATAAAATCCACAATAACGCTCTTAAAAACATGTACAATTTGAGCGTTATCAAATACCCCACACTTGAACTTTGCTTGCCCTCAAGCAAATCTAGAATTAAGAAAATAAATCCACATGGTGCACAAGAATGATTAGAAAAATGTGATGCAAATGTACCAAGTACAAGTACAAGATGAGATTCATCATTTTTAAGCTTAATGGTGAAAATTCGAGATGTTTGACAATACCTAATGATTTTCTCGCTTGATTAACATTTCTAAACACCCCACGAAAAAGAGACAAAGTATAATTCACTCAACACTCATTTATTTAGGTAGTGGTTGAGTATATAAGATAAATCACACTCATTGCTTAGTCATGATTTGTTTATTACCATAGGCTTGTACAAGAAACAAAACTCCACCGACGTGGTGTAAGCACCAAGTGTAAACATCTAAAGAGGTCTTTAATTTGGGTTGTAATGTTACAGCTACAGGGTTTAATACCAGGCTTATGTTCAAACATCTTATACAAAAGCATAAAAGATCGCTGGCGCGAATTCTTCATTTACTCGGACAACGGATGGTCACTAAGGTAGTAAACCTTAGATCACTGGCGCGTTATTCGATTCATCAAAAACTCGGAAGGTCACTACAATATTCTTACACTTGATATTCTCACAAAGCCATTACTATATCCGGATAGATAAAGTAATTTGGTAAGGGTAGGGATAAGGCATGGGAATATTTATGAAATTGGTTTTAAAAGAAAAATAAAGTCAAGTCAAAGTCTCATTGTTGCTAGTCACCAAACAATCCACGAACCCGTAAATGATTATAGTTACAATCATCTCTTCTTCAGACTTTCACATATCGATACATTGATTCTCCATAACAATATTCTTCATACTTAGTACATCGGCTAACAACATATCATATAACTTTCCTTCTTCATCTCCATACATAATATAGCACATTGACTATAATTGTCATCACATATCTTTTTTTTTTTTTGATGACTTATTCATTTTTTTTCTTTTTTTTCACTTTTTTTTTCATACATAACATCTCCCCCACACTTCGTATAAGCATACACCACAAAAATACAAATAAGAAGGTGCACTCTTTGTCTTTGTCGGAATGGCACACATGAATCATAAAGTGTGGCTAACTATTAATCATCAAAAATAATCCAACATACCAAGCAACTAGCAACCCACCATTTAGACTTTGACAAGGGGTTAGGCTAACGTTTAAAGTGTAAAATATTTTTGTATTTTTCTGGATGTAACAAATTGAAAAGGATGGCTCAAAGGGTGTAACTAGTGGTATCTAGCGCTAAAGATGAACGCTAACAAATGGGTTCCAAATACGAGGATAACTAACCGATGTGATTAGCAAAAATTATTTTGTAAACGGATGGCCATTTAGTTTTATTCCTAAGGTTACCTCTTTATCACACGAATACACTTATATCACACGAATGCGATCTTACAGCGGTCAATGATTTACAAGTACATGTTCTAGAATAAATAAAATCACCAGCACACTCATAGCAAAGGATCCAAGCATAAAAGATGTATGCTATATATGAAACAGGTTAAAATCCTCACAATTTAGTGGTAATGGTTATAATATGTGCTGGCAAATGTTATCGATTCCAGAATTGATTGCAATATTAATTGGGACACATCTCAAAATTTTCAAAATTATAGATTTCACCAGTGGGATAATCTAGTTATTTTAATATATTAACCTAAAAATGTGAAAACAACTAGATTACAGGGGCAAACAAGTATACATAAATTTATTTTCAAATTGGCCCAAAAATTCGGAAAGTTAAAAATGAGTTTCGTTTTTCACTCTTTACTTCCCCCCACACTTAAGTTAAGCATTATACTCAAGGTGAAAAATAAACTTCAAAGCATGTAAAATAGGGAAAATAAATAAATCTGAGAGAAACGAAACTTCCCGGGCCAAAGAAATCGCGATCGAACTCCATATAATAAAATACTAAGCAAATGCTAGCATAAGCTTCAGATCCAAGAATTCTCCTCCATCACTTGTTGCATTTATTCAAACAAAAACAAAACAAACAAATTGCACACAATAACAGATTAAACATTACGAGCATGTAACACCCCCACACTTAAGATCTTCCAAGTTTTAAAAAGAATTTTTTCAAAAAGGGTGTACATGTTTATTTCAAACAACTAAAAAGGAGCTCGGGTTGCCTCCTGAGAAGCGCTTAATTTATTACTGAGTCATTAGCTAGACTTTTCCCCGGATCATGATACTTTGATGGTACAGTTCAAATGGGGAATTTCAGTTCTTAACCGTTGAGGGTTTGGGATATTTGGTATGTACTTCACAATTGATGGACATTCTTTGGATATGACCATGTGATAATCCCTTTTCGTTATCTTGAATGGTTCATCGATTTTATTAGAAACGAAGACAGGTGGTGAGTCTTTTTTCGAAGGATCATCAGACTTTCCACTCCCAGTGAATACGTCATTCACGTTCTCAATGTGAGGTAGAGGAGATGCGTTAGTCATACTGTTTTGTTTTGAAGAAACTAGATTTTGTAGTTTAGACCGCTCATCTATCTCTCTTTCCAATTCTACATTCCTCTTGGGTACCTTTGACACTTCTTTTTCACGCTTCTTAATCTCTTTTTCTTTCAAGACTTTATCTCCAACGTCTACAATTGCATTGAGTTCCTTGTTACCAACATGATTTGACGATTCATCATGTGTAAACATCTTCTCATCTACTAAGAGTTTAGTAGTCGGGATATGCACGGTGCAATCCTCAAGAAAAGGTGAAACGGTTGGTGAACTAGTAATGATTGGGGTTGACATGGTTGTAATGGGTTCCTCAATAACTTCAACATCACCCTTATCATGTTCATTTCAGATTGGGGGTGGTTTGTAGACAAATTCATGTCTTGGATTGGATTTTTTTGTATGAGGAAGTGATTTGGTATGATGGATTTCTTGCTTCTCTTCCATGTCTTGGATTATGGCTTGGTGGTTTCTTTTTCCTTGATCTATTTGTCTTTCCATTTCTACCATATGGTCTTTCATACTCTCATTTGCTTCCATCCATTCTCTCATCATCTCCTCCGGTGAGGTTTTGGTTTCTTCGTTTTGTCCAAAATATTGTGATGAAAGTGGTGTTTTATTTTGTGGCCAGAAATGAGGATGGTTATGGTTCGGGTTTTGGCTTGAGTAGGAGTATGAATTTTTCAGCTTTTGGTTGTGATATCCATCGTGATATCTTGCTTCATTAGGTTCAATCATCAGCATGTCATCATCCGTGTGGTATTCTGAAGCATTGTCATCTTCATCATCTCTACGAGCATCTCGTATCTCCTTCAGCTCTTGCCTTATCTTCTTGAATTCAACGTCAATATGTCTGGTGAGAGCTTCTAATTTCTCAATCAATATGGAATGATCGGCATTGATGTTGCTTCCAACGGCAGAAACAACGGTTTTTTGTTTGGGCACATTTAGAGAATTTTTTGAGAAATCAAGCTTGAGTTGGACCTTGTCCTCAAGGGTTTTCAATGCTTCGTTGGGAGTATTGTAGAGGAATATTCCTCCGGCATCGAGAATTCCTTGAGTCGGATCGTCTATGTTTGAAAGATAAAATAAACGTCTCCTAAATGACATTCCTTGGATTATGGCTTGGTGACAAGTACGAAGCATATCT
This sequence comes from Artemisia argyi, assembly GCA_030686995.1. NCBI lineage: Eukaryota > Viridiplantae > Streptophyta > Magnoliopsida > Asterales > Asteraceae > Artemisia > Artemisia argyi. Next base: position 21,857,174 of record CM060676.1, read on the forward strand.
TTCATATGGAGTCAAGCATCAATGAGAGTTTTGTGATCGAGTTGTTGAAAGTTGTGAATGTCATTTAGGAGACGTTTAAACTTTGCAGGAGAAAAGTATCGGCTAACAAAAGCTTCTCTCATCTCTTCCCACGTAGTAATTGTTCCTTCATTTAATTCGTTCAACCAAATCTTGGCTTCTCCAGACAATGAGAAAGGAAAAGTCCTCAATTTAACCGCTTACTCTAGATTTTCACCATAATGGAATAGGTTACTAATCTCAAGAAAATCAGCTATGAGTCGGTGAGGATCGGATCGGATTCTCCCATCGAATTGATTCTCCCGAATCATTTGCATGTGGGTACCCTTGATATGGAAATTGTTTGGAAAAGGGCTTTGAATAATAACGGAACTAGGTTTTGGTGCAACGGTCCTAGTGCTTGACCACATGGGTGGTCATCGGGATCAATGATGGTTACAGTTGGGGAATCAGGTTGAGTTTCGACTTTCTCTTCGATTATGTCGATTACCACAAAAAGTTCCTCGATGAATGGTGATTTTGGATAAAGTTCGGTTTTAGTCCTCTTTTTGATTTTGCGTTTAAGCTCGTAAAGTGGACTAACAAGTTGTTTACCCCATGAGGGTGGGTTTATACAAACCCAGAGCGATTCGTAAAATATGACAAAAAGTAAAAATAAAAACATAATGAAAACGAACACTAAGAAAAATCTTTTTGTATTTTTTTTAGGTTGAAGTAAACAAAATTAAGCTTAACTAAGATAAGAAAATCGTTACTATTATAACTACTATAAGTTTAAGAAAAATAAACTAATTACGACAAAACTTTTTTTATTTTTAATCGACTTTTTTTTCTTAAAAAAAAAAAAAAAAAAAAAAAAAACTTTTAACTAAATGACGTTCAAAAATCTAAAAAGACAATTCTATAAAATCATTTACCAAAGAAACAAATAAGAAAAGAAAATAACAAGGACACAAGAAAAATAAATCACTCCTAAGGGTGGGTTGGGTGGTAAAAAGAAATGGTTCAGCCGATCGGTTGGATTGTTATTTTTTGTTGAAAACTGTCTAACCGAATCGGATATGGGCTCCTACCGATCGGTTGCATTGGACTTTTGGGTCTAACCGGTCGGTTGGATATCAAACCGACGGTTGGATGGCTCGGATTTTTTTTTTCGAAAGCAAAAACGAAACAACTAAGGAATGATTAAAGCACAGAAACAAAACAAACAAAAACACAAACAAATCCCCGGCAGCGGCGCCAAAAACTTGATGTGTCTCGCGACTACTAGTTTTAAATTTATAACACGAATTACCGGATAAAGCTAAGAACACACGGGCAAGTATGACCCTTTCGTATGTAGTTAGTTTTGGTTGGTAAGCCGAGGTCGTTCACTAGGATTTGGGTGTTTTCAATTGTGAAGAATCTATGTAATAGTAAGCAATAAAAAGATAGTAATAGGTTGTCACGATCCAAAATACCATATAAGCAATAAGTAACACGAAAATGATGATTATGTGAATTCAATAAGATTAAAAACTACACTTGCTTAGACTAGTTTACATCCTTGATAAGCATGATTGTGATAACTCTTCTTAAGATGTTGGTTATGATGATTAGTTGGTGTTCTAATCAATTGTTCTTACAAATTAAACCTTGGCCAAGATCTTAGTTTATAAAAACAAGCATTAAGTTAAACCAATCAATTCAAGATCAATTCAAGGTTCATAAGGTTGGGTTAACAATCTTAAACACAAAAAAAATTTTTTGTTTTATCAAATACTCTTAGCAAATGGTCAATACAAAAGGTAACCCATCATAGACAAAAGGTTACAATTGATTGTAAACTACTACACTTTCGACCGATTAGGCATTCTATAATCAATCCGATTTGATTAACAAAAAGCATTCTCATTACAGTTACACTTTAGTTTCTTTGTTTAACCAAGAATAATTTTGGTGGAAAACAATCATTCAGAATAACAATTAATCTTTCGACCTATAAAATCATTAGCAACTAGTTAAACTTGATTCAACAAGTGTCACTATAAAACATAAGTACAATTGGGTTTTAGAATTAACTTGAAATTGAATTAAAACATGTTATCACAATCATAAGCAAACCATTAAATAATAAACATCATCTAAGCAAGTGCACAAAGTCACTAGCAACTCATAGCAAACATGAACATAAACTCAGAATTTTGAACATTAGAAACCATGATTAAAAGTCTTACAATGATTTAAATAAGATAACAAATGATGAGGTAACGATGCCTCAAGTGTTGGTGATGACTTCTTGATGTTTTGACCTCCAAACGATGACTTCTTAGACCTCCAAAGTTTCATAGGGTTTTATGGACAAATTTTGGTATTGAGAGGGAGTAATGGTGGTAAGAGAGGTGTTCTCTCAAGTTGGGATAGAGAGAATTGGTAAGTGATGATTAGAAATGCATGTAAAGGTCTCTATTTATACTCCTCTCAAGGCCTAGAGGTGATAAATGATCAACTTGGTGACTAAGTAGTTTAGTAGGACCTAGAATACCAAAAAGAATGGCCTAGAATTGGGTAGAATGAGGTAGAATGATTTTTTGCAAAAGTTTAACGAGCTGACCAACCGTTCGGTATTTTATCCAACCGATCCGGTTGGATGAGACATATGGGTCTAACCGATCGGTAACGGGCTCATACCGATCAGTTGGGAGCAAGTTGTAAACACGAAATTTTTAGATCTTTCTCTTAGCTTTCCGTGGCCACTTGAATCAACTAAGTCCGAGTTTGTATGCTCAACTTATGGCCAAAATGGTGAAGGTTTGTCGGGAACAACGAGTCTTCCATTAATTCTTCGTTTGAGCTTCTTTTCTTCATTTAACTTCTCGTTTTCCTTCTTGTACTTTATTCTTGAGTCTTTGGAGTGACAACTTCATGACTTTTATCTTCTCGAATATACTCCTAGAGACTTTCATTTGTCGGGAATTCTTCGTACATGCATAAATCTTCGTTTAATGATCATTTCTTCGTCTTTTTCATCATTTTCTTGTACTTTAGCTTCCATGAACCTAAAACACGAATTATGCTCAATTAAGTACCATAAGTTCATAAAAGTGATCATAAAATCCACAATATGAAGTTAAGACGAAGTTAAACAACCTTTATATGAAGTTAAGACGAAGTTAAACAACAAAATAAAGCATTTTCACAATTTTAGTTTGAAACATGATATACCAACAATAAAAACAAAGCATGCATACGGAAGTAAATAACAATCAAACAAATAAAAATCACACAAAATATGGGTCGCCTCCCAAGAAGCGCTTTTCTTTATTTTACGAGTCTTGTAGCTAGACTCAAGGTCATGGGCTATCATGTGTCGCTTATGCTCACATATCTAAGGGTGAGCCATCTAATAGTCGCCTCATCTATCTTATAGTCGTCACTTAGCTCTAAACATCCGCGATAATACCTTTTATTCTTTTCATGAGGATATTTGCCCTTTTCTTTCATCATTCTCACTTAGCATTTCTAGGGGTGGATACCTACTACATTTCTCCATAGAAAAATCCTTGAACCTAGGGTGTGCACGGGGCATTTGGTAAACAAAATTTTCATCCCCAACCGAGAATGTAATTAACCCTTCCATAAGTTTTTCATCAAGGTTGGTTAACCTTGTGAAGGGTTTCCCAAACACAACTTGGGTTAACTTACTATCGATAAATTCTCCAAGATTCTCCATAACCATGAACTCAACAAGATAAACAAAGCTTTCTACCAACACATGCAATGACATTGCCCTAGCAATAATATTATCTCCTTTGTATTCTAACTCATCTACCATAATTTTATTGTATTCACTACGCGAGATTATGTTCATTGGTAAAGATGAGTTAAGGTAGGCATTAAAGCTCCTAAATCCAATTTTACACGGAAATTGCATATTAAATGGGCTATCATTCTCAATCCTTGTTCTAGGGTCGACATACCTAAAAGGGTCCACTTTATCTTCCATCATATCCTCATTAATTACGTCACCATCATCAAGGTCCTCATCGGAGTGCGAATAGTAAAAAGGACTAACCCTATGGTCATCATCATGGTCAGACTCCTCCATCTCTGAATTATTGTCAAAGTGATGGTTAGGCGAGAGGTTAGGTGGGTTCTCATTTTCCACTAAGGGGATTGGGGCGGGCATTTGGAAAATCCTATGATGAAAAACACGAATAACAGGAATCAAACGATCAATGTTATTGTTATTTATCGAGTTCGTTTACGAACAAAGGAAACAAAGAAATAAGATAGACTAAAGAGAACCACTAGAAAGGAATCTAGCAAGTAGACATAATAAAAAGAAATCCTAACCTAGACAATAACTATTCCCCAGGCTGCGACGCCAAAAACTTGATACGTGGGAATCGCACCAGGCTTTACCTCTCGAGGGATCTCGAGAAGCTTACAACCCCCACCAGGCAGTGTACCTGATCGTTGTAGTATAGTATAGTGACAAGTACCGGGGGATTGATCATTTAACTCAGGAATAGTGTCGCTAGGATTAGAAAGTCTCCTAAATTAAGTCTAGAGGTGAGGGATGATTCTTTTTGTATTTTTATATTTTATAAAAGCAATAAAATCTCGGGTTTTGGAAGAGTGGGCGGAATTAGTTGCTAGCCAACTAACCCAAATAACTAAAGATGTAATCAAAATAAAATAACAAAAATGAAATGAAACTAATTATACTAATGTGGTGTAAACAATGATAGGGAAAGTTTTGTTTACTTAGGTTTCATTACTCCCTAGATATCTTTTGCAGGTTGATAGCTTGTTACAATTGCATGGATGACGAGTCATATTCCTTAATACTAGTCGTAGGGCCGTGTACAATATTTCCCAACTCTATAGGATCCTACTTTACTCCTATGCCGAGCCGTTAGAAGCTCCTAACATGGGATCATTAGAATTCTCCTACGCATTAAATACAACCAAAAATCATAGTACACCTCTGATCATGTTTCTTAAGACGTTCAAGCATGTTACCAATGGAAGTTTGCCAGTTTTCTTAAGGCTAACATCGAATACAATCATTTGTAACAACTATTAACAAACAATCAACCCATAATTAACATCTAGATTTCACTACATCTAAGCAAACACAAAAGTAATCTAGCTGAGCATGTTAAATTGAAGACAAGTGTAAGATATATTCAAACAACACATAGACATATTGATTGAATTGAAAGAGTACTTATCTCAAATAGAACATGAAAGTTTCAAAGGGTTAAAACCCTTGAAAAAGCTGTAAAAATCGGCCTTGGGTTTTTCCCTCAAAGTTGCACATTAGTGAATGAAATTTGGAAAACTATATATAGATTTTATAGGGTGACGGCATCAAGAAGGAATTTCTGACGCCGTCAACTCGCCGCCTATAATGAAATCGGATAGCCTAGATCCAATTGTGACGCCGTCATGTGTAAGTTTCTTCTGGGCCGTCACTAATACTTGGATCATGACGGCCTTGGGTGACGCCGTCATCTTCAATGCACAAAACTCTTTGGATCGTCACGTGTATAGTCCACATCCACCTCTTGTATTACTCTTGACGCCGTCATTAAGAAACTTGTGACGCCGTCAGGTACTGTTCCCAGCAACGAAAATTAAGACTTTGCCGTTTTCTTCTCTTTTATGCTCCAAAGATATCCAAAATGCTTCCTTTTCCATATTTCTCTCCAAAAGTACCTAAAATGACAAAAGGAACGATTTAGGGCAATATTGGATCAAATAATCTCGAATCCGGGCTTAAATGACCCCCTAAAAACGGTTCATTTTTCGCCTCGTCAACTGTTCCATTTTCAGTTTTGTTCTTGTAGGCCCATTTCATTCCAATGATTAGAACACCATTGGGGCATTCAACAAGGGTCATGACATTATTCCTGTCAAATTGTTCCAACTCTTCTCTCATGGCCTGAACCCAACTTTCATAAGTTAAAGCTTCTTTAACATTTTTGGGCTCTATGTCAAAAAGAAAATCCACATACAGACAAACATTGGCTGAGTCTGCCTTGAGTTTGGCAGCCATGCTTCTTGTAAGCATGCCTTCAGTGGGCTCACCAATGATGTTTACAAGCTCAATTCTTATGGATTTTGTCCAGCTATCCTGAGCTTTAGGATAGGAGTTAGAGATTGTCGAAGCCTGAATTGCTGGAGTGGCTTCAGTCACAGGAACCTGAGGTAACTCAAGATTTTGGTCTTCAGTGTCCTCAGTGTGAATGGCTTGATTTGAGGTTTACTTAACAATTGGTTCAGTGGAAGTGGTCTCATTGGAGACTTGTATTTCAATGACTTCACTGATGGTTGGTTGGGGTAAATTGTGAGGCATGATGTAGTATGAGACATCAGCATCAGCTTGGTATTGAGTTGTATGATTCTCAGGGAGATACTCATCAGGAGAATACCTTGAAGAATCATCAATACTAATCTCTTCAACTAAGGAACTGGAGAACCTGATGGATTCAGTGCTCTCATCAACAGTTATATGATGAGTTTCCTCAGTTTGCTGTCTCCTTGTGTTAAACACCCTGAAGGCTTTGGAGACTAGAGAATATCCCAAGAAGTATCCATCATCAACTTTGGCATCAAATTTACCCAAGTGATCCTTGTGATTATAAATAAATACAGGACACCCAAATATATGAAAGTAGCTGACGTCAGGGATCCTTCCTTTGAATATCTCATAAGGGGTCTTATTGTGCCTTTTCACAATGATGGACCTATTTTGAGTATAGCAGGCTGTTCTAACAGCCTCAGTCCAAAAGTGTTTTGAGAGGACTGAGCCATTTAACATTGTCCTTACTACCTCAATGAGTGTTCTATTTCTCCTTTCAGCTACTCCATTTTGTTCAGGAGTATAGGGAGAAGTGAAATTCTGAGAAATCCCTTTCTCATCGCAGAAACACTCAAGGTCATGGTTTTTGAATTCAGTGCCATTGTCAGTTCTAATTTGTTTAACTTTGACATCATTTTGATTTTCAATGTTCCTGACAAATGACATGATAGTTTTAGCTGCCTGACTCTTTTTGGTCAGGAAGTAAACCCAAGTGTATCTTGAGTATTCATCCACAATGACCAGAGTATACTTCTCATGATGAATGGACATGGGACTGATAGGTTCAAATAAGTCCATGTGGATAAGATGCAGGCAGCTTTTGATTGAGAATGATTGTTTGGTTTTGAATGATGCCCTGTGGTGTTTTCTTTTTACACAAGCAGAACAAGGCTTGTCTTTGGTATACACAAGGGATGGAAGGTTGTTGATGTTTTTAAAATTGAGATAAGAGAGTCTTCTATGCCAAAGCCAGTTGATTGTCTCACTTGCCTTAGAGAAGAGGCAAGTTCCATTCTGAGTAAGGGATGACATGTCTAGTACATAAACATCATCCCTCCTGGGAGCAATCAACACAACTTCCTTGTTGGCATTGAAGATGGTTCCTTTCTTATCATCAAACTGAACTATGTATTTTGCATCACATAGTTGACTCACACTTATCAGATTGTACTTGAGACAATTGACATAAGCTATTATTGTAAAAACTATACCATTGCATTTTACTGAACCATAACCTTCAGTGGGAGCTGATGAGTTATCACCAAATACTACTTTGGGTCCTAGTTCTTCTACATATTTGTGCAGATAACTCTTCACACCAGTCATACTCCTTGAGCATCCACTGTCGAGGTGCCAAGCAGGATCCCTGATGTGTTTCTGCACAAATGGTAAACTAGGTTAGTTTTTCTTGTTACCCCACCTTCTAGTGGGTTTAGTCCTCAGGGATTTTTTGAACTTAGCTAAAGAGTCATGGTCTGAAGTTGAGTGAACTGAGCTTCCACATGTTTTACATTTTGTGGTATTTGAAGACTCAGTTGAATGAGAAGTGTTGGTAGAGATGTTTCTTCTGGACTGAATGATCTTGTCATGTCCTTTGTCATCATGTGTGGGGTCACCACAGATGTTACAATAGTTGTTCATCATACAATCATCAGGTAGATGGTCATTGAACCCACAGTGAGGACATGGCAAGAAAGGCTTAGCCTTTTGTCTTTGTTTGAAAGATGAGGCATACTGATAGCCTTGTGTTCTGTAATGACCTTGTGCTTTCAGGGAAGCAATGTGAGAGTTGTGATCAGAAGTCCTGTGGTCTTCTTGTTTGCATATCATTCAGAACAGAATTCTGAAGCAATTATCAGTATAGTGGCCTGGATGATTGCAAAGTTCACATCTCACTGAAGGTCTTGATGAGGGTTTTGGTTTGGAGGAACTTGAGGAAGTTGCAGGTTTAGATTTTGAGTCAGAGTGTTTCTCAGTGGACTCAATCTTTTCACTCAACTTCCTTACAAGTTCAGCTAACTGATTAAACTTTGAATCAGTGCTTGCAGGTTTAGTTTCAGTTGTTACTGAAGGTGTGTGGTTTTCAGGAGGTACAGAGGTAGGTCTCTTCAGGATGGTTATTCCTGGATTTGCTTTCTCCTTAGGAGAGTGAGGTTGATAGACTGATGGTGCAAGATCTGAACTAGGTGCTGCTCCCTGAAGTTGTTTCAGTGTACGGAGTGGTGATTGTGAATCTGACTTAGACTCAGTGATGGACTCAGTATGACTGGGTTCATCAGTGACTCCTAGCAACTCCTTAATATCCTGACTTTCAGGCTCTAGAATTTTTCTAGTGTTAAAGTTTGGCAATTTTCTGTCAGGATTGACTCTTTCAATCCAATCACTGTGTTTAGTAGCAAGCTCTTTGCTAGAGAGTATGTTTATTGACAGAAAGGCTGTTGAATGGCTACTCTCCCCAGACATTTCAGTGAGTTGATCTTCACCCAAAGCAGCCTTTCTGGTGCTGGGTGTGAGACTCACTATGTCAAAAAATTTGGGGTTCTTCTGAGTCCATTTCCAAATTACAGCCTTTTCTTTTTTAAGTTCTTCTTGAAGAGCTTGATTTTATTTCACAACTTCAGAATTTGGAATTTGAAGTGTGACACTTTCAAGTTTAGCTTGTTTTAAAACAAGAAGTTCATCTCTACATTTATTTAATTCAAAAGTCAGTTTGTTAAATTTTGAAAACAAGTTAAGTCTTTGCTCTTCAACATACTTAAGATCAACATTAATATAATCTAAGTAAGATTTCCAATCAGCATCATCATCCATAGAAAGTAAGATGTTTACCTTTCTCATTGTGATGTTCACTCATTCTCCATTCCTGGCATGACCTTTTCCTACAGCAAGCTTGTTATCTTCTGAGAGATCCATTAGGGCACTGATATGAACTTCTTCATCATCAGAAGACACTTCAACCTCATCTCAGTCAAATGTTTCAGCAACTAGCCCCTTGTTTTTAGCCTGAGCTTGTTTAGGAGCCTGAGGTGGCTGAGTGACTGAGGAAGCAGACTCAAGAAGAGCAAGTTTGGCCTTGGCCTTTTTATTGACACATGTATGTGTAATGCAAAAGATTTTAATCTTTGTGTTTGGAATCTATGGTTGAATGATCTAAAGGAAGACATCTTTTATGTTGAGTTTAAGTATGTGTTATGAGAGTGATTTGATCATCTAAGACCAAGAGATGTGTTTGTGTGTGATAATGGAATATGTTAAGAATGTTCTCAAGAGAGATCTTTGGAACACGAATCTAAGTGAAGTTACCAATTTCAATAGATCTTGTGTATGCTCTAGAGATAGGTTTGGTTATGATGAACGCTTGAAAGGAAATAGACACATATGGTGTCTTTCAATAAGTAGAATTATTACGTGAAATAAAGTCATCATGCTTATGAAAACAAAAATGACAAGATGATGAGGAAGCTCTAGTTGATAGAACTTGCAGATGTTTATTTAAGATCATTTACCCGATGAAGTAAAATGAAATCTCTTGTAACACAACCGTTCATGTTCAATGAGAGAATGAGGCATAGGATATACAATATCCTTTTAACAGGATGAAAACTTAACGCATGATTTCTTAGGCATAATGTCTTCCAAAACATCATGTTTTCCTAAATGAAGATATGAAGCCAAAGTATTTGAATTGGATAGTCCTGTCCTAAATATACTTGGTCTCAAGATTATATTCACTAGATGATGACAAGAGGAATTCACTCGAGTTTCTTATGTATACTCCTCAAGAGTCATTGTTGCTCAGGGTGTATGAGGTTGGCTTTGTGATTGCATTTTAACATATGTTGTTAAGATGTTGATTTAAAGTTTAATGAAACTTATGCAAAAGTTAAAAGTATTACCAATACTTTCATAACTTGCGAAAGTTGTACTATTTAAACCTAGTGTAATTGAATGACCGCTTCATGCTCATTTGATTGTAAAGGTTCTAATCCTACAGGTGGTAAGGTATGGTTGAGTGTTTAGACAAAGGGCTTTTTGAGCAATGCACTCAATGAATTCAAACGATGGTAAGAATGGTGGATTGGTTGATCTAGGTGGTAGGTCTTCTAGTGTGTCTTAATAAAGATGTGATGTAGAGGTTTGTTGTGCTATGGAAGTACTTAAGTTTCATAGATGTTAAAAGTAAAACGGATAGATACTAAGCCTTTTGGTAAGTTCTTGAGGTTTTGGTTATGTTTGTGAAGCTTAGGGGCAAAGATATATCATAGAAGTGAATGAGATGATGGTGAACGAACAAATGAACTTAAGTGCTCAATGTTCAATGATGAAGAATAAATTACATTTGTTGATTGAGAGAGTGTTAGGATAAGTGTTTTAACATATGTTGTTAAAATACTTGGGTGTAGATTCTTTCGGATGTGACTTTTAATGACTTCAATCGTAAGTCAGATTTACTCGAATATTTCGGACGAAATACTTAAGTTGTCAATCCTACTTTGTTGAGATTGGATAGTATTCAAGGATAGCAAGACTTGATAATACATCTATAACTTAAGTATAAGTTATGACTTGATGTAAATCCTTATCGTCTTGAAACTTAAATACTCTAAAAGTATTTTAATCATTCTAAATGGTTGGTCAAGGGGTTTGATCATAATGCCACATAACAAACATGTATGAACCTGTGTTGTAGCATACAAAGACTCGAGACGTTGAGAGGTGTTGAATGTATGTTGAGACAAACTATGATTACAAGTAACTTGTACATTTTAATTTATGTATCAAGTTATACATTTGTCATCAATCAAAACAAACGAGATTGTATAGATTAAATATTGTAATATTGCACTAACAGACTTAATGGGCTTGTCCATTTTAGTCTACTGAATCATGTTAAGCTGTTTATTATTGAGTTATAATAAAATTCACCATTTCATAAAAAAATAAATGGAGTTTAAGTTTGACAACGATAATATGTCACAGTTATTAAACATACAAAACATTACATAGTTCAAAGAACATCCTCATATTAAACACTAGTCAATGCATATAATTAATATAAGCTCTAACAACAGGAAATTTACTGACATGTAAAACCTTATTTAGAATCACATACGAAGCATCGCTTAAACAACTCTATTCATCATGACCGGAAGATCAACAAAGTTCCAAAGATCCATCACATTTCCACAACCTTGGTTTGAATCTCCATTGAGAAAAGCATCTTCTGAGGAAGTATCCCAAGCTCCTTGAAGATATGGCATCTCGAAGAACAGATCATCGTCACTTATCTCACAGTATGACACCAAATTTACAGGCTCGATCTTGGGCTTCTTAACGGGATTCGCCTCTTCCATAAAGGTAGCCTCGTCAACCTCAGATAAAAAAGATGTAATCTCAGGCGTCTTGGGACAAGTTTGGCCACATGGAAACTCCGAACAATAAAAAGAGTTGCTACCATCATTAGGACTGAAATAAAAGACACTACTTTGTAATGGAATACCATTACCATGATGTGGCTTCTCTTCAACGAATTCAAATGAACTAGGATACTCGCTATTGTCGGTGTGGGTAACCTTAGGAGCTTCTTTCTGTTGTTTTGGCTTAGCCGCAGTAGCTTTAGCTGGAAAGTTGACTTTCGCCTTAGCACCACGAATCTTTACAGCTTCAGCATCATAAGCTCTAGCAGCTTCTTCAACAGTGTTATAAGTTCCAAGCCAAACACGGACCCCTTTTCGTGGATCACGGATCTCGGCAGCCCATTTGCCCAATGGACGCTGACGGATCCCTCGGTATTGATTTTTCCTTTTTCTGGAAAACTCGAATCTCTCGTTAGCTTGATAATAAGATTTTACATATCTTGACCCTAGAACACACAAAATCAAACAAATAAGCTTTTCAAGTCTTTAAATAAAAAGATAATAATAATTATTATTAAAAAAAAAGAAAGAAAGAAGAAACAAAAACACATCAGAAATAAACAAAAGCTTGCATATTTAGATTTAATCCTATATAAAATACATAAATTAGAAAAACATCTTTGAAGTTTCATAGATAAAGTAAATTGATCATAACTCAATAATCAAATCAAATTCACATATCTTTATTTGACCCTAAGATTTTGAGTCAACCGAGGCATAAAAGTTTACATATTTTTAATCAAAAATTAATTTTTCTACCCAAAAAAATAAGTTAAAGAAATTTTTAGATCATTGACCCTAAAATGCAAGATGTATATATAAAAATAGATGCATATTCCCTTAAATTTTTACCTCTTATTTGAAGTGGGTGGCTAGAAATTTTTCATATTTTTTTTATTTTAGTTTTTATTTTTACCGGATCATATATATATATATATATATATATATATATATATATATATATATATATATATATATATATATATATATATATATATATGTGTGTGTGTGTGTGTGTGTGTGTGTGTGTGTGTGTGTGTGTGTGTGTGTGTGTGTGTGATTGCAACAAACAATCTCATAATATAGAAATCACAAACTATCTCATATGTTATAAACAGGACTTAAACCCCAACTATTTTGGTTAAGGAGTTTGTCACACAAGTAGGGATATCGTTGGGACACAAGCAGTGGCGGATCCAAAAATCCTTAACAAGGTATGCACAATTTATAATAGAGTTATTTACAAATTTGGTTTTCAGACTATCTTATCGAGCCGGGTTTCCGGAATATGGATTAGGCGCATTTTCTATTTTTTTAATCCAAGCTAATAAAGTTGATTTGCTTTGTGAAAATTGGTCAATTCGATACGACGTCAATCAATTATTTTAACTAAAATCCATTTGGTTTTCGTGTTGATTGAATAAGATAAAAAAAATAAAGCTTTTCTCGTTTTTTGTACTGTGAAAGTTTTTAACTTTAATCACTATGAGTATGGATCTAGTGAGAAGAATTAATTAAATGAGAAGAGAGAAAAAATCATAGCCACATATTTTAAATAAGAAAAGAGAAATAATAGGAGATACATCTATTTTTTATGGGTGCATCTAATATTTGTGGTTGTAGTTTCTTCTCATTCTTCTCATCTTAATTATGTTTCTCATTTGATCCTAATTCTAATCACTATAATCAACTAAAAACTAAGTAAAACTATTACAATATGAAAATGCAAAAGTGTTGCCAACTGGTATTGAAAAAGACACGTTCACAAATTTATGCTTACCATATTCATGGGCGGTTTTAGGCCCGGTGCACCATCAGCAACCGAGCTGGGACCAACCCACTAAATGGTATTTAAATTTTTTATACCCATTATATGTACTTGGTACAACCCACTTAAAAATAAACCATATTAATCATTTAATCCAAAAAGTCAAAAACGATTGTGAATGAACAAAAGGGTGAAGGCTCAACCCACTTAAATATATTTTATTTAGTAGAAGTAATACTTTTGTTGCAAGAATGATTTTTATTCGTATTTTTGTCTTTTCATACTTGATTATGATATATGGATATTATTATATAGGGGTATTTTTTTTTTTTTTTTTTTTTTTCGTGCCAGCCTTAATTTTTATTTGAAGTTCACACACCGCACCTGACCATATTTTGTTTCAATAACCCAAAATAACAAACTTTAAAACATATAATGACGAATTCCTAAGTATATCCGTTATACCGTTATATGACATACACAACAAAATAATTTTGAATAGCCTAAACAGACTCAAGCGAAAGTTTATTTGGAATACTAATCTTGACATAATTACATAATAAGCATGTCAGAACTACATATAAAAGTTAAGTGGGGTGGGCCTCATTGTTGGGCCATTTATTTTAATATAAAAATTTACCTCATTTCTTGACCTACTTGTCTCCTTCAAAACTTGCCTACCTGTTAAAATGGTTACCGAGTTTTTTTCTTCTTCTAAACAATGGTGATTTAGAATTGGGTATGCACCTAGAATTTTACTGCATCTTTGAGGGTATGCACTTTTAAATTTTCTTTGTAATTTACGGTTACATTTGAAAAAATTCAAATTTTTTTACACTACTCAACTTTTAGACAGGGCCCCTGGACACAAGCCATTTGGTATTATAATCAAATTATTGCAAAAAGAAATCATTTGAAGATGATAAAATAAACCTAATAAATAAATAAACAAACAAGAAGAACAAAATGATGATAAAAATAAAAGAAATGTAAAAGTTTACCAGTTGCAGTAGCATAAGGATGCTTAGAAGAAGCTGAGAAAGTAAATGATGGTTTGTCATGATGATCCTTGAAACCCTGAAAGTCAACTTCGAACTCATCTTCAGCATCAAAAGCATCATCAGATCTTTTAGGAACATTAGCCTTTGAGGAGAAGTAACTGTTAGGGGCTTTGACGCCTGCAAGTCTTGCACCACCACACATCTTTCTTTCTTAGTACTAGATTCTTGTTGTTGTGTTGTTATGTTTTGAAATGAAAAGGTTAGGGAGGTGGTGTGTTTTATACTTTCGAAGGAGGCAGTAGTGAAAGAAAGTTGGTGCTTTTTAGTTTAATATTACCCTCATGCTGCATGCATGTCATTTTTCATTCATATACTGTGTATAGGCCATCTTTATTGTTTTAATTATGTACTCGTAACTGATATTAAGGAAAGATTCGAAATAAATACGTACCATTAGTTTCACTTATTTAACCTTTCTATCTTTCTTTTGAAATAATCAAGAAAGTACTGGCTTAAAAACATCAATATTACAAGATGTAATTCATATCTCTCTTAACAAAAGAAGATACCAAACAAGAGAAAGAAGTATATGTAAAGTAGAGGTGGCAATTTGAGTCCAAAATCAAAAAAATGGGCTAAATGGGTAAATTTTAAAAAGATTTGGGTACATTTGGTCCCCCTCTTTTTTTTGAAATGGGCATATATTGCCCATTTAGAAATTAAATTGGCAAAATGGGCACATGTTTTTCTCTCACCTTAAATTGTTTTTAATGAAAAACTTATGAATATAATATATTTAGTTACTTAAATATAAATGAGGTGTTACGTTTGAGGAATTTTTTTTGTTGTTTTAGGTCTTTTTTAAGACGATTCGTATAACATGCGCCCGTTTGGCCCGCGCCCGTTTAGCCCATAGTCTATTTAGCCCGTAGACCGTTTAGCCCGTAGCCCGTGCCCGCCCGGTCCGCCCGTTTTGCCACCTCTAATGTAAAGATTGATAATTTTGGTATCATATTTGTTGAAAAAACTGCATGAAACTGAAGGACGAAACACATTAGCTCAGCTTACATATGTAAAAAGAAAACTTTCAATGTAAAAGCAGATAAGAACGAATATTCAATTTTGTCGTTTAAGGTTACAACTAATACGGGTCCACTTGCCAAAGTGGGCAATAAAATACTACTACTCCGTACTAACATTTCCTTACTTTATAAACAATAAATTAGAAAACCATACCGCATATAGCAAACACCATTCGGTCTACAGTTTCTACATTGTTGGCAACCCGATAACCCAAATAATAACAATTAACCTAATCAATCACGTAAACACTAATGTAGCAAAAAAAAAATATATATGATACATGCTGACCCCTTTTTGCAACCACATCAAATATCGTTTATAACATTCCGCGACACCCAGATAATCAAATCATCTAAACTTCACAAAACCCTAAAATTCGAAACCTCAAGTTAGCTTTGTAGCTTTTGTCGCAGACCCAAAGTACAAGACAAAAACACTTTTGCAAAAACAAAGCCGCAACTAATAAACTTTTTATCTTCGAATCACTCGTCAACACCAACTCCAGAGAGAGGCGGTGAGTGTCAATCAAGTCGGCGTTGGTTTGTTTTATTCGCAATCGCTACGTGAGTGCGTGGTTATCACAACATAAAAAGGTGGCAAAATTTTGGTATGGGTCGAGAACGGGCTGTTTGATGGGCTCCCAAAGAGTGACGTCAAATTGACGCAATCAAAACGACAAAGTATTTGACGCTTTATTATATATATATATATATATATATATATATATATATATATATATATATATATATATAGGGGGACTTTCAAACGAGAACCATTTTATCCGCAAGAACTGAGAGAACCACCAAAAACATACATGCACGCCGTTTAAAATAAAATAAAAATACATGCAAATCATCAATAATCGTAAACATCCACCTATGTTCTTCAATATCATTATGAACTCATCCTCATTTTTCAAAAACACCTTACACACGGCCGCAATATTATCGTTGCACGTCTTATAAGAACATACATGCACACCTTCAAATAAAATTTTTGTATTTCGAATTTCTTATCAAATTCTTTAGAACAACTATGTTTTTTTTTAAAACATATGTGTTGTTTTGAAAACATATGTGCAAAAATACAATTATTGAAGGCGTGCATGTATGTTTTTGGTGGTTCTCTCAGTTCTTGCAGATAAAATGGTTCTCGTTTGAAAGTTACACTATATATATATATATATATATATATATATATATATATATATATATATATATATATATATATATATATATATATATACACACACACACAAACACACACACACACACATACAGTAATACTCATTTTGTAACGTCGAATAAATCCCAAGAAAATAGTAATAAACAAAACTTAATAAAGTTCATGAAAAATTCACTTAAACATTTGATGCACCTTAAGACTCGGTATAATGGATTAACAGTGACCCTCATCCCGCCACCTCAGCATTTTCTTTTCTGAACAATTTTATTACCAACTTAATTGGTGTAACAAGGATGCCGAGAGCACAACAATAAAAAATACCTCACAAAAAAATACTGCACACACAGACATAGAACACAAATCGGTCGAATATGCGACTGACTTGTGTATTTTTTTGGGTTAGAGGCTAGTCTAAGGTGAGTGGGTATAATGGGATTATGGGAGGGACTAGTCTAGACTCTTCTTTTTTAGTTTGAGACTCGGTCGTAGGACATCATTACACACGAGGCCCATGAGTCTCTATTAGTTTAGACTGATCGCTAGTTTTGTTTAGTTTAGTAGTTGTTAGAGTTTCATTATTTTTCTATGTAAGATAGTGTAAGTGTTAGGTCTACTTAAATTTGATTAATACGATTTTTTGTTTTCGTATGATTTCAACAAACATTGTAATATAGACAACTTTTGTAACAGAACAATATGATTACAACAATCATATACGGAGTATTTTGTAAGAAGGGGCAATTTTATATCTCCCTTCTTTTTATTTGAAAATTTTCATATATACTCAAATAAGCATTACAGCATTAAAAATATTGTATATTATGTATTCAATATTTGCACTTTAGATATATATTTGAAATTAATTATAAAAGTAGGATGATATAAAAGTAGGATGATATATGAAATTAATATTTTTAAAAAAACTAATATCATACAAACTTGCAAAAATGATGGTACCAGACGATGATGTATATGAGCCGTCGAAAAAAGAATAAGTGGCAATATTCAAACTTACTCAACAGTTTCGGATTAGAGGATCAAACTGAAATACTTAGTATGAGAATCGACATTGAATTTGTTATAGCCTATGACCGGTGGATAAAGTTTTTATGATGGGTAGCATTTAAAGTTCCAATAACATTTAAAGGGATAATTCCATATATACCCAAAAGAAACTTCATAATTCTATATTTACCCAAATGACAAGTTTTCAATGCATGAATACAAGGCTTTTAAAGCATGTGTTGAGGAAATATGGAATTATGGTGTTTGTTTTGGGTATATTTGGAATTGGCCCACATTTAAAAATAGTAAAAGAGTAACATTATTAAACGTGTTTTTGAGATTGCATTACAACTAAGCTTTACCATTAGTCTAATAATACTACAAATATGCATCTATCATCCTATGTGGCACCCTCAAGACTCACTTTTCATACATACTCATCCTTTGAAGAATAGTCTTACATGGACTTTTTTCCCGGGTGTGTGTGGGTTGTTTTTTTTTTGGGGGGGGGGGGGGGGGGGGGGGGGGGGGTGGTATATTTGTTAATAAGTACTTCCCCGTCTCATATTAAGTGTCCACAATGGAATCTTTGTATGTCCCAAATTAAGTGTTCACTTGTATCTTTCAACCAATAAAATGAGAGTTTAGTGGGTAAAAGTAATATTTGATTGGTGGAGAGTTTAGTTAGTGGAATCTCCTAAAACTTTGTGCATTATGAAAGTGGACACTTAATTTAGGACGGAGGTAGTATGTTATATTTGAGTGATGATGTTTCTTGATATGTTACACTATGTTGATGGTGAATTTAAGTGTGAAAATAAAGTAACAAAACCTTAGAGTGCCGATGATAAACTTGGTTGTGATCCCTTTCTTACTATTAGAACACTCGGTAAGGTGACGGTGAGTTATCATATAACTCAGTGCCACGTCTGCGTCACATTAGCTTTAACTTTTTTACCTTAACTAAAAAAACAAACACCCGGTATCATACTCACCTGGGTATGCCATAACTCACCAACAAAAAAATTGAGTTATCCTATAACTCGGTGGGCGGTATAATAACCTGAGTTATGTAACTCACCCCCTTAATGTTTCGTTAAACTTATGACTCAGCACGTTAACGTACAAATAACTTACCTCCTCTGTACAATAACTCACCCCATAACTCTAATGCCATAAATCACCCCAAAGACACCTTACCGCATGCTGGTAGCCTAATAATAGAAAAACAAGTTGATGGTTTTACGAATAGCTAAAAGATACATGCCAAGTGGGAGTTGATAGCCCTTCATAGGGCCCATTAAATAGGGTTTGACAATAACTTTTTCAAACCAATAACATTTGCATCTTCGGATTAAAATAACTACTCCGTACATATATATACCTCTCGTCATTATATTGATTGTTACCACGTTTTAATTTTGTGCTACAAGTTGAGACTGAAAACACGTATTTAAATGTGCAACTTGCCTTTATATGACAATCATCATTAGAGTGGTGGCAATGGTCACTACAAAAAAAAACTCATACCTCTCAACTCACCAATAATATCATTCCACCTCACTCATATTTTTTCATACCTCCCAACCTTTTTTAGTGGCAACTAGCTCATAACCCGTGTTCAACACGGGCAGTAAAAAGAAATAATTAAGTTAGAAGCAAAATTGATTAATAAGAACGGAAATTGCCAATTTGATACACACAAACACAATGTTTGTCTCTATGATAAAAACTGTCTCTATGATAAAAACACGAAACAGTCACCTGAAAGTAGGGCTGAGCATCGCATGTTCAAAACCGAACCGGACCGACGAACCGGACCGAACCGACAAGAACCGAACCGGACCGACGGCCCGTCGGTTCGGTTTCGGTTCCGGTTTTTATTGAATTTCGGTTTCGGG
This sequence comes from Artemisia argyi, assembly GCA_030686995.1. Taxonomy (NCBI): domain Eukaryota; kingdom Viridiplantae; phylum Streptophyta; class Magnoliopsida; order Asterales; family Asteraceae; genus Artemisia; species Artemisia argyi. Next base: position 21,876,904 of record CM060676.1, read on the forward strand.
TCGGTTCAGTTCGGTCCGGTTCGGCCCAAAACCGACAAAAACATGCCAAAATACACATGGACCGACAAACCCGAACCGAACCGACGAAAACCGAACCGAACCGACGGCCCGTCGGTTCGGTTTCGGTTCCGGTCTTTTGTGAAATTCGGTTCTCGGTTTTTTCGGGTCGGTTCGGTTCGGGTCGGTTCCGAACCTGTGCTCCGCCCTACCTGAAAGTTAAAAAGGTTGGAGTCACTCCAATACTATCTCTTTGATAAAGAAAGATTCCATTCAATTCCAATGAGCTTGAACAAATAGCATTCTTAAGTAACAAACTTGATACTGTTCACAACTCGATAAAAATGTTCACTATAAAACTTTCAACAAATTTGGGAGAACTGAAGAAACCATCTTGATGCAACATCTAAGCACGACAACATGATCAATAAATCCAAACAAACATTCTCTGCTCACCAACCTATAAAATGTAACAAAATAAAATAACGTAAATCTAAAGTAAACTATTTATAATGGTGTGTAATGACAACATCGTTTTTTTACATTGCATGTATGTTATGTTTTGCACTACATTAAACAAATCGTTCCCGTCCCTTGCTGTTCTTTTTGACCTACAACTTATAACTTGAAAGACTCCACCATAAAAAGCAACTTTATAATATTAGTAGAGGTACTATCTGCTAAAACTCGTACGAAGTGATAAACAAAATATGCATGACAAAGGGCTAAACAACTTAAACTCCAGTTTCTTTAGCAAGTAAAACTGGAGTTTAAGTTGTAAGCTGTTAAGCTTAAGCTACACATTATCAGGAATCCCCATTTTGAAAAGCTTATGCTTATTAGCTTATTTCTCCCCTCCAAAAATATAAGCTAGTAGAAATAAGCTTATCCAAACACTTTTGAAGAGCTTTTTACTCCCTAATGAGCTGGTAAAAAATGCATCAAAATTCAAGCAAAGTTGGAATAACAAAGTAACATACCTCTTGATTGAGCAGTAAATGATTATGGCCAAATTTGCAACTTTATATTGATGATAACATCTGGGACCAGGAAACTTGAAAAGACAAATCTATGTAACCCCTTCAAAACCTGAAAAATCAAACAAACGAGCGGGGTAACCCGCGCGTTGCTGCGGAGATGCTATGATTAAGACATCTTGTGAAGCCCGTTTGTATTAAACAAAGGATTTAGAAAGACATTATCATAAGTTGTTCTATTATAAACATTAGTAATTTCTACATGTTCAAAATTATTGAACCTAAACGTAACAGAGCAAGTTTTCTGAATTACATTGTCCGGTAATCTTCTTGGATATACGACCGCTGCAACCAATCTCGATGAGCAACAATGGCAATCACCGCATCATAAATTTAAATTTTGGAATCTGAAACCATAAAGAGTCACAAAATAACTAATAATTCAAAGATCAAGAATATGATCTAATAAAAAATAATGACTTGTTTCTATCCAAAGTCGTTGCACCCGTGTATTTGTGTACCAGTTACCACCAGATGTTATAAAAACTAAAAAGATGAAAAGAATTGAACTTGAAACGTACATAGATAATGCCAAGGGAAGGCTGGTACATATATTACATATTCAAGCAACCAAAGCAAATCCAAATACTATCTCGTGAGACAAAAGAGAAGGTAGAATTAGATAACTTACGGTTGAGTTAAGAAAGACACGACGTCGATAAGTTGCACCTTCTAATACCTGCAATGCTCGACAGCTTTTACAACTTTTAATGCTATCGAATACGTCAGCTACACCCACGAAGGATTCCTAGCTATAATGAAAATACACTGTTGGATTTATATAAAACACAAATTAGATGAAAAAAAATACCAATAAATCTTATAAAAATTCTTTTGTTTTAAAAAAGGCCAAAGCTTAAACTGATTTTTTTGGGACACAATTAGCTTAATACACCCAAATCAAAGTTTGCTTAAGTTTATATGTGGCTTATGAGCTTATTTATGTTTAGTCTTATATTTCATAAGGCTCAAATTTACGGCTTATTTTGAGACTTGTGGGCTTATATAAGTTTATTACAATATGATAAACTTATATAAGATATCTAGACGAATTCGGTGATGTTCATACTCATACCATGCAAAGAACACAAATATACAATGTATGTTTGAAGCTCTTTTAGCCTATATTTTATGTTGCCCTTCAAATGTATGTCGTAGCTAGGATGTGGTTGAACTTCTAGAAATGTAATTTAAGATTTGCATTATCATATTCAAACTATATTAAACATTTCGATTAATACCTTCAAAGATAGAAAAGAGACTGTAATTACCTTATCGTGTATGTAATTCGACTTTGAAGTGCACATAGAAGAACGATGCACCTTTTTCCCTCGTATGTGCACTTCAAGCATTGTTTCTGCTGGGACGGCTATCGAAGGTTGTAGTAGTAACAGGAATGTTATAGATGCTTTTAAGTTATCGGAGCCTTGTACCATAGTCAGCTTGCTACGACTTCATAACATTTCTTGAGGAGTCCAAAAAGTACAGAAACCTACAATTGAAAATAACCAACTATTACGTTGTTTATTGCACATGAAATACCAAAGTGTTGGATCAATTACTACATACCCATTGTTCCAAAAGCTACCTCTACAGACTGAATTTCTGTAGCAACAGATTTGCCAGCTTAACATTAGTTAAATGATGTAGCAACCGGTTAGTTTGTCCATTAAATCCATAATCTAAGTCCCCTTTCCTGCCTTCAAAATAAGTTTAAAAAAAATTGCGTATGAAAAGGGTTGCTTCGGATCGGGAGTAACATTTAACAGAAAAAATGAAAATGTAAGAAGAATTAGAAAGAAAGAAAAAAAAAGGACATTTACCGCATAGCTTTAAACTAATGTAACTTTTCAATACAAAGAATTAAACCGTACCAGAAATTTGCCAAACAGGAATGGCCATTCCAACCACACCTTGTGCTGGAGGTTGATTAATTTCAGCTGTGGAAAATAAGAGAGGGTGGATTTAAAAATTCATACCCCAAGAATGATCAAAATCGAAGCAATTTAATTAGTGGTTTACCATGTTCACACACGAATTGTGTACAATTTGATTAGTGCCTTACCATGTTCTCTCGATAGTTGCTTGAAGAGGCTGCAAGACTCAGTTACACACTGCCTCTGAGGTTTCACATTTTCCATCAATAAGTAGTACATAATCTTCCTATATCAACCAAGAAAGATAAGAGTACTGGTATTAGGAAAAACAAATGACTGGGTGTATACTAATAGACCTCATAAAGTTTGCCAATAAACAGTTTTAAGCAGCTTATAATCAAGCTTACTCAGATTGTTAACTTAAGTTAATTCCAGATGGACCTGTAAGCAGGTATGCTGTACACTTTTATTGCACACTATTCCTACTGGAATAAATATGTATCGAATGTAATATGCGAAGAGGCGACTAACCATGGTGTCTTTGATGGCGACTGCCAACATTTCTACCCGGACCACTGGAAGTAGCTTTGCCCATGTTAACCGTATCTGGAATAAATAGACCATGCCACAAATCAAACTTAGTTAATTATACACGCGAATGCTATTTTAAAGATTTCACCATTTGGTGTTTGTGACCAACCAAGTGATAAATGATGGGCAGTGCCAAGGCCTAAACTAAGGGTAAATATACAAATTCAAGACAAATGTTTATTAGACTAATAGTGAAAATCACCCAGAATAAAAAAAACTACCAAAAACCCAACAACAAACAACAACAAATGAAATATGAAGCAAAGACTCATTTTTTTTATAAGAATTATATAACTTTAAGCTCATATAAAGAAAACCCATTGGGAATTTACATAAGAACACAAATAATCAATAAGCATCAAATTAACAAATACCTTGTTTATGTTACAGATTTGTTAAAATGGCTCATCCAAACAACATGATTATCTTCACCACTGGTTTACAACCTAAAATCAACCAAAATATATATATATATATATATATATATATATATATATATATATATATATATATATATATATATTGTAACAGCAATTAAAGCTATTCCAATATTCAGATAAGCACAAATAATAAGCTATTCCAAACACACCAACTAAAAATAAACCAAAAACTTACCACAACCCTTCAATCCTTGTTATCAAGATTCAATTCATCCATACATCTCCAACCTCCAAACCACCTACAAACAACAACAAAAACAAACGAAAATAAAAACTAAATAAAGTACTCGAATGAATGAAGGTCGATACTTACAAATCAGAACTCGACATATGCAATTTCAACCGTACGACTTCTTATTTTTGTTTGGTCGGCGATGATAATGGTGGATAAAATCATGGTTTAGGGTTTTTGGTCTTAGCTTTTTCGGTTTGTGTTTGATCGGATATGATAATTAGGTGTCGTTTGTTTTTTCACAATAAGCACTTTTTTCCTCTTTTCACTTCTTTTGTCTGCAGGAGGGCAGAGGTTTTTGTTTGTTTTTTTCAGACATAAGTGCTTCTTTTCACTTCTTTCCTCTTCTAAATTTCAGACATTATCTTTCACTTCTTACCTCTTCTTTCATTTCTTGCATCTTCTTTCACAAACCTTACATCTCTTTCTCAATAACCGTTTTATACATTTTCGTTTGCTTTTTTACGTTTCCGTTCGTTTTTTTACGTTTTTGACAGTTTTTTATGTTTTCGACAAAATTTTTATTTTTTCGTCTGAATTTTTACGTTTTCGCCCGTTTTTTTATGTTTTCGTCCATTTTTTTACGTTTTCGTCTGTTTTTTTACGTTTTCGCCCATTTTTTTACGTTTTCGTTCGTTTTTTACGTTGCCGTCCGTTTTTTTACGTTTCGTCTATTTTTTTTACGTTTTCTCCCATTTTTTTACGTTTTTGCCCGTTTTTTTTACGTTTTCATTCATTTATTACGTTTTCGCCCGTTTTTTTTGCTTTTTCGCCCTTTTTTATGTTTTCGCCCTTTTTTTTACGTTTTCGTCCATTTATTTACGTTTTCATCCATTTTTTTACGTTTTCGCCCGTTCTTTTACGTTTTCGTCTTTTTTTTACGTTTTCATTCGTTTTAGTACGTTATTTTTACGTTTTTGTATTTTTTTTATATTTTCATCTGTTCTTGTAATACCTCAAATTCTAAAACAATGCAAAATGACCAAAATGCCTTTAAGTTTTAATAATTTGTAATAATACTTAAATGATATAAAGAAAACCCTAGAAATTTAGAAATTTTACAACATGTAATGACAATAAATTATGTATAAATAAAATTTGTACATTTTTGTAAAAGTAAAATAATAATTATCATATAAATAAATAAATTTGATTTATTATATATTATATATATTAAAAATATGTATTATATTAAGTAAATAAATCCTAAATCAATTAGGAAACTTGTATAATATTTTATTTAACTTTATTCCATATTTACCCAGCCCAAGATAAGTATTATTTTGTTATAAATATACATATACACGTTTTTATAATTTTGGAGATATCCCTAAACCGACTTTTAATACAAATCGAATCCCTAAATCCCTCAAAGTCGAATACAAAATTTCTGGAGCTCTCTACTATTTTTCCTAAACGTGATTTAAGCTTAAGAAGATTAGAAAAATAGTTCCAAGGTTGTGGGTTTGATCGTGTGAGCTAGGGATATTATTGGTGTCGGATTTAAGCTAACCGAGAACAAGAATTTTTCTGTTTTAATCCACACGTTCTAAAATCATTCTGGTATTTTTTTTCTATCACTCTTTATATCGTATATGATCTGTATAAAATAGTATAATTGATTCATGCAAGCTAATATGATCATACGAAATTATATAAGCTTAAAAACCCTAAATCGAATATAAATTATGAAAACAGCCACTCGAATTTTTGAGGTTTTGTTTATATTTTTCTCAGGTCCTTTATACATCATATAACATTAGAAAAATAATCCTCACAATTTTCGAAGTCTAGAAGTTCAGTTTGGAATTATTTTTGTAATCGGTTTAATTGGAAAAAAGAAAATAAAAGAAAAGAAATCAAACTAGGGTTAGGGTTAGGGTTTTTGGTATGGAACCTGGTTATTAATGATGTTTTTAAGGTTATAATTAATGTGGTAATGATTGGGTAATTTAGGATTAGGGTTTGATGAGTTTTTGTATTAACCGATTTGATTTTAAAAGTAAAAGGGTATGTTTTATAATTTTATAAACTTGTGGGTAATTTTTATAAGATGTATTTGATCAGGGGGAATTGAGAAAAATATAATATGAGGGTGTCATGTGTTAAATTTGCAACTAAAAGGTTTAAATAGTAAATTATATAATTAAGGAGTTTAAATTGGAAATTTTATAACTTAAAGGGTTGAATTGTAATTTTCATAATTTAAAGGTGTAAATTGTAAATTACTAAACTATAAGGATTATTTTGTAACATATTAAAGTTAAAGGAATAATATGGATAATAAGTAAAACTACTAAATCGGAAAGTTACTAAAGTGGGAAGAAGATTTAACATGGAATACGAATAAGTAAATAGTTGAACAAGTTATTAATGAATAACACATCGTGTGTAGATTTCCGAAGAAGAGTACTATTCTGTTATTTGATCTCTGTCAGCTTTGCTTTTGTTCGAGGTACGGATATTCTGACCTTATTCTTAAGGTTTCCTTCGTGATTTCAACTTCTGTTACGAACTTTCTGTTTTGAACCTTCTGATTTAAACCTTTGCTATGAACCTTCTATTTTTGAACCTTTGATGTGAAAACTTTGATATTGAACTTTCTGATATGAAAACTATGTTTTGAACCCTTAAATATGAACCATTTGATTACATGAGTTTCATTAGGCATGGGGGTTCCATGTCCGTGTCAGGGATGCACCTCTGACGTGACTCTAGGGCAGTAGAGTGATGTTCTGCCACGTCCCTTGGTTTGGCTGCAAATGTTTATGTGTTGGGAAGGGGCGTATGGATGCATCCTAGATCTGTTTCTGTTTCTGATATGATATGATTTGTCTGGTGAATGTGGCTGTGTGTGCAATACACGTCCTTCACAAATTCTGGGAGCTAGCTACTCCACTTATATGATTATGATATGTTCTGTTATGAGCTTATGGTATGATTATGGTTCTAACTCTGTTTATACAGGTGACTGTATGAATTCCTTACCTAACCTACACATTTTTATTTCCATATTATCCGTTATACCTAAATATGCTTTCCCAAAATATATCACTTGTACTTCAGCATTTATATTTCGTTTCAGTTTGTTATAGATCTGTTCACTGGGCTTTTTAAGCTCAGCCGCGTTTTCTTTTCACCACGGCAGGTAATCAAGTTAGCTTTGGGATAGCTTTTGGGGACTGAGAGTAGAGTTGAATTGAAGATTTTGACCATAGTCATTTAAAGTAAGTTACTTATTTAAGACTTTCGCTTTTGATCTGTTCTGTTTGTTCTGATGTAACACCATATTATTGTGACATTTTTACCCTTGTCGGGTTGGGGTGTTACAGTTCTTGTCTGTTTTTTTTATGTTTTCGACCATTTTTTACGGTTTTGTTTGCTTTTTTTTTATCTTCGTCTGATTTTTTACGTTTTCATCCGGTTTTTACTTTTTCTTATATCTTTTTCACATTTTCGTATTTAATTACATTTTCGTCTATTTTTTTTACGTTTTCGACCTTCTTCTTACGTAAGAAAACGTACAATAACGTAAAAAACGTACAAACAGACAAAATCATATGAAAACAGATGAAAACGTAAAAAAACAAACAAGAACGTAAAAAACATACGAAAACGTAGAAAAACGGACAAAAATGTAAAAAAGGTCAAAACCAGATGAAAACCTAAAAAAACTGACATAAAAGTAAAAAAGGTCGAAAACGTTAAAAAAATGGACGAATACGTAAAAAAAACAGACGAAAACGTACAAAAGCGGTCGAAAATGTAAAAAAATAGGCGAAAATTAAAAAAAGACAAACATAAAAAACGGTCGAAAATGTAAAAAAATGTACCAAAACGTAAAAAATGGACGAAAACGTAAAAAAACATACGAAAACGTAAAAAAATGATGAAAACGTAAAAAAAAGACGAAAACGTAAAAGAAATAGATGAAAACGTAAAAAAATGAAAGAAAACTTAAAAAAATAGACGGAGTCGTAAATAAACAGAAAAACGTAAAATAACTGTCGAAAACGTAAAAAACATAAAAACGTACCAAAACGTAAAAGAAGGACGAAAAAGTAAAAAAAAAAAAAAAAAAAAAAAAACTAGTGAAAAAAAAAGGAAATGAAAAAAAAGTATTTTAATAGCACAAAAAATACTTGTGAAAAAAAAAAAAAATATATATATATATATATATATATATATATATATATATATATATATATATATATATATATATATATATATATTTCAATAGCACAAAAACAAACGGTCTTCTTCTTGTAGATGAAGAGCTTATGTGCACCTCTTCTTCTGCAGACATGGTCTGAGGGTAAAAGCTCTGAGAGGGATATACTGGGACTAAGGGTGTCATTCGGGTCAACCCGACCCGATAAGCCTCTATCGGGTCGGGTCTATCGGGTTTTCAACAAATAAAAATTAACCCGCAACCCGATCCGATAAGGAATCGGGTTATCGGGTTCGGGTCTATCGGGTTATCGGGTCTATCGGGTTCGGGTTATCGGGTTCGGGTTATCGGGTTATCGGGTCAAGTTCAAAATTTATAAAACTTTTAATAGGTTATTATACCTTATCGGGTTATCGGGTCAACCCGATAACCCGATAACGAAATAATTAAAACCCGCAACCCGACCCTATAAGGCTATCGGGTTATCGGGTTGACCCGATAACCCGATAAGGTATATTGGACCCGAATCAACCCGACCCTATAAGGCCTTATCGGGTTCGGGTCGGGTCGGGTCGACCCATATGACACCCCTAACTGGGACTATTTGTGTGGGAAGGTTCTAGGTTGTGTGGAGATGGGGAAAATATCAAGGGGAGAACAGAGAGGGAACAGTGTTTATACGGATGAACAGTGCTAATAACAGGGAACAGTGTTCCAACCAATGAGATCCTTTATTTTGGAAAACGGAATCCGGGGCTTTATATATATTTATAATATAAATCATAAATTAAGTTTTTGAGTTGGTGCGTTTTTCAAAGAAGAATTTCCATACAAAGTAAACTTCAAGACAACAACATAAAGCATCAAATTCAAGCAAACTTGAAGGAAGAAAGTAACATACCTCTTAATATAGCAGTAAAACGATCATGGCCAATTTGCAACTTAATATTGATGTTTGAATTTATAACTTCTAGGACCATTAAACTTGAAGAAAGAAAGCTTTGTAACCCCTTCGAAACCTAAAACTCAAACAAAAATAAATCCTAAATTAAGTGATTCGGAACAGAACAAAAGGAGAATAATTTTAAAATGGTTTTCTAGACAACAATAAAGCAATAATTAAGGCACTTACCTGGATTCCCATACACAAAATTTGTTATCATCCTCATTATCATCTATTTTCCTCGCAACTCGTTGAGTCAAACTAACATAAACTAAAACCACAAAGTTAAAAGAAAAATGAGAAAATAGATGAGCCAAAATGAGAGAGCAACAAACTTACCCTATAGCAGTGACACAAAGATGGCTACAAAGTTGTGATGAGATCTTGACGAAATGAAAGAAAATAGGGATTAAAGGATTTGAGTTTGAATTTAAAAAAAAAAAAAAAAAAAAAAGTACTCTTTGCTTTGAAACTCACAAAAACCAGAAAGTAAGGAAAAGCCAGCACCAAAGGAAAAGTATAATGGTCAAATGGTCAATACTATATTTCTTTGGTATTATCAGAAAATAAAACTCAAAATACAAAGATGATGTCATTAATCTTTGTAATTGTATCAATTGAAGGGCCAACGCCTTGACACCTCGTATTCATGACCTCATCAAAAACTCCTTTTTAGGCTATGTTTGGCGCGGAGCTTTTTTGAAGCTTTTTGGGGTAATGAGCGGTGCGAATGAGCTTTTTTATTTTTTGGACCTCATTAAAACATAATATTTTATTAATAATAAAAATAAAAATACATAATACTTGAAAAAAAACATAATTAATAGAAAATTACATAATACGTAAAAAAAAAATAAATAAATAACTAGTCATCGAGGTATGCTAAGTTTTGAGCCTCAACGTGCTCCGTAAGATCATATTGGAGACGATAATGGATTTGTTCGTCGAGTAACTCCGGTAGTACACTATCGTCATATATTGGCGCGACCGGTGGATCCATTATATGTACGGTGATATTGCCTCCTCGTCGTCTTTTAAAATCATATTGCACAATATGATACACGTATTAACGATTTGTCGAATCTTTTTGACCGTCATAGGACAGAGAGGACGACTAAGAATCATCCATTTTGCCTTAAGACGGCCAAAAGCTCGTTCGATATCTTTTCTTGCAGACTCTTGTAACTTCTTGAATCTCTTTTCCTTCGGATCAGTGGGATATTTATATGCTTTAACAAACGTAGAATATGTAGGATAGATTTCATCGGTAAGATAATATCCACGTTTGTAAAAACGTCCATTTACAAAAAATGAACTGTTTGGCGCCGTTCCATTTCGCTCCGTAAGATACAACGGAGACTGATTCAAAACATTGATATCGTTGTTTGCACCGGGAGAACCAAAAAACGAATGCCAAATCCACAAATCGTATGAAGCGACGGATTCAAGCATAATAGTTGGGTATTGATGATCACCTCGCTTATATTGGTCTTTCAAATGTCTAGGACAATTTCGCCAAACGAAATGTGTACAATCAATGCTACCAAGCATTCCAGGAATGTGATGTTGTTCTTCATGTGCCTCGTATAAGCGTGCAATGTCATGGGATGTCGGCCTACGTAAGAACTCTCGACCCTATAATTCAATAACCGCATTGCAAAAATAATCAAGGCATTCACCTATAAAAAATAATAACGACAACATTATTAAAAAAAATATAACGACAACATTATTAAAAAAAATATAACGACAACATTATTAAAAAAATATAACGACAACATTATTAAAAAAAATATATAACGACAACATTATTAAAAAAATATAACGACAACATTAAATAAAAACAAATATAACGACAACATTATTAAAAAAAATATAACGACAACATTAAATAAAAAAATGAGAATGATAACCTGACGTTCTTCGTGCCATGTTTAAATAGTCATCAAATTTATCCGGAGGTTCACCCGTTGCGAGTTGCCGAATGGCCGATGTGCATTTATGTAATGCCGTGAAACTTTTTTTGCCCCTCGCATCATATCCCTCTTGAAACCATTCGAATCTCGCTTCAATATCACCAACAATTCTTAAAAACAACCTTTTATTCATACTAAACCTATCTCGAAAAATAGGGTGGGCAAACTTTGGTCGTTCAACGAAATAGTCATTCTTTAGATTTTGTAAAGTTTTTTCACGAAAACAGGTGACAGACTCCCGTGTTTCGGTATGATGAGTCTATATGTTCAAAATACCCAAATTCATCAATAGTCATATTTCATATGAACTATTGCCACTTTGCTGTTTTTACGTAAACATTATACTAATTACGTAATATGAGTACTCAAACTTACGTTATTAGCTTTTATCAACGTATACGCTCTCCGTTAAACTTATCACACGTCTAATATACTTGGTTGGAGTATATTGATAAATTGTAAGTATTATATTTTTACGTTACCCATTTTTAAGTTTCGTGACTTAATGACTTAATGTTAGTAATTACCGAGATCAAACTATACCGTAAATAATCATATAACATAAAATAATACAATAGATATTTTTTTTATAGTCATCCTTTATAAAACGTGACACCTTCGTCTACCATTTGAAAACACATGATCATGTGTTACCATGCATGTGACTATGTATATATACACGAGTTCTAAATTTTTATCCGTAGTAGTAAAATATATAAATCTCACTAGTTCTTTATGTGGCCTCTTTTTACCAAGAAACATGTTAAAGATAATCTATGTCACACAATCTGTACATAATTCGAATCCTTTCATGAACCATTCAAACCATTACTAACCTCAACGAACACATCACTTTGTTCTTTCCATGCTTGGTCAAAAATTCGACACATGATCTTGTTTCTAAAATAACGAACTAAGCCACCTAGACAAGCAATTCACCATACAAGTTACCATGGACTATTTTTTATACACACCACCTTGTTCCTCCTATATTTATACGACCATGCATGCATCTTTTTCACTCATCCCATGTTTTCTAACTCACTACACTCAAATACACTCACACTCGCTGAAATTCTAGTCCAAGGAGAAGTAAAAAGAAGTTACAATTAAGTCTAATAACATTGGAGTAGTCTTGGTCTCACCTTGGAGTCTCTTTTGTCAAAATTTCCATCTATATCGACCCTTCCATTTCCATTTTCACTTCCACATCACCAGGTCTACTTTAAATTCAAACATGGTCAAATATTGTAGGACAAACCTTTGGTTCTCTTTATACCACATCACGCCATTCTCACCATCTACACTTCATCCTGTTTCTTATATCCACAACAAGGTGACCTAGCCTTTTTGAAACCTTAGAATTACACCTCTATATAAGTCGACATACACTCCCTTTCTAATCATCACCATTCAAACCAAACCAAACAGCACCACATTTAATACTCACTGACCTAGGGAGTCCAAATAGGGGCCAAGAAGGAGTCGAGATAAGTCTCGAAGGAGGAGAGAGCCTAGTGTTTATTTTCCAAGTCACCTTACTCAAAATTCTCTCCTAGTCTAAACTTTTATCAAGTTTCGTATCGGAGATGTTTATCAACTTTATTTAAAAAAATTTCCATCCAGACTACCGATAGTCCCACTATTTTTATACGTTTTTCAAACTTGTGGGGAGATACATGCTACAAAACCGAACACAAGTATTTTTCTGTATGCTATACTGATTGATATTGCCTAAGACACATCGTTGCTACTGAAAGTCCCTCATATCATGAACCATTAATCCCCTGTTGGTGAACGCGAATATTGTGAATAGATTTATTGGAGGTTGATAGCCCATTTGGTTAGCCGGATAGATAGCCTTCGTGCTAGCCAGATTGATAGCCAAATGCACATTATTTGAGAACTAATAGGAAGTTGGCAAACTCCTACCCGGGGGCATTAATACTTACATCATCATTATGATGTGAGTAATTTATATCATTTTATGATATCACACACGTTAACGTTTGAGTTCATGAGACTTAGAGTAATATATTGTACTGCAATACTACTGTTTTACTATTATGCAACTTGTGTTCAACTAATCATTATACAAAACACTATGGACTCACTCAACCTTTGCGTTGACATTTTTAGCATGTTTATCTCAGGTCCATAATGAGCGAGGATGGCAAGGGAGGAGCTTGGATACATCAAGAAGGCTATAAACTTTATTTATTATTTGAAAATTTATTTGACAAATTATAAAACTATTGGGACCTCATTTTGTAAACTCTGATAATTGAATAATAAATATTTCAAAATGGCTAATTTAGAGACCGTTTTCTATTATTTTAACTGTCGTGCCGTCGAGTAATACCCAGCTTTAATTCCGATGTGTATCCCAAATTTGGGGGTGTTACAATGGTCGCTGGCATTCTACCTTGACTCTCGAACATGTCAAGCACTTCCCGACATACTCTGCAATGTCGGCTTTCATGTTCAGCCACCAATACAGTTTCTTAAGGTCCTGGCACATTTTGTTTGAGCCAGGGTGAATAGAGTACTTGGATTTGTGCGACTCGTGCATGATGAGGTCTCGAATACCTCCGTAAAGTAGGATCCAGCTTCTGTTCCCAAAACACAATGTTCCGTCGGCTTGTTTCACGAAGCCAATATTACTTTCTGGCATACCATAAATCTTTTCGTGAGGTCTATTCTCTTCCTTGAGAGCCTCAGTTTGTGCTTGTAAGATTTGTGTGGGTAGTGGTGAACAGATCGTCATTCTTAACGATCATACTCGAAGGGGTTTAATGCTTTCCTTCCGGCTTAAGGCATCGGCCACAACGTTGGCCTTTCTGGGGTGATATCGTAATCACTAAGTAGTTCCAGCCATCTTCGTTCCCTCATATTTAGTTCCTTATGGTCGAGTATGTGTTGCAGATTCTTGTGGTCAGTGTACACTGTATACTTGGTACCGAGGTAATGCCTCCATATCTTGAGAGCAAAAACTACAGCTCCAAATTCTAAGTCATGCGTCGTGTAGTTTTCTTCGATCTTTTTGAGTTGTCGCAAGGCGTAGGCTATGACTTTGTTTTGCTGCATCAACACAGCACCTAGCTCGTGATGTGATGCGTAACAATAGACTACGAATCCATCATTACCCTCTGGTAATGCTAGTATGGGAGCTTCGCAAAGTTTTTGCTTAAAAAGTCGAAAAGCTTCTTCTTGCTTCTCTCCCCGCTCATACTTTTTGTTCTTCTGTGTTAGTTCCGTTAAAGTCTTAGCAATCTTGGAGAAATTCTCGATGAATCTCCGATAATATCCAGCAAGTCCTAGGAATTGCCTGATTTTCGTGGGGTTTATAGGAGACGTCCACTCCTTGACAGCCTTTATCTTGGCGGGGTCCACGTGAATGCCCTTGTTGTCAATGACGTGTCCAAGGAATTGCACGCTTGGAAGCCAAAATTCACACTTTGAGAATTTTGCATACAATTGTTCAGTTTTGAGTAGTTCTAGCACGGTTTTCAGGTGTTCAACGTGTTCCTCTTGGTTACGAGAGTATATGAGGATATCGTCTATGAACACTATTACGAACTTATCTAAGTATGGTTTACATACTCGATTCATTAAGTCCATGAATACAACTGGTGCGTTGGTTAAACCAAATGGCATCACTTGGAATTCATAGTGTCCATAGCGTGTTCTGAAAGCGGTTTTCGGGATATCTTCTTCCCGAACCCTCAACAGGTGATATCCTGACCTTAAGTCAATCTTCAAGTATACGCTCGACCCTTGCAGTTGGTCAAATAAGTCATCAATGTGAGGTAACAGGTATCTATTCTTCACGGTCAGCTTGTTTAGCTCCTGATAATCGATGCACATTTTAAAGGATCCATCCTTCTTCTTAACAAATAACACCGGAGCTCCCCAAGGTGAGGAACTTGGGCGAATGAATCCCTTATCTGAAAGCTCTTTCAGTTGCTCAGATAATTCTTGCATCTCGGAAGGTGCTAGTCGGTATGGTGCCTTCGCTACAGGTGCCGCTCCTGGCACTAAGTCGATTCGGAACTCGACTTGCCGGACGGGTGGAAGACCAGGCAAGTCTTCGGGAAACACTTCAGGATAGTCCTTCACTACAGGTACAACCTGCAGTCGCTTCTTCTCCAACTTGTCCTCAGTTATTCATACCATAAACGCTTGACATCTGTCGTTTATGTACTTCACCGTCCTAATAAATGAGATAATCCCAGATCGGCTCTTACTCCGATCACCTTGAACAACTAGAGTTTATTTATTCAAGGGAATGTGAACAGTTTTCCCATATCAAACTATCCTGGCGCGATGTTTGGATAACCAATCCATTCCCACTACTACATCGAAACTACCGAGTTGAATAGGCATTAAATTGATAAGGAAAGGTTGTTTTTGTAAGGTTATGGTGCAGCCTATTAGCATGGTGTTAGTGCCTATCAAGGTCCCGTTTGCTATTTCATTTTTGTAAGTGGTATCTAACTTAGTAGGGGGAATGTTTAATAATGAAGCAAATGTAGTAGATACGAAACTTTTATCGGCACCCGAATCAAATAAAACTCTTGCACTATGCTAATTAATTAAGAACGTATCTATGATGATGTCATGGTTCCTTGGTGCATCTCCATCTCCCATCACGTACATTCTTGTACGTGTAGGGTAGTCAGCATTTTCTGTTAGTGCATTGGCTCTTGTAATGTCCTTTTTCTCCACAACGGTGACACACTATGTTGACGGGTTGTAAGTTGGCTCCAGAGGCCTTGCAATCAGCAGTCTTGTGTCCTATCCTCTGACACTTCCCACACTTCACAGTGTAGGGTCCAGTGTGGTGTAGCTTGTGCTTGTTGCATAGAGGCTTGTGACCTACATAGTCTGGTGCAGCCACATACGCCTTGGCAGCTTCTTTTCTACGGTTCTGTTTCTGGTGGTGAGAATTGTGGGTGTGATGGTAGTTATGGTTGCTTCCATTGCCATCATTTCTACTGCCTCTATGCAGCGTAATTCTCCTATCATCATTCTTTCATTTTAGTTCGTTACGTTCCGCGGTAGACTTCCGCTTAACCTCTCGATCTAACAGCCTTTGAGCAATCGTCATTGCCTCATCGAGAGTTTCAGGTTTGGAGGCGGTAACGTTTCCTTCGTTACTTTGGGTAATCCTTCAATATACTTCTCCAAAGTTTTGTCCAAGTCAGGCACAACAACTGGACATAAGGCAGCTAGTTCCTGAAATCGGCGGTTGTAAGCTCTCAATTCCACTCCTTTTACTGTTAGGTAGTGAAATTCATCTTCTAGATTTTTGATTTCAGACCTCGAATAGTACTTCTTAAGGATTTTCTTCTTGAATTTCACCCAGAAGATCTGGTATGCTTCCTCGGTTCCCATGTTTTGGACCATGGCATTCCACCATGATTGAGCTTCGTCCAACAGGGTTCCGGTCTCATAAGTTACCTTACAGTCCTCAGGGAAACCACTTCTCATAAACACAGTTTTAGAGCATTCGAACCAGCGGGCAAGAGCAGTGGCTCCCTCAATGCCCTTGTAATAGGTGGGTTGGCAGCTTATGAAATCCTTATAGGTGCATTTTCGCGGAATAACAGTCGTTGTTGCTTCAGCAGTTCCACTGGCACTGCTAGAGCAGTTTATAGGTGTGGGTTGATTACCAAGTGCAGCAGCCAAACCATCAGCAATCATCTTCCGGATATCTTCCGGAGTCAGGGGTGGGATTGACCCTGATGCTGGAGTAGGAGTTAGAGTTGGTGCTGGGGTTGGCTCGGGTGAGGCGGCTGCTCTTCTTGTACGAGGCATAATTCTGGTAAGATTAACAGAAATATGAGTTTTAACTTCCCATGTTGGAATACCTCAAGCATAGTTTTATAAGCGTGGTGTTGTCGTTATGTGAAAATAAAAGAAAACATAATGACTCATCATCTACAAAAGCTTGGCTTGAAAATTTCATGCTTTTTCATCATCAACAAAAGCTTGGCTTGAAGTTTTCTACTTTATTTATCACGTGTTTTTCCGAAATCCTCTTTGTTTGAATCACAAAAAATCACAACATGTTTGAATACACTTCAAAACATTCATGGATATGATCATCACGATATGTTTGAATACCATTCACCACACATGATCAAAATCAACCACAGGAATGTAAATCAACATCGATATGTAGCAAACCAAATACCATAATATACATTAATAAGTTGTTCGTTATTGTTATCAAAACACACAAACGTAACAAAGTCACTTATTAAGTATTACATATTTCTGGCATTTTTTGTTTTATACTTCATAGATTAGTGATTTTTCCATTTCTTCATTCCCGACGCCTTGCGTTTTCCTTAATCATAACAAGCTCATCCATCAGTGCTTGGATTTCCCATCTGTGAAATTCATAGGCTCCCATAATTCGGTCTTCAACCTCTCGGAGTCGGTTCTCATAATAGTCTAGCGGTAGTACAGCCGTAGTGCCACGGTTAGCTGCAGCGGTGGAGGATTCCCTGGTTTCATAAACCCTTGGAGTAAAACCTGGTGGGTGAGAGGGAATGTTTCTTGAAGACATCATCCTTTGGGAAAAATTGCTTCTGGAAAGGTTTGCGTAATTAGGTTAAACCAGAAGTCTGGTGCACCTTGCGGTGGAGGTGGTGGTGGTGATGGTGTGATAGCGTCATAGTGTTCCGGTGACAATTGTGGTGATGCTCCAAAGACATCAAGAAGGGAACTCGACAACAGTCGTCGATACCTTCGACGAGGAGTATGTATATGTATGGGCCCAGTAGGAGTTCGTCGAAATGGCCTCATAAACGGCTCGGGCTCATATGGTTGCAGGATTCTAACTCTCCTTCCTCGGAAAACTCGAGTAGGTGGAAGAGTAGGTGGTGGTGGCAATGTGGGTGGAGTTTCCGTACCCAGGTCAGGTGACCAACGCCAAGTTGACACCAGTCTCCCGTTATGAGGAGTCAGTTAGAACATTTGGGGCTACCAAAGGTACAGAGGTGATAGGTGGGACAGCTGACGAAGCAGTGTCTTCAACCTCAAGTTCAGAAGAGGACGTGGCGCGGTGCAAAGGTGTAGACATGGTACTGTAATAACCCCCCAATTAATAGTAATATAAGTTGCTAATCTAGCATATAGCATATAGTTCATATATAATAGATGTAACATGCGCAACATTTCTAATCAAATGTTGTAGTTAAGTAGGCATGGAGGGCTTGCAGTGGTATGGTGTAACCGGTCTGTTTAAAAGTAGTTATAGTCCAGTGTTTTGAAAATACACCTGGTTCTCTATAACCAGGGCTCTGATGCCAATCTGTAACACCCCTAAAAATTTGTTTTGACAGCGGAAGACTAATTTGGGTGTTACATTGAGGATCGTCATAATTATAAAAACGACTCAAAAATTCCTTTTTGAGCTCATATTATTGAATTCAAAAGCAAGGATGCATAATAGTTATTACATCATATCATTGTTTGAAAGTGACTGTTTGTTTATTTGTTACACCATTGACACAAGGTCAAATGCCCACTCCATGCCTCCTAAGCTTTGCTTCAATTACATGAGATACATGCTAAAAAGTCAACAAAATTGTTGAGTGAATCCATAGCGTTTATGTTTAAAAGTAGTTGAACACATCCAAGTATTTCAAAAGCAGTTCAGTTGTATAGTTCCGTATGCTATTGCCATAAGTCTCATGAACACAACGTTAAAAAGTATTTGAGCCATCGCAATGACATCACACAGTATAAGGGTGCCCTTGGGTAGGAGTTTGCCAGTTTCTCCTAGAGTGTCAAATAAAGTGAATTTGTCTATATGCCAAATTATGGCTAGAACAAATGGATCTGTCAAGCACCAATAGATCTATTCACAGTATTCGCGTTCACTTACTGCCTCAGCAAGTGACTAAGGTTCAGGATAGAAGGGACTTTCAAGTAGTGGCACAGTTGTCTTATGCAATATTCCGTTCACATACATAAAGTGAAATACTTGTGTTCAAAAAGTAGCATGTATCCCACCCACATAGTTGTAAAGCATACAAAAAGTGTGGGACTATAGACTCACCTCGAATGAGTGTGTTTGTAGGAAAATAAGTAATGTCAAGTGCAACTGGTAAATGGCTCCAACACGCAACCTGGATAGTATGAGAAACCTCAGTTTCTTGTGATAGAGTTGGTTTTTTTATGTGTATAATGCTTGAAGTTCAAGAACAATACTACATGTAATATTGTCTTGTCTTTATGTGTCGCGGTTATGTTATGCCAAACTTAGAGAGTTGAGTTACCCTAGCAGGCTATAGTGTTTCAGTGGAATGAGTGTTTATTATGTTCCATGTTCTTGGTGAAAGTTTACCCAGTAAACTTTAAGATCTTCCTAAGGTTTACACTTTAAACCTTAGTAGTGAAACATTACGTTTTCAGTCCTTGAGCTTTGTGATAGTGACATATTGATATAATATGTCAGTGGTGATCTTTTGTTATCTAGTTAATCCCCAAATATTTACTTTTGTATTGTTAGGATTACCATTTTATCAAGTTTAGTGAAATTACACTTTTAACCCCTCTACTTTATAAAGTTTACATTTATAATCTAAAAATTCATAAAATGACTTTCAAGTACCCCAAGTTTACAATTATTTTATTTATAACTTTTATTTGTCAAAATAACAGTTTTGACACCCTTTTTCCAATATTTACAAAATTGGTCCTTGTAGTTTAAAAATTGACACTTTTAGTCATTATGAAAAGTATAATTACATTTCTAATACCCAATATCAAATTACTCAATAAATGACTAAAATATTCCAAATGTACTGTTTTAACACCAAGTTTGCAGAATTTATAGTTTTAGTTCTTGTACTTTCCAAATTGACAATTTTAGTCCTTGAAAAATGTATATTTACATTTTTAATACTCATAATATCAAGTTAGTCAATAAATGTCAGAAACATTCCAAAGATACTGTTTTCACACCAACTTTACAGATTTTACAGTTTTGGCCCTTGTAGTTTAGAAACTTTACAAAACTAGTCCTTTAGGTATAAAATATTCATTTTAGGTCCTTAGAATCCCAAATTTACACAAGTGACTCAAAATACTTTATATATACTGTTTGTACCCTCAGTTTATAAAGTTGGCAGTTTGAACCCCTCATTTTCAATAGTGGCAGTTTTAGTCCTCCTAGTTTGAATAGTTTGCATTTTTGGTCCAAAATGCACTTTTAGCTTATGAATTCTTCTCTTTTAGATTGTTATGTTCCCAGAAGCTCATAAGAGCTGTGGTGAGCTTATTAGGTAGCTTATGTATGTTAAAATCTTATTTTTCAAGTTAAATGGGCCTAGTGATCTGTTAAGGCCCATTAGCTGTTATGTGGGTCCAGTGAGCTTCCAACTGGGTTTGGTGGTTCTTGGGCTCATGTTGGACCTTGCCAAAATGAGGAGGGGGTCTGGTGAACTGAGGAGCAGGCCACATGGTGAGTTCAATTTGATGGGCTTAAGCCAATTAAGGGTTGTGTTTATGTTTTTGTGTACGGGATAGGTGCTCAAGCTTTGAGCTTGTGAGATAGCTTATACAAGCTTGTGAGAGAGTGAGATTTGTGTAGCTTGTTTACTAAGGTTCCAAATAATGAGTTTGTACAAAAATAAGTATAGGTTATACGTATGAATTTCTCATAACGAGACCAAAGTAGAGTGAGTTTATACGTGTTAAACACTTAGTATCATATAACTGTTTTCACTTAGGGTACACACAACCTAAGGATCGTGTAATATTTATGGTCTTAGGGTTCGTTTAAGCTTATAAGAAGTTCATAACTTCGTTTATACATGTTTTGAAATGTGAGTGAGAGTTTTTGTGAGGCATGAGCTTAACGAGACATAGGATCAAATAACTCAAAGTGTTGGTGTGTTATACGAATGAAAATAAGAAAATGAATCCAAAATTTTACTAAGTGTTTAAGTTGCTTACTACACCTTCAAAGGTGGATAGAATAGAGCCTGTGGAAGCGAGGAGAGGGCTTGTGTACTTGTAACTTGATTCCTAGCACACCAAGGTATTAGGAGGAGCTTATGGCTGGCTTGTGAGAGCTTGGGATCAGCTTATGGCTTCTATCTTCCTCTTAGTAATGAAACAGTGAGCAATTAGTGTGTGTGAGTTTGTTTTGAAGTTTGTACGTGAGTAATACTTGCATGAAAGTATATTACATGAAGATAGCGACCACTTGAGGGACAAAGAGAATATGAGCAGTGGGATAACGCGTAGGGTAGGGTATAGGATAGCTTGATTGGACGCAAGTTGCACTTCGAAGTGTATATGGAGTCGGTTTCATGTGATGACGAGGATTGGAGCTTCTAGATGTTGATTTAATTTTGTGTACCATGTTATACGAGTGAGCATGAGTAGTATGGAAGTCCTTTGGTCCTTGTGAAGTCATAAGAGCTAGTGTGAATGAGTTTGGAGGGCTGTTTGGGTCGCAGAAATATTAAAGGGTCCGTTTGGTACAGCAACGTAACCAAATCATGAGTTCATGGTCGAGTAGTCATCTAGGGAAGTTGTGCTTGAATTTTGATAGGGCTATGTGACCTTTAAAGTCATTTGGGAGACTTGTAGAAGTTAAGAAGAACTTAGGAGTCCAAACGAGTTTATACGTGACCAAAAACAAATAGATATGGTCGAATTCTTTGGTATAAGGTCATGTGGGTTTCAACAAAGCTTTAGCCTAGGTAAAGTGACTCAATTTGAGTAATATTGGATCTGTAATCGCTGTGGGAGGTCTCATGTTGTCTTGAGTGAGTTGTGACCATTTTATGTATATGTTTGTGTATGTATCAAGACACAAGAAATGAGATAGGGCACGTTGATGAGTCATGAGGATTGTGAGTTGATGAGAACGCCTAGAAAGTCATTTGAGTGAGTTTGGAACTCATTAGAATCAATAGGAACGTGTTTTACATATTGAGACCAAAGTTGGGCACGTTTAGGATACATGGTATACTCGTATAGCTTTGCCTATGTTTTACTGTTCATTCGTATGTATTATATCCATTTAAATGTTGATCTCGATTCTTTTGATGATGAACAATGAGTTCATGCATTTGGGTAAAAGGTCAACGACCCGGTAAATATATTACTCCAAAACACATTTAAGTACAACGGATATGAGTGATTCCCATATCTCAGCCCGTTACATAGGCGAAAGGCTTACATAACAAGATACTTCCTATTTTCTAGACAAGAAAACAAAACCATTTAAAGACTCGGACAAAAATATAAACTACTTCCTACGACCTTGGAGATTAAAGCCATAAATGGCATTAAGAGCATCCAATTCCCTTGGAAGATCATAAATTTGCTTCGAGTAATCATCATAGTCATCCAACTCATCTTCACGCTCATGACCTCCACCAAAAAGATTTGCAGATTCGTCAAACGTGTTGAGAACCTCCTCCTCATCACTATCAGTAACAACAACGTCACCCACCTTAGAGAATGGGTTAGCCCTCTTAGTGACAGAGGCAGACGGAATAGGAAGACCTTCATCATCCACAAGGGTAGCTTTCCCATCGATAAGTAGCTTTTCAAGCTTACTAATTTTCTCAACTATAGGAGTAGAACCAACTTCCTTAGTTCCCATTAAATCACTCATAAGCTGTTCTTGTGATGTAGTACCAGTCTTAACCGACTCATCCTCATTAACTTCCATTGTATGGCCAGCATCCACATCCATGTTGGTGTCATAAGTAGGAATACCAAACGTATCCGTATCATCCATATTAAGAGCATCAAACTGGTTAGATGTAGAGATCGTTGTACCACTAGAACTAGCCACATCAGGAGTCTTCTTCTTATTGCCACCAACATTCTTGGGTTCAGGAGGAGTCTTTTTGGGTTGATACTGAAACTGTTTACCCACAACAGGTTTAGTAAACCCTCCTTTAACCGGAATTGTAGAACCACCTTGTTTTCCTTTCTTCCTATTATTGACAGTCTTGAAACTATCATTAACAGGCTTAGTAGGCTGAACAGGAGGTATAACAATCTTAGGACAGTCAGTCAGAGTATGACCAAATATCTTACACTTGTCACAACGAGGTGGTTGCCACTCGTATTCAACCCTTATCTTCTCAATAGTCGAACCCGAACCATCAAGTAACGGTATCTCAACAGTGAGGCTGTCCCGAAGCACCTCATCTGACTTCACTTCTATCATGCATCTAGCAAAACTACTACGGCCCCACGATTCCTTGCACATTTGGCTTGTAAAAGCATCTAACCTTTTGGGCGTACCAATCAGTGTGGCAAGAAGATTGAGGCCATCATTAGAAAGCATTGCAAGGAGGACATCGTGGAATTTAACCCAAACAGGGATGTTAGTCAGATCCTCTTTAAGTAGATTAGTGTTCAAAGTCCATGGTTTAAGAATAATAGGAATATTTCTGATGAACCAAGGACCGTTTTCAAGCACATCATCAACACCTTTCTTTGAATTGAACTTAAAGAAGAAGAACCCCTTTGCATTCATCATTACCTTTTGCACACCAAACTTAGCCCATGCATTGCGGACATAGTAATCAACAACAGGAAAAGCAAGGCGTTGTCCAAGGAAATAACCATAGAGAGTATTCTCAAACCTCGTGTTTACCTCTTCCACTACTTTCAATGGAACTGAAAGGTCAACATCATTCTTCTTTTTGCTACATTCGAACCTCTAAAAATTAGACACGTGTTTCAGAGGTTCATTAGAAGTAGCACCCGCGTAAGAAACCGACTTCACTCCAGTACCACTAGTATTAGCATCCTTAGAAGCATCAGGACCAGAAGCTGTTGAATTAGAATTTTGCCCAATACCACATGAATTGTGCAAATCAGAAGAGGAAGCCTTATTAGCAATAATCTCACGTTGAATATTATTCATGGCTTCATCAAAATTATTATGCGCATTAGATAACAAGTGCATCACAGTATCAGCACTTGTAACCGGCTCCAAGTCGTCACCATGTGATGTATCTTTCGTAAGTGGAATCGGCTCCACTTTCTGAATATCATTCATAGAACAATCAGGTGACTCATCTACATTCAATCTAACACTACTAGGGCTCATCATTGGGGGTGTACTCAACTCACCAAAACGTACCTATTGCGCACCCAAATTACCCTCTGTACCCTTAAGCCTACTCATACAAGCAGCCAATTCAGCATTAGTACCCTTGATCGCATCGTGTGAACCAGATTCATTAGTACCCTTACTCGCAGTCTTACTAATCAAAAACCCCTTCTCCATCTCTCTATAACCCACTTCTAAAATCAGACCACCAATAGCCACACACAGTACGCAGCAATCATGCACAACCAATAATGATAGAAAACCCTAATCGCAAGATTAGGGTTTAAACGTAAACTCGCAAACTAACTAACCTACTCCCATCGCACCCAAATTGATAAAATACTAAAAGTAAAGTTGAATTAAATAGTACCACACCACCGACCCACTAAAGATGATACAAGCAATACAGATCTTATGGAATGATAACCACAAAGCGAATAAAGTATAGAATAATCAAAACCAATAAAGCACCGACCCATGATGGAGAGGGAATATTTAAAGGTTACAATCGATCTTAGTTGTAAAGTGTATTCGCTTTTGTCGCCTTAGTCGCCAGAGAGAATGACGTTTAGGGTTTTTAAATATGAGTTCATGCATTTTACTTCATATGTTGTTTGTAACAATCGCGAATAAATGAGCCAAAGTGTTTGTATGTTTTCATGTTTTTGTATAACATAAAGTTTGGATTGGGCTTTCGTTTGGGCTTACAAGCCGCGGCCCAAGTGGTTTGGTTAAGTTGGATCCGTTTGGTTTATAGTGTGATCCATGGGTCCATTTGTGAATACATGAAGTGGTCCAACATACGTGCGGTCCACTTGAGTGAAATAGTTATTCATAGGCAGTGTGGGATCCACAAGGAGAAATATAGGTCCCACAGAGTGTATTATAGCTCGTATCTAGTATTGTGGGAGTTGTCATGGTTCCACTGAGTCCTAATTCTTCATATTGGTGGTTGGGTGGTCCACTGAGATATAATTCTGATATGTTGGAGTAGTGATGTCCACTGAGGTCATAATTCCTCATATGTGGTAGTTGTGAGTTGCGTGTGAGCACATTCTAGAATAGTATAGATCACATAGCACATAGATGCACAGTGTAAACAAAAGTTTAAAATTTTGCCTAAAAATGGGTGCATGAACAGTAACATGCAATTATTTCCTGATTAGTGTTTCTTATTAATTGGGGTTTTTCACAGGGTATTACATATTGGGATTGACGAATCCCGTTTGTGTGGTCAGTTAAGATGCCGCAAACGTACTATATTTGAGTAACTAGGTAAATGGAAAATTACCTACCAGGGAATTATCATTATCATCTTTATGATACCAACTGTTAACGTCTTGCGTGTCATGAGCTTAGTGCAATATTAACTACTTTATCAATTATCTCAAACATGAAATCTTGTGGTCCATTATTTATACATAAACCTATGAATTTCACTCAACCTTTGTGTTGACTTTCTAGCATGTTTGATCTCAGGTCCCTAAGGTAATTGGCAAGCATGAAGTTGCACGAAGAATGTTTTGATGGCTTACATAATAGTATCATTCGATAAGCCTTTATAAACTTTTATGTTTTGTGTCTTGTACTTTAAGACTGCTTGGGACCTCTTGTAACTCTGATGTTTTTATTATGATCGAATGATAAACTTTTAAAACATCTAATTTAGAGTCTTTTTTTATGATTATGACTGTTGTGCTAATAAGTAGCACCCCAATGATATTACATTTCGTTATGATATTTTGCGGGTGTTGCAGTTTTTCGCTCTAATTCTTTATATTTCCTATTTTTAATTTCAAATCCAAACAACGAGGACGTTGTTTAACTTAAGTGGGGGGATGGAGAATTAGAACACTTACTTGTACTTATTTTTTAAAAATATGCGTTAACATGTGCTTAATATGCTTAAATTTTAAATTTTTTTAGTATTTTTTTGTTAAATCTAAGTTGCATAGCCGCACACATAACTTCTATTATATAAAATTGTGAGAATTGAGCATATCAGTTTCCCAATATTTACCCCAAATTCCACAAATATATAAGTGTGTTTGTGACTTGTAAACTTTAGAACTTGGCTTGCATACTATTCGAGACCACCATAATGAGTATTATTGATATAATTGGAATGACTTGTGTAACTTGGTAAATTTCTAGGATTACATCCCAAATAGCCTTTATATGTTATGTATTATTGATACGTGGGAATCGCACCAGGCTTTACCTCTCGAGGGATCTCGAGAAACTTACAACCCCCACCAGGCAGTGTACCTGATCGTTGTAGACCGGGGGATTGATCGTTCAACTCAGGAATAGTGTCGCTAGGATTAGAAAGCCTAAAAAACTAGGTCTAGAGGTGAGGGATGGTTCTTTTTGTATTTTTATATTTTAATAAACGCAATTGAAAATCTTGGTTTTTGGAAGAGTGGGCGGAATTAGTTGCTAATCAACTAACCCAATAACTAAAGATGCAATCAAAATAAAATAACAAAAATGAAAAGAAAGCTAATTAAACTAGTGGTGTGAACAATAATAAGGGAAATTGTGTTTACTTAGGTTTCATTACTCCCTAGATATCTTTTAATGGTTGATAGTTTGTTACAATTGCTTGGATGACGGGTTATATTCCTTAATACTATTCGTGGGGTGGCGTACGTACTTCCCCAACTCTATAAGCTCCTACTTCACTCCTATGTCGAGCCTGCAAGAAGCTCCTAACATGAGATCATTAGAATTCGCTCATGCATTAAATACAACCATAATAACCTAGTACGCATTGGTTCATGTTTCTTAAGACGTTCAAGCATGTTACCCTATGGAAGTCTGCCAGTTTTCTTAAGCCTAACATCGAAATCATTCATCCGTAACAACTATAAATAAACAATCAACCCATAATTAACATCTAGGTTTCACTACATCTAAGCAAACACACAAGAGATCTAGCCTAGCATGTTAAATTCAAGACAAGCGTAAGGTATATTCAAACAACACATAGACATATTGAATGAATTGAAAGGATACTTATCTCAATTGAACATGAAAGGTTTCAAAGGGTAAAAACCCTTGAAAGAACAGTAAAATTCGTGCTAGGGTTTCTCCAAAGTTATCCCTTTAAAGTTACTCTATAATGAATGAAAATTGCAAAACTATATATAGATTTTACAGGTGACGGCGTCAAGAAGAAATGTTTGACGCCGTCAACTCGCCGCCCACAATGATATCAGATTGCCTAGATCCAGATTTGACGTCGTCATGTGTAATATCACTCTGGGCGGTCACCATATCTTGAACCTTGACGGCCATACGTGACGCCGTCACGTTTTCTCTGGACGGTCACCACTTCCAACTCTTGAACCCGTCATATGTGGACTCTTGACGCCATCAGGTACTGTTCTCAGCTAGGAAAATTAAGACTTTGCTGTTTTCTTCACTTTTATGCTCCCAAAACGTCCAAAATGCTTCCTTTTCCAGAATTCACTCCAAAAGTATCTAAAATCACAAAAGGAATGATTTAGGGAAATATTTGATCAAATAAATTCAAATCCAGGCTTAAATGACCCCCTAAAAATGG
This sequence comes from Artemisia argyi, assembly GCA_030686995.1. NCBI lineage: Eukaryota > Viridiplantae > Streptophyta > Magnoliopsida > Asterales > Asteraceae > Artemisia > Artemisia argyi. The sequence goes on from CM060676.1 coordinate 21,904,847, forward strand.
TTCGTTTTTCGCCTCATCATATACCCTTACACTTGAGATTTGCTTGTCCTCAAGCAAATGCGCATTTATTCTAATCAAAATACAAGTTAGGGGTCATTTAATACTAATATAAAAGTAATTACAATAAATAATCGTTCCACTAAAGACCAAAGACAAGCACGGAGGTCATATACTAGCACCTCACAAATAGTGTTTAGAAACTCACATCTCTCGGGTGTAATAAAGTATATATCACAATACGAAAATGGAAAACATCTCTCACTACCTGTCATAGCAAAATAGATTACCATAGGCTTGGGAAAGGATCAAACCTCCACCACATGGCGTAAGCACCTAGGATAAACTATCAAAGAGGTCTTTTAAAGGGTTATAACGTTAGGTGTAGGGATATGGAATACACGGTTTTCTTGGATATAGGCAATCTTTACTAGTGGCGAGTTAATCATCTTGGTTAATTACATGTACAATGCGGCGTTGCTAAGCCAAGACTAGACTCGACTTAAGCTAATAAATGAAAAATAACAAAAACATGAACGAAACATAAAATGAAACGGGATGGTAGTCCGTACGTTTTTTTCTTTTCTTATATATATATATATATATATATATATATATATATATATATATATATATATATATATATATATATATATATATATATATATTGCATACACTTTTACCCTACCATCCAAAATATTACATCATAGGGAATGTACATTCCCCTTACACTTGAATTTTTACATACTTTACAATAAACTAATCTAATGACTCGAATCAAGATAATCAAAACACTTGGAGTACTTTTTAAGATTAACACACATATGGGGGTAATAATATGATGTTCTTCCCCATTACTCCATAACACAAGTACTTTACCCATGAGTCCCAATCGTCCCAAAACAATATGTACAAGGATATGACTCGACTTAGCAACCTCAATTAGATAATTAACTAAGGGTTTAAACAAATAACAATAATGCACTAAAGATGAGTGCATACACGGAAGGCTAAGGCGATTTGGTTGTACATTTAAGTGGGTTGTAACAAATTCTTCCTTTAAGTAAGATGCTTAAAGTTAGAAACGAAAAGATAGGCTCGGAGGGGTGTACTAGGGGTTTTGTGTACTAAAAATGAGTACAACGCTAAGGTGTGGGAAAAATTAGTTGACTTTACTAGCCAAGTAATATGACTTAAATGGTCAAGTAATTATGATACGGGTTTAACACAAGGGTGATCCTAATGCCTCTTATCATGTAGTAAATCCTACTACACGCTCGAGATGCATCACTAATGCAAGTTCTAGAATCTAAATGCTACCGGTACACTCATAAGCACTTATAGTAAATGCTTTTTCTATCAAATCTAAAGGTGAACCTCACATATTTGGGTGGAAAACTTTTCTGAATGGTACGGTTTTGTGCTAGTCATACGACTCCTGTCCATGAGACGCTTGCTAAGGCTAAAGTTTCACTCCTAAATGTTGTAAAAAATTTTAAATTTGGCGCTAAAATTACACTAACAAGTATTTCTCATAGTTTTATTACACACCTACCATCAAACAAACAAATTCAAGTGCAAGTGTATCCTATAAGGTATCATCATTTACCCTCCCCTTACACTTTGGATGAACATTGTCCCCAATGTTCAATTAAAGAATGTAAAAGTGAAATAGGTAAAAGAATGAAATTAAATACTCCCCTGATTCGTTCGGTGTGGATAGTGTGATAACAAGGTTAGATCTTCCTCCAAGAAAATGAACAATTAAAGCTTCCCTTCCAGAAAAATAAATCATCTTCTTGTCATATGTAACCTGTTAAACCTGAGAAAACAAACAAGGCAACCTCATGTAAAATCGGCGGCAATCTATATATACTAACAAGTCCTAGAAAACATATTAAGATATAATGCTTGTGGAATGAATGTTTGCAGATTTCCTGGAGTTTATAAATCTAAAGAATTAACAAAAACTTTAAGACTCCGTTAGAAAAACAAAACTAGCAAAATTTCCAGAATTTTACACATGACGCCGTCAGAGGTAATCTGAAGAAATCTTTACGTTAAGTTTCCAAAAAATTTCTGAAAAAACATATGTCCTACCTCCTGGAAAATCCTGCGAAACATCATTATGACTCGATACAAGCATTTGACTCTAACAAATACCAATACACATGTCCATTTAATATTGTGGAGAATCATGATCAATTTTGTTTTTAAAAACATATTTGGGGTTTCCCTTTACACTTATCTTTTGCAAAATACCTTTGTATGAAGTTAAGACGAAGTTAAACGACAAAATAAAGTATTTTCACAATTTTATTTTGAAACATGATCTACCAACAATAAAAATAAAGCATGCATACCGAAACAAATAACAATCAAACAATTAAAAATCACACAAAACATGGGTTGCCTCCCAAGAAGCGCTTTTCTTTATTTACGAGTCTTGTAGCTAGACTCAAGGTCATGGGCTATTACGTGACCTCATCTCTCGAGATGATGTATCCCATATAGTTATGATCCTCACTATCGTGGCGATGGTGTTTCAATCGATCGATACTTGCAGCCACCTCCCCTCCTCCTTTACTGCTCAAGTTAGCTATCCCATCTTGGCCTATGCCTTCAATTGTGAATGACCCATACCACCAGGGACTTGGTTTATCGGGAGGTACTGTTATCTCCGAGTGTCTTAAGAGTACCAGGTCTCCTTTCGCAAATGGTACATGATTCCCCGTTGGTTGACTACATTTAAACTTGATATGAACTTTGTTGCAGCCTTTGTTTCCTTCATGTTCAAGTTCTTTGTAACTTTTGATCCTTGCTTCCCATGCAAGAATCTTTTCCTGAACACGAATAGGCGATGTGTCAATGTTATTTTTGAGCTTTCTCTTCGTCAAGCTTTCTTGTGCACATCGCGGGGTCATGGGATAGCTAATCTTTCTTTTTCCTGACTTAAGCTCAATTTCCCTTTTTTCATACCTAATAATAGCTCTTGCGGTGGTAAGGAACGGTGCTCCAAGGATTATTGGCATGCATCCACATCCTTTATCATCGATGATCATGAAATCAACGGGATACATGAATCCTGCAACATTGACCATCACATCTTCTGCGATTCCCAGAGGGTACACATAAGAGTGTCTAGTGAAGGATAGCCTAACACGGGTGGTGGCTGGCATTTCTGAGGTTAGTTGGGTGTAGATAGTTAGGGGCATAAGATTTACTTTCGATCCTTGGTCGGCAAAAGCATTCAGACATTGCAAATTCCCAATGCTGGCTGGTATCTCAAAGTTCCTATAAGCCATCTGCTTAGTAGCTACTTTTTGTACAAGTAGTTTCTCAAATACCGGTCCCCCAGGTAATGTATCATACTCATCTTCCCCCTTTTGTACAAGTAGTTCCTCCACTAGGCTCATTATCTCCTTCATTTTCTCTTGCATCTCCTCCTTTTGTTTATAAACTGCTTCCTCGAATCTAGCAAGCCGCTCAAAATGGGTTGCCATATATTCTCTCATTCGAGCTTCGAATTCCGGGCTAAGTTTTTCAGGAGGAGAATAAGGTGGGGCATAATTTTGAAAGGTTTCAACATTCTCTCTAGATGGTGATTCAGATAATGGCGTTGGAGTCATTTTCGAGACAGAAATGACAGCAGCTCGTCTAGGACTTAAAGGTCTCTTTTGCCTTTCCTCGAAATAGTCAACTTTTGCCTCAAGTTTGCAAAGGAGTTCATCGGAGATTTGATTAGTCTCTCCAGGTGTCGAGATTGCATTGATGGCCGCTTCTATAGTGTGATTAAATTCCCATAATTATTGATTATCTGCAGCAAGTTCGTCAATAATTTCCCAAGATTCCTCGGCGTTCCTATCACGTAATCTACCTTCGGCGGCTCGATCAATGGTACGTTTGGTGTGATAGTCGACATGGTCATAGAAGATTTGAACTAATAACCAAAGATTTATACCATGATGAGGGACTTTTTGGAGTAAATCCTTGAAACGAGCCCATGCTTCGTAGAAAGTTTCACCTTGATGTTGTTGGAACATCAAGATATCATTTCTAAGCATCGCAGTTTTCCCCGGTGGGAAAAATTGAGCAAGGAAACGAGTGTTGAGATCATCCCATGAGGTGATGGATCCCGCGGGTAAACGTTCAAGCCATTGACGAGCTGGATCACGTAGAGAGAATTGGAATAGGCGTAGTCGGGTAGACTCTCTAGTTGTAACATCAAGGTCTATAGAATCTACGATTTTAAGGAAATCCTTGAGATGTTGATTAGGATCTTCAGAACGAAGTCCATGGAATGCACATCCGCTTTGCACCAACCGGATGGTGTCGGATCGCAAGGGGGACACATTGGCTCCTTGGGTGAGCTCAATGGTCTTTCGATAGCCTTGGTGGCTAGGACAGGAATACTCTCCTAGGGTTCGGAGCCTAAGAGGTTGGTTTGCTAGTGGTGGGTTTTGTGGGTGGTTTTGTTGTGGTGGGTTGATAGGTTCAAAGATGTTACCACCTTCCATGATGTCAGATGGTAAAGGTTACGAACAAAGACATGAAGAAATAATATAGACTAAAGAGAACCTAAAAATAAAAATAAAATCTTGCTAGAAAGGAATCTAGCAAGTAGACCTAATAAAAAGAAATCCTAACCTAGACAATAACTATTTCTGCGGGCTGCGGCGCCGAAAACTTGATACGTGGGAATCGCACCAGGCTTTACCTCTCGAGGGATCTCGAGAAGCTTACAACCCCCACCAGGCAGTGTACCTGATCGTTGTAGTATAGTATAGTGACAAGTACCGGGGGATTGATCGTTCAACTCAGGAATAGTGTCGCTAGGATTAGAAAGCCAAAAAAACTAGGTCTAGAAGTGAGGGATGATTCTTTTTGAATTTTATATTTTAATAAAAGCAATTGAAAATCTCGATTTTTGAAAGAGTGGGCGGAATTAGTTGCTAATCAACTAACCCAATAACTATAGATGCAATAAAAATAAAATAACAAAAATGAAAATAAAGCTAATTAAACTAGTGGTGTGAACAATAATAAGGGAAATTGTGTTTACTTAGGTTTATTACTCCCTAGATATCTTTTACAGGTTGATAGTTTGTTACAATTGCTTGGATGACGGGTTATATTCCTTAATACCATTCGTGGAGTGGCGTACGTACTTCCCCAACTCTATAAGCTCCTACTTCACTCCTATGTCGAGCCTGCAAGAAGCTCCTAATATGGGATCATTAGAATTCGCTCATGCATTAAATACAACCATAACAACCTAGTACGCATTGGTTCATGTTTCTTAATACGTGCAAGCATGTTACCCTATGGAAGTCTGCCAGTTTTCTTAAGCCTAACATCGAAATCATTCATCCGTAACAACTATAAACAAACAATCAACCCATAATTAACATCTAGGTTTCACTACATCTAAGCAAACACACAAGAGATCTAGCCTAGCATGTTAAATTCAAGACAAGCGTAAGATATATTCAAACAACACATAGACATATTGAATGAATTGAAAGGATACTTATCTCAATTGAACATGAAAGGTTTCAAAGGGTAAAAATCCTTGAAAGAACAGTAAAATTCGTGCTAGGGTTTCTCCAAAGTTATCCCTCTAAAGTTACTTTATAATGAATGAAAATTGCAAAACTATATATAGATTTTACAGGGTGACGGTGTCAAGAAGAAATGTCTGACGCCATCAACTCGCCGCCCACAATGATATCGGATTGCCTAGATCCAGATTTGACGTTGTCATGTGTAATATCACTCTGGGCGGTCACCATATCTTGAACCTTGATGGCAATACGTGACGCCGTCACGTTTTCTCTGGACCGTCACCACTTCTAACTCTTGGCGCCGTCATATGTAGACTCTTGACGCCGTCAGGTACTGTTCCCAGCAAGGAAAATTAAGACTTTGCCGAAAAACGTCCAAAATGCTTCCTTTTCCAGAATTCACTCCAAAAGTACCTAAAATCACAAAAGGAATTATTTAGGGCAATATTTGATCAAATAAATTCAAATCCGGGCTTAAATGACCCCCTAAAAACGGTTCATTTTTCGCCTCATCAATTATTAACTAACTACACTGGTTAGTTAACCCCCGTATAAACCCATTTGTTTACTCTCATTTTTAGAGTAAGATACCTCTAGAAAAACCCTCAGAGTCATTCCATTCGTTTCTTACACACGTGTTAAAATGTTTCGTTACACCTTTACACCTTAGGCTATCCTGTAGATTTAAGTCTGTGGTTAGTTGCTTTTGGCTAAAGTGTATTTCTATGCTTATGTGCGTAATTTATTATCTTTTGTTAGGTCGGGAAATTGCACAATGCAATTGGAACTGAAAGTAAATATTGTATTTTTTATTTTTGTGTGTTTACTACTTTCACTATTATTTCTATATCTGAAGTTATGAGTATATGGAAAAATTATCCAGATTTATTATTATGGTGAAGTGGTGAAATTTTACACCATTTGTTATATATATATATATATATATATATATATATATATATATATATATATATATATATATATATATATATATATATATCTTACTATATTATAAAGGAGGAATGCATTCTAATTTTAGCATGCTTAATTTTATGCCTTACAAATTAATAAGCTTAAAGTACAAGTGATGAAATATAATTAGACGTTTACAAGTTAATAAGCTTAAAGTACACACCAATTTTTCCCTCATTTACTTCTAACATACCATTAATACTAACATTAAATATAATAAATAAAACATTATGTACATTAAATACAATTAATTAACCGGTCAATAAATACAATTAATGCACTTATTAAAACACTCCTTACATAAGAAATACAAATTATCAAGCATATTGTACAACCAACTTAAACACAATTCCTGTATTAAATGTCACTAATACAAATAATAAAGCACATTATATAAATATTCAAGTCCGAACGGGCAACGGGTCAAATGGGCTCGAGCCCGAACGGGCATGGGCCAAACGGGCTCGAGCCTGAACGGACACGAGCCAACGGGCTCGAGCCCGAACGGACACGAGCTAAACGAAATTTTGATATCCGTAAATTTATTGTCAAAAAGAACATAATAAACTAAAATTAAACGATTCACCGGAAAATTTTAATTTAGGGTACCCGCCGCTGCAACGCTCGGGTACCCAGCTAGTATATATATATATATATATATATATATATATATATATATATATATATATATATATATATATATATATATATATATATATATATATACTAGATGTCGAAGCCCGCCCAAGGGGCGGGCATGACTTATAATTATAATTTTTATGGTGTCAATTACCAGAAAATTATTTTTAAGGAAGTCGATTTTATTTAATTTTGTTATACTATTAGTTTACACTTAAAAAAATTAAGAAAAAGGGAGCTTGATGTACGTTTTATTTGTTTTAATTTTAATATTTTAAATATTAAAATTGTATGTATTTTTTAGTATTATTGTGATGTTAAATCCAAGTGTTGTGTTTGAAAGATAATTTAAGTGGTTGCAATATTTAGTGTAAGTCTTTGTATATATGGGTTACCTCTATACATTATAGAGTTTTAATTTAAACACTTTAATGACCACTTATTTTTATATTTTGGTGCAAAATACAAAGACATAAAACTTCACCAAAAATCTTTCTTGTTAATTGACTCACCTATATAATAAAACGTAATTTATATACAATTTTGAGAATAGTAGATAGCTGCAAGGATATGAATATACAATTCCTGTCACTGGTTCATGTTATATAAATGCTTCTAATAAGAACCACATGCAAATTTTTTGTTGCTTGTAACAAATCAAGCCCATCTTTTAAATTTCTACAATTGCATTGTCCAAAAGCAAAAGTGATGGGATGAATTTACTACCATCATTGAAAGCAACTCCAACTCCAAACACTGGTAAGGACCTAGAGATTTTCAGTTGCATCGAAAACTTGCTGAGCTTTGACCTACAACTCAGAAACAAACAGTAGAAGGTCTAAAACCTTAAGTCATTTGTAAGTATTATAAACCTATGTAATATTAATGTCCAATCAAGCTGATATGTTCAGATGGTTTTTCAAAATCTCTCATGGCCATAATATTTAATAATTAAACACATAGCCCGTAGTACAAACAACAAAAGGCTTTCACACTATGAGGTAGACCAGGTTGTCTAACTGATAACCCATCAAGGAAAAAGGATATAACATGATGAAGTAGATTATCAGTATATGATAATGGAACAACTTTTGTATTGTGGTTGATATTGAACTCAAAGTACATTGTAGAGGATATTTCAAGAATGAAGAGTCATCTGTTGTAGGGAGTTTGGTTCCTATTTGGTCTTAGGAATATAATACAGGATATTGCTAAGAGTTAGCAGTCGAAAGAAGTTTTGGCCCATAGCAAGTAAATTGTGTCATCTAATGTCAACCGGGTTAAGTAAAGATTTCGAATATGCGGTGGTCTATTTAGGTTTATTGACATGCCTATCAAACGAACCTATTTGTAGTTCAATTGTATCATAAAAAATATAGAACCGTGTATTGAATACATCATAATAATTATTGAAAGAAGAAACTGAAATTGAACAAACCTGACTTAGAGTACAATCTCCATTCCAACAGTTCCTTGTGCCATTATGATATCTGGGTGATCGAAAGGATGAATGAAGGTCCAGTTTTCGTACACAACTTATTATGCAAGTGCAAGATTCAAAACGCATTTCCATACTGATGGTTGTCTATCAACCTATCCTACAAATATAATAAGAACTTAAGAAGGGCCTATCTAAGCCCTATGGTTGTAAAGCTATCCATATCATGATCCTTGTGAAGGTCAAGAAGAGGAAGCGACATTCTATTCTTGTACATAGATGTTTGTGTTTTCAAAGAATCAGATTGCTTCATGTTTTGATTTGAAGTTCTAACCGGATACCCCACTGCAGCGGGATTGGGTGGTGGTGTTGTATTTGAAGTTCTAACCGGATACTCCACTGCAGCAAGATTGGGTGGTGGTGTTGTATTGAAGTTCTAACCGGATACCCCACTGCAGTGGGATTGGATTGTGTTGTATTTGAAGTTCTAATTAGCATGGCATCTAACACATTAGACTCCTCACTTACAGAATACACTTCCTGTTTAGCATTTTCAGCCAAGGGTGTGACCAGTGTATCAACATCTTTATCTTTCTCCGCGGTACTTAAACCAACCACATCCTTGATACACGACACTAACATTGTCTCAACCTAACGACACAAAACAAAAAGAAATCAATTTTCTATTTTTCTATCCTTGCAATATCCTAAAAGTCTAATAATCTAATATAGACGACACCTCTTTCAATTCTTCATGGGTGAAAACAACAGGAGTATAGCTTTTCACATTAGCCAGCATCCTATAAAAATCACATATACATGTCAGAACTATCCGAATGTACAGAACACTCAGATTCAGTAATATATTAAGATACAAAACCTTGATAATATTTGCCTATTCAGTTCCTTCTTATTTTGGCCCATAGAGGTAAATACCTGCAAATTAATAATCTTACGACAATGAAGTCAGAACTAAAGTAATCTACTTTAAAATAAAAATGCAGTTTTTAAAAGTGTGACAGTTTTTAAAAGTGTGACACTCATAAACCTAACTAAAGTAAAAATCTTTAATCAAACATCTTGAAATGATCTACAACCAAACCATCAAGATTATTTATCTTGAATCATTTAGTTTCAACTAATCGATAAACATTTAAAATTCACAAACTTGCTTCTTTCCATCATTCACAAACTGTGCATTCGGACAAATTTGTTATTACGGAGTAATAAATTAAAAAAAAAGTAATTATAGGTCACAATATATATTTCAAGTATATTGTAAATATTTATAGTAGAAAGTCGTGAATGGATTGTATAAGCAAAACCACTTATAATTAGACACCTGGTTGAATATGACTAACTAAATTTTTTGTTTAGTTCATGAGCCAAATATTGAATTCACTCATTATTAGTTGTAGATTAATGTAGTGCATATTGACATTTATTTTAGAGTGAATTATCAAGACCAACCTTGGTAAGATCTTCAAGCATAGATGCAGGCGAGTTGTGTAAATATTAGTTGTATTTACTTTTACCAAAAAAGTAACAAAAGATCCAAACAACAAACAATAATCCCAAAAATTGTACCAACTTGCTACTCACCAAATGATAAATCCCTGCCTGTATTTCATCATGATCAGGATCATCATCATAATCTTCTGTCGATTCTGTACCTGCAACCGGGCCTAACTATACTTCTCAAAAGCAGCAGTTATTGCCAGGCTTATAGCACGGAACACATGTTTTAGTTTCACATCAAACTTCTCTTTCTCAGCTAACTGGTTGTCGTCTAGCCATTCAAGTGCTTCCTCGAATGCGGTTTCAGTCATTTTTTTGCTATCTGACTCGAGTTTGCCAGCCAACTCATTTTTGTCTTTAATATAGTCCTTGTTTCTTATGATGAAAGCTTCAAGGGTGTTAAGGGCATCAATCTTTTCTTTTGCTTTCTTGTCATCTTCAACGAAATCTTCTGATTCCCAAACCATACGCTCAATTTCTCTCAGGCTCAATCGACCCTTTTTGCTGGTGACAGTGATCTTTTATTGTTTTCCAAAAGCAGTGTCTTCTGCCTTCACGTTTAGGATACCATTGGCGTCTACTTCAAATGTGACATTAATTTGTGTGGTACCGCTGAATTTAAAAGGAAATAAAGCAAGTCTTAGTACCCGAATTCATCAATTAATCAAATGCAATCTACATAACATTCACTCAAGAGGTGTTTTATAATTATAACTAAGAGTGGAACCGATGATATGAGTGAGGGGTATAATGGGTCGAAAGTGAAGCAAAGTGTGTTTAAATGCTCAAATCTTCTCAGACCAGTTTATCAACTAAAATTTAATTATTATTTTAACCACATTGTATTTCATGTCCCATTTAACATATATCATTCATAAAATGGAACAGATGACATGGGTTGAACGGGAGAGATGGGAAAAAAGTAACCAAATTCGACCCGACTCATTATGACCCGTTACCCCGTCCCCGAATTAGTATTGATAGGTGAAAAACCATTGAACCAAAGGAAATCCAGAGAGATCAAATGTTCCAAGAAGCCTACAATCCTTTGGGTGACTGCTTTCACCTTCGTATACCTGTTACAAAAATGCAAAGCTTTAGTAAGTTCTAATTCAGGATTCAGTGGTCCAACTCCATTGTCCCAATTCGAAAGAAAGAGTACCTTAATGGAAAAGACAGTCTGATAATCCTGGTAGATGCCGTGGGTTCATGGGTGATTCTGGCAATATTTAAACTAGCAATCACACCAGTGTCCTTGGTAGCCTGTCTTTGGGCATCATTAAAGTATGCTGCATAAAGAATCGATAAAGAATAAACTAACATGGCTGCAACAATAACATTAAGCTTATAGCCTTGTAACTATAAGGCATGAAGCTCTTCAAGAGAAGGAATCATGTCAAATTTCTCTTTAAGTCTTCTTTCCTACAAAATTCAAAGGAAATAAGCATCAGATTTAGACAAAATAAAATATCTGAAATCAAACACGTATTTTAATATGGTTTGCGTGGCTTACAGGTAAAATAGAATAGAAAGAAAATAAGCCATAAGCTGGCTATATAAGCCATAACAAACATCCGCTTATTAATCTGAGTTGTTGATGTCATCATACTGCAACACAAACTAAATACCGTTACTAAGAAATGCCTATATAATGAATTAGTAGGTGGGTTGTTAAACGTACAATCTGCAATCTGGTAAGTATTCATTATATTTTTTAAATCTGCAATCTGTACTTAATTAGCATTTAAAGTTAGCAAGTAGTATAAGTTAAAATACGTCTGCTGGTTTATCTTAGCTTCGATCGAGTCCAATCCCCAAAGTAACAAAAACCGAGACACCAAGATAATCAGATGCCAAACACCCAAATATTAAGAACACTTAAAATTTTGCTTCACATTGCTTACAGTTATGTTTCTCCTAAGTTGCAAATATTTGTCAATTCACAGTTTGGTTCTTATACGGGAATAAGACTTGCCGAAAAATACTTCTTTAAACTATTCGGGTAGAGGGTGGGGGACATTACCTTCATCTTCTGCAACTTGATTTTTGGCAGAATCGGGGTCCAAAGAGTAAAATTGTCCCCAATCAGCCGCATTATCAGAGAACTGTCCTGGTAAGACTGCTTAGGTAGCATTTGCTGTTGATGGAACTACTTGGCAGTAACTGATGTGATTGTTGAAGTTGCATCTGCCACTGATGTTGTTATTGTTTCCCCGACACTACATATACCATCACCCAGCCTGACTCCCTTGACTGACATTAAATGCATTATGCGAGTGATTTGATAAAATGCAATAAGCAGACAAACACTAAAGTGAGTAATCCCAAACACCCTCCAAATATGAATAATCAAGTAACTTGCCTTAAGTTCATCATAAACATCAGGAAGCGGTTCAACTTCCCCAAGCACATGGCCCACCAACCATGCCTGCATCATGTGATAATCAGAAAATAGTGGTAGTAAATTTAATCCATTTAACTATGAAATGGTCCGAATTGGGTAATGTCTGATCTTTAAGCAGTCGAACGAATTATGGAGTCGAGTGAATTATATTAAAGGATTTAACCTCAAAAAAGGGTCAAACGGTTTGAATAACATTCAACGTGTAGTCAAACATAAATCGTGTACAAACATGATTTTCGCAATCTAAATATTTAAGAACCTTCCTAGTCACTTTACCTTACTCGAGCTGATGACGAGGGGAGAGTTACTCTCAACAGAAGGTCAGGTGCTGATGGTGGCATCAAACGCTCTCCTTTCCGCAGAGCACCATTTATCAAAATAGTGTGATCCTTTGGGGCAGAGAGAATCCTAAGAACCAAAAAAGAAGTATCAAAGATATATAGTCAGTGGGACAGCCAGTATAAATGTATAACTTTTTTTTATATAAATTAGCATTTGAATGATAAAAATTATCCTTACAACCCACACTTTTATGGGTTTTTTGCTACAAATTGACCCCGACAGGGCTCAATGCTTTTTATACAGGTTATAGATATTTGAGTTATAGCAAAGGAAGAGGTCACGTACGTTCTATTTACATTATTGATCTTTTCTGTTGCTCGTACTCCAATCTTCAAAGCTTCGAGGTACCTATTTAGTTCGCCATGTGTCTTGAAATGCAACAAATATGCTGTAGGGAAGATACTGAGCATGAATCCTTACATTACCGGAGATACAACCACATTTTAGTTTTTTTAATCAATTTTCGCTATTAGTTTTTGCGTCCACAAATTCCAGCTCTACAGACGCCCCACTCTATTATTTTCGTGGGCTGCCTTTAACTCCATGCCCAGTTCCTTGTGTAGGTTGTTAATTCGATGGCACATGTGTTTTTAATCTGATTCAAACAACATGCCTTTCTTGAATATAGTACCAGCAGTTCATTCTTGTTGCAGCCGGCCAACAACAATCTGTGGCTTAGTTACAGCACTGACACCAACAGATCCCGGGCCACCATTTAGAAGACACCAACAGAACCCGAACATCAACAACAATAGCTGAAGCATCCATAGAATTGCAGGGTAAGTCACCTATTTCAGTCTACAACTTCAAGGAAATAGCACAAATAATCAATGTAGTGTAGACATTTTTTTTCAAATGTAACAAATCTTTCCAAACACTGGTTAAAATTGAGTTTATAAACTATAAACTTAAAACCTACGCAGCCAATAAGCAATTGAACTAATGGTTCATAAATGGACCCCTAAACAAAGGAAGTGGACAACATTTCCTGGGAGCAAGATGAACAAACCAAAGCCCCAAAATACTAAGTACCAGGTTTTACACAGCCAATCACACAACCAATCCATATTGTAGAAAGTCCATGAGTTTTGGAGATCTCAATAAGCACTTACATTTATATATTGATACAAAACTAGAATCAGCAGTCAAACACTGTTGATCTGCAGAATGGAAGCATATTCAAAATGGCTCACATGACCCTCATTCTCATCCAATGCTATAGGTGGCAGTGGGGTCTTTCTAAGTTGCTTCCTGTCTCGGTGACAATCTTATAAGCATTTTTAAAATACTTAAAAATTCAGTATAAAACATAGCCTCGTACCAATATATCATAAGCTTGAGGCCTGTAGTTTGAGAAGAAGGATGTATGACGACCACCTTCATCCTTTGCTAGAACATAATTTCAGCCTCAAACTTTGTGTATGTTTTTACACTACCAGGCTTTGCAATGACCTGTACAAAAGGAAGGTAATACACAAAAAGTCATTAATCAAGTTGCAAAACTCGTCTGCTTATACTGTTATACGTCAATGATGTGGTATCAATTTGTATTGGGTCGCAAAGATAGAAACATGATAAAAGATCATAAAAGAAAAATGGGTGTGGAGAAAATAATCTTAAGTCTAAACAATAGTTAGTGACCAGCCATGCTAAAAATTAGATTAACTTTACCCCATCCAAAATTGGTAAGCTTAAAAAGAGTTGTAAAATTAATTCGATTCCAACAAATTCAATTACCTGTCCTCGCTGGATATCAATCCTGCTTATACCACGTAAAAGTTCCAAGTGGAGATCCCATGCTAAACTTTTCAGGGTCACGACTTGCTGAAGCTATATCAGAACGGTTCACATTTAATGGCTCATAACGCCATTTAGATTTTGTACCAACAGGGTAAATTGGTCTTTCATTAGCTACTGCTCTATACAAACTCATTGGTGAAGTTTCATTCACAGCTGAGTGATCGAGTAACTCGATTCTAATTAATATAAAATTTGTGCATAGGAAAGAGATGCTTATGTACCTTCAGGGATCTCCATTCAGAATCGATGCTTAGATGATACAGAATCTTTGAAGCTAACTTGGTCCCATTAAACCTGCAGCAGGACAGTTATCTAATTAAGTTACGGAATCAAGCAATCTGTTGTGTTAATAATGAGCCATCTGTAGTAGGTACCTTCTTTCAGGAACCTCTTCACCTTCAAATCTCATTTTGAACCTCATACCAACAGAAAGCTTATGATTTCTAGCTTCAAGGTACTTGTTAAGGCTGACAATAAACTCTCATATCGTACATTAAAATGACAATACTTCAAATACATAAGTAGTATTAATAATGACATACCAATATATGTTGTTCCTGTTGTTGAAGACATTCGCAATAGCATCTGCACCATGGATACACATTGATTATTATGTTAGTTTAGTTAGGCAATTGTAAACTTACTCATGCGTTGTAGATATATTAGAAACCTACTTGTGATCTAAATAATCCCTTAGTAGGCACAGTTTGTAATCCCAAACAGAACCTATAAACTGGTTAAACCTTGTGCAAATCAACTTGTATTTCAAATGGAACATTACATACAGTCCAATATTACCTTAACAAAGGAGATTTTATAACCACATCAAATCTCTTAGCGAGCCCACTTAGTATGCGTTCATCTTTCTTATAACCACAATGTTGTTTCTACAAGCATGCAACATGAATCAAATGATGTCTGAGAGAACTTATAACAAAGCACCTATGCTGCATAGAGCGGTGGTAACTTGTTTTGATGCATTGTTGCTTTTTGAATCAATACTTATCCTACATACATATTAAATTAGTTACATGATCACATGCATGCACTTGATAGCATTATCTTAAATCCAATTTATTAAGTTTAGGCTTACCATTGTCAGTTTGGGATTGATTCGGGTAACATCAGTATATGAGATTGTCAGGGAAAAAAAGGAGATTAGGGTTTTTGAGAAAAATATGACTGCAAATGTTTTTGGCGTATATGTTTTATTAGGTTTACCTAAGTTGTAGGGATTCTCTTACATAATTGGTTCCTTATTAATTTGGATTTGCAATATATAATCAAAAAATGTGTTGATCTAGTGGTTATCATGTTTATTGATCATACCAACACCCCAAGTTCGATTCCCTTTACTATCATTTTTAATGTTATTTAGTCCGAATTTTAATGTCTCTAATATCCAAATTTTATTAATAAAATTAGCCGAATTTAATAAAAAAAATGATGATATTGCTAACAATAATGATGACGTGGCACTCAAAACTTGATGACTGGGCATTGACCATGAATATGTGGAAATGACTGGGCATTGACCATGAATATTTGGCAATGACTGGGCATTGACCATGAATATGTGGCAAAAAATAGTCAAACGCCTCCAGTTATATATATATATATATATATATATATATATATAGTGTATCTTTATTTTCAGAACCCTGTTAAGTGCGGGAACTGCGAGAACTCTAATTTTGCATTAGAAAACATGCATGTTCATATAAAACATGTATCTTTTCTTACATACACCTTAATACACATACATGCATAACATACATTTTCATATAAAAACCTGTTAAGTGCAAGAGATCAATGCAAAATGGTTTTATTTTTAGAACCGTGTTAAGTGCGGGAACTGCGAGAACTCCAATTATGCATTAAAAAACATGCATGTTCATATAAAACATGTATGTTTTTTTACACACACCTTAATACGTAGGCATATGTATTAAGGTGTACGTAAGAAAACATACATATTTTATATGAACATGCATGTTTTCTAATGCAAAATTGGAGTTCTCGCAGTTCCCGCACTTAACAGGGTTCTGAAAATAAAGCTCCCCTATATATATATATATATATATATATATATATATATATATATATATATATATATATATATATATATATATATATATATATATGTATATATATATATGTATATACATATATATATATATATGTATATACATATATATATATGTATATACATATATGTATATACATATATATATATGTATATACATATATATATATATGTATATACATATATATATATACATATATATATATATATATATATATATATATATATATATATATATATATATATATATATATATATATAAAGTTGGTGAGTTTGTTATAAACCAACGATGTAATGTTATGTACAAGTGGATGATATCGCCACTATTTATTGTACTATATTTATGGATTGCAAGGGAGTTGGCCGTTATGCGAACGCCAACTAAGGTTTATTCTTTGATTAGGATGTTTTTGAGTCTAATTCATGTCTACCTAAAGCGTGAGTTTCCGTGTTAAAGAGTGAGTTAGTCAATGATATGTGTCTTATTCATGGGATGGTTGGGAAAGTGATTAACCACATATAGGACTTAATCTATTTGTTTTGTTCATTTTTATTTTACACCAATTTATTTCCCAAATATTATTCATACCATATACCGTAATAGTGTATTCGTTGCTAGCTTTCGAGCATCCGGATATAATGATGGCTAAGTGAGAATGTCAAGTGTATGAATAAGGTAGTGACCATCCGAGTATTAGATTAATCGAATAACGTGCCAGCAATCTAGTGTGTGACTTGGTGATCATCCGTTATGTAAATAACGCGCCAGCGATCCAAGAAGCATACTAGTGACCATCCGTTGTTTGAAGCGTCGAAGACTCGCGCCAGTGATCTACTAAGTTTACGCACAAGATGTTTGAACAATGGTAGGTTCAACCCCAAGCCATATCAACCCTTTTTATCGCTTTAGACTCGTTACTCCTTAGCTTTAGTGGGGGAGATATGTGTGCTTGCCTAGCCTATGATAGAATATTCATCACGACCGAGCAATTGAGCGAATTAGATTAGTTGAGAGATTGAGAGAGATATTTATTTCTAGTTTGTTAAGTGTTTGGTTGTGCAATTATGATAAAACGAATAAGTGCTCAATTATAAAAATAAATCCTAATATCTGTTATGATACAATTTCATAAGTTTAATCTAAGGTTTACTTGGAAACAAGTAAAGTTCAAGTGGGGGGATATTTGATGACATAAAATAAGTACATATTATTGTCATCATTTATTCTATTTATTTGACTTGTTTTATATTATTATCTATGAGAATAGATACTTAATTGTTTACTTTAGTAATTATCAGGTAAAAACAAGTAATTGGTGAAAGTTAGTGATTTTGGACGAAATATGAAGCTAAATGATCAAGATTGGAAGAGTCTACTAAAAGATGATTTAAAGACCATTGTCTGACTTTGAAGAATGTGCCGCATCTAATTTATTCGATATGACGCATATGAAACTTTGGTCAACGAAGAAGAACAACTTGTTTTAGCTCAGATACGCCGCATCACAGTTCTGACATACGGCGCATCACTATCCATACTTCACCAAATACAATCCAAGATACTGAAGGACATGCACCGCATTACATTGAAGATACGCCGCATTCAAAGACGGTGTACGAATATTCCAGAATATATTAATATTGGACCCCACGCGAAGTTAAGTCAATGCGCCGCATCTACTTAGTAAATGCATCACATCGATCCCTTAGACAGAAACTATAAATACCCTAAGATACAGCCATATTTCGTGTGCCATAAATCCTAGAATGAAAAGAAGAATCCCTAAGGAGAAGAATAGAGACGAAAAGGCAACATAAGACACACCAAAGTGAAGATTTGAAAGCAGTAAGAGGGTCCTGAATGTGTTTTAACTCAATTAGGTAGTTTTGTTTTGTTGTAATAGTAAGCTTTAATCCATCAGGATTGATGGGCTTGTAACCGCCATATTCCTTCCCTTAAAATTGCTTTCCCATCGATTAAATTTTATATGATGTTTTTTTTGTTCTTGTTATATGTGCTTTGATAACCTCTGTGTCTAGTAGTAGCAAGCTTTGGGCCGCCATACCCCTCCTACGATTACTTCACTAGCATTATAAGTTAGTGTAAGCCTGTAAAAAGCTTAAATAATTCTTAGACATAAGTGATCATTAAGGGTTTACTCGCCTATAGTCAAGAAGCAACGAGAGAGAATAGTTTACGATACTCATCATATAAAACTAGCAATAAAACAAGTGACAAGCTACTTAATCATTAGTCAGGTCATGCATCTGTTTATGTTATCTATCTGTGTACGTGTTCGCCATTCGCTGTATTCTGCTCAATAGTTTTATTTTAGTTTAATCAAACCAAATCGTGTCAGTCTCTCAGACTGAAAACCCCCTGCGTTAGATTAGATTGTTGATGCGTGGGAATTGCACCAGGCTTTACCTCTCGAGGGATCTCGAGAAGCTTACAACCCCCACCAGGCAGTGTACCTGATCGTTGTAGTATAGTATAGTGACAAGTACCGGGGGATTGATCGTTCAGCTAGGAATAGTGTCGTTAGGATTGAAATTGATCTAACTAGGTCTAAAGGTGAAGGATGATTCTTTTTGTGTTTTTATATTTTATGAAAAGCAAGTGAAAATCTCGGGGTTTTGAAAGAATGGGCGGAATTAGTTGCTAATCAACTAACCCAAAAGCTACTAATTAAACTAATGTGCAAGAAAACTAAACTAAGGTTCTACAAGATAAGTGAAGCATGTCTACCCATGATATGTTACTCCTTGCTAGCTATCCAATTCTACCTAGTGAATTGTAAAACCTTGTTTTAATTGACGGGTTGTATTCCTTAATACCATTCATGGGGTGGCGTACTTACTTCCCCAATCCTATAAGCTCCTACTTCACTCCTATGTCGAGCCAGCTAAGAAGCTCCTAACATGGGATCACTAGAATTCGCTCATGCATTAAATACAACCATAAAAACCTAGTACACATCGGTTCATGTTTCTTAAGACGTTCAAGCAAGTTACACAATGGAGATCTGCCAGTTTTCTTAAGCCTAACATCGAATACAATCAATCAAAACAAGAATCAATAGGAAACAAGAATTATAAACTAAACCAACTAGATCTATTGAAGTTGTCACACCTTAATTGATGGAGATAGACACACATATCAACAAGCCCTCATTGATGGAGATAGACACAAACATCAACAAGAAATCAATGAGATCTAATTAATTATAAACAAGTTTCACACAATCATAAGTAGACACAAGGTGAATTAGCAAAACATCATCAAAGAAGAGCAATCAACAATGATAATGGAAAACATAATTAAGATAGAATCAACAAACCAATACATGATGTTTATGGCGTGATTGAAACCCTCTAAGTTGTTGGAAAAACACCTACCTAAACCCAGGAATCGACCTTAGGGTTTAGGGCTTACAAAAAGTGAAGTTATGATGTTATATTTATAGGCTATTTTCTGCCCGGCCCGATCATGACGGCGTCAGCCAAACCTTGACGGCGTCATGAACAATTTTTCTTCACCAAATCGTAGATCTTTCTGTCCTGATCGTTTTCTTTTTTGAATCGCTCAAATTCGAGTTCGTATGCAAAAGTTATGGCTAAAACAATGTCAGCTACCGCGCGCGCAAGTTGTGACAATTTACACGTGACGGCCTACGTGACGCCTTCATGAAGTTTCTGGGCCGTCACCAACACACGTGACGGCCTTGGTGACGCCGTCAGGTACTGTTCCAGCAAGGAAAATTGAGACTTTGCCGTTTTCTTCACTTTTATGCTCCAAAAACGTCCAAAATGCTTCCTTTTCCAGAATTCACTCCAAAAGTACCTAAAATCACAAAAGGAACGATTTAGGGCAATATTTGATCAAATAAATTCAATTCCGGGCTTAAATGACCCCCTAAAAGTAGTTCATTTTTCACCTCATCATATACCCTTACACTTGAGATTTGCTTGTCCTCAAGCAAATGCGCTTTTATTCTAATCAAAATACAAGTTAGGGGTCATTTAACACTAATATAAAAGTAATTACAACAAATAATCGTTCCACTAAAGACCAAAGACAAGCACGGAGGTCATACACAAGCACCTCACAAATAGTGTTTAGATACTCACATCTCTCGGGTGTAATAAAGTATAAATTACAATATGGAAACGGAAGATATCTCTCACTACCTGTCATAGCAAAATAGATTACCATAGGCTTGGAAAGGATCAAACCTCCACCACATGGCGTAAGCACCAAGGATAAACTATCAAAGAGGTCTTTTAAAGGGTTGTAACATTAGGTGTAGGGATATGAAATACACGGTTTTGTTGGATATAGGCAGTCTTTACTGGTGGCGAGTTAACAATCTTGGTTAATTACATGTACAATATGGCGTTGCTAAGCCAAGACTAGACTCGACTTAAGCTAGTAAATGAAAAATAACAAAAACATAAAATGATCATAGAATAAAAAGGGATGGTAGTCCGTATGTTTTTGTCTTTTTTTTTCTTTTTCTATTTTTTTTTTTTTTTTTTTTTTTGCATACACTCTTACCCTACCATCCAAAATAATACATCATAGGGGATGGACATTCCCCTTACACTTGAATTTTTACATACTTTACAATAAACTAATCTAATGACTCGAATTAAGAAAATCAAAACACTTGGAGTTCTTTTAAGATTAACGCACATATGGGGGTAATATATGATGTTCTTCCCCATTACTCCATAAAATAAGTACTTTACCCATGAGTCCCAATCGTCCCAAAATAATATGTACAAGGATATGACTCGACTTAGCAACCATGTAATCAATTAGATAGTTAACTTAGGGTTTAACAAATAACAATAATGCACTAAAAATGAGTGCATACACGGAAGGCTAAGGCGATTTGGGTGTACATTTAAGTAGGGTGTAACAAATTCTTCCTTTAAGTAAAATGCTTAAAGTTAGAAACGAAAAGATAGGCTCGGAGGGGTGTACTAGGGGTTTCATGTACTAAAAATGAGTACAACGCTAAGGGTGTGGGGAAAATTAGTTGACTTAACTAGCCAAGTAATATGACTTAAATGGTCAAGTAATTATAATACGGGTTTAACACAAGGGTGATCCTAATGCCTCTTATCATGTAGTAAATCCTACTACACGAATGTAGTCTCACTAGCGGTCTCGGGATGCATCACTAACGCAAGTTCTAGAATCTAAATGCTGCCGGTACACTCATAAGCACTAATAGTAAATGCTTTTCCTATCAAATCTAAAGGTGAACCTCACATATTTGGGTGGAAAATTTTTCTGAATAGTACGGTTTTGTGCTAGTCATACAATCTCCTATCCATGAGACGCTTGCTATGGCTAAAGTTTCACTCCTAAATGTTGTAAAAAATTTTAAATTTGGCGCTAAAATTGCACTAACAAGTATTTCTCATAATTTTATTACACATCTACCATCAAACAAACAAACTCAAGCGAAAGTGTATCTGTAAGGTATCATCATTTTACCCTCCCCTTACACTTAGGATGAACATTGTCCCCAATGTTCAAGTAAAAAATGTAAAAGTGAAATAAGTAAAACGAATGAAATCAAATACTCCCCTGATTCGCTCGTTATAGATAATAAGGTGGCCATGTTAGATCTTCCTCCAAGAAAATGAACAATCAAAGCTTCCCTTCCAGAATATAAATCATCTTCTTGTCATACATAACCTGTAAAACCTGAGAAAACAAACACAAAAACCCAAAGCATCAATCCGAACAAAGAAAACTCACAACTAGATGTAATTCCAGACTTAGGAATAGAAACAAAACAATTAAAGATATAATGCTTGTGGAATGAATGTTTGCAGATTTCCTGGAGTTTATAAAACTAAAGAATTAACAAAAACTTTAAGACTCCGGTATAAACAAAACTAGCAAAATTTCCAGAATTTTACACGTGACCCTATCAAGAGGAAACTCATGACGCCGTCAGAAGTGTCCTGCAGAAATTCTTATGTTAAGTTTCCAGAAAATTTCTGGAAAAACTTTGTCCTACTTCCTGGAAAATCCTGCAAAACATCATTATGACTCGATACAAGCATTTGACTCTAACAAGTACTAATACACATGTCCATTTAATATTGTTGTGGTTCATGCTCAATTTCGTTCTTATAAACAAATTTGGATCTCCCTTACACTTATCTTTTGCAAAATACCTTTATATGCAATTAAGACGAAGTTAAAAACAAAATAAAGCATTTTCACAATTTACTTTGAAACATGAGCCACAAACAATAAAAATAAAGCATGCATACGAAAACAAAAAAAATCAAACAAACAAACAAACAAACAAATAAAGATTGGGTTGCCTCCCAATAAGCGCTTGTTTTTGTTCGAGTCACGAGCCTGACTCTACCCTTATTTAACGGAAATAGGGGAGGTTTTCCCTACACTTTGAATTAAGTGAGGGTGGAAGTAGTGATACACACCCTTAGGGTGGAAATATGCCACGTGAGGTGAAGGGGGTGAGTGAATGGCTTCCTTCATCCTAAAACTACCCGGATAATATTGGTTGATGGGTGGGTCGGTTCCTCTTTTGTCTCCTAGATGTATATCTAAGGATGGAAAGTTGTGTAAAGGTTGAGGTTCCGGTTCATCAACACTAGGAAATTCCCTAGAATTAGGAGTAAGGTTATTACTACAAGTATTCAAACCTATATCCTCAAGTGGTGCCTGGTCCAAGGGTTCTACCTCCATCGGAATTCCTAAAGTTTCATCTACTTCTTCCGGGTAAGTCATGGGCGGTGTGTGTGCCTCAAATGATGGTTGAGTATTTTGTGGGCTTATGTTATTGACCTCATCACTACATGTTTTAATATCACCTATATCCTCAACATGTGTTTTATTATAATCTAGCCCTAACATTCTCCCAAGTATGTCACGTGCTTCTCTAGGCATCTCAACTTCTATGTCCGAATCATAAGGATCATCCTCAATATTCTGACTGCTATATACAAATTGCCCAAAAGATTCATCGTCTGTTTCTTGAGATTCATCATCATTGATCATAAAACCTAGGTCTTTTTGATCAATGTAATCATGCTCGGCTAAATCCTCCTCAATTGTTTTCTTAGGTAGTGATAATAGCAAACCTAGTGCTTCATCCAACTTATGATTTGTTGCAATGGCTCTCTCCATAATTCCTTGGCAAACTAGGTCGCATTTCCTATTGGCCTCACTAAAACTAGATCTTAAACATGGAGGTTGTTCATAAGAATCTATCCTAGGTGAAGGCTCATATGATTCATAGGTGTCTCTAAATGAGGTATTTTGAACTCTTTGGTGTGTGAGCCGCTCAACCTTATCTTGCAATCTTAGAAGTCTAAGTATAAAGTCCATTTGAAGCAAATTACAAACAAAATCACAAAGAAAAGATAGACTACGAGAAAGCTACAAAATAAAAAGAAAAAATCTCACTTGATAGGAATCTAATGAGTAGACCTAATAAAAATCAAATTCAACCTAAACAATAACTATTTCCCCGGCAACGGCGCCAAAAACTTGATGCGTGGGAATTGCACCAGGCTTTACCTCTCGAGGGATCTCGAGAAGCTTACAACCCCCACCAGGCAGTGTACCTGATCGTTGTAGTATAGTATAGTGACAAGTACCGGGGGATTGATCGTTCAACTAGGAATATTGTCGTTAGGATTGAAATTGATCTAACTAGGTCTAAAGGTGAAGGATGATTCTTTTTGTGTTTTCATATTTTATGAAAAGCAAGTGAAAATCTCGGGTTTTGGAAGAAGGGGCAGAATTAGTTGCTAATCAACTAACCCAAAAGCTACTAATTAAACTAATGTGCAAGAAAACTAAACTAAGGTTCTACAAGATAAGTGAAGCATATCTACCTATGATATGTTACTCCTTGCTAGCTATCCAATTCTACCTATTGAATTGTAAAACCTTGTTTTAATTGACGGGTTGTATTCTTTAATACCATTCATGGGGTGGCGTACTTACTTCCCCAATCCTATAAGCTCATACTTCACTCCTATGTCGAGCCAGCTAAGAAGCTCCTAACATGGGATCACTAGAATTCGCTCATGCATTAAATACAATCATAAAAACCTAGTACACATCGGTTCATATTTCTTAAGACGTTCAAGCAAGTTACACAATGGAGATCTGTCAATTTTCTTAAGCCTAACATCGAATACAATCAATCAAAACAAGAATCAATAGGAAACAAGAATTATAAACTAAACCAACTAGATCTATTGAAGTTGACACACCTTAATTGATGGAGATAGATACACACATCAACAAGCCCTCATTGATGGAGATAGACACAAACATCAATAAGAAATCAATGAGATCTAATTAATTATACACAAGTTTCACACAATCATAAGTAGACACAAGGTGAATTAGCAAAACATCATCAAAGAAGAGCAATCAACAATGATAATGGAAAACATAATTAAGATAGAATCAACAAACCAATACATGATGTTTATGGAGTGATTGAAACCCTCTAAGTTGCTGGAAAAACACCTACCTAAACCCAGGAATCGACCTTAGGGTTTAGGGCTTACAAAAAGTGAAGTTATGATGTTATATTTATAGGCTATTTTCTGCCCGGCCCGATCATGACGGCGTCAGCCAAAACTTGACGGCATCATTAACAATTTTTCTTTACCAAATTGTAGATCTTTTCGTCCCGATCGTTTTCTTCTTTGAATCGCTCAAATTCGAGTTCGTATGCAAAAGTTATGGCCAAAACGGTGTCAGCTACCGCGCGCGCAAGTTGTGACAATTTACACGTGACGGCCTACGTGACGCCTTCATGAAGTTTTTGGGCCGTCACCAACACACGTGACAGCCTTGGTGACGACCTTGGTGACGCCGTCAGGTATTGTTCCAGCAAGGAAAATTGAGACTTTGCCGTTTTCTTCACTTTTATGCTCCAAAAACGTCCAAAATGCTTCTTTTTCCAGAATTCACTCCAAAAGTACCTAAAATCACAAAAGGAACGATTTAGGGCAATATTTGATCAAATAAATTCAATTCCGGGCTTAAATAACCCCCTAAAAGTGGTTCATTTTTCGCTTCATCAATTGTAAAGCAATCTTAGATATTAAAATACTGATAAACATACTAGTTATTAATGTTCCACTCTTAGTGATCGACACTCTACTTACCAACTAGACTACATTGATCGGGTACACTGCTCGTTAGTGTGTGCTATAGGATAAGTCGGCTATTATAAATTTAAAACTTGAGTAAGGATATTCTACAACGACATAGCACTTCACATTTATATGCCCTACTAGCCATACCTTGTTATTGTAACAAAAAGGTATGAGGTTGCCAAATACTCAATCAGAACTAGTGAACAATATGTGATTATGAAGGAAACAGGATTAAAAGGAATGCCAAGAACTGAAAATGTTACAACTTTAGCATATGAATTACTAGGAATGCCCTACCACCCATACCCTATTATCAGTATCAAACTGATTTTTGTTTACAACTTTAGCATATGAATTACCTTACACATTACTAATCTTATTACTTTCAACAGTGTCCATACCACTCATATTACCGAATAATCATGATTAGATGATACCTGACGAACGAGAGGTTCCACACAGTTACCAGACTCCACACTGTTAGCAGTCTGTTCATTATCCTTCTCTACAACCCATTCCCCTGTTTCCTTCTTATTCACAACCTCACTCCAAGTCTTCTTCTCTTTGACAATCCTATCATTCACCTCCTGTTTGTCTCCCTGCCCAACTTCACTCAAACTATACTCTGCTTCTCCCTGGTTTGTACTATTCTGGTCACATTTTGTCCCTCTTTCCCCTTGTATCAAACTCTTCTTCTTATAAGTATGACTATTCTTTTTTGATTCAATTTTCTGGCTATTAGATTTTTCATTATTAACAGAATAAATTAAGTCTTCAAACAATTGAGGCACCTTAAGTTTTCTCTTAGTCCTCATATTCAATTAAGGTTTATACAAATTGGGGAAAATGTAGTTATGACTAAAAATGTCTAATTCGGCTATAATTCTTCAATTCTATCACACAGGAACTGTATACAAAGGAGTAAAACAGTCTAAACTAGTTAATTTTTGTTCAAAAACAAATTTCGACGCCAGAAACCTCCATTTACGAAACTTCAAAATTAGCCATGAAAATTCTCTAAAAACCCCAAGGATATGATCTGAATACAAAACTGAACATAATGAATGGATTATTATGTAAAATGGTAGAGAAATCAAGGTTTTTGAAGGCCTTTTAATGATGTATTTTGGTGGAAAAATTAGTTGGAGGAGAGAAAATCTCAAAGAAGGCAACTTGCAGGAAGGAGGAAAGGTAATAAGATGACTCAATTTTGGCGGGAAAAATGAGTGTTACAATTAATTTTCACACTTACGAGATTTTTCACACTTTGTTTATTTATTTATTTTATATATATAATTATAAGTATGGAAGATCTATTGTTTTATAAGTTTTTTCATACTTATAAATATAGCTAATTTTTACAATTAGTAAGTGTTAATAAATTAATAAAATTTACATATTTTTTTGAAGTGTGAAAATAAAAGTGTGTACAATGAACTTTTTAGTGAAATGACCAACCTAGATGATATTGCCACTATACATTATAGATAGGCTATAGATAAAATTTACAATCCATTGACGATTAAACGAAAGTATATATAAGAAACTAACCCGTGTTGCACCATTTGTCATTTCTCTATGGTCTTATTTCTTATTAAATCCATAAGAGGGGAAGGTACCGCTCGTTGCTTCCCTTCGCCACTCCTACGTGGCTCCTCACTTTCCTTCGTCGTAGCTCGTCGCTGGACCCCCACCCCCTCGCCGTCCTTCGCCAGTCACAAGCTACTCGTCTGCAAGACGAGGCTTGGCCTTGTACTTGTTGTCAGATTTTTTCCCCCGATCTATTATTAGTTGGTGTGTTGGATTTGTGTTTTTGGTATGTTTGTGGTGTCTTTTTTTGGCCTTGTACTTGTTGCGTTTGTGCTGTTTTTTTTTTTTTTTTTTTTTTTTTTTTTTTTTTTTTTTTTTTCGATCTATAATTAGATATGGGAGGAAGAAGAAGACCACCTCTAATCCTTGTATTTTTTTGGTCCTTGTATTTGTTTGTGGCTCGCTCGATCTGTATGGTGGTTTTCCTTATTCACATTTTTGGTCCTTGTATTTTTTTCCTTTATTAACAGTTTTGTTTTTTTTTTAATTTTTTTAAGTTTTTAAGTAAATAACATTTTTATGTTTAGTTATTTGTTTTGAATGAAATAAATTTAATTTGTTTGAAAAATAAAATAAAAAAAATAAAGTTGTAAGTAAGTTGAGGTTAGTTGTGAGTGAGGAGGTGGTTAGTTGTGAATAGGTGTTAAGGTGATGTGACACCCGTCGCCCCCAAATGAGTAAATTGAGCTAGTGACGACACCTTCCCCTCAAAACAAATTGGAAACTGCGGGTAGTTGGATCATGTGTTATTATTAATTATTGGATTTCTTTAATGGCTGATTAGTGCTATGCAAGTTTATTATATTTTGGACAATATTCGATCCAGTTTTCACGGTGTGATATAAAGTATATTACATACTGTGTTACAGTATTACATTAAGAAAACCTGTCCAAAATTTAGTTCCTTAACTTAATGGATCCAGAACAGCATCAGTTAGATCTCCAACAAGTATTAGTCATCCGTCCGTCACCTGTCTTTCATGTCCATGAAGAATATATCTCGAAAAAGTTTGATATACTCAAAGCATACGAATCATCATTACCAACACACGACTTCATGCACACTTACGCGCAGTCAGTTAAAGTTGTTATATGCTCCGGTGGGAGTCCAATCACAGCTGAAGTTCTAGCTGACCTTCCGTTGCTTGAACTTGTTGTCACGTCCACTGCTGGAGTGAACCATATTGATATGGCTGAGTGTCGCAGGCGTGGAATTAGAGTTACTAATACGGGAGATTTGTTTTCTGATGATGTGGCTGATGGAGCCGTAGGACTTTTGATTGATGTTATGAGGAGGATTAGTGCTGGTGATAGGTTTGTTCGTGGTGGACTTTGGCCGATGACAGAGGTGTATACTCATGGTTCTAAGGTCAGTATATCTTCTTCCTTCACGTTAAACATTTTGGGATGCTTGAATTGTAAATAATTTGTTCAATGTTTGGATCATTCTAATTCTCAGATCATCGTGTTAGTTTGACTTAAATAGTTTATATGCACGTTACTCGTAACCAGATGGATTTATATACATATAACAATAAGATTTATATACTTAGAACAAACAGATTTATATACTTAGACTTTAGATCAAATGAATACTAGCTTTCTACTCATTTGATCACTTTCGTTGATGTTTCGGTTTTCAGTTGGGAGGCAAAAAAGTTGGGATTGTTGGGCTTGGAAACATAGGGTCAAGAGTTGCCACAAGACTAGAGGCCATGGGTTGCATAATCTCATACACCTCAAGGCAACAAAAACACTCCATCCCTTTCACTTTCTACCCGAATGTCCACCAACTCGCTTCCAATTCTGATGTACTCGTTCTCTGTTGTGCATTAACCAACGACACACATCACATTATCAACAAAAGAGTTATCCATGCATTAGGAAAAAATGGGGTCATTGTGAATGTGGCACGTGGTTCCGTCATTGATGAGGTGGAGTTAGTTAAGTGTTTGGTTAATGGCGAGATTGGTGGTGTTGGATTGGATGTTTTTGAAAACGAACCAAGTGTACCTAAGGAATTGTTTGGATTGGATAATGTCGTGATTTTGCCTCACAGTACTGCATGTACAAGGGAGTGTTTTTACTATGCTGCCCAAGTTATGGTAAGTAACATAGAAGCCTTCTTTACGAATAGGCCCTTACTTACGCCTGTTATAAACGACTTTTAGCTACACAGTTCAGCTTTTATTTGATTTACAGCTGCATTTTCACTATATATGTTCCTTCCATTTTTCATTGTAACTATGATTCAAGGTTTTTTTTTTTTTTTTTTTTTTTTTTTTTTTTTTTTTTTTCAGAGGGGGAAAAGACGATAAAAACATATGTAAGCTACGTTCATACCACCTTAAACATATATCAAATAAAAAACTGATAATTAATTGCTATATGCTCTATATTCTGTTGTCATACAGATAATATATGGTGATCTATTGAGAAATGTTATACAAGAATTAAAGGAAGGTGCTTTTGCCATGACTGCCCGACAAGTCTCGATGTTTAGCAAAATTACCCTGATCAAGTACCAAACCTACCGAGTGTGAATTGTTAAAAAAATGCTCACTGATGAACCATTTCCCCACTACGACAATTAATATAGAAATAAATGTGTTAGACTAGCATTAGAGCATGCGCATTCATAACCCAAGTCGTGCGTTAAAGTGACTTTAACTCAAGTTAAACTCGTGTTAACCATTGCGGGTGTCCAAGTGAAGAGCGCGTTAACACCAGAAGTTAACCCCTTAACGTTGAGTTAAGGTGGTGTTTGAAAAAAAAAAAAAAAAAAAAAAAAAAAAAATCACTTTCCCCCTTAAATGAATGGGTGTTTTTGTAAATTGTTGTTGAGTTAAGGTTGAGTTATGATTGCGGATGTTTTTTTTTAGTTAAGGTGAAAATGTTAAAGCTGATGTGACGCTGACGTGACACTGTGTTAAACTTTAACTCAAGTTATGGTTGCGAGCGCTCAATTGCAACACTACAACAAAATAGTAACATGCTCACACTTATTAGAGCATGGCGCCACACTTTAAAGTGTGAAGAATTAAAAAGTTCACACTAGCATGTGTGTGAACCAATTGGGTGTAGCAAATATTGTCACACTTTTATGTGTGAAAGTTTATAAATATTTTCACACTATTAAGTGTGAGGGTTTTAAAACAATTCTTCACACTTTTTAGTGTGATGATTTTGATTTTGAAATAATTCTTCACACTTTTAAGTGTGATGCTTTTGGTTTTAAAATAATTCTTCACACTTTTAAGTGTGAGATTGAAATTCTTCACACTTTTTAAGTGTGAAAATTTTGAAACAATTATTCACACTCTTAAGTGTGAATACCTTTAAAAAAAAGTTCACACTTTATAAAGTGTGAAGAAAAAAGTGTGTAAAAATGACAAATTTGTTGTAGTGAAGATTTTTGTCGCCAATGATCACATAAGGTGTGGCAATCTTTAATCGAGCGTACTTGTCGTCCCAATGCGCATTTATATTAAACACCACTTTTATATTCATCTTTTAACAACTTAATTTTGGGGTTAGAGTATCTTTGTGTTTTGGTGATATTTACATATTTAACATTATCATTGTTACGTTTCTAAGGGATCATCGACATGCTATTATGAAATATACGTTACTATTATGAAATGATGCCTATTTTTACAGTATCATGATTTGCTACGTACAGTTCTGATCAACATATGTTTCCACACTTAGTCCGTAATTAATCAAATCCATAACCATCTGTAAAAAAAATATTTCACGAATACATTGGAATTTAATAAACTTCATCAAGCAAACCGAATCACATGTAAAAAACATGGGTCATATAATTAACTAGTTTAGCCTGATAAAAAAATTGGCCCATCAAAAAACTCAACAGCGGCATAATTCATATCAACAAATCTTTACCCAAGTTAACTATGATGTGAAGAATATTTATTTGGTACTGGTAACCGTCTCCCCCTTTCATATATTTGCCATGCATAATTCTTGTTTGTAACTTTTTATCCCTACGTAATGTTTCTTGGCACACTATTGCACTGATATAAAATTAATTCGTTTGTAATTACATAATAGTTAAGGGGTCCAACTGAAACTTAAGTTTTTTTATTCAATAAGAAAATGGCGGCAGTTTTATAACAGAAGAAGAAAAAACCTATTTATTTTTCGCTCTCAAAATCATATTCAATTTCGAGTCATATGAATTCATGTTATCAAATTATTTTTTGATCAGATTTCTTTATTGAAGGTAACTTTAGTTTCATTCATAAATTCATTAGTCCTATGTTTAATGAAATTCTACTTAAATTGTTCTTATGTTTTGCTTCATTTCTGTTTTGTAGATTTTAATCTAGTAACTGTATGTAGCATTAAATTTTTCCCTAACACTTACATATGATAGTTTGTGTGGAATGAGAAAAACATCTGGATTTTTGTGTTTTTTGCGTGGGAGTTTTTTTTTTTTTTTTTTTTTTTTTTTATCAAGTGAAATCCCGACTGACAAAAAATTTGACATGTCAATACTTATATGCAAAACCTACATGTTTGTTACTTTTTAGCCCAAGGGATAGTATTTGGGATTGCATATTGAAAAGCCTTTTTATACGATTAACCTTCTTATTTCGTTGTAAAATAAGAGTTTTAGACGAGGACTCTTATATTTTTTTAATAAGCAATTCCAAACACCCTCTAGAATGTCATAACAACAAAACCATGGAGTTTGGTTAATCATGGAATTTCCATCACTTTTTTGCAGAGTTTTAGCGACAGATATGGATCCAGATGAACTACAATCAGATTTACTTGCCTTGCGAAGATTATATGGCCTTCTTATAAACGACAAACAATATGTAGAAGATGCAAGTTCTGAAAACGTAAGTCTATTTATCTGTACTATTCTACTCCAAAGTTAAAATTTGATGCAGATTTTGAATGTTCCCATTTAAATACTACTGTTTCTATTAATTCAATGTTGATATTGATTCTAAAGGTTTGTTATCGAAATTTGACCACTGCATCACACTTTTTTTTTTTTTTTTTTTTTAACAAAACAACATATTGAAAGTGTTAGGCTAAAGGCGATGATAGTAACACGAAACAAATAGGAAAGCAGGCACACAGGGATTTAAGTAAATTTGTAACTAGCCATCTGACGGAAGCAAATAAAATAGATACATATTATAATAAACTTAGTACTCATGCTATCAAGAATTCAAGACATAAAAAAAACTGATACATATTATATTAGTTTTGAGTTATATAGATAACAAATAATCACCATCAATATGTGACAGTAATGATCCGAAAATGTAAAAAGTGTGTTTTGCAATTCTCTTGTTAAATTAGAAAATGCAAAGTTTTTATTTTATGGAGAATTTGACAGGAAAATTTGATTTGAACGCAATCTATATTTTTCTTACATTGTACAAAACAATTTATGAAAAACAAGGGTGTTTTTACATCCTAATCAACAGCGTTATGTTTCTTCTGAAACAGCTGGACAAGAATGCAAGACAACTACTACTAAATTTCCTAAATGTTGCTGCCGATAAAGCTTTCGAGGCTCATGCAAAGGTATGCAATCTTTTTTGTAGCATTTTTTTTTTATCTGATACTTCTTTGCATTTGCATTTAACTATTAACTAGAATCATAACGAAGTTTCTATCAGATGCTAGGTACCCAGTATAACACATCTTATACACCGTGGTCAATGCCACAAGAGCAATCAAGTGATGGACTAAATCCACAACCTTTTTCTCCTAGCAATGCACCAACTGATTTTCCGAGTCTGCAGCAAGTTGACTATTTAACGGGTGAATCGATCTTCAGTGATCCCACGAATCAGACAGTTTTTCCAGAGCAGACAAATAGTGAATACAATGTTAGACTGAAACGGTGCAGGGTATGCCAGAAACCAAAGGTCAAACAGTTGACTAAGGAAATGAGTATTCAGGAAAGAAATGTGTTGACTTTGAATAACATAAGCCAACAACAGAATCGTAAAAGAAGTTGGGAAGTTCAAAATGACCCTAGCAGAGTTGAAGATTCGGCATTAACATTCGACTATGTTAAATCTCTAGCTTTGATTAATCTAACAGACGAAGAGGATCAGATATCGATAGAAGCTTCTGCTAAGATCCTTCAAATAGAATCGCGCATTTCCTCTTTGCAAGTAGCAGTTAAACGTGTAAATCTTGTTGACTTTGATTTTGAAAGTCAACCAAGTCAAATGGGTCCAACAGTAATGGGTCAAACTGGAAGCTTTGTTGTGGGGAGAAGTGACCCGACTAATAGCAGAAAGAGTAGAAGGACTTGGAATCCTGCTAATGAGTTGACCCTTCAAAGCCAACCATTCGATACAAGGACTGTGTATACAATGTCGCCTGGTAGTCAAACAAGTCAAGCAGCTGAAAATGTTGGTCTAAGAAACCAGCATAATTATATGCCAGAGGAAACTTATGGTTATTTTCATAGTGGTGTGACTACTTCAAATTCGAATATGAATCGTCCTTTATATAGAGAACACATGGATAAAACAGAGGTAATGGGTTCAGAGATAACGGAATGGTTAAATCCAACTGATAGAACGACCGCTCACGGTAGACATGACTATGAGTATCAAGAAGCTGAATTTAAAAGGGAAAAGAGAGCTGGTAAAATGTATAAAGATCAGATGAATCATTACAAAGGAATTCATGGGAAACATGAGATTGTTAAACCAATAAGTATGGTTTCTCCATCAAGTCAGTCGCTTTCAGATAGTCCGATTTCTAGCTCAGTCTCTGATACAATTAGTCAAAGTGAAAGTGAAAGTCTAAGTGAAAGTCAGCAAGGTTCTACTAGTAGTAGCGACAGTGAAGGATCTTTAGGTGAGGTGTACTCGGGGTCAAGCGGAAGTGGGGACGATGAAGAGAGCGAGAGTGTGATGTACTCACTTTCAAGTCAGGATCATAGTCCTGACATGAGTAGCTCAACTGATTCTTCAGAATCAGAGCCAAAGTTAAGGAAGACGGTTCCTAAGAAAGGTCAAAAAAGTGGTATTAAGAAAGAACTGAGCATGAGTAGTTCAAGTGAAACTTCAGGGTCAAAATCAAAGTCATGGAAGACGGTTCTTGCAAAGGGTCACAATAAAAAAGCACCAAAAAGTAGTTCAAGTGAGTCTTCGGCATCAGAGTCAAAGTCGAAACCAAAGTCAAAGGAGACAGTTCCTACAAAGGGTCACAAAGGTGGTAATAGAAAAGAACCGAAAATAAGTTCAAGTGAATCTTCAGGGTCAGAGTCAAGGTCAAAGTCAAAGCCGAAATCAAAGGAGATAATTCCTACAAAGGTTCCCAAAGGTGGTAATAAAAAAGAACCGAAAAGTAATTCAAGTGAATCTTCAGGGACAGAGTCAAATTCGAAGCCAAAATCATTGGAGATAGTTCCTGTAACGGGTCATAAACGTGGTACAAGTGAATCTTCAGAGTCAAAGTCAAAATCTAAGAAAACGATTCCTACAAAGGATCACAAAAAAGACGCCAAAAATGAAACGAAGATGGGTAGTTCCAGTGAATCTTCAGGGTCAAAGTCAAGGAAGACGGTTCCTACGAAGAATCACAAGAATGAAACTAAAAAAGAACCGAAGATAAAACAAGTTGGGCGGTTAGCGAAACTTAAAGACAAGCTAGCAATAATCTTCCATCAGCATCACCACCACCATCATCACCATCACCACCATCCTAAAGACGAAGACCATCAACAAGATCCTGTCGATAAAGACCATCACAAGCATCCTGATGATAAAGACCACCACCATCATTCTGACGATAAAGACCATCACAAGCATCCTGATGATCAAGAACATCATCACCATTCTGATAATAAAGACCATCACAAAAAATCTATATGGCAAAAGGCGGGAAAAGCCTTTGGTCATAAGAAGCGAAAAGATGAGGCTTACGCAGAACAAGCGGTCAACAAGGTTCATTCAAAAGCGATTGTTGTTCATAAATTAGAAGATAAAAAACAGAAAGGTCACTTAAAGACACTTGTGGGTGGGGTGGGCGGATTGATAAAACACGCTAGTCATGCCAAGAAGTCCAAGAAATCTAAAAGTGTGTTAACAAAAATCCCGAGCCGTAAAAGTGGGAAAAATGGTGGTGGAAAAGTGGGAAAGAAAATGCAATGGTGGGATATGCTGCGCCGCCAGAGAAAAATAAAGAGGGTTGAGAAGTTACGTGGTAAAATCGCTAAGTAAGACATTACTTTTATGCTATATCTAGTTTGCGACAAGTAAATACTAAGGTCAATATTCCATTGTACACTTGATCAGATTATGTTATATGATGTAAACATGAAACTTTTATGCAAAATGTAAATTCCTGATCTGACAATAGGAGCTATATTCAGGTAGATAGTTCTGTAGTTGATCATACTTCTGAGACGCTAAATGTTTTTACTTTTTAGGATTTATGAATAATCAATGTCTTAAATATGCTTAAGAAACTATATTCATACCATGGAAATATTTCAAATTAAATGGTTAGGTTTTTCCGGTTGAATACATAAAGTTGTAATTAAGATAAAATACTAGTTGACACTATCAGCTGATATATTATCAAGCAGAATCTACACATAAGTTTCTGTTTGTACAAAGAAATGCGACATGTAAGATTGAAATGCTAAAGCATCAGTATTCTCCAAGCAGAAGTGACTTCAAAATGGTTTCTTTCTTACCATCATAACTTGGTACGAAATGACCAACACCAGGAAGCTCATGGTAGTGAATCCACGGTAGCTTTTTCGCTATATATCTTTGTAAAAGCACAGGCACAAGCCCATCTTCTTCGCCATGCCATAAATGAACACTGCCCTCATTGTTTGGGAAAGGGTTATCCATTTCCATTGGATCGAACTCCCATTTTCCAAACCCGACTCTCATGTCTCTAAGAATGGACTCCGCTAATCCTTGTTGCCTTACGTACGCCTGTCCAAAGATAATATATAATTTTATCTCCCATGCATAAAAATAGTTGTAGGTTTGTTTGCTTATCGTTACTAGAGGTGTACTTATATGTTATACTTTCAAATATTAATCAGTCTTTTCCTATAACACACGTTTTAAAGTCTGTAGGCACTATAAATAGTTTAGGGTCTCTTTCAAAGTATTTGAGCAGTTCTAAATAACCATGTTTTAAATTTTTATCTATTTGACATGTAACATGTTAAAGGTAAATTAACCACGTACAGCCAACACAAATTAGGTAACAGGGTGATACTGCTACTTCTAAACATTACGAAAGTATCTAAGTAATTTGTTTCACCTTTCGCGTTGGGATCGGTGTTGGTCCCCCTTCAGCACGACGTTTGGCCAAGAGTTCCAAATCAGAAGGCGAGAAATTAGGCTTCCCGGCTATAACGCTAGAGCAAGGGAACCATGTCTGAGTGTTCCACCAATAAACCAGCCATGGCGCATAATGTGCCACCCCGACTGCCCATTGGTCTTGACGAGGTTGTAACTTGTAAGCCCCTATCATTAGTTTAGATGGAAAACTAGACCACCAGTAGTTCACAACTGGAGCTAACAATGCCACTCCTGCTAACCTATTAGAGAAAAACAGATCCCATAACCCATTTAACTTCTGAATACTTTATCAATCAATATATAGATTTTAGGACTTGCTACATTTTGTATGAAACAGTTATACATATTGCCTGGTGACCCACAAACAATTTTTTCGTTTTTGCTTAATTCTATTACGGGGTACTATTCTAAAACAAATTTAGAAAGTTCTAAAAACATGAAGTTGTTACTTCTAAACCTTTTTGCATATTTCATTTTCAGTTAAGCCTTTAATCTTACACGTTTCACTCTCTATCTATATGGCATAATCTAAGTCATTCGATCTTGTATATGTAAATTAGAAAATGACCCTCAAGTTGTACTATTACCAAAAACTGCTACAAACTTGTACCATGATTCTTATCTACATGTGCAAGGGAAAAAAAAGGCGATCAATATACCATTCGATGATAGTGTTAAAAGGCTCTGCCCATCTACACGACTTAGCCAAACTCTTTAATACTACTCCCGCCGGGGCGGGGTATGGGGGAGGTGGGATGTAGACAGATCCTACCCCTACCTCAGGATACACCATATATATATATATGGGGCTTTATTTTCAGAACCCTGTTAAGTGCGGGAACTGCGAGAACTCCAATTTTGCATTAGAAAACATGCATGTTCATATAAAACATATATGTTTTCTTGCATACACCTTAATACAAATACATGTGTAACATACATGTTATATAAAACCATTTTGCATTGATATGTTGCACTTAACATGGTTTTATATGAACATGCATGTTTTCTAATGCAAAATTGGAGTTCTCGCAGTTCTCGCACTTAACAGGGTTCTGAAAATAAAGATACACTATATATATATATATATATATATATATATATATATATATATATATATATATATATATATATATATATATATATATATATATAAGAATTAAAAAAAAAAAAAGCATACAAAGAAAAAGAAGCAATCATGCAAAAGCGAGACAACAAGCATAAGCAAGAAAGCAAACAAAGCAAAAGACATACCATACAGCCCAAAAACCACACCAAAAGAGGGACCAGAAAAGAAAGAGAAAAAGCGAGCAAACAAGCCAACAAAACAGACATGCAAGTAAAAGAAGAAGCGCTAAAAAGACACATTTACAAGGGCAAGGCCAAAAAAGCAGCAAAGACCATAGAAAGCAACGCAAAGGGCTTAAAGCTAAGGCAAAGCAAACAGGGCAAGTAAAGAGAAAAGCATAGGGGCCTAAAGCCAAAAGACTAAGCAAAAGCAAAAGCAAAACCAAAGAC
Source organism: Artemisia argyi (assembly GCA_030686995.1). Lineage (NCBI taxonomy): Eukaryota > Viridiplantae > Streptophyta > Magnoliopsida > Asterales > Asteraceae > Artemisia > Artemisia argyi. The sequence goes on from CM060676.1 coordinate 21,943,236, forward strand.
AAGCAGTGGGCACAAAAAAGATCCTAGCGCCTAAAGGGGGAACAAGCAAAGTAACCCTAAAAACAGAAAGCAAAGGGCAAGGCAAGAAAGAGGCACCCAAAAGCCTAAAAATCCACGGCAAACCCAAGCCTAACTACTAATCCTATCTCTCCACGCCTTCCTATCTGAGATCATGTCCTCGGACAAGTGAAGCTCCTCCAAGTCGAGCTTAAGTCTATCCTCCCATCTAAGTTTAGGTCTACCCCTCCTTCTTCGCCCGTCGACTATAAGCGTTTCTACTCTCCTTACTGGCCCAGTTTGTAGTCTTCTCCAGACATGACCGTACCACCTCAACATTCCTTCTCTCATCTTCGAAATAATAGATTCTACTTCCAGTACAGATCTAAACACCCCGTTCGGAATCATGTCAGACATAGTTTTACCACAGGTCCACCTCATCATTCTCAGTTCCGCTACTTCCACCCTATTTGCTTGAGCTTTTGTGATAGGCCAACACTCTGACCTAGGGGTGTAAATGAGCCAAGCTTTTATCAAGTAACTCGAGCTCGAGTTTAAGCTCGACTCGATCGAGCCGAGCTTTTATCGAGCTCAAGCCCAGTAAACTGGCTCGAAACATATAATGAGCCGAGCTTGAGCTTTTGATAGCTCGGCTCGAGCGGTTATCGAGCTTTTCGAGCCTTAGCATAGATATATTTTCATATTATTTTTATGAATGTAAATAAGGGCCGATTTGAATATTAACTAAATTATAACACTCAATAAAGGATAAAATATTTTCTTGCCTTGGTTATGAGAATTTTATTGTTGGTTTTATTAATCTTAAAAATATCTAATTTAGTTTCTCTTCCAAATTCGAGATCATGTACAAGTTCTATGTGAAGACTATATTTATTTTGTGGCAACTGCAATTTGCAATTCGTTTTGACACAAAATGGTGTATCTGCTATTTTGTTCGAGCCCATTTTAGCGACAAATACCGGTTGGCATATATTCGAGCATTTTATGTATATTATTTCGAGCTTTTCAAGCTAAGCTCGAGCTTTGCTCGAATCCTGCTCGAGCCGAGCTCAAACTTTGATGGTTAAAGCTTGACGAGAAATCGAGCCGAGCTCGAGCCAACCTTTTATCTTTCGAGCCAAGCTCGAGCCTTGTTGAGCTCGGGCTTGGCTCGGCTCGATTACACCCCTACTCTGACCCGTACAACATAGCAGGTCTAATAGCCACCCTATAAAATTTCCCCTTTAACTTAAAGGGTACTTTCCTGTCACATAGAATCCTGACGCCGCTCTCCATTTCGCCCGGCCTCTATACCATTGTAACTGTTAAATGTTTGTGTCGTTTAAGTGCTTATGAGCTTTATACCATATACGTGAATTGCAATTTTAGTGGTATCCAAATGGACTAGCAATAACACACTTTATCAAAGTGCATTAAAGGTTTGTATGGTCCAAATGCACAACTTACCAGTATGGATCACATATAAAAATTGTTGGGACAATTTGACATCATGATCTTTGCCACCCATATGAACCAATAATAGTGACTTATGTGGGTCAAGTAGGTATGGAACATCTCAATCTTTCATGATAACACAAATTTATTCTTGGCAGGTACACCAAAATACTCTTTTAAAAAAAAAGTACACCAAAATACATTAATGCACTAGGAAACTATGGGTTGACTGTATAAAACATACCTATGTGGGACAGGGGCGGACCCATGTATAAAGTTTGGGGGGCGGTGCCCTCCACGACTTGTCGAAAAAGTTCAGATTTTAGTGTAAAAAAAATTTTTTTTGGACCTTTTTATTAAAGTGCACCCCTCCAAAAAATCAAATTGCCCCCCACCTTGAAGCCAAAAATGTAAAAACCTTAGGTTTTAGTGTAAAAAAAATAAAATTATGACCTTTTTATTAAAGTGCATCACGATTTTATCAAAAAAAAATTTTTTTGCCCCCTACCTTGAAAAATCCTGGGTCCGCCACTGATGTGGGATGTACCTGAGGCTGCCCCAACCACCTTGTTGACCCATGGAGTATGCAATCACATAAAATTTAGAACCAAGCTCCAATTTATCAGCTAGATCTTCCATATCCAAGGCTAAACTTTTAACCGTTCTTTTCGGGTCTGGGTCACTTTCTCCGTAACCCGGCCGATCGAATGTCACCATGTATATCTTAAGGTCCTCAAACAATTCCTACAAAAGTTACAAATGTTCAGAAATCATAATTTAATTAATGTACCCATGGTTTCAGAGTAAATTTGTATGCGTGTTTAAAAAATAAGCCCATACCAAACAGCTAAGTTTAAGCGCTTATTACTTTACAATAAACACATTAAAAGTTTCATTTAAACTCTAGTAAACGAAATGAACTCCTAAAATAAGCAATCTCAAAGTCCTAATTTATTGCCTTTTGAAATAAGCAATTTAAAAAATAACTTAACACTGCTTATCTCAATACAACTTATTCATTGCATTTGAGACTGCTTATTCCAATGTACTTGTCCCACCAACTTACTTTCAAATGCATTTCTACACTAAAATAAGCATAAAGTTAACTTTATATAAAAGCTCACAAGTGCTTATCAGCTTCATTAGTAAGTTAATAATCATTAAAAGAAAAGCAATCCACACTTTTTCCAAAACACCCTCTAAAAATATAAAACAGCTTATTTCCTTCACACTACATCAAATAAACAGTTTAGAACTTTAGATAAACCATTTCAGGGGGGTTTTGGATTAGCTTATATTGATGGCTCATGGGTATTTTTGAATTTGGAAAATCTCATAAGCACACTGTTTTCAACCTTATCAAGTGGAGCTAATGAACTTAAATAAGTCATAAGCTCTAACTGATAAGTTCATAAGCCATCCAAAACAATGAATTTATAAACTTTCTCGATTCAAATAAGCTTGTTAAGCTAATGGAGTTAAATAAGCCGTAAGCTCTAACTAATAAGTTCATAAGCCAGACAGAAAAGTGAGTTTTTAAACTTTCTCAAGTTCAAATAAGCCCGTTGAGCTATTGGACTTAAATAAGTACGAGTAATAAGCTGACAGCCAAAAAAAGTAAGTGTTTAAACTTGATCAAATTCAAATAGGCCAATAAACCAAAAAAATAAGCTAGTCTAAATACGTACACCTCTATCTTGGAAACGGTAGTATCAAAACACAAGAACCAAATATAAAAAAGTTTAGAGTTATCTGTGGTACTTACAGGATGATAAACAGATTCGTCAAACCGACAAGAACTAAAACCATGAACAAAAACAATCTTATACTTAGCTACATCTCTAGAAACCCCATATTCATTATAAGCAAGATGTCTACCATCTCTAAGGACAACACGAGGTCCAGTCACAGGTGGACCACTAGGTGAACCACAAAGTAAAGGTCGTGGAGGGAATAAGTTTTGATATGCCCATGCAAATAATCCAATGAATAACAAAACAAGAATATTTTTTCTAAGCATTTTGGTTTTTATCTTAAGTTTGCTGAGCCTTCAGTTGATGGTGAAGTATTGATTTGCTGGTTTCCTCACTACAAAAAATAGTGCTATTCTCCACACTTATTTTGCCACGGTATAGTCAACTGTGGACTTTTTTTTATATGGATAATAATTTTGCTACATTTATAGGTGTGACAAATATTTAAAAAACAATCCACATATATAAGTGTGTACAATTATCATAAAGCTACACTTATAAGTGTAACAAATGTCTCCACACTTTTATTTTTGAACATTTTTTGCACTTTTGCCACACTTTTAGGTGTGGATATTCAAAGAATGTTTCCACACTTTTAACCATAGACATTTGGATAATATCTCCACACTTATATGTGTAGCAAAATTTGTCACACTCATTATTACCACACTTGAGAAAGTGTGGAATCAATAATTTTACACATTTTTAAATGTGGCTAAATGACCTTTAAAATGCGGAGAATTCAACTATTTTTTGTAGTGCCTTTATGGTTTGTGCTACCCAGAAAGTCAACTTAATACACCTGCAATTAAAGAAAGTAAGAAGGCCTAATTCGAAATAAGCCCAAACTATAGAAAGGAAGAAGTATATATGAGCCCAAGGTGGTATTAGTTACTTTAATCGGTTATATATATATGGCTAATGCTTTAAAGAGTAAACTGCTACATACATCCAAGCGGTTTGTAATTTTTGAGATCCTACATCCCTGTCAAAAACTATTAGCACCTTATATCCTTCGTTAGTCAAACATTTACCATCATATATCCCTAAGGACAAGCGGTGCAAATATATTTTCATTAACCACTAACGGGTTTTTTTTACTTATAAGAGGGATGTATTTTGCAGTTTACTTTTATAATTTACTCATTACTACCTCCGTCTCAAATTATAAGTCCAGTTTGACTTTTTTAATCGAATTTTGACATTAAATATTTTTGTTTCTATTACATATCACTTGACGAAAATTATACTAAATGAAAATACATTTAAAGCACTATCAATTTATATATTTTGCATCAAATATCATATAACACAAACAAAAATATTTAAGGTCAAAGTTCGATTCAAAAAGTTAAACTGAACTTATATTTTGGGACGGAGGGATTATTATTATTATTATTATTATTATTATTATTATTATTATTATTATTATTATTATTATTATTATTATTATTATTTACTCTTATTTTATTTTCTTACGTTTTAATCGTTTTCGTCTGTCATCATCAAATAAATCTATCACACTCACATAACAAATTTTATACTAAGAAAGATCATAATGCACAATTTATCGTCGTACATCTCAATCCTACCTCTTTATTCCCCTAGAGAACGATCTTCCCACAGTCTTACATATGCTATACTATAACGGTTAGGTACATTGCCTAGTGTATTGTAAAACTTCGGTGTTGCAACTGCCGCGTCAGGTTCTTTTACTTTTGTTATGCAAAACTATATACAAAATAAGGTTGCCAAGAGAAGATTGAAAAAGGATGCCAAGAGAAGATTGAGATACATTACTTAGATAGCCTGAAAGTTAAAAAGAAAGTGAAATTTGTACAAGTTGAATACCCTTGGAAGCCAATCACATGTAACTATTGTAAAGTGTTTGGGCATGGGATTTTGCAATGTAATAGCAGACCAAAAACTCAAGCTGAACAAAAGGTAGGTAACAAGGAAGTAAGTAAGAATGGTGACAAGGAAGGTTTTGTGAAGTTTCAAGATATAAGAAATAACAGATATGAGGTAAGAAAGCCAAAAGAATATGTGTACAAGCCAAAGGAGAAAGTACAGGAAAAGAATAGTGATGAGAACAGGAATGCTGAGGATGTGGGGAGTAGTATTGAGTCTGATAGTGCTGAGAAGATACAAAAGCAGGTTGAGAAGGAAAAAAATAAGACAGAGAAAGTAAGTACACAGGAAAAAACTGCTGAGAAGCTTAAAAGTAATGGTAAGAAAAAGAGTTGGAATATTCCTGAGGAAAGTATGCAGGCTTTAAAGGAAAGTGCAAATAGGTACAATGTTTTACAAGATTATGAAGATGATTTTCCTACACTACTGTCTACACAGAAACAAAAGAGTGTTGATAGATTCCTTAAAATGAAGATAAAACCAACAGAACAAGAAATGAGTACATGGAGTGATGATATGATGAAATACTTTAAAGATAAATGGGAAGTTTGTGAGAATAAGAATAAAGAGCCACATGAGGATGTATTTGATGACTATTCTGACATTGCAAATTTCTTATCTAAAAATGAGATTGGCAGTAAGAGTAAGAATGTTTTATTGAATGAAGTTAGGGTGGTGGATTTGGCAAATAAGGTTTTTAATGGATTGCAACATTGGAGTGTGGAATGTTAGAGGTTTGGGTAAGAATTCTAGGCAGAAAGAGGTTAGAAGGTTAATACAGAATGAGAATTTGAATGTATGTGGTATTCTGGAAACTCATATAAAAGGTGAAAAATTACAGAAAATATGTTTAAAAACCTTTAGAAATTGGCAGTGGGTCTCTAATGTTGATAAATGTGTTGGGGGTGCAGAATTATTATTGGATGGGATCCTAGTCTATTTCAAGTTATGGTGATGCATTCCTCAAGTCAGTCAATGTTATGTTTAATCAGAGATCATGGTTACAAGGTGAATCTTTTCTGTACTTTTGTATATGCTAGTAACAATGGCAGGGAAAGAAGGAAGCTATGGAGTAACTTGAAGCAGTACAATCAGGTTGTTAATGGAAATGCTTGGTGTATGATGGGAGACTTTAATGTTACAATGAAAGCTGATGAACATAGTGATGGTGTCTCTTATATTACAAGTGAAATGCAAGAGTTTATTGATTGTGTTACAAGTATTGAAATGGAGGATCTAAATAGAATTGGGGTTCAGTTTATATGGACTAAAAGCTTGAAGAATCCACAGTGCAAAACTCTCAAGAAGCTTGATAGAATTTTGGGAAATGCAAAGATGGTGTCTGATCACAACCAAGCTCATGCAATTTTTCTACCTTATTTGGTGTCTGACCATAGCCCGACTATCTTAAAAATACCTCACAGCTTAAATAAGAAGAAAAGGTCATTCAGATTTCCTAACTACGTTGCTGATAAGGATGGCTTTATTAAGATGGTTCAAAAGGAGTGGAGTATACCAGTTAAAGGTTGTAAAATGTTTGTGCTGATGAAAAGATTGAAGAATTTGAAGTTCTACATTAAAAAGTTTAGCTGGAGTAAAGGCAACCTTTTTGAAAGAGTAGTTTCATTGAAAGAAAAGTTGAAAGAAATTCAAATTAAGGTTGATAATGATGTGCATAATGATGAACTGAAAAAAGAAGCTGCAAGAATCCTTAATGAATATAATGAAGCTATTGAAGATGAAGAAAGATTTTTGTATCAACTTGCAAGAGTGGAATGGCTTAATGAAGGGGATTAGAATTCTACTTATTTTCACCAAGTTGTAAAAGGGAGGAAATACAGGAATCATATTCATTCTATTTGTGATGAAAGAGGCATTAGATATGAAGGTGAAGAAGTTGCATAGCAGTTTGTGTCACATTTTCAAAAGCTTCTGGGTGATAAAAGAGAGGTTACTCATATTAATGATCTTAATGATTTAATTCAATTGAAGGTGAGGCAAGATGAAGCTGATCAGATGTGCAATGAAGTAAGTGTGGATGAAATTAAGGAGGCATTGAAATCAATTAATGATAACAAGGCACCAGGTCCTGATGGGTATACAGCAAAGTTTTTCAAGAAAGCTTGGGATATAGTTGGTGATGATCTATGTGCAGCAGTTAAAGAGTTCTTCAATTCCAGTAAAATCCTTGGTGAAGTTAATTCCACTGTGATCACCTTGGTTCCTAAAGTACAAACACCATTAAAAGTGTCAAACTATAGACCAATAGCTTGTTGTAATGTGGTTTACAAGATCATAAGCATAATATTGATAAATAGACTGAAGCATGTTCTTAGTAGAAACATATCTCAGAATCAAAGTGCATTTATCCCTGGGAGAAGCATTACTGATAACATTTTATTGACTCAGGAGTTACTTAAAGGCTATGATTGTAAAAGTGGGAAGAAGAGATGTGCTTTCAAGATTGATATAATGAAGGCATATGGCACGGTCAACTGGAATTTTCTAGAAAAGGTAATGGAAGGCTTTGGATTTCCTAATATGTTTGTTAAATGGGTTATGGTATGCTTCAAAACAACAGCTTTTTCAGTATCTGTTAATGGGGATAGATGTGGATATTTTAAGGGTGGTAGAGGACTCAGACAAGGGGATCTTATATCCCATTATTTGTTTACCATTGTTATGGAAGTGCTCAATCTGATGCTTCTCAGAAAGATAAGACAAACAGGGCAGTTTACTTTTCATGATGGATGTGAGGAGATGAAGATTGTACATTTGTGCTTTGCTGATGATTTAATGGTTCTATGCAATGGAGATGTTAATTCTGTTAGAGTCATCAAACAAGCTTTGGATGAGTTCAGTGAATCTTCAGGTTTACATCCAAATATGGGTAAAAGTACAATGTTTTGTGGAAATATTAGTGATGAGCTTAAAAGTGAAATTCTAAGTATTATGCCGTTCACTGTGGGAAAATTGCCAGTAAGATACTTAGGAGTTCCACTTATTACTAAAAGATTGGGTCTCAAGGATTGCAAGTGTTTGATTGATAGAGTTAAATGAAGATTATGGATGGGAAGAATAAGTTCCTGACTTATGCTGGGAGATTACAATTAATAGCTTCAGTGTTGGCTGCAATGCAGACATATTGGGCATCTGTGTTTTTCTTACCTAAAACTGTTATTAAAGATATTGACAAACTGCTTAAAATTTTCTTATGGGGTCAAAGTGAAAAAGTGCATGGAAAAGCAAAGATAGCATGGAGTGTATGCAAGCCAAAGGAGAATGGGGGTCTGGGATTGAAGCCATTTGATCAGTGGAACTCTGTACTAATGTGGAAACATTTATGGAATATTGCTATGAAAAAAGACTCCTTGTGCGTAAAATGGGTGAATGTACATAGATTAAAGGGAAGAAGTGTGTGGGAGATTCCTGTTGATACAAAAGCAAGTTGGGGATGGAAAAAACTGCTTGAATTAAGAGAAAAAGTGAGACCTCATGTTTGGAGCATCATTGGGAATGGAAAAAAAACTGAGATGTGGCATGATAAATGGGATATGAGTGGCCCACTATCAAATATAGTGTCAAGAAGAGTAGTATATTCTGCTGGGTTGCATCAAAATGAGAAAGTGGCTAACATGATTGTTAATGGCCAATGGCAATGGCCAACTGGATGGTTAGAACAATTTCCACAGCTCAGAACAGTTAAAATTCCAATACTAAATGAGGATAGGGAAGATAGTGTACATTGGATAAGTAGCAAAAGGAATGTGGTAAAGTTTAGCATTAGTAGAGTGTGGAAGGACCTAAGAGACTCTGAAGTTAAAGTTCCATGGTATGATGTAGTGTGGTTTCCTCATTTCATACCAAGACATGCATTCATAGTATGGCTACTAGTTCATGAAAGATTACCCACCCAAGATAGAATATTGAAATGGCAACCTACAAAAGTTATGTTATGTTCTTTGTGCAATAAGGAAATGGATTCTCACAAACACCTGTTCTTTGAATGCAACTATTCAGCTAGTGTTTGGGATAAAGCTAGTAAGATGTGCAAATTCCAAACTGGCTGCAGTTCATGGAAAACAGTTTTGGAGGAACTCATTAAAATGCCAAAAAAGAGGAATATTTGGATTATCTTAAGGAAAATAGTCTTTGTTTCTGTTACTTACTTCATATGGAAAGAGAGAAACTATCGGCTGTTTAAAGAAGTTAAAAGACCATGGGATGTTTTACGGAAAGAAATTGAAGAAATTGTGAAGTTGAAACTGTCTAGTCTTAGAGTTGCTGAATCAAGAAATGTCAACACTGGTACAAAGTTGTATTGGTCACGCAAAAAATGTGTGACGATATGCATATAGTCACACACGTTTTTTTCGTTGTGTGTCACCATAGGTCCCGCCACCGTAGGTGGCATATGGTCACATTGTTGAGTTCGTGGCCTTTTCCATCGAAAAAGAGTGACCAAAACCCCGAATATGTGTGACAAATTAGACACAAGTTATGTTGGATTAGTCATTATCAGTGACCGTAAACACTTTATAGTCACGCGAATGTTTTTTTAGAGTAACTATTTTTCAGCCTTTGGCCACATAAATATATAATATATGTGACATTTGAGATGATATATTCAAGTAAATGTGTATTTTGTGTGACTATTTCCCGTCCTGTGGCCACATGAATATACAATAAATGTGACGTTTGTGATGATTTAGCAATGTTATAAATGGCGTGAGGCGTGGCGTGGCGGCAAGGCCACGCCTCAAGCCTTACGCGCCATGGCGAAGCCATGGCGTTTTTTGCGGCGTGACTAAGGCGGCGAAAAAATATTTATATATTTATCATTTATGTTATAATATCATATTTCATATACATTTGGACTACTATATTAGACATTTAACTACTACTTATTATATAATTATCAGACACAAATAACAAATAGACCAAATTTCAAATGACCGTTCAAATAGTTATTAAAATAATAATAATAATAAAAAAAAAACAAAAAAAACCAAAACTGTTTCAAAAAGGCGCGCCACGCCTTACCAAAAGGCGCGCCTTTCCACGCCTTGTCACGCCTTTTCCCACGCCACGCCTAGAGCAGCCGCCATGGTCTATTTCGTGGCGGCGAGGGCACGCCTCGCGCCTTGGCGCGCCTTTTAGAACACTGTGATTTAGTCACACAATGAGTGTTGTTTTTTTGGAGTTAGTCACATACAATTTAACACAAAGTGGCCAAAAGTGTTAATAAGTGTGACCATATGCTGTTTAAAGTGAAGAAATGTGTATTTTGTGTGACTATAGATCATCCAATGGCCACGTGAATTTTATGTTTGTGTGGCCTTCTGTAATATTTAGTCACACAAAGCATGGTTGTTTTGGGTATTTAGTCACATACCATTAAGCAAACAGTGGCCAAAAGTGTTAATAAGTGTGACCATATGCTGTTTAAAGTGAAAAAATGTGTATTTTATGTGACTATTGATCATCCAATGGTGTAACACCCCCAAATTTAAGTTTGTCGCAGCGGAAAAGTAATTTAGGTGTTACGGGGAGGATCGAAGTTTTAATCTCATAAAACGGCTTAAAAGAAGCGTTTTTAAAAGTTATTTGTCATTCAAACAATATTTTTGATAAAATATGAACCATTTGATTTCCAATCTTATTAAAAGATATAAAGGCTTGAAAGAATGACATATTTGATTTTTACACCATTTTAATTTATCATAGTAATAAATGCCCACTCCGTGTCTTGTCCTGCTCCGTTAAATTACCTAAGATACACATGCTTAAAAGTGTCAACACAAAGGTTGGTGAGTTCATAGAGTTTTATGGAAAACCCTTTATTTTGTTAGATTTCAGGAATATTTGGTATTGATAAAATACAAACAGTAATGAAACAAGTATTGAATTTATTTACTATAATCACAAATAAATCATATAAGGATTCAATCGCATTCAAATAAGGAATCAATAATTCTAACATGAGCTGGAAACTCATGATGCTAATTTAATCAGATATACAATTCAAGTATGGTCAAATCCTATACAGCTGTATCTAAATATATGTTGAAAACATACATTTCCTTTATAGATATTTCACCAAGCCTCATGACACACAAGCTTAACCAAAAGAGGTGTTTTATCAAATCAATGATAAATTTTACCCTCTAATAATAGGTGATTTGCCAATTCCTATTTGTCTACAAATATAGTGTATCACAACTAATACGACTAACCAATTACAATTGGCATTCCGTCAAGTATTAGTGGGACAGGAGGTCAATCCTTAACAGGTTTCGAATCTGTTCACTATATTCACGCCCACTTTACATGTGATTAATGGCTCATGATTGAGGGACTTTATGGCGATAAGATAACTTAGGCAATATCAAGGTAATAATGGGATCATTCAGAATAACATCATGTAATCAAGTATCATACCACAGTAATCAATTTGGAAATATTATCGTTTGAGTATCAGTAATTCAATTTAAGTATTTCGCCAGTAACACATGTATATCACATATCAAAATAATCAAATTGGAAACATTTTCATATGAGTATCAGTATTTCAGTCAAGTAATTCATCCGTAAAATATATATATATATATATATATATATATATATATATATATATATATATATATATATATATATATATATATATCACATACCACAATAATCAAATTGGAAGCATTTTCATATGAGTATCAGTATTTCAGTCAAGTAATTCATCAGGAAAATATATATATATATATATATATATATATATATATATATATATATATATATATATATATATATATATATATATATATATATATATCACATACCACAATAATCAAATTGGAAGCATTATCATATAAGTATCAGTATTTCAATTAAGTATTTTGTCAAGTATCGTATATATCACAATCTTAAATTACAAAATCATATTAAATAAATATCAATTTAAAAATTGATTTGAATCATGTATTTTATTTCATATACTTATCAATTTATCAAAGTATATGTAAGCATGTATCTCCCCCGATGAGTTTAAAACAATTATTAGAAATGGGGCTATGACTCACCTGGATTTATACGGAAATGATGAAAAGTAAAGTAGGATGAGATTTATGGGAACGATTATGGAAACGTCTTTGTTACGGAACCTGATAAATAAATTTATCAGAGAATATAACCAAATACTATTTGGTAAATACGAATGAATAACGAATAATATTTATTCGTTATGACGAATAGATGATATGCAGTGTAATTATTATGCCATGCATGATATGATAAAATACTTTATTTAAAGTATCCATCGTAGTTTTACCTTTTTAATCGTAAGTAAAAATATTAATTTTTTTAGATATCGTTATATATATATACTATTAACGTAAAAATAAATAATATATAAATAAAACGTAATAAAATGCATATGACGTGATGGTTGCCGTAAAATATAAAATAAAATAAGATTGTCAAATATATTACGTTTAGTCCTTGTCCTTTTCAAATTTTACACTTTTTATACTAACGGCGTTAGCGTTACACCGTTAGTCCTTTTCGTATCTAATTTACATTTATAGTCCACTACTTGTCCAAGATTACAATCTAAGCTTGGAAATTAATAATATGTCATTTTATAACTTATAGTTTCTGTTTTTACCATTTCAGTCCTTATCTTTCTCGGTTTGGCATTTTTAGTCCTTTTAGGTGTCGTCGCGTTACATTTTTAGTCCAAAATTACAAAAATAATTACAAAAATTTTATAAAAATTTCCGTAGCTTATTTTATTAATTCTAAGCTTACTTCAACAGCTTATTTTATGAAAAGCTTATTTATTTAGCTTATGGGCCTTAATTCGAACCAAACAAAAGCCCATTTTGAAATTTAGAGGCGAGGGCATGAAAATTGTTTTGGGCCTGAACTTGGGCTTCTTTTGTGATTATAAAAATATATTTTATAAGCCCAGTGGGCTGTCTAATCATAAAATCTTATTGGGCCTTGGTTAAGCCCACTCGACAAAATATAAGATTTTTATGTAAAGTTTTGGTTTGAAAAACTTGTGATTGTCGATTCAATATGGCTCGTTTATTGTGTCAAAACGTGATTAATTTTGTAAGTTGTGTAAATGAAAAGAATAGTTTTCTAGGTGGTCTATTAGGTCGAGTAATAATTTATGGTGCTCGTTAAATTAAATTTCAAGGTATGCGTGCGTTTTCTTGGCTACATGGCTCGTTCATATATTTTGAAAATATGGAAAATTTTACTAAGTGTTTTTGGTACAATTTCATACGATGGATTATGGTTCGAAAATGATTTATTTGATGCATGTAACGTGAGAATAAATGTGAAGTGTGTATGTTACGTGACTCCTAGGCCTTCCAAGATAGAGGCTAGTCACGTTGGTGTTGCTACAAATGTATACGTACGTAAAAAAATATGCATGAACTATATAGGATCGAAACAATTAATAACAAAGTGCATGATTATATTTAACGTGTGATTGTGAATGGAAATGATTTGAAATAACTTACAACACATTAAAGGTGGTAGATAGTCGAGTAGGAACGAGTGAAACACAAGAAAATCTTGTCTAATCGTATAACCCAAACGTTATACGTATTTATTAAACCCGATATCCCTTCCTTGCGTCCAAACTAGATTGCCATCGACTTCAGGTCTTGTAAGTATATTTTATAGAATGAAATAACTATGTGAAAGTGTTTGAGAATGATAAGAAGCTAGTGCATGCATGGAATGTATATATATTTCATTTTTGGTGATTTGTATGGTTCGAATTTACCCAACAAACATGCATTACTATACAATGTCAGTAACACATAGATGATAGGACGAAATATATTACTAAAGAAGTGAATGTGAGAGCACAATAGATGGAAGATGTTGTGGTGATTCATTTCCTATGTCGACAACATATATATACATACACGATTTGCTTAAACCTTGTACTACTCGATTTTAGCTGATCATGGATGATATTTGAACATGAAATCAACTTAGAAATATTATTAGGATCATTTAGAAACAAACGGGAATCAAAACGGTTAATATTTGAGTTAAATATGAAACGTTTGATTTAGTTGGTGGCTAAACGATTTGCCTCGTAAAAACATATCAAAATTCAACGTATGAACGTGAGATTTGACACACTAATAATTGGCTAGGAGGTTAATGAGAATGTGTAAAAATATATAGGTGTCGTGTGTACGAATTAAGAATAAACGAGGCGTTTTGTAGCATGATTAGTCGACTTATATGTATTATTATTATTGAAAATGGGTTTGGTATTTTTGGGCCGGTTGGGCTAATTAAAAACATGGCCCGATTGGTTTTGTGATTAGTTATTTAATTAGAATTAGTGAAATTAATATTTTGTTAATTGTGTCGAGAACTTGTTTTGTCGTTTGACGAATTTTGCAATATCGTAATCGTGACCATTTTAATATACTAAGAAAATTTTAAATTTCCCCGTAAAAATGGTGATTACAATAATGACAGAGATTATTTATTTAATTAACCGAAGTTAATTATACGAATTTTTGTGAGATTTTACAGTACCCACATGTCATTCTGAATTTCGTCCCGAAATTCAAATTTAATGTGATTACTTGAGTAAAGAATTTTTGAACAGAGGTTGTCGAGAGATTTTTATTCCTAAAATTACGGAAACGTGATTCAGTTAGATTTACTTGTACCCAACAAGACAAGGTAACTGACGTATTTAAGGGTTGTGAATATTGAAAATAGTGGTCATGAATAGTGAAATAACGGCTAGTAAATAGTGCCCAACGGTCGGGAATAGTAACCCAACGGTCACATTCTAGCCTATATATACCATTTCAAATTTCCACTTCTTCCATCAACCATTTTCCTCTCATTTTCCATCAAAATGCCGCATCTCATAACCATCTTAGCGATTGTGTATGTCGTCCTTGCCGCCATCTACTTAGCGTACGTTCCGGATGAAGACTTTGGATTCTTGGTCGCAATCTTGATGTTCGTCGTACCCCTTACTATCCTTGCTATCACCGTCGACAAGATTTGGGGGTAAAAATCTTGAGCTAGGGTTGTTTTGAATTAAGTTCTTGTTATGTTTCTACGTATTTGTAATGAATAAGGAATAAAACTCATTTTGTTTTTAAGAATTTGTCTCATTATTGTTTTTAATATTTGGTTTATATTTATTTTTCAGCATAATTAAAGTGATTCATCTTGTGGTAGCTCTTGCTATTGTTTTGTTGGTGGGAGTCTTATTTGCCATAGCGGATCAACCTATTGAAGATTCCTTTGTTTGTATTGTAATAATTGTAACGATAGCACTTCCGATGCTAATTATTTGTTTATGTATTAACTTTTATGGATTTTAATAAAATTTTCGTTATTGATGTCTTTTATCAGTTTTTGTGAATTATTTGTGTTTTCTTGCTTGTACTTTTGTTGATTTCCTATCATAATGGTGATGATATAAGATAGGTATCTATTATGGGTTGTTCAATGTATTGTTTTTGAACAGTTTATTTTTGCTCTATTATTTTGCTTTGGAATGAAGATTGTTATTTAAATATTTGAAAATATCATTGTTCTTTTCATAACATAATTTTTTTTCCTAAATTATACATAGTTGATCAGGTTATGTATAATTGAGGACCAAATGATGTGATGTTTGGTTCAATCATATATTTCTATAAATTGTTTTAGATGGTGTTCAACGTGTTGTTTTTATAATATAACACGTAATTCCTTTTTAAAATAAAGTGGAAAATTTTAGAGTTCATATTATAAATTATAAATTTATGGAGTAATTATTGTATATTGTCATTTGGTAAATGAGACAGAAATTGAAATTAACTTAGATTATCATTATTATGGAAATATTACAAGGGAGATTTTTCGATACAGTAGAAAGATTATTGTTTAAGTTACACCCATCGTAACTTGAAGTGAAATACAGGAAAGAGATACAACTTAGGAAATTTTAAACTAGATTTTATTTATCTTCAACAGGAATTTATTCATCTGTTCCAATCTAGTTGCCATTCCCTTGATACTATCAAGGTCTTTAAAGATTCTTCATTTTCTTGTAAAGGTCTTGGCTTTCCAATTAACATTGTAGTTTGGACATCGTTTCACACGATGACCATGTCCACCACATCCGTGGCATACAATTGTTGTTGGTTGTACTTTCCTGTCCTTAGTCCTGCAGCTAATTGCCTGGTGACCTGTTTTCTGACACTTCGTGCATTTAACCCTACAGATTCCGGTGTGATGCTGGTTGCATTTTTGACACCAGGGTAAAGTTCCACGATAACCACTTCCAGTAACAGGTGTGACGAGACAATTTCTATTAGATTTTTGATTGTGTTCCAGCTGACGTTGATACTCCATATGGTCTTCTAGATGTTTGCGATAACGATCTTGAGCATTGAAGATGTTGTAGTAGATGGGATTGATTGTTCCTGTCTCGGGGAGTTTCCTCTTTTGATTATTTCCATTTGGTATAATTCCATGCCTAATTCCTTGATGATGGTTGATGGTAGGGTTGATCATTCCTTCTTGAATCTTTAAGTGAGGTGGCCTATACTTCATGAAACTTGTAGGGTGTTGATTACCAAGCATACCCGTCTATCTTCTCGGATAAACTACAGCAGTCCCTTCTAGTACCCCCGACACTATGTCTTTTACCAATTTCTGGATAGCTCCAGGAGTCATGGTGATTTCTGATGGTGATTGATATGCATTGTTCATGTTGTCCATTTTCTGTAAACATAAATGAAACTCAACATTAGAATCCATATAATATCAGAAAAATTTAAATAATGAAGTTAATTATTTCATTGATGATAGACTGAATTGACTCCCTACTGTAATCTAATTTCAAGATATGTCTTTGTTGTATCATTTATCAATGATCAACTCTTGATATGGGATTACTAAGGAACAAACCGACTTGTCTATTTAAAATGAAGTTTAATTATCTTTTCTTCATTCTTTAAATTCCTTTTCAAAAATTGGTATTTAGACGATTCTTAAAGTTTTAGGTTAATTATGGTAAATTTTAAGAAATCTTAACAATTTGTAAGAAATCTTACGGTAGATTTGAATAATATTACAGAGATAAACAGAATTTTAATAACTTGACCGATTATTTTTGCAAGATAAACGATACAAGATCTTTTATTAATCTTCCATTGATCTATGTAGAATCATTTGGTTATCAAAGAAATAACAAATGATGAGATTTTTGCAGGAAAATATGAGGATTCATTACATGCATGATTTATACGGAAGAAAAGATTGATTCATAACATAGAGATATAACAAAAAGGATGTTATTATACAATATGCTTTGATTATACGTTCGGAAGTTTCAGAATTATTGAACATTACATGAAATATTAACCAAGTCTATTTGGTTTATTAGGAACAACAAGGAAACTTGTAAAATTAAGATTAGTTACGCCTCTGACGTAAATATCTAATTTCTTTCTCAAGTTCAAGTTGTGCAGCTTCCATGTTTGAGAAACGTTCTTGACACATGTTCATTTGGTTTGCCAACATACTCTCTAATGCGGCAATCTTTTGACCCTGGTTTCTGGCTGCATCTCTAGCCATCCATAGGGTTCTCTCAATATCTCCAATTCTTACATGTATTTGACTGTGTTCTCTTCTTGCACAACGAACCCTGGAGTCCAAACTTCCAAGTTCCTGGTTGGTGTTGTCCTTTATTTCATTAATCTTTATCCCTAACTCACATATTGTTCGTCTCTCAGCATCCGCCCTCTTGAACAATGCGTCAAAGTTACGGTCGTACCATTCAAATTGAGTTGGTCGTAACCCTCTTAGTTGTTCAGTATGAGCATCCAATATGCCGGCATGTCGATAAATAAGGTTCCATATTGATTCAGGAGTGCTTATATCGTAGTCGGGAGAGTTATGTGAGGATAAATTATTTGGAGAATCTGGTATTGTAGAATCTGAAGTATAAGGTAACGGAGAATTTGGCTCAACATTCGTCCATGATACTCTTGGCTTGAACCTTGTCCAACTTCGAATGTTGCCTGGCCACCAATCAAATCTTCATATGATTCGGTAGCTCTCCTGATTCTTTGACGTAAAGGTGAACGAATAGGTGACGATGGAGGTGATCTCGGAGTGAGTTCTATATTAGGTTGGGATTTTATTATTTGTACGTAAGGATCTTCAGTATTCGGAGAATTTTTATTGATAGATGAGATATTAGTATTATGGATATTTGTTTTGACATTCGCGGGCGTTCCTGAAGACATGCTACAGTAGTAACCGAGAATAATATTTTATGAGTATTTTGTATGTTAAAGATATAACAGTACAGATGAAATAACCATTGTATAAGAGTAACTATTAAGCATGTAAGATAATCTCAACAGATAAAGTATGGAGCACGACAGTCTGCAGACACGGAGGGCATAAAATATTATGAAGTAAAATCATTATTTTGAAAATGTAGTTATAGTTTTAATGTTTGAAAACATTCAATTCTCTATAACTGTAGCTCTGATGCCAATCTGTAACACCCCCAAATTTAAGTTTGTCGCAGCGGAAAAGTAATTTAGGTGTTACGGGGAGGATCGAAGCTTTAATCTCATAAAACGGCTTAAAAGAAGCGTTTTTGAAAGTTATTTATCATTCAAACAATATTTTTGATAAAATATGAACCATTTGATTTCCAATCTTATTTAAAGATATAAAGGCTTGAAAGAATGACATATTTGATTTTTACACCATTTTAATTTATCAGAGTAATAAATGCTCACTCCGTGTCTTGTCCTGCTCCGTTAAATTACCTGAGATACACATGCTTAAAAGTGTCAACACAAAGGTTGGTGAGTTCATTGAGTTTTATGAAAAACCCTTTATTTTATTAGATTTCAGGAATATTTGATATTGATAAAATACAAACAGTAATGAAACAAGTATTGAATTTATTTACTATAATCACAAATAAATCATATAAGGATTCAATCGCATTCAAATAAGGAATCAATAATTCTAACATGAGCTGGAAACTCATGATGCTAATTTAATCAGATATACAATTCAAGTATGGTCAAATCCTATACAGCTGTATCTAAATATATGTTGAAAACATACATTTCCTTTATAGATATTGCACCAAGCCTCATGACACACAAGCTTAACCAAAAGAGGTGTTTTATCAAATCAATGATAAATTTTGCCCTCTAATAATAGGTGATTTGCCAATTCCTATTTGTCTACAAATATAGTGTATCACGACTAATACAACTAACCAATTGCAATTGGCATTCCGTCAAGTATTAGTGGGACAGGAGGTCAATCCTTAACAGGTTTCGAATCTGTTCACTATATTCGCGCTCACTTTACATGTGATTAATGGCTCATGATTGAGGGACTTTATGACGATAAGGTAACTTAGGCAATATCAAGATAATAATGGGATCATTCAGAATAACATCATGTAATCAAGTATCATACCACAGTAATCAATTTGGAAATATTATCGTTTGAGTATCAGTAATTCAGTTTAAGTATTTCGCCAGTAACACATGTATATCACATATCAAAATAATCAAATTGGAAACATTTTCATATGAGTATCAGTATTTCAGTCAAGTAATTCATCAGTAAAATATATATATATATATATATATATATATATATATATATATATATATATATATATATATATATATATATATATATATATATATATATATCACATACCACAATAATCAAATTGGAAATATTTTCATATGAGTATCAGTATTTCAGTCAAGTAATTCATCAGGAAAATATATATATATATATATATATATATATATATATATATATATATATATATATATATATATATATATATATATATATATATCACATACCACAATAATCAAATTGGAAGCATTATCATATAAGTATCAGTATTTCAATTAAGTATTTTGTCAAGTATCGTATATATCACAATCTTAAATTACAAAATCATATTAAATAAATATCAATTTGGAAATTGATTTGAATCATGTATTTTATTTCATATGCTTATCAATTTATCAAAGTATATGTAAGCATGTATCTCCCCCAATTAGTTTAAAACAATTATTGGAAATGAGGCTATGACTCACCTGGATTTATACGGAAATGATGAAAAGTAAAGTAGGATGAGATTTATGGGAACGATTATGGAAACGTCTTTGATACGGAACCTGATAAATAAATTTATCAGAGAATATAACCAAATACTATTCGGTAAATACGAATGAATAACGAATAATATTTATTCGTTATGACGAATAGATGATATGCAGTGTAATTATTATGCCATGCATGATATGATAAAATACTTTATTTAAAGTATCCATCATAGTTTTACCTTTTTAATCGTAAGTAAAAATATTAATTTTTTTAGATATCGTTATATATATATATATATTAACGTAAAAATAAATAATATATAAATAAATCGTAATAAAATGCATATGACGTGATGGTTGTCGTAAAATAGAAAATAAAATAAGAATGTCAAATAGATTACGTTTAGTCCTTGTCCTTTTCAAATTTTACACTTTTTATACTAACGGCATTAGCGTTACACCGTTAGTCCTTTTCGTATCTAATTTACATTTATAGTCCATTACTTGTCTAAGATTACAATCTAAGCTTGGAAATTAATAATATGTCATTTTATAACTTATAGTTTCTGTTTTTACCATTTCAGTCCTTTTCTTTCTCGGTTTGGCATTTTTAGTCCTTTTAGGTGTCGTCGCGTTACATTTTTAGTCCAAAATTACAAAAATAATTACAAAAATTTTATAAAAATTTCCGTAGCTTATTTTATTAATTCTAAGCTTATTTCAACAGCTTATTTTAAGAAAAGCTTATTTATTTAGCTTATGGGCCTTAATTCTAACCAAACAAAAGCCCATTTTGAAATTTAGAGGCGAGGGCATGAAAATTGTTTTGGGCTTGAACTTGGGCTTCTTTTGTGATTCTAAAAATATATTTTATAAGCCCAGTGGGCTGTCTAATCGTAAAATCTTATTGGGCCTTGGCTAAGCCCACTCGACAAAATATAAGGTTTTTATATTAAGTTTTGGTTTGAAAAACTTGTGATTGTCGATTCAATATGGCTCGTTTATTGTGTCAAAACGTGATTATTTTTGTAAGTTGTGTAAACGAAACTAATAGTTTTCTAGGTGGTCTATTAGGTCGAGTAATAATTTATGGTGCTCGTTAAATTAAATTTCAAGGTATGCGTGCGTTTTCTTGGCTACATGGCTCGTTCATATATTTTGAAAATATGGAAAATTTTACTAAGTGTTTTTGGTACAATTTCATACGATGGATTATGGTTCGAAAATGATTTATTTGATGCATGTAACGTGAGAATAAATGTGAAGTGTATGTGTTACGTGACTCCTAGGCCTTCCAAATAGAGGCTAGTCACGTTGGTGTTGCTACAAATGGATACGTACGTAAAAAAATATGCATGAACTATATAGGATCAAAACAATTAATAACAAAGTGCATGATTATATTTAACGTGTGATTGTGAATGGAAATGATTTGAAATAACTTACAACACCTTAAAGGTGGTAGATAGTCGAGTAGGAACGAGTGAAACACAAGAAAATCTTGTCTAATCGTATAACCCAAACGTTATACGTATTTATTAAACCCGATATCCCTTCCTTGCGTCCAAACTAGATTGCCATATACTTCAGGTCTTGTAAGTATATTTTATAGAATGAAATAACTATGTGAAAGTGTTTGAGAATGATAAGAAGCTAGTGCATGCATGGAATGTATATATATTTCATTTTTGGTGATTTGTATGGTTCGAATTTACCCAACAAACATGCATTACTGTTGATATAAATAATTGACTGAAAACATTATTCATATCTTCCGATATCTCTATGTTTTGATAATCACAAAACTTAAACTAATCAAACCAAAGATCATGACGTAAACACGTATTTAGTAATAAATAATCACTTTCACCAACAAATCACTTAAGGTATGAATAAACAAAGTGTTTAGTGCAATGTATGATCAAAGGGGTAGTTAATTAATTAACACAAAGTTTATTTAATCATATAAACATATTATATATTTTTGAAAAACACTTTTGGTAATAAAGAAAAATGTTTTAATCATACTAAATATATGATTTCAAATATTTAACCAAAATCAATTAGTTTTTCACCAAATAAACTTTCCCCACTAAAAGACAAGTTTTCTGGCCGTTACAGATGGGCGGCCCCCTTAATTATAAGGGGCGGTCCCCTTAATTTTAAGGGGGCCGGCCATGAATTAAGGGGACCAGCCACGCTCCTCTGTCAGATTCTTTTGTCTATAAATACCACCTTAAACCTGGATTTTTTCCTCACCTTTTTGCACAAAAACTTTCTGTTCTAGATCTCCATTTCAATCCTAAAAATCCTTTGATCATTTCATAAGCCTTTGTTTCCAAGTGATCCAAAGCCTCATTCTTTCAAGTGCAAAGAGAAGAATACTTCTATTAGAAGTATTACAACTTAGTATCATCTTGCTATCTAAGTTGTTTGTTTACATTTTCTTGTATATCTTTCATACTTTGGTGAATAAGGTGTATGTATTAGTTAACTAGATTTAGTTGAAGAATCTAGAATTGTTGTAAGTGTGAAGTGTAACTTGAAGTGAAGAAGAAGGGTTAGATAGTAGTGGTGATAGGAGATTGTAGCAATAGGATCTTGTAGTGAAGAAATTAAGGATCTCTAGTGGAGAAGACTAGAAGACATTTGTAGATTGAAGTTGTGAAGACATTAGTGGCTTGAAGGTGTCAAGACATTAGTGCATTGAAGTTGTGAAGACATTAGTGGCTTGAAGGTGTCAAGACATTAGTGCATTGAAGTTGTGAAGACATTAGTGGCTTGAAGGTGTCAAGACACTAGTGCATTGAAGTTGTAAAGATATTAGTGACTTGAAGGTGTCAAGACATTAGTACTTTGAAGGTGTGAAGAGAATAGAAGATTGGTGTATAGAAGATTGGTGTTTAGAAGATTGGTGTGAAAAAAATAGTTGATTGGTGTGTAGATTGGTGTGAAGATTGGTGTGTAGATTGGTGTGTAGATTGGTGTGAAGATTGGTGTGTAAATTGGTGTGTATATTGGTGTGTACGGTTTTCTCCGCCATAAAGGAGGTTTTTGATCTAGTGAAGAAAACTCTCGAGTAGGTGACTCGGGGAGTGGAGTAGGGCAAGGAAGGTGTCCTTGTAGCCGAACCACTATAAATCCTTTGTGTCTCGGTTTGATCTTTCCATCTCTCACTCTTTGATTTATTACTTACTTGCATTTCACACATAGTCATAATTGATAGTATTGTGCATATGTTGATTTCACATAAAGATCAAACTAAAATTCATTCATAAAACTAATCTTACAAAAACCAACCTAGTACATATAATTATATCTATACACTACTACACATATATATGCTTACATAAAATATATGAAATTGTATATTCTTTCCAAACATTATACATAAGCATTGTATATATAAAACCTTTAATAAATCTTGTATTTATACTTTTGTAGTTAAGTGTTTTGAAATTGTACATTATACATAAGTAGTATTTATACAAAATCATAAATTAACTAGTATATATATTTATGTATTAAAGTGATTTGAAAGTTTTATCTTAGAAACTATCTTTTATAAAATAAGCAAAACGAAAAAGACGTAAAACTATTCAACCCCCCCTTCTAGTTTTCCACAATTGGTATCAGGAGCCACGTCTAACAAGATTTTTAAAATATACTGTATTTTAAAACTTGTAACGATCTATGAAATTCGAAAAATATCTAGAAGGAGAATTTACGCAAAAACCACCATTATTTGAAAATGATCATTTTCTTGAATGGAAAAATAAATTTGAAAATTATGTGAAATCAATAGATCTTGATCTTTGGCATATTATTTCAATTGGTGATCTTAAACTAACCAAAATGGATTTTGAAAATCAATATAATAATCTTCAAATAAAAATTGATAAAAATACTAAAGCTAAATTACTTATTTTCAAAACTCTACCAAATGTTGAATATGAAAGATTATTTCCTTGTAAAACGGCAAATGATATTTGGAAATGCCTTTTAAAGTTTCACCAAGAGAAATGTAAAACCAAAGATGATAAACTTGATATTGCACATGAAATAGTTACTCTAGAAAATTTAATAGATAAATATTTAGTTGAAATAAACACATGTACTACTAGTTCAAATGTGATCATTGAAGGTACCAATAATGAAGAACACATGTGTCAAATCCGAAGAAAGCATGTTAAGAAATCATGGTGCAACAAGGACGATAAAGACGATGTAAATACGGAATACGTGAACATCCTAACAAATGTTAATACAAATAGTGATGACAAGGATTACATGCTCCAAGATCCAAGCAATACTACAAACAAAACATGGAGCGACATGAACAATGGAATTGATCACCGTATAGCGAGTGAAGATTGTACAAGTACAAATAAGGTACAATTCAAAACCAAACATTTTTGCTATGATCAATTTACATTAGAATTTTCAAAAATGGAAAATAACTTCAAACACTTTTGCAACATTGACTCAAAAATTATTTTTAAAAATGAATCTTCAACATCCGCTGAAAATAACTTTGAAAAAGAAATAATTTTAGAAGACAAAATGTCTAGACTTGAAAGTAATATTGAAATTGATCTTGAATGTAAAAATTGTCAAGACTATAAGCATGAAATTAAAATGGAAAAGGAAAAAGCTAAAATATTGGCAAAATTCGAAAATAGTTCTAAATCTTTAAAATATCTACTTAACATTCAAAAGTCATTTTATGATAAAACCGGATTAGGATTTACGGCAGATGAGTATTTGACAAATACATCAAAACAAATAAAATTTGTTAAACCTAATGGAAAAATTTAGAACTATTATTATTTGCATCCATTGATTATTTCTCTAGTCAAGAAAGTTATTGTTTGTTTGTTAAAACAAACAAATAATGAATTCTTGTACTTCTCGACGACATCCTCTTCATATGCGTTTAAGTGCATTGGATGTTCGCTACTAATCAACTCGGACCCATGAGAATCTGGGTACCAAGCTCTTTGTCATGTGTAGGTAATTAACGATCAAAGGAACTACTACTTTTTGGATCGCTCTATTCGCTTTCTTTCATTTGATGACCATTGACTTTATGGTGTGTTCGTTACTACCTCATGACGAAGGATTCTTGTTCTACCATTCTTAATCTGCACGACTTGTGATGATTGGTGCGACCGATAGTGTTTCTATGATCAAGTCTCCTTGATCCTTTTTGCATTGGGATATTACTTCGCTTCTTCAACTTGCTTTGGGGAAAACCTTCTTGACGTTTTATATTGCTCTCATGACCACTCTTAAAGAAGAGCTGGACCTGAGGTAAGTTTTCTTTTCAAAAACTTGCCTATATTACATTAAGATAGAGTATGCTTCAATTAGTATATTAATATGTTTTAATTTGCAAGTTGCTATGCTTTTAGATCATGAATACCAATATATGCATACATAACATTAGGATAATTAACCCTCTTATTGCTATGTCTATTATCATTTATTTTAGTTTTCATCTATATTGATAATCTTCTATGATCTAGAATAGAATACTTGCCATTTGTGCTATATGATCTTACTAGTTGCATTAATAGATGTGTTATAATTAAGACTTGCTAGTGACTCAATATTACAATGTGTCTTGTATACATGCATATATACATATGTCTATATTGCATTCATTGATGATTTTCTTTGTCCTTTCCTATCTCATTGCATTTAGATGTTCAATGTCTACCATATCTCTCTCACATCTTTAGTTGCCATTAGAGATGATTACATGTGACAATGGGCTGAATCGATTCTCTTGAAGTATATCTTTCACCTGAAATTTCTTGATTATCAAAATCAATACATCATATTTAAAAACTTCTCTCTTTGAGTTAAAACCCTCCGAATATCTATTTTATGCTTTTTCGAACAACATGCTTAATCATAAGCTATCATAACATTATTTTGATCTTTATCAAAGCAGAAACATTTTTCTTTTTGAAACAAAACAAAATTTGTTTTATTAGGATACAAACTTGAATATATTTCAAAACATTAAGCCAAGTATTAGTGAATCAAGAAAACTTCATATTTGGTAATCTTCGATAGGTAAATTTAGGAACTCGATTTCTTCTAAAAGGAGAATGACTACTGGAGAATCTATTGACTAGAAATTCAATTTAACCTAACGGTTGAATTGCTTCTATGTGAGAAGTTGGGTGTGTGTAACCCGTAAAAACGGTCGTGTTTAGCCTGAATTGAGCACCACTAGTAATAGTCTCATACTCATTCTCCAACTTGATTAAATTGCACTTCCTATATATACCTAACACTAGTTTACTTTTATGAACCTTGCTTCTCATTAGATTCTTTCGTTCCCAGATTTATGGCATTAAGTGAAAACTTACTTTCAAACATTGTTGAATAAAACTAAAAACATTTTGTTTAAAACATTATTATTTTCTCACATATGTCATAAACTTATGTGAAAATGACATCCACAATCTAATCAAATCATTTCATGAGAATCATGGTTTGCCCATATGGATCTTGTTTGTAACAAGTCTTGAAGTTCATATAATCATATCTTCCCACTTGTTTATCATAAGCAATCTTAAATTTGTTTGCACTAATCCTACTTACCATTATCTTCATATAGTTGCATACTTAACTAGTTTGCTTTATTGCTTCCTTAGTTACCAAACTTAATTGAAATATTAGTAGATAACATGATTATTAGGAATTAATTGTTCACTCTAATCATTTCTATGATATTCTCTACATTCATGAATAGTATGCTCTATATAGCCTCAAGAGTTGAACTTACTTGAATCCAAATCCAAAAAAAACACAACCTTTTTGAAAATTTTCTGCCAAAAACCCATTTCTGGCATTCTGGGAATCACCAGATGGGCGGCCCCCTTAAATCATAAGGGCGGCCCCCTTAAATTTAAGGGGACCGGCCATCTGATGGTCGGGGATACTGTTGTCTTTATCACTTTTTGACCCATTTCAACATATACTTCCCAAAATTCACAAACATATTTTGTCCCATACTATCCCTCAAATTTTCCTTCCTAAACCACATTTCTCATACACTATAAAGACTCTCCTCCCACCATTAATGCCATCACACCCAAACATGTCATCTTCCAACAACCAAAAACCAAAGATTTCAAGAACCGCAAGGATCTCCGTCAAACCCGTTTGGAGGAGGAAACTTGATTCTTGTCATAACCCTTGTGATGTTGTTTCAAGTCAACCAACAACTCAACCTCAAACCCACTCAAATGAGTCATCCCACAACCTATCTTTCACTAATACCCTCATTAATGCTTCCTCTTTTGATGAGCATGCTCAATCCCAAAACAACAATCCCAACATCTCAATCAACACTTCACATATTGCTCATTCAACAAAGACATCATCCACTCATGAAGAACCTCTTCCACCCATATCATGTTTTCATGGTTACCCAAGCTCAAACATGTCTCCACCACCTAGAGTACCACCACCACTTCCTACAACCTCACATGCCACTCCAATGTTGCATGTGCAAACCTTCACCCAAGACAACTATCATGCTCCACCACCATCACCTTCCTCCGAACACTTGAAGTTCGTTGAGGAGCTAAAAGAGGCACATGAGCTTAGTGCTCTTTTAGCATTACATCTTGCTCAACGCAATTTGGATCCACCACAATCAAGCTCACCATCATCACCACATAACAAAAACCAACTTGAGAAGCATGTTAACAATTGCCCTTGTTGCATCTTCCTTCAACAACAAACCATTGCTTTGAATGAGCACTTCACTTGGATTGAGTATCTTCTTACTAGATCTCAACAAACCCCATCACTTGAACAACATCACAACCCTCAACCAACAAACTCCACTTCAAATCCACCACCTCCAAGCTCTACAAACTCACCAACACCCATGGAACCAAGAGTTTACCTCCACTAAACCACCAAGCATTTGATATGCTTATGTTTTCTCATTTTCAAATAAAACTCCTCAACCATTTTGGGATTCAAGAAAGTTTGGTGACACTCCTTGTTGGCACTATAGGATGTTCTATGTTATTTAGAATTCTATTTGTATTGCCTTTGTAACAATGATTATGGGTTGACATAATCATTTCTCTATTATTGAATGGTTTAATATATGTTTCTTATTCCCTTGTGCCATGATTATTACTTGTTAATATTATGCTATATGTATTTGCTTGTGCCATGCTTGTGCTTCTAATATTTTTCTTGCAAGAATTACTTTCTCGAAACCTTGGTGCCCTCAAACGAGGGGGAGCATACATCAAGGGGGAGTTTTCTACCCGTTTAAACTTCTATCACGAAGCTTATTCGGCCTAACCTTTTTGATTCTACAAAAAGGGGGAGAAGTGAATGTAAACTTACTAAATACTTGTCTAAATATTAATTTTTGGATTTAATAAGTTTAGGTTTTGTAATCATCAAAAAGGGGGAGATTGTTGATATAAATAATTGACTGAAAACATTATTCATATCTTCCGATATCTCTATGTTTTGATAATCACAAAACTTAAACTAATCAAACCAAAGATCATGACGTAAACACGTATTTAGTAATAAATAATCACTTTCACCAACAAATCACTTAAGGTATGAATAAACAAAGTGTTTAGTGCAATGTATGATCAAAGGGGTAGTTAATTAATTAACACAAAGTTTATTTAATCATATAAACATATTATATATTTTTGAAAAACACTTTTGGTAATAAAGAAAAATGTTTTAATCATACTAAATATATGATTTCAAATATTTAACCAAAATCAGTTAGTTTTTCACCAAATAAACTTTCCCCACTAAAAGACAAGTTTTTTGGCCGTTACAGATGGGCGGCCCCCTTAATTATAAGGGGCGGTCCCCTTAATTTTAAGGGGGCCGGCCATGAATTAAGGGGACCGGCCACGCTCCTCTGTCAGATTCTTTTGTCTATAAATACCACCTTAAACCTGGATTTTTTCCTCACCTTTTTGCACAAAAACTTTCTGTTCTAGATCTCCATTTCAATCCTAAAAATCCTTTGATCATTTCATAAGCCTTTGTTTCCAAGTGATCCAAAGCCTCATTTTTTCAAGTGCAAAGAGAAGAATACTTCTATTAGAAGTATTACAACTTAGTATCATCTTGCTATCTAAGTTGTTTGTTTACATTTTCTTGTATATCTTTCATACTTTGGTGAATAAGGTGTATGTATTAGTTAACTAGATTTAGTTGAAGAATCTAGAATTGTTGTAAGTGTGAAGTGTAACTTGAAGTGAAGAAGAAGGGTTAGATAGTAGTGGTGATAGGAGATTGTAGCAATAAGATCTTGTAGTGAAGAAATTAAGGATCTCTAGTGGAGAAGACTAGAAGACATTTGTAGATTGAAGTTGTGAAGACATTAGTGGCTTGAAGGTGTCAAGACATTAGTGCATTGAAGTTGTGAAGACATTAGTGGCTTGAAGGTGTCAAGACATTAGTGCATTGAAGTTGTGAAGACATTAGTGGCTTGAAGGTGTCAAGACACTAGTGCATTGAAGTTGTAAAGATATTAGTGACTTGAAGGTGTCAAGACATTAGTACTTTGAAGGTGTGAAGAGAATAGAAGATTGGTGTGTAGAAGATTGGTGTGAAGAAAATAGTTGATTGGTGTGTAGATTGGTGTGAAGATTGGTGTGTAGATTGGTGTGTAGATTGGTGTGAAGATTGGTGTGTAAATTGGTGTGTATATTGGTGTGTACGGTTTTCTCCGCCATAAAGGAGGTTTTTGATCTAGTGAAGAAAACTCTCGAGTAGGTGACTCGGGGAGTGGAGTAGGGTAAGGAAGGTGTCCTTGTAGCCGAACCACTATAAATCCTTTGTGTCTCGGTTTGATCTTTCCATCTCTCACTCTTTGATTTATTACTTACTTGCATTTCACACATAGTCATAATTGATAGTATTGTGCATATGTTGATTTCACATAAAGATCAAACTAAAATTCATTCATAAAACTAATCTTACAAAAACCAACCTAGTACATATAATTATATCTATACACTACTACACATATATATGCTTACATAAAATATATGAAATTGTATATTCTTTCCAAACATTATACATAAGCATTGTATATATAAAACCTTTAATAAATCTTGTATTTATACTTTTGTAGTTAAGTGTTTTGAAATTGTACATTATACATAAGTAGTATTTATACAAAATCATAAATTAACTAGTATATATATTTATGTATTAAAGTGATTTGAAAGTTTTATCTTAGAAACTATCTTTTATAAAATAAGCAAAACGAAAAAGACGTAAAACTATTCAACCCCCCCCCCCCCTTCTAGTTTTCCACAATTACTATACAATGTCAGTAACACATAGATGATAGGACGAAATATATTACTAAAGAAGTGAATGTGAGAGCACAATAGATGGAAGATGTTGTGGTGATTCATTTCCTATGTCGACAACATATATATACATACACGATTTGTTTAAACCTTGTACTACTCGATTTTAGCTTATCATGGATGATATTTGAACATGAAATCAACTTAAAAATATTATTAGGATCATTTAGAAACAAACGGGAATCAAAACGGTTAATATTTGAGTTAAATATGAAACGTTTGATTTAGTTGGTGGCTAAACGATTTGTCTCGTAAAAACATATCAAAATTCAACGTATGAACGTGAGATTTGACACACTAATAGTTGGCTAGGAGGTTAATGAGAATGTGTAAAAATATATAGGTGTCGTGTGTACGAATTAAGAATAAACGAGGCGTGTTGTAGCATGATTAGTCGACTTATATGTATTATTATTATTATTGAAAATGGGTTTGGTATTTTTGGGCCGGTTGGGCTAATTAAAAACAAGGCCCGATTGGTTTTGTGATTAGTTATTTAATTAGGATTAGTGAAATTAATATTTTGTTAATTGTGTCGAGAACTTGTTTTGTTGTTTGACGAATTTTGCAATATCGTAATCGTGACCATTTTAATATACTAAGAAAATTTTAAATTTCCCCGTAAAAATGGTGATTGCAATAATGACAGAGATTATTTATTTAATTAACCGAAGTTAATTATACGAATTTTTGCGAGATTTTACAAATGGTCACATGAATTTTATGTTTGTGTGGCCTTTTGTAATATTTAGTCACACAAAGCATGTTTGTTTTGGGTATTTAGTCATATACCATTAAGCGAACAATGGTCAAAAGTGTTAATAAGTATGACCATATGTTGTTTAAAGTGAGGAAATGTGTATTTTGTGTGACTATTGATCATCCAATGGCCACGTGAATTTTATGTTTGTGTGGCCTTTTGTAATATTTAGTCACACAAAGCATGTTTGTTTTGAGTATATAGTCACATACAATTCAGGAAAAAGTGGCCAAAAGTGTTAATAAGTATGGCCGTATGCTGTTTAAAGTGAATAAATGTGTATTTTGTGTGACTATAGATCATCCAATGGCCACGTGAATTTTATGTTTGTGTGGCCTTCTATAACATTTAGTCACACAACGAATAAAGCAAATAGTGACCAAAACTGATAATAAGTGTGACTATATACATTTTTAGTCACATTTAAGAAATCAATATATATCAAAATAAATTCAAATATATTTCAAAACAAATTCAAATACAATAAAATTGTAAATATAAAATTCGTATATAACTCTATACCCTAGGACCTCCTTTTATACACCAAGGAGTCCTAGTCGGCTTACAATAGTTTCCTAAGTATCTATAATCTCTTTCATAAACAACTAATACATATCATACTATACAAGCAGTACTAACTACATGAAACAACACTACTAACTTATAATTAGCAGTTGTAACTAATACATTAGCAGTATTAATGTCGAGCAGTCTTAATCTTTGAGCAGTCCACACTTTATACTAGCAGTACTAACTTTCACTAGCAGCACTAACTTTTGTACTAATCTCATCGTCTGGATATTCTCCATCTCTTTTAAGTAGAAAAGACAAAAGTTAGAAGCACATACAATATCCTTTCTTGCCATCGATGATTGTGTTTGATTTGTATGTGTATGTGCATGTGCTTGCATTTAAGAGATAAGAATAAATTTACCAAGAGCTGACGGAAAAGCGGTCTGATGTGTCATCTGCTTTCAAATACCAATTTTGCTGCAGTTGTAGAACAAAACGAGCAGACAATTTAGTGTTATTAATCTATATGAATTTAACGGGTATCACAAACAGAATTAGAAAAGCCCTCTAATTAAAAAATACCTTCATGCAGTTCAAGCTGGTCAAATGGAGAACAAAGTGTCTTTGCAGCTCCAGCCTCCCCTTTTGTCTTAGCTTTCACATCCTTCTCGACTTCCTGAAGCATGGATTACATTTATAGGTCAATCTATAATACATTTATAGGTCAATCTATAATACATACAGATACCTCCACACTAGTAGTATAAAGCCCACCAGCAAACTTCTCCAGCTCACTATTTTTCCCTTTCACAACAAGGACGGCCAAGTACTCGAACATCATCTCCCCACTGCCAGATAAAGTAGTCCATATGTGGGCTGTTGAAGACATGAAGATAGCCTGATTATAAGCTTGATTGCATGACCTCAATATGGACTCAATTGCAACTTTTGCTTTTGGAACATAATGGCCAATGTCATGAGCTGCCAATGAAGCACAATGATAGAAAAAGGTCAAAACAAGGTTGTAAATAGTGCTATTCAAATGTATCTCTAGACAACGAGTTAAACTAATTAATGTTACCCGAAGATGCTTGTACAGTTGCTGCATATGAGGATCAAAGTTATTGAGAAATACGACAGGATCACCAAGACAGAGAGGCAAAGTCACCAAAGCATAAGCAACCTAACATGGTGAAACAAGAAGAAAACGTTATAATTTCAATATACGAGGAGAACCAGGTAAGGTTATGCAAATAAGCAGTGCAAACTCTGTATTATAAAAAGATATGGTCATTTACTTACAGCTATATGTTTGCTATATTTATCTGTCCAATGCATGAGTTGCACTTTTATGCATGCAACTGCTTCACACCATAAGTTAAGTGCGGGGTGTACACCAGGTGGAGGCCAGTTACCCTTTCCACCATCTTCAAATGGTGCTAAATTGTTTGACAACATATTGCAAAGTGCATGGTGAAGTTCACTCTTTCATTTATGGGGAGCACGATTTAGAGGATTGGCTTTTGCCACAAAGGAGGCCGAATTGAAGCATTTAGACCGCCATCTGTCTTGACCTGCCCAAAGGTATTCACAGTATTACTATATACTTTTCTTTAACAAATAAAACAACTAACCAAAAATTAATATGTTGTATCTTTAAGTAGCGCATTCCATTAATGATAATGATTGTTTCACTTCGAGCACCACTGGTATCAATCCGCCGAGTTAGGATATACCCCGAGCTTCAGGTAGCGCATTCCATTAATGATTCTTTCTTAAAGGATGAAACGAATTGAACCCTAATTTCAAGAAAACATAACAGTTAATTAAAACCCCCAAAATCAACGAGATTAAAAACCCCAAAAAAGAACAAAATCAAAAGATAAATCTTACCAATAAAACTCAAACCTTGGTGGCGTGTGTTTGGTTTCTCCCAGATCCGGTATTTTTGTGAGGTCTATTTAATCATCTTTATGTATGATCTTTGATGATAAAAAAAATAATAATTAGATTCAAGACTAGTGTTTTTTCTTGGTGTTGTAGGTTTGTAAACTGGCAATATGTGGAATAATTGATTAAAGGTGTGTGGTTTTTTGTGGATTAACTGATTTGGGGGATAATTAGTTTTGTTGTGGGTGGAATTGATTTGGGGATTATGATTGTGGTTTATTTTGTTCGGTTTTCAAATTGATGTGTGGAGGGATAATTTGATTTTTGGAGAAAACTTAGAGCGGGACAACTGAAAATGTGAGAGGAAAATCTAATGGGGAATTGATTTGGGGATTATGATGGTGGTTTATTTTGTTTGGTTTTCAAATTGTTGGATGGAGGGGATAATTTTGATTTTTGGAGAAAACTTAGAGCGGGACAACTGAAAATGTAAGAGGGAAATCTATTTTAATTTATACTAGACGAGTACCCGTGCATAGCAACGAGATTTTTTATAGCGGTAGATAGATTATTGATAAAAAAAATTTATAGGTTATAAACGAAAAATAATAAAAGTTTGAAGATTTGGGAATTAAACATAATGTTTTGAAACCTGGTTCGACCCGGGTGGTTCAACCGGTTGAACCGTTCCGGGTGAAAAATGAGTCGATTTAAACCTGGTCAACTTGCTAGGTTGGGTCGAAAATGGGTCAAATTAAACTGGGTTAACCCGCCGGGTTTGAAGAGTCCCGGGTCAACCCGGTTTGTGTGTTTATTTGGTTGTATTTAATTTGATAGATTTGTTTTTAATTGGTTGTACAATGTAAATAAATCATTGTACTTTTAAGTAATGGATAATGTTTTGAAACCCGGTTCGACCCGGGTGGTTCAACCGGTTGAACCATTCCGGGTGAAAAATGAGTCGATTTAAACCTGGTCAACTTGCTAGGTTGGGTCGAAAATGGGTCAAATTAAACTGGGTCAACCCGCCAGGTTTCAAGAGTCCCGGGTCAACCCGGTTTGTGTTTTATTTGGTTGTATTTAATTTGATAGATCTGTTTTTAATTGGTTGTACAATGTAAATAAATCATTGTACTTTTAAGTAATGGATAATGTTTTGAAACCCGGTTCGACCTGGGTGGTTCAACCGGTTGAACCGTTCCGGTCAAAAAATGGGTCGATTTAAACTGGGTCAACTTGCTAGGTTGGGTCGGAAATGGGTCAAATTAAACCGGGTCAACCCGCGGGGTTTGAAGCGTCCCAGGCCAGCCCGGTTTGTGTTTTAATTGGTTGTATTTAATTTTGAAGATCTTTTTTTAATTGGTTGTAGAATGTGAATAAATCATTTTACTTTTAAGTAATGATGTGTTTTAATAAGAGTATTAATTACATTTCACTTTTCTCTCTCATTTGACCATTATTGAAAACTCAACATTTCTTGAAATCTTAACATTTCAATTGTTGACCATTTTTCCATTATATGTAGTAAAGATATTTTATTTATAAACCAACTACTTTTATACTCACATGAAATACCTTAGGGTGTGTTTGGTATCCGCCTATGGTAATGACACTATCACTATGAAAGTGATTAAATGTGTTTGTTTAAGATGAGAGGGCCCACAACTATGGTAATGAATGATAGAAATCCTCCATACTCTATATACCTCAAAAGAGTAAGGTATGAATCTTTCATACCGAGGGGCCCACCACTACTATCAAAATCATTCCTATTATGATTGATGACGACATACCAAACGCACCCTTAATCTTTGTTTATATAGAAGCGGAAATGAGCCGAGCCGATCGTGAAAAACTCAGGATCATATTAGTAAAAATCTTGAATGAGCCGAGCTTAAACGAGCTCGCGAGCTCGAGCCTAAGTTGCAGCTCATCTATCAATCGTGCTCGAGCCTGAGTTTTACATAAGAAACTTGATTTGGCTCACGAGCCTAAATGACACTATGATATTTTGCATATTAAACATGTATAAAATATTATGCATTTGTATTATAGGTGAACTTATTAACAAGGTCGATAAAAAGCCTATTAACGAGCTCAAAATAAATATATTACGAGCCAAGCTCGAGCTAAACTTTAAATTTTTCTTAATGGCATAAATGAGCCGAGCTCAAGCCAACTAATGTTAGTTTGAGCTAATTCTTATCGAGCTTTGAGCTCAAGCTCAAGCCTATATATATCAAATGAGCTCGAAATGTTTAATGAGTTGAGCTTAACCTTATATAAGTTCGACTCGAGTTATTGTTGAGTTTTCAATTCTTAGGTTATATTAGAATTTTAATTTGTGTAAGAAAACAAAATAAATCGAGCTTTTCGAGTCAAGCTCAAGCCGAGTTCAAACTTTCTCTATCCTGGATAACATGATCGAGAGGTCTCTAAATACTTGCTTCTTAGTGTTTGTGACAAACGGTATACTTTTACCAAGCCGGTGCAACCCATATGCATGACCGCCTTTAATAACTTCAAATACAATTCATATAACCTTCACACTAAACACCTACCAAGCCGGTGCAACCCATATGCATGACCGCCTTTAATAACTTCAAATACAATTCAAGCTTTTATGAACATTTTCCTCCGTATTAAAACGTTATGAAACGTTTACTACGTTCTCGTACATTTTTGTACGACTTTTTCGTTTTCACACGTCCTTATCCTATTTTCTTTGTTTTGCTAAGTTGTGTTCGCTTTCATACATTTTGTACGCCTTCATACGTTAAATGTCCGACAATGGACAAAAACGGTCCCAGATGTATAAAAACGGTCAAAATCAAGAAAGCAAAAAAACGAATGAAAACGGTTTAAACCGTTATGATATTTTACCCTTTAAACCAAATAAGCTACAACTTATTTAGTTTTGCTAAATTCAAAATTTTAAAAGTGGCTTATAATGTCATGTTATCCACCAATACATACCTGGTGATCGACAATGGGTAACACACTATTGGGTAATGGGTCATTGCATTATGCTTTACCAAAACATATTTTTTCATTACCTTTCCCATTCTTCACCCTCTATAATTAACCCCCTACCAATTAGCATTAGGGGTGTTTAAATCATGGTTGTCAGGATCCCGATCCTGATCTTAGGATCTTACGATTTTACGATACTACTAAGCAAAAACGATCCGGATCTTACATAGGATCTTTGAAAGCTTAAGATCTTATAGGATCTCGATCTTGACCATAGGAACTTAAGAAAATGATATTACAAAACTATGATATATAATAATTTTGTGTTTATGATATATAATAATTTGTAAATTTGTATAATATTACAAAACTATTAAGAAAATGACATTATAGTAGGATCTTAAGATCCCGATCCGATCTTACGATCACGATCTTGCAAAGACGAAAACGAACCTGGGTAGGATCCCGATCTTGAAAACCTTGGTTCAAATAACCCGAGAAACCGACAAACCGACAAACCGACAAACCAAGCATTTGGTTTTGGTTTTTACTTTTAGATATCCGTGGTTAACCGAACCGAGCCGTATATAATATAAATAAATTACCCCTACCAAGAGTATCAAACACACTTCACTTTTAAACTTATAATATATACAAACTTATCAAACACACTTCGAACACTTCAACATAATCCTCTCTTTCTCTCTCACACTCACAGTTACAACTCACTCGGATCTAGGGTTTTGATCCCAAATCTCAAAAAGCTGATAAGATCACAAATTAATTAATATAATCCAAATACCCCCTTTGAGCAATTTATTCTTATGCTTAGGTTGATTATCTGTTATAAGAACTGTGTTGCATTTGTATTGATAGAATAAGGAAGAACATGCTGTGTTGTTTTTGCGAATAATTAGAGCAAAAGAGATATTAAGGTTTGCTTGGATTAGCTTATTTTATCTTAGGCTTAGGTTGACTATCTGGTATAAGAATTATGTTGCATTTGTATTGAGAGAATAAGGAAGAAAAGTGACGGATGTGTGTGCAAATAGTTAGGCTAAAACATCCAAGTATCAAAGATGGAAGAAGTATCATCGACGGATGAAAAGACACCACTTTCAAGTATGAACATAAACTTGTTCTGGTGTTTCATCCATCGATGATTCATCTTTGCTCTTTGCCAAAATACAGAAACAATTATCAAGTATAATTTGTAGGTTCGATGCTTGAATTTAGCGTCTTCGTCTTCCAGCATGTTGGTAGGTTAGAGATTTAAGGCTGAATAATATGTTGTTGTTGGCTAGGGTAAAAAGAATGGTAGTTCATTGCATTGTTAATATAAATTTTATATGATTTCATTCATGCACAATTAGCTCTCTAATGTCGTAGAATCTACATAATTAATATGTATGATCGTCACATATAAGGGAGCAATATAAATGACAGTAAGAATCTGTTTTCTAATAACTTAAAGCTCAATGATTAGGGCAGATCTATCTAGCGATGTAGATGGTTCCATTTCTTAATTTGGAACAAGTCTTCTACTTTTTGTGTGGTTATTAGACGGTGTCTAAAAAACAAAGCAACAGAACCTTTTTGCAACGTTAGATAGATCTGGCCTGATCATTGAGACGTCTTCAATGCAATAATGATATAGTGTGTACTGTTCATGACATGCCACACTCCTTCATTATCGCATTCAAGATGAGTGATGTTACTTAGACTCTATTCTTTACTCAACATTTGTAGATTGTTTGTATTACTTTGAGTCTGGAATTTCAACATACCTTTTCATTCTAAGTTCCCATACTATTTCTTTTGTTTTTTCAACAATCTAACAATGCGGCTGGTGCTGTCCTTTGCTCAAATGGAGTTGAAACGACAAAAGGAGCAGTAGTGGGAACTTAGAAGGGTTACGTATGTTGGTTTATTGCATTCCATTTTTTTTATGATCTAAAACCAACCATCCACCAAGTAATGTGGCCATTGGAGTTCCAAGAACAAAGGTTGTTTCAAACACACCCTGAATTGCAACATTATCTTTTATTTCATTTACACTATATTTTTTTTAATTTTAATATATTTTTTATTTTTTTGCAGAAATCACTAAAATTGACAGCAGTGACTCAAGTTCATTTCACATATCAAGCAGTTCTGAAGGTCCTCCAAACATATGGGCAGACTACTTTCCAAAGGGATATTCTGGATCAGGCACAAAAAGGAAGATGCTAGGAAGGTTGAAACTCCAAAAAAGACTGCCAAAGAGCTTTTTGATGAGAGGGTTCAGGTGCTAGGCCTGCCCAATGCTAAGACTTGTGAAGACAAGGGTATAAAACCATGGGAACCAAAAATGCCCAAAGTTTGTTCAAAAGGGAAGGGTAAAAAGAAAATGTATTAGTTGAGTTAGAAAGTAATTTGAATAAACCTTGTAATCCTTTTATACTACTTTATCTGACTTTATGAATAAACATGTTGTAATCTTTTTAGATTAATAGATTTTTAGAATGTGTACCTTTTGTTACAAGCATTTTGTAATTTTTCATTTCAAGTTTTAATGGAATATGTTTAATTTTAATTCCCGTACTTTGTCATTGCTAAATTTTCTCATTAATTGTTACAATATTTTGATTGTTGTGTTCATTAACAAGAACTTGGGATATATTTTGTATTATGTTAATCAAAAGTTTCTGCTCTGTTCAAAAAAATAAATAAATAAATAAATAATCAAAATCAAAAGTTTCTGCTGCTAAGAAAACGTTACTGCAGGTGGGTTTGTACTGCTAGATATGAGAGTGCAGGGGTGGATTGGTAACATTTACACTTAATTGTTACAATATTTTGATTGTTGTGTTCATTAACAAGAACTTGGGATATATTTTGTATTATGTTAGTCAAAAGTTTCTGCTCTGTTAAAAAAAATCAAAAGTTTCTGCTCCTAAGAAAACGTTACTGCAGGTGGATTTGTACTGCTAGATATGAGAGTGTAGGGGTGGATTGGTAACATTTACACTTAAGGGTTTAAATCCCCAATTAACTAGTCATAAGGCCGTATAAGCCGCTTTCGTACAATAATGTCAACCTACATAGTTTACTACATAACATTGTCTACTGATAAAACCCATATGGTTCATCCTACATTAGCTAATTACATACCATTGTCTAGTGACAAACCCATTTGGTTTATCATACATCAGATACTTACAAAAAAGTTTATCCAACTTACAAAAACTTTCAAACATTGTTTCACCCATCAACAAACATAAAACCATCAAACCATCAACACACATCAAACCTTAAGACTCTTTGGGACATGTTTGTGTCATCTGTTAAAAAGAAGCGGACCCTTGCAGCTGTACCAAATCCGGCTTCCTGTCTCAACTTCCTGAAACCAGAGCATGAAACAATAAACACCTTCCTCCTCACCTTCCCTCGACCAGGTACCACCACTGTTCTCTCACGTACTTGGAACACTTTCTGTATCATTTGGTGCTTCACAACAACGACAAAATACCCATACAAGTTGTACTTGTGCACAATTTTTGATGGTATAGTCTGTTACAAAATGTACAAAGTTACAACTGCTATAGATTGATAGTTGTTTAGTTTGTAATCTCATTGAAATTGTAGCATAACAATTTGACAAATTATCGAAGTTTTCAAGACACTTACTAGTCGTCCACTCGTCCATCTCTCCAGAAGCATGCAGTCAGTGGTCGGTAGAATGCCCTATCTTCTTGGTCGTGGACAGTGTGAAACGATCATTTGCACATCCAGTTCATCCGTCCGGCTTCAAAATCTGAATTTAATAATACAAAATGAGTAAGTTATAGATAATCCAAAATGTTACAAAGATATCATATACTTGATGTAGTTAAAGCTAATAAAGGAAAAAAATACCATAGTCATATGGTTGGTGACACAAGGCATTCATGGCAATATTGGTGCTGTATGTCTCCATAGTTATGATGGCCCCTCCATCAGGTTCAAACAACATCACATTAAATTCCTGGCCCGGGTCAACCTGAGTAAAAACCATCCACTGACCAGCCTTCATATTCAAGCCTCGAATGAGTGTCAACCAACCACCGCCATAGAAGAAGGAGTGGACGTATCGACCATAGAGATGATCACTGGCCACCCTAACATTGTAGTCAGTCGTGTTAGTGGAAACCACGACCGAATTAGTAGGGGTTGGACCATCCAAATATCTCAGAAAGTCTTCCTCCAACGACTGCATAAGCAGAGATGTGTCTGTCACAACCACTAAACATCTCCAAAATGGGGCACTCTCGGGTTCATAATTGTGAAACTCCAACCCATCCTCACCATAGCAAGTTACATAAAACACATCATCACCCTCTTCAACAAAATGTATGTACTTAACAGCAGAACAGGAGATGTTGTGAATGACAAAATCATTCCACCATGCTCCCTCAACAACACACTTAAATTGTGAGACTCTCCTTACACGGACTTTCCATCTAACCCCCCCCCCCCCCCCCCCCCCCAAGTTAACTAAGAAAATAAAACCATTGCCAGTATAGGAACCTCCTAGAACATAATCATTATGCAGTTCCTGTATATGAAAATAAATTATACAAATGAAAACACAACTAAAAACTTAATCCATTCGTATATCTTGCATCAAGTACTATATAACACGGACAAAAAAATTTGAAGTCAAAGTTGAAGAAAAAAGACTTGAAAAAATCATAGTGGACACTTAATGTGTGACTTTTTAAGTCTTCATTTGGCAAATTTGACCTTATATATTTTTATTTGTGTTATATAATAGTTGATAAAAATTATACCAATGGAAAATACATTCAAAACTTAATCCATTCATATATTTTGCATCAAGTAATATATAACACAAATAAAAATATTTAAGGTCAAAGTTGAAAACTAAAGACTTCAAAAGTCAACAGTGGACTATAATTATGAGAAGGAGTAATTAAACTAGTTTCTTAGTGAAATAATAGCTTGTCAATAATGGTGTTAACTTACAAACTCATCCAAATCATGAGGATTGTCCACAGCGCAAATAAATTGATTACCAAAAATGGTTACTGCATTAACGATTAAGGTTATAAAAAAAATGCAAAATACCGTTTGAATGAAGTAAAAATCAGTAAATATGGTTACCGGGTACGTGTGTTTTTTGAAAAATCACGACTGCTAAGCACCGACTGTATTGTTTGAGATATTAGGTTGAAAGAAGATAGAGCGTTTATGTGTGTGTGATTTTGTTGTGTTAAACACGACTTAGTTTTGTTATTTGCAAAAAATGTCCTCGTCGATTTTCGTGAAAAGGAGGTAGCTGAAGTGTGTTATAGTCGGGAACAGTGAAATGACGAAAATACCCTGACGTGCAACGCACGTGAGGGCTCACTAACGGGCTAGCAGCATTAAATTCTGCCTAGCAGCATTAAGTTCCGAGTTACTAGCATTAGCAGCATTAAGTTCCGAGTTACTAGCATTCACCCAAATTCCAATCCAAACAACTTTTTCTTTGCTTTTCCTGCAAAATGTTAGTCTAGAAACAAAGAAAATACAAGCCATAACATATGCACAATGATCCCAACATCTAAATATACTTAACAGTTCTAAGTATAACTAGGAGCATTGTAATGGGGCAAATGAAGAGTCATGACTAATAGTCTGAACTCAATTCATGCAGTGAATATCAAATTAGACTCAAACTAGATAGAGTATACATAAGTTATCAGAAATGTGTGACCATATGTATCGAATTGTGACTACATTTAAATAATGTGTGACAAAATATGACACTATGATTTAGACACCTAAATAAATACTTCATGTGACAATATATATAGCATCTTTAATTTAGTCACACAAAAACTCAATGTGACTAATATCAATGTTAATGATAACTGACTTCACATTTTGCTATAAATAATAGTCACATGAATATTTCACAATGTGACTATTTTGAATGTATTGGTCACATATGTGATATGGTGTGACTATTGTAAAGCCTATAGTCACATGATCGTGCTTCAATTAAGTGTGGCTATACACATTAGGATTTGGCAAACAAACACACACTAAACTTTAGACACACATATTAACTTACGTGACCATATGTATCGAATTTTAGTTACACTTAATCATGTTTCTATGGTTTAGTGTGACCATATATGACATTTGGTCACACTCTTCAAGTGTGTGACATATATTTGTCACTATTAAGCGCATTTCGTGACTAGCGTTTCAAACTGAGTTTTTAGTTGTCACACATTTCAAATTCATATGTGGCTAACTATTCAGCAAAGAATAGCAGTCACGTTTATATAATGTGTGACAAACTTGACTATATAATTTAGCTACATACGCAAGTACTTCATGTGACCATATATCTTTTTGGTCACACTGTTCAATTGTGTGACATATATTTGTCACATATGTATATCTATAGTGTGACTATGTTTCGAGCTGATTTGTATCCTTCACACGTCCTGAATTAAAAGTGGCTAAAATGTCGAAAAATATTTACCAGCTACCCTCTGGTCACATATATACACAAATGTGTGACATATATTTTACGAAATGGTCACACAAGTCAGATCAAGTGTGGTTGTTTATTTAAGGCCGGTACATTTAGTCACGTAAATATGTTGCTGTGTGACCATTCGAAATATGATATGTGTGATGAAAGGCCAAATCTGTACTAGTGCAAAGAGGTTTTTGATTTATGGGACATTATTGGTAAAATTGGTTGTTTATGAAGACAGAACTGATTATTCAAAGGTATTTGGAACAATGAAATTGGCAGAGTGAATGATATATGGTATGATTGGTGAAGTTTGCTGAAGTTTAAAGGGGTGTTTGGCAGACATGATAACAGAAACAAAATGACATATTTGTATGCTGTCATTCATAATCAGACCATTACAAATGTGAGGTTCCTTGTATCTTGAGTCCTAATTGTGTAACTATACCTACTTTAGCACCATAGTGTTCTCTAGTTTGGCCTTTGGAGGAAACTAGAAGGCTATGTATTGCTGAGTAGGAGGTCTATCATAATATGGATGTACCATAAAGTAGGGCTTTCATTTGTGAAGGGTAAATGGTCTTGGAGGGGAGTGTAAGTAGTAAGGAATTGAGAGTGGTGAAAGATGACACTTCATGGTCCTTACTTTACACTCCCACAGGAGGTAATGGTTGCTCCTCACTTGAAGAGAGTGTTCCCAGTTATATGAAGCCATTTTTGAGATGGAAATGTAGTATAACTGGAAGAGCCCTTCTGTGGAGGGGTTATGGGTGCCTAGTGAAGCCATTAACCTTTATTGCTATGATTACTGTGGGTGCTGGATGAGTGATTATGGCAAGAGGGTAAGATGGAAATGTAGCTAGATGGTTTAGGTGCAATAACAAGGTGAGTTAGTGCTGTATGCAGTGGTGATATGGAATGCTCTGGTCTGAATGCTTTGATCAATTGTGTATGGTATTGTCTGATATAGTATCTAGTCTCTAAAGATGTCGGATGTATTCTAGTAGTAGTATGTCTTGTTTGTATAAGATTTGGGGATGTCCAAATCTATATCTTCTATTCTTATGATGTAAGTATGTTGAGAAGATTAATACCTTTTGCAAAAAAATAATAATAATAATAAATAAATAAATAATTAAAAAAAAAAAAAAAAAAAAAAAAAAGCCTATATACAAAGTAAATATATACTTGCTATCATTGATTTGAATGTGTAGAGTTTTTAATTCTGTTATGCATGTGTTGTTTTACATTTGATAAATATGTATATAAAGACTTTATATTTCCTTATGAAAGGTGGTAGAGTTTTTGCTTTCAATGTTATAGGTTGCTTCAATATAAAAGAATCGTTAGTTTTAATACAGTGAACTGTGCATTTGACACTTTTGGCTGTCAATGTTCCAATGTTACTGGTAGCTTCACATGAAACGCCATACTCGCACTAACAAATGAAGTTGTTGACTCTCTAACGA
This sequence comes from Artemisia argyi, assembly GCA_030686995.1. Taxonomy (NCBI): domain Eukaryota; kingdom Viridiplantae; phylum Streptophyta; class Magnoliopsida; order Asterales; family Asteraceae; genus Artemisia; species Artemisia argyi. The sequence goes on from CM060676.1 coordinate 21,988,039, forward strand.
TCATTTGTTGTCGGTGATTCCAGATGAGGAAGTCGAGTACTTGAGTTGGAATAGTATTTGTAAGTCGTAAAATGATAGCGCTATAAATAAAGATGTTTTCTCTATTGAGTTTATCAACGGTCTCACGTTTCCAAGTGTTTAAAATCACGAACTGACATTGGAAGTTGGTGTTCCGACAATACTTTTGAGAAATATTGATCAATCAAATGGTTTGTGTAACGGAACCAGACTTCGTGTTCTTCGGTTAAGGAAAACTGACATCGAGGTTGATATAATTAACGATAGCCATTTTGGAAGGTGAGTGTTGGTTGCGAGGATGAAAATTCAGCTTTCGGATAAACAGTTACCTTTAAAGATTATACAAAAGTAGTTTCCAGTTTTCCGTGTCTTTTTCTATGATAATCAATAGAAGTCAGGGACAGCCCCTCGGACAAGTAGGTTTGTATTTTTCGCTGCCTATTTTTAGGCATGGACAACTTTATGTAGCAGTTTCTTGCATTAAGAGTAGAAGAGGGTGGAAGATCGTCATTTGTGACGAAGATGACAAGCTCGCAAATAGGATTACAAAGTCTACAAAAATTGTGCTTTTAGGTAACAAGCTGCTCCGAACTTTTTAATACATACACTCTTTTATTTCTTACTCAAACTTATGTGACGAAGATGACAAGCTCGCAAATAGGATTACAAAGTCTACAAAAAAATTCTACAAAAATTGTGCTTTTAGGTAACAAGCTGCTCCGAACTTTTTAATACATACACTCTTTTATTTCTTACTCAAACTTATTTATTTATAGGGTTTCTAAATTACTCATTGAATGTCATTTGTTTCTTTTCAAGAACTTCATTCACTAAATTTAGTTGGATGAATTTTAAAATACAAAAAAAATACAAAAAAACATCCAAATTTGCTGTATATGCTTTGTCTTTTCATTTGATACTTTCACATTGAATTTTGCTCATATGCATGTGCAAATCACAATATTACAATTTAACTACCAGCATCTATCAGTGCCATGTCTCTTTAAAATCCCCTGAATTTCACGATCTTTCTATCTGGTAATCAAAATTTGTTGCGCGTTCATTAATCACCCAACTACCAATTAAATTCTGAGGGAAAAAGAGTAACTTAAAGGGAAAGGTTTTGTTTTCTGTAGTCAGCACTTTGATTCTAGTTTTTTTTTATTTTTTATTTATTTATTTTTTTTTTACAAACAACTGAGCAAGATATATTACTAAAGACAATTTAACGGATTACAATAAGATGCCAGACAAGCGAGCAACAAGTTGCGCCGCTACCGCCGCAACCCCCTTTTGGATGGCAAAACTAAAAATGAAGTTTTGTTTGTTAAGTGTCGCAAAACCAATTCTAGATATCTTTATAACTTTGCATTATATAAGTGTGCTTTGACTGCAAAATAATTACTCCCTCGTGTTGGTAAATTTAGTGCTCTTGAGGGATCTATTCACACCTGGTAATGGGTTTGGAGGTATGGAGTATACACCCATTTGGTCACTGAATCCCCTGACTCAAAGTGGTTATGTATTGATCAAGGTACTGCTTGATCAAGGCACTGCTAGTAGACTCTGCTGCTAGTGTTGTGAATCTGCTGCTAAGATTCTGCTGACAGATGATTCTGCTGCCAGTTGATTCTGCTGCTAGTTGATTCTGCTGCTGATAGCATTCTGCTGCTGGTGTGATTCTGCTGCTAGCGTTTCCACTGATGTGTTAACATTACCACTGCAAGTGATAATGTTTCCACTGATAACCACCGATCCTATAGTTATGGAAATTATTATGATATAATTAATGGGCCGTTAATTATACATAATACCATGGGCTAGGGTTTTGAGTATTCTCTATTATAAATAGAGGTCACATCATTCTGCATGGATATACAAGATCATACGATATACAAAACACAAAACCCTAAACACTTCCATACGCATCTGGTTCTTGGTTTGTGCCTAAAGCAAGAACATCACTTGGTCTTATCCCATAGAGATATTCGTGTAACCCAGACATAGGGTCGAATAGTTTCTATTGGAAAGTGATACCACGATTTCAAGTGAATATCCGGTACCTTCATTGATTATCTTAACCCTGATCTGGGAGCTGTTTTGCAGCTATACAACCAACAATCAATAGAAACTATTTAGTGATAATCAATGGCTGCTGCTATGAGACAAATAGCTGCTAACTTTTCCAAGTTGGAAAAGTTTGAAGGTGTCGATTTCAGAAGATGGCAGAAGAAGATGCAATTCTTGCTGACCAGTATGAACGTGGTGTCTGTTCTTACTACTGAGATTCCAGAAGATTTTGGAGAAGCTGCTACCATGGATCAGATGAGAGCAAGGAGCAAATGGGAGAATGATGACTACGTTTGCAGAGGTTTAATTCTCAATGGTATGTCTGATACTTTATTTGATATTTATCAGAATGTTGAAACATCACAAGAACTATGGGATTCCTTGGAAGCCAAGTATATGGCTGAGGATGCATCAAGTAAGAAGTTCCTTGTAAGTAATTTTAACAATTACAAAATGGTTGATTCTAGACCTGTCATGGAACAATACAATGAACTTCTTGGTATACTTGGTCGATTCACACAACACAAGATGAACATGGATGAGGCTATTTCAGTCTCTTGTATCATCGATAAACTACCTCCTTCTTGGAAAGAATTCAAGCATATGCTTAAGCATAAGAAGGAGGAGTTAACTCTTGTTGAGTTGGGCAGTCACTTGCGCATTGAGGATTCACTCAAGGCTCAAGACATTGACAAGCCAAAGAGTAGCACTGCTACTGGTCCATCAGTTGTCAATATGGTGGAGCATAACAACTCCTCCAGGAACAATGACAACAAGGGCAAACGTAAGCATCAAGATAACACCAAGTCGGATCTAAACAAGAAACCTAAGGTGACTTGTTGGAAGTGTGGGAAACCTGGACACTTCAGGAAAGATTGCAAGGGTGGTAAAGTTGGAAACAAATCCAATGGATCAGGCACAAGTGGAGGGAATGGTAACTCCAATTCTCTGAAAGGTCAGAATGTGTTTAATAAGTCTTTTAAGATTTATTATGTTACATATATATCTGACATTTACTTTGTGCAGGATGATGATGTTGCTTGGTGGGTTGACTTTGGAGCAACAATTCATGTGTGTAAAGATAGAAGCTGGTTCAAGACCTACAAGTCAATGAATGATGGTTCTATTCTTCACATGGGAAACGAGTCAACTGCCCTGGTGCATGGAAAAGGATGTGTTGATTTGAAGTTTAGTTCTGGAAAGATTGTTTCTTTAATTAATGTTTTACATGTTCCTGATATCAGGAAGAACTTGGTTTCTAGTAGTGTTTTGAATAATTGTGGTTATAAACAAGTGATTGAATCTAATAAGTTTGTTTTATCTAAAAATGGTGTGTTTATTGGTTTTGGTTATTTATGTAATCAAATGTTCAGACTTAATATTGTTCATGATAATATTGATTCTGCTTTTATTTTAACATCTAAACTTAATGATTCAAACCTATGGCATGCAAGACTTGGCCATGTACATTTTAAAAGAATGCAAGATATGTCCAAGGATGGGTTAATTCCAGCCTTTGATGTGAACACTGAAAAGTGTAAAACTTGTATGTTGAACAAGATTACTAAGAAACCATTTCAAAGTGTAAAACGTGAAACTGAAGTTTTGGAGCTGATTCATAGTGATCTATGTGATATTCATGCTACTCCCTCTTTAGGGAACAAGAAATACTTTGTGACTTTTATTGATGATGCTTCTAGGTTTTGTTATGTTTATTTATTACATACCAAGAATGAAGCATTAGATAAATTTAAAGTATTCAAAACTGAAGTTGAATTGCAACAAGGGTCTCTAATCAAAAGATTAAGGACTGATAGGGGAGGTGAGTACATGGATACTCTGTATTTTCAGTCTGTTGGTATAATCCATGAAACGACTGCCCCTTACACTCCTCAGCAAAATGGTATTTCTGAAAGGAAGAACAGGGTGCTGAAGGAGATGGTTAATTCCATGTTGTCCTATTCAGGGCTGAGTCAAGGTTTCTGGGGTGAAGCTATGTTAACAGCTTGCTATTTATTAAATAGGGTTCCCAACAAAAGGAACAAAGTTACCCCTTATGAACTATGGACTAAAAAGAAACCTAACCTTAATTATCTTAGGATATGGGGTTGTAGGGCTGTTGTAAGACTCCCTGATCCAAAGCAGAAAACTTTGGGTGAAAGAGGCATTAAATGCATCTTTGTTGGATATGCTGAGCATTCCAAGGCATATAGGTTTTATGTTATAGAACCTAATGAGTCTGTTTCAATTAATTCAATAATTGAATCAAGGGATGCAATCTTTGATGAGAACAGATTCTCATCTATCCCTAGACCAAGTCAAAGGATTCCAAATGGAACCAATGACAATGGTGTTTCAGAGGTTCCTACTGATGAGGTTCCTACTGATGAGGTTCCTGCTGAAGAGGTTCCTACTGATGAGGTTCCTGCTGATGAGGTTGTGGAACAACAACCTGAACCTGAGCTCAGAAGGAGCAATAGGGTTAGGAATCCAAAGTCATTTGGACCTGAGTTTCAATTATACTTAATTGAAGGTACAAGGAGTGAGGTCTCTGACCAATACTTCTATTGCTTCATTGTGGAGGATGATCCCAAAACATTTGAAGAAGCAATGAAGTCCCAGGATGTTGCTTTCTGGAAAGAAGCAATTAATGATGAGATGGACTCTATCATGGGCAATAACACTTATGTGTTGACTGATCTACCACCTGGTTGCAAACCTTTAGGTAGCAAATGGATTTTCAAAAAGAAAATGAAGGTAGATGGAACTGTTGAAAAGTTCAAGGCAAGATTAGTTATTCAAGGCTTTAAACAAAAGTCAGGAATAGACTATTTTGATACTTATGCTCCAGTGGCACGTATCAGTACCATAAGATTGCTAATTGCTTTGGCATCAATTCACAATCTGATTATTCATCAGATGGATGTGAAGACAGCTTTCTTGAATGGTGATTTAGATGAGGAGGTTTACATGAACCAACCTCAGGGCTTCATCATGCCTGGCAATGAAAACAAGGTGTGTAAACTGATCAAGTCTCTTTATGGACTAAAACAGGCACCTAAGCAATGGCATCAAAAGTTTGATGAAGTGGTTTTGTCTAATGGTTATTTACTTAATCAAGCTGACAAATGTGTATATAGCAAATTTGATGACTCTGGTAAAGGAGTCATCATTTGTCTATATGTTGATGACATGTTGATCTTTGGCACTGACCAAAATCAAGTTGATCTTACAAAAGAATTTTTGTCATCAAAGTTCTCCATGAAGGATATGGGGGAGGCAGATGTTATCCTTGGTATTAGGATTAAACATGAAAGTAACAAAATTTCTATTTCCCAGTCTCATTACATTGAGAAGGTGTTAAAGAAATTTAATTACTTTGATTGTACTCCAGTGAGTACTCCTATGGATACAAGTGAGAAGCTAATGCCTAATACTGGCAAAGCTGTATCTCAACTTGAGTATTCTAGGGTGATTGGCTGCTTGATGTATGCCATGACTTGTACAAGGCCTAATATTGCTTTTGCTGTGGGTAAACTGAGCAGGTATACTAGTAATCCTAGTGCTCATCATTGGCAAGCAATTCAGAGGGTCTTTAAGTATTTGAAGAGAACTATGGATTATAGTCTCTCATATATTGGTTATCCTTCAGTATTAGAAGGATATACTGATGCAAGTTGGATCAGTAACACTGAAGACAATTCGTCTACTAGTGGCTGGGTATTCCTACTTGGTGGAGGTGCAATTTCTTGGGCATCCAAGAAACAAACTTGCATTACCAGTTCAACCATGGAATCTGAATTTGTGGCTTTAGCTGCTGCTGGCAAAGAAGCTGAATGGTTGAAAAACTTGCTTCTTGAGATTCCATTGTGGTCTAAACCTATGGCACCTATTTCTATCTGATGTGATAGTGCTGCTACATTGGCAAAGGCTTATAGCCAGATGTACAATGAGAAGTCTAGACACTTAGGTGTTAGGCATAGCATGATTCGTGAGCTTATCATGAATGGGGTGGTATCTATAGTGTTTGTTAAATCTCAACAAAACTTAGCTGATCACTTGACGAAGGGTTTGGCTAGAGACTTGGTTTTGAAGTCTGCTAAAGGGATGGGTTTAAGTCCTACTTAGTCACTGAATGCAAGGATACCCAACTCCCTTCTAAGGAAACTTGGAAGCTGAGTTCAATGTGGAAAGCTGATCATTTAGTGGACTGAAGCACATGTATTACATACATCCCAAGGTTGTGCTTGTTACCTGCTGAAAGGAGGATGAAGTCTTCACTTCTTAATAGTTAATTTTCTTTGAAAAAGTGCTAAGCAGGAGCATGAATTAAAGATGAACCACCTATGTAAATGTTGAAGTTTTGCCGCTTCAGGAAGCTTTGGACTTTTAGCTTTTACAACATTTATGAATTGGATATGGACACATGGCTTGTATAGTGTCAGGAGTATTTTAGTGTTTGAAAACTTGTGTGTATTTATCATCAGGTATTCAAATGGGTTGAAGGGTTCAATTCTTAGAACACCCTGATTCTCGAATATTTGAAAGTATATGTACTAATGTGGAAATTCAATCCTCAGGATATTTTCATTTATGCACTTGTTTTGGTTTGTGTTTGATTTTTCATGCAAAGGAAGAGAACTAAATTTGGGGAGGATTGTTGGTAAATTTAGTGCTCTTGAGGATCTATTCACACCTGGTAATGGGTTTGGAGGTATGGAGTATACACCCATTTGGTCACTGAATCCCCTGACTCAAAGTGGTTATGTATTGATCAAGGTACTGCTTGATCAAGGCACTGCTAGTAGACTCTGCTGCTAGTGTTGTGAATCTGCTGCTAAGATTCTGCTGACAGATGATTCTGCTGCCAGTTGATTCTGCTGCTAGTTGATTCTGCTGCTGATAGCATTCTGCTGCTGGTGTGATTCTGCTGCTAGCGTTTCCACTGATGTGTTAACATTACCACTGCAAGTGATAATGTTTCCACTGATAACCACCGATCCTATAGTTATGGAAATTATTATGATATAATTAATGGGCCGTTAATTATACATAATACCATGGGCTAGGGTTTTGAGTATTCTCTATTATAAATAGAGGTCACATCATTCTGCATGGATATACAAGATCATACGATATACAAAACACAAAACCCTAAACACTTCCATACGCATCTGGTTCTTGGTTTGTGCCTAAAGCAAGAACATCACTTGGTCTTATCCCATAGAGATATTCGTGTAACCCAGGCATAGGGTCGAATAGTTTCTATTGGAAAGTGATACCACGATTTCAAGTGAATATCCGGTACCTTCATTGATTATCTTAACCCTGATCTGGGAGCTGTTTTGCAGCTATACAACCAACACCTCGGTCCAAAAAAAAAATACATCTTACTATTTATATTTGTCCAAAAAAAAGTATTCAGATTTTATTTTTGAATAGTAATTATGACTGTCTTTTTAACTTTACCCTTATAATCAAAACATGCATTAATTACTCAATTTTAATTTGTATACTGTATTAATTATAAGAGTAAAAATAATTTTTTATCAATCATAACTAATTACACATATCATAACTTGCCCACTTTTTGTTTGTCGACTTTTTTTTAGACAAAGGGAGTATGTATTTGCATCTAATTAATAGGATTTGTTTTGTTTGTGGACTTTTTTTTGAGACAAAGGGAGTACGTATTTGCATCTAATTAATAGGATTTGTTTTCTGTAGTCAAACAGTTGGATGCTACGTATTTGCATCTAATTAATAGGATTTGTTTTCTGTAGTCAAACAGTTGGATGCTATAGTCAACACTTGGATTCTAAATATCTTTACTTTGCATTATTATATAGTGTGCTTTGACTGCAAAATAATTACGTGTTTGCAACCCTGTTCTCTACTTTTCATGCAGGGGAAAAGTAAAGTAAATAGAATGTATAGAAAGCGGTGATGAAAGAAAATAAAAGATTGTTAAAAATTTGATAGTGTTTTTGACTTGTAAGAAGAAAAGTAAGAAAATAATGAAATAAATGTTATTTGACAATTATGCCCTCAATCATGTATTTAATTGATGTTTAAGTTAAATTAAATAAAGGACAATTTTGTTATAATACATGTATTGATTTTGTTATATTCACTTTTATCTCAAAAATGGGATGAAAGTTTACCCACCACTTTACTTTCAATTTTCACACTTTACATTCACTTTCCCTTTCAAATAAAACTTAAGAACACACAATTTTTTTTGTTTTCTTCACTTACTTTCACTTTCCACCTCAAATCACAACTAGAGAACATAGTGTAATTAATAAGAAAGAGTATGGTAAACTTTCGAGTAAAATTGGAAAGGGTCTCTTCCCTTACATGCAAAGACTTTCACTGCATTGCATCTCAAGACGCCACCATGATCTGACCGCCTGCGACTTAGAGTGGTTCCCAGGGGTGAAAGGTTTAGATTTAAAAATTTTGTGTTACATGTCTTGTCTAGTTTTAATTAATGAAGTGCGCGCACTAGTAACTTCCAGTTCTGGCTCCGACACCTAGTGCCGCTTGTGGGAACTACAGGAGTGGAAGGTTAAGGTGTTGTTGAATGATACAGTATATTTTTGTCTAGTTAGTATAACATGGGTATTTTTGTTCTTTACTTAAATCAATCTGTTGTTAGAGTTTCTCATATATACAATAGATCTTAGTCGGTTTTTTTTTTTTTTTTTTTTTTTTTTTTTTTTTTGTATGTGCGCGCGCAAATAAGAACTATATATAGATAAGTTAAATCCAAATACAAACTCAAAAAATATAACGCTATCTCTCCATTTAAGTCATATAAAACGTCTGTTGATGTTTATTCTGCAACTTATGATGAATTGAAATAGTAAATTTTTTCCCATTCGTATATTAATCTAAGGACTGATTGTGATTTGTTGCCAATTTTATATCTATATGTCATCATAAAACACACTTGTATAAACTTTCAACCTATTTAATTTTTCGTCATGACATAATGGCATATATATGATTCTTCAAGCTTCAAAATCACACAATTTATAAAAGCACATTTATTACATCACTGAAACATTTATGCATGATATCATACGCAACTGATTCATGCAACAAAAGTTACACCTTAGAAAATGCGCAATATGTTAGGTCACTAGCATTCTCTGTTTATTCATAGCCATATAACGCTTGTTATTATTCAAAAGTGTGGTGGCGCAGGAACTTCCAAATGTGGCACTTTCTCGGCTTCAATCTTATCCTTAGCGAGCTCTTCGGCTTTCAGTTTATCTTGAGCCAGCTTCGCGGCTTTGGAACAATTGAAGTAGCAAAAACACATGTGTTTCCCTCCACGTACGTGGCAAGCTCCATGGGCTGCACCCTCCCACGACTTGCATTGATCATCACAGTGTCTTGTATTACCACAATTTCCAGACCATGTCTTGCTCGCTTTCTCGCATAATTCTCCCTTCACTGTCGCCATTTCTGTAGACGTAATACAAAATGAAATCTTTTATAACAAACCTCTAATTAAAGGAGATATATAAGTGGTGACAATTCTTGTAAAGAAAATGATTGGCATGTCATATCCTTAAGCGTGTGTCGTGTTCGTTTAATTTTTGCTGCATGCATGGAGCGCACTCTCTCTTCTCGATCATAAACCTTCGATATTTTCACATGTGTCGTATTATTTTTGTTACACATACAATAGGCATACCGCATACGAGCTAGGTTATGACAATCAAACCTCTTTTTTAAGTACATACATACTATTGGGTACCTCGATGCTAAATATATCTAATAAGTTTGCACTTAATAAGTATCAACTTAATGAATAACTCTCTAGTACGATAAACTCACTGATTATATCGATCAATATTGTCATGAATTATATAATATATGAACGGTAAAACAGACATTAAATAAATTTAACAAAGTGTCTAAGCACCTGAGATAGCAACAACGAAGAGAAGCAGAAGGAAGGCAAAGAAAGCAACCGAATTTTTGGCCATTTTCGAGTTAACGTAGCTTAATAACACTTGTTGTAAGTTTTGTGAAGAAAAGGCTGAGGTGATTGAGGGTATTTATAGGAAGAAACGGGATCATAAAGAAATTATGTGTTGCTAATAACGACAAATGATGAAAAAAATCACCAAAATTTCCGCAGATATATCATATCTTGACTATTGTGGATGCATGCATATTGTATACATCCAATTTTTTATCATGTTTTTCCTACTAACAATCTAGAAGCATATATAATTGTTGGGTCAATTTATTACCGAATGGTATCTAATTAGATTAAAACATAAAATATCCTATATATTATAAGTAGTCCTTGAGTAAAAAGTTAGCATAACATCTTTAAAGTTCTTTGTAGACGAAGGGTTTTCACTTTGGCGATGATGCGGTTCAAAGTATTAGAACCGAAAAAAGATGTTTTGGTCAGTGAGTGATGTGTGAAATTGTGCCCTCGCAAAAGATTTTACCTCTCAAAAGATCTTGAGAAGCTTGCAATCCCCACAAGGCAGTATACCTGTTCGTTGTAGTATAGTATAGTGACAAGTACCGGGGGATTGATCGTTCAACTCAGGAATAGTGTTCGCTAGGATTAAAAAGTCTACTAAACTAGGTCTAAAGGTGAGGGATGATTCTTTTTATATTTTCATATTTTTATAAAAGCAAGTAAAATCTCGGGTTTTGAAGGAGTGGGCGGAATTAGTTGCTAGTCAATTAACCCAATTAACTAAAGATGCAATCAAAATGAAATAAAATAAACTAAAACTAAATTGTGGTGTAAACAATAATAAGAGAAAATGTGTTTACTTAGATTTCATTACTCCCTAGATATCTTTTACCGGTTGATTAGCTTGTTACAATTGCATTGATGACGGGTTATATTCTTTAATGCCAATTGTAGGGCCGCGTACGAAATTTCCTAACTCTATAAGCTCCTACTTCACTCCTATGTCGAGCCGACTAAAAGCTCCTAACATGGGATCACTAGAATTCGCTTATGCATTAAATACAATCATAAATCGTAGTACACCTCCGATCATGTTTCTTAAGACGTTCAAACAAGTTACCAATTGAAAGTCTGCTAGTTTTCTTAAGCCTAACATCGAATACAATCATCCACAACAACTATAAACAAACCATCAACCAATAATCAAAATCTAGGTTTCATTACATCTAATCAAACACAATAAAACCTGGTCTAGCATGTTAAAAAGAAGAAAAGCATAAGATAGAATCGCACAACACATAGACATATCGTATGATTATTGGAAAACTTATCTTCAATTGAACATGGATGGAACAAGGGTTGAAACCCTTATTATTACAGAAAATTTGTCTAGGGTTTTCACAAAGAAGCTCTCCAAAAGTTCCACACTTAATGAATGAAAATTAGAAAACTATATATAGATTTTACACCTTGACGGCGTCACGTTATAGCTTGTGACGCCGTCAATTCGCCGCCAAGATAAAATTCGTATTGCCTAGATCCACTTCTGACGCCATAATGTGTAATTTTACTCTGGGCCGTCACATGTATTTTGAACCTGACGGCCTTGGTGACGCCGTCAGGGCAAATTGCCTTGAAAATGTTCTGGGGCGTCATGTGTATTTTCCACATCCACCTCTTTTGCCAATCTTGACGTCGTTACTTGCATTGCCTTGACGCCGTCAGGTGCTGTTCTCAGCAAGGATTTTGAGACTTTGTCGTTTTCTTCACCTTTTCGCTCCAAAAACGTCCAACATGCTTCCTTTTGTAAATTTCCTCTCAAAAGTACTTAAAATGACAAAAGGAACGATTTAATGCAATAATTGATCAAATAATTACGAATTCGGGCTTATATGACCCCCCAAAAGCGGTACATTTTTCGCGGGTTATTGTACAAAGATGTTACTAAAGTTTGCGTTTGTGTTGTCCTAAGGTAATAAAGTTTCAAAGTTGTCATCCAGGTTACTCAACTTAATTTGACCGGTTAAATTTGTTGCTGTGTTTTGGGTAACCTAGAGTTACCGGTGAAAATCCTACGTGGCATGCATTTTTTGTCATCCAGGTTACCCAACTTCTTGCGACTTGTCATATTTGTCATCCGAGTTATATTTATGTTAATTTGACCGTTTTTATATATTTTCATACATTTTAATCCGCTTTTATACATTTCATACGTTTTTATCTGTTGTAGTCCGTTTTCATAGATTTTCATATGTTTTTATCTAATTTTATACATTTTCATCTTCTTTTATACATTTTTGTCTGTTTTTGTATTGATTTTAAATCACGATTTTGACCAATTTTTGGTCTGAATCAGCAAAAGTGTAAAACACAAAAGTTGTCCGAAATGATGTTTTACATCAAGACTCGCGATATTTTAATAGATGAAAACAATAAAATATAAGAAAATGGATGAATCGATTTTAAATCATGATTTTAAATCCAAAATGATGTATCAATAAATCACGATTTTTATCCGTTTTCATACATATTATATGTATAAAAATGGATGAAAATAGATAAAATATAAGAAAAACAGATGAAACGTGTAATAATAGATGAAAACAAATAAAAGTGTATGAACACGGATAAAAACATATGAAAACGTGAGACAAACGGATAAAAACATGAGAAAATAGATGAAAACGTATAAAAACTGATAAAAACCTATGAAAACATGAGAAAAACGGACGAAACGGACGAAAATGGATAAACCGTAAGAATAGTCAATGAGGACTAACGATGCAAATATTTTAACTCAATGAGGACTAACTTAGATGAATGTTTTGAAACTTTAGTAACTTAGATGAACTTTTTCTCAAACTTTAGTAACTTCTTTGAGGTAGAATATGTTTCAGGTTGAGATACCGGTTATCAACCGGTTGCCCACCTTGGGAGTAACCTTAGTGTAACATCTTTGAAACTTTAGTAACCCAGTTGACAAACCCGTGAACTTGAGTAACCTGGATGACAACTTTGAAACTTTATTACCTTATGACAACACAAACGCAAACTTTAGTAACATCTTTGTCTAATAACCCCATTTTTCGCCTTATCAAATACCCTTACACTTGAGATTTGCTTGTCCTCAAGAAAATGCGCTTTTATTCTAATCAAAATACAAGCTAGCACTACTACAAAAAACGTCTTTTAGACCCCTTCATATAGACCCTCTAAGGAAAATACAGGTCTAAATGTCAAATTTTCCCTCAAAACTATTATTTAGACCGGTGCAAATAAAAGGAACCGGTCTATATAAGTTTTTCATATTTAGACCGGTTCGTTTATGAAGAACCGGTCTAAAAGACCCTCATTTAGACCGGTGGTTTTTATAACAACCGGTCTATATAACAAAATTATTCAGACCGGTTACAATAATTTAAACCGGTCTAAAAGAATTTTTTTTTGAAAAAAATGCCCAACGGCTAGAAAGACAGATCTGCTATTAATATCACACACCAACATCAATTTTTACATTTAATTCACCCGAAAATATCAAAAATATCCTCATAATTACCAAAATTCTTCCACATTAACTACAATTAAAAGGTATGAATCACTTCTTATGTATTTATATCAATACTAACTAAGTTTTTATGATTATTTATGTAATCCTTTCTATAAAAATGTTATACTTATATTAATCACTACTTGTGTGTTTATATATATAAATTTGTTATTATGCATAAATGAAATATAACATGAATATTTTTTCTATTTCTGTAGGAACGTTTATGTAAATAGGCCTTGTATGGTTACGGAAATACGTTGTTAGGTTGATTAGCTCGTGGAAGCGAGGTATTTTCTAAATTCAAGGAATTGATTTTTTTATGCAACATTCATGTAGTATAAATTTATTGCAACTCCTACGCATTTGTTTAATTCCCGTCCGAAAATAACCTAATAGGGGTTAATTTTGGATTGTCCCCATTTGAGACTGTTTTTTGAATACTTTGTCGCATTTAGGATGTGAATGAGTATTAGCATATTGAGTATAATTTAAGATGGATCGTAGTATATGGATGTATCAGATAGAACGTGCTACCATTGAATACTTGGAACATTTGTCTCATTTCCTAAAAGCTGCCGAAGATGATCGGGTGAAAAGAGGAAAATCAAAAGTTCATTGTCCTTGTAAAAATTGTTTAAATTGGAAGTGTCATACCGATTTGAAAACTGTTAAAAACCATCTTATAGAAAAAGGGTTTATGCAAAGGTATACTTGTTGGGAATTTCATGGAGAAGTCAAAGGTAAAAGTAACACGTCTGTTTCCAATTGTAATGTCGAACAAAACAACGATTCATACAATAATGATCGTTTAAATGAGATGTTACATAATTTGGAGGATAATGTTGCTGAAAAAAATCAAAATCAATTTAATCAATTGCTTGTTGACTCAGAAACACCGTTGTATGAAGGTTGTGAGGATTTTACCAAATTATCTGCTATTTATAGACTCATGAACGTTAAAGCAGTTAATGGTTGGAGTGACACGGGTTTCACAAGTCTACTAGAAGCGTTACATGAAATGTTCCCAAAAGCCAAGTTGCTTGTTTCAACATACCAAGCAAAAAAATTGATGTGCCCGATGGGAATGGAAATCGAAAAAATAGATGCATGTCCAAATGATTGTATGTTGTATAAAGATGAGGACAAGGACCTACATGTATGTCGGATTTGTGGTAAATCAAGGTACAAACGAAAAAAAGACACGCCACTTAACCCCAACGTGACCAAGAATGGACCACCTGCTAAATTATTGTGGTATTTTCCTATTAAACCAAGATTGGAACGATTATTTTCAAATGAAAAGGATGCAAAATTGTTACGTTGGCATGCCGAAGAGCGTAAGAGAGATGGAAAAATGAGACATGTAGCTGATTCCCTTCAATGGAGGAACATCGATAATGAGTTTAAAGAGGAATTTGGATATGAGATTAGAAATATACGCTTTGGACTTAGTTCAGATGGAATTAATCCTTTCGGAAACATGAGTAGTCGTCATAGCACTTGGCCGGTTCTTTTATGCATATACAATCTCCCACCATGGCTATGTATGAAAAGAAAATACATCATGATGTCATTGCTAATACAAGGTCCTAAACAACCTGGCAACGATATTGACATTTATTTAAAGCCGTTAATTGATGACATGAAAGACCTATGGAGTAAGGGCATAAAAGTGTATGATGCGTACAAGAAAGAGAATTTCCAATTGCGAGCCATGATTTTTTGCACTATTAGTGATTTTCCTGCTTATGGAAATTTGTCGGGATACAAAACGAAAGGGAAAATGGCATGTCCTGTGTGTCAAGATCATACTCACTCAATTTGGTTGTCTAATTGTAAGAAAACAGTGTATATGGGACATCGAAGATCACTTCCAGTGAGTCACCAATACCGTAAAAAGAGAAAGTTGTTTGATAATAACGTTGAAGATAATAAGCTACCACGACCATTAAATGGACAGGCTACATTCTCCCAAGTGGAAGATATACATGTTGTGTTTGGGAAAGGGAAAGAAGGCACTTCAACTTCAAAGGAGAGTATTTGGAAAAAGAAGTCTATATTTTGGGAATTACCGTACTGGGATCGTTTGCAAGTTCGACATTGCCTTGATGTCATGCATATTGAGAAGAACGTGTGTGAAAGCTTGATAGGATTATTATTGAACATTCCTGGGAAGACAAAAGATGGGGTTAAGGTTCGAAAGGACATGGAAGCCATGCAAATCAGACCAGAGCTTGCTCCTATAGAGATTGCTGGGAAGACTAGTACATATCTGCCACCAGCTTGTTATACCATGTCTAAGGCCGAGAAAACCAAATTTTGTCAATGTTTGAGTGGAGTTAAGGTTCCATCTGGGTATTCGGCTAACATAAAAAAGTTGGTGTCAATGCAAGACTTGAAGTTGTTTGGTATGAAGTCTCATGATTGTCATGTCTTGATGACGCAGATGATTCCCATCGCAATTCGTGGAATACTACCAAATCGCATCCGACACACAATAACACAATTGTGTTTATTTTTTAACATGATTCATTCGAAGGTGATTGATCCCGAATTGTTAGATCAATGGCAGCGTGATATTATCTTAACTCTTTGCCAGCTGGAGATGTACTTTCCACCTTCCTTCTTTGATGTCATGGTTCATTTGGTATCTCATATTGTTGGAGAAATTAAGACTTGTGGGCCTGTTTTCCTGCGATACATGTATCCATTTGAGAGATACATGGGAATCTTAAAAGGTTATGTTAGGAATCGATCTCGACCAGAGGGTAGTATTATTGAAGGATATGCTACTGAGGAGGTGATTGAATATTATACAGACTATTTGAATGGTGTGAAAAAAGTTGGCATTCCACAAAGTCTACATGAGGGTAGGCTTCAGGGAGAAGGTACACTCGGCCGCCAAGAAGTCTCGCCGAATCTAGATGATTTACGTGAGGCACATTTCATAGTCCTACAACACATGACATGTATTGCACCATACATATACGAGCACAAGTCACTTTTGAAACATCAAAACAGTCAAAAAGGTCAGGTTTGGTTGGCTAACAAGCATAACAATACATTTTCACAATGGCTCAAAGAGAAAGTAAGGAGTACACTTTCAGATGTAGACAAAGTCGTGGCAGATTTGGGATTTGGGCCAATACGGGTTGTCAAATATCAAGGGTATGTAATTAACGGATATACGTTTTACACCAAAGAACAAGATGATAAAAGTACATTACAAAATAGCGGAGTCACCTTAGTAGCATCAACGACTGAAGTATCCATGGTGAATCGTGCAGAAAGATCAAAGAACGCCAAAAGGGCTTATTATGGTGTCATTCAAGAAATATGGGAATTACATTATAATTCAACCGTTATACCCTTGTTCAAATGTAAATGGGTTGACAATGAAAAAGGTGTTGATGTTGATGAAGATGGTTTCACTACTGTCAATCTCTCCACAAACGGCTATAAATCTGAACCGTTCATTCTAGCAAAATTAGCCACTCAAGTATTCTATGTTGAAGACCCAAATGACCAAAGGTTGCACATCGTCCTATATAGTAAATGACGTATAGTTGGTGTTGAAAGTGTTGTGGACGAGGATGAATATGATCAATTTGATGAGTTACCCCCATTTAGCCTTGGTATTACACCCTCAAGTGATGTTCTTGCTGATAATACTTACTTAAGATCTGACCACGATGAAGGCTTAGAAGTTTGATGAATCCTGCACATCAAAAAGGTACCAAAATATCTATTACAAAACATTAATTAATTTTCATCAACTTATTTATTATGCATTTCACTAACTATAGTGCGTCCTTTTTTTTTGCAGGCACAACATTGAAATATGCATGTTTAGGCTAATATTCAAAGTTGTTTTGTAGCTTGTTTCTTGTGTTTGCAGGGTTTTATGAAGTACAAGGGTCGGAGTGTCTAGAAGTCTAAGGAGCTAAAATGATCCCGTCTATTTCTCGAAGGCTAAAGTGATCGGTTTTCCTTTGAAATTTGTATCTCTCAAATAGTTAGTTAGGGTTTGTAAACGCAATATTATCTTCTTTCGTGTAATTGTAAAGACTCTTATGCTATGAACAAAGGGGTGGTTGGTTGTGTTCATAGGTAATAAATTATGTTTTCTAAAGTGTTCGTGATTGGTTTTATAAAAGCTTATACAACATGCCACAATATTAAAAATTAAGACATATAATATATAAAGTTATTGGTACATATCAATTAAATACACATTATTTTTTTTTCTCCAATTAATCGGTTTGTTAGTGTTATTTTGTTGGTGCTTAAACTTAATCACATGGTACCCGCCACTCCTACGCGCGGTTACCCATCTATTGTTTTACTAGTAATAATATCCTTATCAAATTTTTATAAAGTTTGGTTAAACTATCAAGCGGGAAACGAAAATATTTTCGCCCCCAATTCCAAACTAAAATTTTCATATTCCCTCTCAGATCTCACAAAACCCAGCAAAACCTAACACCAAAACCCACCAAACCCTAACACCAAAACAGCTGCCATCGTTCCCACCACCACAACCAGCTGCCATCGTTCCCACCACCACAACCAGCTGCCATCGTACCCTGCTAATGCCGGTTGATAAGGTGTCGCCAAACCCTAACACCAAAAATGGTACAATGTTTATTATTTAATTAGGTTTCTTATTATTTAATTAGGTTTCTTATTATTTAATTAGGATTCTTATTATTTAATTGAATTATTTTTGTTTGGATCTGTTTTGCTTTTTTGTTCAAATTTATAGTTTCGTTGTTCTGGTGCATAGCATAATGTCGAGTGGTTTTTGGGTGTAGAACTGTGGTTGATAGTATTACGGTGTGATGCATGAATAGGAGTTAGCTATTTAATCTCTGAATCACCTTGTCATACCATCCTGTCTGAGCATATTTAATACGGTACATTGTAACTTGATCTAATAAATGTTCTGCATTTTGTTTTTTAAGGATAACAATGAACTTGCAATGGTTGACCCACCAAAACGAAAACCGAGGGGACCGAGCAAATTTAAGGAGAAACCTAAGGGTTTTCAGTTTAATGTGGAGTTCGACAATGATGGTCGTGCCATAGGTAAACACCAAAATGATTGGGCAACATATGTTGGTGGTATGGCAAGACTTCGGATATCTATTCTTGAAGACGATTGGGGCAAAATAAAAGATGATCAGAAAGATGCTCTATGGGGAATTATTAAGGTATAATATTTGAAGACTTTTAATTTCATTTTCAGTTTGCAATGTATGTGTTAATATCTAATAAGTAAGGTTTATTTTCATATCAAACAGGACTACTTTGATCTTACAGATGATGATCGCAAAGCTTCAACACTTACGCAATGCAATCTTGCATGGAAGAGATTTAAGACAACCCTCAAAGCCGAGTACATGATACCCAAAAAAAAAACCTTATAAAGATGAGAAATACTCTTTCATAGAGCCGGGAGATTGGGATAAATTCTGCCAAAAACATCAGTCAAAAGATAATAAGGTTTGTTAACTTTATTATTTATCAAAACGACTATAATAATTTTTACTAATTTGTCTAATTAGCCCTGTACACTTTTTTGAAGAAAAAGCGAGACATTGGGTCTACATATGCTAAGCTTCAAAAAAATTATGCTCATCTAGGAAGATCAGGCTATCGTGGAATGGATGTTGATTTATCGAAAGTGAATATGGATGAAGCATTGAAGCAAGAAATCTTGGAGATTAATTGCGAGCGGACAAAAAGATGGATCCTTGCTAGGATAAATTGTCCCAATATGGAAGAAATATTCAGAAAATTGGTAAAAGTTC
Organism: Artemisia argyi; assembly: GCA_030686995.1. Taxonomy (NCBI): domain Eukaryota; kingdom Viridiplantae; phylum Streptophyta; class Magnoliopsida; order Asterales; family Asteraceae; genus Artemisia; species Artemisia argyi. Next base: position 22,007,447 of record CM060676.1, read on the forward strand.
TAAGATTATTTCAACTTTAATGTTATTGTTTCTTATTGATATCAAATTTATGAAGAAACTGTTCTTAAATTTGCATCTGCAGGTAGATGTAGATAAGAAAATGGTTCAAGGACTAATTTCGAAGGAAAAGGGAGCGGACCCTTTGATTGTGGTGCTAGGACCTGAGCATGGGGGTCGCACACGGACTGTGGGGGACGGTATAGGATTTAGAAAAGGAATACAGGGGTATAAACAAACAAAGAAAAGGAAGAAAAGCACCGAAGAAATAGAAGAAATAGAAGCTATAGTGGATAGGAAACTGGCTCAAAGAGATGCCGAAAGAGATGCTACAAGAGACGCCGAAAGAGATGCTGCAAGAGACGCTGTGAGAGACGTTGAGAGGGACGCTGCAAGAGATGTTGAATTAGACGCTGAAAGAAATATAGAAAGAGAACCAAGCAATGAGGGAAGATTACAGAAAAGAAAGAAGCAAAGTAGCTGTGAATCGACGACCGCTGTGTACCAAGAAAAAGAAAAACTAAAAGATATAAAGGTACATTTTTTCTTGCTGGTGTCAATTTTTTTCTTGTATGTACTTTACTGATGTAGATGTATGCCCATGCTATCTTTCTTGAAAAAGTTTGGATATATAGTTGCACTCGCTATTAATTAGTTTTTTCGGCAATCTCTCTTTGAACAAGATGTGTTTGCAGAAAGGGATTTAACTTTTAACATCACTGGAAAATGCTTAATTTTTCACATCTGATGGCTTGGTAGAAGACAAAACGCTTATAAGTATCAGGATGAGTTTTTAGTTGATATAGATATCAGGTTGTGATAAGCAATCTCTAACACCCTCCAAAAACTTGAATTCTGTTTTAGTCTTTATTGAAGTGAATAAATCTTCTTGCTGGTACAATTATCGCCTTGAGGTTTATTTTTATGACATAATACATGATGCATCTGTATGTATTGTAGGAGCCCAAACCGTGTGCCCTGTTTTCACCTTACACAGAGGATACGATTCCGATAGCACGTGGGATGGTTTATCCGATTGGTGATGGTACCATACATGGAGAACCACTTGTACCCTTTTACATGAAGGTGTCAGTAGATACTTTTGTTCCAGCCTTTGGAGATACTAAGCTTCCAATATTGTCGAAAGCGGATGACACCGTTACTATGTTAGAACAATCAGTTGGGAGCTTTTTTCAATGGCTACGTTGCAGAATTTCTCGCATTTTGGTATAGTAAACTCAAACCATATATTATTTTGTGATACTTGTATTTGTACCTACTTAGGCTAATTAGTTACTTATTAACAGGAGAACACCCCGACTTCGAAAGATAAAGCTTCACAGAGAAAAGCTGCAATGTTGGAGCCCACATTGGACGCACCCAATCCTGTAAACACTAAACTTTCTAGTATTATATGAATAAATTTTTGAAAATATTATATAAAATCGAAGATCTAACGGTGTATGTGCAGGTGGCTCGAGAAACAACACCGTTGCTGCCGGCCGTACAAACACCAACGTTATTGGAGACCCAACTAACCGAAGCATCATCGGTAGTGGAGGATGCTAGGAAAGCTAAAAAAGAGCTGGAGAAAAAACTTGATAACTTTGAACATATCGTTTTTAGGAAACAACCCTGTGTGCGAGAAGCCTATGTTCGTTGGACAAACCGTGATGATTATACGGCTGACCACAATCTTGAAGTTCCTGGCGGGATGATTGCTGGGCATGAAGATACATTTCATGTTCCAATTTCTACCGAAGACATAATGAAGTTATGGAATTTAGATGGGCTCAACAGTAGCATTTTATTATATTTCGAGTGGTAAGTACATTAACACTCTTGTGCACATTTTTCATGTTAAATCACATTTTCTTATCTGTACAAATATCTTGTACTTTTTCAGGGGGCTATGCAAAATGTTGCAGTCAAGAAATGACAACCGATGTGGGTTTTTGAACCCTTATTCGATTGAAAGGAGCTTATGTCTTCAACCGGGTTCGGCTGTTAAAGATTACTTGGCACACGCATTAAGCGTCTCTAACTCCGATTTTATGCTAGCCCCTTATGCTCAAGAGTACGATATACTTCTTACTAAAGCTTTACATAAACGGCTTATGTGTTTATTATCTTTACTAACGTGTTAATGTATTTACACTTTACTAGGGACCATTGGGTGTTGTTTGTTATATGCCCGAAACAACGCACGGGGTACATCCTGGATTCAAAAAATAAGAAGCAAACAAAGACAGAGCGCACTTACTGGTTAACAAGACATTTGCAAGAGTAATTTTTTTTTTTCCAAAACTTTCATAGGATTTCTATTTGTTTTTACAACATTAACACATGGCTTATCTAATTTTCAGTGCTGTTGGTAGCTACACATGGACAATGGCTAAGGTAACTTATAACTTTAAATATATAAATATCATACAGAAAAAATGGACTAGTGTTAGAGTTAGTTGATTTAGGAAGCCACATAGGTGGTACTTGTGGTTCTTGGTCATGGTTCTCAGTCCACTACTAAGCATTGGATGACAAGTAGGCATAATCTCACTTTTTTCTTCATAATTCATGTTAATTGTTATTTGTTGTTAAGTACTGTTTTAATATGTTCATTTAAGTTCAATTTAGTTTATATTAACTTAGTTAGTCAATTTATGTTGTGATTTTGATAGATTACTTTGTTAATTAACCAAAACTGTCAAAAAAGGGGGTGTTTGGAATAAGATTTTTAGGCATGCCAGGGATAGATTTCAAGGTTTAAGTTTGTAGGTTTGTAGTCTTTAGGTTCATAGCACTTTAAATCAGCATTAGGTTTGTTAAAATTTAATGAAAAAGTCAAATCCACACCTCCATGATCATAGCAGTACACTGTTATGAATTTTGAATTCCAAATCTTGTTTATTAGCTTAAAAGTAGTGTAGGGTGATAGATTTAACTTAATTTAGGCATAATTAACTTAAATCAATCATTAGTGCTAGGTCTAAATTCACAATAGTCAACTTTTTCAAAAATCTTAAAAAGTCAAATATTGCTATTTTGTGGAAAATCTCAAATTTCAAAGAATTTTAGTGATTTTTGTGAGATGTTTCAGCACTTGAAACTTTCAGGAATTGGTGTCCAATAGTAGAACTATAGGAATCAGGTTCAAGCTTATTTTTAAGATTTTTTTGTAAGCTTTTATAAAGGTCCAAAATAGGCTGCAGGCCCTTGACAGTCCCTGTACCTCAGATTTGCAATAAATTAGGTTGTTCATAGATTGATCATTAGTTGTTGTTAGAGGTTAATGTTTGTTGATTTAGGTAGCCCCCTAGGTAGAGTTTAGGTATTAGCTTTTAGATTTCCAAATTGTGCTTATCTTATGCTATTAATTAAGCAATGATTGGGGTTGTTTGGGTCCTGCTGCTGCTGCTGTTATAGTAATGCTTGTTTGATTCTTCTCTTCTGAATTCTGTTGTGGTTCTAGCTATATAAGCCGAAACAAACACCCCCTTAGTAATAGTACATTAGTGTTGATTAGGGGTGAGCGCGGTTCCGGAACCGCACGGAACTGAACCGGAATGCCAAATGAAACAGACCAAATGCCAAATGCACAAATTGAAACAGACCAAATGCCAAATGCCGATTCTGCGCTATTAAACTGAATACCGATTCTGCACAAATTGAAACAGACCAAATGCCAAATGCCCCTTTTGACAGCACACAAATCATATGCATATTGCAGAATAGTTTACAATTGGTTGTGATTTGCTTTTAAACCAATTGTTTACATGTGGTTTTCTAAATTGCTTATTCTCACCGTGTTAAATTGTAGAGCAATCAACAACAAAGAGACTCGAATGCCGGTTATTATGTCATGAGATGGATGTATGATTTTGTGAATTTTCATCAGCTTCACTTCCCTACAACAGTACGTATCCATTAGCTCTTTTTGTGACTTAATCTCTTTCTATAATATTCATGTATTTTTATACCTTTTAAATATAGATCCCATGGATGTATCGACGTCAGCTTGTTGAAAAAGAAATCGATCAAACTGTGGAGCAGTGGCATACCATGTGTCCTATTTGATTATGGATGAAGCAATTGTTCTTGTAATTGGATTAATGCTTATTAGATAAATATTATCAGCTCTCGTATGCTTTTGTTAGTTTAGAGGCTGTTGGGATTGTTCTTTTGTTTAAATGATGTTTAAAATTCTGTTTAATTTAGACGAAGTATGTATTTCTATTTAAATTAGACTATGTATGGATTTCAGTTTAAATTAGCAGCTTAGTGAATTTTGCTTCTTAAAGTATTGGGTTACAGGCTTTGCTTAGTAAGTGCTTATTGCTGGGAACAAAACTGCTTTTTCCAGTTTTTTTTTCTTCCCATAATCAATATTTAGACCGGTGGCAATGAACCCAACCGGTTTAAATAGCATGCCTTTTAGACCCTCTGGATATGTCTTTTAGACCGGTTTGTAACCGGTTTAAATGATAAGTTTTTTAGACCGGTGATACCACCGGTCTATATGTGAAATACTCTTTTGGACCCCCCCTCATTTAAACCCGTGGAGTAACCGGTTTAAAAGTTGTTTTCCACCGGTCTAAAAGACGTTTTTTGTAGTAGTGTAGGGGTCATTTAAAACTAATATAAAAGTAATTAAAACAAATAATCGTTCCACTTATTACCAAAAACAAGCACGGAGGTTATACACTAGCACCTCACAAATAGTGTTTAGACACTCACATCTCTCGGGTGTAATAAAGTATATATCACAATAAGGAAATGGAAAACATCTCTCACTACCTGTCATAGCAAATAGATTACCATAGGCTTGGGAAAGGATCAAACCTCCACCACTTGGCGTAAGCACCTAGGATAAACTATCAAAGAGGTCTTTTAAAGGGTTTTAACATGAGGTGTTAAGTTAATCAAAACTACAAACTATGAAACAAACATAAAATGAAACGAGATGGTAGTCCGTATGTTTTTTTTCTTTCTCTTTTTCTTTTTCTATTTTTTTTCTTTTTCTTGATTTTTTCGATTTTTTTTATACACTCTTACCCAACCATCCAAAATAATACATCATAGGGGATTTGCATTCCCCTTACACTTGAACTTTTACATACTTTACAATTAACTATTTTAATGACTCGTATTAAGATAATCAAAACACTTGGAGTACTTTTTAAGATTAGCGCACATATGGGGGGTAATATATGATGCTCTTCCTCATTACTCCATAACACAAGTACTTTACCCATGAGTCCCAATCGTCCCAAAACAATATGTACAAGATATGACTCGACTTAGCAACCATGTAACCAATTAGATAATTAACTAAGGGTTAAAACAAATAACAATAATGCACTAGAGATGAGTGCATACACGGAAGGCTAAGGCGATTTGGTTGCACATTTGGGTGGATTGTTAACAAATTATATCTTTAAGTAAGATGCTTAAAGTTAGAAACGAAAAGATAGGCTCAGAGGGGTATACTAGGGGTATCGTGTACTAAAAATGATTACAACGCAAAGGTGTGGGAAAAATTAATTGACTTTGTTAGTCAAGTAGTTGACTTAAATGGTCAAGTAATTATGATACGAGTTTAACACAAGGGTGATCCTAATGCCTCTTATCATTTAGTAAATCCTACTACACGAATGTAGTCTCACTAGCAGTCTCGGGATGCATCACTAACGCCAAGTTCTAGAATCTAAGTACTACCGGTACACTCATAAGCACTAAAAATGAATGCTTTTTCTAACAAATCTAAAGGCGAACCTCACATATTTGGGTGGAAAATTTTTCTGAGTGGTACGGTTTTTGTGCTAGTCATACAACTCCTATCCATGAGACGCTTATTAAGGCTAAAACTTCATTCCTAAATGTTGTAAAAAAATTTAAATTTGGCTCTAAAATTGCCCTAACAAGTATTTCTCTTAGTTTTATTACACACCTACTATTGAACAAACAAACTCAAGCGTAATTGTATTCTCTAAAGTATCATCATTTACCTTCCCCTTACACTTAAGCTGAACGTTGTCCCCAATGTTCAATAAAAAGATGTAAAAGAAAATAAGGTAAAAGAATGAAAACAAATACTCCCCTGATTCGTTTGGTGTGGATAGTGTGTCAACAAGGCTAGATCTTCTTCCAAGAAAATGAACTTTGAAAGCTTCCCTCCAGAAATATAAATCATCCTCTTGTCCAATGTAACCTGTTAAACCTGAGAAAACAATCAAGGCAAACCTCGCGTAAAATCGGTGGCAATCTATATATACTAAAAATCCTAGAAAGCAAATTAAGATATAATGCTTGTGGAATGAATGTTTGCAGATTTCCTGGAGTTTATAAAACTAAAGGATCAACAAAAATTTTAAGACTCCGGTATAAACAAAACTCGCAAATTTTTTTCAGAATTTTAGTACCTGACGCCGTCAGGTTGTAACTCCTGACGCCGTCAGAATGTTCCTGCAAAAATCTCATATTAAGTTTCCGGAAAATTTCTGGAAAAACTTATGCCTTACTTCCTGGAAAATCCGGCAAAACATCATTATGACTCGATACAAGCATTTGACTCAAACAATTACTAATACACATGTTCATTTAATATTGTTGTGGTTCATGCTCAATTTCGTTCTTATAAACAAATTTGGGTTTCCCATTACACTTAGCTTTTGCAAAATACCTTTATATATAATTAAGACGAAGTTAAAAACAAAATAAAGCATTTTCACAATTTACTTTGAACCATGATTCACAAACAATAAAAATGACACACGCATACGGAAACAAATAAAATCAAACAAACAAAACAAATAAAACAAAGAAAACATGGATTGCCTCACAAGAAGCGCTTTTCTTTATTTACGAGTCTTGTAGCTAGACTCAAAGTCATGGGCTATTACGTTTTCCTTTCCCACTTTTCAATCGATTCTCTTAATCTTTGAACTACTTCTATGTCAACTTTATACTTAGGTCCAAGGGCTAAACAATTCTTATAGTAAAGGCTCCTCTTCTCCCAAACAAAATTCATTCCTTTATTCTTATCTTCTTCGTTAATGTCCTCGATTGCACTAATGTTATCCATATCAAGTTGAGGCACATAACGAAATTCTTTCATTTTATTAGGCATTCTATAGGTGATCCAATCGGTCCCATTGGAAAATTGGACTGTTCCCACTATTTAATCGTGTTTTAACGTGGACTCCTCAACAAATGGCTTACCTAGTACCACATGGGATAAGCGACAATCTATAATATAGGCCAAGTCTTCCACAACCATAAAGCGCTTTTCTTTATTTACGAGTCTTGTAGCTAGACTCAAAGTCATGGGCTATTACGTTTTCCTTTCCCACTTTTCAATCGATTCTCTTAACCTTTGAACTACTTCTATGTCAACTTTATACTTAGGTCCAAGGGCTAAACAATTCTTATAGTAAAGGCTCCTCTTCTCCCAAACAGAATTCATTCCTTTATTCTTATCTTCTTCGTTAATGTCCTCGATTGCACTAATGTTATCCATATCAAGTTAAGGCACATAACGAAATTCCTTCATTTTATTAGGCATTCTATAGGTGATCCAATCGGTCCCATTGGAAAATTGGACCGTTCCCTCTATTTGATCGTGTTTTAATTTGGACTCCTCAACAAATGGCTTACCTAGTACCACATGGGATAAGCGACAATCTATAATATTGGCCAAGTCTTCTACAACCATAAAGTCCACAAGGTAAGTAAAGTTCCCAACAAAGACACGTAGACCTTTAACTCTCCCGAAAAAGTTACAAACTCCACCGGGGTATTTGAGATCTTTTCTAGGTCCGAGTCTTGTCGTTACTAACTCATTATAGACATTTGAAGACATAATGTTGAGTGGGGATTCAAAATCGATGTAGGCTTGATCAATGCATTTATACCCAATCATACACGGTATCTTCACATTCTTAGGGTCACCTCTTTTAATCTTAGGATCAATCTTAACAAAATGAGGCTTAGGGTTATCAATGAGATTGTTAAAATAAGCGATTTCCTCTTTAGTGGGATATAAATTGAAATAATCTTCATCTAAACCCTCCTCTTCTACTTACTTAACATCTTCTACAATTGCCAAGTTATTGGGTTCAAGTTCCTTATCTAAGTCCATGGCTATTGCTAAGTCATTAAGCGCATAATCAAGCTCAATATCAACCAATCTATTGAGTTTTCTAAGTTCCCTAATTTCGTTCTCAATCTGTTCACGCAACAAAGCAACCTCGATGGGTGAAAGGGGTGGATACTCGTTTTCCATAATGGCCAACGGAATAATTAATGAGAATTATACGAACAAACACACAAAGAAAAGATAGACTAAAGAAAACCTATAAAAATAAAATAAAAATCTTACTAGAAAGGAATCTAGCAAGTAGACCTAATAAAAAGAAATTCTAACCTAGACAATAACTATTTCCCCGGGCTGCGGCGCCAAAAACTTGATGCGTAGAATTGCGCCCTCGCAAACGGTTTTACCTCTCAATGGATCTTGAGAAGCTTGCAATCCCCACCAGGCAGTGTACCTGTTCGTTGTAGTATAGTATAGTGACAAGTACCGGAGGATTGATCGTTTAACTCAGGAATAGTGTTCGCTAGGATTAAAAAGTCTACTAAACTAGGTCTAAAGGTGAAGGATGATTCTTTTTGTATTTTTATATTTTTATAAAAGCAAGTAAAATCTCGGGTTTTGAAGGAGTGGGCGGAATTAGTTGCTAGTCAACTAACCCAATTAACTAAAGATTCAATCAAAATAAAATAAAATAAACTAAAACTAAATTGTGGTGTAAACAATAATAAGAGAAAATGTGTTTACTTAGATTTCATTACTCCCTAGATATCTTTTACCGGTTGATTAGCTTGTTACAATTGCATTGATGACGGGTTATATTCCTTAATGCCAATTGTAGGGCCGCGCACGAAATTCCCTAACTCTATAAGCTCCTACTTCACTCCTATGTCGAGCCGACTAAAAGCTTCTAACATGGGATCACTAGAATTCGCTTATGCATTAAATATAACCATAAATCGTAGTACACCTCCGATCATGTTTCTTAAGACGTTCAAGCAAGTTACCAATTGAAAGTCTGCCAGTTTTCTTAAGCCTAACATCGAATACAATCATTCACAACAACTATAAACAAACCATCAACCAATAATCAAAATCTAGGTTTCATTACATCTAAGCAAACACAATAAAACCTAGTCCAGCATGTTAAAAAGAAGAAAAGCATAAGATAGAATCGCACAACACATAGACATATCGTAAGATTATTGGAAAACTTATCTTCAATTGAACATGGATGGAACAAGGGTTGAAACCCTTATTATTACAGAAAATTCGTCTAGGGTTTTCACAAAGAAGCTCTCCAAAAGTTCCACACTTAATGAATGAAAATTAGAAAACTATATATAGATTTTACACCTTGACGGCGTCACGTTATAGCTTGTGACGCCGTCAATTCACCGCCAAGATAAAATTCGTATTGCCTAGATCCATTTCTGACACCGTAATGTGTAATTTTACTCTGGGCCGTCACATGTATTTTGAACCTGACGGCCTTGGTGACGCAGTCAGGTCAAATTGCCTTGAAAATGTTCTGGGCCGTCATGTGTATTTTCCACATCCACCTCTTTTGCCAATCTTGATGTCGTCACTTACATTGTCTTGACGCCGTCAGGTACTGTTCCCAACAAGGATTTTGAGACTTTGTCGTTTTTTTCACTTTTTCACTCTAAAAACATCCAAAATGTTTCATTTTGTAATTTTCCTCTCAAAAGTACCTAAAATGATAAAAGGAATGATTTAGGGCAATAATTGATCAAATAATTACGAATTTGGGCTTAAATGACCCCCCAAAAGCGGTACACTTTTCGCCTTATCAGTGAGGTTTGACAAAACCTCACTTACTGATGTTGTTCTCATTAAAACAAAGATACTTAGAAAATATGTAAGTATCCAAAAGTGAAGAAGCGGGAAAACTTTAAAAGAAAAAAATTGATAAAACAAGTCTTCTTGGGTTTTAACATATTTCTAAGAGTTGGCAAAAATGTTCAATAGTTGTCAATACTGTTCTCTGAAAAAGATTTTATCTCATACATAAAGTAGATATATTTAATGCAGTGTTTACCTAATCATTGAATGCTTGATACATATGTAGTATACTTTTTAGGAAACCCTAACTTAGTTGAATTATAATTACCTTGTTTACCGGTTAATACACATTTACAATATATAATCCTTGTAGATTATTCTATATAGCCCAACATAATATGGGTTAAGCCTCACAAAAATCCCAAAAGGCTTTAATACACGTCTAATACTCCCTCGGAATTAATGAGGGAAATGATTGACCACTTAAACTGGCACAAAATTCCTTAAATAACGCAGTTGGTAAACCCTTTGTGAAAATGTCAGCATACTGATAATGTGAGGGCACATGAAGCACACGAATCTGACCGCGAGCAACCATATCGCGAACAAAATGAATGGTGATCTCAATTTATTTAGTGCGTTGATGTTGAACATTGTCACGATAGACAATGGTGACAACTAATAAGGGTGTATGAAGCTCGCGAAGATGATTACAAAGCCAGAGTGTTTCAACAATGACATTAGCAACTCCTCTGTACTCTGCCTCAAAACTCGATCTTGTACATTGCGTTTAGATTAACACGAAAGGAGATTGTCTCCCAAACAACACAATATTCAGAAGTAGAACGTCTAATAGCAGGGCAGCCAGCCCAATCAGCATAAGAATAAGCAACTATAGAACTTCTAGACGAGGCATAAAGTTAGAGACCAAAGTCCAACGTACCACGAAATGAAGACACACCTATTGAACTGCATAAGAAATATCGATGATCATGGCAACTTTATTTGCATCAAGTTCAAGTCCATTGATTTTGTTAATTAATTCGATTAGTTTATTTTCAAGAAAAACGGTTTTCTTTTGAAAGAGTTTTGATAGTTTTAACAAAGTCTTTGTTGAACTTTATAAGTTCATCGTACCTATCTTGCAATTCATGAATGTTTAAAGCATTATCAAATTTAGAAGAGTTTAGGTTTACAACTTGAGATTCAAGCGCCATGGGACAAGTTTCATCCTTCTCCCTTTGATCTTTGTATTCACTATCACTCCAAGCCCCACTAACAAATGCTTTATTCTCCTTAGCCTTAGGACAATCACCAATGAAATGGTTCTTGTCACCACAACCAAAACAACCTCATCTTTTCTAGAGTTTTTTCCACCTTTATTCCTATCACCTCGACCTCTATTCTTATCACCTTTATTGCCATACCGATCACCTCTTCTAAAACCATTCCCTTTTGAAAAATCTTCAAGAACTTTTTGAAGTTCCTCACCATCAAGCTATGTTCTTCCTCTTCAACACCTTCCTCCTCAATGTCCTCTTGATTATCACTATCAACACTAGACTCATCTATAATGACTTTAGCATTAAGAGAAAATGACTTAACTTTTTTCCTTTTTATTCTTAGAAGCTTCATCATCATTTTTTGAGATCATTTCATAAACCTTAAGGTTGCGAATTAGCTCATCAAGAGGAAACTTGGGCAAATTCTTTACTTCCTTAATAGCGGACACCTTTGGACACCATTTTAGAGGAAGAGCCGTAAGAAACTTTCTCACGTAATTTTTGTTAGTGTAGTCTTGATCGAAAGATTTAAGGCGAGTGACAACAACATTAAATCTAGTATAACCACTAGCAATTGACTCATCATCTAACAACTTAAAATTTTTATATTGTTGAACAAGTAAATCTATTTTAATATCTTTGACTTATGAGTTACCTTAGTGAGTGATTATAATTGTGTGCCAAATATCTTTTAGGGTTTACGTATAAAAATGCATTCATACTCTTTACGTGGCAAACCATTTTATAGAGTCATTTTAGCTTCATCGTTTTTACCAAGATATTTCTTTTTGGATGGTCTTGTATCTAAAATATCTGATTATTAATATTGTTTCCGGATCTAACATTGTAAAAACAAAGTCACCATTTATAATCACCTCCCACAAGTAACTATTCTTAGATTTTGATGTATGTCTCAAAATGAGTTTGCCAAAAGAAAAACCCTTCGGGTTGAAGTAATGGTGGTCATTGCATAGAGCACCCCTATCCATAGTTCTCTTGAGCTATTAACCTTACTCAAATTTTTGCAAAAGTAAGCTTAGGATTTTAAATAGAAAAAAATACACCGTTGGTCCCTAAACTTTCCCAAAAACATCACCATGCGCCCTAAGTTTCAAAAAACGTCGCCATGCGTCCAAAAGTTGGTTTTTTAGACCAATTTCGTCCCTTGACCCGTTTTCCGTTAGTAAACACCCCGTTATATCTCATCAAATCCTGTTATTCCTGTTAAATATCTATTTTGCCCATATATAAGCTCATCCATCTACCATTTTCTTTATTTCATCCGAAACAAAAATCATCCATCTCCCTTACAGAGATAAACATCCCTCATCTCCCCCTCATATTACTCAGATCTCCGACGACCACCACAACACCGCCGCCGCCGACACTGATGTCCGATCGATCTATCGGTCCAATAGGTACTCGGTCCCAAACAACAAGTTAGGTTTGAAACTTGATATTGATATAGGAATTTAGTATTGTGGGATGTTATATTAACTTAGTTAAAGTTTGTTACTTTTCTCAGTTAGGTTTTATCTTTATTGAGAAATTGTGAGGTTTAAGATGCGGGTATGGTGAATTAAGGTTGTTTATTGGTTAAAGTATCATACTTTTGATTGATTGTTGATTCTTAGAAGTTTTTTACATTGGTTTATGGAATTGTTTGTATTATTATATATTTATATAGTTTTATGAATAACAATAATATGGAAATTAGTATTATAGGTTGTTATGTTATGAACTTAATTTGTTAAAGTTCGTACTTTTGTCAATTGGATAATTTGTTCCTTAAAGTAACATACTTTTTATTGATGTATGTTTCTTAGTAGTAATTGATGTGTGGTATTAAATTGAACTATTTGAATTTGTTTCGTATGTTGAAAAGAGTTTGAAACTTGACATTGTTGTAGTTATCTAGGAAGGTAGTATGTGTAGAATTTGTAGGATGTTAGTAATGTTTATTAGAGTATTAAAGTACATATACGCGTATGTTAATCAATCCAGTGAGCTTTGTTTGATGTGTGTAGGGAAATTTTTTAGATAAGTGGTTTCTGCTGTGCAGTATCCAAACATGTTATGATTTTTATTTTTGCTGTGTAGTTTGGATTAAAGTATGGAGCATGGTTCTGGGTGATTGTGGTTAACAGTTTTGAATTCAATGTTAAATGATGCCATCTATTCTTTGAAAGGAGATGCTAGTAAGGTTAAAAACTTGGCATTAGTACATTACTATAGTAATTGTGGGAAAGTGGTATTTGTGGGATATTCTTAAATTTTGTTGAAGCTCTAGTTGACGGGTGCAGATAGAGTTTTGATCTTTATTTTCCATGTGTTTTAAAATTAATTATGGAGCATGGTTCTGAGTGATATGTATATATGCCATAATCAACCTAATCATGTGAATGTTTTACTGATTTGCAACTATGCAGGGGAATTAAACTATATAAATATATTAATATGTAATTTGCTAATGATTAATTAGGTTGATAGAGAAGATGTTATCGATTTGGTCTTGTCATTTCAAGCTTATCCTAAGAATGAAGATGAACTAAACAATGGTAAGCACTATGGATTTTCCACTTTAGGAGTTCACAAAGTTTCAGCTCACGGTTCATGAGTACAACACATAAATCACTTATGTATTTATTGATTGTTTAATGCAGGACAATTCTATGGATTTCATGGCTCAAGAAGTTTTCAGTTTCATTCTCATGATAATGAGGTATGAAGTCAGGTTAATCACTATGTAGTGCATTTAGGGATTCACCTGTCAGAGAAATGTCAATTTTTTGTTCTTTGTTTGGATGCATTTCTCTTACTCCGGTATTTTCTTACAGGTTACAGTTCCCAATACCAGTAAATTAGCAAGCACATACTGTACATTAGCCATATTGAAGACAGTTGGCTATGACTTTTCACTTATCGACTCTGGTTCAATTTTGAAGACAATGAAGCATCTTCAGCAACCTAATAATGGGCCTCTCGATATTGTTTGTGTCCACACGATCGATGATGATAGCTTTTGGTGCATCATTGTATCTTCATAACAAACAAGATATAAAGAACTTTGTTTATTGTTGTTAATAACATTTCTAAAACATCATGTATCTGAATCATGAATTTATAACAACATTAAACAAGTCTATTATGTAACATTTTCTTTTGAATATTCACATATTTTATTTGTGAACTATATTTATTATTGCCGATTCAAGAATGATTATAAAGTTAGTTAGTTATGGGATTGTTGTTTGATCGAGTTTATGTTTTTTAGTGGAGTGGGTGAATGTGATTTGAGAATGGTGGTGTTAATTTTAGAGAGAGAAAACCAATAATTACCCAAAAAAAATTAGAGAGAGAAGCAAAAATTTAAAGAGAGAACCAGGAAAAATAGATAAAGAGAGGGTTGTGATAGTGATAGTAAAACTTTTTGATTAAATACTCCGTTTGTCCCTAAGATTGTACCACTAACATAATTAACCAAAATGATGAAATGACCATTTTGCCCATATGTTCAAGGCACATGTGGGAAATAACAGAAGTTGACTAACGAAAAATGGGTCAAGGGACGCAATTGGCCTCAAAATCCAACTTGTGGACGCATGGCGACGTTTTTTGAAATTTAGGAGGCATGGTGATGTTTTTTGGAAAGTTTAGGGACCAACGGTGTATTTTTGTCTTTTAGATATTTTTAAAAAGAAGTTTTCAATTTAAAAAGCTTTTCCCATTAAATCACTTATTTAATCATTAATATGACGGTTACAAGTTTTGAGATTACAAGTATTAATCAAGTTTTGAAATCCTTCCATAACAAGCAAATTTAGAAGTCAGAATTTTTAAGCCTTGCTAATATGAAATAGTTTCAAATACTTTATATATTAGTAGAGACTCTACACAAGTAATTCGATGTTAGCTAATTCAATTTATATAAACAAACTTGCTGCACAACATAAGATATATATCACGATGAGTAAAAGTTAGATAATGAAGAGCCTCTGCAAGGCTACGATATAAATTCAGATCAGAAACCGAATCCCCATCTGCCCCTAACTTATATTCAATATCAACAAGTGTCCAACACAGATTGCAATGAACCAAATGTGCTCGCTCAAGAATCTCAGCTGCATACTTACATTGAGACAGAAAGATCCCAAACGTGCAACGTGTAATAGAAATCCTCAGGAAATAACTAAGAAATCCGAAGTCAGTCATAGAAAACTCCTGATGTAGACAATTAATAATCCATTGTAATAAAACTGTAGAAGAGACAATCAAGACAATGTCATCAACATAACAGTCCCCTGTCTATATATAAATAAAGATGAGTCACAACGACTATGACAAAAACCAACACGTGTAATATAAGTGGTAAAACTTTAAAACCAAGTCCGAGGAGTCTGCTTAAGACCATAAATAGATCGTTGCAGTAAACAAACATAATTAGCACGTTGTGGGTCCAGAAAGCCTAACAGCTGATGCATATAAACCGTCTTTAATAAGTCCTCATGTAAAAATACATTCTTGACATCGAACTGATGAATGGGCCAATGTCGAGAAACAACAAGGCTTAGAATAGTCCGAATGGTGACTGGTTTAACAACCGGACTAAAGGTCTCATCAATATCAACACCAATATTATGTGTGGTTAACATTGATTGTGGTTTTAACGATGGTGATCGACGGTTTTGTGAGAGTGAGATTAGAGAGAAATTTGATAATTTGAAGTACTTCATGTTTATGTTTTTACAATCCCTTAATTTTAAATAAAAGAAAAAAAAATTATCAATTTACTTTCTTATGATTGGCCAACATGACCTATCATGTTGTAACCAACTTTAGAGGATTCTAATGAAAAGATCGAAAAAAGATCCTCTCAAGTTGGTTTTTAACATGATAAGTCATGTTGTTTAGGTCATGTTATTTGTAATGTGAAAAAATAAGTGAGCCCTTAATTTTATCAATTTACCTTTTTATGATTGGTCAACATGACCTATCATGTTGTATCAAACTTTATAGGATTCTAATTCTAAAAGTTAACTTATGTCATATAATGATCAGTTTTTTTTTTTTTTTTTTTTTTTTTTTTTCCTAGCAATATTGAAATGTATCTTACAAATTCTTTGATATTTTAACAATTTCAAAATCTTGTTATATTTAATAAGTTTGTAAGCCGAATTTTTTTTATATTTTAACAACTTCATCTTTAGAAAGACTCAAATGTTTTATGTTTTATAAGAAGTAAAGATACCATGAAATGGTGTAAGTTCGTAACTTTTATATGTCCATTAGTTAACTCGTATATAATGATAAATATTTGATATTTAAGAAAAACTCAAAACTAATTAATCTCCTTCTAATCTTTTATATAATAAAATAAAACCTCTAGTGGGGACTTTTCATTTCAAAAAAATCAAATCATACCTTATTAGATAATATTATATTAACATTATTATTTTTTTAAAGTATGTTTAATTAAAAAAAAACCTTAATACTTTCCATATTAGGCAAAAGTATTGCTAAATTCGTTTTTTAAAGAAAAATTGAGCTAAAAACTATATGTGTCAAAACTATAAAAAATAGAAACTTTAAAAATACGGGGATTATCTTCAAGACTTTGGGGGCTAAAACTGAAAATTCAGAAAGTATAAAACGATACAAGAACTCTAATGTAGACCCATAGTTCCAACCAACTTTTCTTCAACCCACAGTTAAGTCGAATCCTACATAAAAAATTGGGCGTTTTGAAAATTTAATTGAAGAAAACATGTTTCAATTTAATTGTTGTTGCATTGCTTACGAAGATAATTCTGATAATACATTTATGGAAGAACAAAAATTCTTTCAATGGCCTAAAGGTATGATTTTTAATGTATAACTTCTTGATTTTGTTTGAATTTGATATAGGTCTTTTAGTTATATTCTAAAAGGGTTTGTGATATTTTTTTTTTTTCAATTTGGGGGAAAATATTTAGGGTTTTATTGAAACTCTAATTTAATATGTTTCAGGATAATGAATTAATGGGAGGAGTTACGTAAAACCCAACAAGCAATCCAGTTATGTTTTTGGTTTTCAATGATTATATACGACCGTTTGGCGTTTAGTCTAAGAGTGAGTGTATGATGATAGGGGGTCTATGCAATGTTGCAGCCTTGCAGCGGGTTTGCTTGAGCTTGCTTGCCTGGAAAGGTTTGAGGATAGTGGCTTTAGTTGATTATGCCTATAATGAAGAATCAACATCTACTCCTATGTAGACTGCTAATATGCAATGTCATTGCTATGGAGGTACTTAAATTTCTATTTGATCACCACTTTCATACGTTATTAAAACTGAATAGAAGGGGTGTTTTGCCGTTGCTTATAGGAATTGGTTATAAAAGAGTGTTTGAATAATAAATCCCAAACAGCCCTTTAGTATGTATTATGTAATAATTGTATCTTATTGCTGGTGTGGCATTAGCTGGACTTCTAAGCCGCTCATATTTGTTTGTTGTGACATTTTCTTTAATGTGTGCTCAGGTCTGGTCGTTTGGAAGTCCAAGTGGAAATCAGTCTTCCTGATGAGAATGGTCATCTACAAATTCTTCAGATTTATACAAATAAGATGAAAGAGAATTCTTTTCTAGCACCAGATATCAACTTGCAAGAGCTTGGTATGTTGTAATTCATACTTTAAGATTTTAGAAAAATTGCATTAGATGCAATTGTAAGCTAGCTGCTCTGATCTCTTAACTTTTAACTATTTTTTTTAGAAAAATTGCAGCATCAAAGGCCAAAAGAACTATTTTTTTAACTAACTTTTAAGTTAACTGCTCTGACCTCTTAACTATTTTCATAATCCGACAACCCATTGGTAAGTAGACGGGTCACAGTTTCCATACGTCGTATCATTCAATTACATGCATTCTTAATCCTTGGGTGTAATCAGTCTCCTACTTATTTAAGCAATTTCTTTCGATAGGTAATGTGTTGCCACGTATGCAAGTGTAGCTCATTTGTTAGAACCAGTGAAGTTCAAGGTGTTTTTTTTATCTAACTCGATGTATATAGCCTGTTATTATTCCCCACTTCCGCACGACATGTAAGTAATGTATATCTTAAATGATTTTTAAACTTTTGTATTGATCATAGATAAATTAAAATAGCTAGATTATCTATTTTTGAAGTAACCTGTTTAATTATTATATTGTACGGAGATGTGTTGCATCTTATCTCATGAAAGTTACTCAAAATATTGACTTCTTAAGATACTTATTAGTTTCATACACGGAAAATTGTTTCTTTGCCCATGCATAAAATAAATAATGAAGCAAAAGTAGAGCTGCAAGTGCAAATCTGAACCCATATCTACAATAACTTACTGTATCGAAAAAATTTAAGCATTACTTGATTATTCTGATTATGTACAGAAATAAATGGGGAACTGCTACGTGCCACATCAAAATGGATGTAATGATTCCAAGGGATGTCAAAGTGAGGTATGTAAACAGTGTAACTGGTATATATGGAGGTGTTTGGGATTATATCTGTTTATTGTGTCATAAAATTAG
Organism: Artemisia argyi; assembly: GCA_030686995.1. NCBI lineage: Eukaryota > Viridiplantae > Streptophyta > Magnoliopsida > Asterales > Asteraceae > Artemisia > Artemisia argyi. Next base: position 22,026,170 of record CM060676.1, read on the forward strand.
TTGTTTCAGATAACAACCAAGCACTTAAAACTCCTTATTAGCTTATAAAGCGTAGGATAATAAAGTGTGTTGTATTGGTGCATATAGCAGTGAGTAGGAATTGGTGTAAGTTGCAGGTGGTTTTTGAAATGTTTAATTTGTGAGTATGCATATGATGATAAGGTGTCTACTGTGACTTTAGTGAAAGGTGCTTAAGACAAGTTTAAGGGACGCATCCTTATCGAAATTGATCAGTTGACATTTTCGAAACCATATTATAGTAGACAGGTTTTGCATATAGTTTTAGACATTCACAGATCAAATTGGGTTACGGGTCAGATTGCATATACTGTAATTAAGATGGCAATTACAATTCCGTCCAGTCAGACTTAAATTAGTAAAATGGGTCAAACTCCACCAAGAGTCTAAGACTAACAGATTGCATATTGAAAAGTCAACATGTCAAATGGTTCAGTTGAGTTAAACTTGATATTGGCTAAAATGCATGTAGTATAGCTAGACTAAAATTAAGATGTCATAGGGATTAAAATGGTTCAGACTGCATTAAACAGGTCAGATTGCTTTTGATTAATAGTAAAAACTACATTTTCAATTCTAACGGCTCATATTTCAGATTTAATGAAACAGGTCTATTGTTGTAAACCTGTCAACGCAAGACAACTCAAGAATACCTATACTATTGCGTATGATAACACGAGCATCATAAACTTATGGGCTAAAATGCATGCAGTATCACCAACGCACATAATGGAAACATAACGTAGACCTTTCGCCTCTTAAAGTACTGGAACGCCTTATAGCATTTGATAAAAAAGACCGCCGTTCAGCTGAAGAGGTATGTTACCAAAATTTAAACCCTTTAAGATATGAACGGTGTGGTTTGCCTTATATTTTATTCCTAACGGAGCCAATGGAGATAAAGAACTAACCACAAGGTGTTCATGAGGGTTAGTTTTTCTTAGGCACAATAAGGTGCAATAATGTTCATGGTAAGCTCAATATGTTTTACTTAGGGTTAGTTTTACACGAACATTATTTCAAAAAATAATGTTCATGAATCAGACTGCATTAACCCACGTGTCTAAAGATTTGAAATCTCCCCTATGTTAGTGATTTGCATTTTCACTTTAGCAAATACAACATCAAGTGCGTAGACTCATAACCTAATGTGAAGGCAAAAAAAAAAGAAGCTAATGAGCTTCATATATGCGGAGATCCTGCTGTTGTTCCATTAATTCAATGTGCATGTAGTAAACTGATGTTTGCAAAGGATCTGTTTATTTTGTTGTGTAGGGTACTGCAGACCGTTACTGAATGCATACGACAATAAGCAAGCGTCTCTTTTTTTATAGAAATGTACATAAAGAATATCCCTCCCATGGTTACAAATGCCATGTAAATAACCGACGAGCATTAATGCAGATTAGATAATCACGTTTCCTCTAAATACAGAGATGCCGGAAACGCAACAGATACACAGTGTGTAAGTAACAAAAAAAATTCTTTGCAACAGTAAATATAAGTAGTCTCACCATATAAAACTAATATAAAATCACTGAACAGGTACACTTACTTCTTGGATCCACCATCCATACGTCCAAACACAACGATACATGGACATAGCGCGAGAGAAAACAAGAAACCGTGTCACCTTATCAGAACTCTCACGTTATCTGGTATGTAGAAGTGTTATACCTTTTGCATCCCTGTAGTTTTGCAACACTTTCGATCAGGTTTATAGTCTTATCAACTTATGAGATGATGATGATGATGATGATGATGATAATTTGGTCTCCATTATTTGAGGCTGCTATCCCCACCACTTATAAATGAGTTGGCTAGGGCTGTGTTTTATCTTAAATGGGTGAAATAGATGGTAGAAAGTGGACCTACACAAACCCAAAAATCCTCAACATCTGATCAGCCATTGGAGCACTGATTCCATCTACATGTAATACTATAATATATCGTGTTTTAATTTCTGTAATCAATCAGTAGTTTTTATGTAGTACTTATCTAAGATTTAGGAAGCAAAAGGAGTATATCTTAAAGTTCAACAAAGGCGTCTTCATGATTTCCAATGTCGGTAATTATTTACTCATAACCTGCACTAATAACCAAATGTTTATTAGTGTACTCAAATGGCAGAACCGCCATCACTTTTTGTCCTTTTTTAGAAACATTATGGGACTATGTATGCCTTACAGATAAATATTGTGTTGCTTTCTGTCTGTTACACCCATTTAATCTATAACCTGTTTCTAGAAACAGCCGATAAAGAAGTAAACAGGTCAAAATAGTCACTGTAGTATATTGGATCTCATATTTTATTTTCCTTGTGAAAACAGGCTGGAGATCATAGCTTAGAACTCTTTGAGCTGCTGAAATCTTCTCCTAAAGGTCTTCCTTTTGAGCTGAACTTATCATCACTTGAGCATTGCCTACAGAAAATTATGCCTATGGATTATGATAACGCATCAGCTATTATTTCAGAAGCTATAAGGGACTCAGAGGGCCCTGGGCCTAATGTGGATAGTAGGTTGAAAATTGATGATTTTCTTAGCTTATGATCAAATTAGGAGCTTCTGATCGAGGCTGTTTCCCTTGAAAAATTAAAGGAAAATGCTGAACAAGCAGAAAAGATTAGAGATTTAGAGTGTATTGAGGAAATAATTGCTCTTGTGACCCACATGAATGATTGCTTGGTTGAGGCAAGACGGTCACAAAGCAGTGACCCTGTGCCAATACCTCCTAACGTTTGTTGCCCTCTATAACTTGAACTGATTACAGAACCTGTAATTGTAGCTTCTAGGAAACATGCGAATGGGCATATATCCGCAAATGGCTTGATCTTGAACTTACGGTTTGCCCTTAGACAATGCAAACACTTTGCCCATACTAATCTTATTCCAGATTACACTGTGAAGGAACTAATTGCAAATTGGTGCGAATCCAATAATATTAAGCTCCCAGACCTTGTGAAAAACTTAATCTCATCTTCAATGGAGTGCACCAGGAAGGTACTTTCCCAGTGCATCATGTTCAATCATCTTCAGAGGATTCATTGCCTGGACTTCCTGAAAACGGGCACGAGTTACCCCAACTCGGGGAGCTAAATTTGGATTCAAGTGGACAGTCAACCATCGGTGCCGGAATAACTGAAAAGTCATCTGAGGGACATCAAAGAATGGTTTCAACTTCTGGTACACCGTACACATCCAAATAATGTTATGAGAAAAGTTTAATTATTGCATCAGTTAAAGCTTTTAATAACATTTTCATCAGTTAAAGCTACTACATGTTTATTTTTTTCTATAAGAAAATAATGTTATGAGAAAAGTTTAATTATTGCATTGTATATTAAGGGCGAGAATGTGATATTGATCTCAAACCCCCAAACTGAAGCAAAACCCTGCTAGAAACTACATGTCCTTATATCTCTGAGAACACAGTAAGCTTTTCTTTATATCTTTGGTAATGCTTTCACCATTAGTAGCATTAAAGACCCCTGTTGGATCTTTTTCAAACATTAGAACTGGTCATTACATTGTCACATTTTCATGCAATGAAATTCACAAATTAAAGGTAAGATTTATAAATGTTTTTGATAGTTTTATGTTAACTGTTAGCAATGTTACTGCTGTTCAATAAGAAAACTTTTAAAAGGTTGTTTGCATTGCGTTTTCAAGGTGACTATATGATTATCTAATCAAATTTTCGATTTTTTAAAAAGTTAATTTCGCGATTGATGATCTAATTGATGTCATCATAACTTATGAATGTATTTCAGGGATCAAGAGTTCAACTCACGGGTACAACACCAGAATTTACAGATGTTCTGGTATATACGTATCCTCATCTATTTAGTGCATTGTTTCCTTTTTTTCTTTGAGTCTTGAATTTGGTAGTAAAATTGTTGCTTTTTTAGCAACTTTGCCCCTGTATCAACTCCAGGCAAGTCATTTTGGCCGCCAGTTTTATTAATAATAATAAGAACACCAAACATTGTAAAATGGAGATACTCCTTGATATAGTTAAGAAATTTAATAAAACTAAGTCCGAAATCAATACACATATATTAAATTTTAATAAAAAATGATCATAGTTTCAACTTTGTAATAAGAAATAGATTACGATATTAAGAGAGGAGACACGTGTTATTAACGGCTTAGAATAAATGAAAGCTTTAGAAGACATTGCAAGAACAAGGATATTATATGCTTTTCAGATTACAAATGACTTGATATCACCTGTTCATGTTTATGTCTTTTGGAATTTCTAATTTCCAACCTCCTAATGACAATATATTGCCTATCTTATCTGTTGTTTACTTGATTTTTTGGTCAGTCGGATGACGATGAAAAAGAGACTGTGAATGGAAGTAAGACTTTGGAAGGACCTCTAAAGGACCCACTTTGTTCTAGACTTTGTATATCAATCTGGCCACCCCCGCACGCTTGGTAGCACACAATCTAGGTATTCATTTATATTCTTCTGCTTGGCCGTTTGCATATTGATTTATGTTACTTGTGTTAAAATAACAAGTCAGTCGGTAAGCTCATTAGTTTGTCTTTGTTATTGGTATGGAATGCTTATATGAGTTGGCACTCCGTTTCATCAGATAAGGTATATATGTATGACGTATTTCCTTAATGGAAAAGAGGAGAAATTCCCTGATGCAAAAGAGGACAATATCTGGCTGGAATTTAATAGGAGTTTGATAAGGAGACTATATGTATATTATTTTTTTCATCTCTCTTTTTGTTTTGATGTTTATCCACATATTGATTTATCTCATGTGTTCAATTGGAGCATGAATTTGAAGGAACAAATCCCGAGTTTGATGATGGAGAGAGAAGGCCAGTTGAAGTTGATCATCAGATTGTTAGTGTGGTTGATAACTTGGTCGTTGTTGCCTTTAACAAGGCCTGCAAGAAGGTATATGGCACTTGCAGCAATGCCTTCCAACTTTTGTTTTTTATCTATAAGTATTGTTTTTCCATTTATGTCAGTTTTATGCATGGAAAATTTACATTTAGCCCATTTCTGTATTAGATAATTTTTTTTTTTTATTTAACCTGTTTGGCCTGTCGAGATGAAACATAATGTGAATACACTAATTGAAAGGAAAAAAGACTTGAAAAGTGTTTGCACGCTAGCACCCACCCAACCCGTTTATAATTACTCATTGTGACCTATTACTTAACTACCAACTTACACACACATACTAACCTTTTATTGCATTCACGTATCTACTTTAATGTTCATAACGACTACACTAATTTTGATTTATGTCCAAATCCGCTTACTACGTCAGTAAAAAATAATAAAAATCAAAATTAAGAACCCAAACTGATAAAAAAAACAAAAAATAAACTATTTGTTTTTTAATAAATAAAAATATATTATTCAAAAAATTAGAAAAAACCCCGTGCGTGCACGGGCGTTATAACTAGTTCCTTTAAGAAAAGTTAATCTCTCTCTCTAAGGATAAGTTTAACATAGAATATAGTGATTAAATAATTTCACATGATCAAATCGTAATCTAGAATTTATACCCAATACTTTATCATATAAGATAGGGATTTTCTAATATATGCCACCATGACACTTGTTTAGAATCATTAAATGAACTAAATTGTTTCATAAAATAAATATATTTCTAAATAATACAAAGTTAATCATGGTAATTAGAAGAAATTTTGAAAATTATTAATACAAATTGACATTTAAATATGATTATTTAAGTTTATTAATTGTGTTAAATATATGCCTGACACAAGTTAGAAAAAACATGTAATATAAAGTAACATATTAGTATTATTTTAGTGGCCAAGTAATAAAATTTCAAACTCAAAACTTATCCTTGTTGACCTTAAGGAATTTCATGTTCATCCCATTTTGATATGTTGTGATTATTCATAATTCACTAATCGAGAAAATTGTAGCGTAGACTAGCAAGTCAAGGAAACAAACAACGTCTATTTTCCACATTTGTATTTTATTCCTTTGCCGCCTCCTGCCAAAATTGACTACCAATTTAAGAATCAAATAGAATTAAAACATATCCACCCACGTAACCAAGACCTATTATCGAGATCGTCAAATGAGAAGAGAACCAAAAAGTAAAAACCGAAACCCCGATTGATAAAAAAAGAGACTAAAAATAAAAGACCTCACAAACCATGATACCACAAAGAAATGCCTCACACCTATAGACAGACCTTAATAGAGATCGGGAAGGGCCAGGCCCTCCCAAAACTTCATGTTTACTTATATTTTCTTAAAGAAAGTACAACTTTGGCCCTCTTAAATTAACTGATATAGCACTCGGCCCTTCCAATAGACTCACCCAAGTTCCGTTTATACTCATACCCAACTTGGTGAAGACTACATCAAACCTCTTAAACGCCTTTGATATCTTGATATAATCAAAATCTTCTTCTGATTTACCTGTTGAAGCTCGATATCCTGAACAAATTTGCCAAGCCTCGCTTATGATTTGGTATATAGTTCAATGTTGTTTGGTATAACTCCATAAACGAAAAAGAAACAAGGAACAAGGTTTGTATAAAGCTGACAAGGAAAGTGCTTCAACATGAAATCCTACGTAAAATTATCCACATCGTAGAGAAGTCCTACACAATATTTCATCGTTAAAACAAGATAGAAAACCCTATAGTTCACCGCGCATGGTTTCATGCTTAACGACTGTCAACCAAATCTGTCTAGTTATCTTGCTAAAAACTTAATCTTGGTTATGATGAACCTCCATTTGTAAGCATGTGATAAAATCATTAAGATCGTCATAATTCCAAGCTACACTTTAACAAAATTATTCTTTGATAGTTTTGTTATATATATATATATATATATATATATATATATATATATATATATATATATATATATATATATATATATATATATATATATATATATATATATATTAGACTAATAACATTAGCGTATCTACAATCTACATGGATATAAACCAGAGGTATAATTGTATAAAATTACGAAAGTTAGTAAAAAGGTGCACATATTTGTAAATAAATAACGTTAAATGGTCATTTGCGGATATATCTCTTCAAAAATGTAAAATCGCATACATATTTAAAAGATGCATAAAAACCCATGTGCAATAAAAACTTGTACCAAGAATTATATGCAAAATATTCACCTTTGGAAGTATATATATGCAATTCCTCCCAACTGATTTTATGTTCGTTACTAATACCACTATAAATAGTCGAGTTTTGTCCTTCCTTAATTAAAAGCATTTCCGTGTATTAACTTACTTAATATTAATACATACCTTATTTAAATTAACTTACATTAATTATATGTGTTTAAATCATGTATTTATAAATATGATTAGTTCATGTTTGGAAACATTTTTAACTAAAGCTTAAACAACACCCATAAAATTGTTGTTAGCAAAACCGTGAATGGTTTAGCAATTTCATTTGCATTTACAATTGAATATAAAAGTTTCAAAAAAGAAAAGTGTAAGCATGCTAGGATATGATTCGCACTATATTTGATACGAATAATGAGAAAGTGGCAATGAGCTAAAGTAGTAGTACTCGATATGTAACCAAGTTATTCTAGTTTATTGTCCTTGAAGGGTGGTGAACGTTGGTTTTTAGGTGAGAACCATTGACCTTTTTTTTTAACATATAATCAGTATTTTCCGCCACCAGAATCAAGTGCACCTGCACTGAATATGATCAAATTACTTATACTAAAACAAATTAACAGACCTTGAGATAAGTTGGTATGTTTTGTAAATCTAATGTCTAATAATCAGCGTATATATACACAAGAAATTGGAGCCTACTATAGAGTGTCTTAATATCTATCATCAAAACTTACTGAGTAAATTAAGTTATCCACCGGTTCTGTAAATAATGAGGGAATGTGGAATGTGGAATGCTAACCAATGTGATGATGCTACTTAAACTAAAGTAATATTCCCACAAACTCTTTATATATAATATAATTGTAAACTCTTCGCTTCAAACAATTTCATCCTCATATGGTAAAAGTTAAGACAAAAAATTGCCACAAGAAAATATAAGGAAATCAATGAAAATACGGAGCAGAAACTTTATGCGTAGGTACCTAACTATTCAGTTCATAGGTATTATTTTGTGTTTGGACAGGTTTGTGTTTTGTATGTTTAATTGATTTCATAGGAATAATTTCGGGTCAAAATAAACTATTAATTTGTGTTTTAATTTTATAAGCATGATGGTAAATGTTGTTCACTCATGAGATTTTTACAGCTCTCAGTTCCCACGCTACTTTACACAAGACTGTTATACCTTTTTTAAGTACATGAGATTTCACAGCATATATACGTCTACTCACTCTGTTCTCTTAGTGCTATTCAATACATATGGAGACGATTGATCCACGCCATGCAAGATATGGCTATTCTTTATGGACGTTTTAATCATTTTTATAATCAAAAATTCGTTCTTGTCGATCGGTATGCACAAGTGGATATGTGATAATTTGGAACATATGAAACATTATGCTTCAAGATTTGTATTTTCAATGCTGATATGCTTCGCCACACACACACACGTAGAGATGCACACTTGTTCTACGCGGAAATATATTCTCAGGATTTCACTATAGAAGCACTTTCTTTGGCCACTTTCGACAGGCATATATTCTCTCTAATATGTCCATTGCAAAAAGTTATACTTGACCCACTAAAGTTGCAAAACTTTTTATCCTTCTTTGGCACCTTTATCTTATTTAGCTTTAGCAGGCTGTTTCAGGCCGGTATACTTGGTGTAGTTTAGGGTAGCCGATTCAGATTCATGGCCGTAAGCCAATTCACTTTGTCCTCTTCCGTAACCAATGATATAAATAGATACTGAAGAGTTCATAAATTTATCATCCATTCATTGTGTGGTGCTCCATCGTATTGTTGCAATAAGGAAATTTTGTTTCACATAGTGCAATTACTAAGAGTTAAGACAATGAGCTACAACAGATCAAACATAGGTTCTGGTTAGTCTCTTCCCGCCTAAGCGGTCATCAATGCATCAACTAATAAAAAACTTAATCTCAAAAATCTTCAAAAAAAAAAAACTATATAACAAAGATTTAAGCCTTTGTAAGCATTATTGACACATTGTTTCAGGTAGTAGGAATGTCGGAAGGAACACGTTTGACTTTGGAAGGACTTATGTGGTCAAGCCAAGAGGAATCCACCAAGCAACTATTGTATGGTTACATGGCATTGGTGAAATGGGATCAAGGTGATGATGAATGTTTGCATTGAATTGTATATGATGATTTATGTGGAGCCAAATTTGATATCATTTGCAGAATAGAGAGTGGGTTGTACTCATTTCGACCATTTTGACATTTGATATTGAGTTTTGACTTCAACAATTTTGTTAATGATATGTTTATTCTATATGTGACACATGGATGATTTAGGATCATGAGGGTTGGCATTTTCCAAGTAACTCTTGGTAAGTTTCTTACACAAGTGATATCGGGGCATGTCCAAAATATCCTTCAATTGGTAAGAAAACCAGGGAGTTTTATAGACCCAAATCCTTAATCATTCAAAACAACTGTGGACAAATAAAGTAATTTTGTCACAGGATTTGTTAAAAAGCGAATCATGGCATATATTAACCCAATTTCCAAAAATTGAATACGTGGTACTCCGTACTTCACATCAAAGAGAATTAGCAACAAAATTAAGTATCATTTGCATTAATATTAGTACCAATGCTACAACCTATATATTTGTATATTTACATAGTACTTACTTGTCAAGTGTCAAATTAAATTAGTCTCACTTTGTGAGACATATTGGCAAGCACATACACCTTATCTCTCTACCTTGTGAGGGTTAAGGAGATTGATGACCGAACCTAGAACAATGCTGAAATCTATCATTTGATGTGATGTCATATGCTTTACGGGTCCATGTTCTGGTTCTCATAACAAGCCTACCAATCCAAATGAACACTTTATCACTTTTTTCACAATAGATCTTTATGTTAATTTCTTTCTTTTTTGTACAGTTGGTCCCAGTTCTTGGAATCTTTACCTCTTCCAAATGTATGTATTAGTAGTATTCTTCGTTCAGCAAAATATACAATATTAACTGTGTAAATTTTTTATGATTCATATTTTCAACACTTTTATGCACATATTAGGTAAAATGGATATGCCCAACTGCACCAACTCGTTCGGTAGCTTTATTTGGTGGATTACACACTACTGCATGTAAGTCTTATGTTTTCTTGAGCCAACCATGAGTATTTTGAAAATATTACCTTTTATTCAATTCTTATGTGTAATACCATGTCATTTTGTGAATTCTGTTCATACGATGTGGTAGGACATACAAGATTCGATTGTGAGTCCTATGATGTGAGAATAATTGAAATATGTGATACACTAATAGCAAAGAAGAAATATACTGTATTTTTAAAAAGAACAATACCTTAATATTTCATGATAGTTCTTCTGATTACGCTTGCTATGTTCACATATAAAGACTTTGCCAACAATGTCAGGGTTTAATGTTGAAGACTTGTCAGACAATGCTACCGATGATGTGGAGGGCTTAGATGCTTCAGCAACACACATAGCAAATATGCTTTCTAATGAACGAGATGATAGTAAGTTTATGATACTTTTCTGTATAGAAGTATCTAAAATATCTTTTATTATCGTATTCAGTAAGCAAAACTTTAACTAGAATATATGTCTTAATTGCTTAATCAGAGATGTTACTATCCCTTATCTTATAAAGGATGTGATATTTTCTTTAAGTTATGTTTATCTCTAAAATGTTTAATCACCAAAATTTGATGTGATATGATGTTATGCCTGCTAGCCTCTACTTGGCTTCTATCACTATGGTTATGAAATATAAAATTTTAACATCCCAAGAAGATTAAAAGTTAACATATACATGCTGCCAACTTTGCTATTGCTTTAGATTTTTTAACCTCATGTTTTTCCTTTACAGTTAAGCTAGGTGTTGCGGGCTTCAGTATGGGGGCCGCGATGGCTCTCTATTGTGCAACATGCCGTGCTCTAGGACAATATGGGAATGGAAATCGATACCCAATCAACCTCAGTGTAGCCATGGCTCTCAGTGGTTGGCTCCCATGTTCTAGGTTCAACTTTTGCTCATAAATGCTTATGTTTTGAATATATGGTAAAACCTATAACTATATTGACAATAACAAACTTATTGTAGGATTGTGAGGAGCAGAGTGCATGCATCACAAGAGGCTACAAGGCGTGCAGCATCATTGCATATTCTTCTCTGCCATGGGCAAGGTATTTACTTACAAATTAACGTTAAATCTCGCATTGATATGCTCTTATGTACAGGAATCCTATGCAGTCATTCGCTTCAGTTTTGGTGGTTCCCATCTTATGTCCGAAATATTTACAATGCTTTTGAAATATTTTTTCTAGTGAACTTGACACACATTGATACATAATTCATCATTCATTTTGCAAAAGTAGTTTAGTTTAGGGCATATTTTTACCAAAACAATAATAATAATAAATAAATAAATAAAGACATCAGTAATACTTCATTCAAGTGGACAAGAAGCACCTAGCTAACGGAAAGCAATAAGTTTCATATCTAGCGTGCCTCAAGGAATGTATCTATCAGGAAGCAAATGACTAGTTAAACTGACCAGGTCCTTTTCTGACAATCTTAATATTGAAAGCGGTCTAGTCTATTAACTTGTTTAAGGATTTTAGAAAGAAAAACATATACATATATATAGAGCCATGATTACTCTCTAATTTTAAGTGCTAGCTCTGTCATATCTAAATTAATATGAAGTGATCACACGTGCGAATCTTATATGTGACACTCATATTGATCGATAACTATATTGAAAATAGTTTCCCCATTTAAAATAATACCAAAATAGTAGTATTGCCACAAAGATCAGTTCATGACTAGGTAAATGCTAGGGGAAATGGTTCAGAAATGGTACCTGCATGTAAAGATATATCTTGAGATGAGATGCATCATATAATCTTGTTAAGTATAGTTGGACATATAAATACAAGGGCCTAGCGTTTAGGTATACTACATGATGAATACCTAGCTTAAATTTGAACTAGAGTTGTAAATGTCTGAAATCTATTTTGATTTATGTATTGATCCAAATTATTGCTTTTATAGTACAGACAATTTCTCATGGTAATAACTTTCTTAAAACTGTCATTTTTTATTTGGTATAGATTTCTTTATCTTCAAACTATTTAGTTGTGCCTACTCACTTGTTTTGCAGTGGAGTAGAGAAAATTAGATCTAGTCGGAGATTGTTGAAGCTTGATATTTTTGTTGGGCCCCTTTATCTACCAGCTTCAGCTTCTAGATGTTGGTGACTTGACATGGTATCACAGCTCGGGTTTTGCAAGGTCATGGGTTTAAATCTTCCCACTTACTCTACGTGCAATATTGCACGCAAGGGGAAATTTTGATGTGTTGTTATAATATTCTTCAACCCTATTTTACCAACTTAACGTCCAATCATCAATATCACATTGGAAATAAGTTTTATAAAGCTAGATAGCATTGGTGGATATTCTGTCCACTAACTTAACCAATTACATGAGTTGACGAAAAACAATTAGTATGTGGCTACTTCAGGTCTGTAAAGTTACTTGCTTTTGAAGTTTTATCAAAATTAAACTCTACATCCAGAGACATGTAAATTATTCTCACTCATAGAATCTATTTCATATGTTTGGAGATTCTCCGAACCATGAATGATCGATGATATGTAGTGTTGTTATTGTTTTCTTGTTGTATTTAACATTCCCCTCAACTTTGAGTTGATGATGTTTGAACTATAAGAAGACTTTTGGATGTGAAGAGACTTGATTTTCTTGTACTTCGGGGTCATTTAGCTTTGTGTTTGTAGCCCAATGAAGGACAATTATGGTGTTTGATCTTTTCTGTGTTGGCACAATTTGATACTTTGTGACAGGTATGTTAGTTAATGTGTTTAATTATAACGAGATTGGACAGGTTATATGATTCATTATGTGATTTAACATGGAAAAAAACATGATTCTTTAATCCAATGCACAACCAACTTTTAGATGGGTCAAACTCAATACCCCTGCAGATGCATAGATACTGAAAACTAAATGTATTGTTTACTAACTTTAGTATTAAACCATGTCTTATGGTTAAAAATTACACATATTATCTAACAAATTACTCATTCCTCCATCACCTTCATTACTCTCCGTTCTCTTTGTAAAAAAAATAGTATTATTTTTAATATAAGTGATGAATCATCCATTTTCAACTTAGTATTTAGTGATAAAATCTTAAATACCACTTTTTTTTTTTTTTTTTTTTTTTTTTTTTTTTTTTTTTTTTTTAATAAAAACGTATGTTCAAACTTGAGCAAGTAATTATAACTTTTTACCATATTATGTATTAGTATTTTTTAAAACAAAAACCTTCAAATGATGAAGTCGTTATGACACTTCTTTTTTAATTTATATTATATAAAGAATTTTTTTGGTTAAATGATAGTAGTGTTTAAGAAAGTTTGTATGAAAATTTATCATTCAACTACAGGTTTATAAACTTTTTATATGATAACATGTGATTAGTTTTAAACCGACCAAAATTATTATATGTAATTAATTTGACAATTTATTCATCTTGTGTGATACATGTATTTGGGAAACTGAGAAAAGGTAAAAACACTTTAGTTAAAAGAGAAAAGGAAATTGTATGTATTTTCATTTTGTTTTGTAGAAGGCTAAAAATTGTAAAAAAAATCATTAGTATGTTGACTTGAGCAAGTACACTGCAGATGTTATTGTGTTATATCAGAAAGTTGTGTTTGTTATGTAAATGAAAAGTAGAGATGAATATATGAGTAAAAGAAAAAGAAAAGGGAGAAAAAAATAATTTGAATATCTCTTATATAATATAGAAAAATAGGAACTAATAGAAACAAAGATTTTTTTTTTTTTTTTTTTTTTTTTTTTTTTTTTTTTTTTTTTTATGAGAAAGAGAAATGGAGAAAAAGAGAAAAGTGTGTGAAAGAGGGGATTTTTGTATATATTTACTAGTTATAATACCCGTGCAAGCGCGGGTTTTTTTTTTTTTAATTCTTTTGAATAATATATTTTTATTTATTAAAAAACAAATAATTTAATCTTTATTTTGTTTTGTTTGATTTATGATTTTTTGTTATAATTTTTTATTATTAAAGATAATTTTTAAAAAAAGTTTAATCATATTGTTAGTTATTTCTTATCTATATTTTTTGTATTTATCTTCTACTTGTGTAGTATATCAACAAAACGAATTTATAAATTTATAAATTAAAAAATAATAATTCAATTATTACCTAATAAGGAAACATTTTTTTTTTCCGAAATACAAAAAGTCCCCATTTGAGGTTTTGTTTTATTATATAAAAGATTGGAATTAACATTTTTATATAAAAGCAATAACTATTTAATAGCTTTACTAATAACGCATGTGTATTATATTTTTGGTTTATAAAGAGTATATTTCTTTCATTTTTATTTTATTTTTAAAGAGTATATTATTTAAGATTATCAGTTTAATTTATTGTTTTGGAAAAAAGTTACAATAAAAAAACTATTCTTCCATTAATATTCTAAGTAAGAAGATTTAATGTGTTTTTGGTTATCCTTTCTTAGAATATTAATGTAAGAGAGTAACATGTATATATAGGTTACTTAAAGAAATTTCTAACTTTTTTCCCTCGCTTTTTCTAAAAAAGGGGATGGATTTTGCTTCATGAAAATGTTAAAAAGTTAGAATATGTACGTGTTTAGATGATACATTTTACCTTCATATTATTTGGTTACTTCCGCTTCCTACTTCTTGAATATCAAAGGAAAGCATATGTATAACTCTTTGCGGAGGTTAACACGTAAAACACATGGTTTACTAACATTCTTGATCTATATATGATATACCATTTTCTTGGATTAGCTAGTACTCATAATCGTTTGAGAATATTGGTCTATTATGCTCTAGAAACACTCTCATTTTTTCAAAGGTATTTGGAAAAGTAACAAGCGCGAAGCTTTTAGAACCATTTTAATATTTTTATGAATCAATAGCCAAAAACCAAAACTGAGCAACAACCATTAACCACTAAACATTTTAATGTATAGAATTTTAAGAGTTGATTTTAAGTTCCACAAATATTCTTAGCTAGTAATTATTAAAGTATAAAATTTGATTTAAATAAGTTTCAGAACCAACACTCAACATTTTCAAGTTCAAGATTTTATACATCAGTTTTACATGTCTGACATATAGCTATTACTAAGGGGAAAATAAAATAAATAAATTTCAATGTTTGAATGTGAAAGAGTTGTTGTTGCAGGGTGGTATAACTGATTTAGAGATATACCTGTAGATAGTTCCCTTGTATGCCTTATTTTTAATATCCAGTTAATGTCCATTTTACAAAACTTACTACCAAAAGAATTATATATTTAATTCAAAGAAGGATGTTGCAGGGTTGTATACTGATCTAGAGGCATACAAATAGTTACCTTGTATGCTTAAGTTTAAACATCCAATTAACGTCCATAATATAAAACATACCACCAAAAGAATTATGTATATCTCGGGTGTAAAAGGATGTTACGCCTTATCCATATAAGTAGTTGAAAGTAATATTTCCATGTTTCAGTTGATGATGTAATAGAACACAAACATGGGGAGAAATCAGCACAGACTTTACATTCTGCTGGATTTAACATAACTTTCCGTACCTACAACGGGTAATTTTCTTCATAGATCTTAATGACATCATTTCTTAAAAAAAAGGGAAATTTACGGAGTAGTCTCTCGTATTGTCAACTTTGTTTTCATATAGGCTTGGTCACTACACGATCCCAGAAGAAGTGAGCGATATGTGTTGTTGGTTGGTTACAAGTATGGGGATCAACGGATATGGGCCATAAGTTTCTTTCTTCTCGAGATCAGATGAGGAAAGAAATACAATATATTTAGTATGATATATAAGCACGGCAACATCTTAAGTTAGGTGTGGGCATGGGGTAATACTAAGTTACAAATTGGATTACTACCATTTCCCTATAATGATATCGGAATAAAATTATGAGACTTTAATAACCAATTATGGATGAGATTTTCCTCCTTTTCACATGTTCAGCAAGGGCCAAGGGTTGAAGCAAGTGAAAGAGTGACCTCAATGAATTTAATACTTCTTGGCTCTATAAGAATTCCAGGGTACTTTTCATTCAATCTTCCAGATCGATAACATTTTCACAGACTTGGACTTGTGAATTTGAAAAGGGATATGGTTGAAGATATAGTCTTTGTGGAAATCTCATTCATATGGTTTGTTATAGTTATAGATGTGTGTAATGTTATAAATGGAATAAATAAATACGATGTTGCTATTTGTTGTGTGTGTCCTAGACTTCATTCTCTGATTCGCTTGTCATTTTAACTGGAATCCAATAATAAGGCTTGTTAAGGAAAGCATTTTAACTTGTATCTTGTTCATAAGGATGGCAAGAAACTATATATTGATTAGTTTTGTATGAGGAGTTGTCATATGCTTGGTTTGGAGACTTGAGCACAATGCTAAGATTAAGATTCATTGAATATAGGTACTTTAACTATACATTATTATGTTTTAGCTTTCAACAATTGGCCAGTTTGATAAGTAATGTATTTGACCATTTGGTTGCTCTTTTATGGTAATTGTATTATAATCACAAATTCACAATAGCCTTCTAGCTTTATCTTATGGAAAAAGCTTTTTGTATACTACTATTTAGTATTTATTACCAATCACTACTACCAAAATGCACTTGAAGTCGGGTTCAAAAGGCACACCGCACACATAGTGTGGTTTTACAACCGTACTAAAACCAGACTCGACACACCAAAGTACCATCTTTTGAATTTGATTTCAAGTTGTATTTACTATATATATGTGACATGAAGTGGAAGCAATAATAACATTTGAGATATCATAATGATAAAATTTATAAAAACTGTAACACAGTTGGGGAAAAAAGCTACCTTATTCATGGAAAAATCTGCCGCAAATCGCCCCAAAGCACGAACTCAAGCCCTAATGACCGCTTACCATTTAGTAAATATATGCACGCATCTTCCAATCCTTTAAACATAAATCTGCCGTAAGAAGCAGTTCACATGTAAAATTAAGCATAACAAATGCAAATATTCAACTATTAATGGTGGATTTCGGATGTATCAAGACGATACCAACAACCCCGAAATTGAAGATAAAACATATTTAAGTACCTAATGTTTAGAGAAACTAACTCAACTGGAAATAACGTAGATGTTCGAATGTTGGCTGCATGAGGGATCATTGTGACGGAGAAAATATGAAAAATATGAAAATATCCCAGAATGAAAACGCCCCAGAATATTAACAGACCTGATTTTATTAGGCCTTTTGTTTGGCAAATAATAGACACTACTACAAAAAAAAGGCCATAGAGACCGGTTAAAAATGGTCATAGTACCCGGTTTTGCATGAGGGCTCAAAAGGGGGGACTCTATTAGGAATTGGCATAGAGCCCGGTTGGAGAAACGGGCTTTATGGTGTTTAATAGAGCCCGGTTTTTTGTTCAAAACCTTGCTCTATGTGATTAAAAAAACCATTTTTAATGAGAATAGAGCCCTGTTTTTTCCTTACAAAACATGGCTCTATGATTTTTTATTTTATTTTTTATTTATTTTATTTTTTTCAGATTTTGTTAAATACCACCTGTTTACATTATTTCCACACCAGAAACATCAACAAACTACCAGAAACATCAACAAAACATAACTGAAACAAAACCATAACCTTGATGGTCTATACCAAAACCAAAGGCATTAAGATCCAAGATCAGTTTTACAACAACCTAATACGGGTCCTATGAACTACAGAACATACTTAATACGACTAATTAAGCATCACAACAGTTTCACAATAAAGTGTTTTGTTAGGCCAAGGGAAATGAGATATACAAAAAGACATGAGTACATGCCAACCTTTCCTAAATACTACCATGATTGATGATCACATGCCACACACCGAAATGCAAGAGCTCACGATGTCGTCCAGCTCCTTAGTAGTAAAAGGCTTCTTGTCATTCCAAGGCATCTATAAAAAAAATCCATAGGTGATATTAGTATGATGAAACAAATAAGACCAGCTTTGATGGCTGGAAAATTATTCATTTTATGTTGATTGATTGTTGTTTTTCATCACTTATTTCTCTTTAGTTAATGCTCATCTTATCGACTCAAAATCCAATTTAAATGACTTTGTGTAAAAGTTGTCAACAAAAAGGAAAAAGACTTAGAAGTAGTAGTTCAAACTTCAAACCATACATATGTAGTAAGTTGTATCATTTCACAGAACAATTATGGTGTCGAAAAACAGATATCGATATTTTTGTTCTTATAAGGCTGTTGTTATGTGAAATGATACAACCTATATGGTTTAAGACCAGCCTTATATAATGTTGCAATAGATATCAAACGAGACCAGAGCACTTGTAAAAAGAGGCACTCCTTAGTATGTATATATGTAGCAATAGACCATGATTTCTTTCGTCTAGTTTTGCGCCAGTTAACACATTTAAATCACAAACTAATGATGATGCATATCCTCCTTAGTATGTAACTATTGATTTGGTGAATCACAAGCTCAATCTCGATCCATTGTTCTATCAACCCATCTGACCATATAGCTAAGTCAAGAAACCATGTTTTGGCTGACATAGGGTCAATTTTGTCAAACGGGTCAACAATTGATTAAGTGTGTTTTAATATCTTCGACTTCATTTTAATCAGAAAAATTGACAGTTGTAGAACTAATCATGTGTTGAGCCAAACCCCATCCGACTGAATGAATAGTTGGGTAATCGATTTTTTGAGATAATTATTCAAATGAAATGAAAAACCATTCATTCATGGATGAATTGGTACTCTTCTTTTTTTCAAAAGATACAACAGTACCTTTGCACAAAGAAAAAAAGAAGGCATCTCACTTATATTTGATCAAACTATAGAGTAGCTAATAAACTAAACCCATTCAAACTCACATAATAATGCAACTTTCTATCTATGTGAGAACTAACTGTACCAAGTATATACATATATGCAGTTATACACTAGGATTAGGTAACAACTTATACAACTTCATGCCAGAATGATATCAGTGAGGTTGTTTCACTATAATCAATTAACTGACTCAAAAAGAACCCATCTAAACTCATAGATCTCCTCCAACATAGAACATTTAAAAGTACATAGCCCCGCATACACAGACTTACTTCAAACCAAACATGGCAAACAATAGTCACAGAAAAAACAATATATTCGCCTATAAGAATGCTTTTAAAAGTCACTTACTGTTTTGGGGAAAGAGTGTTGTTGATGGGTTACAAACTGATGCATCCACCTCATCGCATAGTAACCGCTCTCCCAATAGTGACATTGTTGGTTGCACTAGAAAAGTAGTAGACATTTGATAAGAATCAAAGAAAAGAAATTTCAAAAAATAAAAATAAATAAAGTAAAAATAAACATTAATATACATGTATAGAATGAGATGATTTACCTCAACGAGATTCCATTTCGTATTACCAAGCGCCTTGAAAGAAATTAAAGAATGGTAGAGTTGTGTTAACCTTTATAGATATAAATGTGAATTATACATTAATAAAAAAAACTTACTTCTGCACAACATTGGTGAATTCATAGCTCTCCTCATTCTTTCCTTCCATATCAGAATCCAAAATGAACCCAGTGTTTTGTTGAGGTACAATTATGAATAGACTTCAGTGTTTTTCGGCAAATGATATGTACACGGAAGATATTACTTCGCACACAGGAATTTTAGTTGAAAAGACATTCTTACCCTCAAAGTTGCTTAATCCCATTTTCTTTTCACTGGTTGACCACATCCTTTGTTCATTTTCAAATCATCACCCAGGAACAGAGGAACATTTCTTCCCGTCAAATACACATCAATTAGGAATTACACATAAATATAATATGTTATCAATTAAGTAAATTCGGTATTACTCGTATATGAAATTGTTATCATTCTCAACTAACTAAATTTGAGTTTGATTTGGTTTGGTTTGTTCCATCATTGATTAATGTTCTTACATCTCGGTTAGTCAATCAACAATAAGTTCCATGGTGTTGTCTTCCGTCATTGTTGGAGCACGTAGGACCATACATCCGTCAGACCATCACCAGCGTCGGAACAGTTCACGTTGACGTTCTGAGCCACATCCATCCAAGAACAGAGGAACTCACGAGGCACGTTGTCTTGGTATCTCCGGTGCATCCAACAATTTTCCGTGTATCAAGGTTACCCGCCAACGCATTCGATCCATTTCTAAGGGATTACCACTCGGTTCAAATCTCGTACAATCCCATCAGGGTGTTACGCCGATGAAGTGTTGAAAATTAAACCACTATAGGGACGGCGGAAGTTAGAGATCTGCTGATAAGTCGAGCAGCCAGCAATGAAACTTTGATGGTGCGTTGGGGATAAAAAAAGAAAAGTAACAACGTGGTAAAAGAAATCGAGGGCAAGGATGTCTTTTCCCCTGAATTGTCCGTGTGCGGAGTAAAATGTTCCGTGTACATATCATCTCCCTTACTGATTATATGGACCTTTTAGTATAAATAATTTACTTAAGTCATAAAGCAATGAAATATAGTGTTGTAAATCGTACCTTTCAACATATGGTGCAAGATAAAACAATTTATGTTGGCTTGTGTCCATTGCTTGCAATAAGTAGTTTTTAACAAGCAAACCTTCAAACCTGCATACAGAGTCTTGAATCGTGTACGGGTTCAGGAAACCACATTTGTTCAATTGCGTTTTAATCTGCTGCAAAATCTTATGTATGGACCTAGAAACATGACAATATATAAAATGTAAAATGACAAAATATTCCAACCCGTTAAATAAGATATGGTAAGCGCATATGTACTTACGTTGCAAACAAAGTTATAATGGAAGAATTAAGGCATCCATTTGTAAAAAGCAACATAAGATCCACAGGGGAAACTGAAATTTGAAAGGACTCTGATTATCCAAAAACACGAGGCTCGACATCAACATGCATAGAATGAGTAGGATCTGGGCTACGCATCAAACGTTCATAGGTATTTCTAACACACGCTCTTTTATGTATCTGACCACGATAGCTGTTCATTCTCTTAATTAGCTCTTCTTTTTCCT
Source organism: Artemisia argyi (assembly GCA_030686995.1). Lineage (NCBI taxonomy): Eukaryota > Viridiplantae > Streptophyta > Magnoliopsida > Asterales > Asteraceae > Artemisia > Artemisia argyi. The sequence goes on from CM060676.1 coordinate 22,047,481, forward strand.
TGCTAGCCTGCACAACAACAAGTACATTAATATTGGTATATAATATCCTTATTGTCACCAATCTTCATTTAAAGTTCTATTTAATGCTGCTATGTTCAACCCATTAATACAATAGCCATTTAGGGGGTGTCAATTTTTTTTCCTATTTGGAGATAGTTTATGTTTACATTAATAATGTTGTTTGGAGCAGGATCCATTTGAACATACACATGTTTCTTTTTCATCCTTGATAACCTATCTTAAAACACCTAAATATCCAATTTACCCTTGCCTTTAAAATCAAACTGTAGTTCTTGTTTTATACCTGTGAAAACCGGAATCAAAGATCTTGTGTGAAAACTCATAACCAAAGATCAAACACGGAATCAACCAAGTACAAAATCTTGTGTAAAAACCAAGACTCAACCAGAACATGTGAAACAACTTTTCCTTTGCATTAAGCAAAATAGAAACAACTTTTTTACTGGTTGTAAACAGGAATTTTTCCAACTAGTCTATTAAGCTAAACAGAAACATCCCCTTAGACTCAACAAGAACATGCGAAGCAAACACACACATGAATATACATACCGAATTGAGTAGACGTGCGCCCTTGGTCGAACTCTTGGTCGGTGCAGCTGCTGCTATATGGTTGGATGGTCCTTCTTGTCTAGACAGAGTGGGTGAAGTTTGTTTTCGGGTGGTAGATTCTTTATTTGCTGCCAAAATTTGCTCGGTTGCAGCTTGGGTGGAGGTATTTGTTGCCAGAATTTGCTTGGTTCCAGTTTGGGTGGAGGTATTTTCTGCCACAACTTTCTTGTCCCCTGTTTGGTTGGAGGCCTGATAACAATGTACAGTTATTATAGTGACAACATGTAACTACAATATTATAAGAAGTGAATCTTGTGTAGATCAATTTACCTTTTTGAGTTCAATATACTTCTTAGGCCATTGAATAAAACTAAGCACGGTTTGTCCTAATGTACTAAACTCTTCGGTTTCGACTGGAAGAATGCAGTCCTTGTACTTAGCTTCAACATTGTCTACATGCACCTTCGCATGCCCCTGTAGCACCGACTTTCCATGTACTTGCTTAGCCGGATACACCATCCCTATAGCAACAAGAACCTTCTTGGTCCCGTAGGGGAGAAACAACTGGCATTTGCTAGCCTCCTATAAAACATATATTATCAGAAAATATATAATACACTTATAATGCAAAAAAATTAACAAGCAATTGAGTACATGCTTTATGATAGCTCTAAATCTAAATAAAAACATGAATATCATTCAAAATGTCAGTTGTACTAACTAACTTAAATTTTAACCAGCATGTGCAAATTATTTTGCAAACAAGATCAATAGACTACTATGTTTAAATCTATTTTAACATCTATGTTGCAAACAAGATTAGTAGCATATTTGATAAACAAGATCAGTAGCAAACAAGATCCATAGAACATGTGCAAATAAGCATACAAGATCAGTAGCAAACAAGATCCGTTAATGTGTTGTGTGCTTATGTAGTTACGTTAATGTGTTGTGCACTTTTTTTAGTCTTACTTATTGGCCAATTGCCACACAAGTTCACAACAGTGAAGTACTAATATTTATCTTAAACATACAATATTACAATCAGTTCAGTCTTCCAAAATAAGAATAAAGTTGATCATTGACTTTATGTGTTAAAACTTGATAAAGTTTTAGTGTTTAAATCTGTTTTAACATCTATAGACTTCTATGTGCAAATTACTTGCTAACAAGTTTATCAAATACGGAATCTATGTTCAGGGGTGTTTGGGATTGCGTATTAAAATTGTTTAGAGTAGTGAAAAAAGTAAGTACATGTACCTGTATATTGTCCAATACATCAAATTTTGATGCCGAGTCACAACTACTTTTCCTCATTGGCGGGCTCTCGGGGTTTTCATTCTCTTGCCTAGACTTCATCTCCTTTATTGCTCTTGCAAGATCCTTATCATACTCGGCCTTCAATTCTACACGTGCTTCTGCTATTTTTTCCTTTACAATCGCCATTATTTCTTGTCTTTCACGATACTTTCTCTTCTTTGAAACATACCCCTCTATCCCCGGTTTAAAGCCCACAAGGTGTCCTACCCCCTAGTACGACCACCGTGCTCCGGTCCTACCACCATAATTAATGGATCTACACCATCTTCAACTTCTGAACTGTTAGATAATTGTGTGTGTGCCTCAATCTGTAATTTATGCAAGTAATTCAATAATCAGAAACTATTAATATGTGTGATGTGTTGATCGAATACTGATTATGCAAGTAATAAGTTATTATTTCAGGTCCGAATAATCACTTTCAAAAAGCACATTCAAATACTTGTTTCTTCAGCCAATTACAATTACAACCTGGACGGTAATTACTACATTTTATATTCCAGCATCCATTATACAAAACCTATATCCTTGCATTTCTATTTTTATTTCTCACTGTTATTAAACTTATAGTCTGCATATTGCACTATTATGTTAAAAAAAACTTTGCATTTAAAAGTATAATCTTTTTATATTAGCACCTAAGGAAATAGGATATGGGTAGCTAGCAATGCCTTACCAATTGGTCCGCAATAACTTGCATTTTGAGGCGATAACATCAATCCTTTTACTTTATCGTGTACTCTCCTTGCCAAACAATAATGTCTCCCACGACGATCAGGTATCTTATGGACGGGTGTGCAAAGCTCTTCAGAAGCTCTCTCTTTTTCCCATTTAGGTATATTTCCACGATATCCTTTTGGGCCCAGCCGTGAAGGATTTTTCTTGAGTTTAGCCCATTTCCTCCCGTTTTCATGTTTCGCCTTGACATAGGAATAATAGAGAATAAGAAACATTGTAGCATTATACAATATATAAAAATACATTATAAAGTAAGACATACCTTTTTTCAGGGGTACTTTCCATCTTCACAAACTCTTTCCATGTCCCGGGCTCAATAAACGTCCACGTATCACAAGGACTTCTTTTCTTATACATGTTGAAAAAAAGGCAAAGCTTTGTGATCGTGTGTCGAATGCGGTTTGGCAATATTCCACGAATTGCAATTGGGATAAGTTGTGTAATTAAAATATGACAATCGTGCGACTTTATACCAAGCAATTTCAAGTCATTCATCGACACCAACTTCTTAACATTTGAAGAATATCAGGATAGAACCTTAACACCATGTAAGCATTGACAAAATTTAGTTTTCTCGGCCTTTGACATGGTATAACAAGCTGTCGGGAGATACATACGACTTCCTTCTTTTTCAATTGGAACAAGCTCTTGTCTTATTCCCATTTCAACCATATCCTTTCGAACATTAACCCCATCTTTTGTTTTTCCCGGAATATTTAACAATAATCCTATTAAATTGTCACAAACATTTTTCTCGATGTGCATAACATCAAGACAATGTCGGACTTGCAAATGCTTCCAGTATGGCAAATCAAAAAAGATAGACTTTTTTTCCATATGTTGGTTGGAGTGGTTCTCTTTCGTTTTCCAAACACATTGTTTACTTCTTGAACTCGGGATAATACAGCTTCTCCATCCAATGGTTGTCGTAAGACTCCTAGCTCAGGGTTGCCGTCAAACAACTTTTTTCGTCTACGGTATGGGTGATCCTTTCGAAGCGATCTTCGATGTGCAATATATACCATCTTCTTACAATTTGGCAACCACTTTGAGTGGGTATCATCTTCACAAACAGGACACGCCTTATATCCTTTTGTACCGTATGCAGGAAAATCACCTATGGTACAAAAAATCATGGCCCGCAATTGAAAATTTTTCTTCATGTGCGCATCATACATTTCAACGCCTGTACCCCACAGTTTTCTCATGTCATCAATTAACGGTTCCAAATACACATCGATGTCGTTTCCTGGTTGTTTTGGACCTTGAATTAACAATGACATCATGATGTACTTTCGTTTCATGCATAACCAAGGTGGAAGATTGTAGACGGATAAAAGAACTGGCCAAGTGCTGTGACGACTACTCATGTTTCCAAAAGGGTTTATTCCGTCTGAGCTAAGTCCAAACCGTATATTCCTAATCTCATCACCAAACCGTATATCTCTAACCTCATCTCCAACCCGTACATTTCTAATCTCAATATTATCCATATTTCTCCAATGAGGTGAATCAGCCACATGTCTTATTTTTCCATCTTTTTTACGCTCTTCGACATGCCAACAAAACAACTTTGCATCTTTTGAATTAGCAAATAATCGTTTCAGCCTAGGTATAATGGGCAAATACCATAATACTTTAGCTGGGGGGCCATTCTTTGTCACATCACTATTAATTTCTTTTTCAGTTTTTTCCTTATACATTGATGAATTACAGACAGGACATTTGTGCAAGTCCTTTTTTTCCTTCGTATACAATACACAATCATTGGGACATGCGTGTATTCTTTTGATTTGCAATCCCATTGGACAAATAAGTTTTTTTGCTTTGTATACAGAAACGGGCAACTCATTATCCTCGGGGAGCAATTCATCCACTGCCTCTAACAAATCTGTAAAACCTTTATCACTCCAACCATTAGATGCCTTTACGTCAAACAATCTCAACACTGCACTTAATCTAGTGTGTTTTTTACACCCAGCATATAATGGCTTTTCCGCATGGACAAACAATTCTTGAAATTTGGCATGATTATTGTCATCTATATCACCCTCCAAATCATGTAACATATCATCTAAGTTATCAGGACCGCTGTCGTACGAATCATCGTCATCATCCTCGCTATGATCACAATCAACCGTGTCACGCTCTTGTAATAATTCACCATGCCATGACCAACAAGTATACCATTCTGTAAACCCAGTTGATATCAGGTGTCCTTTTATTACATCAGAGTCAGTATAAAATTGTATATGGTTACAATCTTTACACGGACAAGATATTCTTAATTTTCCTTTCTTTTCTCGGTCATCCTCAGCAACTTTAATAAATTCAGACAGCCTGGTCAAATATTCCTTTGAATTTCGATCTATCTTGTACATCCATCTACTTTGATCCATCTAGAATTTTGATCTATCTAGTACATTCCCAATATGTTAATAACATTCGCATCCTATATGGAATAAATTATTTAAAAGGCAATCCTAAAATGGGGGCAATCCAAAATTAATCTTTACTAATATCACCTAAGTATTATACCTTATTTGTACTAAATGAATGTCATAACAACGCTATTAGTGGTTCGAAAAATCATAAAAAGACACCTTACTTGCACGGGCCAATCAAGCTAGTAGCAAGTTCCGCGTGCCAAATTATTTCCGAAAACGGTCATACAAATACAAATAAGTTACAAATTAACAAAACAAAGATTGATATATCTAAACATATTTATGGTAGCATGGTTTGGGCCTATCGGGTTGCGGGTAATCGGGTTGGGACTATGCAAATATTGTATGAGTTTAGCCAACTATTTGATCCATGAATCATATATATTGTTACACATTAATTAAATAATCAATCCTAAAATTACACATATAAAGTCTAATTCGTATATTGTTATTTGGCCTAATATTCCAAACAAACTCGAAAGGCAACTTGCAATTCATGTACACTAGTTAAGTCTAATTCGAAAGGCAAATTGCATTCAGAGACATGTTTTTGTCTTGCGGGTGACAATTAAGGGCAAGTTGACTGGATAAGATAAGTTTATAAATTGGTATTCAGGAACAAGTATGGCATGTGCTTTGTGTAACAATGAATTGGTTAACGTTGCAATTAATATTCTCTATTGTTTAGTGTTTAGCACAAGAGTATTAATATTCTCTATTGTTTAGTGTTGAGCACAAGAGTACTATGATTTTGTAAACAGTTTGAAACTAAGAATTGCAATATTGTATTTACATACATGAGGAAATTATATACGCAAGCTAAGGACATATTGGTCACGAATTAACAATAAAGATTTGCTTAACTTTGAAATTGAGCATGTGTATGTATAAAAATAAGCAAGTGTCATATAACAATAAATTAAGTATAAGAAGTTACCTTTAATTATGATTTGAGATTGAACAAAATTTGATCATTTAATGCTTATATATGGAGACAATTAAAATTTGATGATTTAATGCTTATGGAGACAATATATTAAAATTTGATCATTTAAAGCTTTTATATGCAAAGGTTTTGAAAAAAAGAGTCAAAAAATGGTAATAAATGTGATTCATATGGTTCTCACCCGTTGGGTATGCTGTTTTTGTTGCCAGCCGTTGGTGGTATCTCTAATAGAGCCCGGTTTCGTGGAAGAAAAACGGGCTCTAATAGTTTTAATCATAAAGCCCGGTTTCAGTAAAAGAACATGGCTCTATACAAAAGAATAGAGCCCGGTTTCGAAGGAAAAAACACGGCTCTAAAAATTTTAAGCATAGAGCCCGGTTCTATCAGAAAGAACACGGCTCTATACCCTTTCCACAACCCGGAAACCCTTTAGAACCCGTTTTTCACAAAAATCGGGCTCTATTCAGGGGGCTCTATTTTCTTTTTTGTAGTAGTGAAACGGGCCTTTAATTTTAGTTTAACATAGATTTTCGTAATTTTCTATTTTGATTTTCTTTAGAAAAAGAAGTTGTTATGTCTAAAAAAGTGTTTAAACCAAGAGCTTTTTGTTTCAAAATAAAAAGCTAACATCTCCTAAAAAGCTTTAAAAAAAGTTGTACCAAACAGGCCCCTAGAAGACATGTTAGATAATAATTTTTAGAAAAATGAGAAGTACAAAAAATTTGTAAAAAAGTGTGAGGAAAAATGTTGAGAATTATAAATAGCTCTTTTCTAAATTATAGTTAACTTTTGACAATTGAATTTTTCAGTTTTTCAGAAAAACTTGTCAAAATGTGCTACTAATTCCCTACTTCAATTGAGTTTTTTTGTGAAAACTTGTCTAGAAAAATGCGTCATTTCTCATCAACTTAACACAACCTTAGTATTCTGATAACTATATATGTGATTCTTTCCCATTTTCAATTTGAATAAGAGATGCTAGTTAAAAAAAAAAAAAAAAAAAAACAAAAAAAACAACAACTACGAAGAAAGATTTATAAAAAGTCGAAAACTTGTCACTAAAGTGTTGCAAAGATGTAAGTGTCTCTAGTTCTTAGATGTCCTCCGTTTTTTAAACGCCAAAGAATAAACGTATTACTAACTATCATTAGGGTGTCTCTAAAGTATCACTATAAGAGTATGAAAAACAAATGACTATCACCCATTGTTAAAATATTATCACCCGTTATAAAATTCTTCCTAATACAATGACTGTCAACCGGGCCACTAGATAGGGCTAAAATGCTAAATACATATATTACACGTTTCACATAACTTGAAAGCCCTAAAAACTTAGAGGCCAGATACACTTGCACAACCTATGAACCGGTCGTTTCCTTGTTCTCCCTACACTTTCATATGAGCATCTTTCTTTCTCTCTCATGCATTCTCTTCTTCTAAAACTTTGTTGAAGATTCACTGATTATTTAAAAAGTTTTTAGATTATTATATATCGAAGTAAAATGCAAAAATCATATGTGTGGTTTGTTCATATTGACAGTAATCATTAAATGTGAAACTATCAGTAAATATCATCTTTGGAAGGTCACATGTCCAACAAAAATCATATTTTTTAAATATTTTAAGAGATGCTTTTTGCGAAAGGATTGAGAAAATGTTTGCAAAAGCTATGCCTTCAAAGATGTGTGTTACACATTTGTCCTCTCCGAAATGATACTAGCCAATAATTCTGACACATGATGATTACTGTCAAATGAGCAAACCACATGGATGGTTTTTTGCAAGTTACTCGTATGATTGTAAAATTTACCCCAACGCGTACATCCCTCTTTTCTCTCTATTTTTTAGGCATAATCTCCGCACAAAACCACCAAAATATTAAGGCAAAACAAGGTGAAAGAGAGAGTAGTGTTCGATATTACAGAGGTATATTATATAAGTTAGCCCAAGCCCAGTTGTGGGCTTTGGATCCATAAACGTTTTAGGGTTTTATCATGTAATGTACTAGTTTTATAATCCATGCACCCACGGGGTTTGGGCAAATATTGTAACGGGTGATAATATTTCAATAACTTTGTTTTGAAGTTAAATATTGTGACAATTCATAAATCTATAATTTTGTAATGTTTATGATTTATCTATAAACTTATATTAAATGTTAAATACTTAAATAATTATAAACTTATAATACTCATATACGTACGAGTTTTTACATAACTTTTTTTATTATGTGTTAATGTCGATTAATATTTTGTATACATTTTTGTTGCATGAAAAATCTGACTTTGTTTAACTGACATTGTGTAGGTTGATTTTGTTTAAATTTAACTTAATCTTATAAAAAGGAATAACATAATAACCCTTAAAAAAATAACGCTACTAAAACGAGCTTTAAGATTCTAACGCCCCTTTTATTTTACAAATTAAAATTTAATTATAATTAATTTATCTAATACTCTTATATAAAAGTGTATGATAAATTAGTTATAATTCTTATTTTAATTGTTTGTTGTTACAAAAGGTTTTTTTTTTTTTTTTTTTTTTTTTTTAGAAGCGCTCAATAACCGCTCCTAAATGCTCCCCGCCAAATACACACACACACACACACACACACACACACACACACACACACACACACACATATATATATATATATATATAGTGTATCTTTATTTTCAGAACCCTGTTAAGTGCGAGAACTCTAATTTTGCATTAGAAAACATGCATGTTCATATAAAACATGTATGTTTTCTTACATACACCTTAATACACATACATGCATAACATACATGTTCATATAAAAACCTGTTAAGTGCAACAAATCAATGCAAAATAATTTTATTTTTAGAACCTTGTTAAGTGCGGGAACTGCGAAAACTCCAATTATGCATTAGAAAACATGCATGTTCATATAAAACATGTATGTTTTCTTATATACACTCTAATACGCAAGCATGTGTATTAAGGTGTATGTAAGAAAACATACATGTTTTATGTGAACATGCATGTTTTCTAATGCAGAATTGAAGTTCTCGCAGTTCTCGCACTTAACAGGGTTCTAAAAATAAAGCTCCCCTATATATATATATATATATATATATATATACCCTATATATATATATATATATATATATATATATATATATATATATATATGTATATATATGTATATATATATATATATATATATATATATATATATATATATATATAGGATCAAATATGAAGAATAATTAAAATATGAATTATAAAAAGTAACTACAACCACACATTTCAGATGCACCTACAAAAGTGGATGCATCTTCTTTCAAAATTTCCCTCCTAATTTGAAATGTTTGGCTAGAATTTCTTCTTACCCTTCTTATTTTAATTATTCTTCTTACTTGATCCCTTCTCTATATGTATATATATACAGGGCCGGTCCTGAGTTTTCAGATGCCCTAGGCAAGATGATAGAATAATGCCATTAGTATATGTTGTAAACCAGGGCCATCTCATTGATTTGGGGGGCCCAGTGCGAAATCACAAATGAGGCCCCCATAATACAAGTCTTTCACTTTTTTATATGTGGTCCAAAGTTTGTCTTCTATTTTTTGTATGTGGTCCGGTTCAACTTTGATAATATTTAACAAATACACTAAAAATTCAAAACGTTTACATATAAAACTATAACTATTAATGAATGTATATTAAATTTGGGGCCCCTTACAAAGGGGGGCCCGGTGCGGTTGCACCACTTGCACATGCTAATCGCCGCCACTGTTTACGATTAAATTAAATTTTAGATGAATATTTATTTTGGGTTAAATCAAATTTTAGATGAACATTTATTTTGGGTTAAATCAAATTTTAGATGAATATTTATTTTAAAATGTAAATGGTATACGATTAAATTACTAGATAACTTGTTACAATTAATATTAATATGTATATATAGCTTAGCTAAATAGCTTATCTTATCTACGACAAAATTGTAAAAATATCGAAGTGTTTATATTGCTACCATGTAAAGGTAAACATATATTTTATCGTGCAAATTTTACAAAGTAAAAGTAGCATAAATTTAAAAAAATAATATAAAAGGATTCGGTAGAAGTATTATCATATAATCAGAGAAATGGAAAATGTAAATAGCTTAAACTTGAAGGTCTTAAATGCAAACTTAGTTAAAAATTGGTGGTGTTATGTAGATACATAAACCAATCAATAGACACACGGTCCCACAAAATTGATAATAAATGATGCAAGCTTCTTCTTTCTTGCAAAGTCCGGCGTCAATGTCCGGCAACACTTTGACTGAACCTTTTATCTCTTCTTTTTTTCCTTAGCTTAACCAGTGGTACAAAGTAGTTTTGACAACTTTTTTTTTTTTTTTTTTTTTCCTTTAAACGTAAAATCGATTTACAAGACCAAAAACTTGACGCCCCCTAGCTTTTTGATGCCCTGGGCCGTCGCCCGCTCTGCCCTCTGCCCTGTGTGTGTGTGTGTATATATATATATATATATATATATATATATATATATATATATATATATATATATATAAAAGTACAAAAAAGCGTGGATGATGAACAGGTAATTTTTTCTATGGATTAATAAACAACAGTAATAGACGGAAAAAGAATATTGATGGTGGATGATCATTGGGAGATATTCTGAGACAAGGAGTATAAAGAATGCAAGAAAATAACATGAAGGTGGAGTCCTACTCACAGATACTCCCTTCCACGCCATATGTCGATCGTGTCGCTTTTCATCCATTCCTCAATCACAAGACTCTCAAGTCTCGTATACACGACTCGACCATCTGAGTCCCGACTTATATCAATACAAGTCAATCAACTAGTTTCGATGTATTGTTTCGTTGTTTATTTCGACTTGATTCTATTGTTCGACGGCATGTATGAACTTTTCTTCTCTAATTTTCTTGCTGTATGTTTTGTTAAATTAATGACTAGTATAAATCGAAAACAATAATAGAAATAGAAATTTCAGTAAGTAATTTCTTACACCCTCAAAATTAAAATAATACAATACACAAGGAATCATGTCCGTCGTGTCGATGAATCACTCTCAAGTGCTGTAATAAAGCTAGACGTGCATGGGCTGCTGTTTATATTTAAATATGTTTTGATTGGTTAAATATAAAAAAAAAAGGGTTGTCTTGTTAAAGTAGCCTTTTTTTTTTTTTTTTTTTTTTTTTTTTTTTTTTTTTTTTAGGTAACTTGCGATATCAATCTTTTTAGATGAATATGTTAGATGTGGAAAGTTAGATATTTTACATCATCCACGCTTAGTTAAAAGGGACTCTCAAATCTTAATGATGATATAATTTATATATTGTGTTTATTGCATTTCTTTTGAAGTTTTTAATTTCCTTCACAAATTACAATATGACTCAAAATGGTCGATGTAGAAATGTGAGAGTTAGGGGTGTTTAATTTCGACTTAACTGACTTAATATAAAAAAAACTGAATTAATTAAGTCATATGAAAACTATTTGTTTGTGACTTAATAAAGAAAAATGACTGAAAATATTAAGTAATAAAATTAAGGTTGTTACATTAAGTCATCTGTTAATTAACATGACTTAATGAAAAAATTAAACAAGCAGACCCTTAGTCTTTTAATTTAGAACAAAATAGTGTTTGTATCAAGTAAGATTAAGTTTCTAAACATCGATACCATATTTCGCTTAAACAAAATGGTGTCGACTACACATATCCAAATGCATATGTGTAAGAACCCGAAAATTTCAAGTTATTTATTTCCCGTAAGACCGAAAAATTTATTATTTAATGAGATATTCAGCTGTTTCACTTATTCTCATATTTAAACTTTTGCTTTCATTTATACTATAAAGCAACGACAACTATTACCATTTAAACACTGTGGATTCACTCAACCTTCGTGTTGACCCTTTTAGCATGTTTTATCTCAGGTAACTAATTAGCATCAATGGCACGGAGTGGATCAGGGCACCCTTTGGATTTCACTTAAAAATGTTATCATTCACTTTTATTCAAGACATTTTCATTATGTATTTCTAAACTTATTGAACCCGTTGTGGCTACTCTGATTTCATGTTGATGAATGATAACAAATTTTCTCAAAATGACGCTTTTGTGTCATTTTCTATGATTATGGCAATGTATCTATGAAGTAATACCCCGTTTAGTCTTCCGCTGCTTCAGTTCGATTTTCGGGGTGTTACAGATTGGCATCAGAGCCATGGTTATAGAGAACCAAGTGTATTTTCAAAACACCGGACTATAACCACATTTCAAAATAAACTATTTTACATTATCTTACTACCTTATGCCCTCCCAGCCCACACTTTACGAATATCTTGCATAGAGATTTGCTTAGCAGATGATGCACCAATTTTAAATATCATGCATAGAGATTTGCTTAGCAGATGATGCATAACTTTTAGACATCATGACTAGTAAATATTTCAAATTAAATGATTTATATTTATTATTATTGGGTTATTACAGTACCATGTCTTCGGCTTCGCACCCCATTACCTTATCATCAGATTCAGACATTACGGACGCCATGTATTCAACTGTCGTACTAATGCCACCAGTGATTACTGCCCCCACCGCACCGGTAGAGGCATCCGAGGAAACCGAGCCCTTTGAGGAAGATGAAGTTACCCCTTCACGACACACCACTGTACCTACATTGTTCACACCACCTGTTATACCCGCCCTACTTATCAGACCCGGGATGAGTATCCCACCCCATTGCATTTTCCGATACCACCCCACTGGACCCAAGATGGTACACACCATGAGCCGCCTAGTGCGCCCACTCATCTGCCACCACCATTATGGACTCCTGGCTTGCATACCTGCGAAGACTTGGAAGATACATTAGGGATAGTACCACGACCATAACGACCACCACATCATGCCACCACTGAGGACCCGTCTAGAAGGGCATTGGGCAGTTCTTAGACTACACTATTATCATTAGTAGCTTCTATCCTAGCCACGGGATGTGTGACCAAATTAGTGAGACTTGTAATACCTTTTTGTTGTATAACAAATTGAGAAAAGTTATCATTTGGACATGTGGATTGATTATGCTATGTATCGATATTTGCCTTTAAGAGCGAAGATTTTCCGTCATGTATTCACGTGTGTGGTGATTGTATCTACTCATGTTGTGACTATATTATGGTTGTCATTTATTCCGCTCTTATCCTGGTCGAGCTAATCTCATTTTATGGCATACATCTATTAATGGGAACATCCTAATTACTATGTCTCACTCTCCCTTCCTTCTAATATGTACTTCCCTACAAATCTTGTCGTATTTCATAAAATTGGTGTACGGTTATCTTGAGCTGTGAGCTTATTTGTTCACAACTATCTGCAATCCCATACCAAACTAGATGTGTCAACCGTCGCCCATTGCACTCCATATTTTACTACTTATCTTACAAACTATTATTATACCATTTTACGAACTAATACTATGTAGCAGACAAATTTGACACCTTACTACTATCAACAAAACAATTCACTAACATTTTATAAATTACCTTTCACTATGTTACAAGCTGATATACTATCCTCTTAAGAAATACCTTACTAAACTAATAACAAGACTCACTATCAACGTATAAATTGTGTTATTAGCCTCATATGAACCACTTTGTGAACACCTTGCACACCATTTTGTAAAAACATTTACTATCACCATTTTACACATGATTTATCGCTATCCCATCAATTAGTTCGCCACTCTCTTACAAACTATTTTCACAGTGAACCACTTTGCTTCCAATTATCGAATATTCGACTACCTCACTACCTTCTTATAAAAATAATAAACGGTGTTGCTATCAACATACAACCTATTTTACGAATCTTTCAAAATTTTCTACTCTACTACTATTATAAACCAACAAATGCTTTTACTAATACTCTGTAAACCATGTTACAAATGCTCTACAAGTTTTACTATTGATTATAAATTATTTTGCCCTTTAAGCACCACATTAACTACTGATTTATAAAAACAACAAATTGCATTGCTAACGCTCTACAAACTACATCGCAAATGCACCATAAACCTATTTGCTGTCATCCTACGAACTATTTTACGACCATAAAAATCAAAAACCGTCACCTTACCACCCTCTTATAATAAAATGAATTGTCATTGCGCTATAAATTGTTTCACAAATTATTTTACAAACTATTTTATCATATGTTTCGCTACTTTAATACTACTTCGTAAACAAACAAACGGGTTCGTCAGAATTTTGTAAACTATGTTACGGTTACCCTAAAAATTTTCACTATCATTTTAAAAACCATTTTGCTCCCTTGTGAACTACTATAGACACTGTCTGGTCAAACAATAAATTGCGTATTTATTTCCCTATAAAGTATTTCACAGTTCTTTACCAACCATTTTACTGCTATATCACGAGCTACCCTACTACTATATCACGAACTAAACCACAACCTTGCTACAATCTTGCAAATAATAAATTGATTCCCTATTACTCTATAAACTATCCTACACATTTTTTTATAAGCTATTTTTACAATCACCTTACAAACTAAACCCTCTTTGAAAAGTATTTTGAGCTACTACTTCATGAACAGGATAACCGATACTTCCTTTTAAACTAAACCCAACATTGCATCGTTGAACCTTAATTATACAAAGCCTGATCACCTATGTATAATTCAGGTATGACCATGCTATGCTAGGAATAGTTAACAATTTTTTTTTTTTTGAAAAGTCAAACCTTCTATTTCTATTTTTGAGAAAACACAAAAGTTGTGCAAGTCATGGGCATCCGCACCAAGAAACAAAATAACCAAATAGACTTTGATACCCCCTTATCACATAAATTCAACCGTGTCTCGCTTCACATTCTAACTTGAGAGGTCAAGCTACATCATCAAGCGTCATAGAGCAACCTACCAACAGACATAGCCACAATCAATGGATTGTCTACAATCATGACCATAAGAATTCATGCGAAACTTAACCTTATGACATCTCGCTTTACTTCACATCCCCTGAATTCGAAAAATTCCACCGTCAAACAAACAACCTCTAAATTCAATAACCACCGAATGACTTATAACCCCAAGAGTGACTAAGACATACTTTCACTCAATGTCAATCGCGATGACAATTACATTCGCACCCTTAATCACAACCGTACCTTCTGCGTTGGACACAAAGTAACTACTGGACAACCAACTGATTGCTAGTAACAATCTACACCATTATTCAAGACTTCACCCTCCGTGATTAGTATAAAACGTGCCCCCGAACTATCCATCTGACTGATAATAAGAACCGACACAATCTTTAGAGGATGCACCCTAAACCTACTAGATACCCATAAGACATCGACCTAGTGTCCTGATGCGTGGGAATCGCACCTTGCTTTACCTCTCGAGGGATCTCGAGAAGCTTACAACCCCCACCAGGCAGTGTACCTGATCGTTGTAGTATAGTATAGTGACAAGTACCGGGGGATTGATCGTTCAGCTTAGGAATAGTGTCGCTAGGATTAGAAAGCCTGCTTAATAGTTCTAGAGGTGAGGGATGATTATTTTTGTGTTTTTATATTTTTATGAAAGCAAGTAAAATCTCGTTTTTTGGAAGAGTGGGGCGGAATTAGTTGCTATTCAACTAACCCAAAACTAATATATAATCAAAATAAAATACTGAAAATGAAATTAAACTAAATTATACTAAGGTTGTGAGCAGTAATTGGAGAAATTGTGTTTACTTAGACTTCACTACTCCCTAGACATCTTTTACACGTTAATTACTTGTTATACTTGTATGGATGACGGATTGTATTCCTTAATACCATTCGTGGGGTGGCATACATAACTCCCCAACTCTATGAGCTCTTATCTCCTCCTACACCATGACCCAACACAACTATAGGGATTGTAAACAGTGGCTCATGCATTAAATACAACCAATAAAGACCTAGTATGCCTCGGTTCATGTTTCTTAAGACGTTCAAGCATGTTACCATTTGGAGATCTGCCAGTTTTCTTAAGCCTAACATATAAATCATTCATCCAAGAACAAGAATAAACAAGTAATCAACACATAATCAACATCTAGGTTTCATTAGATCTAAGCAAACACAAGAGAGATCTAGCCTAGCATAATTGAATTGAGACAAGAACAAGAGATAAACAACCAACACATAGACATATTGATTGAATTAGAAGAACACTTATCTCAATTACAATGCAAGGTATCAAGGGTTTGGAACCCTTGAAAAACCTGTAAAAGAGGCACCAAATTCGTCTTTAGGGTTTCACCAAAACTTCTCTCTTTTTATGAAAAAACTAAAAAACTATATATAGGAAAACTGGGCTGACGGCGTCAAGACAAGCATGTGACGCCGTCACCTTGCCGCCAAATACTTCCTCGGACGGCCTTGATCTACTTATGACGGCCTATGTGACGCCGTCACCACCTTCGGTATTTTATTCTTGGGACTTTGACGCCGTCAGGATGGACTTTGACGCCGTCATCAACTACGGTGTTTTATTCTTGATGTCTGACGCCGTCAGGGTGTAACTCTTGACGCCGTCACCTAGTGTCTTCAGCATGGAAAATTGATACTTTGCCGTTCTCTTCACTTTTATGCTCCAAAAACGTCCAAAATGGCTTCTTTTCCAGAATTCACTCTCCAAACACCTAAAATCACAAAAGGAACGATTTAGGGCAATATTTGATCAAATAAAGTCGGATTCGGGCTTAAATGACCCCCTAAAAACGGATCATTTTTCGCCTCATCATATATCCTTACACTTGAGATTTGCTTGTCCTCAAGCAAATGAGCTTTTATTCTACTCAAAAGACAAGTTAGGGGTCATTTAACACTAATATAAAAGTAATTACAACAAATAATCGTTCCGCTAAAGACCAATAGACAAGCACGGAGGTCATACACAAGCACCTCACAAATAGTGTTTAGATACTCACATCTCTCGGGTGTAATAAAGTAATATAACATTATGGAAATGGAAGATATCTCTCACTACCTGTCATAGCAAAATAGATTACCATAGGCTTGGGAAAGGATCAAACCTCCACCACATGGCGTAAGCACCTAGGATAAACTATCAAAGAGGTCTTTTAAAGGGTTGTAACGTTAGGTATAGGGATATGAATTACACGGTTTTGTTGGATAAAGGAAGTTTTACTGGTGGCGAGTTAACAATCTTGGTTAATTACATGTACAAGATGGCGTTGCTAAGCCAAGACTAGACTCGACTTAAGCTAACAAATGAAAAATAACAAAAACATAAAATAAACATAGAATGAAACGGGATGGTAGTCCGTATGTTTTTTTTTTTTTTTTTTTTTTTTTTTTTTTTTTTTTGCATACACTCTTACCCTACCATCCAAAATAATACATCATAGGGGATGAGAATTCCCCTTACACTTGAATCTTTACATACTTTACAATCAACTAATCTAATGACTCGAATTAAGAAAATCAAAACACTTGGAGCACTTTTAAGATTAATGTACATATGGGGGTAATAAATGATGTTCTTCCCCATTACTCCATAAAATAAGTACTTACCTATGAGTCCCAATCGTCCCAAAACAATATGTACAAGGATATGACTCAACTTAGCAACCATGTAATCAATTAGATAGTTAACTTAGGGTTTAACAAATAACAATAATGCACTAAAAATGAGCGCATACACGGAAGGCTAAGGCGATTTGGGTGTACATTTAAGTGGGGTGTAACAAATTCTTCCTTTAAGTAAGATGCTTAAAGTTAGAAACGAAAAGATAGGCTCGGAGGGGTGTACTAGGGGTATCGTGTACTAAAAATGAGTACAACGCTAAGGGTGTGGGAAAAATTAGTTGACTTAACTAGCCAAGTAATATGACTTAAATGGTCAAGTAATTATAATACGGGTTTAACACAACGGTGATCCTAATGCCTCTTATCATGTAGTGAATCCTACCACACGAATGTAGTCTCACTAGCGGTCTCGGGATGCATCACTAACGCAAGTTCTAGAATCTAAATGCTACCGGTACACTCATAAGCACTAATAATGAATGCTTTTCCTATCAAATCTAAAGGCGAACCTCACATTTTTGGGTGGAAAATTTTTCTGAATATACGGTTATGTGCTAGTCATACAATCTCCTATCCATGAGACGCTTGCTATGGCTAAAGTTTCACTCCTAAATGTTGTAAAAAATTTTAAATTTGGCGCTAAAATTACACTAACAAGTATTTCTCGTAGTTTTATTACATATCTACTATCAAACAAAACAAACTCAAGCGAAAGTACATATGTAAGGTATCATCTTTTTACCCTCCCCTTACACTTAAGATGAACATTGTCCCCAATGTTCAAGTAAAGAATGTAAAAGTGAAAAAGTAAAGAGAATGAAATCAAATACTCCCCTGATTCGCTCGGTATGGATTTTAGGTTGACCAGGTTAAATCTTCTTCCAAGAAAACGAACAATCAAAGCTTCCCTTCCAGAATATAAATCATCTTCTTGTCAAACATAACCTGTAAATCCAGATAACAATAGACAAGGCAACCTCGCGTAAAATCGGCGGCATCCTATATAAGTTACTAAATCCTAGAAAACAAGATAAGATATAATGCTTGTGGAATGAAGTTTGCAGATTTCCTGGAGATTATAAAACTTAATAATTCACAAAAACCATAAGACTCCGTTAGAAAAACAAAACCGGTAAAATTTCCAGATTTTTAACTCCTGACGCCGTCAAGAGTAATACTCTGACGCCGTCAGAATGGACCTGCAGAAATTCTTATGTTAAGTTTCCGGAAAATTTCTGGAAAAACTTCGTCCTACTTCCTGGAAAATCCTGCAAAACTTCATTATGACTCAATACAAGCATTTGACTCTAACAAATACGAATATACATGTTCATTTAATATTGTGGAGAATCATGATCGGTTTGTTTCTTGAAAACATATTTGGGGTTTCCCCTTACACTTATCTTTTGCAAAAATACCTTTAGGTTGGAGTTAAGACTAGGCCAAACAACATAATAAAGTATTTCCACATTTTAATTGAGAAACATGATCAACCAACAATAAAAACAAAGCATGCATACGGAAGCAAATAACAATCAAACAAATAAAATCACACAAAACATGGGTTGCCTCCCAAGAAGCGCTTTTCTTTATTTACGAGTCTTGTAGCTAGACTCAAAGTCATGGGTTACTACGTGATCTCATCATTGGTTCCATTCTCTAGGTCGTCTTCTAAACTAGTATCGCTTTCATAGTGCAAGTACTTCGGATCTTCGAATTCGAAAACATCTTGTCGATACTTAGAACCAAGCTTGCTAACTTTCTTAAAGAATCCACATGATAAATCAGAAATATTCCTACACCCTCTCCTAACATCCTCATCACACAAGATAAGTTGGGAGCTCATCATATCAAGCCCGTCACAATCTATTCCCTTAAGGTCTTTTCTCTTGTATGGCGTTTGGTATGAAATCCTCCTAATCCCATCAGTGAAGGTCATGATTCCGTTCAAGTCATCCACTATCAAATTAGTGATTTCACAAAAGGGTGCTCCAAAGACGACTTGTGATAACCTAGGGTCGACATAGTCCTCGATGTTATCCACAATTGTGAATTCCATAGGGAATGCCATATTTCCTACAAACACCTGGATTTCATGATCCTTGCCAACCACTTTCTCTCCTTTGTAAATCATCCCCCATCTGCAGATATTGTTATAGTGAAACAATGACATAAAATTCTTTGGCAAGAATACATTAATGTATATGTTATCGAAGTACTTATGACCGATCATGCAGGGGATTTTGAGATTATCTGGATCACGTCGTCTTATCTTCCCTAACTCTCCATCCTTTGACCCATATAGATTTCCCTCAAGAGATGGACGATACTCGTACACCTCCTCACTATCCCTACGAAAGATTACCTTCCTAACACCATTGGTGAGTACTACACTACCATCTTTCTCATCAAGGATTGCTCCTGATTCATTGATAAATGGTATCCCAAGGACAAGGTGGGTTAACGTTTGATTGGTGAAAGGGTCCACGTCGTCAACCACGGTGAGGTCAGCACTGTAAACAAGCTCTCCAATCCTAATTGATAAATTTTCTATTACTCTCTTGCACGCAACGTGCTCTGGGAAGGTTTTGTGGTATAGGGAGAGGGGGATTATGTTGACTGGGAAGCTAGGATCTATATGACTATCGGTTAAGAGCTTTTCCTTAATGGTACAGGGGATTTTGAAAACTTTAAGGTTACTTTCCTTAGTATGATTGTTACCCACACTAATAACATCCTCCATTTTTCTCTCGGGTTCTTCTATAATAGATTTACCCAAAATGGTTGGATCTTTCTCGTGCTCTTCCGATTTCTCTTTCCTTTCATCCGGTTTGTCGGATTCTTGCGCGGTGTATTGCTCGGGTGAGTCGGTAGGTTTTCTTGCCAAATCATGGTCAACCCTTGAGGTCTCATCTTTCGCTGTCTGACGGAATTTGTTAGGTTGTTGTTGGGTTGGGTTGGATGTTGAAGCAGATATTGTGGTGATGGTGTTTACGAAGTGGATTGGTCCAGGGGGGTTGACAGGTTCTTTTCCGTTAGGAGACAGATGTTTGAATAGCTTGCTAGGACTTTTTATTTTTACAGGGGAAGCTGGTGGACTCATGATGGTAGCAGATTTAACCTCATTAACGGGAATGGGCCTATTATCAATATGCTCTTTGATAGCAGTCAACAGATTACAAATCTTGTTGTTTACATCATCCTGCTGTTGTTTAAATTTGGCCTCGAGCGTAGCGAGCTGTAGTTCTTGAGAGAGAATGAATTTCTTTAAAGTATCTTCACAGCTTTGCCTAGGAGTGCCTTGTAATGGAAAATGCTCGGACCAAGTGAGTGGTGAGGAGTCATTGAAGGATACGCTTCGCGTTTGGTACCCTCTAAAATCAGGTTTATCCTTCCATGCCTCATAGGCTTTGGCAGAAGTTCGAGGACCCTGACCTATGTGCGATGATGTGAATTCGTTATAAGCACATTTTGGAAGCTCCATGCAGTTATGGGTCTCATGAGGGCCATTGCATAGTTTGCATGTAGAAGCGATTCTGCTTACTTGGCTTGAAGGTTTATGGGCTTCGTAGGATTTCATGAGAGACTTGACTCGACCTTCAAGTTCCATGATCCTACGGTCGGGAGTGCTAGAATTATTCGAAGGCAAAGATATTGCCTTGACCGTTTTGTTCAAGTCACGGGGATCATTCCAACTTTCGTTGTCATAGAGAGCAAGATCTTCTATGAGTTCCCATGATTGTTCCGCACTAAGATCACGTAGCTTACCACCGGCCGATTGATCAATGGTTCGCCTCGTGGAGATGTCGATATGGTCATAGAAGATTTGGACTTGGAGCCAAAGATCTATGCCATGATGAGGGACTTTTTGGAGTAAGTCCTTGAAACGAGTCCATGCTTCATAAAGAGATTCATTTTGATGTTGTTGAAACATCAAGATGTCATTCCTAAGCTTAGTAGTTCTCCCCGGTGGGAAAAATTGAGCAAGGAAATGAGTGGTGAGATCATCCCATGTGGTGATGGATCCCGCGGGTAAACGCTCAAGCCATTGACTAGCTTGATCCCGTAGAGAGAATTGGAATAGGCGTAAACGGGTAGTCTCTCTAGTTTCAACACCTAGGTCTATGGAATCTACGATTTTGAGGAAGTCCTTAAGGTGTTGGAACGAAGTCCATGGAATGCACATCCGCTTTGCACCAACCGAATGGTGTCGGATCGCAAGGGGGTCACATTGGCTCCGGTGAGCTCAATGGTGTTTCGGTAGCCTTGATGGCTAGGTCGGGAATACTCTCCTAAGGTTCGGGGCCTAAGGGGTTCTAGTGGTGGGTTTTGTTGTGGTGGGATGACGGGTTCAAAGATGTTACCACCTTCCATGATGTCGGATGGTAAAGAGTTACGAACAAAGGCACGAAGAAATAAGATAGACTAAAGAAGACCTAAAAATAAAAATAAAAATCTTACTAGAAAGGAATCTAGCAAGTAGACCTAATAAAAAGAAATCCTAACCTAGACAATAACTATTCCCCAGGCTGCGGCGCCAAAAACTTGATGCGTGGGAATCGCACCTTGCTTTACCTCTCGAGGGATCTCGAGAAGCTTACAACCCCCACCAGGCAGTGTACCTGATCGTTGTAGTATAGTATAGTGACAAGTACCGGGGGATTGATCGTTCAGCTTAGGAATAGTGTCGCTAGGATTAGAAATCCTAATTAATAGTTCTAGAGGTGAGGGATGATTATTTTTGTGTTTTTATATTTTTATGAAAGCAAGTAAAATCTCATTTTTTGGAAGAGTGGGCGGAATTAGTTGCTATTCAACTAACCCAAAACTAATATATAATCAAAATAAAATACTGAAAATGAAATTAAACTAAATTATACTAAGGTTGTGAGCAGTAATTGGAGAAATTGTGTTTACTTAGACTTCACTACTCCCTAGACATCTTTTACACGTTAATTACTTGTTATACTTGTATGGATGACGGATTGTATTCCTTAATACCATTCGTGGGGTGGCATACATAACTCCCCAACTCTATGAGCTCTTATCTCCTCCTACACCATGACCCAGCACAACTATAGGGATTGTAAACAGTGGCTCATGCATTAAATACAACCAATAAAGACCTAGTACGCCTCGGTTCATGTTTCTTAAGACGTTCAAGCATGTTACCATTTGGAGATCTGCCAGTTTTCTTAAGCCTAACATATAAATCATTCATCCAAGAACAAGAATAAACAAGTAATCAACACATAATCAACATCTAGGTTTCATTAGATCTAAGCAAACACAAGAGAGATCTAGCCTAGCATAATTGAATTGAGACAAGAACAAGAGATAAACAACCAACACATAGACATATTGATTGAATTAGAAGAACACTTATCTCAATTACAATGCAAGGTATCAAGGGTTTGGAACCCTTGAAAAACCTGTAAAAGAGGCACCAAATTCGTCTTTAGGGTTTCACCAAAACTTCTCTCTTTTTATGAAAAAACTAGAAAACTATATATAGGAAAACTGGGCTGACGGCGTCAAGACAAGCATGTGACGCCGTCACCTCGCCGCCAAATACTTCCTCGGACGGCCTTGATCTACTTATGACGGCCTATGTGACGCCGTCACCACCTTCGGTATTTTATTCTTGGGACTTTGACGCCGTCAGGATGGACTTTGACGCCGTCATCAACTACGGTGTTTTATTCTTGATGTCTGACGCCGTCAGGGTGTAACTCTTGACGCCGTCACCTAGTGTCTTCAGCATGGAAAATTGATACTTTGCCGTTCTCTTCACTTTTATGCTCCAAAAACGTCCAAAATGGATTCTTTTCCAGAATTCACTCTCCAAACACCTAAAATCACAAAAGGAACGATTTAGGGCAATATTTGATCAAATAAAGTCGGATTCGGGCTTAAATGACCCCCTAAAAATGGATCATTTTTCGCCTCATCATGTCCACAGAACTCAAGGCTTAGGCATTTATTTTATGGTCTGATTGTTGAAATACCACAAATCATCTACGATGAGCAACTTGTCCGCGTACCTTATGGTAATAAGATCTTAACAATACGAAGAGGACCCCTCGATGAAGGTCAGGAATGAAGAGACCAATAGAACTTTTGACAAGGACTAGAAACATACAATAGGCTAACATATAACCTAAAGAAAGTCGTAAGAACTTACGGAGTAAACTGCGCCACTATTTTTCTTTGGAACAATTGCCAAATCTTTCAATAATTATTTGAGGATGTTAACCTGACTGTGACGTAATAGTGACCCAAAACACCGTTGTTCACAGAGCCAAACCTTAGAGGTAAAAATCAAACATCCCTGTCTGTGACTAGGAATGACAAGATATCATGGTTGACACTATTCTGTCAATGCACGATTCACCCTCTCCGCACCATATAATTAGACTCCCTCGTAAGTAATGGATACCTTGGATGGTACTATCAATATATGTAAAGTACTCATAATCTTAAACACGTATGGTTTTGTGTATAATGGATCGAATATGAGGAAAAGAAGTAAGAAGTTAGAGAGAGAAAGAGTAGAGAGTTGGGAGCCTTTTAGTGAGAGAAACTAGTGAATATTAGATTGAAAGTATGAAAGGTCTAACCCTCTCCCTTGGGTGGGAGAGGGTATATATACTACAACTACTTGTGCTCCATGAAACGAGCTGTAGAGTGAGCTGATAGTGGGTAAAGACCCGACCCACTCTACGAATACTATTTACATATATTAACTACTATTACTAACTACTACGATAAATACTACGAGCTACACAATGCTAAACAATGCTCGGGGTGACCGAGTCTTCATATGAATAAACGTATTCCTAACAATCTCCCCCTAAGGGAGGTCACCCCAGAAAATATATATTGAATCATAGCATTCTAATCTTTGAAGATATCTGAGTAGCTCGTAGTCTTTTGATTCTTCAATGCCGTGATCTTTGTGCTTTGATCAGCAGACTCTAGATGACTTGTTCAATGTGTTGGATGATCTTTGGAAATTATTTCGAGTTCATCATCCAAATGAGAGTCTGAAAGTCATCTTCGAGTAGTAACGTCTCCATGTGATTTAGACATCTTTGTGTTGGCATGCTCACACTTTTCAGGATCATGATCTTCTGCATCAGAGTTGTTGAAGCATATATGAGGCCCAATTAATGATCATGATTTCATAGATTGTGATGTCGAAGTGTGAGCATGTGTTGATGGATCAACATCCTTTTAGCAGTCAACTGCAACCGTCAGAAATTCCTGCAAGCAAACAGTTAGCAACAAACCATCTGGTACTTATAGGTTTGGAATTAGAGATCGTCAACAGCATAGTGTGAAGATTCCTTCTAACCCTTACCAAGACCGTTCCCAATCAGTAAACCCTGAGAGGATTTACGCGAACTACCTAAGTAGATCAATGAATGGGTGAGTCGCTGGAGATCACTCCACGACTGTTGACTGTTTGTAACCATCGCGACCACTAAGCGTAATCCACTAGGAATTACCTAAGTGACCTGCTTTCAGGGCTGCTTGATGTTGACCCTGGCAGGAATTTCCATTCAATCACTAGGAGTTACTATAGCAACATCCCTCATAAATGTTCTGGCAGATTGCTAAGATCTGCGTAGGACTCATAAGTTTACCACTGGTGTCCTTAATGTTGAACAACCAGGGTAGAAGTAGCACATGTTCCTATGAGATCTTTTTATTTATTTCGAGGCTCTAGACTCAATAAGTGCATTTGGTTTTCCTATGCGGAGATTAAGGAGAGGTCTCCTGCTTCAATATCAACCATCTCTAAGAGGTAAGTTGATAGATTACACCGGTTCCCCGTGAGAATGAAACAAGTTCTTTTAAGAGAACTTGAGTGGCTATAAGGTTTAGTGCATTGCGTCACTGGGTCCATGACGTCTTGTCTTCAATACCGATGTCGCCTTAGCAACCATCAGTAGATTATGAATTGAACCCAGTTTCTGCCCTAAGGTTGAATAATTGGAGGGCTATTTCTTTTCACCCTTTCTAATTTCATTTCCTTTTAATTCTTCAACCCCTTCTTTCTCCATTCTCACATTTCTCCTTTTTTCATAATCATACCTACGGACTTTCCAATACTATCTATTTGATATTGTCCATGGGTAGATCCCTCCGGCTCTGGCGGATCATAGGACGGTTTTCCTAACCTTATCCACCTTATAACTTCATGACTATCCTATGTTGCCATACACCAAATCATTGAAAATTCTCTCAACGTGTTTATGATTGAGAAATACATTTTGTTAACACATTGAGAGTTTTGTCATTTTCAAGTGCTCCCCCTTAACATGTGCTCATAAGTTTTGATTTGAAAATTTACACATGTCGGGAAGAGTTGCACTTTTTGAATTGATCCACCTTAAGTGAATATGAGCGGGCATTCGAGACACGCTTACATCACTAGTTAGACTAGCTTGAAGTTATTACCCGACCCGAACAGATTCATCAAAGGTTTCTCAAAACGGTACATTCTACTCAGACAAGCCCTTTTCGAGACACGCTTACATCACTGGTTAGACTAGCTTGAAGTTATTACCCGTCCATGACTAGTCCTTTCTATTCATGACAATTATTGTTTCGTCAATTCATTGGTGAAGTCTGAGTCTTGCTCACATGAGATGCTAAAGATCCTTTTTCACAAACCATTTGCTCCCCCTCAATATGTGCATTGATATACAAAAGAGTTTAGCACATATAGGGGAGCGTTTGTTAAAGTCCAAAACAGTCATATTTTATATCAGATTTCACCAAAGGTTTCTCAAAACGGTACATTCTACTCAGACAAGCCCTTTTCGAGACACGCTTACATCATCAGATTTCATATTTAAATCACATTTTCTCCCCCGATCAAAAATTTCAAACCATTTGAGATTTGTGATCCCAAGTGATTTAAATAAGTTAAAAAAGTTTGGGAGCAAGATGTGGTCTGATTAACGATATTCTGATATTGAGACATTTCATTACTCCCCCTCAATCAATGAGGGAGAATGTTAGTGTCAGTTATGATGAGTTTATAAATGATTTAAAGTTTAACGAGAAACTCATGAAAATAAAAAATCATGTACTGACACATAACATTTGATACCACACTACTTATGATGCACAAGATAACTGGTGTTGGTGGTGAAAAAGTTGTTGTCATTGTTGCTACCGATGTTGTTGTTGTGGTGAAATCAAAGCCAACCAATGAAGTTTGAACATCTGATCAAATGGTTAGAGCAGGAGCAGGCACATTCACATCAGCCATGGAATCTGCATAAGAGTATCAACAAAGATATGCATACATACAGATTCACTCTTAATTAACTGCTACCACGTAGCAGCTAGCCTACTCATGATACCATATTCATATCATGATCAAAGAACATTCAAGCAACTCATCAAAATGCTATCTAGCATGAAGAGAAACTAGCAATTATGAACATTCATTTCAAGTTTCTATCAGACATAAACAACAATCACTAACATGCCAATTCACGCATATATTCAACATTCAAATCAAGAGCTTAGGAATAAGATTCTAACCCGGTAACTACATACCTAAGCAAATCTTGAGAACACGAACACATAACTAGCAACAATCAAACAATTATCAACAAACAGCAAACGAAACACAATCAATCAGATTATATGAATGCCAGAGGAGAGAACAAGAGCATCAAACACAAAGGTTTTCTAACATTATTAAGATTTTGGATATAAACATATTTAGGGGATTAAGCGAGGATACCAACGTGAGACAAATGGACCTTTTAGTTACATAAAGCTAGGAAACTATACGCAAATAGCACATAATGCCCTAAACTTTCTAACAACTAACACATTTGGCCATTTAAGATAAAGCTTAGTAAGTTCCTCTTCAACTAATACCCCTTTAACTACAAAACCTTTTCTAACCATTATGAGACAACCAAGAAATCCGTTTGATGATATAAAATTAAAAATCACTCTCCCCCTCAATTGATGACCCATTGTCATTAATTGAGTGACAAATTTTATGAAGTATCTAAGACTGATTGATTTACAAGCAACACGTTACCACCATGTATCACTCAAATAATTTTCCGAAGAATCATAAAAGAAAATTATTTGTTTTGATAAAAAGAATACTTCTCTTCTTAAACAAGAAATAATGCACTGAAACGTACATTAGATCGAAAAGGCACGAATATAAAGTAATTCATGCCTTTGTTAGGAACAGTCGTCTTTTTGGCGATGAACTTTCCCCAATACTAAGACCGGGTTGCTATCAGAAGTAATAGCAAACCATTATGAAAGAATATTTTTAGAAACGACATGTTTTAGAAAAACATTATTAAAAAGAAAAACTCTTACTCAAGCATATGTAAGTTTCCGTGTCATTATTGAATGACATTTCTAGAAACGTACACAATATTGATTACACAAGAGACATGTCGTACGAAGAATATTTTTGGATTTTAAGATTTTTAAGATTTTTATGGTTTTTTTTATAGGTTTTATATTTTTCTATTTTCCTTTTTGTATTCAACTATGTACAAAGGATATGTGAAGTAACTCCTTTTACTCCTCATTCTCTTCCTGAAGGCTTATGAGAGATTCTGGCGTAAGACTCTTCATTCCAAGTCGCGGAAGAATGAATAGAAATCTTTCTCGTGGAAGAGCCTTTGTAAAGAAGTCAGCCAGTTGAAATTCTGTCCTCATGAAGTAAAGTTCCACTACCCCATTCTCATCTTATTCCACCACACCTTAGGAGAATCCGTTTCGCAGGAGAAACTTTGACAGTGTATCAAACCATGCCCTATGTGTCTGTTTTAGGCCAAAGAGAGCCCTTTTCAGACGATAGACATGGTTAGGACGATCAAAATATACAAATCTTTCCGGTTGACTGAAATAAAGAACTTTATTCAGCTCGCCATTTAGAAATGCAATTTTCATATCCATTTGATAGACCGTCATGTTCTGACTTGCAGCATTGGCGAGAAACATTCTGATAGCATCAATACGAACATCCAGAGCGAAAGATTCCTCTAAATTAATGCCTTTCAGTAGACGATATCCCTTAGCAGCAAGCCTTTCCTTGTTTTCAGAATGACATAATGCTCATCAAGTTTCACTTTGAAGATCCACTTAGAGCTATAATCATTGCACAGTCTGGAGGTAGTACCAATTCCCATACTTCAAGTCGATCGAAAGTGCGAACTTCATCTTGCATCGCATTAGTCCAACAGTCTTTAGAGATAGCATTCTTGAAATCTTTGAGTTCGACTTTGGATAGTATGGAATTATAACAGCACCACAAGGCATGGGTGGTAAGTTTCCTTCGTGTGAATACCGATCGAGAAGGATTCCCAATAATGTTGTTAATCAGATAATCATTGGTCCGTTTCATGAGATTTTTGATGTGGTTGAGGGTAGGAACCGGAACACGCCGTGTTTGTATCCCTTGAAGAAGATGTCTCAGCAGAGGATTCAGAAGCAAACATGTTTTGAACGGAGCATCTTCACGAGGAGCAAATGAATTCACTTCAAAAGAATTTTCGACTGCAGTGCCTTGATGTACTGAAGGATGAGCATCTTGATCAATTCAAGTAGACACTGATGGACCATTTGAGTTATACAAAACTGGAGCAGCAGCGGCTGGTGGTATCGGTGTATCATCAGTAGGTGTCTCAAGGTATTCTTCAAACATTGGGTCAAACAAGATCTTCAAATGCTCATTTGTAGGTGGTACATAAGGTACATGCAGGAGTGGGATTCTGTACAAGACCTGAACTAATTGGTTCAGGAGACAAAAGTTTAGATGCGGGTCCTGCACTGATGTGTAGAGGAGCCGTTTGCTCAGTCGGCTCAAAGAATGTGACGTGAATGGTTAACAAGGTTTTTCAGGTTCGATTGTTGTAGATTCTGTATCCTTTACTATCTGGAGCATAACCAACGAAGAATCCAATATCAACTTTAGCTTTTAACTTTCTCAGATCTTGACTGTCATTCGTAGGGTAGCATAAAGCACCAAACTCAAAATAGAAAAGAGAGATCCGGTTTCTTGCCATGAATCAGCTCATTTGGAGTTTTGTTGTGAAGAGTATGTATCAAGTATCGATTTTGGGTGTAACAAGCTATAGCAATTACTTCCGCCTATAGAAACATCGATGCGTTGGAGAATATTAGCATGGTTCGTGCAGCTTCTACAAGAGAACAGTTTTGTCTTTCAACAATTCCATTCTACCGAGGAGTGCATGGGATACTTTACTGATGGGTGATGCCAATACTTTCATCAAATTAAACGAGTTGTTTGATGATAAACTCCGTTCCATCGTTTGACCGGATGATTCCGTCAGTTTTGTGAGTCTTACTAGCAGTTGTTTGATGTGTTTTATGATAACTTCTGGAGTCACGTCCTTGGTTCTCAAAAACTTTGCCCATGTAAAACGAGAGTATTCGTCGACAACAACGAGTACATATTACTTCCCATTTATACTCTTCACACTCATTGGTCTGCCTGGGTCCATGTGAAGGGTGTAAAGAACATCCATGTTGGTGTTGACAATTTTAGGTTTGTGAGTATGCTTCTTTCGTTTACCCAGTTGACAAGCCGAATGAAGAAGTTCTTTTTCGAACTTTAATCTGGGTAGACCTCATACAAGATCATTGTGAGCAAGATCATTGATGGTACCAAAGTTCAAGTGATTAAAACTTTGTTGCTATAGCCATGATTTGTTCTTTGAGGCCTTTGAGAGAAGGCAAATTGGAGAGGAACGCATCATGTATTAGATAGAAAAGGTGTATAGATTTGTGCCATGACTGTCTTTAAGAAGATCAATATCATCCAATTCTGATATGAAGCATGTGTGTTTTCTAAAGGCAACTTCAAGATCAGAATCAAAATATTGACCAAAAGAGAACAGATCATGCCCAAGTCCTTCCATGTAGTATACCCACGAAATTAGCTGTCACCAGAAACATAATCTCCATAACCCATAATTAACCCAAAATGATAGTTCCCGAATCTAACTGTCCCGATAAACTTGTTCACGAAATTCTCGAGCCCTGAGCGATCCCCAATCATAGGTTTAGAGTAGCCTGAGTCCAAATATCAAAGGACGAAATGTACGACCTGCATTTGGAAACGGACGAGAGCAGAAAATTTGGAGCGTCGGATCCCCAATTTGAGTTAGGTTCCAGTTGGTTAGTGCAAACAAGTTCTGGAGCTACTAAGACCTTAGGTGCATTTGTTTCAATGGTGGAAATTTCACTAGTAGATGCAATGGGCCTATTTAAAGGACATTGGGTCTCCAAAGGGAAAGTTCTACCAGTTGGCTTCCATTCCTTAATGGGCACTACTTTAGAGTTGGTTATCCTAGTTAAAGGGCACTGTTCTCCTAAAGTGAATTTCCTTCCTGTGGGCTTCCATTGATAACCAACATTGGCAAACAGTTTACCTGTTGCTTTCCAAATTTGCTTACTTTGTTTAGCTCTCCAAACTTTCTTAACTGGGGTTTTGTAAAACGACTTCAGAAATTTCTCAACACATTTATCATGATTACTCGAAATTATGCATTCATTACATGTTTTGCAACGTGAATTTGGTTTTGAATTATGACTCATTTTGCTCAAGTTGGACTTAATGTTCCTCATGTGGCCGTCTACTTTCTTTTTAGGAACACTTTTAGCAGGTGAAGTTCTATAATTCCTTCTATTTCTCCTTGGTTTGGAATCTCTAGCTTTAGTGTTACTATTCACTCCTGTAGACGGACTAATGGGAATTTTAGTCTTTTTCACTTCTGGTTGCTGAACATGTTTTGATGTGTTGGGATCTGAAGTTTCCAAGGGTACCTCAAAGGTAACATGCTTGTTCTTAGTCATAGATGATGATGCAGTAGACCTATCTTGCTTGCTATCAATTTTAGGACATGTACCAATAGCATATTCTAAGAGTTCCTGAGATCTATTAGTGAGAAAGCAGGCACCTACAATAGCATCATCAAGTGGTTTTGCTATCCTATCCTCTTCAATGGTTTCACGAAGCAAGTCAAGGCACTCCTTAAGATGTATAAGATAGTCTCTATGAACTAACTTATTATTCCTAAGGGGAAGAGGAATATTCACAGCATCAACTGCGTACTTCTTACAAAAAGAAACCTTTTGAACAACATTATCACAAGTGATGATTGGCATTTTCCCTTTCACCTGAGTCTTTAGATTCTCAATCTCTTTAAGCAAAGAATTTATCTTTTCGTTGTTTATATCACGTGTGATCTTAATTGAATCATATAACTCTTTGTAATGTTGTTTAACTTTTGAATTTTCAGCACGAAACCAATCATTTTCATGTTGCAATTTATTAATGGTATCATGAAATTGAAAATTCTGAGAATCTATAGACTGTGGTTTTTGGGTGTTAATCACATCACTCTTGTTTGACTTCAATTGGGCAATCTGGACCCTCAGGTTCCGAATCGTGTTAGTGTGAGCTTGAATCTTTTCATCACGTTTGGCTAATTCAAAATATGCATCAAATTCAGGAGCATCCGAAGATGTCTTGGCATTTGAGATTTTAGTTATTTCTTCTAAATGTTGACACTTTAATTGCAAATTAAGATTATCAACCTCTAGTTTCGACAAATTCCTGACCATGTTATCATGGTCATCGTTTTGAATTTTCTCACGCAATTTTAAATTCTCCCCCTCAAGCTCAACAACACGATTCTGGAAAGCGGTCAATGCAATAGACATCTCATGAAATTGGCAGGCAGATAACGTAGAATCAGTAGCAGTATAAAATACGTCCTGAGCAACACATTTAGTAATCAAATTCTCATTCATGATGAGAATATTTTTTCTCGCAACTTCACTGCATTTAAGATCAATTGCCAATTGTTTACCCTCATTTTATACATCTTTAAAAACCTTTTTCATTTGAGTCACATCATCATTAATGGTATTTTTAAGGCCCTCAAAATGTTCTTTGAGAAGTTTGAAAAATGGCATGACTTCGGTTAGGTAACATTTTTTTGTTTGCTCAAAACCTCTTTCCCCTTCAGTAATACCCGTTGGTGTTATTCTCTTTTTACATGTTTTATCAAAATCAGCGAATAATTGACCAAGGACATATAAGGCAATTAGTGTATTATTTTGCTTGGGGAGGGTAAGAGGAACAAGATGTTATGGTGTGTTAATGGGATATATCGTTGGGCCAGCTATCTGAAAAACTGTACGTGTTTTTCCCACTATTCTTTCTGCTTGCATCTTTTCCATGTCAATGTTCCAGAAGACTTGCTCTGGAGTAAATTTCTTTTGTGGGACAAAGATAGCTAATTGATTATCTTCAGAGTAATCATAATTGTACAAGATTTTATTAGCTATGCACTGGGGATCCCTTAATTTCTCAGCAAGTTTTTCTCTGGTTCTATCTTCTATCTCATTGCCCTCATCATCAGATGTAGCATTAGGTGGGGCATGATTAGGCTCAAGCATAATGTTTGCATCATATAATATCGGTTGTGCACCTATACCGCTTCTAAGGAAATTGGCTTTTGGCTTAGTAGAATCCTTCTCACTATGATCATCACTCAACTTCCTATGTTTATGCATCATTTGAGCAGTTTGAATGGTTTGGCCTTGCGTGTATAACTTATCCTCAAGTTTATTTTTTAGGATTTTAAGACTAGAGAAATCATTTAGGAGTTTTGTTTCCTTTTCTTTGAAATCATGTTTGAGTGTGTTTAAGCCTTTCTGAATCTCTTGTTTTTATTTAACAGTTTGATCCAGTTGTTTTTACAAGGATTGTAACTCCTTTTTCAATGTTTCTTGCTTAAGATTATTTTCAGATATGTATGCACGCATTTTCCATTCCATGTTCTGCTCACGTCCAGTGAGTTCAAATCTAGCACGTTGTTCATACATTGCCACCTGATCCTTAAGGATATTAAATCTAGTCGTCAAGGTGTCATCAGGGTTATAGGCAGTGTTCTCATGCAACACACATTCATCATTTAAAACAGAAGATGCACTACATTGTACAACAGACACTTCATTGTGTTTCATATTGTTCACATGGGTCAACATTGCTATTTCCCATGTCAACAACATCTAAATTGACATCGTTTGTCGATTGTACTTTGTTAGGAATCTTTTGTTCATCAACCATGTTACATAGTTCGAGTACCTTAGCACATGACACATGTTCTTTTACCGGTCTGATATATGCATCCACATCATGTGTAGGAGTCATTGAACTGTTCGTTGTGTCAAGCTTATCAGTCTCTGATCCTCTGCCTTTGGTGACCACTGACCCAGCATCCGATGCTTTACCTGAATCCACAATATTATCACTTGATTGCTCCCGACATGCCTTCACATTGTCTTCATGCTTGAGTTTTTGTTGTGCTCTTTCCATAATGTACTCCTTCACATTACCCATGAGTTGGAGTAGTGTGACTCTGAAAGCGTCAACTTCAATTCCTGTATGAGTAGCAAAGCTCTTTTTCGTCAGTTGACACTCATGATCATACTCCTCAGTGAATCGTGAATCAATGAACGCTTGGAGTTGGTTGTTGATCACACAGAATGCAGCCATAGAACTACCTTCAGAAAATTCACCTGTTTCAAGTTGTTGTTGAAGTTGATCTAAGTGTAGAGTCATTTTGACTGTGAAGGTCTCAACATTTTGACCAAAAAGTGTTGCGAATGCACGATTGAAACCTCCCAAGTATCCAGGTTTTGCAAAGAGAACCTTGAGATGTGTATGGAGTGATCGAAAACATTCAATGCGACTATTCTTTGCATTATCGGGCAATTTAATTGGCTGATGAAGCACATTATCATTAGAATTCGAGCACGAAGATTCCATAGCAGTGATTGTATGTTAAGAGTGGTGATTGTTTGTTTTGACAAGGTTATATGTTGTTTAGTTGTGATCTTGGTTCGGTTGATGCAAGTTGGGCCTCGAAAGTTTAGTGAAAATTTGGTCTAAAACTTAAAACCTCAATAACTTCACTTCGGAGGTGATTTGGGCCTCGAAAAATTCGTTTCACGACTTTGTGGTGAAACCTCACAATATTCAGCCTGTTCCGGACGTTTTGACAGCTAATTCGCTGAAAACGGAGTTACGGTTCAAAAGTTATGACCGTTTCAAGTTTTGACGTAAAATGGTCAACTTAGGTCAAACTGCAAGTAATCAACTTGCTAGAATCACACTTGAACAACTCGCTAGACTTCCAAGTAGCTAAATTACAAGTCGCTAGTCAAACAACTCGCTGGAGGCAACTCTCTAAGATCAACTCGCTGGAGGCAACTCTCTAAGATCAACTTGCTGGAATCTGAACAACTCGCTGGAAACCAAATCTCTGGTCAGGCAACTCGCTAGACTGCCAACTCGCTACCAAAACTGACCAACTCGCTGCCTGATTCTGATCAACTCGCTAGAGTATATCAACTCGCTGGAATAATAGGACAGAAACATCACTGTCTAGCAATTTGGCTTTATATCCAGAAATAGCAAAACGCCAAATCTCTGCCTCAACTCTCTAACCAAACCTGTCAACCCTCTACTAAGAATTATCAACTCGCTAGTATGAAATATCACACGAATTACCACTTAACACCCAACAAATGAATGATTCAACCACTCCAAATGCAAACCTAAGTGCATATAACTCTACTAATGAAGAAAGTACAAGAATAACACCACTCTTATCACAAAACAAGATCAAACAAGTGATTTTACTACTAATACCATTCGAACCATATAAGAAACACAACACCAAGCTACAAATTTGAGCACTAACAATCCTAGGATGAAACCATGGCTCTTGATACTAATTGTAAAGTACTCATAATCTTAAACACGTATGGTTTTGTGTATAATGGATCGAATATGAGGAAAAGAAGTAAGAAGTTAGAGAGAGAAAGAGTAGAGAGTTGGGAGCCTTTTAGTGAGAGAAACTAGTGAATATTAGATTGAAAGTATGAAAGGTCCAACCCTCTCCCTTGGGTGGGAGAGGGTATATATACTACAACTACTTGTGCTCCGTGAAACGAGCTGTAGAGTGAGCTGACAGTGGGTAAAGACCCAACCCACTCTACGAATACTATTTACATATATTAACTACTATTACTAACTACTACGATAAATACTACGAGCTACACAATGCTAAACAATGCTCGGGGTGACCGAGTCTTTATATGAATAAACGTATTCCTAACAATATACAACCACCTTTACAACCTGGTACCTTATAAGAGTTCTAGATTATTCAGCCCCAAGAACCTATTTTGATATGACCTCACTCCCACACTAAAGTTGCTAAGAAATCTCAACATACCGAACGACCGATGATACACAAATCTTCATTTGTAACCAAGGAAAACACCTCTGACGTAATGTCCAAATCACACATTCATTTTAGACCACTAGCACAACAATATAAGTAATGATACATCCCAATACTGCCCAAGTGAATTGAGTACCATATCTGTATACTTCATCCGACATTTAGCCACCAAACACTACCAAGCACTAGGAACTAAGCTATGCCCTTAAACCTTTAAAATTTTATAGGTACCCAACTATACCTGCTTCCTTGATGTTTTCACTCTCCAGTAACTTTTCCTAAAACTCGTAGTAATATTTTCCTAAAATACTTATTTCAACGAAAAAAAATTCAAACATTACCAAACTTTCGTATATTAAGAAACGTCTGAATGTTGATTTTTGTGAAATTGTCTTGTTTACACCACATTTAAAAATTCGTTCTACTAAACTTTAAGTTTTTTAGGGTTGTATCATTAAACACGACTATTAACCCCACACAGAGAAATTTGTGTCTTCTGAATTATTGATTTGGTCAAATTCGTGTGAACGCTTACCCAAATAAAAATTTTGAACAAATATATATCTTTTTTTTTTATATATACCTCTAGGCAGGAAAACACAAAATTCCCGGGCAATCCTAGGAACAAACCTCGAAGACAGCTGCTACACTCATATGCCACTTGACCTGCTAAATATTGACAATGGCGATAGGCCATACCTTGACACCATTCCTTCGAAGTACAACCTTCCCACTCATCGTGTAAGAAAAGATCCTCACACATATAGAAACACGTTGAATTAAGTAATCAATTACTCAAGAGACAACCTACTCTTTTGGAAATTTTAGATAACTTTATCATTTTAGGACATAATATCACTTTTACATAAGGACGATAAGAGGTCACATATGACCGTAAGACCTTTAGCTTCCATCTATATCAAGACATCCCTCGACATAATACCCACTTGAGTTGGACCACTAATACCATGCTTTCGAGTCAATTAGAATCACTAGCATTATCTGATAATAACTTCCAGACGTACCTAATCATTGACATCTGATTTTTCTTTTAGATCCCTGGATTCATAGGTCATCACTTTGACTAGCCGAGTAGACTTGTTGACGCATTCTTCCTTGATTTTCACACCAAAGGGCTTTTCCCCTTGGATGCCTTGCGCTTACCATGAGACTATTAGGGATGTCTACTCTCTATGTTCCCAACCAAAGTAGATCCACCATTCCATTTCGACATCACCAACTACACCTAGTTCCCCTGGGAAATCATGGACCGGGATGTGAAACAATTAAAGCAAAGTCGCATTCCCATCGTCAAGATTCACTGGAACTCTAATAGAGGACCAATGTACACATGGGAGCGAGCAAACCAGATTTGTGCCAAATACCCACACCTTGTCACCAAGACAACTCCGACAACTACCACAGACGAAGAATTTCGGGACGGAATTCAGTTAAAGGGGTAGGTACTGTAAGAACCTGAAAATTTCAAGTTATTTATTTCTCGTAAGACCGAAAAATTTATTATTTAATGAGATATTCAGCTGTTTCACTTATTCTCATATTTAAACTTTTGCTTTCAGTTATACTATAAAGCAACGACAACTATTACCATTTAAACACTGTGGATTCACTTAACCTTCGTGTTGACCCTTTTAGCATGTTTTATCTCAGGTAACTAATTAGCATCAATGGCACGGAGTGGATCAGGGCACCCTTTGGATTTCACTTAAAAATGCTATCATTCACTTTTATTCAAGACATTTTCATTATGTATTTCTAAACTTATTGAACCCGTTGTGGCTACTCTGATTTCATGTTGATGAATGATAACAAATTTTCTCAAAACGACTCTTTTGTGTCGTTTTCTATGATTATGGCAATGTATCTATGAAGTAATACCCCGTTTAGTCTTCCGCTGTTTCAGTTCAATTTTCGGGGTGTTACAATATGCACAGGTATAGATCTACCAATATGCATAACTAGTTGGGTACTCGTGCGATGCGGTAATAACAAATGGCGAAAATATAACTGGATTTTTCGGTGAACAATGCTTTTCAGCTGTACACTTTGTTACAATTTTTTTAAGAATGATGTATTATGGTTACTCAAAATGTTTGCGTAAATCCTAGTTAAATAAAGTTAAGTTAAAGAGGTTCTATTGAAATGTGTTTACCGTTTAGTGAATAGTGATCTTATCAAATGCTTACCATATTTGGGTTGGATTAACAAAGAAAGTGCATTTTAGCTATTCTTTATTAATAAATAATAACTTAAAAAATTGAGTTAAAGGGTAATTATGTAATTTTATTATAACCAAAGTTCAATAATACTAGGAGCCTTCTATAGTCTTATATATTACCCCTCCTTTTTCAAAATAATTATTTACCGACAAAAACAAACTGTTTAAAAAAAACATAACCATAACTGTATGAGTGTGAAATATATTAACACCCAAAAAAACTATACAGAATCATACTATGGCCATGTACATATCACATGGCCGGATAATATGATTGCTTTACACAGAAAATTCAGTATGGTACCTATATTCAGGATTACATACCTTATACTAACAATTTAGCTCATTCCTTAACCACATATCATGACTACACTCCAAATTATACATACCAAAATAGGGAGTTGAACCATAGATGATTAAGTCAATCCTCTAACTAGATCATAGAGCAGCAACTTTATAAATGCCATCATCCTTAGACAGTACCCTAATCACAGTATCACAGCTGAACCACTTCATCTACAATTCACTAAGCACATATGATCGGAATAAAAAATATATGGTTTCAAACATCAATGTACAAGGCCATCTGTCTTATCATACACGCTAATCCATAGAACCCTGTATGCTAACTACTAACTAAAACTACAAGGATTATCCAATAATCTATGTAAAGATGCTACCCTCTCATGGAAAACTAGACAAAGATAATCAAGAAGAAGGATACTAAACCATTTGTCTTCTTCATCCACTATCCGAACACCTCTTTAGATCTCCAATTCAACCATTATCAAGTCTTTCAGTGTAAATCAATTCAATACGTTTATATCTAGCAGACTTTTTTACATGACATTTAATAGTCTGCAAGTTCTCCACATCTAACAATGAGAACATGAAAGTATTTTAAGGTCAAATACTCTTCATTTTACCAAATACGGTAGCCGACGGGGAACAGAACCTTGCAAGCCAGTTGTTACCTTTCCTTTAACTAAAAAGAACCAAACCATGATCCATAATAAACTTGTCTCGTATTTCATGACATAGTAAAAATTGGAAATGGAAGGATCAGTCTAGAAAGGCTTCACCATATGCTATTAAACCATCTGCCCAGAAATTCAATATCTAAACACACCCTTATAACTTCAAACTTCAATGTAAAACAATAATTATGTGAAACTCTTGCTTCCTAAATAAAGGTAGCATCAC
Source organism: Artemisia argyi (assembly GCA_030686995.1). Taxonomy (NCBI): domain Eukaryota; kingdom Viridiplantae; phylum Streptophyta; class Magnoliopsida; order Asterales; family Asteraceae; genus Artemisia; species Artemisia argyi. The sequence continues at coordinate 22,086,921 of CM060676.1, forward strand.
ACGCTTTTTCCAAGTAAATCCTCCACATATTTTTAACCTCAGTAACATCACAAGACTCCTTAACTTTCAGACTTACTAACTTCCCCTTTATTTCTTAATCAATATTTTTCTTTAGCTCTTTAGCATTCCTTTTCTTCTTTTGAAAACATTTAATATTTCTCTCTTGCCAAAGGAAGTTTACAATTGCGTCAAACACCAGTCAGTTAACAATCTTCCATATGTTTTTCTTATAAGGAAATAGGGAATATTAGCCATTCTATTCACATTTTCCTTTCAGATACTTCCCATTCTATTTAATTTGCCCATATTTGGATATTCTATCCAAGTTTTTGTTGAGAAATCACACTTGAAAAACAAGTAGTCGTGAGAAACAATTCCTCTTGAACATAAAGAATATTCCATATTCAACCCATGATACCATTTAAACAACCTGTCTTGTATCGGTATCTCTAATGTGTAGCAACCCAAAGAACAAATAAGTGACTAGGTATGCAATGTAAGAACTATACCATACCCCCCCCCCCCTTTCAAGTAACACTTCAAGCTTATCCTTTCTAATTTCTTACTAAGATTCTTATCTTTTTGCACCTTTACTAGTTAGCCACTTAACTGAGTCTTTCTTTTAAGTATTAATTCAAGGAACAGCAATGTTGGTCAAGAAAGGATGTCTTATAGACCAAATTATACACCATTTCTAGTCACCTATTTTAATTGTGTCCATAATTTTTGCAGATGCATCCATCCTTGCCTCATATAAACTTCTGTTGCTAATGAACTTGTCAAGAGGTCCACAATCAGCCAATTATCATGCCAAACATATACATTTTCCCCATTTCCAATTCTATTTTAAAAATGAGTTCTCCTTTTGCCCCTAAAATCTAGTAATTTGTTTTATCCCAACTTTGTCATTTGGAGTATTGCTTTTACTTTCTTACTTGTTAAAGAATGACAATTTACCTTTAACTAATTAATTAATATTTTCTTGAAAGTTTGTCATAACAACTTTAACTAAAAGTAATAATGTAATCTCGATCAAATTACCATATCTATCTTCAGTAAAGAAAAATTAATTTGGGAGAATGTGAAATAAAAAGTGTGAAGAATAATATTAGGGCGAATGAAATATAAGACAAGGTAAGCTAAAAATAACAATAAAAATACCAAAAACTACTTTATGTGAGTATTTAACCTACTATATATAACATATGATAAAACATGTTTGCTTTTAAAATGGTAAGTTTGAAATTATTACTATGGCTGGCAAAGGGCTTGTGTCACAATAGTACTTATTGTTGTGTGAGAAGCTCCCCAACTAAAATAGTTGTAGGTTCAAGTCTTGCTTATGACATGTGAGATTGTGGTGTGTGTATTGTGAGATAATTAATTGTCATTCTAAAATAAGAAATGTTTTTTTTCCCCAAAAATGCCATTACTTTAAAAAGATGATGTTACTTATAAATAAATTAAATACATAATTACAATTTAATCCATAAGCTTTCTCCGTTCTCACTTACTCTACACTCATATATATATATATATATATATATATACACACACACACACACACACACACACACACACACATAAAAACTATGTACACATGAAATAACACTAATATATCTCATCGCCGCTAAACGCGGATAATCATCTAGTTTAACCTAAAAAGGTTTCAAAGTAAACAATTTGCACTTTGAAATCGGCTATTAGATTATTAAAGTGTAATTAAAGCCATGCTTCTTGAACACACGTATACATCTATCTCATTAATTAAATAAATTTTTTCCCAAAATTTATCTATCTTTTGTGGAGTAATTCAAGGCAATCTGGTGGTTATTTATGGTGATTATGAGGTGGTTAATTGATAGATATGTGGTTAATTTTTGTAGATTTGATTTATAGGGTTTGGATCTTGAAGCACTAATAATTTGGGGGTTTTGATTTCTTGTATTCTTTGGGATATTGTTATTCACAATAATCCTTTAACTAAGTAAATTAAATGTTATTGTCTTATTTTTGCTGATGATTCTTTGTGTGCATTGTAATATCTTTCACGCTCTTTTTCTTTTTTGACTTTTATTTTATAGATATTGGGTATGTAAGTATGTTTGTTGAAATTAGCAGTAGCAGTTTATTTTATAAAAGTGTTTGGTAGAATAACTGTAGTTGTAATTGTAATGTGTAAAATGATGTAAAAGGGCATACATATTCAAATATAAACTCTTTAAATAAATTGCATGAGGGTATTTAAATAATATTTTAATTCCACTGCTCTTAAAATAATACTTCAAATGCTAACTGCTGATCATTTCTAACAAGCATACAACAATAATGCCAAATGCTAATTGCTCAAAAATGATTTTTTATGCTTACTACCAAATACACCCTTTATCACCTCCCTTAATTAAATAATCTTTTTTATTCCAAAATTTATCTATTGTTGGAAAATTTAGTGCTCTTGAGGGATCAATTCACACCTGGTAATGGGTTTGGAGGTATGGAGTATACACCCATTTGGTCACTGAATCCCCTGACTCAATAGTGGTTATGTATTGAATCTGTTGATAGGATTCTGCTGACAGCTGATCCTGCTTATAGGATTCTGCTGACAGCTGATCCTGCTGATAGTGTGATTCTGCTGCTGGCATTCTACTGCTAGTGTTTCCACTGATGTGTTAACATTACCACTGCAAGGGTTATTGTTTCCACTGATAGTGTTAACATTACCACTGCAAGTGATATTGTTTCCACTGATAACCACTGATCCCTACTATTATGGAAAGTATTATGATATAATTAATGGGCCGTTAATTATACATAATTCCATGGGCTAGGGTTTGAGTATTCTCTATTATAAATAGAGGTCACATCATTCTGCATGGAGAGATATATATATATATATACAATACGATAAACACAAAACCCTAAACACTTCAATACGCATCTGGTTCTTGGTTTGTGCCTAAAGCAAGAACATCACTTGGTCTTATCCCATAGAGATATTCGTGTAACCCAGGCATAGGGTCGAATAGTTTCTATTGGAAAGTGATACCACGATTTCAAGTGAATATCCGGTACCTTTATTGATTATCTTAACCCTAATCTGGGAACCTGTTTACAAATATCAACCAACAATCGATAGAAACTATTAGTGATAATCAATGGCTGCTGCTATGAGACAAATGGCTGCTAACTTTTCCAAGTTGGAAAAGTTTGAAGATGTTGATTTCAGAAGATGGCAAAAGAAGATGCACTTCTTGTTGTCAAGTATGAATGTGGTGTATGTTCTCACGACTGAGATTCCAGAAGATTTTGGAGATGATGCTACTATGGATCAGATGAGGGCAAGAAGCAAGTGGGAGAATGATGACTACATATGCAGGGGTTTAATTCTCAATGGTATGTCTGATTCTCTATTTGATATTTATCAGAATGTTGAAACTTCTCAAGAACTATGGGATTCCTTGGAAGCCAAATATATGGCTGAGGATGCATCAAGTAAGAAGTTCCTTGTAAGTAATTTTAACAATTACAAAATGGTTGATTCTAGACCTGTCATGGAACAATACAATGAACTTCTTAGTATACTTGGTCAATTCACACAACACAAGATGAACATGGATGAGGCTATTTCAGTCTCTTGTATCATCGATAAACTACCTCCTTCTTGGAAAGATTTCAAGCATATGCTTAAGCATAAGAAGGAGGAGTTAACTCTTGTTGAGTTGGGCAGTCACTTGCGCATTGAGGATTCACTCAAAGCTCAAGAAATTGACAAGCCAAAGAGTAGCACTGCTACTGGTCCATCAGTTGTCAATATGGTGGAGCATAACAACTCCACCAAGTACAATGACAACAAGGGCAAGCGTAAGCATCAAGATAACACCAAATTTGATCTTAACAAGAAACCTAAGGTGACTTGTTGGAAGTGTGGGAAACCTGGACACTTCAGGAAAGATTGCAAGGGTGGTAAAGTTGGAAACAAATCCAATGGATCAGGCACAAGTGGAGAGAATGGTAACACCAATTCTCTGAAAGGTCAGAATGTGTTTAATAAGTCTTTTAAGATTTATTATGTTACATATATATCTGATATTTACTTTGTGTAGGATGATGATGTTGCGTGGTGGGTTGACTCTGGAGCGACAATTCATGTGTGTAAAGATAGAAGCTGGTTCAAGACCTATAAGTCAATGAATGATGGTTCTATTCTTCACATGGGAAACGAGTCAACTGCCCTGGTGCATGGAAAAGGATGTGTTGATTTGAAGTTTAGTTCTGGAAAGATTGTTTCTTTATTTAATGTTTTACATGTTCCTGATATTAGAAAGAATTTGGTTTCTAGTAGTGTTTTGAATAATTGTGGTTATAAACAGGTTATTGAATCTGATAAGTTTGTTTTATCTAAAAATTGTGTGTTCATTGGTTTTGGTTATTTGTGTAATCAAATGTTCAGACTTAATATTGTTCATGATAATATTGATTCTGCTTTTATATCTACATCTAAACTTTATGATTCAAACCTATGGCATGCAAGACTTGGCCATATACATTTTAAAAGAATGCAAGATATGTCCAAGGATGGGTTAATACCTGCTTTTGATATGAACACTGAAAAGTGTAAAACTTGTATGTTGAACAAGATAACTAAGAAACCTTTTCAAGGAGTAAAACGTGAAACTAAAGTTTTGGAGTTAATTCACAGTGACCTTTGTGATTTACATGCTACTCCCTCTTTGGGGAATAAGAAATACTTTGTGACTTTTATTGATGATGCTTCTAGGTTTTGTCATGTTTATTTATTACATTCTAAAGATGAAGCATTAGATAAATTTAAAGTATTTAAAACTGAAGTTGAATTGCAACAAGGGTCTCTAATCAAAAGATTAAGGACTGATAGGGGAGGTGAGTACATGGATACTCTGTATTTTTAGTCTGTTGGTATAATCCATGAAACGACTGCCCCTTATACTCCTCAGCAAAATGGTATTTCTGAAAGGAAAAACAGGGTGCTGAAGGAGATGGTTAATTCCATGTTGTCCTATTCAGGGCTGAGTCAAGGGTTCTGGGGTGAAGCTATGTTAATAGCTTGCTATTTATTAAATAGGGTTCCCAACAAAAGGAACAAAGTTACCCCTTATGAACTTTGGACTAAAAAGAAACCTAACCTTAATTATCTTAGGATATGGGGTTGTAGGGCTGTTGTAAGACCCCCTGATCCAAAGCAGAAAACTTTGGGTGAAAGAGGCATTGAATGCATCTTTGTTGGATATGCTGAGCATTCCAAGGCATATAGGTTTTATGTTATAGAACCTAATGAGTCTGTTTCAATTAACTCAATAATTGAATCAAGGGATGCAATCTTTGATGAGAACAGATTCTCATCTATCCCTAGACCAAGTCAAAGGATTCCAAATGGAACCAATGACAATGGTGTTTCAGAGGTTCCTGCTGATGAGGTTCCTGCTGAGGTTGTGGAACAACAACCTGAACCTGAGTTCAGAAGGAGCAATAGGGTGAGGACTCCAAAGTCATTTGGACCTGAGTTTCAATTATACTTAATTGAAGGTACAAGGAGTGAGGTCTCTGACCAATACTCTTATTGCTTCATTGTGGAGGATGATCCCAAAACATTTGAAGAAGCAATGAAGTCCCAGGATGTTGCTTTCTGGAAAAAAGCAATTAATGATGAGATGGACTCTATCATGGGCAATAACACTTATGTGTTGACTGATCTACCACCTGGTTGCAAACCTCTAGGTAGCAAATGGATTTTCAAAAAGAAAATGAAGGTAGATGGAACTGTTGAAAAGTTCAAGGCAAGATTAGTTATTCAAGGCTTTAAACAAAAGTCAGGAATAGACTACTTTGATACTTATGCTCCAGTGGCACGTATCAGTACCATAAGATTGCTAATTGATTTGGCATCAATTCACAATCTGATTATTCATCAGATGGATGTGAAGACAGCTTTCTTGAATGGTGATTTAGATGAGGAGGTTTACATGAACCAACCTCAGGGCTTCATCATGCCTGGCAATGAAAACAAGGTGTGTAAACTGATTAAGTCTCTTTATGGACTAAAACAGGCACCTAAGCAATGGCATCAAAAGTTTGATGAAGTGGTTTTGTCTAGTGGTTATTTACTTAATCAAGCTGACAAATGTGTATATAGCAAATTTGATGAATCTGGTAAAGGAGTCATCATTTGTCTATATGTTGATGACATGTTGATCTTTGGCACTGACCAAAATCAAGTTGATCTTACAAAAGAGTTTTTGTCATCAAAGTTCTCCATGAAGGATATGGGGGAGGCAGATGTTATCCTTGGCATAAGGATTAAATATGAAAGTAACAAGATTTCTATCTCTCAGTCTCATTACATTGAGAAGGTGTTAAAGAAATTTAATTACTTTGATTGTACTCCAGTGAGTACTCCTATGGATACAAGTGAGAAGCTAATGCCTAATAATGGCAAAGCTGTATCTCAACTTGAGTATTCTAGGGTGATTGGCTGCTTGATGTATGCCATGACTTGTACACGGCCTGATATTGCTTTTGCTGTGGGTAAACTGAGCAGGTATACCAGTAATCCTAGTGCTCATCATTGGCAAGCAATTCAGAGGGTCTTTAAGTATTTGAAGAGAACTATGGATTATAGTCTCTCATATATTGGTTATCCTTCAGTATTAGAAGGATACACTGATGCAAGTTGGATCAGTAACACTGAAGACAATTCGTCTACTAGTGGCTGGGTATTCCTACTTGGTGGAGGTGCAATTTCTTGGGCATCCAAGAAACAAACTTGCATTACCAGTTCAACCATGGAATCTGAATTTGTGGCTTTAGCTGCTGCTGGCAAAGAAGCTGAATGGTTGAAAAACTTGCTTCTTGAGATTCCATTGTGGTCTAAACCTATAGCACCTATTTCTATCCGTTGTGATAGTGCTGCTACATTGGCAAAGGCTTATAGCCAGATGTACAATGGGAAGTCTAGACACTTAGGTGTCAGGCATAGCATGATTCGTGAGCTTATCATGAATGGGGTGGTATCTATAGTGTTTGTTAAATCTCAACAAAACTTAGCTGATCACTTGACGAAGGGTTTGGCTAGAGACTTGGTTTTGAAGTCTGCTAAAGGGATGGGTTTAAGTCCAACTTAGTCACTGAATGCAAGGATACCCAACTCCCTTCTAAGGAAACTTGGAAGCTGAGTTCAATGTGGAAAGCTGATCATTTAGTGGACTGAAGCACATGTATCACAAACATCCCAAGGTTGTGCTTGTTACCTGCTGAAAGGAGGATGAAGTCTTCACTTCTTAATGGTTAATTTTTTTTTGAAAAAGTGCTAAGCAGGAGCATGAATTAAAGATGAACCACCTATGTGAATGTTGAAGTTTTGCCGCTTCAGGAAGCTTTGGACTTTTAGCTTTTACAACATTTATGAATTGGATATGGACACATGGCTTTTATAGTGTCAGGAGTATTTTAGTGTTTGAAAACTTGTGTGTATTTATCATCAGGTATTCAAATGGGTTGAAGGGTTCAATTCTTAGAACACCCTAATTCTCGAATATTTGAAAGTATATGTACTAATGTGGAAATTCAATCCTCAGGATATTTTCATTTATGCACTTGTTTTGGTTTGTGTTTGATTTTTCATGCAAAGGAAGAGAACTAAATTTGGGGAGGATTGTTGGAAAATTTAGTGCTCTTAAGGGATCAATTCACACCTGGTAATGGGTTTGGAGGTATGGAGTATACACCCATTTGGTCACTGAATCCCCTGACTCAATAGTGGTTATGTATTGAATCAGTTGATAGGATTCTGCTGACAGCTGATCCTGCTGATAGGATTCTGCTGACAGCTGATCCTGCTGATAGTGTGATTCTGCTGCTGGCATTCTACTGCTAGTGTTTCCACTGATGTGTTAACATTACCACTGCAAGGGTTATTGTTTCCACTGATAGTGTTAACATTACCACTACAAGTGATATTGTTTCCACTGATAACCACTTATCCCTACTATTATGGATAGTATTATGATATAATTAATGGGCCGTTAATTATACATAATTCCATGGGCTAGGGTTTGAGTATTCTCTATTATAAATAGAGGTCACATCATTCTGCATGGAGAGATATATATATACAATACGATAAACACAAAACCCTAAACACTTCAATACGCATCTGGTTCTTGGTTTGTGCCTAAAGCAAGAACATCACTTGGTCTTATCCCATAGAGATATTCGTGTAACCCAGGCATAGGGTCGAAAAGTTTCTATTGGAAAGTGATACCACGATTTCAAGTGAATATCCGGTACCTTTATTGATTATCTTAACCCTAATCTAGGAACCTGTTTACAAATATCAACCAACATCTATCTCCCTTGGAGAAATTCAAGGCAACGATCTGGATATGGATCCAATGAATGAATCCGGTCTTGTATAGTTGTATAGTTGTATCTAGTTACGTTTGAGAAAGGAATTTAGTATTATTATTTCAGTTTCTAAAGAATGATGAATTGGATGTCAGAAAGAGACACAATTTCAAAATATTAAGTGCACTAAATTTTCAAGTTGAATTAGCATAAGTCATAACAAAACAGACGAGTAGTCGTGCATAGTAACGAAATTTTATAGCGGCAGATAGTTGTTGTGATTAAAAAAAAGTTTATTGGTTATAAACGAAAAATAATCCGGTTCGACCTGGCCGGTTCCACCAGTTGAACTGGTTCTGATCGAAAAACGGGTCAAATTATACCGGTTTTTATATTTTCAAAACCCGGTTAGACCCGCTGAGCTTGATGTGACCCGGATCAATCCAGTTTTTGAGATATTTATATACTTTTTTTTTTGTATCATTCCAAATACATAAAAATTTAATTTTTGTGAAAGACGGGGTTGACCCTGTGGTAGAACCGGTTAAACCGGTGACTCGATCAGGTCCCAAAATATTGATTAAACACTAACACTATTTAAACTGAATGAAAATAAGATGAGTTATAAACAAAAATAATAATAACAGTTTATGATTTCATAAATAGTTTACTTAATTTTTCCACTTTTTACTTTGAGGTTTTTCCCTTTATATATAGTATAGATATTGTACAAAACAGAAAATGAACCGTAAAAGTATGTCTAATAAACTTCAAATGTTCTGCTTAGCACTTAGCAGTAAGGGTTTGAAAGTCTTCACAAAGGGATTCAAATTTCTATTTTTTTGGTTAAACATACTTTATGACTTTTGACCGACTAATTTAAAGGTTTGAACTTACCATCACATAGATTCAAACCCGATACATTCTTCTTTTTTCAAAAAGTTGGTATGGTCACTATAGTATATTATTTTTACCTAACAAAAATTGAACTTGAAACCTCTCACATCTTAATGATAATAGCTACAAGACTTTTCGAGTGATAGGTGATACTATAATCCAGAACAATAGATGGCCAATCGTAAGGTAAGTTAGTTTGAAAGCGAGCATTAAGGAGCATTTTGAAGCAACTAGCGTTTATCATATAAATACAATGTTTGTTTAGCAACAAGCAACTAACGTTCCTAATTTTTCTAAACGCTCCAAATGAAAATGTTACTTGAAGGAGCATTTATTAGCAACTAGCGTTTACACTTAATAATTACAAACATACAACTATGTTGCCAAACGCTTTATCAAAACAAACAACTACTGTTTCGTGCTACTGCTATTTTAGCCGAATTTGAATGTCGGCTCATATAAAGATTTTCTAGGACCAAAAGTATGTAAAAAGTTGAGATATATATGTGACAACTTAAAAAAACAAACATGATATGTTTTTAAATTTGAAAAGTAGACCAATACAAAAGAAAAAAAAAAAGAACACAAAAAGATATTCTTAAAACACATATTTTCTTCGTATACTAATACTTTAACTTGGAGTAACTTTGTGCGCCTATAAATACCACATTTTCATCACTTCTCTCAAAAACACTCTCGATCCTGCTTTGATGATCGAAGTTCATGATCCATAATTCCTTCAGCAATGAGTTCTACCAACATCAAACTCGAAAAAACAAACTCGATTTTTCAGTACAAGAAGTATCATACATTCACAAATCTCTTCAGATTTATAGAGATACTAGTTTTTCTCATCGTAATATTTAAGTTTTACGTACGTTTACCATTCGAGATCATATTCTTAGCTGATCAGTTCAAAGGAACCTTGTTTGCAGTTTTTAACCCTACTTCTGTATTTGTGATAGGAAACTTGATCATTTTGATCTTGTTATTTAGATCTCGAGTTGATTGTGAGCGAAAAATAGGTGTTAATGATGAGTATGTTGATAGATGTGGGAAGCGTGTTGTGAATAGTAAAGAAAGGAAGATTTGTAGGAGTTTATCGGAGAATGTAATGAGAGTCGAGCGTGAAAAGGATCATATTCTTCACAGGAAACTGAGGCGTTCAGTCACGGAAAAGAAAATTGGTGCCAAGGATGAACTGAGTAGTGATGAGTTTCGACGCACAGTGGAGGAGTTTATTGCAAGGCAACAAAGATCTCTAAGAGATGAAGAGTTAGCTCCCATAGCATACATTGGTGTATGAAGAAAATTATACTAGTATATATATTATCTCTGTAAGTTCATGAGATTTATGTAAAATGTCTTTCAAATATCTACTGCAATTTGTCTTTTAAGAATGAACATAGTTATTTCATAAGAGAATGTACCAAAGCAGTTATCGCATTGTCGAATAATAATGTAACTATCCATAATGTTGTGAGTGAAACTGTTTGATACATGAACATAGAATTAAGGATTTTTTTTCTCATGTTATTTACTTTATATTTCAAAAAAAGTTGCTTCGACGGGCAACCTAACCCAGATTCATTTTGGACGCTATACAATCGTTGCCAAGGGCCTCACTTCAGTCAGTGTTTAGATGTTCACAATGCTTTATGTTTAGATGTTCGCAATGTTTCTTACGAAATGAGAGATGGGGGTTAAACGCATGACATATTTCAAGAAAGCCTTCTATTTCGTGGTTCCGCAAAGATGTTTTGCGCTCAGAAATAGACGCCTGAATGCTGACCCAATATTATTGCTAAAGAGGTTTGAACTTTGATGCTCGTATTTTTTAATTTTTCGGTATAATGATGATCAATGGTGGAAATGAACCATTCCACAAGCATCAATCCTGATCATCTGATTTACGATATGCTCTTTTGTAAAGTTTAAAGCTAAAAAGGATGTTAAAGCATCTCTATTTCTTTAATATCATGGAATCTATACTTTGATGTGTTTAAAAAATGGGACTGAATGTTGTTGAGGCATAAATTCCTACAAGTTGATGAGTAAATGATTTTTTTTAAGGTATCTGGATAACTTTTATTCTGAAAAAAATCCAAACTTACATATGATAACTACTTGGCTTATGTTTTTCAAGATCAAAATAAGAATGTCATCTCAAATAGGTTATTTTCAAATTTTGTATAGTTAACATAACCTTAATATCCAAATACCATATTTCAGAAAGTCTATATGAAATCATAAGGTAGTATTCAATATCTAGTCTAGATTGTATAATATAAAGCATAGAAAAGGGGGCAGCTGCAAAAAGAAATGCATACTCAAAAGCTAAAAGTGAAGATGCTAAGATGCATTACAAGTTAAACAGCCATGAATGGCGGACAAAACCCAAAAGAGAACCAAGAATTCAACTCGTCGAACATTCGCAAATGACAAAGTTTCGCCAAAAAGGGAACTTGGAATCTTAAAAAAATTTCAAATGGAACTACAAGCGCTTAGTTAAACCTAGAGTCCCTCGAAGTATCTCATATGATCGTCAAAAGTCTCCCCGTGCCTGATTTTGGAAACTGATCCATCTTCTTCAACCTTCATTAAAATCAATTAAGCATTTTAAACCATTAGCAACTTAATAAAATTACCTAAAAACCACCAAGTATTTAGATGAAAGCCCAGTTGACTTTTGAAAGTCAAATTAATAATCGTTTAAATCCAGAATTCATCATCTTTGTTACTGTCTTTTATCAATTGAACGGATGCAAACTCCTCATGACAAACATTCACTTTCACTTAAAATCGATGTCAGTTCCAAAATAGTTTACTTGATACCATAGACTAAAATATGTTAGTTTGACCTCAAAGGTCAACTTTGAAGAAAACATACCCAATACTCAGGTGGGCGCATCTTGAGGTTGTAAGTTGAAGCCATACTCATGCAGTAGGCACCCGCATCATGAACTACAAGCCCAGAACCCTGCAGATCATGAACTTGTTATAGCATTACACGAATAACTAGAAATTCAAAAAGGAAATAAAGAATTATAAAGAAGATTTTGTATTAGTATCACTAAATGTTATAGAAAAAGGTGGATCATTGTACCCTGGCGGGAGCAGGAAGTTCCCTATTCTTTCCCAAGAAATCGGCAGACTCGCAAACGGGACCGACAACGTCAAAAGTCGAAACAGCAGCGTCAGGTGGTGGAGGAGAAACTAGCTCTATGTGCTGCATTCAAATACATTAGAGCTACAATCAAACTTTTTAATTCTCGATAAATAAAGTTAAGTGGTCGAGTGATTTTAACTGATTAGCATTTTGGAACTCGTTATTGCAACTTAAGTGGTCGAGTGATTTCAACTGATTAGCATTTTGGAACTCGTTATTGCAACTTAAGTGAGCTTATAGTGTTCAGACAAGCATATTTCGCTAATGATGTTTAGGGATCATTCTATTAGTTTCGATAAAATTAGTTTTATGCCAGCTACAGCCAAACTGTTTATTTTGAGTGTTTGATGCTGCGTTTTGTAAGTGATTATCTGCATGATTAAAAACAATAATTACATAATCACTTTCAAATGCAAAGCCAAACATCCCCTAAACCTGATTTGAGATACTTTTACTACAATTTGACAGCACCATTTTCCAAACAATTAGAGAGAAAAAGAGAAAGAAAACACACACACACACATAAATATCTGATTACTACAACTTCAAAACGACAAAAAGACACAATACCATTTTTTAACAAGCCTATTAATGATACACATAAAATCTTACTTGATAAGCATCGTACAAACTAGGACGGATAAGTTCAGCCATGCTGCCATCAATCACAATAAAGTTTTTCGTGCCATTTGTTTTGACACCAGTGACGCGGTTAACAAGGCAGCAAGTATTCGCAATAAGTGACCTCCCGGGTTCAATAATCAGATTAAGGTTTCGAGACTTGACTAGATCCCGCACCTTCAAAAAATCAAAAAAAAAAAAAAAAAAAAAAAAACATAATTTCAACCCAAACTTTAGATTATCGAATACTTAATAGTCATCGATGGTATGCATATAGAATACAGAAAATATAAATATGCTGTTCTTACCGTGTCGATGAGATCTCTTGGTGTTGGAAGAACGGTACCAGTATGATAATAATCAATCCCAAGACCACCTCCAATGTTCAAATAACTAATATCAAACCCCTGGGCTCGAATTTCGTCAATGAACTTCACCATAATTTCCGCAGCGTCTCTAAATATGTCAACCTAAAAGACGGTGAGATACAAGTAACAAAAGGTTATTCACAGTTACACCTTCATTCTCCATTTTTTTCCTGAAGGCTGCAAAACCGGCATGTCAAGCAGTTGGGTAATGGATCAAAACAGGTACTTTCCGGGTCAAACTGGCCGGGTTGATTCCAAACTGTTGTTGCCCATAACTTTCATAATCAATAGTGTGTCAGATATATTTAATACTGTAGTTAGTATTTTTCACTAATAAACTAGTTTATAAAGCTATTAAAGGGGTTGTATAAATTAATAGCGCACTCTAGGCAAGCTTTGAAACGATTACCCAAAAACACGTTTTTACCCTTTTGACTAGTTAGAAACAAGTATCACCCATATCGACCCATTTATAAGTAATGGGTATCTATCTTTAAACCAAGTAGAATCAGACCAATCTTGCTTTGAGATACATTTACTAAAAAACCCTAATTCTCTCCCTCTACTATGGGCGATTTTGGCGAGTACCCTATCTCTTCATATCCGATCGTTAACATTCTTGTTTCTGTGGATTAATCATTTGATTTTATCACGTCAACAGGTCCTTTATTTGGTGGCTGACCATTTAGGATTAGGGTTCTCGATTCTTTTTTTTTTTTTTTTTTCTAGGGTCTCGTCTTAATTGTTGCAAAGGTTGATTACTGCTCTTAATTTAATACTAGCAGGATACCCACGCGTTGCGGCGGAGGGTACCCGGAAATAAATTTTCTGGTGAATCATGTATTTTAGTTTATTATGTTCTTTTTGACAATAAATTTACGGATATCAAGAATTTCGTATAACCCGTGCCCGTTCGGGCTCGAGCCGTTTGCGTCCGTTCGGGCTCAAGCCCATTTGGCCCGTTGCCCGTTCGGGCTTGAATACTTGTATAATGTGCTTTATTATTTGTATTAGTCACATTTAATGCTGGGAATGTGTTTAATTTGGTAGTACAATATGCTTGATAATTTGTATTTCTTATTTAAGGGCTATTTTAATAACTGTATTAATTGTATTTATTGACCAGTTAATTGAGTACATCAAATAACATTAATGTGGTGGTGTTTTGTTTTTTTTTAATATGTGACTTAAAGTGGTGTACACTATGCTTCTTGTCTTGTACGTATGAAAATTATGTGCATTAAAGTGTTGTACACTATGCTTCTTTTCTGGTAAGTCTTAAAATTTGGAGAGAGAGAGAGTCATCCCTTTATTATATGTAGCATAGATTCCTAGCATAGTTGTCAAAAGCGTGCGCCTCACGCGCCTTGGCGACAGGCGATGCGCAGGCGGGCCCCCACCGCTCAGAACACGAGGCAAAAGCCCACAAACATTTAAAGCGATGATTTGTGCCTAAGAGTGTGATTAAATGGGTGGGTTTTGGTCGGAATCATGTTATAAACATGATACAAGGATCCAATCATACCCAGAAACACGTTTGGTTTGATTTTGGAAATTAGGGTTCATGGTACAATTTGGGATTTTTTGATTTAGAGTGTTTTAATCCAATTAAGTTAGTGGGTTTTGGTCAGAATCATGTTATAAACATGATACAAGGATCGAATCATACCTAAAAACACGGTTGGTTTGATTTTGGAAATTAGGGTTCATGGTACGATTTGGGATTTTGTGATTTAGAGTGTTTTAATCCAATTAAGTTACTGGGATAGTGTTAGAATGCAGTGTGAATCTCATTGCAACCCTAGAATCTAACCAAAAACACAAAATGAATCAAAATCAAAGTTTATTGCAACCCTGCGCTTTTTTTTTCGAGCCCGTGCTTTTTATGCGCCTCTCGCCTAGGCGAGATTTTGGGTCTTTGCGCTTTGCAATCGCTTTCGCTTTTGACAACTATGATTCCTAGATAATCATTATGATGGGTGTTGGTTAGGGCTTGGTTCTTCTCGCCGGCTAAACCCTAATTTATTAGGGTTTCGTTATTTTTTGAGCCGTCTGTTTGTTTTTATGTCCGTTGTTAATTGATTGTGGGTTGGAGAGTATGGAGGCTACTGGTTCATTGTTGAGTAACTTGGCTGCTAGGGATAAGAATGTTGATGTTGCTATGTCTAATGGTAATGGCAGTAAGTCTTCATTTGCTTCCATATTTAAGGATAATGTTCCAAAGAAATCGATTCAAGTTACGGAGTTGAGGAATGATGAGCATGTGGATGGTGTTGATGTTGCTATCCCATGGCAAGCGGTAGAGGAGGTTAGTACACGTTTTGCTAATACCATATATGGGTACTTTATTGGTAAGTGTCTTGCATTTCCCATTGTGGAAAATTATGTTAAAAATACTTGGGCTAAGTTCGGTTTGGAACGTGTTATGCTTACAAATGGTTTTTTCTTTTTCCAATTCGCTAATAAGACAGGTATGGAACAAGTTTTAGAAAATGGTATGTGGCTTATTAGGTTAGTGCCTATTGTCTTAAATGTTTTGACACCTAATACGGTTTAAAAAAGGAGGAAATTACCACGGCTCCAGTTTGGGTTAAACTACATAACGTGCCTATTGTTGCGTTTTCAGAGGTTGGTCTTAGTTTGATTACTACTAAGTTGGGACGCCCCATAATGTTATATGCCTACACTAGTTCAATGTGCCTTAACTCTTGGGGACGTAATACTTATGCTCGCGCTCTTATTGAGGTTTCGTCCAAATCAGCTCTATTGGACACTTTGGTTGTGGCTATACCATTGCCTAACGGGTTGGGACACTCTATGGAAACTATTGAAGTAGAATATGAATGGCAACCTCCTCGATGAGATACTTGTAAGATATTTGACCATAGGGATGAGCAATGTCCTAAACGGGTTAAGGTTTCTACCCCTTCTCAGGTTATGAAACCTAATACTTCAACTCCTATAGACACTAATGAGGCTTCTTCATCTCAATCTAAGGATGCAAATCAGCCATCTACATCGAATGGTAAAAGGCTACCACGAGTAATGTTGGTTTGATTGTTCAAGCTACTAATAATATATCCTCTAAGAACACCTTTGATGTTTTAAAGGACCAAGATGACGTGGTTGAAGTCGATACCTCGACTGTGCAAAAAAATGAAACAAACTTGTCTTGGGACCCTACGGGTGACATAAGAAGCTTAAAGTAGATACTAGAAGTGATAGTGATGAAGTTGAAAACTTAATTGATGATACAAGGAAAAAGGTTGTGGTGGTGGTGGTGGTGGGGGGGGGGGTGTGTGTGTGTTGGGGGGGGGGGGGGGGGGGGGGGGGGTTATTTGGTCGGTTAAGAATGTGCACTTCGACCTACTCATGAAGGAAGATGGGAAGAGTATTTTACGTGATCTACAGGAGAGCAATGATGATGTTGATCTAATGTAGCAGTTGGATAGTTTTGGTGTTCTAGTTTGTGTATGTAGTTAGTGTGCCCATTTTGTGGCATGTCACAAATGATCTAGTGGTTGTTCAAGCGAGTGCTTGAGGTTAATGTGGTATTTCAGCCATATTCCATTGTACTTAAATGTTTTGTTGGTGTAATATATTTTACCGGGGAAACCCTTTACCCAAAAAAAAGTAGAATCAGACCCTTACTATAAGACAAATTTCATACAATACCCTATTGACTCGTTAGAGATATACATCACCCAAATCGACCCATTTACAAGTAAATGTGCATTTATCTTTAAACCAAGCAGATCCAACCCGAGGTTACATCTTTCTTTTCATAACATACAAACGGAAGTCACAAACAGAAAAATAAATAATTAAATCTTATTTGCATATCAGACATGATAAAACGTGAAAGATGTGGCATACCTTGGTAATGGTGGATCCAAGATGGCAATGAGCCCCAACTAGCTTAAGTTCATCTGGATATGACTTCACTTGATCCAAAAACCATTGCAACTTTTCATTTCTGATACCGAATTTGGAGTTCTTGTTTCCGGTTGCAACATAAGGATGGACCTATTAAAAATGAACATATACGAAATCTATTTTCATGTTTTGTACTATAATACTGTAATAGAAAGCAATAAAAAAAATATACGACTTTGTTAAATAATCAAGATGATGCGAGGTTTATACAAAGAAAGGATTGAATGCTATCTGTTACAAACCTGAGGGTCAACATCAGGATTGATTCGGAGCAATACATTGACTTGCTTTCCAGCAATTCTTGCAGCAGCTACAATATTATCCAAATCAAATTCACTGTCTATGTTAACAAAGACACCTTCTTGAGCAGCAAGAACAAGATCCTCCAAAAGCTTCCCATTTCCATTAAAAATACACCTATCATTCACATCAGATCACAAATTCAATATCCACAAGTGTCTTAATAAACAACAACAACATCCAATCCCGCCAGGGCAAGGTATGGGGGAGGTAAAATGTAGACAGATCCTACCCCTACCCCAGGATAAACCCGGGAGTAGAGAGACTGCTTCCAACGAGACCTCCGGCAAGTGCAGGTGTGCGAGTGAGAACAGAGGAAGAGAGAGCAGTGAGAAAGGCAGTAAACAACAAGCACAAGCAAGCAAAAGAAAGCAGGCAATACAAGCAAATAGACCGGGGACCAAAACAAGGAACCCGAAGAAAAGCAAAGGCAAGGGGCACAGTCAAAAGCACAAGCAAAGGGGCACAAAAGCAAAGTCCAAACAAACAAAAAGCCAAAGCACCAAGAAAGAAAGCAAAACCTACGGGAGCAACACAGGGCAAAGCAAAGCTACACACAGGGCCTAAAGCTAAGGCAAAAAGCTAGAGAAGCAGGCAACCTAAGGGAGCAACACAAGTGTCCTAATAACAATTTAGAAATTCAGAAGATGAACAAGAAACACGTCATTTGCAAAGACTGAAACCCAAAATCACTGTGGATACTATTAGAAGGTGCTTGTCATGAGTGTAGGATGCGGTTTATTTGACTATTGTGCCTTCACATGATGGATAATAGCTTTATACTGTTTGTGTAAAGGGAAAGTGGGAAACTGATCATTATTATGAGATTATCCCGTTATTTAAAGCCAAATAGTCAATTCAGGAGGTAGGAAACTCATTATGATAGCTTAAAACGTTTATGTTTATTGAAACAAAACGCAATGCAAGAGATGGTGCATGGATATAATCAGGTCTATTAGTGATTGGAAAGCTGCCAAAATATGTTTGGCAATCGTAATTATTAAAGACTCATAGAGGCAATATAAACAGGATCAGATAATTTGGAAAAGCATCTTAATTAAACAAAAGTTTAACAATCAAAACTGATTATCTGTTGTATCAAAACACAATAACTAAATAAGTACTTCTTTATATAATACACAATCCTAAACACCCTGTTAGAGTAACCACAACAAAACCAATCCTGGTTATGTCACTATATATGGATCATTCAGCATGTGTGATCCATTACGTAATCTGAATATTTCACTCCACATCCATCACCGTCTCTTAAGCCACTTTCCAACTCACAACCCCAAACACCCCTTTAGTACCCCATTATTATGATATTATCTCAAAATTCCAAATCATAACCAAAAAAAACAGAACCATATTGTCAGTTTATCAAAATGTGTACTTCATTTATTCATAAGCCTAAGAACATATTATCAAATATAACATTCATCAAGGGGTGTTTGTTTATGCTTATTTTTAGGATTGCGAGCTTATGTGATTTCGGTTTATATTTCATAAGGTCATTTTTTTCCGGCTTATTTTAAAACTTATGGGCTTATTATGATATAATAAGCTTATAGAAGACTTATAGACGCAATATAAACAGGATCAGATAATTTAGATAAGCATTTTAAAACTAATAATACAAAAGTTTAACACTCAAAACTGATTATCTGTTGTATCAAAACACAATAACTAAATAAGCACTTCTTAATATACGTAGTAATACGCAATCCTAAACACCCTGTTAGAGTAACTGCAACAAAACCAATCCTGCTAATCAGAATGTGCGCTTCAATTATTCATAAGCCTAAGGAACATATCAAATAAAATATTCATCAAAAATCAAAACTTTAATTCTCCATTATTAAGGGGTGTTTGTTTAAGCTTATTTTTGAGCTTATAGGATTTCGGCTTATATTTCATAAGCTCATTTTTTATGGCTTATTTTGAAATTTATGGGCTTATTATGAAATAATAAGCTTATAGAAGCTCACAAGTTTCAAATAAGCCCCAAAAAAATGAGCTTACGAAACATAAACTGATAAACCGAAATCACATAAGCTCATAATCCCAAAACTAAGGGTAAACAAACACCCCCTTAATCTGGTTAATCTTTTAGCATATTTTACGGGTTTAAGCTTATATAGCGGGTTTATTATAGCTTATGTAGTTTCCAGCTTATATTTCATAACTGCACTTTTGGGGGCTAATTTTGAAACTTTTCAGCTTATATGAGTTTATTATGACATGATAAGCTTATATAAGCCGAAAAATTTCAAAATAAGCCACAAAAAATGAGCTTATGAAACATAAGCCGAAAACCAAATACGCTATAAGCCCGCTATATACCTGTATAAGCTTAAACAAACACCTCTAGTGTTTCTATCAAAGTGCTATCCTACAGTCAATAAGAACACAAAATAAGCACAGATTAACTAGTACAGCACACAAACAGCTTCTAACTTGAAAAAAAAAAAAAAAAAAAAAAAAAAAAAAAAAAAAAAACACCTACCTTGTAGGATCAAAACCAGCTTTTAAAGCCAGCCTCAACTCATTCCCACTAACCAAAACAGCCCCACAACCCAAACTCCTCAAATGGTTCAAAATCAAGAAATTATTATTAGCTTTTATAGCATAACCAATAACACTATTATCCAAACCCTCCAAAGCCTCTTTATAAGCTTCCACATTTCTTGTTATCTGAGCCTTGCTATACAAATAAAAAGGTCTTTTTTCCACTGCTTCCATTATTTCCTCAACTTTGGTTTTCTCAACATACAAGTACCCATCTTCTTGCTTTGTAAAACAGTGGGTGAATTTCTGGGTTTGTGGGGGTGTTTGGGAGATTACTGCTTTGATGGTAAAGGGTTTGGTTGGAGTGGGTTTGAAGAAGGGGGTTTTTGGGGTGTTTGGGAGTGGGGTTTTGGGTAGGGTTTTGAAGAGGGGTGTTTGGAGATGAAGGTGGGAAGATGCAGCCGCCATTGATGGAACAGAACACAAGTGAAGTGAGGAACTGAAAGTGGTCTTGTTTTGGGAAGTCTCAAATAGGAACAAAAAAAGGGTTAGGTGATTTTAGCAAAAAAATAATACTATAATTAGGATGTGTTATTTTACTCGACATGCGATTAATTATTATTTTAATTGACGGTCACTCAAATGTATCTAAACTAGTTGGAAAACCGTGCGTTGTCGCGGGGTGTTTTCCGAATAGGGAAAGTGTAATAACGGTCGGTAGCTATTTAACGTCAATTTAGTGATCAAGGATTGACTTTGCAATGGACGTATAACATGAAGGACCAATTATGTAAATTATGAGAGAACTAAATATGCAACGAACTTCTGAGATGAAGGACTAATTTCATATGAATTTTTAAAGAAAATGTTAAAGATAACGGTCGTTAGCTAACAGCCGTTAAATATCTAATGACCGTTAGTTATAACGTTACAGTAACTAACGGTCGTTAGTTACTGTAGCTTGGAATAAAAAATAATAAAAGTACTGTAGTTGTGCAAAAGTTTTGTCTTGACATCCCAATCTTTAGTATATATATATAAGTTACTGTAGCTTGGAATAGAAAATAATAAAAGTACTGTAGTTGTGCAAAAGTTTTGTCTTGACATCCCAATCTTTAGTATATATATATAATTATCACATTTTGTAGTTCTGTGTATTTTATTATTATATAATTTTGTAGTTTCATGTACTCAACTTTTGAATTCATGTACTTCCATGTATTCAACTTTACAAAGTCACCAATTGAAACTGATATACCCAAAAGTTAAGTACATAGAGCTACAAAAAAAAAAGTTTAATAGTACACACAATGGTGCAGAGAACTAAGTGTTAGATTATGGACATTATTTTAGTAGTCGTATGTTAGGATCAAACTCGAGATCACGGGATTGCACACAATACGTATGAAGAGTAAAAGAATAATTATTTATAAATGTTATATGTAATTATTAATAAACACAAAACTAGTAACGACCGTTAGTATTTAACGGGGAATGACTAACGACCGTTAGACAAAGATTAGGAAAGTAATACTTGTGTTTAATTGGAAACAAGAGAAGATTCCGGAATCCCTTGGGGAAGCCTAGAACCAATCGGCCATAAGGAGGTTCCACCTCCTCATTGCCTTGTGCTCCAAGTAAACTTAAGTATAAATACAAACCCAAGATTCATTGTTTGACATAACTTGTACACACACATCATGGTGTTTTCTTCTCCTTCTCTTGTCCTTTGTCGATCCAAACTTAAACCCTCTAAGGGTTTTCGATTTTCATAAGATCTAAAGTTTTGTGTTTGATTTACTTGCATAAACTTTTACTTGAATTAGTACGTGTGTACAAGAACGTGATTCAAACACACTATTGTTTGATTCTTGGATTGAATTACAAAAGAGGTAAGGGGTAATTCTTATAATCCACATAAACCTAATTAGGGTTCTTGAATTGAAGATTGCAATTGATTTTTGTTCGGGCTAGAATCACAAAGGTATGTTTACTATTTATTATTGATTAATTAATTACATGTTATATGATCTTGTAATTGCTTCCGTTATGCTCACTTGATGTGTTTGGTTTATTTTATATGATTGTCATGATATTATAATTCCAACAGTGGCATCTAGAGCCATTATAATGTGTAATTAATTATCGAAACGCATAAAAATTGAATCTTGATTCGTTTAATTACATGTTTTAGGGTTTTTCGATTCCTAACCCTAATATTTTTTATTAGGTCGATTGACCTATTAGGGTTTTGTTTTTTTTGTTTTTTTTTAATATGATTAGAAACCCTAGGATGTTATGTAATTGGTTATGCGTTTTAGTAAACGATCTTGGTGCAATATGTTAATTGTTAAGTATAATCCATGAAAAGTGCATATTTGCATGGATTTAATTGTGTGATAATTTAAATTGTTTAAATTGTATATATTAATTAAATGTTAAGTTATATCGAAACATGTAAATTTATTAATAGATGTCGAATTGGGGAAGACTCTAATATTAAGTAATCAATTATGTGCTATGCGGTATTTGCTTAGTTTTGGCTTACGCAATCGATTTATCGATGTATGTGGCTCTTTTTCCTTTGAAGAAGAAAGTCTTAATTGAATAAATGCATTATACACCTAGACTTGATTATTAATAGGACTATTGAATAAGATTTACATGTGGCTACATGTTTTATACATATTTAATTGTTATGTTATGCATATGTTTATTTGGTTGTTTATTTTTTTTATTATATATATATTACTTGTTTTTGTTTATTATTATGTTAGACATGTTTATAAACGAAAAGGGTAATTTTTTAATAGAAAAATAATATGGACTAAATAAATGGCGAAATTGTTTTGGTTTAAGAGTCAAAATTTCAAAGGATTGGTTGATTGATGTTTTTGTACATAGTGTGCGAAAGGCGGACCGAAGGTTGCCATACAATGTGCTTGTAGAGAGGGGTTATTAAAGACTATGCACCTACCGGTTCTCTACAACCGCTTGTGTGTCGACTCTAGACTTACCTATATCACTATATTACGTACACTGTCATCTTAAGGGTGAATTCACCACAATTCCACAATGATTATCCGAAACACTAAGCCTTAGGGTATATGCAAAAGTACGATATAAGTGGATGATAATTGTTGGTAATCTTTAATTGGTGAACCCGATACCTCAATCAAAACTTTGTTATTTTACTCTTAGTAAATTGGTAATAAAAATGTTTTATAAAACCAATGTTATGAAGTTGTATGCATGCTTCTTCATACATTATTTTGATTACACGTCAAAATTTAATACCCTTATAAAATTAAGTCGAATGCCATCTAATTAAGAACACTTGAAGTTGTAATTTACGTCATGTGAGAACTTGGCGAGATTGCAATGGAGAGGTAAATTTCATAAATTCATTGCTAGCAGATCAACTGATGTGATGGATTTATGAGTTTGCAGTTTTTAAGTTAGACGACTTAAATTGAGTAGAAAGTGAGATCTTGGACTCAAGGCATTAAGATGGGGATCAAACATGCTTACATTACAAAAGTTTTGTAATTGTAAATCCCATAAATCTAGGAATTGCAATATGATATTGGCAATTATTGTTCGACAATAACCTTGTTGAATACTATCATTACTAGCAGATCAACTGATGTAATGGTACTATGTCAATTAGGATCCTAGCTTTAAGAAAATACTATGGTTTATATGAATATTTACCAATGGGTATTTTGTTTTCTTAAAAATCTAATTATCAAAAATACTGAAATTGAATTTTGTAATTCGTTTTAATGTATTAATGCAACGTTCAAACCGTAAACGCACTTTGGGCTTTGGTAAATTGATCTAGTTCTGTTTTCAAACAAATGTTTGATTAAGAAATATTTACTTAAAAGACAAAAGAAGTCTCCTTTCTATGAAGGAAGAGTGAGACACAATCCTATTCCTTTTCATGAATGAGAAAGGATAATATGAATATTAGATATGTCTAAATTCTAATATAACTCATAGCAAATTTTTAATAGTTAAGAAAATTGCGTACATTTTTCATAGGGATTTCATCATCCTCATTCGGTGATTAAATTCTTGGTAACAAATATGATATTTGGTTAACAGAAAATTATATATATGACATTTTATGAGTTATTATAAATTAGAATCTAGACTAATTACCGCAAAATGGTAAAAGACAAACTAGTTATTAATCTAGTTGTTTTGACTATTTAAAAGGTGCTACATACATTGTGAGATGGTAGACCTATTAAGGAAGAAATTGCATGCCCAATTTTTCAAGTTAATAGCATTGGTGGATAATCCATCATTTACGTAGTAGAATACACTCTTTAGTGCATAAGTAATTGTTACATATGTATATTCAAAGGTGTAGGAAAGTTAAAAACACACTATTTTCTTTCACTGGATATGAAACATTTACAATGTTGTCAAATTCAGTGGGAGTATTGTGTACTTATTACTGAATAAGGAATTATTCAGTAGGAGTTACAAGCTTTGACATCTTGGTAGCTAAAGATAATTACTTTCCAAGTGTAGACACTCATACTTTTAAGGATAATCTTGTACGTTTCCTTACTAGACATTGTTGTTCTACATCTACTTGTTATGCTAAAATCCGTGACACAATCATATTGAACACATAAACAAATGCATGGCGTGTTGTTTATCAACTATATGAGGTTGTTCCATGCACAAGTGGGAGAAATGTTATCTTTAATGTGTGCAAGAAACAACTCATAAAGATATGATTTAATGGATTCTCTTGACTACAATGTAAGAGAATAATGTTCTAATATGAATTATACTAATCTAATCCAAGAAACACTTGGTGTTACAATTTATGTTATGTGAGATCTTAGCTAGATTGCAACAACAAGGTGAATTTCATATTTTCATTACTACCGGATCAACTGATGTAATTGAACTATGAGAATTTACAGTTTCTAAATTAGATACCTATTAGAACATGTGTCAATATTATATCAAAACTACTTTAATTTATATATTTATGAATTCTTTGAATGACATAAATTAATAAAGTGATCTAATGCGGCTTCAATCTGAATATTTATGTGTTCTTTGAATGACATAAATAAATGAAGAAATAATGTTATTTACATTATTGTGAAGTAATAAATTAACTTGAAATTACTATTGAAACCAAGAGATGGTGTTCATAATTACTTTAGTTAAACATGTTTATGTTTCATTGTAAAGATATAAACACAAAGTCTTTTAATTGTTACAAGACTTATAATAAAGTAGACATAAAACATGAAGCCATTAAATTGTTAAATGACTTATAACGTATAGTGGGATTATAACAGTTTATGTTTTCTTGTAGAGACATGGACATGAATTGACTTTGTAAAAAGTACTTGTGTTATAAAGCATGTAATTGGCTTGAAAATTATTATACCATTAAAATGAATTAGTTGGTAAATAAACAAGTCAAAACGAATATGGTTATCTTAAATATTGTTAGATTGTCTTACAATATTAATACTAATGAAATACCAAATATTTATGGTATGTTCAGTTAGAAAAATCAAACTTTTGTTATATTGTTTGATTAAAGATAACTATGACTTCTTTTCTTCCAAAAAGTTATCAAGGTTAGAATATTGAGTATGACTTGGACATATTTAATAAAACTCCAATCTAGAAGATTAATAAGACATCATCATATGATGGAATGTGATGAATTACATTAAGTCTTAAATTGAAGTTCTAAATTTGTTTAACTGCTTATGAAGAGGTTATTAACAAAGTAAAGTTAGGAACTATCAATAAGTATTTGTAATATCCCAAAAGAGAACATTGTATTGTTTCTTTATTTGCTAAGTATTTAAAGATAGTATTTAAATTACTAAAAGCAAGTGGGAGTTTTGATCTTTAAAAGATAAAATTACAAGATACATAATCTTCTAAAACACACTAGTGAATATCATGATGAAGTTTGACATTTGGATGTTAAATCTCAAGATGATAATAAAGTTTGACATTTAAATGTTAAATATCAAGATGATGGAATCATCATTCATAGAATAGAAATATATCTCAGATATTTGATGAATATGCTGAGGGTTATGATTTACAGGATTATTGTAAACCTGATAATCATCATGCTACATTACCAATTATGAAATTGGGTAAAGTACACATGCTATGAATAATTAAGACGTTGTCCATAAAGATAATCAATTATATATATATGCTAAAGATGAGAATTCCCGTTTTACACCAAACGGACACAAAACGTGTTTCTATTGGCTAAAACCCTATAAAACACTGTTTGAAACACTGTTCATGTTTGTTCTCCCGTTCCAACACTCTTCCCGTTCCGTTTTTTCCCAGGATATTTTCCCCTACAGAACCCTAGAACCTTCTTCCATTCATTCTTCCTCATTCACTCATAAATTATCATCAAAAAACACAGTTATTTCATCACCAAAAATATATTCTGAAACCCAAAACATACCATCTTCCACATCCTCTGATCCCTAATGAGAATCAAGATTGACCATCAAAAACAAATGATAACCTTCCACTCACGTATAAATATATATTTACATCAGAAAATGGATCCGTTTGAGAATACAAATTCGGATCTGACTGATTTTGCATCTACCGATCTTTATTTGCCTGAACAAAGGTAATTATTCATTTTCTTTTTATTTTGTGTTGTTATGTTGCTGTAAATTATTTTATTAGGGGTGTTTAGATGTATGGTTATGGATTTTGATTATAGGCTTGAATTAAGGGGGTGTTTGTTTAACCTTATATGCGGGCTTACGAGCTTATTTGTGTTTCGGCTTATATTTCATAAGCCCCAAGTTTCTAGCTTATTTTTGGAACCTCTAGAACATGCTTATTTTAGCTCAGAATAAGAAAATAGGAGTAAATAAATTTAGTTATTCAATGTTTCATACAATTTTTTTTTTTTTTTTTTTTTTTTTTTTTTTTACTGAAAAGTGTAGTTGAAATATTTGTTTCTTAAGATTTGACATTGGGTGTGTTTGAAATTAGGGATTAGTCATGACGCTTTTTTTTGTTGCAGCAACATGGGTTTGATAATTGGCGCACTTCGATTATCAGCACATCTTGGTCCATTGCTTATGTAAGTACATGTATAGGTATGCAAATTAACATGCGTGATACATTTTTCTTGCTTCTCTTGGGTCTTATAAACTGAATTGCTACCATCAAAACTTTAGATTGATTTGCTTCATTTACTGTAGTCAACGTATCAGTCAGTATACCAACTTAATGTCTTTACATGGCGATAACTATAGCAGGAATTCAACTTTTTATTATGTGTGTCCATGAAACTAATATGTTAAATTCAACCAAGATCTTACGAATACAAAAAAGCCATAATAAGTTACTCTAAAATTACGGTAACTTTCTATAATAATAGTAATATTGGTTTGGTTAACATATTATTCTTCTACTTAGTTGTTTTATGTTTGAGTGGGGTTGATCAGTTTAAGAAGCAGTTTGCACATCTTGAGGAGGGCTAAGGCAAATGAGGACCTAATACCACTCCACTGGTAAGGCATCATGCCTCACTTCCATGGCAAGTTAATATATTACATAATTCCATACCATTGTTACATTTTAGAGGTGTTTATTTATGAATTGTCAATTAGTCAATTTAAAGGCAAAAAAAAAAAAAAAAAAAAAAACTACAAAGTAACATGCTTTTGTTGTTTCTTAACCTGATAAACCGTATACTTTGGCCCATTTGGAGTTCCAATTCTTAGGATTTTGATATCTTTTTAATCCAATTCTTAGCTATTGAATATTTGCTGTATAATCTATACCCCAACCCAACTTGCTCTGGCCACGGGTCCTTCCTTTCTATTCCTCAGTAAGTGGACCGTAGGAGCTATTGAATATTTATTTATTTATTTATCGCTATTAATCAGGTTTGCTCATTTTAGTGTAAACAATCATTTAAAAGTCCTTTTTTTTTACTAGATAAGCACTTTTAATAAGCAATCTCAAACACTCCCTTACGTGGTTTCCTAATAACATCAGGATCATAATTGCATTATTTTCAGGGAAACTGATGAACAAACGGTCTTCTTCGTCAAAGTTTTTCTTTTATGATTTGCATGGTCTTGAGGGTAAGTACAGGTCATGGCAGATCTAAGGTAACTACATACTCCTTTTCATATTAACTGGTTACAAGATGTGTGGGTCGGATGACGGTACAAGATGTGTGGGTTGCATAACGGGTTGAGACCGGATCATGTTTCTGTAGACACTTTAGTTGATCTATATTGGTTTTATAAATATTACTGTATTTTTCAGTCTCTCACCATTGAATTATTGGTTTTGACTATTAACTGTTTAAAAACATTTGTGCCCGGGTTACTTTTAGTCCTGGAGAGGGATACTGTTGAACCATAGTTCTTTCAGTTATACCGCTTACATGTGTGAAAAAGGGTCTTTTTGCAGAAAAGTTATTCAACAGATGTCAAAATGAACTTCAGTCCAATCAAACATTGTGCACATTATGGTATGGTGTGTAGAATTTGGCCGACGTAGCATAGGGCATGGAAATATTTTATGGAACTTTTTACCTAATTGGAATATGGGTCGTAAATTTATATCTGATATGTGCTGATTTTTTGTGGGTTATTTGGATGTGCGGTTCTTAAGTGGTTATTGCAGTATATAATTATAAGATGTCACCCTAAAATATCAGAATTTTCAATATCGTAATCACTATATGTCGAACATAATAAACTCAAGTCACAATATTCATTTTAAACGCACATCCAACCATCCTCTAAAAAGCGTTTTGTACACACTTTGGTTAGTTTCTGAGCTGAATTGCTTATGCGTTTATTGTTTTTTGTTATTCATTATCTTTATTTGTTGCATGATTGCCTAAATTAGTGTGTGAACTTTCTTGATCTGAATTTATTGCTCCAGGCAGGTGTAGCTGGTGGGAAAACTGGACCTCTAATGGATTGGAGTGTAACTACTACAACATACAAAAACTTAAAAGGTACTAGCTTGATTTCTTGCCGTAGTTGCACTTGCTTTATTCCACTTGGTTGTAATCATTTTAACTATTAAACTTGATAATAATAAAACCAACACTGATGTCGCTAATGTGTCATGGCCTAATTTCCATTCTATTTTACTCACCTTTACTAGTGTTTGTTGGTTTTTCATTGTAAAGTTCACTATTTTTGGATTACAATGGTATTTATTTGTTTCTTTTTAATTGGGTTTCTTGAACAGATATCGAACCCAAATATGTGATGGATATGGCACTCAATCCAAACATCGGAACGACAAATACACCAAATACTTCTTCAGACAAAACAAAACCAAGAAAGAAGACCATGACTTCCGTTTACCTTAAATTCTTTGAAACATACACATTTGAATTGATTAAATCTCCACTTGCAGATTAAACGAACGACGATTGCACGGTCATAAACCGGGTGTCAAGGCACTATAACGTTGAGGAATGTTTACCATGAGAATGCAGCAGGGACAAACGGGGGCTGTTGCAATGTATAAGTGGAAAGTCAATGTTGTCAAGGTAATCTTGATTCTATCTCTAAGTAACAAATTATTTTCATCAGTTGTCCAGTTTATTTTATTGTTTACATGTTAAATTTCAATGTTTTTAAATTGCTTCTTTTTGCAGTTATCGGGAAAAATAAAGTATTTGTACACAATGAGAGAGTTGAGGATGCTCCTGATACTACCTAAAAATTGATAAGAATATTGATGGATCCTAAGCAATTGAGGTGGAGAAAAAGAGCTTGGTTGAGAGAAATAGGTCCGCCAACATAATAGTAGAAAGAACCATGCCATTGAACTTAGTTCCTGTTGGTCTGAACAATAGCCGTTCCCATTCTTGAGAACGTCCCGGTTCCAAAGTGTCTCAAGAGTCTTGCTACTTGATCAACATATCAATTCTGTAAATGAAATAAGGTCAAAACTTGGGGAAATTTGTTATATTGGTTACTTTGATTAACTTAGATTGTGTACAAAGTTTACTCTTTCATGTTGGTTTGTTATTTACGTGTTGAAGCTGAAGGTAAATAAGATTTTTGGTATGCTTCCTTTGTTTAATTACTAATGTGCAATTCAGTCCATATGCAGCATGTGGTTATGGAAGTGCCCGACCTTTTGCTTGATTTGATTTCTTTACTATATGGTGATGGCCTTCCTTTGTACAAGTCCATCTTACTGTTATATACAAGTGTGCAACGAGTTTCGAGCATAGCATTCCCGCAGCAACGCGTGGGCTCACCTGCTCGTTTTAGAAAAAACTTGGTTTATCTTAATAGTTAGACTAGAAAATAAAGATGAGTTTCTTCAAAGATAAGGTAACCTTTGTAGTTTAAATCTTTGTATAGAAATCATATGGACAAAATTGTGCACGTATTTAATGTATGTTTTATGACAAGATTATTAATCACACTTATGCAATTAATTGTGATTGAATATTCTTTTCTAAATACATTAAATATATATATAAAGATTATGATTGTCGTATTTATGAAATTGACAATAGAATATCAAAACTCTTTCTTGAGTGATTACTTAAGCGAGGACGATAAGTAATTAAAAGGAGTTTATGAATTTAAATAAATCTTTGGAAGTGTACAAAGTGCAATAATCCATGGATGGATAAATGCATGCATCTAGAAGATTACTCTTATGTATAATTATTAAATTCATGTTTTGATTTATAATTGAAATAAGATAATTTCTAAGTATTCCTAAAAGCTAGTGGGAGTATTATGTTTAATTTCTTAAATCATATATGTTGTAGAACATATAAAAGGTAACATTCCATATAAGTTAAAAGTTAAGTCTTAGTTTGGAATGAAACTTTACTTGAAAGATTTAGAAAATAAGACATACAACCTTGGAATCAATGTTTATTGTTGAAACATGTGCGGTAAATAAATCTAATATAACATGATATATTATTTAGAAAGTCTAAATAGATATGTATGACATGAATAAAATCTAAGTATGACTCAAAGATTTTTCATGTACATCATGTTTTGTTGTATCATGCTTGATTTCAAGATGATTTGGCAATATTAATATCTAATTAAAAGTTGTTGGATAACTTGTGTAATATTCTAAAAAGAATATGTTTGATTATAGAATTACATCCTAAATCTGGAACAGCTTCCAAATTCTATAGATGAACAATTTTTCAATTGTTGTGAAAATTGTCATAGCCAACAAACTTGAAAGTTTGAAGGGCATCAAACATTACACAATAGATATTAATGTTTACGGGAAGTTTTAATAGCATGTTGTTGTTGCATACAATGATGCTAATGAAATTGAGATGACACTCAATACTAGTTATGGTAAGGATTTCATCCTTGGCTATTACTAGTTATGCTTACTAAAAGCATAGTTGCATTATACATTAAGAGAATAAGAATACTTTAAACTTTAAATTGTTTGAAAATTTGATTATCGTAAATTGGTGGTTAAGGATGTCACACATTTTATGAAATATTATATGGCATTGTCAAAATAGTTGAGTATGCACATACAAGAACTTCACTAGTTGAATTCTTGAAATAAGTATTCTTAAAATTCCGATAGATCAAAGTTGGATAATTTATGTATTGTCCACAAGTATGAATGTCATTACTTGAGACATAATTCATCAACAAGAGTTATCATGCATTGATCTATTTAGTATTTGGATAAGGGATGTTAAACAACTATTATAATAAAATACATGGTATGTTTAATTTATAATATATTGTATCCTATATTTGTATGTTTAATCCACGAATAAATGTTATTCTAAATTGTCCGTTGTTAGTTAATAATATGAGAATATTATTAAATCAAGATAAATCTGAAGGTTGGTATAATATACTTAAGGTATATTGATGCATAGTCATGCCAATTCAGATGATATTCAATGATACCGAATATAGGACTTATCCCAACTACATGATGTTACTTTATGGATTTTGTCATTAAGTAAATCATGAGAAGTTATCCTCAGACTTGAGATGCAAGATAAGTGTCATGAATATAGTACATTTTTGTGGAACAACTTAACGCTATATGTAACTGGTAGTCATAAGGGTTGTTTTCGAAAGTGTTACAAAGTTTGTGGGTTTTGCTTGTAGTCAAGATAGATTTTTTTCCTTCAAATTTATTTTTGGAGTTTAATACTGTTGGGCCCCTCATAGGGTTGGTAAGATGTATGTGTGGCCACACCCAAGATCTCCTCTGAATATGTTCAGAAGATTTGGTAATCTTGATCAATCACAAACAACGAGAAACAGAATGGTTAATTAAGGAATGACTTTCATCTATATCCTTATTAACGTGGTATTAGAAACAAAAGGATAATAATAATGAGAAACCATTAAAAGGTTTGTCCAGGAGCCTTACTCGAGAACGTACTAGAGGCATCGGCGTGTTGCAAGATGCTAACCGATGTGATTACACTATTAAAATATGTCCAAGTGGGAGCTGTTAGATTATGGACATTATTTTAGTAGTCGTATGTTAGGATCGAACTCAAGATCACGGGATTGCACACAATACGTATGAAGAGTAAAAGAATAATTATTTATAAATGTTATATGTAAATATTAATAAACACAAAACTAGTAACGACCGTTAGTATTTAACGGAGAATGACTAATGACCGTTAGACAAAGATTAGGAAAGTAATACTTGTGTTTAATTGGAAACAAGAGAAGGTTCCGGAATCCCTTGGGGAAGCCTAGAACCAATCGGCCATAAGGAGGTTCCACCTCCTCATTGCCTTGTGCTCCAAATAAACTCAAGTATAAATACAAACCCAAGATTCATTGTTTGACATAACTTGTACACACACATCTTGGTGTTTTCTTCTCCTTCTCTTGTCCTTTGTCGATCCAACCTTAAACCCTCTAAGGGTTATCGATTTTCATAAGATCTAAAGTTTTGTGTTTGATTTACTTGCATAAACTTTTACTTGAATTAGTACGTGTGTACAAGAACGTGATTCAAACACACTATTGTTTGATTCTTGGATTGAATTACAAAAGAGGTACGGGGTAATTCTTATAATCCACATAAACCCTAATTAGGGTTCTTGAATTGAAGATTGCAATTGATTTTTGTTTGGGCTAGAATCACAAAGGTATGTTACTATTTATTATTGATTAATTAATTACATGTTATATGATCTTGTAATTGCTTCCGCTATGCTCACTTGATGTGTTTGGTTTATTTTATATGATTGTCATGATATTATAATTCCAACACTAAGTGAATTCAAAATTTGAGTACATGAAACTTAAAAAAAAATAGTAAGATACACAGAACTACAAAACGTGACAAGTTAGATACATTTCCATGTAATTATCCTTTGTGAAAAGACAGAAAGACACGATACCAGTTTCTAACAAGCCTATTAAATGATGAGAAAGTGTTAGTGGATAATTAGGCCCAAGCCCGGTTTGTGGGTTTTGGGTATTAGGGTTTCACTATTATATATAGTGCTCATTAATAAAGTTATACCTATGGGTTTTATCATTATCTTACATGGTATCAGCCAGTGATCCTAAACCCTAAAATACCTTCCACTCTTTAAAACTCAAAAACCCTACTTTAATTTTTCCAGCCGCCGGCTTTGGCCAGCGGTCTGGAGCATGTATATCCCATCTCCGTCATCATCACAGTCAACAACCAAATACAACACTCTCAAACCCATCTCAGATCTGTAATCGAAAAAAAAACTGTACCAGTCATCTGCTTGAAGAAAACGTGGCCGCTTG
The DNA here is from genome assembly GCA_030686995.1 of Artemisia argyi. NCBI lineage: Eukaryota > Viridiplantae > Streptophyta > Magnoliopsida > Asterales > Asteraceae > Artemisia > Artemisia argyi. The sequence goes on from CM060676.1 coordinate 22,120,913, forward strand.
ATTTGATTGGACATGGATAAACGTTTTGTGTATTGATTTTAGTGGGATGCTGCTTTTGTGTTATGTTCAATTTGTTTGGTGCTGCTCATCAAAAGACGTGAAGTATATCTGCTTATTCAAATAAAGGGAGCAAAAGATGTTACGATGAAATTTGTTTTTTGTTTTATCCTTTTTACCATATATTTATTATTTCTGCATAAAAAAAAAGTTATTAAATTGTTTGTTTTTGTTTTATGTCGAATCTAGGGTATTAATTCCCGAGACGACTTTTGTTGGTGTCGAATTCAGGGTATCAATTCCCGAGACGACTATTGTTGGTGTCGAATCCAGGGTATCAATTCCCGAGATGACTTTTGTTGGTGTCGAATCCAGGGTATCAATTCCCGAGACGACTTTTGTTGGTCTCGAATCCAGGGTATCAATTCCCGAGACGAATTTTGTTGGTGTCGAATCCAGGGTATCAATTCCCGAGACGACTTGTGTTGGTGTTGAATCCAGGGTATCAATTCCCGAGACGACTTGTGTTGGTGTCATATTTGCTTTTTTTAGTTTATTTTGGTTTATTGCTTTAATTTGCTTTTTTAGTTTACTACTCCAGTTCGAGCTTTCGCGATTTCACCGCTCGAACTGCGAGGGAGTGTTAGTGGATAATTAGGCCCAAGCCCGGTTTGTGGGTTTTGGGTATTAGGGTTTCACTATTATATATAGTGCTCATTAATAAAGTTATACATACGGGTTTTATCATTATCTTACAGAAAGCACATTTAAAATTTAAGTCTCTTGACATTTTTCCTTAAAAGATACACATAAAATCCTACTTGAATACTTGATATATAATCATCGTACAAACGAGGACGGATATACACCCATAAATCCATAAAGTTTTAGGTGATGGTGGGTTACATTTAGAAGGTGCGGTGAATATAATATATTTAGTTATCTATGTAATATAATAAACATTAATAATGTATAAGCCTATGAAGCAGCAAAAATCATTAATGCGATGATGTGTCTTTGCTCCTATTGGTCCTAAAATATTTAATGCTCCAAAGTGTGTACAACCAGAGGCGGACCCAGGATTTTTCAAGGCGGGGGGCAAAAAAATTTTTTTTCATAAAATTTGTGATGCACGTTAATAAAAATGTCATATATATTTTTTTACACGACAAACTAAGGTTTTTATATTTTTGGCTTTAAGTTGGGGGCAATTTGATTTTTTGGAGGGGTGCACTTTAATAAAAAGGTCTAAAAAACAATTTTTTTACACTAAAATCTGAACTTTTTCGACGAGTCGTGGAGGGCACCGCCCCCCAAAGTCAAAGCTTGGGTCCGCCCCTGTGTACAACACTCCTATGCGCTCCCACTGCATTCGGTTTTGTAACCCACCTTTGCCAAAGTCAACTAAAATTCTTATTATGGCTTCATATTTTTGTAAAGTAATTATTATCATTCAAATCGTAATTTCAAATTTAATACGCTGTTCAATCTTCAATCTTCCTTTGCACGCTCCTCTTTGCCTTATTTTTATAAAGTATTGAAGACCATTAAATTAAAACAATAACTGTTTCTTCATAAACCCGTTCAAAACGCAGTCTTTCGAATAATTATGTATTTGTCGATCTGCATACGCTTCGACATCGAGCACCGGTATGTACCTATTTAATTTTAGTATTTAGGGTTTTGAGTTATTAGTTGTATGCTTGATATGTTTTGTTATTAATAATCAATTTTATTTTGTTTCGATTCAGTTACGATAGATTTTGCTTTGATTCAATTTACGCATTTCAATTCAATAGTATTATATAAGTTTTGTTGTATGATTGATTAGTGTCACAATTGACTTCACAAAAATTTTGGAGTTTATTAAATCTTTGGTTAAATTTGGTTCAGATAATTAGAGGTGGGTGCTCTTGCGATTTTATAGTATAATGGTGTGGTAAAAGTTTTGATATTCATTCAATCCTTGGCTTGGGTTGGATCAGTTATCATATCATGATGTCATGTTATCGTTGTTGATGATTCGTACATAACGATCTAATTAGATGAACCGGTCTTCTGTCTTATGATTTACAGATTCCTCACTCGAGGGCGACCGAATTCAAAAGGTCGAGGCTTTCAAGGAACAAGAGGACGGTTAACCGTGCCTATAGTGGTGTGTTATTTGTTGGTGAAATTGTAAATTGTTTGGTATATTTTGTTTATCATTATATTGTTACAAGTCCGTTGGCGCTATATTTTGTTCATATATTTGTTATTTGGATTTGACAGGCAAAAGAAGCAACTCAGGCAGCTTTGGATGACATAATACAGTTGATGGTGAGGTAAGCTCAAATTATTTATAGCGTCTTCATTTATCGCCAAATTTGGTCAAATGGCTTATTTGATCATTCAAAGGTTAGAGCAAATAAAGCATAATCCACTATGTACAATGACGCAGGTAGATCACATGGACGTCATTGGGAATAGTTGTATGATGAAATTCAGCTATTAAGGTAATCATATGCACTTTTCTTCTATCAGTAAGAAAAATATTATTATTAACTTTGTGGTTAATTGAGGTTTACTTTTCCGGACATTTATGTGATATCTAATAAGGTTTTTAGAATTAAGAAATAGTATTTTTGTTGGTGATTTTGTGGCATCAGCTATCTTAGGTAATTGGTTCTTTTTCTATTTTTTTCTTTTTCTTGGGTCTTTGTAGTGTAGTTAGATTATGTAACAATATTTTTTTATTCATTTGTAGTTCAGAACTATTAGTGTGTTTGCTAATTGAGCCGAGGAAACTTAATACTCACAATGTTGGTTTGAACTGATAAAAACAAATGCTTACACATTTATCATTTTGACAAATAATCGCACATTAATACTCACACTGTTGGTTTGAAGGTGATTGCTTTGTGTTTGGGAGACTCTTGAGGAGCGAGAGCCGAGAAGCTGGAACCACTATGCACGCCATTTCTGCACAAACTAAGGCAATATTAGGTATATATTTAAACACTTTTAGGTACCGTAAATTTTTGTCAAAAAGGGTGTTTGGTTGCTAATACTCCACATAACAATAAACACCATTTAGTCGAAGGCGATCAACGATTCCACAGCAGGACTCTGGAAGGCCATCTTCATCATCGGTTGTTGGAGGATTAGTTCCTCTGGGAAGGTGATTCTTAATACTCCACATTTACCATTTATTTCTATTACACAATTTATTATTAACTATATTTACATGTTTTCCTTGTGCTAGATAAGGTTACGGGTATGAAGGATCTGGTAAGCATTCGCATTCCTTTCTGTGACGAGCACCGTAGATAAAACATTACATAGGTAAACACCATAAACTTTATCACTAACTATACTTTGGAACTGAGTATCAAGTCTGAACAAATTCAACATTAATGTTTTATAGTCTCCACCATTTTTTATGGAACTTGTGACTTCCAATTAGCACAGCTACTGGAACTAAGTTTTTTTGTGGTTGTAGCTACATGCATGGTTAAAAATAACATGACAGGAAAATCATTTCAATAAATAAACTTCTCAAGCTGAAATAGAGTTCTTGGTGCTATGGGCATGATTGCATCCTTATGAATAAGGTTTCACCACTTTATAGGATTTGTTTGGGATTACTAACTGTGGCTACTATACATATAAGCAAACGTTCAGATTATAGCCATTTCTCTTTTTTTAGTATTAGAGCAATTTTGAACCGGTTAGGTAAAAGTGGGTTGATTGTGAAACGAGCTGTAAGAGGCTCAAAGCACTCTTATCATAATTTTTGTAATTTATTTTCAAATTTTACAAACAAAAACTTGATCTCTATATAAAATACATATGAAGTTTTATGATTTTTTGTCATAGAATTTATTATGAACCCGTGTTAATAACTTATATATTTTGCAACATCTTACGAATAAAGTGTGAAATATTTAAAATGCTTTAGTATAATGTATGATATGTTTTAGCTTATTGTGCGATATATCTGCAATCTTTCTTTTCCGTATCAAAAAGGTGCTTAACGCATTTTGCATGAGCTTAATGTGTTATTAGTTTGTTGATTGCCATAGTTTGTAGTTATGTTTGCAAGAAAGAACCCAAAGAAGAGTATGTGGCCAAAAAATCTTTGTTTGGCTATATAATTGAATAACTAATAAAAAAAAAAAAATCAAAACTCAGTTATTTGTACTTATGTTTGCACTTAAATGACCTTTATAACTACCATTATAATGACCACCGAAGAATTAAAATTCACCGGCTGATAGAGAGACGAAGGAAAGATGTTGCACGAAGTGTGTGCACTACAATGCAACCTTACCTGTGTGTTGAAAGCTTGTGACTACATAATTTGGCTTTTGTCTTCGGTCTTCAAAAGTACTCTTGATTAACTTAGTATATTTAGTTGTTTTATGTGGCAAGTTTATTTGCGACGGGCTGTTTAGTGGTAGAGTTAATGTAGCTGGTTCTAAATTGCCATAAATTTTTTGCGTGTATATGTACTTGAATACAATAGGCTGTGTTGCTGTATTATGATTATGTTAATGCTATAGAAAGCTTAATATAAACATGAGGATGATATTATTATCTCATATTGCACCACTAGTTTTTTTTCCGTGTACCATACCTTAATTGGAATAAATTTTGTTGGTTTGGCTGTTAAGTATTTGTGGCCCATCTTTGCCTATGTGAAATCTTGCACAACATAATATTCTCATAGCCAATAGGAAGATGACGCCTTATATGCATTCATGTTGGTTTGGAATGACAATATTTTCGTGTCCATACTAATATTAGGCAACTGGTCAATTTTGAATATAAGGAGGGGGGGGGGGCTGGGTTTTCTGGTCGTATGAGAATATGATACACGCATGTTTATTTTCTTAATAGTTACAAATAAGACTGTTTATCATATCATTGACATTATCATTTCCTTAAAAAACAATAAAAATCATTTACATTCGTTATTGTTTGTTAATTTATATATGCATGTTAATTTCTTTAAAAATTCACGTAATTCCACGGGTCTATAAGCCGATATTCAACATGTATATACAACTATACAAATGGTATGTTTTATACCATTTTCTAATTTTACATATACTATTATCAACAACTTCCTTTTAGTTTCACTTTTGTTTTTTTTTATTTAGGTGTTCACGGAAATGAATGTGGACTACTCAAATGTTTGATGTTGACTGTATACATTTGCTCTTCAAGACTATATACCAGGAGAAGACGATACATGCATGTTAATTTTCTTAATAGTTACAAACCAAATTATTTATTGTATCATTGACATATTACTTATGATTTCTTTTAAAAAAAATAGTGGAACATGTTTATGTTCGTTGTTGTTTGTTACTGTATTCACACATATGTAACTCCTTAATTAATAATTCCGTTAAAAATCCCGTCAATTTGACGGGTCTATAAGCTAGTTTAATATAAAGGAGGTGTTAGGTTTGAAGAAATTTTTTCGTCGCTTTGACTTTTCTTTAAAGTGATTCTTATAACATAAGCCTGTTTGACCCGTGCCTGTTTAAGCCCGTGCCCGTTTGGACCCGTAGTTCGATCCGACCATTTTGCCACCTCTAAGTAAGAACCAATGAAAGCACGAGAGACAAATAGTATAACAAATGCCTTCATCTTGAAATGTATTTCTCAGCTTGATAATACGTCACATTGACGTTTGATACATCATAACTTCTCTAGTCCATTTCATCTTTATTTCTTCACCATTTGAAAAGATAATGACTCCTCAAAATTGTCCCACGGAGCGTAGGCTAGACTCTTGTTCAGCTACTGGATTGTGTGGAAGTATACCTTGTTTTAACCCTAGGACTCCATCTATAAGGTTTTATTCAGTCCGGCATCACCACACAAGGTTTATTGTGTTTTTTCACAGGTTCCAGAAACTTGATATTCCCAGGATCATATTGCATAAGATTGACAAGAAAATGATTCATTATATTAAACAACATAACAGTAGGTTACATCGTTACAAAAGACACTATGCGTCTCTTTTTGAAATGAGACACACACGTTATATCTCTATCTGAGATTCTGACTAAACGTTTACAGATAAAGGACTATTTATAGATATGAAGGGGTATGACCCAATGGTCATGATGGTTCGAATGGTTTCAACCAAACGACACAACCCTTCACCAAGTTACAGAAATAACTACTTTAACTACCAACCGAAATAACTACTTTTCGGTTATAAACTTTCTACTTAACAACTTTAGTCCTTCGTCTATCGTTATCTTCATAATACAAGACTTTCACAATTACAAGGTCCAACATTCTCCCCCCTAATTGTTTAAGTCTTGTTCTTCGAGTCTTCATGCTCTTCTCCGTGTCTTTTCTTTCCTTCTTCTTGTCTTCATGATTGTTGCTGCTGTTGCTTGTTCCTTTTCAACGTTGTACCACAATACTTCCTTGTGTTTCTTCAATTTTACACCGTATCTTCAACAACTCTTCAATACCCGTCGGTATTTCCTATGAACGAGTGATCAGCCCATCCTTCTCGTTATTTGTTGTTGTTCTTGTATTGCTAAACGTCCTCAAACAATCCTTGATTGTTTCCTTGCCTCGGTATACCTTTTCAGATATGCAAGCAACGCCTTTTTTTGTGTATCTCGTTGTTTATACACAAGGTTTCTTCTTTTACGTCTTTGTTCTTTTTCAAGTGATAATAACAAAATCATCACTGCCTTCTTCTGTGTGTTCACTTGTATAGTTGCTTTCTTCTTTGACTTCATCTCTTGCAATCTTGCTTCTTTTCCTTAGTGATTCATCCATTGCATCTTCCAAATCTGCATCAGGCTGTGGTTCTCCAATGTCTGCAATTCCTTTGCCATTTTCTTCCACATCTGCCTTTTCTTGCTTTGCTCTAAGTGCATCCTCATAATAGATTTTCACCATGCCAATGTATTCTTTGTAACATTCTTTTACTGCCTCTTGTTCTTCTTGTGTCAAACCTAAGAGAAGTGTGCAACTTGGTACCATTTGTTGTTGAGTGTGATATGCATATATCCACCCAGATCATCTACAAATTTGTACAACCCTAACAAGTCCACCTTTGTCACCCCAATGATGGGTGGCAACTTTCCTAACACATCCTTCATAGCATATAAGGTACCATTCAAACTCAAGTAATCATGATCATCCTGTTCGTTCATCTTAAGTTCTTCCATGCCTTTGATCAGGGAACATTCTTCTTCAATATCTAGGGATCTAAAATAATCATCCAGAACCCTGTTGTGGCTTGTGATTATGCTTTCCTCATCTTGTTCCTCCATGACAGCATCTTCTTGCATTGAACTTTCAGTGATATCAAACATATACTTTAGTTTGCATTTATTATAACCATAAGTCACAATAAAGCCTTGTTTCTGTTTTGATTGGAATCAAAATAAACGCCATGGTTCCTTCTCTTTTCTTGTCGAATTTTTCTTGCTGTTGCCAACGAGTCTAAACAAAAACATTCCTTCTCGGTATACTACACTATCATGTTCTCTTTTCCTTTTGTTTGTTGTTCTTGATTTCAGTCCTTCGAAATTCCTAAGAATCTTTATACACACAATATTTGGTACCACACCTTGGTAACCAAATCGATCCAGTAAACAGTCCTTCGTTTCTGAATTCCAATGAAACAAATCAGTCCTTCGTTTGTTTCTCCTTCGTTGTTGTTATTCTTGTGTCGATCTGACACTTACTCCATCGAAACAAAACAGTCCTTCGTTTGTTCCTTCTCTTGAGTACTTGTTGATACAAAAGTTGGGCGTTCCTGATTATGGGATCTCGCTCTCGTACCAATTCACTTCTTAGTACTTGTTACCTGCGCACTAAGAAAATAAACAACACCGTTAGGCTTATCGAGGGATTGTTTCCCCCGATTAGACTCCGGCGTGAGAGTAAGTAATCGATTTAAGGTTCTCGTTAAGAGTTAGGGTTTTGTATATCGTACCTTTGAATGAAAGATGTCATTCCTTATATAGGGGCTGAAACCGAGTAGGTTTCTTGCTCCTTACTCTTCGCACTCGTGGTGCTTATCGGGGTAAGGATATCTATTCCATGAATAGATGATCCTCATCGCATACCCGGTTAGTTTAGTTGGGCTTTGGGCGTTGTGAGCCCAAGCCGTTATTATTATTATGGCCCTTTATTCGTTATGATAGCCCACTCGTGGTGGGTTTGGGCGAGTAATATTTATCATTTGGGCTCGTGGCCCATATATAAACTATACGTCATCATGTCCCCCCAGTCTAGTGTGCGTGGCTCGTAGCCACGGACGCTAGACTAACATTAACAGCGGTAAGCGTGGCGGGAGTTTTATTGAAATATTACCGCCCATTTTGAAAGTACAATGAACCTAGTCAATAATATCTAAAAAAGAATACCTCGGAAAATGGGAGTGGTGTCCACGTAGCCCTCGTAAATCGGGAAAAAGTGCATGTGCCGGTTCGTTTCTAGCCACTCGTTTTTGTGAGTGGGATCCACGTGGGGGTAATCTAGGGTTTTCTTCCTCCCTATATAATAGTTACCGCCCCACTTTTTCGATTACACACAGTAAAACACACACTTCACCATTTTCTTTCTCTCAAAAGCTATCTTTTCGCAAATAAACATTTCTGTAGGTGCGTTATACTAGTAAATAGATGAAAATGGTTGCTCAATTAGGGGACTTTCGCTCTGCGATGACGGCTGACGATGTCACCGAGTTTTCGTCCGATTATTTTATTCCTTTGGACGTGCGTCCAGAGGCTCCAGACGTAGACGCGTGTATAGCTGATTTCCCCGAAGGGAAAATAAGTTTATACACGAAATTTTTTGAGTACGCGAATTATCGCGTGCCAATTTCTATCTTTCTGAGTGATTTGCTCAACCATTATCGCCTTCACATCTCGCAGCTGCACTGTATAGGTGCGGCTAAGGTGTCGAATTTTGAAGTAAACTGCCGTTTACTTGCGATAGAACCCACCATATCCCTCTTCCGCTCATTTTACCATACGACGTGGTCAAATGGGTGGGTATCTTTTGCGAAGCGCCCGGGGGCGCTTCAGTGTTACACTGAAAAAGTAGACTCCCTCAGACATTGGAGGGAGCATTTTTTCTGGGTTGATGATGTAGTCTTCCCATCGCCCTACGAGTTTTATACTCAGGATACATTGCCAAGGGATGGGCGCCCCGCACCCGGTTCCTATAGGCTAGCTGATGCGCAGACTCTTGATGTCAACCGCCTAGCCATTAACCCTTATCCGGAGGAGTTTTTGGTGTATATGGGGTTGAGTCGCAATTATTTCGGCGCTGCTGACGAGGTGACAACTTTCATAAGTGAGGATGGCCGGGGTGGGTGTTTGTCCCTTCTTCTTCTTCAAGTTTAGTAAGTTTTTTCATATTCGCACTTTTAATATCTAACCATTTTGTCTGTTGTTTTTGTTTATGTGCGCAGAGATGGATCTATTCGCCGTCGTCAAGCTGGATAAGCCGAAGCAAGTGACGATAGGGGTGCGACCTCTGAGGGAGGGTGAGCAGTCCCTGCTAGAGGCAACTGAGGGTCACGTGGCTGTGTTACCCGAGGTTGTCCCTGAGAACACGCCGCCGCTCCAGGTGGCGCCCGTTCAGAGCGTGCCGCCCGCTGTGGAGGTGGCACAAGAGGAGGCGCGTGCTGAGTCCTCCGACAGCATTGAGATCCTTAAGCCCGAGGAGGCGCTGAAGGAGGAGGTGGCGAGCAATGTCAAGCGCAAGGGAGAAGCTGGAACCAGTGGCCCCAAGAAGAGACGTCGCTACCTCATTGGGGATGCAGAGTCGTCTGCAGAGGAGGCATCCGCTTCTGGCGCGGATAAGAAGGTTGCGGAGGCTTCTCCCTTTCTGTAAGTGTCTGCATCCATATCTAATTGATTGTATATTACTTGACGCGATACTAACTGCATTCTTCTATGTCTTGTAGGGATGATGCCGCGAAGAATGATGGAGTCTCCGTGGATGTGGTTTCCTCTCCGCAGAATGGAAACAAGGAGGGGAAAGCCAAGGTGGATGAGGGTGGAGAGGCGCTGCCGTTGATAGATGAGCTGGCTACGACTGCTGCGCGCCAGGCTGAGCTGGTGGCTCAGTTGAGGGAGAAGTATGCTGGGGAGAGCAGCACTCTCGCCCAGAAGGATGAGGAGCTGGCGAAGCTTCGTGCGCAGTTGGCTGATGCGCAGGTAGAGTTGGAGGCCTCGCGGGTACATGCTGAGAAGCTTACTCATGAGAAGCTATCTGCGTTGGCTGAGGTGAAGGAGGCGCGTGGGGAGCTTCATCATTATAAGTCTGACTTGACTTGGGCTGTGCGTTTCTTAGATGAGAAGAAGGTGGAGCACTTCGCCAATATCACCAAGTTTAAGGAGGATATGATGAAGATTATCCAAGTGCAGGAGGACAAGCTGCGCGCCCTCAGCATCGAGTATGATGAAGAGTTATATCCTCACTTGATGTCGACCATTGCTGAGCGCAGGTATTTCTTTTGTGCTTTTCTCTTTCGTAATACTTGTCGTTCCTATGCTTGTTACTAACACAACGTATCTTTGTTGATGTAGGTGGTTGATTAGCCACGGGCTGCGCCTGGCAGCGATGGGTACTCTTGAGTCCCAAGAGGTATTAGAGGCCTTTGGGAAGGTTGTTCAATGCGCGGTAGCTCGTGGGAGATCGCAGGCTATGGAGGATCTCCATGAGGCCAAGCTGTTGAAGAAGGACTTGGCGAAAGTCCCTGGGTATAGTGCTACTGCGTATGATGAGTTGATGCAGGCTATGGCGGGGTTGAAGGTCCTTGATTTGCCGCATATTAGGAGGTTGGAGCGTGACCAAGACGACCCCATAGATGTGCTTATGGCGGGGTTGACATTGCAGCGCCACCTTGGAGAGAATGGGGAAGGGCAATCAGATTACTATCTGAAGCCTGATGTGTCGCAGCTGCAGATCCCTGTGTTCGCACAACCTCGCGACATCCTCAAACCCTTCGCTCTTGAAAGGGAGATTCCCTTGAAAGAGGTTCTAGAGCGTCACGAGCAGAGGGCTGCTCAGAAGAAGGGCATCAAGGGTAAGGCAGTGATGTGTGGCATTGGTGCTGCGCACATCCCCAGGTCTGATGGTGTGCCCGTGAGTGTTCCCACTGTATCTCCCCATGATGCTTTGCTTCTTAGGAAGCTTCAGGAAGCGGGGAGTTCTTCTGCTCTGCAAGATAGTCCTGAGCATCGCCATAGTGTGTAGGCTTTTTGTATATTTATGTATATTTCCTTGTAACTTTTGTGAATAAATGTTGAATAAGATACCTTTTCGTTGTTTAAGTTCGTGACTTAAAATATACTTGCATTGTTTGCCAAAATTATTTAACCAAGTGTTTTAAGTGCGTGACTTTAAGAGTTATACTTGCATTGTTTGCGAAGTTTTAGTATTTGACCAAGTGTTTTGGCTCGTTATTTGCTAAGCTTGTACGGTGTACTTAGTATATGCGCACCCGTCGTGGGATGTGCATGTGAAACTTACCTCGACGTCTCAAAAGTAAGGCGCTTAGCAAAGTGAATTAGTAGGTTAACTCATCCTCTATGCCTTCGTGGGTCTTTAATTGGTGCATGCACGCCATGTAGGCAGGAAAAAATATAAGATAACAATATTGACATATGTTAGTATGTATGCAATAAAGTAAAATGCGCTATGGAGTTAGCTAGAAACCATAACATTTTATTGATACTTGCAAGTTTTTTGAAAAAATAAAAATACAATTCCTAGGAAAGAAAAGAAAAACAAACACTTATTGGGCATCTCGTAGGGTGCAAATGTGTCTGTGTAATGGCCGTAGCCTAGAAGTAGCATCTTTTTAGATTGCAGATGTTCCAAGTGCGCGCTAGGTCGTGACCTTCCATGTCGCGCAGTCTATATGCGCCGTTGCCAAGCGCATCTGTGACCTCGTAAGGTCCTTCCCATTTTGGTCCGAGCTTGCCTGTGTCTTCTGCGTGGCTCGCATCATTGGCGCGGTAAACAAAGTCTCCTGGTCTGAATGAAGTGTGTTTGACCTTTGCATCATAATACTTCTTCATTTTTGCCTTAGCCTTTGCTTCGCGTATAGCTGCGCGTTCACGCCTTTCTTCCAGTAAATCTAAATCTATGCGCCGTTCCTCGTCGTTTTTTGTGACGTTGACCTCTGCTGTGTGTATAGTTGGCATTCCTATCTCAGCTGGTATGACGGCTTCTGTTCCATAGATTAGGGAGAATGGCGTGTCGCCAGTACTGGTTTTGATTGTTGTGCGATGCGCCCATAAGACATGCGAGAGCTCATCCACCCACCTTCCTTTATGTCTGTCGAGGCGTGCTTTTATTCCTTCGCCTAGGCTGCGGTTTGCGCGCTCAACTAGGCCATTGGTTTGTGGGTGTTTCACTGAAGCCAAGTGTTGCGTGATGTTCAATTGCGTGCACCAATCTTTGAATGGGTTATCACAGAATTGTTTTCCGTTGTCTGATATGATCTCTCCTGGTAGTCTGAAGCGACAGACAATGTTGTCCCAGACAAAGCGTTTGACTTGGTTTCCCGTGATGCTCACCACCGCTTTTGCTTCAATCCACTTAGTAAAGTAGTCTATGGCTACGATGAGGAACTTTACTCCTCCTGCTGCTACAGGAAAGGGTCCTGCGATGGCAATGCCCCATTTATAAAATGGTCATGGTGAGGTAATAGGTGTTAGCTCTTGTTGTGGTCGGCGCGGAATTGGCCTATGTACTTGACAATTGCTGCATTTCTTTATCAGATTGCGTGCATCGCGATGCATAGTTGGCCAATAATACCCTGACCTTAGAGCGCTTGCCACCACAGATCGTGGCCCTGAGTGCATACTACATGATCCCGCGTGGATTTCTCTGAGTACGTAGTCTGCTTGAAGAGGTCCAACACATACGAGCCAGGGTTGTAAGAAAGAGCGTCGATAGAGTATGTTGTCTCGTAGTTCAAACCGTTGCGCTGTGCGCCACACTCTTCGAGCGTCTTTATGATCTTGTGGTAAGATTCCCTTGCTGATGTATTCAATGATAGGCGTCATCCATGTAGGATCTTGTTCTTCTATCACTGTGGATATCTCCATTTCCAAGATTGACTTGTTTTTTAGGGTTTCTACCAATACCTGTTTTGATAGGTGCGCAAAGCTTGTGGATGCGATCTTGCTGAGTGCGTCCGCCTTCCGGTTATCTCCTCTAGGCACCTGTTTTATTGTGAACCTGTCAAAGTTTTTGATTAAGGATTTTGTCTTTTCCAGGTATTGGACCATGTGTTCATCCTTGGCTTCATATTCGCCTAGCACGTGGTTAGCGACTAGCCGCGAATCTACGTCTGCTTCCAGGTTGCGTACACCCATTTGGATTGTGATGCGTAGTTCGGCTAGCAAGGCTTCGTATTCTGCCTCATTGTTTGTGGCTGTGAATTCAAAGCGTAGCGCATAGGTGAATTCCATACCTTCTGGATTTGTAAGAATAAGGCCTGCGCCTGATCCATCTACACATGAGGACCCATCTGTGAACAGAATCCAGGGTTCCTGTAGATCTGTTTTAGTTGCAGATGTCGGGCTGTCGCTATCTGGCTTCTCCACGATGAAATCGGCTAGTACTTGTCCTTTGATTGCAGTGCGCGGTCTGTATGAGATGTTATACTCACTTAACAGTACACTCCACTTCTGTAAGCGTCCTGATGCGTCAGGCTTAGAGATAACTTGTTTGATTGGCTGATCAGTGATTACAGCTATTGGGTGCGCTTGAAAGTATCTGCGCAGCCTTTTGGCTGCGAATACTAGAGCTAAGACCAGCTTTTCCATAGCACTGTAGTTAGTCTCTGTTTTCTTCAGGGCTTTGCTTACAAAGTATATGGGTGTCTGGACGGAGTACCTATCTGTCAATAGCACTGCGCTAACTGCTCCGTGAGTTGCCTATAAGTACATGATTAGTTCTTCCCCTGGTCGCGGTGCGACAAGTTTGGGAAGAGATGCCAGATGGTGTTTAAGTTGTTGGAAAGCTTCCTCCGCTTCTTTAGTCCAGCGAAAGTCTCCCTTTTTGGTACACTTCGTGAGTATTTTAAAGAGAGGAAGGGATTTGTCTGCTGACTTAGATAAGAAACGGTTTAGCCCTGCTAACTTTCCATTCAATGACTGGACTTCTTTCAGTGTGCGCGGTGAGGGGAGATCAATAACAGCCTTTGTTTTTTCTGGACAAGGCTTGATTCCATCGGGTTCTATCAAGTATCCAAGGAACATGCCCTCGGTTGCGCCAAAGGTGCACTTCTTGTGATTTAACTTCATGTTTATTCGCCCCAATGTTCTGAATGTCTCCTCGATTTCGCGCACCAATTCATCCTCTGTGTGGCTTTTGATGACAAGGTCGTCAACGTAGACCTCCAAGTTGCGGCCTACTTGTTTTTCGAAAGCTGTGTCCACCAGTCGTTGGTATGTCGCGCCTGCGTTCTTCAGGCCAAAAGGCATTTTTGTGTAGCAGTACACTCCTTGACTGGTGTGGAAAGCTGTTTTTTCTTCATCTTCAACTGCCATCTGGATTTGATGATACCCTTTATATGCATCTAGGAAGCATTTGAAAGGGTATCCGCACAGGGATTCTACCTTCCAGTCTATCTCTGGCAGTGGATAGCAGTCCTGTGGACATGCTTTGTTGAGATCCGTGAAGTCCACGCACATTCTCCAACTGCCATCGCTATTCTTTACCATAAATGGGTTAGAAAGCCAGTCATGGTAGTATACTTCGCGCATGATGCCTGCGTCTATGAGCTTATGTACTTCTTCCAGAATAGCCTTTGCGCGATCTGGGGCCTGGCCGCGCTTCTTTTGTCGTATCGGAGGATATCCTTGTCGGATTTGTAGCTTATGCTCTGTGATAGAGCGCGGTACTCCAGTCATATGTTTTGGTTCCCATGCAAAGATGTCTAGGTTCTTTTGCAAGAGTGCGCATACGGCTGCTTTACCTTTGTCAGATAAAGATCCCCCAATCGAAACTTGTTGTTCCGGGTAATCGGGATGAATAGCGACTTTTAGATTTGGCGTTTTCTCTGTGCGCTGTTCTGGAATAGTCTCTGCTTCTGTTGTTACCGCATTGCATTCTCTTGGTGGTACTGTTGTGTTATAGAGAGTGACAACTCCTCCTTCCACTGGAAACTTAAGCATTCCGTGCGCTGTGGATGGTACAGCGCGCATGGATGATATTCCCGGTCTCCCAATGATACCATTGTATGGTGAAGGGGATTTTATTACCATAAAGTTTATCCATGTTGCGGTTGAGTGTTGTTCATCTCCTATGACCACCAACAAGCGTAACTGCCCCATGGGCCAGATCTTTTCTCCTGTGAATCCTGTTAATGACGTTGTTGCTGGTATCAATTGACTTTGGATTTCAGGTCGCAGTCTTTTGAAACAGTGCTCGTACAGGATATCTGCGGATGCTCCTCCGTCAATGTACATGCGGTGGATATCATGTCCTCCCGTATGTATTTCAATAGTTAGAGGCTCCACGACTGCGTTGTCCGCAGCTAGAGTAGGGAAAGATATCTCTTTTTCTGGAGAGAATTTTTGGCTGACTTTTTGCTTTATCTTGCGCTGCCATGATTGTATCATGTATATGGTATCAGCTTTTTCTTTGGGGGGCTCTTTCTTACCTCCGCCCCTTTGTTTGTCTTTCCCCTCTTTGATGATTTTTACAAGGTGGTCCATTCTGCCTTCTCTTACTAATTTTTCAATTAGTTGTTTTAGCTGGACGCACTCATTAGTTGTATGGCCTTTTTGACCATGGTACTCGCAGTATCCGTTTCCTATGCGCTTTTCCTCTGCAGTGTGCATTGGTGGCGGTTTTGGAAAGTTTGCGCCCTCTGTTACAAATATTTCCCTTGGAGTTTTTGTAAGAGGGGTATATTTGTCATTGTCCCTTCCATTGCGGTAATTCCTGTTGCGGTTGTTATTCTGATCATTGGATTGTCTCCGAGGCTGCTCTTGCTGCCTATAGTTCAAATAACCCTTTTTACTGTCCGCAGCGGCTGCCTCTCCTTGTATAAAGGATCTAGTGCGCTTTGTTAGCTCATCAAAAGTTTGTGGAACTTTGTCGTTTAGCTTTCGGATGAGTTCTGGGTTATTAATCCCATTCATGAACCCTGAAATTTTTAGTATTTCAGGACACGCTTTAACTTGTATGCACTCATCCTTGAAGCGTTCCATGAAAGCGCTGGTTGATTCTCCTTGGCGCTGTTTCACTCTTGCTAGCTCAACAGGGTTTTTAGCGCACTTCTTTCGTTGGGTGAAGTTGAGACGGAATGCTTTCCGTAATTCCTTGAACCCACCGATGCTCCTACGTGGGAGTTTGCTAAACCATGTGCGCGCGTTCCCTACTAACGTAGAATTGAACATGTGGCACCATACTGGCTGTGGCCAGTTTTCGATGGTGGTGGCTGACTCGAAAATTTTTAGGTGATCATCCGGATCACCTGTTCCATCATATGTTTTTACGTTAGCAGGCATGCGCCTACGTTTGCGATCTGAGTAATCACTGATGCGCCATGTAAACGCGTCAACTTTCTGGCGACGCCATGGGAGAGACATATCTTCGTTCTCTTCCTCGCGACGCCTCCCTCTTGACTTCCAGTGTCCTGTCTCTCTATCCTCGTTGTCGGAGGAGTCACTGGAAGAAGGGTAGTCTCTTCTTCGGCGCTTGCGCCGACTTCTTTAAGAGGAAGAGCTTGAGGGATCTCTGCTTGGGGATCTTCTTCTTCCCAATCTGTCTTGGATCCTCTTACTTCCAGGTTTGGAGGATCCTTGGCTTGGCGAATGTTGAGGTCCCAATCGGTCTTGTACCCCGCGACTGCCAAGTCTGGAGTGAACATTAGTGCGCCTTTCACTATCTTTCGAGTATTGTGACTCAGATGTCGTACCTAGCCGATCATGGATAGTGGTACGTTCTGCGCGTCTTCTTCGTGGGTGGCGCAGTGGTGATGGTTCGCGTTCAGGACCAAAATTCAATCGAGCTTGTAGGCTCGTGCTTGCCCTTTTCCTAGCTTCTTCCTGCATGAGGGCGGTCAAGGTTTCATAGTTTTGGGATACAAAGTTTTCCAAAGTGAGATTGGGTGCGTCCTCGGTTGTTGCAAGAGTGCCTGTCTCAGTATTCGGCACCCTATCTCGGTTAGGCGCATCTGGTGGCACAGTGTTGTTCACTGCGGGAATGGTTTGGTGAGAAGTGGTGAAAAGAGTGCGCTGAAGTTCCTCAGCGCTTGGGACCACTGGGATGATTTGGGTAGTCCTTACTGGTAGTTCTACCTCTGGAAGAGGTTGGGTTGTTCCCGCCTCTTGGTGGCCAGGTGCGCTGGTTGTCCCAGCAACCTGTCTAGAGGTCGGATCTTGTTGATTCCTCCTCTGATGGTCACGTTTTTCCGATTGCGGAGTCCGCTGGCTTGAATTCTTATTCTTTGTCATCCTAGTCTTTAGTTATTAGTAGGGTCCCACGGATGGCGCCACTTGTTGATACAAAAGTTGGGCGTTCCTGATTATGGGATCTCGCTCTCGTACCAATTCGCTTCTTAGTACTTGTTACCTGCGCACTAAGAAAATAAACAACACCGTTAGGCTTATCGAGGGATTGTTTCCCCCGATTAGACTCCGACATGAGAGTAAGTAATCGATTTAAGGTTCTCGTTAAGAGTTAGGGTTTTGTATATCGTACCTTTGAATGAGAGATGTCATTCCTTATATAGGGGCTGGAATCGCGTAGGTTTCTTGCTCCTTACTCTTCGCACTCGTGGTGCTTATCGGGGTAAGGATATCTATTCCATGAATAGATGATCCTTATCGCATACCCGGTTAGTTTAGTTGGGCTTTGGGCGTCGTGAGCCCAAGCCGTTATTATTATTATGGCCCTTTATTCGTTATGATAGCCCACTCGTGGTGGGTTTGGGCCGAGTAATATTTATCATTTGGGCTCGTGGCCCATATATAAACTATACGTCGTCAGTACTCCTTCTTTGTTCTACGTATACGTTTTCTTCTTCACAACAACGTTCCTTGCGCGCTAGTCCTGCGTCTTATATTTTGCGCGCTAGTCCTGCGTCTTATACTTTGCTTTGTATCTTGTTTTCAACCGGTTTCACAAAGCCTTTGCCACTCGCTTTGTATCCAAGCGATGTGTCTTACTTCTTTCTTCGTGTGTCGCGTTGACAACAAACACAAAAGAAGTCTCCTTTAGCGTTTCCTACTCTTGCTTCCACGCTTCCTTCAACGTCAAGAGTTTCCTTTTCTTCTAAGTTTTCTCCCACCAATACGTTTGATGCCTACGTTCGCTTCCTTTTGTTGGTTATCAAAACTTAACAAAACTTACCGCTTCTACAAAAGGTTCCTTCTTGTTTTGTTGTCGCGAATGATCACAACAAAACTCCACCAATTCGTTTGGTGTCCATGTACGTTGGTTCTTGATTGTGCACTATCTTCCCCAACATCTTGGTGCCTTCCTTCTCAGTTTCTTGATCTTCTTGATCAAGAGACTTGAATCACATCTTGTAACCTTGCAACAACCTTCGGCTCTTGATACCATATTGTGTTTTTTCACAGGTTCCAGAAACTTGATATTCCCAGGATCATATTGCATAAGATTGACAAGAAAATGATTCATTATATTAAACAACATAACAGTAGGTTACATCGTTACAAAAGACACTATGCGTCTCTTTTTGAAATGAGACACGCACGTTATATCTCTACCTGAGATTATGACTAAACGTTTACAGATAAATGACTATTTATAGATATGAAGGGGTATGACCCAATGGTCATGATGGTTCGAATGGTTTCAACCAAACGACACAACCCTTCACCAAGTTACAGAAATAACTATACTTTAACTACCAACCGAAATAACTACTTTTCGGTTATAAACTTTCTACTTAACAACTTTAGTCCTTTGTCTATCGTTATCTTCATAATACAAGACTTTCACAATTACAAGGTCCAACAAGGTTGCATTCATAATGGATCCAGGTGATATCATATCCATCACATTTCTCTTCTTTAGTTCATTAGGTTTGAATGTTTGATGGTGTACTCGACTACTTGGGTGTTGTCCTTTGCAGCAGAACTTCGTAGAGGTTGTCAAGATTTTGCACGGAAGTGCACTTTGAGTGTAGTTGGCACATCTCTAATTCGTATTATCTCATAGACTCAGTTTGAGATTTGTTGTTGTTTTGTGGTTTTGGATATTCAATTATTTAGGCATTTTGTTAATTTAATTTTTCAGGAGTTGGCACAGTATTGATTTTGTTTCATGTTGCTGTTGTTGTGCTTTCATTTAGCTCCTTTCGAGGCTATTTTAACGTTGCTAACAAGGAGAGCTTACTATATACATGGAAGAATTTACCTGATTCAGATCATTTTGTGGAGTGAAGACATCAAAGTACTTCAAGGTATCTAAATATATTGTGGTCAGCTAATAATCATGACTTCAGCACACGTACACCAAACAAATGAAGCCAGTAGAAAGTCTTTATTTGTAACTCAACACATCATTATGCCCAGGCGATCTAAAAAAGTCAAATAATAGAGACTACAATAGGAATGGTGAACACAGAGAAACACATAAGCTGGTATATCAGTACGGATGAAATTCGTAACCTATTGGTATTGCTCGACACCGCAATACGTTTTTCGTAAATTCAGAAATGGTAAGATTAATAGCTGAAAGTTAACTAGATTGGTTATTAGTAGCATACACTGAATAATGCATAACATAACTCTTTTCCTAACTGTGCATGATAGTTTTCTGAATTGGAAAAGAGAAATCATCAAACAAGTGATGATCATACATCCACAAGTTTACTAAAAGAGACGAGAAAACATACAAAAGAGGTAAAACGGTAAATAATGAAAGAAGATAAATCCAGCTTGCCGTTGAAATCTAGTTTTTGTTTCCAGGAGGCTTGATGGTAAAAAAGGTTTGAGTCACGGTAAGAGCAAACAAGACCATTCCAGCAATTAATGCAATAATACTCCATGGATTACTGAAATAAGTACGCCTCAACCGTGCAATATTTTTTGGCCAATAACCATTGCAGTAGGTATCCAATTTTTTCCAGTGTTTATTGGGACCACAATGTACCCAAGCAACTTCTCTGCATATGCTGTTCATCATATTTGCAGCCTCTTCATTTGATCCCATATTGTTCACAAGGACTTTCGATTCTACCAGCTTGGCAACATCCTCTTGAGTATCAATCAGCATATCCATGGCAATAGCATATGACGTGACATAATTATAACCTAAGGAAGACTGCTCATAGGCAATGATGTTTCTAAAAACCAACTCGGTGAAATGATGAACACGTAAAACAGGCATTCTAATTGTCGGCTTACCCAAAGACCAGGGAAAGCACAAGAACCTATTTAATTTCACTTCCATCGCCATAGGCCATTTTGCATCTCGGTTAGGCTTAAAGTTCACCCCTGCCCTATCTAGTTCTACTGCTGAGTGGATTGTTGAACTTGAGAAGTAGGATAATATATAAAATCGGGGCTGGTAACATTGATGTAATAGGTCAAGGATAGTAGTAGTGCTATTTATACGAATATTGCTGATTGAAATGCTTGCTTCAAAAAGGTTGAGGAACTTGAGAATAGGAAGGATAAATTCGATAAGAGAGAGATCTGGTTCAAATTCTTTGATAGTACACAGAAAAATGTCATTCAGAACAAAAAAAGGGATTTGGTTTTCTAGTAGCACGAGGTCGTAAATTATAGATTGTGCAAGCAACATGTTGGAATTATTATATCATGACATTCATATAAATAAACCAAGTACATCAAAGTGAGCATAAGCGGAAGCAATTATAATAGATCGAATAACATGTAATTAATTAATCATCAATATAAATAGTAAACATACCGTAGTGATTCTAGCCCGAACAAGAATCAATGCAATCTTCCGGAACCAAGAACCCTAATTAGGGTTTATAAGGATTATAAGAATTACCCCTTACCTCTTTTGTAATTCAATCCAAGAATCAAACAATAATGTGTTTGAATCACGTTCTTGTACACACGTACTAATTCAAGAAAAAGTTTATGCAAGTAATAAAACACAAAACCTTTTTAGATCTATGAAAATCGAAATCCTTAGGGATTTATTTAGATGGATCGATCAAAGAAAAGAAAGAGGAGAAAACACCAAGATGTGTGTGTACAAGTTATTAGAAAAACCTACATCTTGAGTTTGCTTATATACTACACAATACTTGGAGCTCAAGGCACAATGGATGTGGGTTAACACCCTTGGGCCGATCGGTTTTGGAACCCCTAGGGGATTCCGGAACCTTCTCTTGTTTCCATGTATTGTCTAGTATTACTTTCCTAATCTTCGTTTAATAATTAATTAGTCATTAATCAATAATACTAATTATTATTTATTTGTTTTGTGTTTAAGAATTAATTATAACATTTTATAAATAATTATTACTTTTTCTCTTCATACGTATTGTGTGCAATCCCGTGATCTCGAGTTCGATCCTAACATACGTCTACTAAAATAATGTCCATATTCTAACAGCTCCCACTTGGACATATTTTAATAGTGTAATCACATCGGTTAGCGTCTTGCAACACGCCGATGCCTCTAGTACGATCTCGAGTAAGGCTCCTGGAAAAACCTTTTAATGATTTCTCATTATTATTATCCTTTTGTTTCTAATACCACGTTAATAAGGATATGGATTAAAGTCATTCCTTAATTAACCATTCTGTTTCTCGTTGTTTATGATTGATCAAGATTACCAAATCTTCTGAACATATTCAGGGAAGATCTTGGGCACGGCCATGCAAACATCTTGACAACCCTACGAGGGGCCCAGCAGCATTAAACTCCAAAATTAATTTGAAGGAACAAATTCTATCTTGACTACAAGCAAAACCCACAAACTTTGTAACACTTCCGAAAACAACCCTTATTACTAACAGTTACGTATAGCGTTAAGTTGTTCCACAAAAAATGTACTACATTCATGAAACTTATCTTGCATCTCAAGTCTGAGGATAACTTCTCATGATTTACTTAATGACAAGATCCATAAAGTAACATCATGTAGTTGGGATAAGTCCTATATTCAGTATCATCGAATATCATCTGAAATGGCATGACTACGCATCAATATACTTTAAGTATATTATACCAACCTTCAGATTTGTCTTAATTTAATAATATTCCCATATTATTAATTGACAACGGACAATTTAAGAATAACCTTTATTCACGGATTTAAACATACAAATATAGGATACAATATATTATAAATTAAACATACCATGTATTTAAATTTATTATAATAATTGTTTAATATCCTTTATCCAAACACTAAATAGATCAATGCATGATAACTCTTGTTGATGTATTATGTCTCAAGCAATGACATTCATACTTATTGACAAGACATAAATCATCCAACTTTGATCTATCGGAATTTTGAGAATACTTATTTCAAGAATTCAACTATTGAAATTCTTGTATATGCATACTCAACTATTTTGATAATGCCTTATAATGTTTCATAAAATGTGTTACATCCTTAACCACCTATTTATGATAATTAAACTTCCAAACATTTTAAAGTTTAAAGTATTCTTATTCTCTTAATGTATAATGCAACTATGCTTTTAGTAAGCATAACTAGTACACATAGTTAAAGATGAAATCTTTACCATAACTAGCATTGAGTGTCATCTCAATTTCATTAGCATCATTGTATGCAACAACAATATGCTATTAAAACTTTCCGTAAACCATAATATCTATTGTGTAATGTTTGATGCCCTTCAAACTTTCAAGTTTGTTAGCTATGACAATTTTCACAACAATTTGAAAAATTGTTCATCTATAGAATTTGGAAGCTGTTCCAGATTTAGGATGTAATTCTATAATCAAACATATTCTTATTAGAATGTTACACAAGTTATCTAATAACCTTTAATTAGATATTAATATTGCCAAATCATCTTGTAATCAAGCATGATACAACAAAACATGATGTACATGAAAAATCTTTGAGTCATACTTAGATTTTATTCATGTCATACATATCTATTCAGCCTTTCCAAACAATATATCATGTTATATATTAGATTTATTTACCGCACATGTTTCAACAATTAACATTGATTCCAAGGTTATATGTCTTATTTTCTAAATCTTTAAAGTTTCATTCCATTCTAAGACTTAACATTTACTTATATGGAATATTACTTTTCATATGTTCTACAACATATATGATTTAAGAAATTAAACATAATACTCCCACTAGCTTTTAGGAATACTTAGAAATTATCTTATTACAATTATAAATCAAAACATGAATTTAATAATTAAACATAAGAATAATCTTCTAGATGCATGCATTTATCTATCCATGGATTATTGCACCATGTACACTTTCAAAGATTTATTTGAATTCATAAACTCCTTTTGATTACTTATCGTCCTCGCTCAAGTAATCATTCATGAAAGAATTTTGATATTCTATTGTCAATTTCATATAAATGAAACTAAATATGACAATCATAATCTTTATATATTTAATGTGTTTTAGAAAAGAATATTCAATCACAGTTAATTGCTTAAATGTGATTAATAATCTTATCATAAAACATACATTAAATACGTGTACAACATTGTCCATATGATTTCTATACAAAGATTTAAACCAAAAAAGGTTATCAAATCTTTGAAGAAACTCATCTTCATTTTCTAGTCTCACTATTAAGATAAATCAAATTTCAAAAATTGATTATCTTTATGGACAGCATCTTAATCATTCATATCATGTATACTTTACCCAACTTCATATTTGGTAATGTATCATAATGATTATCAGTTTTACAATAATCCTGTAAAGCATAGCCCTCAGCATATTAATCAAATATCTGAGATATATTGCTATTCTATGAATGATAATTCCATTATCTTGAAATTTAACATTTAAATATCAAACTTTATCATCTTGAAATTTAACATTTAAATGTCAAACTTCATCATGATATTTACTAGTGTATTTTAGAAGATTATGTATCTTGCAATTTTATCTTTAAAAGATCAACACTCCCACTTGCTTTTAGCAATTTAAAGACTATCTTTAAATACTTAGCAAATAAAGAACCAATACAATGTTCTCTTTTGGGATATTACAAATACATATTAACAGTTCCTGACTTTACTTTGTTAATAACCTCTTCATAAGCAGTTAAACAAATTTAGAACTTCAATTTAAGACTTAATGTGATTCATCACATTCCATCATATGATAATGTCTTATTAATCTTCTAGGTTGGAGTTTTATCAAATATGTCCAAGTCATACTCAACATTCTAACCTTGATAACTTTTGGAAGAAAAGAAGTCATAGTTATCTTTAATCAAACAATATAACAAGAGTTTGATTTTCCTAACTGAACATACCATAAACATTTGATATTTCATTAGTATTAATATTGTAAGACAATCTAACAATATTTAAGATAACCATATTCGTTTTGACTTGTCTATTTACCAACTAATTCATTTTAATGGTATAATAATTTTCAAGCCTATTACATGCCTTATAACACAAGTACTTTTTACAAAGTTACTTCATGTCCATGTCTTTACAAGAAAAACATAAACTGTTATAATCCCACTATACGTTATAAGTTATTTAACAATTAATAACTTCATGTATATGTCTTAATTAAAAGACACAACAAGATAACGTCTTACTTTATTATAAGTCTTGTAACAAGACTTTATGTTTATATCTTTACAATGAAACATAAACATATTTAACTAAAGTAATTATGAACACCATCTTTTGGTTTCAATAGCAATTTCAAGTTATATATTACTTCACAATAATGTAAACAACATTATTTATTCATTTATTTATGTCATTCCAAGAACACATAAATATTCAGATTGAAGCAGCATTAGATTACTTAATTAATTTATGTCATTCCATGAATTCATAAATCTATAAATTAAAGTAGTCTTGATATCATATTGACACATGTTCTAATAGGTATATAATTTAGAAACTGCAAATTCTCATAGTTCAATTACATCAGTTGATCTGCTAGTAATGAAAATATGAAATTCACTTTGTTGTTGCAATCTAGTTAAGTCTCACATAACATAAATTGTAACACCAAGTGTTTCTTGAATTAGCCTAGTATAATTCGTATCAGAACATTATTCTAATTTAGAAACTGCAAATTCTCATAGTTCAATTACATCAGTTGATCTGCTAGTAATGAAATATGAAATTCACCTTGTTGTTGCAATCTAGTTAAGATCTCACATAACATAAATTGTAACACCAAGTGTTTCTAGAATTAATATTAGAACATTATTCTCTTACCTTGTAGTCAAGAGAATCCATTAAATCATATATTTATGAGTTGTTTCTTGCACACAATAAAGATAACATTTCTCCCACTTGTGCATGGAACAACCTCATATAGTTGATAAACAACACGCCATGCATTTGTTTATGTGATCAATATGATTGTGTCATATATTTTATCATAACAAGTAGATGTAAAACAACAATGTCTAGTAAGGAAACGTACAAGACTATCCTTAAAAGTATGAGTGTCTACACTTGGAAAGTAATTATCTTTAGCTACCAAGATGTCAAAGCTTGTAACTCCCACTGAATTAAAGATCATTACAATAATTTCTTATTCAGTAATAAGTACACAATACTCCCACTAAATTTGAAAACATTTAAAATGTTTCATATCTAGTGAAAGAAATAGTGTACTTTTAACTTTCCTACACCTTTAATTGTCCATACGTAACAATTACTTATGCACTAAAGAGTGTATTCTACTACGTAAATGATGGACTATCCACCAAATGCTATTAACTTGAAAATTGGGCATGCAATTTCTTCCTTAATAGGTCTACCATCCCACATGTATGTAGCACCTTTAAAATAGTAAAAACAACTAGTTTGTCTTTAAACATTTTGCAGTAATTAGTCTAGCTTCTAATTATAATAACTCATAAAATGTCATACATAATTTTCTATTAACCAAATATCACATTTGTTACTAAGAATTTGATCACCGAATGAGGATGATAAAATCCCTATGAAAAAATGTATGCAATTTTCTTAACCATTAAAATTTGCTATGAGTTTTATTAGAATTTAGACATATCTAATATTCCTATTATCCTTTCTCATTCATGAAAAGGAATAGGATTGTGTCTCACTCTTCCTTCATAGAAAGGAGACAACTTTTGTCTTTTAAGTAAATATTTCTTAATCAAACATTTTGTTTGAAAACAGAACTAGATTAATTTACCAAAGCCCAAAATACGTTTACGGTTTGAACGTTGCATTAATACATTAAAACGAATTACAAAATTCAATTTCAGTATTTTTGATAATTAGATCTTTAAGAAAATAAAATACCCATTGGTAAATATTCATATAAACCATAGTATTTCCTTAAAGCTAGGATCCTAAATTGACATAGTACCATCACATCAGTTGATCTACTAGTAATGATAGTATTCAACAAGGTAATTGTCGAACAATAATTGCCAATATCATATTGCAATTCCTAGATTTATGGGATTTACAATCACAAAACTTTTGTATTGTAAGCATGTTTCATCCCCATCTTAATGCCCTGAGTCCAAGTCTCACTTCCTACTCAATTTAAGTCGTCTAACTTAAAAACTGTAAACTCACAAATCCATCACATCAGTTGATCTGCTAGCAATGAATTTATGAAATTTACCTCTCCATTGCAATCTCGCCAAGTCTCACTATGACGTAAATTACAACTTCAAGTGTTCTTAATTAGATGGCATTCAACTTAATTTTATAAGGGTATTACTATTTTGATGTGATCAAAATAATGTATGAAGAAGCATGCATACAACTTCATAACATTGGTTTTACAAAACATTTTTATCACCAATTAGCTAAGAGTAAAATAACAAAGTTTTGATTGAGGTATCGGGTTCACCAATTAAAGAATAACCATCAATTATCGTCCACTATATCGTACTTTTGCATAAGCCCAAAAGCTTAGTGTTTCGGATAATCATTGTGGAATTGTGGATTATTCACCCTTAAGATGACAATGTACATGTAATGGTTGTTCGGTAAGTCTAATTTACACACAAACGAGCGTTAAGACAGAATGTTGTCTATCTAAGGCCACAATTTAATGCGATGCCATCCTTATACCCATCTTATAGTGTGTAAACTTCGGTCGAGCCTATTTAACCATTACGTACAAAAACATCAATCAACCAATTCTTTGAGATTTAAACTCTTAAAAACCAAAACAATTTCGCCATTATTTAGTCCGTATTATTTTTCTATTCAAAAAATTACCCTTTTTGTTTATATAAACATGTCTAACACAATAAATAAACAAAACAAGTAATTAACAATAAAAAAATAAAACAACTAAATAAACACATATACATAATCATAACAATTAAATATGTATAAAATATGTAGCCACATGCAAATCTTATTCAAAAGCCCTATTAATAATCAAATCTAGGTGTATTACGTATTAATTCAATTAGGGCTTTCTTTTTCTTGGAAAAAGAGCCACATACATCGATAAATCGATTGCGTAAGCCAAAATTAAATAAATACCACATAGCACATAATTGATTACTTAATATTGGAGTCTTCCCCAATTCGACATCAATTAAAATTTACATGTATTAATATAACTTAACCATTAATTCATATAAACAATTTAAACCATTTAAATCATTACACAATATAAAAATCCATGCAAATATGCACTTTTTCATGGATTTAGCTTAACAATTAACATATTGCACCAAGATCGTATACTAAAACGCATAAACAATTACATGACATCTTAGGGTTTCTAGTCAATTTTTAAAAAATAAAAGCAAAACCCTAAAAACCCCTTAGGTCAAATCGACCCAAATTAGGGTTAGGGATAAAAACATAAACCCTAAAAAAACATGTAACTATACGAATCAAAATCCAATTTTTATGCGTTGCGATAATTAATTACACATTATAACGGCTCTAGATGCCACTGTTGGAATTATTATATCATGACATTCATATAAATAAACCAAGTACATCAAAGTGAGCATAAGCGGAAGCAATTATAATAGATCGAATAACATGTAATTAATTAATCATCAATATAAATAGTAAACATACCGTAGTGATTCTAGCCCGAACAAGAATCAATGCAATCTTCCGGAACCAAGAACCCTAATTAGGGTTTATAAGGATTATAAGAATTACCCCTTACCTCTTTTGTAATTCAATCCAAGAATCAAACAATAATGTGTTTGAATCACGTTCTTGTACACACGTACTAATTCAAGAAAAAGTTTATGCAAGTAATAAAACACAAAACCTTTTTAGATCTATGAAAATCGAAATCCTTAGGGATTTATTTAGATGGATCGATCAAAGAAAAGAAAGAGGAGAAAACACCAAGATGTGTGTGTACAAGTTATTAGAAAAACCTACATCTTGAGTTTGCTTATATACTACACAATACTTGGAGCTCAAGGCACAATGGATGTGGGTTAACACCCTTGGGCCGATCGGTTTTGGAACCCCTAGGGGATTCCGGAACCTTCTCTTGTTTCCATGTATTGTCTAGTATTACTTTCCTAATCTTCGTTTAATAATTAATTAGTCATTAATCAATAATACTAATTATTATTTATTTGTTTTGTGTTTAATAATTAATTATAACATTTTATAAATAATTATTACTTTTTCTCTTCATACGTATTGTGTGCAATCCCGTGATCTCGAGTTCGATCCTAACATACGTCTACTAAAATAATGTCCATATTCTAACACAACATGTTTACCTTTCTTGCTTCATCAGATTCTGTATACCAGTAAATAAACTCTAGTATAAAGCAAGCATCCATTACCATCATTTTTGCAAGGTCAGTATCATCGTAGGCCTTTATTCCAGCATAACATCCCTTGATTTGTTCTATCGAAGCAGCCACCTTCTCAACACATGCTCTTAACGTCTCCTCTCGCGGGTATTTTACACGCTTCAATAGATCGTGAATAAAACTGGCTTTCTGCCCTTCAAATGCTTTCACATTCTCATCATCTCTATGCAGTGGTCCAATTGAGACGACACGCGGGTCGAAGGAATTTGGATTTATATCTCGGAGGGTACTTGGAGCCATGTAAATAGATGGTCGAAATTTGTTAGTAACATATACTTCTCCTTGAAGCTCCACATCCACATTTTGGACACAATCAAGAAGACTTTGGACAGTGTTTTGAACAACATCTCCAAGCTCCACATTCTCTTCTCTATGCAGTGGTCCAATTGAGACGACACGTGGGTCGAAGGAATTTGGACTTAGATCTCGGAGGGTACTAGGAGCCATGTAGATAGATGATGAAATTTTTTTATTATGACTCTTATGTTTTTCAACACGATCAAGAAAACTTTGGACAGTGTTTTGAACAACATCTACTTCTCCTCCAAGCTCCACATCCACATTTTCCATTTGGATTATTTGCTTATTCTTCTTTGCAGTCATCTCTAAAACACAAGAATCTTAACTTGAAAGGATAATAATATTAATCATTTGATAAAGTTAGGTAAGGGACAAGTTTCTGACTCTTACTAGTTTTCTTGATAAAACTTTCTTTGCTATGATAAATTGTAGTCTTTATATTATGGGAGTGTGAAACCAAAAGCTTCTGTAAACGTTTTAAACAAAGACTTACCATTGACCATTGAGTCATTGACTATAAAGTCTTTCTTCATCGGTCTGAATATATTAACTTGAGATTCAGAAAATTTATGACATTATTGATTATTCACCTAACTTTGTTTTGAGGCCCGTTTTACAAGGGTCGTTTTTCTAATTTGGTATTGCTTAATTTTAAGTTTCATCTCCTATAGCACCAAGTGTGTAACATCAGTGTTGTGAAAAACTGAACTACAACAACAATGAGAACAACATCGACATACGTTTACCCGCAATGGTAACACTTAGAACTTGTACCCACACGTACAGTTTAGAAAACAAAACAAACAAATATTAAGTGTTGTGGCCACAAAATCCGACTACAACACCGACCACAACTACAAGCACTACTACACAATAGGTTAGATAGATCACTCTATATAGATTGGTTCTGTTAAAAATTGATCTAACAAAAGAAAAGGAGGGTGGAATTTAATAAATAGATCAGTTTTTAGGTTAACAACTGATGTATTAAAATTTGAAACTAGTTAGATCGGTTTTTTAATATTAACCGATCTATTAACTACTCACAAATTTCTAAGTCCCGTGATACTATCTAGCTGTAAACATGATTTGTGTTAAATAGATCAGTTATTTATGAAAAATCCAATCTATTTATATTTCCAGACGGGGCTAACAACCAGCAAACATTATATGCATTAGGCATTATATACTCGTTTTTTTCTCACAAATACATCATAACAAAAAAAAAACACATTAAATGCTCTAAAAAATCACATTAAATGTTCCAAACAAATCTCAAATTCAAGATCTATATTATCTCAATTGAAAAGGTATTTAATGTTTTAGTTATGCTTACTATTTATCTATTAGATTCCATAACATGAAATTCATGTATGAGTAAAATTGTGTTTATTTGAACCTTTGTTTATTGATTTTGGTGGTGTGTTTATATGTAGGCTCCTTTGAAGAATTTTCTATGTGTCCCGTTGATACCTAGCTACTATTGACCCGTTGATGTAAGTTACTTAACTATACTTTTAAGCTAACCGCGTATTAATAGCATATTTTATGGTAACATTCAAGCATTTAGTATAAACTAAGTTAAAATCATAACCCTTTAGTTAAATGCCCATTCGAAATTAACCTAATAGAGGTTAGTTTTGGATTGTCCCCATTTGGGACTGCTTTTTGAATATTTTATCTCATTTAGGATGTGATTACGTATTATGAGATCAAGTATTATTTGAGAAAATCGACATCATTTTTCCTTACTCCTATGAGTTTGCGTTTTTATGTGCATACTTGAGGAGTTAAAGGGAAATGCTGCCGATTTTTCTTCAATAATACTCGACTCATAAAACGCATTCACATATGAGACTAAATATTCAAAAAGTGGGTTAGGATTGACGGTTTGCAACTATTCTCATATGTTATCATATTATTCATGCATCTTATTAAAAATATAAATTTGTATATTTCAAATGGATCGTAGGAAGTGGATGTATAATATAGAATGTGCTACCCCGGAGTACATCAAAGGGTTGTCTGAGTTTATTAAAACTGTCGAGGATCATCAAGCAAAGATAAGAAAAGCCCGGATTTCATGTCCGTGTAAAAAATGTGCAAATTTTATTTTTCATGATGATATTGATAAGATTAGAGAACATTTGTTTCAACAAGGGTTTACTGATAACTACAGATGGTGGAAAGATCATGGTGAACCACCACGTGATTGTAACGAGGTTGTTTCAGAAAGTAATTTCAATAATAACGATGATATTTGTGATAGTAGTAATCAAAATATCAATGACATGCTACATGATGCGGAGCATAATGATGAACTCGATATGGAGAAATTACAACAAATGTTTGTCGAATCAGAAAAACCATTGTATACCGATTGTACGAATTTTACCAAACTATCAGCCGTGTTGCAGTTGTTGACCTTAAAAGCAGAATATGGTTTGAGTGATGTTGGTTTCAATAAAATATTAGAGTTGTTAAATAAAATGTTACCTAAAGACAATGAGTTGCCCACTTCTACGTATCAAGCAAAAAAATTGATGTGTCCGTTGGGATTGGAAGTCACAAGAATAGATGCATGTCCGAGAGATTGTATATTGTATAGAAAAAGGTATAAAGACCTACACAAATGTCCTGTATGTAAGGTTTCAAGATATAAGGATACAAATCTGGAGGAATTTGATGATGACGTGACAAAGAATGGTCCCGTTGCTAAAGTATTGTGGTATTTACTCATCAAACAAGACTTAAGCAATTATTTTTAAATCCTAAGAATGTAATATTGTTGAGGTGGCATGCAGAAGATCGCAAAATTGATGGAAAAATGAGACATGTGGCTGATTCCCCTCAATGGAAGCATATCGATAATCATTATGAAGAATTTGGAGCTGAGATTAAGAATATACGGTTTGGGCTTAGTTCAGATGGAATTAATCCATTTGGAAATATGAGCAGTCGTCATAGCACTTGGCTGGTTCTTTTATGCATATACAATCTTCCACCTTGGTTATGCATGAAACGTAAATACACCATGATGTCACTGTTAATTCATGGTCCAAAACAACCCGGAAATGATATTGATGTGTATTTGGAGCCGTTAATTGATGACATGGAAAAACTTTGGTCTGAAGGCGTCAAGGTGTATGATGCGTACAAGAAAGAGAGTTTCACATTATTTGCCATGATTTTTTGTACCATAAGTGATTTTTCGGCGTACGGTAACTTGTCAGGATATGGAACGAAAGGGGAGAAGGCGTGTCCTGTTTGTGAAAATGACACTCACACGCGGTGGTTGACTAACTGTAAGAAAACTGTGTATATGGGACATCGAAGATCACTTCCAGACGATCACAGGTACCGTAAAAAAAGGAAATTGTTCGACGGTAAAGTAGAGCATAGAAGGATGGCGGGAGTATTAAGTGGACGTGATACACTCTCTCGTGTAAAGGATATAAAAACTGTTTTTGGAAAAAAAGGATAAAGCTCCGCCAATTAATAAGAATATTTGGAAGAAAAAGTCTATATTTTGGAAGTTACCGTATTGGGAGCAGTTACAAGTCCGACATTGTCTTGATGTAATGCACATCGAGAAAAATGTTTGTGAAAGTTTGATTGGCTTATTGCTAAACATCAAAGGAAAAACAAAAGACTGGGTTAATGTTCGAAAGGACATGGTAGAGATGGGGATTAGAGATGAGCTTGCTCCACAAGAGATTGGTAATAAAAGAATGTATTTGCCGGCCGCTTGTTATACCTTGTCGAAGGCTGAAAAAAATTAAATTTTGTCAATGCTTGCATGATGTTAAAGTTCCATCCGGTTATTCTGCTAACATTAAGAAGTTGGTGTCAATGAAGGACCTAAAGTTGATTGGTATGAAGTCCCACGATTGTCATGTTTTAATAACACGAATGATTCCAATCGCAATTCGTGGAATATTGCCAACTCGAGTCCGACACACAATCACAAAGCTCTGTTTGTTTTTTAACATGATTCATTCGAAATCTATTGACCCTCAAAAGTTGGATGAATGGCAACGTGATATTATTTTTACTCTTTGCCAACTAGAGATGTACTTTCCACCTTCTTTTTTGATGTCATGGTTCATCTCGTATCTCATATTGTAGGAGAAATAAAGGCTTGTGGTCCCGTATTTCTACGTTACATGTATCCATTTGAGAGATATATGGGTTTCTTAAAAGGGTATGTAAGGAACCGATCTCGGCCGGAAGGAAGTATTGTTGAAGGGTATGTTTCGGAAGAGGTTGTCAGTTTTTGTACAAGTTATATCGATGGCATCCCAGATATCGGCATTCTTGAATCTCGACACGAGGGTAGACTTAAAGGGAAAGAGACAATTGGGTGCAATGATGTCACACCAAACCATGATTTAGAGCAAGCACACTTTACTGTTTTGCAGAATATGATATCTATTGCACCTTATATACACGAGCACATGTCATTTTTAAAAAAGCAATAATAGTCGTCAAGGCCTTCAATGGTTAGAAATTGAGCACAAACGAACATTTTCAAAATGGTTGAGAGATACTGTAAAAACGAGATACCCAGATGTTGAAGCTGAAGTAATGCAATTAGCGTACCGTTCGCGACGTGTTTTCCGTTATCAAGGATACGAAATTAACGGATATACGTTTTACACCAAAGAACAAGATGAAAAGAGTACCGTTCAAAATAGTGGGGTGACGTTAGTTGCAACAACAACAGATAATTCCAGATTGTCGGTCGCCAAAGAGTCGTAGTATGGTGTCATTGAAGAAATTTGGGAATTGGATTACAATACGTTCTTCGTGCCTCTCTTCAAGTGTAAATGGGTCGATAACTTAAGAGGTGTTAAAGTTGACAAGGATGGTATCACATGTGTCAATCTTTCTACAAATAGCAATTTGTCCGATCCATTTATTCTATGTTGAGGACTCAAATGATACGAGATGTAACATTGTCATGCATGGAAAACAGCGTATAGTTGGTGTTGAGAATGTTGTGGATGAGGACGAGTATAATCAGTTTGACGAGCTACCTCCATTCTCTATTGGTATTCAATCTTTGGATGAAGTTTTAGATGATACAATTTTTATAATATTTAATACAAATTGTTGCTTATTTTGTCTTTTTCTTAGTGTTGTTGGTCATTTAAGTTGGGAGTTTCCAGTTGTAAATAAGCAAGAGGACACTTGGGAGTGTGGATTCTATGTCATGAAGTGGGTGCTTGACTTCGTGCTGAAATATCAACATGACGACTTCCCGAATACAGTAAGTACTTGCTAAATGTCTTCAAATATATTTTTTTTACACCGAATGCTAATTTGTAATATAGCAATTTTTATTTGTTTATTATGATACATATAGCTCCCTTGGGGTGAAGAGAGGTCGTTAAGTATGGTTAAGATAGATGCTGTTGTCAATGCGTGGTTTTCATTGTGGCGCGATGGATGAGGTATGTTATATACATGTATAGACTGAAATGGTACATTAGTGACATAATAGGGGAAATTTGTTGCTAGTGTTTTGTTACAATTTTTGGAATAGGTATAAGTTATACCAACATATCTGAGTACCTAGTATAAGCCAAGCCACCTGTTTTAGAGTTGTCAACAGGATTTCATCTGTAAGTCCACAGAAACCGCATCATATTTGTCACCTTTTGAAACTGCTAAAACCTGGTTAAAAAGCATAAAAACATAACAATAATAATTGGTTAGATTTGCATTGATTAGTAGTTTGTCCTGTTTATGTATGTGTCTTAAGATGAAAATCTTTCTTGTGGTGTTACTTGATACGCAGGATTGCGCCCTCGCAACAGGTTTTACCTCTGAAGGGATCTCGAGAAGCTTTCAATCCCCGCCAGGCAGTGTACCTGATCGTTTTAGTATAGTATAGTGACAAGTACCGGGGGATTGATCGTTCAACTCAGGAATAGTGTCGCTAGGATTAGAAAGCCTACTAAACTAGGTCTAGAGGTGAGGGATGATTCTTTTTGTATTTTTTATATTTTATGAAAGCAAGTAAAATCTCAGGTTTTGAAGGAGTGGGCGGAATTAGTTGCTAGTCAACTAACCCAATTAACTACAGATGCAATCAAAATAAAATAAAAAGAAATAAAAATAAACTAATTTAATTATGTGGTGAAAACAATAATGAGAAAAGATGTGTTTACTAAGATTTCATTACTCCCTAGATATCTTTTACCGGTTGATTAGGTGGTTACAATTGCATGGATGACGGGTTATATTCCTTAATACTAGTCGTAGGGCCGTGTACGATATTCCCTAACTCTATAAGCTCCTACTTCACTCCTATGTCGAGCCGACTAAAAGCTCCTAACATGGGATCACTATAATTCACTTATGCATTAAATACAACCAAAAATCATAGTACACCTCCGATCATGTTTCTTAAGACATTCAAGCAAGTTACCAATGGAAGTCTACCAGTTTTCTTAAGCCTAACATTGAATACAATCATCCACAACAATTATAAGCAAACCATCAACCAATAATTAACATCTAGGTTTCACTACATCTAAGCAAACACAATAAAAACCTAGCCTAGCATGTTAAAAGAAAGACAAGCATAAGATAGAATCACACAACACATAGACATATCGTATGATTATTGGAAAACTTATCTTCAATTAAGCATGGATAACAAGGGTTGAAACCCTTATTTTTATAGAAAATTCGTCTAGGGTTTGAGTCTCCAAAGTTCTCCTAATGTTCCACCCACAATGAATGAAAAATTGGAAAAATATATATAGAGAATACATCCTGACGGCGTCACGTTATAGTGTCTGACGCCGTCAACTCGCCGCCAAATTAAGAATCGTATTGCCTAGATCCAGTCTTGACGCTATCATGTGGAAATTGAGCTCTGGGCCGTCACTTCCAAAATGACCCTGACGGCCTTGGTGACACCGTCAGGTCAATTACACTAAAAATGTTCTGGGCCGTCACGTGTATTCTTCATATCCACCTCTTTTGCCAAGCTTGACGCCGTCATGTGTGAGGTCTGGATGTCGTCAGGTACTGTTCCCAGCAAGGATTTTGAGACTTTTCCGTTTTTTTCACTTTTATGCTCAAAAAACGTCCAAAATGCTTCCTTTTCCAGATTTCTTCTCAAAAGTACCTAAAATGTCAAAAGGAACGATTTAGGGCAGTAATTGATCAAATAATCACGAATTCGGGCTTAAATGGCCCCTTAAAGGCGGTACACTTTTCGCCTTATCAAATACCCTTACACTTGAGATTTGCTTGTCCTCAAGCAAATGCGCTTTTATTCTAATCAAAATACAAGTTAGGGGTCGTTTAACACTAATATAAAAGTAATTACACAAATAATCGTTCCACTAAAAGCCAAAAACAAGCACGGAGGTCATACACTAGCACCTCACAAATAGTGTTTAGATACTCACATCTCTCGGGTGTAATAAAGTATATATCACAATATGGAAATGGAAAACATCTCTCACTACCTGTCATAGCAAATAGATTACCATAGGCTTGGGAAAGGATCAAACCTCCACCACTTGGCGTAAGCACCTAGGATAAACTATTAAAGAGGTCTTTTAAAGGGTTATAACGTTAGGTGTAGGGATATGGAAAACACGGTTTTGTTGGATAAAGGCAATATTTACTGGTGGCGAGTTAATTATCTTAGTTAATTACATGTACAATATGGCGTTGCTAAGCCAAGAATCGACTCGACTTAAGCTAATCAAAATCTAACAAACTATGAGACAAACATAAAATGAAACAGGATGGTAGTCCGTATGTTTTTCTCTTTTTCTTTTTTTCTATTTTTTCTTCTTTTTCTTGATTTTTTCGATTTTTTTTATTACACTCTTGCCCTACCATCCAAAATAATACATCATAGGGAATTTGCATTCCCCTTACACTCGAACTTTTACATACTTTACAATAAACTACTCTAATGACTCGAATTAAGATAATCAAAACACTCGGAGTACTTTTTAAGATTAATGCACATATGGGGTAATATATTGATGTCTTCCCCATTACTCCATAACACTAGTACTTTAGCCATAAGTCCCAATCGTTCCAAAACAATATGTACAAGATATGACTCGACTTAGCAACCATGTAATCAATTAGAAAATTAACTAAGGGTTTAAATAAATAACAATAATGCACTAAAGATGAGTGCATACAAGGAAGGCTAAGGCGATTTGGTTGCACATTTGGGTGGATTGTAAACAAATTCTTCCTTTAAGTAAGATGCTTAAAGTTAGAAACGAAAAGATAGGCTCGGAGGGGTGTACTAGGGGTATCGTGTACTAAAAATGAGTACAACGCTAAGGTGTGGGAAAATTAATTGACTTTGCTAGTCAAGTAATATGACTTAAATGGTCAAGTAATTATGATACTGGTTTAACACAAGGGTGATCCTAATGCCTCTTATCATGTAGTAAATCCTACTACACGAATGTAGTCTCACTAGCGGTCTCGGGATGCATCACTAACGCAAGTTCTAGAATCTAAATACTACCGGTACACTCATAAGCACTAATAATGAATGCTTTTCCTATCAAATCTAAAGGCGAACCTCACATATTTGGATGGAAAATTTTTTAAGTGGTACGGTTTTGTGCTAGTCATACAACTCCTATCCATGAGACGCTTGTTAAGGCTAAAGTTTCACTCCTAAATGTTGTAAAAAATCTTAAATTTGGCGCTAAAATTGCCAATAGATTATAAATGGCGTTGGTTATTAGCATGATAAATTTCTTTTTTGATTATGCAGGTTCAATTTAATTACCGCATTTAAACATGTTTGTAAACAGTTAATTATGTACACATTTTATGATTAATAATTCTTATTCTCATTTGTTACTTCTCATTATTTATATGTTTGCAGTTTTCAGGAATTGGCAGGCGTATCCAAAAATGGACCAAAGTGGAATTATGCAAGAGGTTGGATATACCATCGGCCCCCTATTTGTTTGGAAAATTTGGAATTGCCTATTCATAACATGTTTATTTATGTTCAGGAAATTTTGGCTTTGAAGAAAGGGATGCATATTTTAAAGTATGGTCCAAGAGGGAAGCCTAAACTTTTGTCCATTCTGGCTACTCATGGTATGTGTTTAAAGAAAACGAACACACAATACATCTCAATATTTCTATTATCTTTTATTATGAGGCTGTCGTTTAATGTGGTTGCTAGGCACTTGCTGTAATTCTATGGTCACCTTCACAAGTTGTTACTTTCCTCGATAATCACGAAACTGGAACTGCTCAGGTACTTTAGATCTACAAGGTTTAGTGAGCTGTCATAATATTTATTTTAGTACTTAATTTTTGGACACAAAATTAGCTCTACACTATTTATTTAGATCTTATTAGCATGCTTAGGTGGTTTGTGAAACTTATTAGCAACATAGTCAAATGGGTAACCGTTACGTGCATGGAAATGCAGTTTTTCAATAGGTATCATAACTGGTCACATAAGTCAAATGGGCGACTGTTATGGGCTATATGTCTGTTTGAGTAACAGAAAAGCTTCAAGACACCCCTTATTTGAATTTTCAGCCCACTTTACTATGGTATAAACGCATTTACACCACAATGTCAAACAACGATTTTCTATTAAAAAAAGGAAAAAAAATTATGTGTTACAACTGAAATGCCCCAACAGATGTAATTGATTTAACTCTAGGGCGTAGAACTTTTTTGTAGGGTTGGAGTAGGAAGCTCAATTAGTATGTAACTGGACGCCTCCAACGGGGCCAATCGATCCTTGCCACCGAGTAAATATTTTCATATTCATAAGTCTGAAAGCTCCATTGTAAGTCAAAATTTTAATAGCTTACATTGTTTCTGTAAAAGATGATGTTGTATATCATTATTTTTCCAGATGGGGATATTCTGCATGCCACCATTCTCCATCATTCCCCTTCAAAATCATCCTGGAATGAATGTTTTTAGCAAGCTTTTTTATGCCCGCTTCCTTTGATATGTCACAAGGTAAAAAATTTCTTGACTACTAGAATGAATTACCCTTCTACCTAAGAATGCAAGTCGCGCTATATGCAGAGTGTGATCAAAAGA
Organism: Artemisia argyi; assembly: GCA_030686995.1. Taxonomy (NCBI): domain Eukaryota; kingdom Viridiplantae; phylum Streptophyta; class Magnoliopsida; order Asterales; family Asteraceae; genus Artemisia; species Artemisia argyi. The sequence continues at coordinate 22,160,296 of CM060676.1, forward strand.
TGTGATTGGCCATGTTTTTGAGATAAAAGTTAGAGAATTTATCAAGCATCTCAGCAAGAATGGGAAGCTTGAAGGTGTAATAGCATGTACGTGTTATTTCATAGTATTTTGAGTCTTACGTAATAATTGTTCCTTAATACAAAGGGATGCTAGCCAAATGTATTCATTTAATTGAAATATATAAAGTGGAAAAAAGAAGAGAGTAACTATAAGTTCGGGTGCTAATTGAAATATATACAGTTACTGGATATGCTGATCTAACTAAGGTTTTAATTAAAGTTGTAACTCTTAATTACTTTGCACATTCATGCATATAAGTCAGAATTGTATGCACCAACTTAGGGTTAAACTCAATCAAATTTGAGTACGGAAATAGGCTAAAACCACATAATGAGCTGAATATTTAGTCATAATTGGAACTGCTTATTATTAACATAAGCTGATAGGTAAGCTCACTTATCAGCTAATGAGATTATCTCTTTCTGATTTATATTTTATTACCTTAATTTCATAGGCTTATATAAGATTATTCTAAAATGATAAACTTATATAAGCCCATAAGTCTCAAAATAAGCATTACGAAACATGAGCCGGAAACAGATAAGCTTATAAGCATGTTTGATACATTACATGCGCCATACGTAACAAGTTCATATGTTTTTCAGGCCTAGGTAAATAACAATTGGTTTGATGAATAGGTGGCACAAATGTGTTTTCTCACTTTATACCCATGGCTTAAGAGCAGGCCAACGAATTGAAATTGAAAATGGAAATGAAAATGAGTGTGTAAAGGTTCTGAAACACAAACAGGTGCAACATTCATTGTTTGTCCTATGTGCCGTTCAGGGGAGGTACTCGAATGTGTTGTTTTTTTACTTCAGTCTTATTCCTAGACCATCCCCAGTATCTTCACGAAGTACGACATGCCAGGTTACATGTAGCACAAAAGTTCGCAATTGAGCCTCATCATTCAAAGATACTCGGGGTATTAGCTATGTTAATTTTTCACAATACAGCTGCTGCTGTTGTTGTTTCAAAGAGCAAATTGCCTTAAGCTGGTGTTGATGTCTATGCTGCTTTTTATAAGAGGTTGATTTGTAGGCCCTTTCAATTTGTTTGTACAGTTGTGTATTGCAACCAACCACTTTTTTTCTAACGGCTTCCAGTCTTTCACTTTTTAGTGTATAAATAATGTAAACAGTTTATTGATTATTGAATAGTGTATAACTATAATTCAAACGCCCCTTCATTGTGTTGACTATGGCATATCAAGGCATGATCAACCCTCTAATTCTTTTAGCTCATCAATTACTTTGTATTAAAACATCCCATCGCGAAGCGCGGGGCTTAAAACCTTGTATGTTTTGTATTTGAGGAACTGATGAGTGCTCAAACACTCATCATTTTTGGTCAAATCTGAGCTGCAAAACATTTAAAAACATTCAATAATGCATCAAAATACTGAAAATATTCCAAAGATTGTGTTTTATATGTTTCAGATGCAAAATGAGCAAAAACAGATGAAAAACGGTCAAAGTTTGCATAATTGGCAGTTTCAGTCCCCCAACTTTCAAAAATTGGCAAAAATAGTCCCTGAGCACTTATTTTAAAAGAAAAGTCACCAAAGGTCCTTTTGAAATCATAAGTTGTCATATTTAGTCCTTTGGTGAAAAATTTGAAAAGTTTTGAGAATTTCCAATTTAGTCCCCGGAGTTTCAGATATTGGCAGATTTGGTCCCTGGTGGAATGTTTTGAAAAAAAAAAGTCAACATTGGTCCTTGGGAATTTAAAAAGTGACACAAATGGTCCCTTGGTGTAAAGTTTGAATGATTTGCATAATTAGTCCCTCAAGTTTCAACAATTGGCAAATTTGGTCCCTAAAGGACCAAAAGTGAAAAATTGCAATTTCTAACCTTGGACTATTGATATATGGTAGGAAAGGCCCTTGTAACAAGTTTGGAAAGTCACCCAAACCAGCCCCTCAAATACAGAATAATTGCACAATTGGTCCTTATGTTTAAACTACACCAATTGGACCCTTGGATATAATCCACCCCAACAACAAATCCAATCCACTAACACCTTGGCCCAATCCACCCATCCAGCCCCAACACAAACAATAAAAAAAAAAAACCCCAACCCCGTTTTTATTTATTCCCAGTGTCAAACTCCTACTTTGACTTCTACCTCATCCCCTCCCACTTGGCTGCTAATCTTCTGCCACACTCCATAAGCCCTCACCTCCACCTCACCAACACCACTCCATGTCTCCTTGACCTCAGCTATGATCCAAGATGCATTAATTATCCTTGATTCACTCCAAGTAACTCCAACTGCCACATGAGATTTTTGGCGCCAAATGGAGATTCAAAGGCTGGGATTGGTTTAACTCATCCAATGGTTCACAACAGAAGTGGGAAATGCTGAGGAACTCCCCAAGGCCTTTATAAGTCAAAAAGAAGAAAGAAAGAAGGGAGTCAGTAGATGAGAGTAGTTAGTAGCAGATTCTTAGTTAATTTTAATGTATTATTAGCTTGCTCTTTGTTCACTTTAACTTTAAACTTCTATTCTCAGTTGTATTAGTGTAATTCCATAGTTATTTAATCAAAATTTTCAAGTTTCTCATTAAAAGTCGAATTGCTTAATTTTGTGAATCTTCTCATTTTAGTTAAGAGCTGGTTTCAATAGCCTGTTGATAGTTTGAGCAAGCTTAATTAACATCCTTAAGTTCTTATAAGCATTAGTTTTCACCTTTTGTTCATCTTACTCCTCTCTTCAAAAATAAAAAATAAAAAATAATAAAAAATAAAAAAAATTACTGTAGCAGCTTATTTTGTGCTTTTACACTGCTTATTTTCTGTTACTTACTGTGTGCTTGTTTATGGTTTTATTTGCTTATTGAGCTTGGTTCATAACTTGTTGGTACTTAGTTTAAGTTTTAGCTTCAAATCTGTTTCAAATTAATCATTACTGCTTAGTTATATTGGCTCATTTAAAACTGCTTACCTATACTTAGTTTAGGCTTATTGAGTCTTAGCTTAACTTAACCAATCTTGTTTGTCAAAAGTTTAAGCTCAGAAACAGTCTTCATGGTCAAAAAGAACCAAAACTGCCCCATAAAGGGGTGTTTGGCACAGGCTTGTCTTTTAGCCTCAAATTGTTTTCGTTCATTTTTCCAGTTTAGACTAGCTTTAGTCTATTGTTAATAGCTATTTTCAAATTAAATCTATTAGTTCCAAGTAGTTTAATAGAAGTTTAGCTAGTTTCTAGTTTTGTTAGTTCATAAATGTTGTAGCTTAGTAGTTAGGCTCGGATTTAGATTAAGGTCTTTTTAGCCGTTAGTTTTGCTTCCTTTCAGTTACATATAGGATAGTGCACTTATTTAACATCCGGTACCTTAGTTTTGTGGGTCAAAAGTTCATTTGTGACCCATTTGACAAAAATTCTGCACTAGTCGAAAAAACCGCCCAAACAGCCTTTTAGTTTTTGATTTTTCATTTGTTCGTTATAAGTCCGTTTTAGTTGAAATTTGGTATGCATGTAAATGGGTTGATTTCCTAGTTACCTTTGATTTTTATGAATTTTTTTAATAGCTTTAAGATAGCGTAAACACCTCCAGAACCAGCAGACCTGCACTTGTCTTTGTTTTTTGTCCAAAAACTGTTTTGATTTTTATTTTTAGTTTCTTCAATTTTAATCCTTTTGCTCTAAAAATTGGTATGTAGCTTATTTAGTAGCTTATCTACTTGCTAGTATTTTTAGTTTATTTTTAGGAATTTTTTTAAACAGCTTATTAGGCCCCCAAAGTAACCCATTTGAACCTTTTTTCTGCAGCGTAGAATAGATTATGCTAGTTTATTGCGTATTTTGTGTTTTTCACTTAGGTTTGATTGCTTATTATCTGTCACTTATGGTTATTTAGGTTCCCCCTTAGCAGCCTCAACTTTATTTTCCCGTTAGAATAGCTTATTGCAACTTCTTGATTAGCCTTTGTAGTTTAGATAATCCCTTTTTCTAGCTTTTAGTAAACTGCTTATAATTTCCCTTGCAATCTGCTCATTCATTGCGTTTCGCAAGAAGTTTTAGTTTTAAAAAATGCTTGTTTTCATGTTTTTAATAAGTTTGTGTAAAAAAGTTTGAAAAAAAAAATATATTTTTGCAAAAAGCCAAGAGGCGGGCTCGAACCTGAGACCTCTCTTGGCTTGACAAAACACACCACACCATTGCCATACCATCTGCTCTAGTTATTCTTTCTTGTTATACTTTGCATTATTAAATACTTGACATAGATTTCTTAGTTAGCTTATTAAACTGGTATACTTGTTTAACTGCTTATTTTTCTGCTTTTTGGACTTCTCTCATTTTTCTTATATCTCTGTTATCATTAACTAGTTTAAAAAAAAAAAAGAAAAAAAAATCCAGATTTTTCCCTTAGGTTTTAGTATTTTTAAACGACTAATTTAGTTAATTTAGTATTTAATTCAGAATAAATAAAAAAATACTCAAAACAAATAGTTTTTGTAAGATAATGATAAACTCGTAGGTATAACTTTATTATTAACCACTATATATAATAGTGAAACCCTAATACTCAAGACCCACAATCCGGGCTTGGGCGTAATTATCCACTAACACTCCCTCGCAGTTTGAGCGGCGAAATCGCGAAAGCTCGAACTGGAGTTGTAAACTAAGAAAACAAATTAAAACAATAAACCAAAATAAACTAAGAAAGAAAATATGACACCAACAAAAGTCGTCTAGGGAATTGATACCCTAGATTCGACACCAACAAAAATCGTCTCGGGAAACCTAAATTTTCCTCCGTTTCTCCGCTGCGTAATACTTTCGTTGCATTTTTTTCCCCACCAGTTACAATTCTCCATTGATTGATAGTGCTACAATTCTATTGGTTACTTATTTGATGGTGGAATTGTGCATGTCATACATTTTCCTTCATCAATTGCTGCCTACACCGTCTGGCATGTGCCTTTGATCGCTCAGGATCTTACTACTTGATGGGGAAGTTAATTCATATTGTCTAAAAAAAAAAAAAAAAAAGAAAAATCTAGTTGTTTTATGTTTGTTTGTTAATCGATTGTTCGTACGACTTTGTTACCAGTCGACTAAAGTTGACCGTTGGTACCAGTCCCTAAAGTCGACCGTTGGTACGGTGTTGTTACCAGTGGACTTAGCCGACCGTTGGTACCAGTCGACTAAAGTCGACCGTTGGTGCGGTTTTGTTACGAGTCGAGTACTAAAGCTATGTTTTTATTATGTTATGTTTTCTTTTTCTAGTTTACTACTCCAGTCCGAGCTTTCGCGATTTCGCCGCTCGGACTGCGGGGGAGTATTAGAGGATTAGGCCCAAGCCCGGTCTGTGGGTTTAGGGTATCTAGGGTTTTACCATTATAAATAATGGTCAATAATAAAATAATACCCACGGGGTTTCAATGTAATCTAACATTTTTTTTTTAAATTTTCTTTTATCATTCGGTTCCTAGAAAAGTAATTTTTATATCCGTAGGATTTATATTGCTCCCTTTTCACCTTTTATTTTGTACGTTTACGTTAATTTTAATTTAAACGTACGTTTTCAAGTTTTAACTCGTTTTAGGATTATTTGGTTTTACGTAATTGTTAATATAGTTTGTTTAAGTTATTTTATTTTATATTTTCTTAGTTTACTCACTCATAACCCTTTCCCCTTCAAATTCACCCGATCACAGATTCGTTTTTATACAATTCACACCTTGTCGGGACATAACGACCTGGGGAAACCCTTATACTTCCACGGAGATTGATTCTAAGCTGTTTGACCTAGTTGACCATCCTTTGGTCAATTTAGGTTGAACGTTTGGAGCCGATCAGGAACATTTTACAATATCAAGCTCAATGTTAAATATGATATATGATGAACCATTTCAATATATTCACTAACAATTTTCAGATGGTATCTATATAATTACTAACGATTTCTATTGTCCAATGAAGCATTTAAGTGTTTATAATTGTTTGTGTTTTGATGAAGTCCAAAAAACTGCGTATAGGGTCTCTCACCTTCTAAATTGACCATTGCCTTTAAATAATTGTTTCATGTCATCACTTGACACTAATGGACCACCTGTCTTAGCTTATTTGAAATAGGTTTGTAGCTTATTTTGTGTTTTATACTAATTTTTCATTTGTTAATTTGTCACCTCTAAAATTAATATGGGTATGTTGCTTGGTCTCAAAATGTTCTTAAGAAGTTACATATTGAACTTAATCATCTTCACATTAGCTGAATATGTTTTTGATTAAATTTTGCGGTGCGACAACTTTCTTTCATTACAATCAATTACCTATATAGTACAATTATCAATGACACTTTAGTCAACAATAGTGTAGAAAAGTATGTCGATTGGGCTTACATAGAATTTTTCCACGAATCCACCCAATCTGGCATGTCATATGAAATGTAGTAACTATAGAATGTAAACGAGTTAAGATGCTACATAATAAAGAAAATAGAAATTCTTGAACTACTAAAATAGATGCCACTTAAACCTCCATATTTTTTATTGTTTGCCTTATATCATGAGCAGGTTACAATTTTACCAACATACTGGCCATGATTGCCATTTATAGTCTTGGGAAAAATGTAATGAGTGTGTTTTGCTTTAACTGAGTATATAGGAAGTTGGAGTGGCTATTCAATATTTCAAAGTTATGTGCGACAAGCTAAGATCTTAAAAGCTTAAAACTCGACTATGAGGAACAATAAAGAAGTAATAATGCAGGTATGATATTTCACATAAAATTAAAGCATTAATACTAATTACATTAGCTTGTGTCTTATTCATTATCTTGTGGCTAGACGTGAAAAAATGTGTGGTTTAGGTGGACCGGGTGAAGTAACAAGTTAAAGTGGGTAATATTTCACGAGTTTGTAGCAGGTTTGAGGTCTAAAGATAACGAGTTTGTTGCAGCTACTTTCGTTATGAGAATACAGATCCCTTGCAAAGTGAGTAAAATTACAAAGTGTACAAAGCCATTCATAGTGTGACATGTGTCACTCACTCTAAATTATACATAAAATCTGCTCAGGGGTAATTTGGTCTTTTGACCCGTTTTTTCTTTTCCACCTCAATTTTCAAACGCATATATCTCTTAAACAACAAACTTTTAGAAAAAATCGATTTCACCATAATTTTTAAAATTTGATTCTCTTTAATTTGGTATACATCTTTTTAATTTTTTCGAAACTTTTTTTTTACATATTCATTGGGTCATGATTTTCTTGATGTTTTTGCTATTTTTGACCATATTTTTTACCTTAAAAATTGCCGAATCATAATATACTTAAAACACGAAAGTTGTAGATTTTGATTCACTCTTTACCCAAAAATTTCAACCACTCAAATCCGATATGATATGAGTGAGATATCGCACGTTAAAGATGACGTTTTAGTCATATTTGTTGCACACAACGTGTTTGATGAAATGTTTAGCTTAGATTTTTTTGTCTTAAAATCGAGTTAAATGCACTTATTTTTTCCCACAACGCATTATTAATAATTTTATTAATGTAACATTCAAAAAGTGATGTTTTTTAATCATTATATTTTTAAAATATACATTTAGTTCATCAGTTAGGTTATTAGGTTCATCAGTTAGGTTATGTTTTGTTCATCAGTTAAGTTATAGGTTATAGGTTCATCAGTTAGACATTTTGTTCAGCAGTTACTTTGGTTCATCAATTTTTTCAAATTCATCAATTTCAGGTTCATCAAATTTGATCAAATGTTTGGGTTCATCAGTTATTGACTAACTGATAAACCTATAATTATAGGTTCATCAGTTATTGACTAACTGATGAACCTATAATTATAGGTTCATTAGTTATTGACTAATTATAGGTTTATCAGTTAGATTCATTGATTTTTTGGTTCATTAATTATAGGTTCATCAGTTAGTTTATTAGTTATTGACTAACTGATTAACCTATAATTATAGGTTCATCAGTTAGGTTCATTAATTTTAGGCTCATCAGTTTGTTTAATAGTTATTGACTAATTGATGAACTTACAATTATTTGTCATGTGTTATGTGTTTAGGTTCATCAATTAGTCAAAAATGTTACCATAAAAAATGATGAACCAAAGTAATCTAACTGATGAACCTAATAACCTAACTGATGAAACTAATAACCTAACTGATGAACTAAATGTATATTTTAAAAATATAATGGTTAAAAAACTTTAATTTTTGAGTCTTACATTAACAAAAATGATTAATAATGCATTGAGAAACAAAAATTAGTGCATTTATGTAACACCCCCAAAATACCGCAGCGGAAGACTGTGTCATAGGGGTGCTACTTCATAATACAAAGTACAAGGTATAGAAAACAAACTCTAAATTAGACGTTTTGAAAAGTTACCATTTGATTAATAAATTCCGAGTTACAAACTTGAGTTCCATAATACAATACATAAGATTTTCAAGACACATCGAATGGTAAAGATAAAAGCATAAGTCTTCAAAACATGCCAAGCGACTCTATGCTCCATGCAACAGCTTATCATCTTACAGACCTGAGACAAACATGCTAAAGTGTCAACAAAATGGTTGGTGAGTTCATAGAGTTTGTCTTAAAACAGTTGAAAAGTCTTTAAAGAATATTCGCACAGCAAAGGCATCGTCAATCCACTCAGTTGCAATTCCCGCCATAAGAGATTTGCAACCTGTGTGTTCACAACCTACTGCTAACATATAGTATGATTTCGATATATGTGTATACGATATATGCACGCTTAATGTAAAGTATCACTGCCTACTGAACCTCTTGACAAGAATAAGCACAAATGCTTCATAAGAATAAGCACAAATGCTTCATAGTGGATTATATTAACCCAAGGCCAAGAATATATGGCAATGGTGGGGGCGTCAGCCCGATAGTACTATCAATACCTCTCCATCGGCTCCATCCAGAAGTTAAACAGTAGTTAAAGAATATAGCGCATAGAATAGGTTTAACACATTAAGGCACATATCGTAATAAAACTACACATCATGTTTAAGAGTATAAAAGTATAGCATAGCATATGAGTAAAATTATCTTTAGTAAAAAGAGAAAGCAAGTAGTTTAAGCATGTATCTCCCCAAAAGAGTTTAAAACAAGTATGAAAAGAGTAGGGGCTATGACTCACCTTAAGTTATGTAGTGAGTATGATAGTCGAATCGCAACAGTCTCTAAGAGTAACCTATAATAGAACGTCGCGACTTAGGTTTGGAGTAACGTCTAAGAATACGAAGAATTGCCTATATATATCTTGCATAATGTTCATGATGTAGTACTTAGTATATAGTGTAAGTCTTTGAATATAAATGGTTTATGAACATGTATAGGTTGTATATATCTTACTACCGTTCGGGCCGACATAATTCAGAAGTCCTGGAGTAAACTTTCGAGGAGCCAGGACACTTTAATTCGTAAATCCAAAACTCATCTCGACGGCTTACTTAATGAACTCCTCACATGAGGCTCCCTACTATTGTAGTATTTGATTACAAATATATAAGTTTTCATCCGAAAAGTTACATGTCCAATATTTGAATAAACTTAGGAAAGTCTATTTTTACATGAAGATTGTTATTAGGGTAAGTTTCATAAGTCTTGTATGACAATTTCTTTGTAATATCTCATGGTTCTTTTAGATGAAGTAGATCCAAATTGTTTGTTCAAGTTATCGTCAACTCCTTGTTTCATGTTTTCGCCTAAGTAAGTTTATATGGTCATTTAGTCATGGCTTCGCCGTGACCTTGGTCATTGTACCATGGTCTTGAGACTCAACCTTGGCTTTAGCCATGGTTGTGGTCTTGGCTTTAGGTCATTAGACCTCTTGGTCTTAGTAAATCATAACTATTATATAGTGACTTTGGTCTAAAATGGGCTGTTAAGAATTTGAAGAAAATTATCACTCGGAAAGCATTTTCAGGGCTCAAGCTTCTTTATTCCTGAACGAAAACGTCGTTCCGGACAACTTTCATGTTTTAACTTTTTGATGAATCGGACCAGAAGGGTGACTTTCAAAATGGCATAATGCAAAAACAGTAGGTATAGGCAGTTTTGCCGTTTTGGTTTCGCTAACTTCAAATGGTCATAACTTTTGACTCGGGTACTCGTTTTGGGTGATTCAAATTGCTATATTTTCCTTGTTAAGTCCTCTTTAACAGTAAGTAAGTTTCAGATATCATAGTTATACTCTTTTGGTCGTGGTTCTCCATAAAAGTCACTAGTTTACTTGTCATAAGTTAACATATGTATACCAATACTTGTTTTATCCATTTTTAAACATCATGAACACGATAACAAGAACATATATAGCATGAAAGGAACACAAAGAGCATGAAAATGATAATTAACCAAGGAGTATGTTAGGGTTTGCATACAACTTGTGAAGAAACTAACTAGAACAAAGATCAAAACCAAGAACCACTACTTAATCTTCCAAAACTTTTCCAAGCATAGCCATGCTTCCATACCAAAAACCCTATCTTTTAATCCTTCGATAAATACTAATCTAACATAAAAACAACCTTGAGTAAAAATCTTCAATAGGAACACTTGGAAATTTGATGAGTTTTTGTGGTGATTTTATAGAGTTTTATGGTTGAAAGGTGTTAAGGATCAACTAGGAACTATGACTTGAACTTGTGATGGATTGAATGAGCAAGATCAATGATCAAAATGGTGTATTTGGATGGTTTTGGGTCGTTGGTATTGAAGGAGAAAGGAAGAGAATGAGCTCTCTTTTATACTAAAAATGAGGAGGTTACAATGTTGACTTGTCAACCCTTGGTGAACAAGTTTGGGTATGTGTTAACATCTTAAGGCTACAAGGCTTGAGATTAAGACACATGGGTGATGAATCCCCCCCCCCCTATGGCGGTTTGCATATGGATAGGAAGGATGAGTTGGTTTTGGTGATATTATCCTAAGTATGTAGCTAGTTTTGACTCCGTAAGTTGCTAACCGTAAGTTGTTAAGTCACGAAACGTAAAACCGGGTATCCTAAAAATATGAAACTTGAAAGTATGGTTAAACATGTCAATATACTCCATAATAAAATATCAAATGAGTGGTAGGTTCTATTGGGGTGCTTAAACGCTGCTACAACTGGAAATGCGGGTCTAAAACGCGTAATACGTAAAACGTACGAAAGTTGCGTAAAATTGAGAAAAGTAAAATGTAATTTTTCTAATAGGATAATAATGACTTAAAATGACTTATAATGTCTAGGCTAGGCTCAGTCTAGTGTCGGTTGGTATTTAATGTCTTTAAACTTAAAATCGTAAACCTAAAAATCAAGGAATGATTTTTGGTCAAAGGAGGAGGGAAAAATATGTTGACTTTTTTTAATAAGTTGAAAACTCAAATCGTCTTAGAAACGCGGTGCAGGTATAGGCTAAGGTTACGGCTGAGTAAAAACGCTTAAAAACTGAAAATTCTAGTTTTTCACGGCCGAGGCTTATTTTGGTCATGTTTTTCATAGTCATGATTAATTCTAAAATAAATCATGAGTGTGTCAAACATTTTTCTGATGCGGGGTCACTTAACGCGGTCGAGTTTCGTTGTGCGTAGAATTTTTGAATGACGTTTTACCCTAAAACGTGTAATTCCGTGTAATTCCTTAATAACTTTCACGAAAATGATCTGATGAGTGTCAAACTTTTAATTTGCCATGGAAATGATTTATCACTCGAGGCCAAGAAACAAAAATCAAATTTCGGGAAAAATGAATAGTAAAAATGAATAGTAAAATTTTCCGGGAATAGTAATTAACCTGAAATTGCGAATTGTTACAGTCTCTACCCCTTAAGGAAACTTCGTCCTGAAGTTTAGTGTGTCTAGGTCTCTTATCTTAATAGCGGCATAATAAAGCTAGATTAGAATAGAATAAAATGGTAGGATAAGGTACGTACCCATTACGCATTGCGGGCTTCCTTAGCACCCAAATAGTATGCTCGACCCCGAGGTGGACTAACATTGTACCCACGGTTCGGGTTATTTTCTTCAAGCATTACGGCTAGAGTCGGGTTATCCAGCACTTGTCCCTGTGCCCCATTCAACCTAGGACAATTATATCGGAAGTGGGTTGGGCTGTTGCACTCATAGCATGTCTTTTGGTTGCTTCCTATATTGCCCGCATTCATCGATGCTCTACACTTATTTGCAAAATGACCCAACTGTTTGCACTTTGTACACACTCGGCATGGCTCAGACTTCTGATGATGATAAGCACATTTAGTACACTTAGGATGTGGACCCTCATACTTTTTCTGATCATAAACTGTTGCTGCAAATCCTCTTGCTCTCTTATTATCAACCATTGTACCCTTTTGCTCGCCTGATTTTCCTGCTCCCTTCCTTTTATCACTATTCTTCAAAGTTCCATTCCTAACCATCTCATCTGTTAGGGTCCCTGCTCTTAATATTGCACTTTGAATTGTGGAAGGTTCGGTTGTTTTTACTGTCCCACGAATCTCAGGAACAAGGCCATAGATGTACCTCTCAATCCTTTTGGATTCAGGGGTAACCAGATGAGGAACTAGTTTAGCTAGTTCATGAAACCGATCTGTGTAGGTTGCATGACCAGCCCTTACCATAGAGTGATGCCAAAACTCGTCCTCTAGTTTTTGCATTTCATTAACCGGGCAGTATTCTTCCTTCAGTAGTCCTTTAAAGTCGTCCCATGTCATGCCTACAGCTGCTTCTCTACTCCTTGCTTGAATCTGCATGTTCCACCATGTCAATGCCTTCTCTGATAGCAAGCATGCAGAATATTTCACTCTCTGGTGGATTGCACAGTTACTGATGTCAATCACTGACTCCATCTTCTCAACCCATCGTGTATATGCCAATGCACCTCCTTTACCATTAAACTCAATTGGCTTGCATGACGTAAATTCCTTTTACGTACACCCAGTCCTATGGTGGTGGTGGTTGTTGTTGTTGTTGTTGTTGTTGTTGTTGTTGTTGTTGTTGTTGTTGTTGTTGTTGTTGTTGTTGTTGTTGTTGTTATTATTATTACCATTCCTTCCTCCATCATTTGTAGTGTCATTTATGCTTCCGTGGTTTCCCGAATTGTTCATGTGATTGCCAACTTGTGTGACTATGGTGGAAAGTAGGTTTTGTAGTTGTTGGGCAATAATGGTGGATACATCTGGATTTCCACCATCGTTACTAGGGTTACTAGTGTCGTGAGCATCTCCTCTACCTCCACGTCCACCAGTTCTTCCACTATCATTACTAGGGTTACTAGTGTCGTGAGCAGCTCCTCTACCTCCACGACCACCAGTTCTTCCACCTCTTGGTGTTGTACCACCTCGGCTAGTGCTACGAGTTACTCTCTTTGGTGCCATGATATCTACAAGGAGGGACATTTTGTCGACGTCAGATATGAGGTGATATTCCTAGACCACTTAGTCTTAAATCTTGTCAATTTTGAGTCAATCGTTGATTAATGTAAGCATGGTCACATATGTCTACGTGAGTCGTGACGCATTTATAATTATGTTGGCCACCATAATTATAATTGCTTCCTTTCACACGTATACATATTACCAGGCACACATCTCTCAACAATTGATACTACATAATTGGGTAGACTTTCTATCATCTGCTCTTAAGTTGTGAAAGGGTAATGTAGTGTAGGTATCTAGAGAAGGTGATATGACGAAATGGACTAGTCGCGCTTATAGAAAGGTTTGAGTGTCGTACTAGGACATATGAACCACTTCTAGGTATTAGAATCATAGAAAGTAAGTATAAGGCAAATCATCAAATCTCTACAGGAAACTAATAACATTTATTTAACTTAATCTTATGTCTTATCAAACAAGAACTGTCACAAGATTAAGTTAAATAAATAGTTATTACTTAGCTCTAAATTTTTGATGACTTGACTATTGTCTGGGGTTTCTCCTAAACAATCAATTAGCAATAAGCATATGCGCATGAAGTGTGTGTAAGGAAAAATAAAGACGAGAGTCTTAATGTTTATAGCAGTTATAGTCTAGGTAGTATATGCAACCTAGTTCTCTATAACCAAGGCTCTGGTACCAATCTGTAACACCCCCAAAATACCGCAGCGGAAGACTGTGTCATAGGGGTGCTACTTCATAATATAAAGTACAAGGTATAGAAAACGAACTCTAAATGAGACGTTTTGAAAAGTTACCATTCGATTAATAAATTCCGAGTTACAAACTTGAGTTCCATAATACAATACATAAGAGTTTTAAGACATATCGAATGGTAAAGATAAAAGCATAAGTCTTCAAAACATGCGAAGCGACTCTATGCTCCATGCAACAGCTTATCATCTTACAGACCTGAGACAAACATGCTAAAGTGTCAACACAATGGTTGGTGAGTTCATAGAGTTTGTCTTAAAATAGTTGAAAAGTCTTTAAAGAATATTCGCACAGCAAAGGCATCGTGAATCCACTCAGTTGCAATTCCCGCCATAAGAGATTTGCAACCTGTGTGTTCACAACCCACTGCTAACATATAGTATGATTTCGATATATGTGTATACGATATATGCACGCTTAATGTAAAGTATCACTGCCTACTGAACCTCTTGACAAGAATAAGCACAAATGCTTCATAGTGGATTATATTCACCCAAGGCCAGGAATATATGGCAATGGTGGGGGCGTCAGCCCGATAGTACTATCAATACCTCTCCATCGGCTCCATCCAGAAGTTAAACAGTAGTTAAAGAATATAGCGCATAGAATAGGTTTAACACATTAAGGCACATATCGTAATAAAACTACACATCATGTTTAAGAGTATAAAAGTATAGCATAGCATATGAGTAAAATTGTCTTTAGTAAAAGAGAAAGCAAGTAGTTTAAGCATGTATCTCCCCAAAAGAGTTTAAAACAAGTATGAAAAGAGTAGGGGCTATTACTCACCTTAAGTTATGTAGTGAGTATGATAGTCGAATCGCAACAGTCTCTAAGAGTAACCTATAATAGAACGTCGCGACTTAGGTTTGGAGTAACGTCTAAGAATACGAAGAATTGCCTATATATGTCTTGCATAATGTTCATGATGTAGTACTTAGTATATAGTGTAAGTCTTTGAATATAAATGGTTTATGAACATGTATAGGTTGTATATCTCTTACTACCGTTCGGGCCGACATAATTCAGAAGTCATGGAGTAAACGTTCGAGGAGCCAGGACACTTTAATTCGTAAATCCACAACTCATCTCGACGGCTTACTTAATGAACTCCTCACATGAGGCTCCCTACTATTGTAGTATTTGATAACAAATATATAAGTTTTGATCCGAAAAGTTACATGTCTAATATTTGAATAAACTTAGGAAAGTCTATTTTTACATGAAGATTGTTATTAGGGTAAGTTTCATAAGTCTTGTATGACAATTTCTTTGTAATATCTCATGGTTCTTTTAGATGAAGTAGATCCAAATTGTTTGTTCAAGTTATTGTCAACTCCTTGTTTCATGTTTTCGCCTAAGTAAGTTTATATGGTCATTTAGTCATGGCTTCGCCGTGACCTTGGTCATTGTACCATGGTCTTGAGACTCAACCTTGGCTTTAGCCATGGTTGTGGTCTTGGCTTTAGGTCATTAGACCTCTTGGTCTTAGTAAATCATAACTATTATATAGTGACTTTGGTCTAAAATGGGTTGTTAAGAATTTGAAGAAAATTTTCACTCGGAAAGCGTTTTCAGGGCTCGAGCTTCTTTTGCTCCTGAACGAAAACGTCGTTCCGGACAACTGTCGTGTTTTAACTTTTTGATGAATCGGACCAGAAGGGTGACTTTCAAAATGGCAGAATGCAAAAACAGTATGTATAGGCAGTTTTGCCGTTTTGGTTTCGCTAACTTCAAATGGTCATAACTTTTGACTCGGGTACTCGTTTTGGGTGATTCAAATTGCTATATTTTCCTTGTTAAGTCCTCTTTAACAGTAAGTAAGTTTCAGATATCATAGTTATACTATTTTGGTCGTGGTTCTCCATAAAAGTTACTAGTTTACTTGTTTACTTGTCATAAGTTAACATATGTATACCAATACTTGTTTTATCCATTTTTAAACGTCATGAACACAATAACAAGAACATATATAGCATGAAAGGAACACAAAGAGCATGAAAATGATAATTAAGCAAGGAGTATGTTAGGGTTTGCTTACAACTTGTGAAGAAACTAACTAGAACCAAGATCAAAACCAAGAACCACTACTTAATCTTTCAAAACCTTTCCAACCATAGCCATGCTTTCATACCAAAAACCCTATCTTTTAATCCTTTGATAAATACTAATCTAACATAAAAACAACCTTGAGTAAAAATCTTCACTAGGAACACTTGGAAATTTGATGAGTTTTTGTGGTGATTTTATAGTGTTTTATGGTTGAAAGGTGTTAAGGATCAACTAGGAACTATGACTTGAACTTGTGATGTATTGAATGAGCAAGATCAATGATCAAAATGGTGTATTTGGATGGTTTTGGATCGTT
Source organism: Artemisia argyi (assembly GCA_030686995.1). Classification (NCBI taxonomy): domain Eukaryota; kingdom Viridiplantae; phylum Streptophyta; class Magnoliopsida; order Asterales; family Asteraceae; genus Artemisia; species Artemisia argyi. Next base: position 22,176,845 of record CM060676.1, read on the forward strand.
GGTATTGAAGGAGAAAGGAAGAGAATGAGCTCTCTTTTATACTAAAAATGAGGAGGTTACAATGTTGACTTGTCAACCCTTGGTGAACAAGTTTGGGTATGTGTTAACATCTTAAGGCTACAACGCTTGAGATTAAGACACATGGGTGATGAATCCCCCCCCCCCCCTATGGCGGTTTGCATATGGATAGGAAGGATGAGTTGGTTTTGGTGATATTATCCTAAGTATGTAGCTAGTTTTGACTCCGTAAGTTGCTAACCGTAAGTTGTTAAGTCACGAAACGTAAAACCGGGTATCCTAAAAATATGAAACTTGAAAGTATGGTTAAACATGTCAATATACTCCATAATAAAATATAAAATGAGTGGTAAGTTCTATTGGGGTGCTTAAACGCTGCTACAACTGGAAATGCGGGTCTAAAACGCGTAATACGTAAAACGTACGAAAGTTGCGTAAAATTGAGAAAAGTAAAATGTAATTTTTCTAATAGGATAATAATGACTTAAAATGACTTATAATGTCTAGGCTAGGCTCAGTCTAGTGTCGGTTGGTATTTAATGTCTTTAAACTTAAAATCGTAAACCTAAAAATCAAGGAATGATTTTTGGTCAAAGGAGGAGGGAAAAATATGTTGACTTTTTCTAATAAGTTGAAAACTCAAATCGTCTTAGAAACGCGGTGCAGGTATAGGCTAAGGTTACGGCTGAGTAAAAACGCTTAAAAACTGAAAATTCCAGTTTTTCACGGCCGAGGCTTATTTTGGTCATGTTTTTCATAGTCATGATTAATTCTCAAATAAATCATGAGTGTGTCAAACATTTTTCTGATGCGGGGTCACTTAACGCGGTCGAGTTTCGTTGTGCGTAGAATTTTTGAATGACGTTTTACCCTAAAACGTGTAATTCCGTGTAATTCCTTAATAACTTTCACGAAAATGATCTGATGAGTGTCAAACTTTTAATTTGCCATGGAAATGATTTATCACTCGAGGCCAAGAAACAAAAATCAAATTTCGGGAAAAATGAATAGTAAAATTTTCCGGGAATAGTAATTAACCTGAAATTGTGAATTGTTACAATTTAGCTCAATTTTAACACAAAATATATAAGTTAGACATTTTATCAAACACATTGTGTGCAACAAATATGAGTTAAACACCATCTTTAACGTGTGTTATCTTACTCATATGAGACCGGATTTGAGTGATTCAAAAACCTATGTAAAGAGTGAACAAAATCTATAACTTTCATGTTTTAAGTTTTTAACGATTCGACATTTATGAGGGTAAAAAATAGAGCTGAAAATGACAAAAAAATCAAGACCCACTTTATATGTAGAAAAAAATTTAAAATATTTAACAAGATTTATACTAAATTAATGAGGATTAAATTTTAAAAATTATGGTGAAATCGGTTTTTCGTAAAAGTTTGTCGTTTGAAAGATATTTGCGTTTGAAGTTTGAAGGTGAAATAAAGAAACGGGTTAAAATGACCAAAATGCCCACTAACCGAATTTAAAAAGAAAAAAGAGAGGGAGTGGGTGGTGGACACTTGTCACATGGTGAGTGGCTTTCTAGCATTTGTAGACTTTGTATTTTTAGTCCTCTTTGTAGGGGATCGCACCTCTTCTTTATGATTACTTCACCCCTAATCGATCAAAGGTTGTTATGTTATAAAAGTGCACTACAAATGTCGTGTACCAATAAGTTTTACGCGACGAGTAACGTACATTGTTAGTTATTATCTCATAATTGATGTAATGTTTTATTTTTCCTTTCACTAAATGTTTTTATATGTTCTTTGATACATGTTAAGAATTTTTTCTTGAGTTGAATTATCGCATGTTACAATCGTTTGCAATTACATTTTGATATTTTTACGCTTTATTTTGAACGTTACACGAAACACTTACCACAATACTGTATATCATATCGTTAATTGTCTGCCGCTAGAAATTCCGTTGCTATGCACGGGTACTCGCCTAGTTATTACTCATTTTTAGTCTCGTTTATTGTCAATTTTTATCATAATAAACTGCACAATTTTGTTATTTTCTTACGTTATCTTCACATTTCATTTTGACAGTACACAACTTACGAATATACTAATACAAGTTATTTTTAGAAACAAATTTTGATTAAAATCATAAATTAATTTTGGAGCTAAAAAGGAAACTGTTCGGTGAATTACTTGTTGGGATGTATACTATTCAATAAATATTCTTAGGTCTAATTTTAATATAAGAGGTAGTTTAGTAATTTTAGTGTATTGAATTTTCAACAATTTAACATGAGGTTATAGATAAGGCAACTAACAAAGATATGAAGATAATTTAATATGTTGTTATATTGGACACTTAAGACGTTGATAATATATTATTTGGAGTATCATTTACAAATTTTGCATGAATAACAAAAAGATTGTTTACTTTTTATTGCTATAAATTGTAGGCTACAAGATGATTATGAGTAATAAAGAAAGTGGTTGATAAGATTTTATATGATAAAACCACATACACTATAGAAAGTGACATTTTTTTAGTAAACTACTAACAACAAGCTAAAAAAAAAAAACAATTACATAATAGAACATTTTTATGGTTGTTAAGCCACTCGACCCAATTACAGAAATCCTTCCCATTTTTATTAGAGATCCAATTGTAGGAAAAAGCTTTATATCAGAACATTTCGGATGTTTTGAAGAAGACAGACTCGTTCCTATAATGCCAAAGAGATCAGATTGTTGTTTGGACAACAGCGTCAAAAAGAGGGTTGTATGAAGAAGGAAGGGTTGCTTGGTCTGCATAAGTATAATCATGTCTTCAATGGATGAAAGTTGTGTGGTATCAAGGCTTCACCATTTAAGAATTTCTGTCCAATTTCTTTTGCAATTTGGCATTCAAATGTTTTTTTTTTTTGTCTCGATATCTTTGTCACATGCCGGACACTGCACCGTATGAAGGTTAATATATCGCTTCCTCTGCATTCTTGTCATCGACTATGTCCCTCTTACGAACTATTACTGAAATCCATGCACTGCGGACTACTAACGACAACTAGTGTCGGCCTCTCCCTGCTCGGTAGTATGGGTTAATTATCTTCTATGTCATGTGTCACATAGCACAGGTAACCCACCAGCATATCATATATTAGTATAGATTTACTTGGGAAATTTTTGGTTAATTTAAGTGGGGTTTAACCTTCTCTATTAAAAACTGTGATACAAAGTTACCAATGTATACATAGATTAGGAATAACAATTAAATGGTTTGTGTAGGACTATATCTAAATATAAGTTTTTGCATCTACTATCAATCCAATTGAAACTACTAATCATTTGACATATATATTTTTCGTATCTATCATACATTTAGGAAAAATACTTACACTTCCATGCGATTCACGGGTTATAATCTAGTATACAAAGACTTAAACACATTCACAGAATAGCTTTGTGGGTTGCACCACTTGGACTGTTGAGCATTTATCATATCAAGAACTAGTTGTAAACGATAATGAGAAGAGGTCATGAATGATTGTCCCAATGTCCATTCGGTCTTGTGGAGACTCAGAAGAACATTGCACTCCAATTTTCATTAATGAAATCAAACTATTTTCATTGACATTCTCATTGAGAAGCATTCGATCCACAATCTGAAGTACATAACCATCACCCAAAGCACTCCTCACGTAAGACTGCAAACTTAGCCCTTCTTCAAACATCGGATCAACAGGTTTTTTCCCTGTCAACATCTCTAACAATAAGATCCCGTAGCTATATATATCTCCACTGGTCGAGACTTCATTTCCAAATCCATATTCTGCAACTTATGTAGTGTTAGTTGTATAAGGTAAGGTCGATAAAAAATTAAAAGACTGTCGAATGGAGTTTACCTGGAGGTGCATACCCGATGGTTCCTCTGATAACACTTGAGCTACTATTGTTTGCATTAGAAACTTCATCAAGGGTAAGAATTTTTGCAAGACCAAAATCTCCGACATGAGCAACCATATCATCATCCAATAAAATGTTGCTTGGCTTCAAATCACAATGAACAACAATGTTTCCACATTGACAATGTAGATAATCAAGAGCACATGCCACATCTTTTATGATGTTGATTCTATGAGCAAGATCGAGTGTATGGTCTTTTGAGTGCAACCAACTCTCGAGACTTCCTTTTGGCATAAAATCATAAACCAAAGCTTTGAAGTCATTACCTTGGTAATCAGCACTTGAGCAAGAAGTTATGACCTTCACAAGGTTGCGATGACGAATATTTCTCAAGGCGTCACACTCAGCCATAAAACTTTTAAAACCCCCTCGTTGTTGGAGGTTTAGGACTTTAATTGCTACAATCAACCCATTTTCTTCAAGACTTCCTTTGTAAACCGAAGCAAAGCTACCTGTACCGATCAGATGTTCTGAAGAGAACCCTTCGGTTGCTTTAAAAAGTTTTCCGTATGAAATCTTCTCAAAAGATTCAATTGATAGTGTATCTGAAGCTTTACCTACCTTCTTTTTTATGCAAAAGTAAAACAACATGAAAGACACCAAAGCTAAACCTGCAATTGTGGAAGATAGTGAAATCGCTATAACAACGGGAGTAGAAAGCTTTCTATCTCTTTCTGAGTCACTAGTTGTGATCGTGCATTTGGTTAAGTTAAGCTCGGGTATTCCCCCACAAAGTCTATTATTCCCAATGACGGATATTGCACTTCCGTTGGCAAAAACACCTTCAACAGGTACCTCTCCCTCAAAGTTATTATATGAAAGATCTAGTTGCTTAAAGGGAATTCGTCTCAGATTTGTTGGAATGTTTCCGGAAAGATTGTTGTGTGACATATTAACGTGTGAGAGGCCTTTCAATGAACTCAATGCTTCCAATATCGGTCCATCAAATAAATTACTGGAAAGGTTTAGGATTTCAAGGCTAGTGCAGCTGCTTAAACTACTTGGAACTTCACTCGATAAGAGATTCTGAGACAAATCAAGTGATCCCAAAGCTTTCAGGTTGCCAATCTCTTGTGGAAGCAATCCGGACAAATTGTTTTGACTAAGATCAAGTTTAATGGAAAGTGAAGACAACTGGAATAGTTCTTTGGGTATAGTTCCTTTGAGATTATTTTTATGAACGCTTAGATATGTTAACTTTTTGCAACTCCCAATAGTAGCGGGTATGGTGCCTTCCAATTTGTTATTACCTAATTCTAGCTGTGCTAGAAGTGAAAGGTTTCCTATAGATCTAGGAATGCTCCCAGAGAAAGCATTTCTATCAAGATATAGATCTTGTAAGTTTTGAAGCTTTCCGAGGCTTTCTGGAATCGTTGCTATAAAGTTGTTTGCACCTAGATCAAGAAAAGTTAGACCTAATAAGTTTTCTATAGATGGGGTGACATGGCCTGAGAAATTGTTCAAATATAGACTTAGGCGCCATAGTTTGGATGAGAAGTTCCCAAGCGATTTCGGTAGCACCCCCCTTAATTGATTGTTTCCAAGCTGCAAAGCCTCCAAATTGCTACAGTTGGATAGAGAATTAAGAAAATTCAAGCCGTCAGGACCGTTACTCTCTAAATGATTGGAACCAAGAAGCACCCAACTAAGACTTTGGAGTTGTCCAAAATCAATAGCTATATCCCCCGTGAAATCATTTGGACCAACACTAATGATTTCCAACTCTGAACAATTTGATATTGAGGGTGGAAGGAACCCATTGAAGTGATTGAGCCCTAATTCTAGTATCTGGAGATGGGGTTGAGTGAAACATAAGTTCGAGGGTAGACTACCATGAAGTTGATTTGCTGCAACAGTTATTTGCTCTAACATCGAAAGGTTAAATAAGAACGATGGAAAGGCTCCAGTGAGGCCACATTCTCCAAGACTCACTTTTCGTAAGTTTTGCAACTGTATGAAGGAATATGGAATGGTCCCTCCTAATGGACAATAATTAAGGCCGAGTATTTCGAGAGTTGTGAGATTGCTAATGGTTGGTGGAATCCCACCTGTCAAGTAATTTTTTGACAAGACTAACGTCTTGATCATTGGCATAGAACTAAAAGTATTTGAAATTTTCCCGGATAACATATTGAAAGATAATCTAATGAACGACAGTCTTGAGCAACTTGACATGTTCGCTGGGATTTCTCCAGTGAATAAATTGTTTTGAAGGGATAGTCGTTGTAATCGATACAAACGAGTTATTTCAGAAGGGATACTTCCATGAAGTTGGTTGTCGTCAAGAGTTAGGTACGTGAGAAAGCTTAGGTTTCCAAGATAAGGAGATAAAGAACCTACTAAACCTTTGCTTGTTAGATTTAAACGTGTGACTCTTTGGTGCCGGTGACTGCATGTAACTCCTTGCCACAGGCAAAAAGGAAGAGAATCATTCCAGGATTTGAAAACACCTTGAGGGTCATCTGTGATCGTGGATTTGATTGCCAGTAATGCCAGATGATCTGTTTCGACACTAGAACTCGAGACATCTGCATTCATATGTATGAGAAGAGTAAGAACAAGAAGTGCTTTTTTAGAGAAGAATGAGAAGGCCATAATTACTATATAGCCTTGGAAACTTATTTAGAGGGAAAACTAATGAGAGCTTAAATACAAAAGATTGATTAAAAGAAAACTTCGCTTGAGCAAACTAGCTATAACTATCTATTTATTGCTAATTTATGTCACCTACTACGTACAAAGATAATTTTAACAATACAACATATTTATTGTGAATTTATGTCACCTACTACGTACAAAGATAATTTTAACAATACAACATATTTATTGTTAATTTATATCACCTAGTACGTACAAAGATAATTTTAACAATACATGCAACATATTTAATCCAGGCTACGTACTATCACACGTCAGGTGGATTTTTTTCTTTGTTTGAGTGTCATGCATGATTCATAAAATTTACTAAAGTCAACACTTAGGGTTGATCAAATAGTCTGCATTTAATTAATGCATGAATTGTATCATTTACTCATTTTGCTTATATTAATCATACTGATGAATTTTTAGTTTTATATTCAATAGCTAGTTATGAATAGCTAGTTAATCATCAAATGAATCCGTAGTCACTACAACAATTAACACGACGGGCTTGGAGACTTATGGCGGCGACGCCTTTGTCCCCGCCGAAAGTCACTAAATGACAAAAACAGCGCTGAGCTGGTACACAACCTCACTGACCGGTCAAACGATTTTCAACGCCTACTTTTCGGCGGGGACATGTCCCCGCCAAAAGTATGTGCATTATTTTGTAACTTTGACCAAAATAGTTACCCTTTAATTGTGCCCGCGTATTTTTTCCGCCACACTTTTAGCGGGGACATGTCCCCGCTAAAACATTGTTCCATAAGTTATATGCTATCTTTTGGTAGGGACATGTCCCCGTCAAAAGTTTAGGCGCCAAATTTCCCCCCAAACTGCAATATATGTTATATCATACACATAACACATATTAACTATCGTAAATTCGGCAAAAATTACAAAACACACATAACAATGGATGGTTTAACACCGGAACAGGAGTGGGCAAAGGCTTTATCACACGAGCTCTTGTATAATGAAATTATAAATCATTGGGGCGTGGAAATTTTTGATGAATATGGTTCGTATTTTAACTGTTCACCTTGGCAAAGAGACCGGATTCTGGTATGGTTGAGGAAAAAGTCATACTATAGAGAGTATTTGGAAGAGGTAGATGCTGCTGAAGCTCAACGTGCTGCTGAAGCTCAAGCTGCTGCTGTTGGAGGTGAGGATGAAGCTGAAAGCACGTTTGATGAAGCTGCTACTGTTGATAATCTGGAAAATAGAATAACAAGTCTTGAAGCTACGTTTGCATATCTCAAGGAAATGAGAGCAAGGAAAGGAAGAGGTGGTGCGAGTTCAAGCAAAGCGGGAGTTAGCCGCAAAAAAAAGTAAACGGGTTGTTTCATTTGGTTGTCGAGTTGTTTAGTTTGAGTTGTTTTGTTTGGTTGTCGAGTTGTTTAGTTTGAGTTGTTTCGTTTGATTTTCGAGTTTGTTTCATTTGATCTGGTTCGTTTGCTTGTCGAGTTGTTTAGTTTGAGTCTGTATGAAAATGTATCTGGTTTACAACTCTTGTGTGGTTTGAATAAAATGTTTGACTTCGTGTTTGAAGCTTGGTGTTTGGGATTGCTTTATAAACTGCTTAGGTTCTTACTGTGGATGTTTTGTTAGATTAATAATTACAATCTTGAGTGTTTGGATAGAAGTTTACGATTTCTAGTGATAAAGTAATTTTGAGTGTATCTAATCGTGTGTGGACATCAGTTTTCACAACAACAATATTTTATTAAACAACAACAACAATAACACAACAAACAACAAACAACAACAAACAACAAACAACAACAATAACACAATAAACAACAAACAACAACAGCAACATCAACAACAACAGCATTACATACGAAGATTTTCCATGTCACCTAACAGGTCACGAAGTATTGCATCCGATTGACATGCATGGTCATTGTTGTCGGAATTCGTTGCCATTTCAAGTCTTGCCTCGAGCAACCTGACTTTTGTCTCTAACACCTGTTTTTGTGCCTCCAGCATATTTATCCTAAGATCTTTTTCATGGCAGTTTGTGCACCCAGAACCGTGAGATGTTGAAGCAGAATATATTACTTGTAATTGTTCATCAAATTCACTCTTCCACATAAAATATCCACATCCATGACCTTTCCCTCTTGGCTTCGAAAGAGGACATGCATAATACTCCCATCCAAATGTATCTTTTTGATGTGATATTCTTTTTTTATATTTCCTACTCCACAAGTACACATAAAAGGATTATATCGCTGCATTTGGTTGACAGAGTGTGTTTGTAGTTGTGTGTGGAAGAATCGTGATCGGGGTGGCCCGATCTACAAGTTGAGTTGATAAAAGGTGGTGGCCAGAAAAAGATTCCGGCGGCCGGAAATTGCTGTTGTCGCCGGAAAACGGAAACTGCTAGAGAGAGAGATATATAGTGAGATGAGTGTGTGTATGTGAGATGATATGGGTTAGATGAGTGTGTGTGTGAGTTTATATTCTGAGGATAAGTTGTTAGGTGGTAAAATATCTTGTGTATAACCATAGCATCTCGACTCGTTCGTTTAACATCTCGTGTAATACCACATCATCTCGACTCGTTAGTTTAACATCTCGTGTATAACCATAGCATCTCGACTCGTTCGTTTAACATCTCCTGTATAACCATAGCATCTCGACTCGTTCGTTTAACATCTCGTGTAATACCACATCATCTCGACTCGTTCGTTTAACATCTAGTGTAATACCACATCATCTCGACTCGTTCGTTTAACATCTCGTGTAATATCACATCATCTCGAATCGTTCGCTTAACATCTCGTGTAATACCACATCATCTCGACTCGTTCGTTTAACATCTCGTGTATAACCATAGCATCTCGACTCGTTCGCTTAACATCTCGTGTATAACCATAGCATCTCGAGTCGTTCGTTTAACATCTCGTTTAATACCACATCATCTCGACTCGTTCGTTTAACATCTCGTGTAATACCACATCATCTCGACTCGTTCATTTAACATCTCGTGTAATACCACATCATCTCGACTCGTTCGTTTAATATCTCGTGTATAACCATAGCATCTCGACTTGTTCTTTTAACATCTCGTGTAATACCACATCATCTCGACTCGTTCGTTTAACATCTCGTGTAATACCACATCATCTCGACTCGTTCCCTTAACATCTCGTGTAATACCACATCATCTCGACTCGTTCGTTTAACATCTCATGTATAACCGTAGCATCTCGACTCGTTCGTTTAACATCTCGTGTATAACCATAGCATCTCGAGTCATTCGTTTAACATCTCGTGTAATACCACATCATCTCGACTCGTTCGTTTAACATCTCGTGTATAACCATAGCATCTCGACTCGTTCGTTTAACATCTCGTGTAATACCACATCATCTCGACTCGTTCGTTTAACATCTCGTGTATAACCATAGCATCTCGACTCGTTCGTTTAAAATCTCGTGTAATACCACATCATCTCGACTCGTTCTTTTAACATCTCGTGTATAACCATAGCATCTCGACTCGTTCGTTTAAAATCTCGTGTAATACCACATCATCTCGACTCGTTCGTTTAACATCTCGTGTATAACCATAGCATCTCGACTCGTTCGTTTAACATCTCGTGTAATACCACATCATCTCGACTCGTTCATTTAACATCTCGTGTTTAACCATAGCATCTCGACTCGTTCGTTTAACATCTCGTGTAATACCACATTATCTCGACTCGTTCGTTTAACATCTCGTGTATAACCATAGCATCTCGACTCGTTCGTTTAACATCTCGTGTAATATCTGTAGGACCGTAGAACAACCTATTTCACATATGATTCAAGCCTAGATCTAGAGAGAGAAAGTAAGTAGAGAGAGAGAGTGGATGGGAACTCTAGTGTGTGAAAATAATAACCTTGTTAATGACTAAGAGAACCAACCTCAAAAATGAGGTTTACATGAGTATTTATACTCATAGTCTAGGGCTTCTCTAATCTTTTACATTATTACATAACTAGCCCTTAGACTTTATAAAATCATGAATAATACACATAAACTTCATCATAATGATATTCTAAAGCAACCTATAACTACACGTTAATGACCTACACTTTTTATAAATAAAATATGATCCTAACAATCTCCCCCTAAGTGTTGGTCATTGAGGTTGCGCGACGTCATCATCTTTGTCTTTAAACTTTATCATTCATAGCTCTTGACGTCTTTTAAGAATCACTAGATGAGTCAGTGTACATTGTTCATTGTTCCTTGTTCATTGTTGATGAAGTGATCCAATGATGTCATCTGCCTTTCGTCACTTCTGTGTTTGTGGTGGTTGTCTGCCATTCCAACATGCTCATACGTCCTAAGTCTTTGTGATACATGCATTTGTTGTTTCCGTTCTTTCACTTTGATCTTTGTCACTTTACTTTGTAGATTCTTCTTTTTGGCGTAGAATCTTTCCTTGAGTGTTGCTATCCTTTGATCTTTGTGAGAACTTTCCTTTGACTTTGTGATGCATGTATGAGCATGTGGAATCTTTCGCCATGGAGATGATATATAGCTGCAGGTAAACAGTTAGCAATAAATCAACCAGTACTTACAGATAAGGAATTAGAGATCGTCAACAGCATAGTGTGAAGACTCCTTCTAACCCTTACCATGGCCGTTCCCATATCAGATACTCTCGAAAGAGCTTACGAGACCTACTAAGTAGCTCAATGACTGGGTGAGTCGCTGGGGATCACTCCACGACTGTAGACCGTTTGAAACCACCGCGAACACTAAGCGTAACCCATAAAGAATTACCGAAGTGACCTGCTGTCAGGGCTGCTTGATGTTGACCCTGGCAGGAATTTCCATTCAATCATTGAGAATCACAAGCGTGAATCCTCTCATAAATGTTCTGGCAGATTGCTAAGATCTGCGTAGGACTCTAAAGTTTACATCTGGCGTCCTTAATGATGAACAACCAGTATAGAAATATCATGTGTTCCTATGAGATCTTTTGATGAATCTCGGGGCTCTAGACTCGATAAGTGCACATTTGGTTTCCTATGCGGAGATTAGGGAGAGGTCTCCTGCTTCAATATCAACCATCTCTAAGAGACAGGTCGATAGATTATGTCGGTTCCCCGTGAGAATGAAACAAGCTCTTTTAAGAGAACTTGAGTGGCTAGAAGGTTTAGTGCAGTGCGTCACTGGGTCCATGACGTCTTGTCTTCAATACCGGTGTCACCTTAGTAACAACCAGTAGCATATGAATTGAACCCGGTGTCTGCCCTAAGGTTGAACATATGGAGGGCTATTTCTTTTCACCCTTTTTCATAACTTTTCTTTTTAATTCTTCAACCCCTTCTTTCTCCTTTCTCATTTTCTCCTTTTTTCAATCATACCTAAGGACTTCTAATTCTAATCTATTGGAATTGTCCTTGGGTAGATCCCTCCGGCTCTGGCGGATCATAGGACGGTTTTCCCTAACCTTAGTCAACTTATAACTCCATGAATCCTATAATTGCCATGAAACCTTTGATTGAAAATCTCTCAAAGTGTTTATGAATATAAACACATTTTTGTTGACACTTTGAGAGTTTTTGTTTCTTTTGAAGGACTCCCCCTTCACATGTGCTCATGAATTTTTTAAGAAATTTGCACATGTGTGAGGAGTTTGCACTTTTTGAATTGATCCACTTTCAATGAACATGACCGATTCGAGACACGCTTACATCACTAGTTAGACTAGCTTGAAGTTATTACCCGTCCTGGTCAAGTCCAAAGAAAGTCTCTCGGTACGGTACATTCTACTCAGACAAGTCCTATTCGAGACACGCTTACATCACTAGTTAGACTAGCTTGAAATTATTACCCGTCCAGGACAAGTCTTTTCGATTACTGACATTTTAAACTCCGTCAATTCATTGGTACATTCTGAGTCAAGCTCTTTTGAGATTCAGTCACAAGCTTTAAACATCGTTGATCACATTTTAATCATGTCTTCTCCCCCTCAAAAATAGCATATCGTGATATTTTTGATATCAACTGATTAAGAAAAAGCTTTTCGGAGAGATAGACAGATTTCATTTTGCATGAATTCGGAACATTTTGTTTTTGTACTCCCCCTTAATGATAGCACATTTTAAAATCAATTAAGGGTTTTGAGGGAGTTATCTTGAGCACTCATTTGAAAGATTTTGAAAAATCTTTTGATGAATCTTGAAAAAGTGCTCAAGGTTACTATTTTGAAAACGAGTTTTTGTTTGAAGTCTTTTTCGTTTGTTTAGACTCGAACTTTTTGAAAAAGATTTCATCCGTGAAAATACGAGTCCTTGATTTGAAAATAATCAGAAGTCATCGTTTAAGTACGGGTTTCGTACTGAGGTATACGAAAGCCATTGTGAAGAAACTTTTGAGAAACGACATGTTTTAGAAAAACATTAAAAAGAACTCCCGCTCAAGCATCTGTACATGTCCGTATCATTGTTGGATGACATTTCTAGAAACGTACAGAATATTGATTTATACGAGAGACATGTCGTGAGAAGAATATTTTTGGATTTTTTGATTTTATATGTTTTTGTATTTTTTTGAAATTTTATATTTTTGTATTTTGTTTTTGTTGGTTTTTCAAATTTTGTATTTTGTTTTTTCAAAAATATTTACAGCGAAGCGATTTTGAAAACTTTTTTCAAGAAGATTCGAGAAGACGTTCTAGCTCCTCAGGAGTTAGGCTTCGCATGTCAATTCGTCGAACTAAATAGTCAAACCTTTCTTTTGGAAGGGCTTTAGTAAATAGATCGGCGAGTTGGTAATCAGTCTTAACGAAAAATAATTCAACAGTACCCTCTTCCACGTGTTCTTTAATGAAATGGTAGCGGACTTTGATATGCTTCGTCTTAGAATGATGTACGGGATTGCACGAGATGGCTATGGCACTTTTTGAGTCACAATACATAGGTATTCTGTCAAAAGTAAAGCCATAATCTGTGAGCTGTGTCCGCATCCAAAGAACTTGGGCACAACACGCAGATAGAGACACATACTCGGCTTCGGCGGTTGATAGCGCAGTACAATCCTGTTTCTTTGACGACCAGCATACTAGCTTTTCACCCAAAAATTGTGCTCCACCTGATGTACTTTTTGCTGTAACTTGATCACCGGCATGGTCTGCATCTGAAAATGCTGTTAGATTAAACTCCGAATCCTTTGGATACCAAAGTCCCATGTTAATGGTGCTTCGTAGGTACCGAAAGATCTGTTTAACCTCTTTGAGGTGAAGTTCGGTAGGCTTGGCCTGAAACCGTGCTAACAAACAAACAGCAAATTGAATATCGGGTCGGCTAGCAGTTAGGTACATGAGAGAACCGATCATGCTCCGATATTTCTTCGGATCGATGGGTTTCCCAAACAAATCAGCACCTATTTTTGGTGAAGTGACCATTGGAGTACCAACGGAATCACAGTTTTCCATTCCATGTTTTTTCAAAATCTCGATTGTATATTTAGCTTGATTGATAAAAATACCACGAGGGGATTGATGTATTTGTAAACCAAGAAAGAATTTTAGTTCCCCCATCATGGACATTTCAAATTTGCTTTTCATGAGATTTTCAAAATGTTTTGAATGATTCGGATTAGTGGACCCAAAGATAATGTCGTCCACGTAAATCTGAACAATCAAAATGTCATCTTTGAATTTTTTGATAAACAAGGTGTCATCAACTGTTCCTTTTGTGAAATTGTTTTTGAGCAAGAAAGATGATAGTTCGTCATACCACGCTCTTGGAGCTTGTTTTAAACCATAGATGGCTTTCTTAAGCTTGTAGACGTAGTCTGGATGATCTTTGTCGATGAATCCCTCTGGCTGACTCACATACACTTCTTCTTTCAGAGTTCCATTCAAGAAAGCTGTCTTAATGTCCATCTGATAGACTGTGATGTTTTTGTGAGCTGCATAGGCTAAGAAAATCCGGACTGCTTCAAGTCTAGCTACAGGCGCGAATGATTCTTCGAAATCTATCCCTTCTTCTTGTGGATATCCTTTAGCCACGAGACGAGCTTTGTTGCGAATAACAGTCATTTCCTCATCCAGTTTGTTCTTCCACAACCACTTGAGATCAAGAACACGTTTATCAAGTGGTCGGTCAACAAGTTCCCAACTGTCATGTAACAGGTATTGAAGAAATTCCTCCTGCATCGCTTCAATCCAAGGGTTTTCTGCCATTGCTTCCCGAATGTTCTTTGGTACTTTGGTGCTTATTGAGCAAATGTAAATGCACAATTCGAGATCGGTGGCAAGTTGTCTCCTCGTCTGAACTGGCATTGAAGGATCACCAATAACATGTACTAACGGATGGTCTTTTGTCCATTGAAACGTAGAAGGGTACCTTTGGTTGAACGAATGTGTGTTAGATGGTTCTTGTAACCTTGAAGAAGATTCAGCAGAGTCTGTTGCAAACGGGTTTTCAAATACTTCTTCTCCTTCTTCTAACGCAACATCGTTTGAATTATTTGTTGGTTCTTCTTGAAAATTTGTGTTTTGATTTTGCTCATCAACTCTTGGTAGTTCAGTTTCAAGTACTGGAGTGGCTTGAGTAGATGTAGATGATGTTGATGTCGTTGGTGCTTCAGCTTCAACTGTTGTAGATGCATCTTGTGATGGTGGTGGTGGTTGATGGTTTAGAGCGGGTGCAGCGGAATGTAGTTGAGATGCATTTGTCGAAGTTCCACCATAATATTCATCAAACATTAACTCGAAGAAATTTTCTAGTTCTTGTTCTGAAGGTTTGTCCGTGTTTGTTGACTGAGCTCCATTAGGCACGAGTCCTGAACTGATGTGTCCAGAAGTCTGACTGTTTGGTGCGGGTCCTAATCTGGTTTGATTAGAAGCCATCGGATTAAGCGCGGGTTCTAGAGCGTATCTCTCAGAAGCCATTTGTGAAATCTCGTCAAACTTCACATTCATCGTCTCCATTATCTTTTTTGTTCTTCTATTATACACCCTGAATGCCCTCGAGTTTTCTGAATATCCAATGAAGATTCCAATATCACCCTTAGCTTTTAACTTCCCTAGATCTTCTCTGTCATTCGTCGGATAGCACAAAGCGCCAAACACGTGAAGGTAAGAGATGTCAGGTTTTCGATTGTTCACTAGCTCATATGGGGTTTTATTGAATCTTGGATGTACTAGGGATCGGTTTTGAGTGAAACAATCAGTGGCAACAGCATCAGCCCATAAGAATAGTGGTGCACTAGAATAAATCAGCATTGTGCGAGCAGCTTCCACAAGAGTTCGATTTCTTCTTTCAACTACCCCATTCTGCTGTGGAGTTCTAACAACTGATGTTTGGTGAGTGATTCCCACATCTTCAAAGTAGGTTCTTAACTCCTGATTTGTGAATTCTGTGCCATTATCTGTTCTTACAATCCTTACTGGAGCTTGAAGTAGAACTTGGATACGCTTCAGAAAGGTGATGATGATGCCTGGTGCTTCGTCTTTTGATCTCAAAAACTTTACCCAAGTATATCTTGAATAATCATCAACAATAACAAGAATATACTTCTTCCCATTAATGCTTTCAACTCTCATTGGGCCACATAAGTCCATGTGCAACAAATGTAACCTTGCTTCCGAACTAGGTACGGTTTTGGGTTTATATGATGCTCTTTTGCTTTTTCCTTGTTCACATGATGGACATAGATGATCCTTGGTGTATTTGAACTTAGGAAGTCCGATGACGATGTTGTCTTTGGCTAACTTGTTGATGGTGTCGAAATTGAGATGGGATAAACGTCTATGCCACAGCCAGGACTTAGTTTCGGTTGCCCTTGTCATAAGACAAATTGGTGATGTAGAAGCCATTTGGTTGATGTCGATGGCATACAGGTTTGTACCACGATTACCAGTTAAGAGATCATCACCAACCAAATTTCTAATAAAAACCGTGTTTCTCCTGAATGCAACTTCTAAATCTGCATCACAAAACTGCCCAACTGAAAACAAGTTATGTCCCAACCCTTCGACGTAGTAAACTCGAGTGATCAAAAAATTCCCAAACTGAAGATCTCCATAACCCTGAATAGCTGCTACATGATCATTTCCAAAGCGTACAGTTCCCATGAATTTCCAGATGAAATTGATCAGCAGCTTTAAATTCCCGGTCATGTGCTTGGAGCAACCCTAGTCGACGATCCAAAGACATATTTCGATAACCTGCCAATAACAGAAGAATTTGTATTTGGAAACCGTTTTGAATTTGGTTCCATGGGGTTAGGGGTACATTCTAAATCACACTCAAAGACAGTTTCTACATGTTTATCTTGAACTATTTCAAATTTTCCATCATTGAGTATAAATTCTCTACCCGTTGGAATCCAAACACAATACTTAAGATAGTTCCTAGGCGTGCGACTATTAGTGGTGTTCCTAATTCTTTTAATTAGGTTTCCAACAAATCTAGATTTAGCACTAGGACCTTTCGAAATGCTCTTCTGTTCTGGCGTACCATTCACATTCTTAGAAACACATTCATCATGAACATCATTAATTAAACATTTCTTGCATATTAAACAAACAGTATTAGAACCAGTACTCTCAACATTACATTCAGATGAATCATGTTTCTTATTGAAAAGCGATAAATTCCTAGGGTGTTCTTCTACTTCTTCAACTTTATTCTTGCAACTACTCTTAGAGACAGGCGAGACTCTATTGTTCCTTGTATTGCTCCTAGGCTTTAGTCTGCTGCTCCTAGAGGTGCTGTCTAATCCTGTAGAAGTTGAGGCACACGCATTAGGATTTATATTGTTGTCCTTTTTAGCAACACTAGAATCTTTAGAATTATCCTTTTTGCACGCATTTGTCTTAGAAGTGGAGGCAGACGCATTAGTGGGACTAATCCTAAAAAGGCCAGGTGCTAGAACTTTTGGTGTTTCGACAACCGCTTTTCCTTTATCAACAATCTTTTCATTTTCAATTTTCTTGGGCAAGGGTGTTGGAGTGACTGGTTTTGTCAAATCCTTTTTCTCATCGACTTTTGGAGCAAACCGTGAAATCGACATTTTTGGTTTTTGAACCATATTTGGAACATTTGGTTTCTCCAAAGTCGATGGTTTTGCAAACTTAGTTTCCTCACCCTTCCTTTTTTGACTTTCAAGCTGAGTCCTCAAAAGATCATTTTGCTCTTTCATGTTCTTGAAAGCACGCTCATACGACAGTTTGTCATATTTGCATTCTTCCTTTTTTCGATCAAGTTGTTTAAAACATGACACATTTTCTTGTTCAAGCTTTATAAGAGCATTTTCATATTTGGAAACAATTTTGGAGGTCTCAGCTCTCAGTCTTTCATCGTCTTGAACAGAGTATGTTTGTAAAATGATGGACATAATGTCAGTGGTCATAACAGCTTCGAAGAGAGAATCATTTAGGTTTTCCAAAACGTTCATGTTTTCACGAGTATCATTAGCTTCGTTTACCAGGGATTTGTGGTCCTTGACAAAGTCGGCCGTTTCTTTTAAGAAAGCTTTTTCAAAATGGATTACCCTCGCACTGATGTTATTCAGTGGGATAGTAATTTCGTTTTCAAAAACTTTTTTCTGCTCAATATGAAAACTGGAATGCCAGTTGTTTATATCGATTGTAGTTTTAGAAGCAACAATGTTTTGAAGTTCTTGAATTCTCGTTTTAACATCATCCAGAATGTTTCTAGCCTCACTTGTATTAAAAGTGTTGTTAGAAGACATTTGTTCCATTTTTGAAAGAGATTTTGAAACAATTACTTTCTTAGAAAACATTTTTGAAAATGGTCGTTTTATGGAAAACACAGATGGTTCTTTTTGTGGAACAAAAGTAATTCCCGAAAGTTTGTTCAATTTGTTGTAATCAATGGGTTTCAAATCCTTTTGTTTCATTTTAGAAATGCTCTCTTCGACATGTTCTATCGTTTGCACAGAATCCCGAACGACGGGAGGATCATGTTTAGTGTAAATCACATTACCATTATACAAAACATTCTGTTCGTGCTGAGCTTTATTGAGATTACTGGGGGTGTTGTTACCAAGAGCCACTTTATGTTTCGTATGGTAAATCGAATTAGTTTGATTTGAAATCATTTTCATTGTTTGACTTGACTGACCCGACTTAACCACTAATTCTTCTAAATGTGCAATCATGTGTTCTGACTCTACGATTTCGGCCAAAAGTTTGTCTTCTTTCTTTGCAAAATCCTTTTTCAACTCATCCCTTTCTTTTTCAAGATTGGTATAAGCTGTTTTTTGTTCAGAAAGTTGGTTTTGTAAATCAGAAATTTCGGCGTTTAAAGCTTTTATCTTCTTGAAAGAATTAACATCAAGTGTATCAAACTTGAGTTGCAATTGTTTTTCCCTTGAAACGGAATTTTGATAACCAGTTTCTAATTCAGACAATCTTTTGTTATGAAACTCAAAAGCTTTAGCGTTTTCCTTGTAACTCTCAAGCTCAGCGGTCAATTTAACATTCGCGGCCTTAACATCGCGATTGACCTTTTTCACTTTTTCGATTTCAATACCACAGTTATTTAATAATGATTCAAATAAAGCACGTGCTTCCTCATCATTCACAGCATGCTGTGAAACGAAGCCTTCATTATGATTCACATCTGGAGTCGCTGAAGGAGTATTGCTACTACTTGGCGTGTCCAGGAATGTATCATAAGTGGGTGCTTGCTTCTCAAAATGTTGTTCCTCATGAGGAGACATATCAAATATATCATTATTGTGACATGGGTTGAAATTTGATACCTCAGAGACTGCATTGATGTCATAGACCGGAGGTGTGTCAGAATCTGTGTCATACTTTGCCTCCTGAAGATTTGCCATAAAAATGCAGTTCGCATCGATATCCTCTATGTCTTCCATGTCATCCATAAGAGCCATAAAATCATTCTCCTCTGCGTTCAACTGAAATCCTGCCTCTTTCTTTTGTGTCAACATCACTGCTTTCTGCAAGTACGCTAGATCTTTCTTGTTCGGCTTAGTAGGACAGTTCCTTGCCATATGACCTACACCCTGGCAATTGAAACACTTTACCGAATTACCCTGATTCACATTTCCCAAATTCCCAACAACTGGGGCTGCAACATTCCTATTCTGATAACCCATTGCCTGATTACCAACATTCTGACCCCTCTGATTTCCAACAAACTGACCCAACTGATTCCCTGCATACTGACCATACTGATTCCCTGCAAACTGACCGGCATTCTGATTCCCTGCATTCTGATCTGCATTCTGCATATTCTGATATCCCGTTTGATTCCCATAAACTCCAACCATTTGGCCTTCATTGCCCATATTGAAACTCGGCTGAGCAAACTGCTTGTTGCGAGTGTTCGATGAGATCCTTTGGTTGTTGTTTGTTGGTGTAGAATAACGTCCTTGGAATGCCTTAGACAGAAAAGCAAACGCTTGGGACAATGCTGCAGTAGCTTCATCATTGTCAGTGAATTCCGGTTCTTGGAATTGTGGGTGTTGCTGTTGTGGAATAACTTGTTGTTGTGGGTAGAACTGTTGTTGGTAGACCGGTGTTGGTTGTAGAATGCATGATGGTTGCATGTAGTTGTGAGTGGAAGATGATGATGGTTGTTGAGTGTTCACTGGTAATGGTGTTGGTGTATTAGCAATTAATGCGAGAGGATCATGACTCTTAGCCAATCTTTCTTTCCTTACTTCATTAGCCTCAGCTTGGTTTTGCTTCAAAAAGTCATAGAGTTGATCATAATTCACCTTGTGTAAATCCTTTGTTTGATTGACAATTGTAACATAACGACCCCATTCTTCTGGAAGGTTATTGATGAATTTGATGTTTGTTGCAATTGGTCGAGGTGTCAACTTGTTTCTGATTAACTCATTCATCAAAGTGCAAAACCTGGTGTAGTATGATTCAATCTGTTCACCTTTAGTGGATGTGAAATTCTCCCATTCAGTAAGAAGTTTGTTCTCAATGTCTTGTTGTCCAATCTCAGTTCCATGACATATCCTTCTAACACGTTCCCACATAGCATAAGCAGTTTCACAGCTGTCGACCGCAGCAAAGATCTCCCGTGGTAATCCAAGTTGGATTAAATGCATTGCCATATCATCTGCAGCGATCTGCTTCTTGTCTTCCTCTGTGTAATCTGCTTCTGTTTGTTCACGCACGAATGGTTGAGTAGGAGGTGTTTCATTTGGATTACCTTCAATTTGAACTTGTCTTGGCTTGAATGGACCATTTGTAATGGAGTTGATCATTAATTTACCATCAGGCTTCGTTACGCGGCTTGTCCATGGAAGATATCCACCTTTTTCAAGCATTGGAGGTCGGTTTTCGGCACCGGCAGCATGAATGTCTTGTTGAGTTGCCATGATTTGAATTCAAAGTGAAACGTTGTTCTGAGGATCTTTTGAAAGATAACAAAGGTTGTAGTTGAAGATTAGTTGATTTGGTGAAGATGAAAGTTCGTTCTCGGTTGATCTGATTGATTTCGTAATTTCCCGCCAAAAATCGAGTATGAAAATTTTATTTCTCAAAATTTGAAAATCTCAAAGAAATACAATTCTAAGGTTACCTGAAAAATTTGAGTTTTGAAAATTTTTTCGTCAAATTTTACCGAAAATTTTTGAATTTTGGCCTAAAAATTTGAATTTCGGGCCAAAATTTTCAACGTTATACCAAAATTTAAATCTCGCGTAAAAATTGAACGTTTAGTCTCGTGTGAACAATAAATTTTTATGATTTTTTTTTTTTTTTTTTTTTTTTGGTGCCTAACTCGATAACTTTGATGCCTTGGTTTCTAACTCGATATGTTAGGTATGCTTCTAACTCGATATGTGCTTTGGTTTCTAACTCGATATGTTAGGTATGTTTGTAACTCGATAAGTACTTAGGTTTCTAACTCGATATGTTAGGTATGCTTGTAACTCGATAAGTACTTAGGTTTCTAACTCGATAGATAGTCTTGATTTGGGCAGAGTTTCCCCTAACTCGATAAACAATAAACCTAACTCGATAAAAGATTAGGTAATATAGGCTAACTCGCCAAACTTAACTCGATAAACAACACGTAACTCGATAAGTTGCACCTAACTCGATAAGTTGCACCTAACTCGATAAGTTGCACCTAACTCGATAAGAACAATGCACCTAACTCGATAAGTTGCACCTAACTCGATGAGAACAATGCATCTAACTCGATAAGTTTATCCTAACTCGAGAACTTATTGCACCTAACTCGAAAACAGAATTTTCTAACTCGATAATACTTGATGAACAGTAACCGAATCCCTCAAAATTCACTTTTATACCATGTTTTATCAACCAAATCAAACCTAAAACAACCTATATTATCCCTAGGCGATTGATACCACTTGTAGGACCGTAGAACAACCTATTTCACATATGATTCAAGCCTAGATCTAGAGAGAGAAAGTAAGTAGAGAGAGAGAGTGGATGGGAACTCTAGTGTGTGAAAATAATAACCTTGTTAATGACTAAGAGAACCAACCTCAAAAATGAGGTTTACATGAGTATTTATACTCATAGTCTAGGGCTTCTCTAATCTTTTACATTATTACATAACTAGCCCTTAGACTTTATAAAATCATGAATAATACACATAAACTTCATCATAATGATATTCTAAAGCAACCTATAACTATACGTTAATGACCTACACTTTTTATAAATAAAATATGATCCTAACAATATCACATCATCTCGACTCGTTCGTTTAACATCTCGTGTATAACCATAGCATCTCGACTCGTTCGTTTAACATCTCGTGTAATACCACATCATCTCGACCCGTTCGTTTAACATCTCGTGTATAACCATAGCATCTCGACTCGTTCGTTTAACATCTCGTGTATAAATGATTTAACTTAATTAAAATGATTTAAAAATAATTTTAAATGATTTAAATTAATTATAAATGATTTAACATAATAAAAATGAATTAAAAATAATTTTAAATATTTAAATTAATTAAAAATGATTTAACTTAATTAAAATGAATTAAAATAATTTTAAATGATTTAAATATAATTATAAATAAATCATAAAAATAATTAATTATTAATGATTTATATATAATTTTAAATGATTTAAATAAATCATAAATGATTTAAATTAATTGTAAATAATTAAATTTAAATGGTTTAATTAATATTGATTTAAGTAAATTAAAATGGTGTCCACTTTCGGCGGGGACATGTCCCCGCTAAAAGGTGTCACCAATAATTTTATTTTTCCCTCTAAGCATTTACTTTATCCCGCCAAAGTTTTTGGCGAATTGTAAAAACTTTTAGCGGGGACATGTCCTCGCCAAAAGTGTGTACTAAAAGACAAGACAAACTTTCAGCGGGGACTTGTCCCCGCTGAAAGTAAATCCCACTATTATACTCAATTATTAGCAGATCTGGCAAATCACTTGTATAAAAAAAATAAATAAATAAATAAATAAAATAAAATACTATTGCTGCCTCCTTCTTCAGCACCACTACACCACCATCCCTACCACTAACACCACCATCCCCACCACAAGAACCACCATCTCCACCACTACACCACCACACTCGCACCACTGTGCACGATGTATCTCCTCCACCCCTCTCCTCGTTTAATTCTTTCTTCCTCTCGTTTATATAGGCTGAAACACCCCTCTTCTCGTTGAACCCAGGTTAATTTTTCTCATCTCCTTTCTCGTTAATTTTTTAATTTATTGATTTTCTGTTAAGTTTATGATTTTGTGTTAAGTTTTGATTAATATATAACCTTTTTTTTGTTAACTTATTGATTTTCTGATTTTTGTTAATTTATAAAAAAAAAAATTTGTAAACTTTTTTTTGTTACAGTTGCTGTCAAATATATTCCGAGTGCGAGCCAAGACCGAGCCGAGAGCAAAACAGTGAGCCGAGACCACAAGGTATATATATTTTTTATTTTGTTTATTTCTTTAGCGGGGACATGTCGTCGTCGAAAGTTTTGAGATATTAATTTTTGTTTATGTGTTTTGAGGACACAAAAGACCTGCCTTTTATTTGCCGAGGCTGCAAGGACCACGTGCTTGCTCTGTAGACCAGCAGAGACCATCCGAGAATGCACCAGAGCAGCTTATAGTATGTTTTTTTTTTGTTTGCGTTTGTGTTTTGTTTCAGCTTATATCAGGCTAGGGTGTTTGGTTTCGGCTTATACCAGTAGGCTAGTGTTGAGTTGATGGTTTCGGCTTATACCAGTAGGCTAGGCTAGGGTGTTTACGTTTGTGGTTTGTTTCACTAAAGCCCTAACATGTTATAGAAATAGCGTATGTTGAATTGATGCTTTGGAACACGACACACCATGGGGTGTGCTCGTGATGTGTACCACGACACAAGTAGTGTCGTGGGGACTTGCTTAGGTAAAAGTAGGCGAAAGGAAATTGGCAACTTCAAACATTATAAACTCTAAATACAAGCTTATAATGTTTGTTTACCATTTTGTTAAATGACACTTATTTGAATAAAATTGTTATCGAGTGGTTAAATGTGTTTATTTATTTATTTAATTATTTATAATAATAATAATAATAATAATAATAATAATAATAATAATAATAATAATAATAATAATAATAATAATAATAATAATTATTATTATTATTATTATTATTATTATTATTATTATTATTATTATTATTATTATTATTATTATTATTATTATTATTATTATTATTATTATTATTATTATTATTATTATTTTGTATAAATTGTTATTTATTTCAATGTGTGTGTATATGTGTATATGTGTTTCTTCACTAATTATATTTTCTTGTACTAGTACGTTTACAGATGGCAGATGTTGTTGCTAGGAGCCACGCTGGCGATGGAGGCAATGAGCCACCCCGTGGTCCGACGAGGATAGGCAGTGATTGTCAGAGTAAGAATTTCTAGATTATTTTAATTAAACTTGATTATTATTTGAAATTGATAACTTGTTATTTTATGTCATCATCACTTGAATTTAATTACTTGTAGGATCTAAATCCAGACCTCCCAGACCACCCAAGCCCAATGCCAAAATTGGGAAAGGCGGGAAGTCGGTGCGTGGTCCCACAAAGAACACGCGGCTCCGCAATGAGAGGAAAGAGACTGGTCGTCCGGTATCAATCAGATTTCGGAAGAACGACAAAGGGATGTGGGAGCATGTGGGCGACCACGCGAAGTGGTTCTCCAACTTGGTCGGGGAATTGTTACGGCAATCAATTCCTATGCATTACAAATCCTGGTCGGCTATTCCTGCTACCGCGAAGGCCCACATCGACGACCAGCTACACGTAAGTTTTTTTTTTATCTTTTATTTTTTTAATTATTGTGTTTGTTTATTTTAAGTTTGATATTTATTTAAATTTGATTGTTTATTTAAATTTGAATATTTATTTTAATTATATTTTATTGCAGCATTATTTTGATCTCGGCGAGCACCTTGCCAGTGCTGATGGAAAGGATATTGTCAAGAGTATCGAACATTATCTCCAAAAGCGATACGACGACAACAAGTGGCGGCACAAAAAGATAAATTTTACTGAGCAAGGTGGGATGGAGAAGCTGGACGAGATCAAGTCAAACCGCCCGGAGAACATGTCGGATTGGGCAGAATATGTAAATTTCTGGATCCACACTTTATTGTTATTGTTATTGTTATTGTTATTGTTATTGTTATTGTTAATAATAATAATAATAATAATAATAATAATAATAATAATAATAATAATAATAATTCATTTATATAACATTTTTTATTATTTATAATACGCAGGTGAAGCACTGGTCGAATCCGGATAATTTGAAGGGAGGGGAGACCAACAGGCAGAACCGGCTCGCCAATCCGAATACCAGCCTTCATGGGTCGCATTCGTTAGCTGTTATACGCGATAACTTCGTAAGACACTTTTTAATCATTTCATTTATATATATAGTGTTTGGTGAGTCGTTATTGAGTTTATTTATAAACAGCTGAGAGAACCCACCGATGCTGTGGATGGTAGAGACTTGATCGCGATGTACAGACACAACCATACGAGCGACGGCGTTTGGGAGTCTACATTGTCCGAGGCTAGATATGTAAGTATAATTTATTTTCATAAAACTCACCCACATTAATGCAAATATAATAAATCACGACTTATATATTACTTTGCTTTTTTTTTTTTTTTTTTTTTTTTTGTAAAACAGAACCAGATGATACATATGCGGACGGAGAGCACCTCCGGGGGGATGACCATGTCTGACCTCGATATTATGCGTCACGTGATCGGTGGCAAGCAGCGAGGTCATATTCCTGGCATAGGTCCAGTTTTACCCGGCGGTGGTCGGCAGACGACCCTCAGCGCCGCACGAGCTCGTGATCAAGCCTCCGCGTCCTCCCTGCACGAAACAGTCCATAAGCAAACCTAGGAGATATCCCAGCAAAGAACACTGATTGATATGTTGTTGGGGTGGGCTAAGACACAGTCGGGTTTCCCCCGCTGAGCTAGCGACTCAGGCGATGACATCGGGATCCCAGGAGGCTTCACCAGGTGAGTCTACAGGTACCCAGGAGGAGGGGAGTGGGGCTAGTAGGGGGAGTGGGGGGACTCAGGAGTAGCGTATGGGTTGTTTGGGTTGATTTATATTTGTTTTGGGGTTATGGACAAATGTTTGGATAGTTTCATGGATTATTATGTCTTTATGTAGTTTATGTGTTAGGATTCCCGCTACATTGTTCCCACGTATAGTTTTGTAGCGTATAGCGGATAGCTAGCTTATGTAGTGACCATGTCATAACGGTTTTTGAACCGTATTTTGCGAATTTGGATACAAACACATGATTTTGTTAATTTTTAACAAATTTGGATATGTATGATATTATGTTTGGCGAATTTGTGATTTGAGTGTCTTGTGGTGTTGTAATTAGATGATATACAGGTTGTGAATTTGTAGTGATAATGTAGATTTTTCCGGAAAAAATCAAAATTACCCATTTTGCAGCAATTTGCTGCAAAATGGGTCAGTCTCTTTTAGCGGGGACATGTCCCCGCCAAAAGTTTGCTGCAATATATGTGGACACAACTTTTAGCGGGGACGTGTCCCCACCAAAAGAGTGAACCATTTACTATGTAAAGCACTTTCAGCGGGGACGTGTCCCCGCCAAAAGAGAAAGACTTATTATTAAAATAAAGGATTAAGGGCTAATTACAACTACGGAAAATACTTTCCGCGGGGACATGTCCCCGCCGAAAGTAATGCCGCGCTGGCATGTTTGACCTGACTAAAATTGTCCACGCTGGCAGTGTGGGTCCCACGTGTCACCGCCAAAAGATACGTCCGTCACCGCCGAAAGTTTACAGCGAAGGGCTTTGGCCGAGGCACTTTCGGCGGGGACATCCCCGCCGAAAATTTTGGGCGGGAGAAGTCCCCGCTGAAAGCGAGGAAATGTCCCCGCTAAAAGCGGTGAATGTTGTAGTGAGTTAGCAAGGTTATTATATTGCTTTGTACAATATATGCATTAGTAGGTTTTTGCTACAGGTTAATTTGGTTCAGCAGGTAAACATTATATGTAATTATTGCTTGCATAGCAGATGAAGTAAGTAGTTCGAGCAGATAGCTTCGGTGGGGTGGTGTGTTCCAAGGCCAGTCCTGAGTTTTCGGATGCCCTGAGTTGATAAAAGAATGCCCTCTATAAGCAAACAACATGTTGGATTTTGGACCTAATCAAGCTAAGCGGCTCATCGGCGCATAAATTTATCTTTGATAACATTTAATGACATGTTACAATACACGAAGGTAACTTCAAATTACAAGTTTGCAAAAATGGTGAACAAATTATTGTAGCGTGTAAGAAACACTACTAGAAAAAGTAGAACTGGCTACGAGCAAAATCCAATGACAAAATGGCGTCGGCATTTTACACTAAACGACAAAAAAAACGCTTGACCGAGGCTTTAGTGCGTTGAATTTTTTACCAAACAAAATGCCGACAACATGTCGTAGGCATTTTATTAGTCAAATTTGACTTTCCACTTTTCACCCATTTTTTTAGCGGTATTTTTTCCCGCCTTTTAAATCCCTACGACATTTCGTCGGGGCCAAAAACCATACAATTTTTTGGGCGATTAGTGTCTGATTAGCTTTAATTACGTTTGTTATTTGTTATATACCGACGAAATGACGTCGGAATAATCTTGTATTAGTTTAATTTTAATTAAGCTTAGTGGTCACACGATTTCACAAACAAAAACAACATAGAATATGAGATAAAAAATTGCACATACGACTAATATTACAAATTGATAAACGTCCAAATATTCAAGCAGTCGATAAACGTCCAACAAAAATAAAGAGTACGAATTATATTACATATCGTTAAAAGTTCAAACATATCGGCTCATCGTTTAACATGTTATGCATGTCCATAACATATCAAATCATCCATTTAACATGTCATGGATATCCATAACATCTCGAGTCATCGGTTAACGTGTTATGCATATCCATAACAACTCGACTCATCCATTTAACATGTTATCTAAATCCATAACAACCCAACTCATCTGTTTAACATGTTAGGCATCTCTATAGCATCTCGACTCATCCGTTTAACATGTTATGCATGTCCAAAACATCTCGAGTCATCGTTTAACATGTTATGCATATCCATAACACCTCGACTCATCCGTTTAACATGTTATACATATCCATAACAACTCGACTCATCCGTTTAACATGTTATGCATATCCTAACAACTCGGCTCATCCGTTTATCATGTTATGCATATCCATAACAACTCAACTCATCCGTTTAACATGTTATGCATATCCATAACATCTCGAATCATCCGTTTAACATGTTATGCATATCCATAACAACTCGAGTCATCCATTTAACATGTTATGCATATCCATAACAACTCGACTCATCTGTTTATCAGGTTATGCATCTCCATAACAACTTGACTCATCCGCTTAACATGTTAGGCAACCCAAAGCATCTCGACTCATCCGTTTAACATGTTATGCATATCCATAACATCTCGAGTCATCGTTTAACATGTTATGCATATCCATAACAACTTGACTCATCCATTTAACATGTTATGCTTATCAATAACGACTCGACGCATTCGTTTAACATGTTATGCATATCCATAACAACTCGGCTCATCCATTTATAATGTTATGCATATCCATAACAACTCGACTCATCCGTTTAACATGCTATGCATATCCATAACATCTCGAATCATCCGTTTAACATGTTATGCATATCCATAGCAACTCGAGTCATCCGTTTAACATGTTATCCATGTCCATAACATCTCGGGTCATCGGTTAACATGTTATGCATATCCATAACAACTCGGCTCATCCGTTTAACATGTTATGCATATCCATAACAACTCGGCTCATCCGTTTATAATGTTATGCATATCCATAACATATCAAATCATTCATTTAACATGTTATGCATATCCATAACATCTCGAATCATTCGTTTATCATGTTATGCATATCCATAACAACTCGACTTATCCGCTTAACATGGTATGCATATCCATAACATCTCGAATCATCCGTTTAATATGTTTTGCATATCCATAGCTACTTGAGTCATCCGTTTAACATGTTATGCATGTCCATAACATCTCGAGTCATCGGTTAACATGTTATGCATATCCATAACAACTCGGCTCATCCATTTATCATGTTATGCATATCCATAGCAACTCGACTCATCCGTTTAACATGTTATGCATATCCATAACATCTCGAATCATTCGTTTAACATGTTATGCATATTCGTAACAACCCGACTCATCCGTTTATCTGGTTATGCATCTCCATAACAACTTGACTCATCCGTTTAACATGTTAGGCATCTCCATAGCATCTCGACTCATCCGTTTATCATGTTAAGCATGTCCATAACATCTCGAGTCATCGTTTAACATGTTATGCATATCCATAACAACTCGCTAATCCGTTTAACATGTTATGCATGTCCATAACATCTCAAGTCATCCATTTAAAATGTTATGCATATCCATAACATCTCGAATAATCCGTTTAACATGTTATGCATATCCATAACATCTCGAATCATCCGTTTAACATGTTATGCATATCAATAACAATTCGACTCATCCGTTTAACATGTTATGTATATCCATAGTAACTTGACTCATCTTTTCGTACCACCTTTCTACTGGACCAAGAAACCGTGTATTTCCTCGTTAAACCATCGGAGATTCCATGTCATAAACTAATATAATACCAATTATTGTATTAGCATTAAATAAAAGTATTTAATTTTAATTATATATTAAATATATTTTTTTAATTTTATAAAAGTATTTAATTTTAATTTTATATTAATATAAAGTTTTTAATTTTAATTATATAATATTTAATTTATATATTATATCAAATATTTAATTTTAAATATATATTAAATTAAATATTTATATTAATTTCAATTATTTAATTTTATAAAAGTATTTAATTTTCATTTTTATTATATATAAAATAAAGTATTTATGCTAAAAAAATTGATTTATTTTTTTTTAAAATTTTAAATAGCTACGACATGTAATAGGGATTTATTTTGATAAACCTGCCCCTAAAATTTTCACTATCCCGCCAAAATTTTCGTGGTGTAGTCAAATAAGCCCGCCAGGCCATCTCATTCACAAAAAATTTTCACCTAAATTTCATCAAAAGTCAAATAAATCTCACCAAAACTTGTAACAACCCGTAATTTTCCACGTCCACATTATTTTCAAACTTTGACAAGTTACTATTCATCATTTACTATTCACCGAACACTATTCATTGTTTCACTATTCATCGTTTTTGGAGTCGGTTAGTGATATCGAGATGTTTTTCAAAAAATTTACTATTCACGAAACACTATTCACTCCCGGAGAAAGTTTGTCATTCATGCGTGAGTTTGCATCATTTCTGTATACGTACGGTTATCTATCTAATAAACGTTATCCTTTGAGCTATTATTTT
Source organism: Artemisia argyi (assembly GCA_030686995.1). Classification (NCBI taxonomy): domain Eukaryota; kingdom Viridiplantae; phylum Streptophyta; class Magnoliopsida; order Asterales; family Asteraceae; genus Artemisia; species Artemisia argyi. The sequence continues at coordinate 22,207,453 of CM060676.1, forward strand.
GAATAATTGATCCGACAATCCCGACTTTGGTCCTAACATAGTTTTACACTCGTTATAATGATATAAGAGTTATATTCTTAACTTACCCGACGTTTAGAATTTATTTGATATACATATCGTTAAACGTTTATAACTACGACGGTTTTCTGTAATTTCAACACGACAAATATTTATTCACCCGATACTTGTGAGAAACGTAATTTTATAATTTTTACGACTTTAATATATTCCATTTCGTTCCGTTAAAATTGATTTCTATTTACGACTTTAATATATTCCATTTACGACTTTAATATAATTTTTACGACTGTAATTTCAACACGACATATATTCCATTTCGTTCCGTTAAACACTATATTTTTCAAGTAACAACATTTAGAGCTATATTTCTTATCCGTTGAGGCACATACGATCAAGAGTTAAACAAGACTACATCTAGACATTATTACAAGGTTTTCAAAAACGCCGAGCTTGAACATTAACACTTAACGTACTATATTTCACGACTAGTTTTGTGAAGCCGTTTGGACATATTTTTCTAAAGTTAGAACAAGGTTAAACTACGCCAAAAACGTTATATTTATTAGTAAAACACTAAACGATAAACGTTATTTTCAAAAACTACAAGTGGTATTGATAACGTACGTATACGCATGTGTAGCATCATTTCATTTCTTATAATAGATCATATCATTCATATTAGGTTGCGGTTAGAGATCGTGCCTTATTTCAGTTCATACATTTTGTCATCATATCGCTTGTAACAGGTGAGTATTCACGAACCCCTTTTTCTAACTATTTTAATCATTTTGGGGTGGATGCATGAATTATACTTGAATTAAATTGATTGTTATTTATTGAACTCTTTTGACCTAAATTTTGAACTTAAATCAAACTCTTGAACTTTATTGTGAACTTATGACTTGTTTTAACTTAATGAACCTATGTGCTATGACCTAAAGTCTCACCTTATTGGTGGAGTGTTCTTGACCTAAAGTCTCACCTTATTGGTGGAGCGTGTGAAATCTCCCATGTTTGGAGCATTCTTAATCGTATATAATAGTTGTATGATGTACTGTTCGTACATTCTCATTGTTCGTCACCTATTAGTAGTATGGATAGCGCTATTAGAGATCGGCCAACCTCTCGTCCACTATGTTAAGGGACGCATATTATTTAATTAGGGGCTTTGCCTGGCATACATTATTATATATGTGGTGCTTATATTGTGACTTATTATGACCGCGTGTGCTTGACTACAAAACATAAGGCTTTGCCTACAAGGGGTTGTGAACACACAGGTTGCAAGTTTTGTATGGACGGGATTTGCAATTGAGTGGATTTACAATGCCTTTGCCTTTCGAACTTTCTCAAATGGTTTTTCATATTATATTAAACGTGTGTGCTCACCAACTATTTTCATAGTTGACCCGTTTTCTCTCATGCATTTCAGGTGATCGTCAGTAAGCTTTTCTTCAAGGTCTTTGCATAATGAAGTTTTCACATGTCACTACTGATCATTATGTACTAAAATGCTATCTTTTGGAAACCAAACTTTATATTTTAAGTTGCCAATGTCGGCTATAACAATGTTGTAATGATATACTTTTCCTTTAATGTAAATTATGGTATTGATCTATTTCTCTTTGGCAATGTATATTGATTTCGTTGCACCTCGTGTTTCCGCCTTTGGCGGGGTGTGACAGATTGGTATCAGAGCTAGAGGTTATAGAGAATGCCGATTTTCTAAAATAAAAATCGCAACTATAACGAAAATAACGTTGTTCTTAAATACCAAAAATCATACGAGTCGACTAGTCATAGCATTGCATCATTAATCCTCAAGTATGCATAGGTTGATCACCTATGTATAATTCAGGAATAATCGTGCGATGAAGGGAGTAGTAGTCAAAGATCATGTTTGGTCGGGTCTAGAGTGTCTGGTCACCTGAAATTGCATTGGTCGGGTGGGTATGCATAACCTGTTTATAAGTTCGCGATTGTGTTACTGTACCTTATATATGCATTTATGTATATGCTTTCTCTTTGCTACCTTGCGCCTCGTTAGATTAAGCATGCATTTGTTTCCATCATTTTGCGATCTCTATGTCACGACTGTCATTGTACCGTACATCATCCGTCATCGTTCATGTATCGCTCACTCAACCAACTATTTTTTATCTATCACAGAGCCATGGCCGCAATGAACACTCCCCCAGGACGTAATAACAATGAAGGCCCGAATGACAGTGTTGCTGGATTAGCAGACCTCCTCACTCAGATTGTTGCACACATTGATGCTGGACGACCTAATAATGGAGCAGGTACCTCGAACAACGGTCAGGGATGCAGCTATAAGACTTTCATGATATGCAAGCCAATGGAATTTTATGGCACCGAGGGTGCCATTGGACTGCTATCATGGCTTAAGAATGTTGAGTTGAAACTCAGTATCACGAAATGTGCTGAAGGGGATAAGGTTGAATTCTCTGCGGGTCTACTCCAGAGTCGAGCATTGACTTGGTGGAACAACCAGCTACAGACCAGAGGAAGGGAAGCTGCAAATGGATTATCTTAGGAAGCATTCAAGAAATTACTAACTGACGAGTACTGCAGAAAAGATGAAGTACAGAAGCTGGAAGCAGAATTTTGGAACCACTTAATGGTAGGAGTAGAAGTTGACAAGTACACGGCCCGTTTCCACGAGCTGACTAGGATGGTTCCTCATATGGTCTCCACTGTGGAGAAGCTGATCGATCGATATGTTTGGGGGTTGATCCCTGAAATCAGGAGGGATGTCACTTCATCAAACCCAACCACTCTGCAAGCTGCTGTGGGCATGGCATACCGCTTGACAAATGATGTGATCAGGTCTGGTGAACTAACGAAAGGAAACGATGGAGGACGAAAGAGACAGGGAGATCAGCAAAGAAGCCGTGATCAAGACCAACAGGACAAGAGACAACGAGTAATGGGAAACTACGGAGCAACAACTCAAGGGCCCAGAAGATATGTCGGTTCACATCCTATGTGCACTCGATGTAACTACCACCACTCAGGAAACTGCCCAAGATGCACCAAATGCGGACAGACGGGCCACTTCATGCGAAATTGCTCAAACAGGACTATGAACCAAGGACAAAGGCCAGCATGTTACGAGTGTGGAAGCTTGGATCATCTCCGGAACACCTGTCCAAAGTTGAAAAGAACTCCCAACCAAGGACAGAATCGTCCAAACCTGGCGTTGGCAGTTGAAGGCCCTCAAGATCAGAACATTGAGATTCCCCCTGCACGTGGTAGAGCTTACTTCCTAGGGAATCATTTAACCCCGCAGAACCATGACAACATACCAGGTACATTCTCTTGAACGACCTCCTCACTCCACTACCCCTTTATGTTGGCTGCATGACTTATTTCCATTTCTTACCAAGTTCACGACATTGATATAATCCGAGACCTAGCGTTTTCGACCTTAGTTGCCTCATCAAATTTGACCGCGATCACATACATCTATAAAATGAACGAACTGAATCTCGAGGACGAGATTCTTTTTCAGGCTGGTAGAATGTAACAACCCGTAATTTTCCACGTCTACATTATTTCCAAACTTCGACAAGTTACTATTCATCATTTACAATTCACCGAACACTATTCATCATTTCATTATTCATCATTTTTGGAGTTGGTTAGTGATATTGAGATGTTTTTCAAAAAATTTACTATTCACGAAACACTATTCACTCCCGGAGAAAGTTTGTCATTCATGCGTGAGTTTGCATCATTTCTGTATACATATGGTTATCTATCTAATACACGTTATCCTATGAGCTATTATTTTGAATAATTGATCTGACAATCCCGACTATGGTCCTAACATATTTTTACACTCGTTATAATGATATAAGAGTTATATTCTTAACTTACCCAAGGTTTTGAATTTATTTGATATACGTATCGTTAAACGTTTATAACTACGAAGGTTTTCTGTAATTTCAACACGACAAATATTTATTCACCCGATACTTGTGAGAAACGTAATTTTATAATTTTTACGACTTTAATATATTCCATTTCGTTCCGTTAAAATTGATTTCTAGCTAACCCGGTACCCAAAACTTACAACGTAACACGTTATATGCACTAAATGACTATAATACACTTAATACCATACAAGACCTCAAATATCTTCCATGTATATACACTATGTCGACTTTATTGTGTATGTGTACACAAATTATACTTTCAAAGGATCTAATAATTACCATAATTCCATTATTCAAGATATTTGCATATAACCTCAAAAGTCCAACACATAACTTATTAATTTTACTCAGCCAAAATCAATTTGTTCTCTCTTTTCTTCTCCACAACCCACGGCCATCATCATCATCATGAAGAAATCCACAAGTTTTTGAAGATTCAAGCATATTTATAACCCTAGATTACTTCTCTTTCAAGTCTTGAAATAAAAACTAAGAAGTTATTAAGTACCTTGATCTTTTTAACCTCATCATCCAACTAGTAAGTTTCAAGTAACATTTCTAATCATCTCATTCTTTCATTTACTTGCTAACATGATGTATTTTCATTATATATTAGCAAACCATGCAAATACTTAAGTTATAAACACCACTTTCAGGGGCTGTGGTGTACTTTTGGTCTTCATATTTGTACTAGAAAAAGTGACTTTTAAACAAGTATAAAAAGCTACGGTCCATTTTTGTAAAATCCAGAAAATTCAGGGGCTGTGGTGTACTTTTGGTCTTCATATTTAAGAAACACTTTCAAAACGAAACCGTAGCCGTTGGAATCACTAAAAGAGCCCTTACGACGAGAAAGTTATACTAAAAACGAGTTAGCGACGAAAACTATATTTTCAGAAAATTACTTGCTATCCCACGTTTTTCAATGGAAAATCTGAAGCATTAGCCGTAATTTAGCCGTCCCTACTTATCAAAAATATATTAGTATGTTGTCTCACGATTCCGGGGATATAAAAAACGTAGAAAACAAGCTTATAACGAAGAAGATACAAGCGTTTGATGTCCGACGAAACATATACTATTTTGGCAGCTTTGCTATAATAGAAATTTCCTAAGTGTTAAACATTATATTTTTCAAGTAACAACATTTAGAGCTATATTTCTTATCCGTCGAGGCACGTACGATCAAAAGTTAAACAAGACTACATCTAGACATTATTACAAGGTTTTCAAAAACGCCGAGCTTGAACATTAACACTTAACGTACTATATTTCACGACTAGTTTTGTGAAGCCGTTTGGACATATTTTTCTAAAGTTAGAACAAGGTTAAACTACGCCAAAAACGTTATATTTACTAATAAAACACTAAACGATAAACGTTATTTTCAAAAACTACAAGTGGTAATGATAACGTACGTATACGCATGTGTAGCATCATTTCATTTCTTATAATAGATCATATCATTCATATTAGGTTGCGGTTAGAGATCGTGCCTTATTTCAGTTCATACATTTTGTTATCATATCGCTTGTAACATGTGAGTATTCACGAACCCCTTTAATTATTTTAATCGTTTTGGGATGGATGCATGATTTATACTTGAATTAAATTGATTGTTATTTATTGAACTCTTTTGACCTAAACTTTTGAACTTAAATCAAACTCTTGAACTTTATTGTGAACTTATGAGTTGTTTTAACTTAATGAACCGTATGTGCTATGGCCTAAAGTCTCACCTTATTGGTGGAGCGTTCTTGACCTAAAGTCTCGCCTTATTGGTGGAGCGTGCGAAGTCTCCCATGTTTGGAGCATTCTTAATCGTATATAATAGTTGTATGATGTACTGTTCGTACATTCGCATTGTTCGTCACCTATTAGTAGTATGGATAGCGCTATTAGAGATCGGCCAACCTCTCGTCCACTATGTTACGGGACGCATATTATTTAATTAGGGGCTTTGCCTGGCATACATTATTATATATGTGGTGCTTATATTGTTACTTATTATGACAGCGTGTGCTTGACTACAAGACATAAGGCTTTACCAACAAAGGGTTGTGAACACACAGGTTGCAAGTTTCGTATGGACGGGATTTGCAACTGAGTGGATTTACAATGCCTTTGCCTTACGAACTTTCTCAAATGGTTTTTCATATTATATTAAACGTGTGTGCTCACCAACTATTTTCATAGTTGACCCGTTTTCTCTCATGCATTTCAGGTGATCGTCAGTAAGCTTTTTTTCAAGGTCTTTGCATAATGAAGTTTTCACATGTCACTACTGATCATTATGTACTAAAATGCTATCTTTTGGAAACCAAACTTTATATTTTAAGTTGCCAATGTCGGCTATAACAATGTTGTAATGATATACATTTCCTTTAATGTAAATTATGGTATTGTTCTATTTCTCTTTGGCAATGTATATTGATTTCGTTGCACCTCGTGTTTCCGCCTTCGGCTGGGTGTGACAAAACTAGATCTATATTCCATACAACACTTTTATCTCATTCTTTCACCTCCTCTTTCGTTACACCATTGTCTCCACCACACCACCACTACACCACCGACACCATCATTATCACCACCGTACCACCTGTTTAGTTTGCTTTGTTTTTTATTTGGTTTGTTGTTTTAGTTTGTTTTTTTGGTTTGGGTTTCATTTTTAATTTGGTTTATGAATTTGATTTGGTTTATGATTTTTTTACTTTCTCACAGCCATCGCCCGCCGTTCATTGCTGCCAGATCCACCGCCGTTTGTTGTTTCCGTCGCCGTTCTCCACCACCACGACACGAAACAAAAGGTAAATTTAACATTTTATTCTTTAATTTTTGTTTATTCTTTAATGTGTTTGAGTTTGTTAAGTTGTGTTTATGTTTGTGGTTAATTTTGTTTGTGTAGTACCACCGCTCGCCGTCGCTACTGGCCACCACCACCTGCAGCCGTTCAACACCACTCATCTCATCTCATTAAAGGTGGGTAAATGTTTTTTATATAGATATGTTTTTATATATATTTGTGTTATTTATAAATGTTTTTTTATATAGATTTGAATTTGTGTTGATTTATAAATGACTTGTGTTTGTGGTTGTTTTTTTTTTGTGTAAAAGAGACCATGCAAAACCGCTGCTGCTACCGGACCACCATTGCTGTTGCCGGACCACTGCTGCTGTTTTTAATTTTTTTTTCTTGATATCCTTTTATTACCGGCGACATTTCATCGGTATAAATTAAAGGCCATTTGACTTCGTTGACCGGATTGTTAATGAAGTAATTAATTAACGTTAAAATCCTGACGACATGGCGCCGGTAAATTTCTTGTCGAATGACAATTTTCGTTGACTGAAAATGGCTGTGGGTCCCACACGTGCGTCGGTAATTGTCGTCGGAATAGTAAGTGCCGACGGGGCATTCACGACTAACAACAGCCTACGTCATTTCGTCGGCATCCACTACTTGCCGACGTCATGACGTCGGCACTATGGTTTTTTGGTCGTCGGCAGATGGCCTGTTTGTACTAGTGAAAATTGAAATTTTTTGTGCAAGTGAAAAAGCAAAAAATTGACGTTTTAAAAAAGTTGTGGTACAAATTAGGGTATGTTTGATAAGATAGGTTGTCGCTATAAGCTGTTAACTAAAAATTGTAATGCTAAAAGCTGTAAGCTTCAAGTTGTTATTTATATTTTTTTTGTTACTCTGTATATAAAAGTGTTTGGGATATAGTTGAAGGCTTGAAGCTACAACTAAAGTGTAAAATGTGTTAGATACCCATATTGATTTCACACAAGCAAGAATGAGATAGATATAAGGATGGGATGATTATGAGAATGAGAGAAATATAATTGCAAGAGTTTCCTTAAGATATCAAATAAACAACCAAGTATTACATGAGACCTAAGGCTTCTATTTATAGGGAAGGAGCTAGGGCAACACTCCCTCTCCTTCCACTTGACAATTCGTGTGGGCTTCTAAGCCCATGGACCATAATACCTTAAGTCTAGTAAACATGTAACATAACATAAATGTAAGTAAATAATAACTTAAGCAACCTATTATTACAAATGACCGAGACTTGACAAAATAGTAAAACTTTGATCCCAACAATCTCCCCCTAAGGGTCGGTCATCACGGTTGCTTGACGTCTTTGTCATTTCTTCATCTTTGACTTTCATAGCTTTAGACTTCTTTCAATAATCATGAGATAATAATCATTCATCGTTCTTAGTGCTTTGTTCATTGTTGTTGTGACAGTGATCAAGTAATGAAGTTGTCTGCCTTTCGTCACTTCCGCGTCTGTGGTGGTAGTCCGCCATTCCAACATGCTCATACATCTTTGAATTCTAACTTATACATGCATGTAGTCCCTTTCTTTCACTTAAGATCTTTAGTCTTTATACTTTGTAGATTCTTCTTTTTGGCGTAGAATCTTTCTTTGAACTTTGTGTTGCTTTGATCTTTGAGGGAGCTTTTGATGACTTCAAGATGCATGTATGAGCATGTGGAATCCGTCGCCATGGAGATGATGTGTACCTGCGGGTAAACAGTTAGCAATAAAACAACCGGTACTTACAGATAAGGAATTAGAGATCGTCAACAGCATAGTGTGAAGACTCCTTCTAATCCTGATCAAGGTCGTTCCTATGTCAGATACTCCTGAGGGAGCTTACAAGACCTACTAAGTAGCTCAATGACTGGGTGAGTCGCTGGGGATCACTCCATGATTCGCCTCAAACAGTCAACTAAGTTTACCAGGTGATGGTCAACCAAGTCAAACGTCTAAAACAAATGCTTCCGAGGAATACAGTGTTTTCCCGGGTCGTAAGTCCCAACGAGGTGTGCGATGTGATATTATAAACGAATCTGTGATCAGTGAATGTGAACAGGTAAGGTATAAAAGTGTGTGTGTGTGTTTATCTAGGGTTTTATAACTTAAAATAACTATTAAAACGATTACGTAAAACCTAGATATCTAAAACGTTAAAACGTACACTAAATTAAAATCAGACGCGACTGCGTACTGAGAAAAAGGTGAGTTTTAAGAAAAATAAACTACAGGGGTTAAAAATGAAAATTCTATAAACTTAAACTTAAAATAAAATTAAACTAAAAATAAAACTATTATTTAGATTATTATATTATTTATTATTAATTATTTAATTAAAAACTATTTAACTAATTAATTAGAAAATTATAAATACAACAAATTAAACTAAAAACTTATAAAAATATTTTCTAAACCTAAAATAGAACTTGAAGAAAGTATAAAAAATAAAAATAAATCTTTTTGTCTTTTTATGTATTTTCTATTAATTAATAACTATTTATATTATTTAAACTAATTAAACTATTTTAAATTACAAATAATACTAAAATGACTTGGAAAATTAAGAAAATTTTAATAAACCTAATTAACCATCATAGGAATCCTAAAAAAATTATAAAAACTTTATTTTATGTATTTATAAACTAGTTTACTAATTATTATTCTATTTATTATTTAATTACCAATTACACTAATTAAATTATAAAAAGTATTAAATGAACAGTAAAAATTCTAGAAAAATTACTAAAATTATATTATGACTTATAAAAGCTAGGAAAATTATAAAAACTAGGTGTTGCTATATAAAAATTAATTATGCTATTTATAACTTTATTATTTATTAATTATTAATAAAACTATTTTTAATTCTAATAAATATCAAATGACAATATAAAAATCTAAGAAAATTATTTAAATTACTTTAACCTATAAGGAAATTAATAAAAATATAAAAATACAGATTACTTAATAAAAATATAAAAATGAAAATTAAAATTAAATTGTATTAAATAGAAACTATCACTTACTATTATATTGTTTTTTCTTGAATTTTCTTTTTCCAAACTATGTTATACCTAAATATAACCAACTTTTGTGAAAACAAATATTTTACAACTTAAAAATAAGCTAGTTATAAGCTATTATCCTAGACAGTTGACTTTAGTTGACTTAATGAGCAAATAAACTCAAATGAGCTTATGTGGGACCCACCTTGATTAATTTTGATTCTAATAAGGTATTTGGACTTGTCAAAGCTTAATTTAGCTAAATAAGCTCAGTAGATAAGCTAATAAGCACAATTAAGCTAATCCAAAAACTGAAATGCAACTCAGAATGGGACAAAGTTATTGGGCTTATTTAGGTGGGGTCCACAGTGACTCAGGTCAAACAAGGAGTCAAACTAAGTTCTCTACTAGGAGGGGGGTTGGGAGAACCTAAAGCCTAGGTGTGGGACCCACTGAGTTGGTCAGAAATCACCACCAAAGTGGTGGTGATGAACTGATAACTGCTGATGCAGGGCACACCTTTGCCCTGCAAGTATGTTTAGGGGTGAGTGGGACCCAGTACAAAAATCTTAAAAATAAAATGGAAGTGTGAAATCAAAGTTGAGGTGGTGGACTTGAACTAGGAACAAGTTTTAGGATCTCAATCCAAACACATAAATCAAAACAATTCTTTGAAGTTTTACAAAAATCTGAGAGGTATGAATTTGACTTTTTGATAGAACTTACTAGTTTGACTTTCTTGAGATTCTAATGATCTTAACTGACTTAACTAGTTATAATCAGCTATTACTAACCTAAATTAAGCTAGATGACTAACTTATATGATGATATGGTAAATTTTGGACCCTAATACCTTAACAGTGGACTGTTAAGGCTTAAACATGGGATTTTTGACTTTGAGCTTAATTGTGACCAATCTAATGGTTAAACTAACCTAATATGAGCTTAAGAACAATGAACAAACAGATCTTAACAACTAGTAACAACAACAACACATTACAACAACTAATTCCAAACACCCCTTTAAATGACTGTTTGTATGATTTTCAAAGCTAATGTTATATTTAACCCATTACACTAATCCCTAACAATAAATTATAATTATATGATATCAAATGAACCTGAATCAAGCATAACACAAGCAGAAAACACAAGTATGTCAAGTTTAAGTTTTCCACTGTGAGACTTTTGGTTTTTTAGTTCAAATGATTTACAATGAACAAGTAACTGATTTTAGACTATATTATGACTAACAAATATTCAATAAACACTGAAGAACACTTAATCAAACAGTAACAAGCATTAACAAACTAAAAAGCATAAAATTCAAATATCACTTACAAAGGGTAACTAGCTGAGATCAATGAACCATGAACTGTGAACACCCTAACAACCTTCCATAAGGTTTCTAATACCCAATCAATCCAAATTCACACCTTGCTCAGCTCCTCTTCCTTTCTTCCTTCTATTTTTTATTTTCTATTTATTTATTGGAATTTTTGGAATTAATTGCAAATATGATCTAAACTGACAATCAAGGTTTTTCTAAGACTTAATAATGCTTTGTCAGAGCTTATATAAGCTTATGAACACCCTTAACAACAACCAACAACAACAGATAACAATTTGAGATTTTTGAAATTTAAGAAAAATGCATAAACTGAGACAGCAAAGGAAACTTGAAATTAACTTTAATTAAAGATTAAATTACATGAAACTAGCTGAGTACAAGCTTTTTAATTGAAATTACAACTGAAAATTAAGGATTATACTATCTACGACTAAGCTATTCTAAAACTACTCTAATACTTCACTTCTTCTGCTTCTTTTCCTTTATGTAGCTCTTTTCTGAGTCAAGTGGGACCCACTTGACCTTTCCCACCATTTTGTAGCCATTGATATGGTTTGAGTGATCTCCACCGTTTAAAAGTTAAACTTGGCGCCAAAGGGTCAATGAGGCACTGTAGATAACGTGGAGGAGTTATAGGGCATTAAATGCTCTTTGGGGGCTTGTGTGAGGTGGAGGATGAGGTGGTGAGAGTGGGGAGCAAGAAACCGGTGAGGTGGAGGGTGGTTTCTGGTTTTAGTGGTGGTGGTGGTTTGGGAGGGAAAAGGGAATACGGGGTGGTTTAGTTTTTAGGGGTGTTGACCGGGTCAAAGCCAGGGAGTGGACTGGGCTTGTGGATGGGCCACAAATAGGATAGGATGGGCTTGGTTTATTAGGATTGGGTTTTAGTTTGGTTTTGGGTTAAGTAATTAAGGATCCGGTTTGGTTTATTAGTTGGAAAATCACAAGGACCAAAAATGTAATTTGGAAAAAGATGAAGGGTTGGTGTTGTGATATTTCCAAAGCTATTCCAAGGGTTAAACTTGCCAAGATGTGAATAGTACAAGGATATTTTTGATATATTATATTTTTAAAATATCTGGGGACTAAAACTGACAATTCACCAAACTTCAGGGACTGATTATGTAATTCCACCAAACTTTTCATATAAGGACCAAACCTGCAAAAGATTATTAGTATAAGGACCAAAATTGCTTTTCTCAAAGTTTTTAACATCCCAGGGACCTTTTCTGTCAATTTCCAAAGTTGAGGGACTAAACTTGTAATTTTGTGAAACTTTGCACCAAAGGACTAAATATGTAACTTTATGATTAAAAAGGACCTTTGGTGATATTTTCATGTTTTTAGAATAACCAGGGACTAGTTTTGACAACTTTTGAAATTTGAGGGACTGAAATTGCCAATTATGCAAACTTTGTACGTTTTTAATCTGTTTTTGCATATTTTGCATTTGAAACATATAAAACACACCTCTAAGATATTTTAAGTATTTTGATACATATTTGAGTGTTTTTGTATGTTTTGGCAGCTCAGATTGGTATAAAATGATGAGTATTTAGACACTCATCAATCCCCCACACTAAACTATTGCTAGTCCCTAGCAATCTATTGAGAAAAACTTAATGGATTTGAAAAACTCTTTACCAAAAGCCATCACTTCTGGAGTAGCCAGGTGTAAGAACTGTGGCACACCTGATAACCGTGTGATTTTGAGCAAATCACCAGCTGTCAACGGATTTGATTAGTCTTTACCAAAAGCCGTTTGCTTCTGGACTAGCCAACTCTTGATGGAATAGTCAACATCTTGGTGAGCTGATTACCAATTATGGTTTTTCCACGGCCTTTACCACAAGCCATAATCTTGCGGGCTAGCCAACTCATTAGCTTTTGAGGATAATGGGGAGTTGAGGAACCATACAATTTTTGGCAAATTGCAAGCCATAAACGGGTTTGAGTTATCTTTACCAAGAACTGTTTGCTCCTGGATTAGCCAATCCTGTTGTGGGTTAGACATGGAGGATTGATACCATTTATTGCGTTCTAAGTGAGAAAAAAATTTTTAAAATTTTGGCTAAAATGGGGGTTCTTGATGGAACATGTGTTTAAATTCGTTAGAATAACGAATCTCCCTCCACACTTAGAACTGAATATTGTCCTCAATATTCAAAATACCGGGTGTTAAACCGACACTTAGAACGTAAGAAGAAAATATTACATAGCCTTTATTTATTTAAGATGTATATACATACAATTATTTTTGTAGATAAAACTTCTTAAATAGAAGCTATCACTATATGTACATTTTTTTTTTTTTTTTTTTTTTTTTTTGAAATATATACAACATGTGGGGCATCTCCCCCACACTAGGGTGTTACACACGGGTGAAAACCTATGTACATGCTATTGTTTTTGATTCCCGAGTCACTAACTTGACTCGACCCCGAATTTATTTGTCCATGGGGAAGCAAGTGGAAGAGACAATCTCAATCGGACTTTCATTCAAGATGTTTGAATAAACATTTGAAGCACGTGAAAGTTCCACACCGATGAGATAAGTAACCGGCTCATAATTTATAAATGAGAATGCCGGGATCAAAGATAATGTCTTCACTCCCGAAAGAGTGAAGAACAGGATAAGCCACAGGATATATGAAGAAAAGAAAGAAAGTCATGATGAAAATCATGATTAACTCCTCATCTTCAATAGGAGAATTCATTGTTTCATGAATCTCCTCATTTAAGCTCGGTTGATCAAGACATATTATGGGTATGTCTAGATCAAAATAGAATTTATCATACTCCGGTGGAGATATGATATAAGTGAGTTCATCGGAGAACTCCTCAAAGGTGAATGATTCGTATTCGGGATTGATTTGAGTGAGTTCATTGGGGAACTCCTCAAAAGTAAATGATTCATAAACGGGAAGAGAATTATAAGAATGAGAAGTGGTACTGCCACTTATCTTCTCTTCCGTTTGATCAAAATGGAACGTTTGCAATTCAGGAATAGAATCATTGATCAAAAGCTCACTATCCTTGACGGGGATAGGAGATGAAATAGGCTTTGCATTAAAAGCCTCGATATTAGAAATGAGAAGACTGACTTTTAATAATGTTGCACGTAGTGCTTCATTTTTAATTTCAGTGTCAATAACTTCATCATTCTCTTCTTCTGAGTTGACAAGCTCAGAAGGAAATTCGTCCACATAACTGATGTCTCCAGAAGATAAAGAATTTTCATCAGTATGTGAAGTACTAAGCTCGATGTTGGGATTAGAGTTTAAAAGATTTTTAGTTTCTCCCATATCGGCTTCAAAATCAAGAATATCATCATTACTTCCAGATAGAAGTGGAATGATGTGAGTGAGTTCCTTTGTAAAATCCTCATGAAGAGAATCAACATCAGAATGAGGCAGTGATGCCTCAACATACTCAATGTCTCCATAAGATATACAATCATTACTGGAATTAGAGACATTCTCAATTTGATCTTTTGGATTATCAGGGTGGGTATGGATATCACACATAGGATCAAGAATTCCTTGTGACTCACTTGGGATTGGGACAAGGTTCTCAACACTAGACTTTATGAATTCGTCCGATTCCTTTTCAGGAACAGTGTCAAGATGCTCGTCCCCCATGCTCAGAGAGTGAGTGGGAACCTCGGGTGTGATAACATCATACATAGGGAGCTGAGAAGGACTAGCAGCAATGGAGTCTACAAGTTCCATTATTTCTACTGCTGGTGATTCAGTTATATTCTTTTCTCCCTGTATATGCATGGAGGGAGTCTCAACTGATGAACTCGATGAATCTTTTTGAATGATAACAATGTTATCATCATCATCACTGTCATCATCGTACTCACAAAAAGCAGCATAGCGAATATTTGCATGTATTTTGGCTACTCTTTGCTCAGCAATTAAATCTTCCATGCTTCTTTTGTCTCTAACAGCACGTCCTTCAGCAAGTAATTCTGTGATAGATTTATCACGAGAATTTTGAATGAGTGGAAATTGTGGGGGTGTGGATGTGTCAAAACCGGAAGGTTGACATTGATCATCATTATGAGAACCCCCACAATATACACAAGAAAAACTTGGTGCATTGTGAGACGACATATTAGCTAACTCCTCTCTAATGTTTTTAAGTTTGTCAAGAACCTCTAGACAAGGGTCTTGCTGGTTTTGAGGAGTTGCTTGGTTCATTTGGTACTGTGGAGGTGGGTCTTGAAACAGATAGTCGTAATTATTACAAGGAAATGGATTCCTTGTTTGACAATCAGAGCTAAAGTGTGGACCTCCACAGTACTCACAACAGCAAAACTGTTGAGTTTGGCTTGGTGTATTTTGATACGAAGCATCATTGATATTTGGATAATATGATTCTTGCTCGTATGAATGTGATGGGTAGTTGGAAAAATTTGAGGAGTCATTTAATAAGTTTTGATTAGGATCATAAGCAAATGAATTACTCGATCCACAAAACAAACAACTCCCATTTTGAATATCATTACCACATTGTACACATGTACACCAACGACATGGAAAACCGAAAAGAGGCTCACCACAACCGTCACAAGGAACAAAATCAGGAGGTGGGACAAGTGGTGTGCTCTTAGAGCTAGCAATTTCCACCACTTCCGTTATAGTCTCGGGTTTTTGTTTTTGATAAACGTGAAGATTGGGTAAGTTGTTCTTTTCAGTAATTGCCCTAAGCTCTGTACGTTTGCTTGACAAACTGTTAACCGTAAACCGTGAAAGATCAGGATTGATTCTTGAAGGTTTAGGAGCATTTGTGAGCTCAGGTTTATGGACAACCGTGGTTTGGACGTATTTAGCACCTCCATCGTCAGAGGAAAGTACAAGGTCCTTTGTCACCTCGGTTTCATGATCTCTTTCCCTCACCGGAGAGGGAATAGGGATAGATGGATCATCATGATCAACACGAATTCTAAGTTTTTCGGACAAGGCTTGATACTTTTCAAGCGTGAATAAGAATTCGGGGTTCATAGATGCCATAAGAATATAGAAGTTAGAATTAAATGGATAGAGGGTAAAGAGCTAAAGAATCAAAAAGGGTAGGAGGGTAAAGATGGATATTGTTGTGTTTTGTTTTATAGAAATATGGATAAAAGATGGTAAATATACAATGGATGTATATCCAGAATCACAAATACGCAAAATCGTTTAAAATATGCGCACAACCTCCCCGGCAGCGGCGCCAAATTTTGATTCGCCTCAAACAGTCAACTAAGTTTACCAGGTGATGGTCAACCAAGTCAAACGTCTAAAACAAATGCTTCCGAGGAATACAGTGTTTTCCCGGGTCGTAAGTCCCAACGAGGTGTACGATGTGATATTATAAACGAATCTGTGATCAGTGAATGTGAACAGGTAAGGTATAAAAGTGTGTGTGTGTGTTTATCTAGGGTTTTATAACTTAAAATAACTATTAAAACGATTACGTAAAACCTAGATATCTAAAACGTTAAAACGTACACTAAATTAAAATCAGACGCGACTGCGTACTGAGAAAAAGGTGAGTTTTAAGAAAAATAAACTACAGGGGTTAAAAATGAAAATTCTATAAACTTAAACTTAAAATAAAATTAAACTAAAAATAAAACTATTATTTAGATTATTATATTATTTATTATTAATTATTTAATTAAAAACTATTTAACTAATTAATTAGAAAATTATAAATACAACAAATTAAACTAAAAACTTATAAAAATATTTTCTAAACCTAAAATAGAACTTGAAGAAAGTATAAAAAATAAAAATAAATCTTTTTGTCTTTTTATGTATTTTCTATTAATTAATAACTATTTATATTATTTAAACTAATTAAACTATTTTAAATTACAAATAATACTAAAATGACTTGGAAAATTAAGAAAATTTTAATAAACCTAATTAACCATCATAGGAATCCTAAAAAAATTATAAAAACTTTATTTTATGTATTTATAAACTAGTTTACTAATTATTATTCTATTTATTATTTAATTACCAATTACACTAATTAAATTATAAAAAGTATTAAATGAACAGTAAAAATTCTAGAAAAATTAGTAAAATTATATTATGACTTATAAAAGCTAGGAAAATTATAAAAACTAGGTGTTGCTATATAAAAATTAATTATGCTATTTATAACTTTATTATTTATTAATTATTAATAAAACTATTTTTAATTCTAATAAATATCAAATGACAATATAAAAATCTAAGAAAATTATTTAAATTACTTTAACCTATAAGGAAATTAATAAAAATATAAAAATACAGATTACTTAATAAAAATATAAAAATGAAAATTAAAATTAAATTGTATTAAATAGAAACTATCACTTACTATTATATTGTTTTTTCTTGAATTTTCTTTTTCCAAACTATGTTATACCTAAATATAACCAACTTTTGTGAAAACAAATATTTTACAACTTAAAAATAAGCTAGTTATAAGCTATTATCCTAGACAGTTGACTTTAGTTGACTTAATGAGCAAATAAACTCAAATGAGCTTATGTGGGACCCACCTTGATTAATTTTGATTCTAATAAGGTATTTGGACTTGTCAAAGCTTAATTTAGCTAAATAAGCTCAGTAGATAAGCTAATAAGCACAATTAAGCTAATCCAAAAACTGAAATGCAACTCAGAATGGGACAAAGTTATTGGGCTTATTTAGGTGGGGTCCACAGTGACTCAGGTCAAACAAGGAGTCAAACTAAGTTCTCTACTAGGAGGGGGGTTGGGAGAACCTAAAGCCTAGGTGTGGGACCCACTGAGTTGGTCAGAAATCACCACCAAAGTGGTGGTGATGAACTGATAACTGCTGATGCAGGGCACACCTTTGCCCTGCAAGTATGTTTAGGGGTGAGTGGGACCCAGTACAAAAATCTTAAAAATAAAATGGAAGTGTGAAATCAAAGTTGAGGTGGTGGACTTGAACTAGGAACAAGTTTTAGGATCTCAATCCAAACACATAAATCAAAACAATTCTTTGAAGTTTTACAAAAATCTGAGAGGTATGAATTTGACTTTTTGATAGAACTTACTAGTTTGACTTTCTTGAGATTCTAATGATCTTAACTGACTTAACTAGTTATAATAAGCTATTACTAACCTAAATTAAGCTAGATGACTAACTTATATGATGATATGGTAAATTTTGGACCCTAATACCTTAACAGTGGACTGTTAAGGCTTAAACATGGGATTTTTGACTTTGAGCTTAATTGTGACCAATCTAATGGTTAAACTAACCTAATATGAGCTTAAGAACAATGAACAAACAGATCTTAACAACTAGTAACAACAACAACACATTACAACAACTAATTCCAAACACCCCTTTAAATGACTGTTTGTATGATTTTCAAAGCTAATGTTATATTTAACCCATTACACTAATCCCTAACAATAAATTATAATTATATGATATCAAATGAACCTGAATCAAGCATAACACAAGCAGAAAACACAAGTATGTCAAGTTTAAGTTTTCCACTGTGAGACTTTTGGTTTTTTAGTTCAAATGATTTACAATGAACAAGTAACTGATTTTAGACTATATTATGACTAACAAATATTCAATAAACACTGAAGAACACTTAATCAAACAGTAACAAGCATTAACAAACTAAAAAGCATAAAATTCAAATATCACTTACAAAGGGTAACTAGCTGAGATCAATGAACCATGAACTGTGAACACCCTAACAACCTTCCATAAGGTTTCTAATACCCAATCAATCCAAATTCACACCTTGCTCAGCTCCTCTTCCTTTCTTCCTTCTATTTTTTATTTTCTATTTATTTATTGGAATTTTTGGAATTAATTGCAAATATGATCTAAACTGACAATCAAGGTTTTTCTAAGACTTAATAATGCTTTGTCAGAGCTTATATAAGCTTATGAACACCCTTAACAACAACCAACAACAACAGATAACAATTTGAGATTTTTGAAATTTAAGAAAAATGCATAAACTGAGACAGCAAAGGAAACTTGAAATTAACTTTAATTAAAGATTAAATTACATGAAACTAGCTGAGTACAAGCTTTTTAATTGAAATTACAACTGAAAATTAAGGATTATACTATCTACGACTAAGCTATTCTAAAACTACTCTAATACTTCACTTCTTCTGCTTCTTTTCCTTTATGTAGCTCTTTTTTGAGTCAAGTGGGACCCACTTGACCTTTCCCACCATTTTGTAGCCATTGATATGGTTTGAGTGATCTCCACCGTTTAAAAGTTAAACTTGGCGCCAAAGGGTCAATGAGGCACTGTAGATAACGTGGAGGAGTTATAGGGCATTAAATGCTCTTTGGGGGCTTGTGTGAGGTGGAGGATGAGGTGGTGAGAGTGGGGAGCAAGAAACTGGTGAGGTGGAGGGTGGTTTCTGGTTTCAGTGGTGGTGGTGGTTTGGGAGGGAAAAGGGAATACGGGGTGGTTTAGTTTTTAGGGGTGTTGACCGGGTCAAAGCCAGGGAGTGGACTGGGCTTGTGGATGGGCCACAAATAGGATAGGATGGGCTTGGTTTATTAGGATTGGGTTTTAGTTTGGTTTTGGGTTAAGTAATTAAGGATCCGGTTTGGTTTATTAGTTGGAAAATCACAAGGACCAAAAATGTAATTTGGAAAAAGATGAAGGGTTGGTGTTGTGATATTTCCAAAGTTATTCCAAGGGTTAAACTTGCCAAGATGTGAATAGTACAAGGATATTTTTGATATATTATATTTTTAAAATATCCGGGGACTAAAACTGACAATTCACCAAACTTCAGGGACTGATTATGTAATTCCACCAAACTTTTCATATAAGGACCAAACCTGCAAAAGATTATTAGTATAAGGACCAAAATTGCTTTTCTCAAAGTTTTTAACATCCCAGGGACCTTCTCTGTCAATTTCTAAAGTTGAGGGACTAAACTTGTAATTTTGTGAAACTTTGCACCAAAGGACTAAATATGTAACTTTATGATTAAAAAGGACCTTTGGTGATATTTTCATGTTTTTAGAATAACCAGGGACTAGTTTTGACAACTTTTGAAATTTGAGGGACTGAAATTGCCAATTATGCAAACTTTGTACGTTTTTAATCTGTTTTTGCATATTTTGCATTTGAAACATATAAAACACACCTCTAAGATATTTTAAGTATTTTGATACATATTTGAGTGTTTTTGTATGTTTTGGCAGCTCAGATTGGTATAAAATGATGAGTATTTAGACACTCATCACTCCACGACTGTAGACCGCTAAGAAACCACCGCAAACACTAAGCGTAACCCACAAGGAGTTACCGAAGTGACCTGCTGTCAGGGCTGTTTGAGGTTGACCCTGGCAGGATTTCCGTTCAATCATTGAGAAATACTTATGTAAATTCTCTCATAAACGTTCTTGGCAGATTGCTAAGATCTGCGAAGGACAATAGTTTACAGCTGGTGTCCATTGATGTAGAACACCAGTTGTAGAAATACTAAGTGTTCCTAAGAGATCTTTGATGTATCTCATGGCTCTAGACTCGAGAAGTGCACACTTAGGTTTCCTATGCGGAGACTAGGGAGGTGTCTCCTGTTTCAATATCAACCATCTCTAAGAGATAAGTTGATAGATTACACCGGTTCCCCGTGAGAATGAAACAAGCTCTTTTAAGAGAACTTGAGTGGGTAGAAGGTTTAGTGCATTGCGTCACTGGGTCCATGACGACTTTATCTTCAATACCGGTGTCGCCTTAGCAACACCAGTAGCATACGAATTGAACCCGGTGTCTGCCCTAAGGTTGAACATATGGAGGGCTATTTCTTTTCACCCTTTTTCTTTACTTTTCTTTTTAATTCTTCAACTCCTTCTTTCCCTTTCATTCTTTTCTCCTTTTATCGTATCATACCTAAGGACTTCTAATTCTATCTAATGGTGATGTCCTTGGGTAGATCCCTCCGGCTCTGGCAGATCATAGGACTGTATTTCCTATCTTAATGACCTTATAACTCCATAATTATCCGACAATAGCCAAGAAACCTTTGATCGAAAATCCCTCAAAGTGTTTGTGATTATCAAACATTTTGTTTAACACTTTGAGAGTTTTGTGTAAACTTTTGAAGGGCTCCCCCTTCACATGTGCTCATAAGTATTTTAATAAATTTGCACATGCGGGAGGAACAAACACTTTTGAATTGATCCACTTTCAGTGAACCGGACCGATTCGAGACACGCTTACATCACTAGTTAGACTAGCTTGAAGTTATTACCCGACCTGGTCAAGCAGAAAGTTTCTCGAAACGGTACATTTCTACTAAGACAAATCCTTTTCGAGACACGCTTACGTGGCTAGTTAAAGAGTTCCATTTTCAGCTTTTAGGTGACAACTAGCTCTAGTAACTAACTTGATGTTATTACCCGTCGAAGATAAGTCTTTTCGAGATTACTAACTTTTATGTTTTGTCAATTCTTGGGTGAATCTGAGTCTAGCTCGCATGAGATTTGAATTTTAAGCAACTTTGAACTTTCATATTTTAATCACATTCACTTTTTCTTCTCCCCCTCAAAAATAGCATATGAGATGTTGTTTTTGTTAAACTTTTGATTAAAATATGCTTTTTGAGTCTTATGGGGAGATATCAACAAGAACTTTTGTTTTCAAGAACGATGATTTTGTTTCAAGTGCTCCCCCTCAACGAGTGATTACTTATTGAGGTGAAATACTTGTCTTTTGAGCAGAGTTATGAAAATCAGAAAATGTTTGATTAACTCTACTCAAAAGTAAGAAGCCTTCGCTCCTTATATTAGGATTGAGGCACTGATGCGTACCTCAGGGTCCTTTCTTTACAAGAACGGGTTGTACACTGTTATGTGTGCACAAGCCATAGTTTTAATGCAAAATTTGTTTTCTTTTAACAAAATACTCCCCCTCAAATAATGAAGTTTATTCGAGAGATATACTTCTTGAGCAGAATATTGAATCGTATTTAAGAAAAACTTTCTAAAAATTCGTGAAATGATTCTGCTCAAGGTTTTAGAAAACATAATCAAGTATTATACAACAAAGAATGCTTGAAATTCAAGACTCTTTTACTATTGAAATTTGTTTGAGACCCGGAGTCTCTCTTTTGAGTTTTAAAATCTGAAGAAGAAGATTTCCATTTAGAGTTGAACCTCATGGGTTCTTTTTGAAGATTTGATTTTGTGATGAATGAAAACCTTCCCGTATTTGGGATGTTCAGATCAGAGACAATCTTTTATTGTAGCCAAAGCATTCCTGATTTTGAAAATTCGAAAGGTTTTGAACGACTTTGCTTTGGTTTCCACTCTTGCTTTACTGGTGTAAAACGAGAGTGTAGAGTTTGAAAAACTTGTTTCTCACCATTTTGAATCCTTTTACCAGTTTTAGCCTTTTAACACATTTAACCCTTTGCCCTCAAAATATGTTCCGTGAGAAACATTTTGACAATTGTTGAAGTTTTGACTATCAATGGGATGACATGTACTTGCACACAGAGAAAATGCATCAGGCATAACCAAGTATGCGGATGAATCAAAAACTCATTCTAAATCTTCCTAAGTGCCCAGAATTCTCATATTAACAAACAAGATCACAGATTAATTCATTCTTTCACTCGAAATTTTCCAATTATTATCATGGTTTGGGGTTATGATTTGAGACTTTGCACACATGTTAGCATCATAATGCAATAATATTGTACAAATAAACACCCTAGTAGTAGCAGCAAAGACATCGACATCTTAAACCCTAAATCACATGACTTCAAACCTATGTTGTTTCTAATCGAGCAAACACACCAATCGAGCATTCTCTAAAGTTATATGAAATAATTAATTAGACTAAACACATAAAAAAGAAACGCCCCGATCGATAATTACATGAACCTTAGTTTCTGATTATGCCTTTTTGACCACTGACAACATTTGAAACATTTAGGGAATGATTAGACAACAACAATGAAGAAATTAGAAACTCACAATCGAAAAGAAATCGAGGATAAAAAATCGTTAGTCTGATTCGTTGAGGTTTTTAATTATGTGTGAAACTTTGAGAACATTTGTGAAAACATTGATTCGAGCCTGTTTTATTTTTTTTTTTTCATGCAATATCCTTTTACCTAAGTTTAAGACATTTGTGAATCTTTACTCATTAAAGGTTAATTACTTTTCCATTTGAAGTCCAAACTAGATTAATTTGGGATCGTTGCAGAAAAATTTCTTTTCTCCCCCTCGAATTAGCATTTATTTTGTGAAACCTTTGTGCACATTTAATTCAAGAGATCATAGAAGTTTTTTTTGAAAATGAGTTATTAATCCGAATGGTGAAGAAACATTTTATCCTTGAAGAATAATGATTAGGTGTACAAACTTCATGATTTTGTGAAAAAAATTTCTCCCCCTCAAAACATGTTCCATTTTGACAATGTGAAGCAAAATTTGTTATAATGGAGGAACATAGTTTTGAAGATTAGAAGTTTGTTCAAGAGAAAGAAGATTCTTTTTGTAGTTTTGTGTTTTCTTTTTGATAAAATTATTTACAAAAAGAGTTTGATGTTTGACTCTATTATGTTTTAAGAAAATTTTTCAAATCATCTAGAGTCAAACACCACATACCAGTTTGGTGAACTAAATCAACAAACCTTGATGGAGGTAAAGCCTTTGCAAACAAGTCCGCCAATTGGTATACAGTACCCACAAACTCTAATTCAATTGTACCCTTCTTGACATGCTCTTAGATGAAATGGTAGCGGAGAGCAATTTCTTGGGCATTGGAATGATGAATGGTTTTGTCTGAGATTGCAAAAGTACACTTTGAGTCGCCGTACATTGAGATTAAGCTTTTGTTGATGACAGTGATGTACAATGCTTCATTGACTGTATCCCTTTGTAACTAAACAAGATTTGTGCGAATCACTGTGCCTTCTGCGTCCAGCTTGTTTTCCAAATCCATTTAATTCCAATGATGTGTCGAAGGGTGATGTTGTTAGAACGTATGCATATTAGATGGATCCAAATTGCAAGAAGACGACTCTATTATATCAAGAACGGTTGGAGTCGGTGCGAATTGATTGAGGAACGTATTTCCGTCATAATCTGCAGGTTGTGGTACTGATTGTTGTTATGGATCTTCAGCTGATTGTCTAGAGTTGGAAGCGTTTTGTCCTGCTGTTGTTGGAGATTCACTTGGAGGACTGTCTTTCTCAATAGTGGTTGTTGAATATTCTCAGGGTGTGCAGCGGAAATTGGTGAGACTTCTTGAGGACGGTTTTTTTGGAAAACTAGAAGGGGGTTGAATAGTTTTCCCTTCTTTTTCATTTTATAAAAACTTTGTTTCAAAATGTTGATTCAAATTTATTCAATTGTTTGTTTGGAAAACTTCAATTAGAGTATAGTATGAAAACAACATATAATCAATATGATCAATTATATATGTAAGCTTTTTGAAAAACTTAGTTTTATGAATGGAGCTTTGGTCGATCTTTATATGAATGCGTTTTCCTTTTAAAATCTTAAAACGTTTTGTATCAAATTATCTATCAAGTTAAACTTAATATGAGAAGTGTGAATAATAATTTATTTGACCATATCATGCAATTATATACACAATCACAATATTAACTACCATGTTCAACACAATCAATCATCACAACTATATAAGCAACAACTAAGACATGTAGGCAAGCATATAAGTAAAGCGATAAATGCAAGAACAAATGATAAGAGATAAGAGAAAGGAAATGCAAACCGAACACGATGATTTATAGTGGTTCGGCTACAAGGACACCTTCCTTGTTCCTACTCGACTCCCCGAGTCACCTACTCGAGAGTTTTCTTCACTACTCAACAAGCTCCCTTTTGGCGGAGAAAACCATACACAACTTTTGCTTACACCATTTAACGACACTAAGCTCAATGTCGAGTTCTAATAGTAGCTAGAACCAATCTCACAACACAACTTCGATCACTACACAACTTCTACACAACTTCACGACTTCACGACTTTATCACAACTTCTTCTAGACTTCTTCACGGCTTCACAACTTCTTCACGTCTTCACGACTTCACAACTTCATCACAACTTCTTCTAAACTCCACTACTTACTCACACACCTACATCTTCACAACTACATGTTTTCTCCACACTACTACTTCCTCCCACTACTTCTTACTCACTCATTAAATCACTACTAAGTAAGATCATCTTGATCTACTTATTACATATACATAAGTCACAACTTCACATAAGCACTAACTAGATCCTAATACATCTTTGGCTTTATGATAGGGAGGATTCTTCTCTTGCACTTTGAGTGATGATAGATTGGATCACTTGAAACAAAGATTAATAATCTTATGATCAAAGGGTTTTAGAAGGATGTTTAGAGAGAATTGGATCTGAAATTTTTTGTGCAAAAGGTGAGAAAAATTCCAGGTTTGAGGTGGTATTTATAGGGAAAAATTTCTGACCAAATCTGACAGGGGAGCATGGCCGGTCCCCTTAATTGTGTGCCGGTCCCCTTAAAATTAAGGGGACCGCCCCTTATAATTAAGGGGGCCGCCCTACTGAAATGGCCAGATTTTCTGTCTTTTAGTGGGGAAAGTTTATTTGGTGAAAAACTAACTAATTTTGGTTAAAAGTTTGAAATCATATATTTAGTATGATTAAAACATTTTTTTTATTACCAAAAGTGTTTTTCAAAAATATATAATATGTTTATATAATTAAATAAACTTTGTATTAGTTAATTAAATACCCCTTTGATCATGAGATGTATTAAACACTTGTTTATCCATACCTTAAGTGATAGTTGAAGCATACTTGAGACGTTGAGATGTCGAGGCTTGTTGACGTAAGAATGCATAGAAGAATTGTGATCACAAGTAACTTAAGCACTTTACGTTATATGTTGTAACTTACATCTTTGTCATCATCAAAACATGAAGAGGATGTTTAGATTAAATATTGTAATATTCATGCCAATAGTTTTCAATCGAATCATCAAACAGTTGAGCAAACATGGTTTCCAATTCTTTACGAGAGAATGACAATGGTTCAGCCGAAGATTCCGGAAAGTTAAGACGGTTGGATGCGGGCCCTAAGCTGTTTTGCTCAGAAGCCATAGCTAAAGTGCTTTAAACGGTTGATTACGGGTACTAAGATGTTGTGCTCAGAAGCCAATCCATTAAGCTCGGGTCCGAAACTGATTTGTTCTGAAGCCATTCCTGTTATATCTGAAAAGAAGAAAGAATAGACAAAAACAGAGAACATGGATCCCCAAGTGTAATTGGGTTCCGGATGTTAGAAGCATAAAGATGTAGTATCAATTATCTTCTTGACACTCAGAAACACTGTATCAATGATTTCCTTTCTCGCCTCAGGGATAGATGTTGTGGATTTCACATTAGTTTTGGTGCAAATGTCTAAAATCTTTCCTGTAGGAATCCACCTAAGACCAATCGATTTGAAGATTCTACCCGTGGGTACCCACCTAATGTTAGATCTCGGAGATGTTTTCCTTTTAGATGCAGTGGAATGATATGTGGGAGCATCACTTTGTTGAGAAAACCTACGTCCTATATTGATCCACTTCTTAGGTTTCAGACTTATGACTTTTGGTTCAACGGGTTTGTTTGTCTTAGTCGATTGAGCTTTTTCAAGTGAATTTCCCTTTTGAAGATCTTTTAAAGCACAAACAACATGATTATTTACACAACTACTCTTAGAAGCTAGCCAATTCCTATTAGTTTGTTGATTACTCTTAGGTTTTGGTGTGCTACTACAAGCAGTGTTCTGTACTACAGTGGAAGGCATCACCTGAGGTTTTGAACCTAGAATTCCATCCTTTTGAAGTAGCGCCTTTTTCCTAGCCTTTTCTAGATCATAGTTCTTGTACATGTCAAATGTGTCATAAGAATCTTTACTTTTAATGCTCGTTTTAGACACTGTTGTTGAACTAATCCTAGATGAGCCAGGTATAATCACGTGTTGAGATTTAGCAGACACAGATGCATTTCCCTTAGGCCAAGAATGTGGAGTGACTGGTTTTGTCAAATTGTTTTTCTCAACAACTTGGGAGGCAAACCGAGGTTTTGAAAATTTAGGTCGTTCAGATTTAAATGCAGTTGGTTGTCTAACCACTGATTGTTTTTTGTTTGTTTGAGAAGGCGGTTTCCCCAAGATTGATGGTTTTGCAAACTTAGTATCCACACTCTTGCCAGTCAGTCTTCTTAATTTGTTTTGCAATGCAGCATGTGCAAACACCTTTGCTTGAATTTGACCTTTTAAAAGCTCATTTTCTTTAACTAATGTATCCACACGTTTACTTAGTTCATTCGAAACTTGACCATTGTTGCCCGAAGTTAAAGATTCGTTTTGCAATTTAAGTTCAAGCGAGATGCAATGTGCCTCCAGTTTTGAAAAATCTTTATGAAACTGGGCAATGGTCTTTTTGAGAAGAATGTTTTCAGACTCAAGAGTTTGGTATGATGTTTCTGTTATTGGATTATCAGGTAAGGACTCAGACTCAGAATATTTGTCAGGACATTGAACAACATTCTGGTCAACCTCTCCTTCATTACTGAAGTTAGGTTGCACAGATTGTTGTTTCTCATTTGCAGGCATAATATGATCAATAGTAGATTGTACCTCAACTATTTACTCTTTGTCAAAATTAGGTTCTGTGTCATAGATGGGTATGACATCTTTCTCAACCATCTGTTCTTTGTCAAAGTTGGGCTCTGAGTCATAGAAGGGTCTGATCTCTGCACAGTCTGCATCTGTATCATTCCCCAATCTGTTGTTGTCATCATGCACTTCTGATTCTGTCTCATTGCATTCCATGATATCAACTTTATGAACTTGCTCTTCTTGAATCTGCAACTTCCTTATGTTATACTCAAGTCTGTGATGTACTAGTTTCGCAATTGAATTCACAATAGCATTCATGTGTAGGAGCAATACACATTTGAAGGTTAGAGCCGTGATTCCAGTGTATTCTAAAAAATACTTGCTTTCATCTTCACAGTCATAATTGATGAACTGTTGAAACTGTTCCTCGAGCACTCTGAAGGTGGTCATGGATTCATAAAATTCTTCAGTTGCAAGATGCTTTTCAAGTTGATTCACGTTGTCGAACATCGAATTAGTGAAAATATCAACTTTTTCTCCAAAGATGTGTTTAAATTCAGCTTTGAATCCACCCTCGGAACGAGTTTCAGCAAAATCATTGTTTGAGAGAAGTTTAAGGTGTGACTGAAGTAATCTAAAAGATGTCATGCACTTCTCTTTGTTTGATTCCACAGATGGATCTTCAGAATCATCAGAATCATACTCTGGGCCAGTATTATTCATGTGAAATTCCTGCATGTTTGCCATTAACATCACATCTGTTGTATCGGCTTCCAAATTTGCTCTATTGGATTCCAAATCTGCATATTCATCATCAGATGGAATATCTCCCATGACACTTTGCAAAACTGCATTGAGATTACCCCCTTCAACTTCCATTTGACTAAGTGTGGCATTGTATTCAACATTATCGTCAGAGAGTGAAGTTGAATCATAATCTTGAGCTTCCACATCTGCAATATTTTCCGTATATGCCAAGAATGCCATGCTTGGTTCAATAAGATCTTCTTCGACATCAATATCTTTCATTGTGTTGAAGCATTCATAAGTTGAAGTCATCACGCATTTGCCTTTCTCAGAAGATACTTGTCCAAGCTTCACAAGATTTTGCAGAAGTGATTGCATATGATTATATAGTGTTTCAGGAGGGTACTGTGGAATGACAATAGGCTCAGGTGCATTTGGAGGATTGAAGAAGAGACAATTTGGAGTCTAAATTAAGGATCCATGGTCAACAGCTGGAGATGGTGGAGCAGGGAGAATGGTCTTCGGAGGATTCATGCTTAAACAGGATTCAAGAATTTGCTTCATTCTGATGTGAAGAAGTTCTTCTGTACGATGCATAGCTTCAAGATATTTCCACATTTCATAAGCACTGGCTTGAAAGTCCATATTCATGTAAATTGAGTTGGGAAGGGCTAGTGTCATGAACCATGCAGCTTGTTGGTCAGCATCGTACTGAGCAAGTTCAGTAGCATTCAAATGTTCATCAGTTTGTAGTCTGATAATCCCTGTTGAGTCAGCAAGAAATATCATTTTGTATGGACCATCTTGAATGGAATTAAGCATGAGATCTGAAGCAGGACAATCTGTGAGCCATTGTAGAAAACCCTGTTTCCTATCAGTATATGTTCCAGGTAACAACATTGGAGGCCTTGATTCATTGCCAAATAGCAGAACATGACGAATGAGGGAGCTGTGACTTTGTTGTTGATGATACTGTTGCTGATGAGAATATTGGTGAGGAAGGTAGTTGGCAGAAGGTACTTGAGACATTGTAAATGACATTTCTCTCCCCCTTGATTGTTGCGATGTAATCGAAATAATCAAACAGAAATGTAAAACCAAGGTCGAAATAGTGATTTCAGGTTTTCCCTCCAAAATTAATTTGAAAAAATTTCTGTTCCAAAATTTTGAAAATCATTGTAAAATGCTATTCTAAGGTATAGATGTTAGAAATAGAAATAGAAAGAAGATAGTAAGAAGATGTTAGAAAGAAACTTGTGTGATAGATGGATCTTATAGAAGGTATAGATGTAATGCCAATTCTCGAAACTTAGTCAGAAAGCAGTTCTCGAAAGAATTTGAGAGTTCTCAAAAAATATGTAATCTCGAAACTTTGGTAATTTCGAAACTGTGTTCTTGAAAAATGAGTGTTTTCGAAACTTTTGTGTTTTAGAAACTTTTCAGTGTTCAAGAAACTTTTCAGTGTTTTAGAAACTTTTCAGTGTTCTAGAAACTTTTCAGTGTTCTAGAAACTTTTCAGTGTTTTAGAAACTTTTCAGTGTTCTAGAAAACAAGTACAATAACCAAAATCGGATTTTTTAAACTTGAAACTTTCAAAAAGATTGAAACTTTCTTGTTGGGAAAGGTTTATAACACTAGTTTGTAATAAAAAAAAGTGTTAAAACCCAAGAAAAACAAGAAAAGTAAGGATTTTTGCTTAAAAATCGTGTAGGAGCTTAAAAAATTCGAAACACACAAGCTCAAAACACTTTTTTGAAAGAAAGTTTGACACTTTTTTGTTTGTTATGATTTGTAGTACAAGTTTGTAAGCAAAGATGTGATAAAAACCAAGAAACAAACAAGAAAGTACAAAATTTTCACAAAAAATCGATTAGAAAAAGAGGTTTTGGATCGGATTCAACTTAAAAACAAGAACTACACCTTCTTCCAGCGAATGATACCACTTGTTAGGTACCCATATTGATTTCACACAAGCAAGAATGAGATAGATATAAGGATGGGATGATTATGAGAATGAGAGAAATATAATTGCAAGAGTTTCCTTAAGATATCAAATAAACAACCAAGTATTACATGAGACCTAAGGCTTCTATTTATAGGGAAGGAGCTAGGGCAACACTCCCTCTCCTTCCACTTGACAATTCGTGTGGGCTTCTAAGCCCATGGACCATAATACCTTAAGTCTAGTAAACATGTAACATAACATAAATGTAAGTAAATAATAACTTAAGCAACCTATTATTACAAATGACCGAGACTTGACAAAATAGTAAAACTTTGATCCCAACAAAATGCAATTATAGGACGTATATATTTGTATATCATTTTTTAACAAAAGTATGAATTACAAAGTCAATGTATTGAAAAAAAACTATTAAGTTTTACATAATCAATTTTACATGAATTAGTATATGCAACATGAACTGGATTTAAAGTTGGCAACATAAAATTTTTGTTTATATAAACATAAAATTTCATTATACATATTAATGTAACTTTTGTTTATATAAACATAAAATTTCGTTACAACAGTTGCATGACAAACTTAATACTGAATTATCTACTTTGTTAAGAATATGATATTTCTTACGAAGTACGTACTTGTCAAAATTCTTTGCTATTGAAATACTGAATTAGAGAGCACATGCTAAAAAATGAACCATGCTACACCACCATATTAAACAAAGAGTAAATTACACCGTCCATCCTTGTGGTTTGCGTTAACAGGCGTCGTTAGTCCCTTGACAAAAAAAATTGCACCGTTCGTCCTTAATGGGTAAACCTTTGGCGTCGTTAGTCCCTTTCCCACTAATGCTTGTTAAGTGTTGTTACACCTGAAGTCCCATGAGGGTATACTAGTCATTTCGCAAACCAAAAGGACGAACGGTGCAATTTTTTTTTAAATACGTTCGTAAGTTCCTTTTTTTCATTTTCGTCTGTTTTTTTTACGTTTTTTTCCATTTTTTTCGTTTTTGTCTGTTTTTTTACGTTTTCGTTCATTTTTTTTACGTTTTCCTCCGTCTTTTTACGTTTTCATCCGTTTTTTTTCGTTTTCGTCTGTATTTTTATATTTTCCTCCGTTTGTTTTACGTTTTCATCCGTTTTTTTTTCCGTTTCGTTTGTAAAAAATGAAAGAAAACGTTAGAACAAAAGACAAAAACGTAAAAGAATGGGCGAAAACGTAAAAAAATGAACGAAAACGTAAAAAAAAAAAAAAAAGACAAGCAAAAAATGGATGAAAACGTAAAAAAAAACAGACGAAAACGAAAAAAATGACAAAAACGTAAAAAACAGACGAAAACGAAATAAAAATGGATGAAAACGTAAAAAAACGGAGGAAAACGTAAAAATGCAGACGAAACCGGTAAAAAAGGGTTAAGACTGGATTAAAACGTAAAAAAATGGACGAAAGCGTATGAAAACGTTATAACAACGGGAAAAAAACGTAAAAAAACGGACTAACGACACTTAACAAGCGTTAGCAGGAGAGGGACTAACGACGCCAAACGTTTGCCCATTAATGACGAACGGTGCAGTTTTTTTGGTCAAGCGACTAACGACGCCAGTCAACGCAAACCACAAGAACGAACGGTGTAATTTACTCTTAAACAAAACTAAAGAATTAATGAAAAAACCATCAAACAAGTACTAACAAAATCAGATAGACGAATGATTACTATCTAAATGAAAAAATATATATATATAATAAATAAATAAATAAAATTACACTAATGGTCCTTGTGGTTTACACAAATTTTATGTTTATTCCTTATTTTATTTTAATTGCACCAGAGATACCTATTTTTGAAACTTGTTACACATTTAGTCCCTAATTTGGATGGGCCGTTAGTTTATCCGTTAAGTTATTTGCACCGTTAGTCTTCTGTTAATATTTTTTGCACTGTTAGTCCTCATTTTTTAAAAAAGTCCCCAATTTTGGCACCGTTAGTCCCTACGTTAATATTTGGCATCGTTGTTAATCTCTTAACGTTTTCGTCCAGTTTTTAACATACTCGTCCGTTTTTTTAACGTTTTCGTCGACTTTTTTTACGTTTTTATCTATCTTTTTATGTTTTCGTCCATTTTTTAGGTTCTCGTCCGTTTTTTAACGTTTTCATCCATTCTTTTACGTTTTCATCCGCTTTTTTACATTTTCGTCCATTTTTTTACGTTCTCGTCCGTTATTTAACGTTTTCGTCCATTTTTTACGTTTTCATTCGCTTTTTTTTTTACGTTTCATCCATTTTTTTACGTTTTCGTCCACTTTCTTTTTTTACGTTTTTGTCGATCTTTTTATGTTTTCGTTAATTTTTTTACACTCTCGTCTGTTTTTTAACGTTTTCGTCCATTTTTTACGTTTTCGTACGCTTTTTTACGTTTTCATCCATTTTTTTACGTTCTCGGCCATTTTTTTAACGTTTTCGTCCATTTTTTTACGTTTTTGTCAATCTTTTTATGTTTTTGTCAATTTTTTTACGTTTGCGTCCATTTTTTAACGTTTTCGTCCATATTTTATGCTTCATCCACTTTTTTACGTTTTCGCCCGCTTTTGTACATTTTCTAACGAAACATGTAAAAAAGGACAAAAACAGATAAAAACGTGAGAAAAATGGACGAAAACGTAAAAATGTCCATATAGTTTTCTCCTCTAAGACATATACACTGGCCGGTGAGCCCGATTTGATACATAACGAACGAATGATAACGAACGAAAAGGGGTTAAGTTTTGATAGTTAATATCCTTTGTTTTGCATTTTTCAGGTTAAAATCTCGTGAGTCCTAATGTAAAACATCATTCCGGACAACTTTCGTGTTTTACACTTTTGATGATTCGGATAAAAAAGGGGGTCAAAATCGTGATTTAAAATCGATATAGAAACATTTTTATCAAATGTCAAGTTTTCTTTTAGTATACTTACCTAATCACAAAAAAAACGAGCGAAAACGTAAAAAATGGCGAAAACGGATAAATACATAGGAAAACAGACAGAAACATTAAAAAGATGACGAAAACGTAAAAAAATTGACAAAAATGTTAAAAAATGGACGAGAACGTAAAAAAATGGATGAAAACGTAAAAGATTGACAAAAACGTAAAAAATGGACAAAAACGTTAAAAACGGACGAGAGCGTAAAAAATGGACGAAAACATAAAAAAGCGGACGAAAACGTAAAAATATGGACGAGAACGTTAAATAAACGGACGAGAACGTAAAAAAATGAACGAAAACATAAAAAGATGGACAAAAACGTAAAAAACGGACGAAAACGTTACAAAACGGACGAGAACATTAAAAAAATGGACGAAAACGTAAAAAGATTGACAACAGTGCAAAATATTAACAGAGGGACTAACGGTGCAAAAAATGAGGACTTTTTAAGAAAATAAGGGCTAACGATGCAAAAAATATTAACGGATGACTAACGGTGCAATTAACTTAACGGATAAACAAACGGCCCATCCAAATTAGGACTAAATGTGTGACAAGTTTCAAAAATAGGTATCTCTGGTGTAATTAAAATAAAATATGGACTAAACATGAAATCTGTGTAAACCACAAGGATCATCCGTGTAATTTTTTCAAATGCAAATTTATTTTCAATTGTTATTTATTGTCTCCCTCAACCATGTGGGTCCTACGCAATATTTATATAATATTTTAATTTTAATTGATCTTTCTTTCTCCCCGACATCATCATCTTCCTCAAATACTTCTCCTTCCATTTTTTGATCTGATTCTTAGTAACACGAATATAAAATATGATGCCCCTAAGTTTTTGATGCCCTGGGCCGTCGCCCACATCGCCCGATGCCAGGGCCGGCCTGTGTTCTTGACCATGAAGCTATTATTAGAGATTTCAAACTTCAGACGGCCGATCCAAGTAAAACATGCTTTTTATTTTTTTATTTTAGGTTCGCTCAAACTTTTTCTCAACCGCAAAAACCACTCAAGTTTTAATGATGTTATGTGTAATGAATACTCAGTGACCATAATCATTTTGGTTAATACTTGATGAAAAAAATGTTTTTCTCAAATGTTAAGTGCCAACGGTTACTTTGGGTGAATCTTGTAAACAGTAACTAGTTATAAGTTCCGTGCACACACGGGGTTTACATATAAATCAAATTTATTTTAAAATTTTTGTTTACTATATGAACATATAAGAATTTACCCGTGAAAATTGTAATATAAGTACAACTAATAAATATGCACGAGTTTGTCATTATGTATTACTATCTATTAATATTTTGTACAAAATTTTATTGGATGAAAGATTTAACTTTGTTTAACAAACATATATGTTGAGGATGAGGTTGATGTTATTGTTGTTGTTGTTGTTTAACTTTAACTATTGATATCATGTTGTACAAAATGTGCGAGTTTAGTAGCACCTAATGAGCGTTGATGAAGTTAAAATATACTTTTTAAAGTTTTTTAAAAATGTTTTTCCGGATATCCGTATATAAACTTTAAATAATAACTACATGAGTCGTTGTTATAAGTACAATCGCGTATATTGATATCATGTTGTACAAAATGTGTGACTTTAGTAGCACGAGCGCTGTCGTTTTTATAAGTTAAAATATATCCGTATACAAACTTTTATTTAGCTGATGTATATGTTGAGGTTGATGTTGTTGTTTAACTTTTAACAATTGGTATCATGTTGTATGAAATGCGCGAGTTAGTTAGCGCATAATGAGCTGATTAAGTTAAAATATACTCTGTAAAGTTTTTCAAAAGTGTTTTCAGGATATCCGTATATAAACTATAAATAATAATTATATTAGTCGTTGTTATAAGTACAATCGCGTATATTTATTTTCATATCATAATAACTCGTGATTAAAATTTGATATTTATATTACCGTTAATAACAATTTAGCCGTATTTAATATTCAAATCCGTGTACGCATAGATTAAACTTTTAAATAGGATAACATAAGTTCTTATTTAACGTGCATGGTAAAAAGAATATTTTAGTAGATGAAAGTTTAAAACTAATATTTATTTAAAAAACACTTAACGTATATTAAAACTAATTTGTATATTTATAAAATTTTGTAAGTTTAATTAATGGAAGACTCAAGCTAATACTAATACTCATGTAATTGTAAAAAAAAGTTTATATTATAAAGTGTAAGGGTATAAAGTGTAAGGGTTATTTGTTTATTATCTAAAAAAACATGAAGATTTTATAATTTTACACTTAACTCTAAATAGTATATTTAAAATTCAACCACTAATGTTTTATTAATACCTCCTCTTTTTTAAGTTTTTATTTTCATAAATTTGACACCTATATTTTTATGTGTTTTTTTTTCACAATCAAATTTCCACTAAATTTATTAAAGTTTGACAAAAATCAATTCAATTTTGACTTTTTATTGGCCAATCATATTGCACGATTTTGCCTATGTGTCAAAATCGAGCTTTCCTATTAGTCCAATTTTTTTTTTTACTAAAATTGCTTTTGCAAATCACTCCGAAATGATGTAATTCTTTTATTATATAAACTATATCACATCAACCAAACAGAGGCCTCATATTACTCTTCACAAACATTGACTGCCTTGAAATTACTTCTGAAATATGTGAATGCATCTTCTTTTGCTAGTCTGCATTTTATTTGCATCTAGTAGTTATTAACCTTAATGTAAAATATGGAATAATTGTTTTTCCTTTACATATATTGTATTGTGTGTGAAGGTACAATGGTCTTCTTACAGGCGCCATCGATGGAACACAAGTGAGGAACTGAAAGTGGTGTTGTTTTTCCACTCAAATAGGAAGGGTTAGGTGCAGGGGCGGACTCAAGTGTTGGGTTTGGGAGGCGGTGCCTTCCACGATTCGTCGAAAAATATCAGATTTTAGTGTAAAAAATTTTTTTTGAACCTTTTTATTAAAGTGCACCCTCCAAAAAAATCAAATTACCCCTACCTTGAAGCCAAAAATGTAAAAACCTTAGTTTTCAGTATATAAAAAAATAAATAATAATAATAATAATAATAATAAAATTATGATGTTTTTATTAAAGTGCATCAGGAATTAAAAAATCCTGGGTTAGGTGATTTAGAATGAGTTTTGCTAATACGTAACCATTCAGTAACCATAAGATGTAATTAATCAACATTAAATTTTTTAAATTAAAAAAAAATACATTCAATGATGATTAATTAAGCTCTACAATTACCTTAGACCGATAGTAATAAGTTCACACTAAGACCACAAATAACGTCACCATATTAGCACTAACTCAGTTTTCGCTCTCCTAGACCAAATACAAACCAAATGCTCGTAGAAAGAAGATTGTAGTCAAAACAAAAAAACAACCCCCAAATAAATTTAAAAAAGCCACACACACACAAACCCTCTTCATTTATTTGGTCTACTAACAGACAAAAAAAATTCAGTGGGGATGCATTTGGTATGGGTCCATGTAGAGGAGGGGACGTATTAGCAAAACTCGGCAAACAATAATAATAAGTTTTTGCTAAATTAATAGTTAGTTGTGACAAATGACACACCATCATATCGTAAGTTTCCCACATCTTGATTTTATAATGGGTAACTAGCTTTTCTTGAATGACCACCCATATTGTTGGTACCATGTTGGGCTGCTTGTTTGGCGATTTCTAGGCTGCTATTTGGGCTGGCTTACTATCAGCCCATTGTTATTGTGTAGGTAACTTGTTCTATTTTCTATTCACGTTTGGTAGAGAGAATTTCAGAGAATAGAAATGAAACAGAGAATATAAATTCAGAGAATAGAAATCAGTAGAGAATTTTGTTAAATTCTAATGTTTGGTAACAACAGAGACTTGACCCGAGAAATGAAAAAAAAAATTGTTGATTTAAAAAAAATATATATTTTTTTCTAAATAACAATTCTAAAAAAATATATTAAAAAAATATTTTTTTTATAAATTATATTTAAAAAAAAACTTATTTAAAAAAAAAATTTAATTAATATTTTATAAAAATTATTTAAAATTTTTTATTTTTTCTAAATAACAATTCTAAAAAAATATATTTTAAAAAATATTTTTTTAATTTATTTTAAAAAAAAACCTATTTTTTTTAAAAAATTGTTGAAAAAAATTAATTTATTTTTTTAAAAAATTATTTTTTTAAAAATTTATTTTTTATAAAAATTATTAAAAAAAATTATTTTTTCTAAATAACAATTCTAAAAAAAAAAATTAAGAATATATTTTTTTTGTTGACATAAATAATGCCTAAAAAACATTATTAACATGTTATCAATATCTCTATGTTTTAATTATCACAAAATATAAACTCATAGAACTAAAACTTGTGACAT
The DNA here is from genome assembly GCA_030686995.1 of Artemisia argyi. Classification (NCBI taxonomy): domain Eukaryota; kingdom Viridiplantae; phylum Streptophyta; class Magnoliopsida; order Asterales; family Asteraceae; genus Artemisia; species Artemisia argyi. The sequence goes on from CM060676.1 coordinate 22,245,341, forward strand.
AAACAAGTATTTAGTGATTAATATTTCTCTTTACATCCAAATCACTTAAGGTATGAATAAACAAAGTGTTTAGTGCATTTTATGATCAAAAAAAAGTTTAATTAAGCATTACAAAGTTTATTTAATTATATAAATATATTATATATTTTTGAAAAACACTTTTGGTAATAAAGAAAAATGTTTTATTCATACTAAATATATGAATTCAAATTTTTAACCAAAATCAGTTAGTTTTTCACCAAATAAACTTTCCCCACTAAAAGACAAAGAATCTGGCCGTTTCAGCTGGGCGGCCCCCTTAATTATAAAGGGCGGTCCCCTTAATTTTAAGGGGGCCGACCATGATTTAAGGGGACCGGCCACGCTCCTCTGTCAGATTCTGTTGCCTATAAATACCACCTTAAACCTGGATTTTTTCCTCACCTTTTGCACTACAAAACTTTCTGATCTAGATCCAAATCTCCATTCTTTTATCCTTTGATCATAAGTATATAAATTCTTTGTTTCAAAGTGATCCAATCTTCATCCTCTCAAGTGCAAGAGAAGAATACTTCTATCCCTCAAGACAAGAAGTATTACAACTTGTTGTGATCTCCACATCCAAGTTGTTGGTGTATCATCAAAGATCATTTACATTATTCTTTGTGAAGATTGTTGTGAATATTTGATTGTAGATAGTTGTGTTTGATATTGATTGTGTGATTAGTTAGTAGCTTGGTGTGAAGAAGATAAGATAGGTATTAGATTGGTGTGAAGAAGATAAGATAGGTATTAGATTGGTGTGAAGAAGATAGGTGTGGAGTAGTTAGTCGTGAAGTAGATAGATTTGTAGAAGTTGTGTAGAAGGTGTGACTTAGGTGTGACGAAGTTGTGGTGTGAGAAGCGGTGTGTAGATTGGTGTGTACGGTTTTCTCCGCCATAAGGGAGCTTGTTGATATAGTGAAGAAAACTCTCGAGTTAGGTGCTCGGGGAGTGGAGTAGGGCAAGGAAGGTGTCCTTGTAGCCGAACCACTATAAATCTCTTGTCTCGCGGTTCGATCTTTCCATCTCTTACTTATTTCATTACTTATCATTATAATATATTGTGTAGTATTAATTGTTTATATTGTACAAAACTTGAGATCACATATTATCGAATCTAAGTTTTTAAAAGCTAAGCAAAACTCTAAAACTAATTTTTATAACGAAGTAAAAAAGACGTAAAACTATTCAACCTCCCTTCTAGTTTTCCACATTTTTTAAATTATTTTTTATAAAAAGATTATTTTTAAAAGAAAAATATTTAAAAAAAAAAAAAACCCTCAATTCTCCAACTTCTCTAACAAAAAGGATGGAAATAGAGGTTAACCAAATTACACTACCATTTCTCTCCAACTCTCCATCAATTTCCTTTGAATTCTCCACTTTTTCATTTCTCTCTATCAAACAAGAGAATTCAATCCAATTCCATTTCTCCTCTTTCTTTTCTCTCTACCAAACACACCCTTAGGGTAACCCAAATATAAAACAATTTTTTTACAAGAAAATAGCTTAACCATCATAGACCTCAGATAAGAAACAACAACCATCACGATGTGATAATGATTCTTAATGAATCTAGATTATTGGTTGTATGGATGACTTGTTATAATGGAGTGGAGGACCATTAGAGCTCTAGGTGCAGCAACAAGCTTCTCCCTTCCCATTCGGGCCCCATCATGCCATATCACCAAAACACCTCAACTTCAACAAACCACAACAAATCCCCCCTCACCAAACAACAAACCTCCACTTCCTCATTCGGGCCCCACTTCCATTTTCGAAACAAATAAACCAAATGCACCAAACGTTAACCTGCAAAAATGTCAGACGAATTGCTTCGCCGTGGCCACGGCGAGAGAGCCAACGGCGAGCATCAAATGGTGTGGCGGCGAGCACATCGGACGGCGAGGGTTCATTCGTTGTCCGCACCTAGTGCTCTTACTAATATCCAGTTTGACCTTTCTCACAAAATGATTCAATAATGCTGACTGGGCTATTTTTTTTTTTTTTTTTTTTTTTTTTGCAATCAACATCATATTCAACAAATCCATACATTGGTGGCTTATTGGGTTTTAATACACTTTTTTTGTCGACTGCAAGTCTACAAGTGTTATAATTGACTTGATGAAGAAAAAAAGATAGCTATACATCATTAAACCATACATTTTTCTTACGAGAAAATTTTTGAATCCCCCAACTTATAATAGCATCATGTTTCCACCAAGTATACAAGTTAAAATTCTTTAGGTGTGATCACCCCAAGCAAACCTGCAAATCGAGTGAATTAACCCATACAAAAGAGTTAACGACAGTGCACCTCAACGATCATTACAAAATCTAGTAGGTTTATAACTTGGAAAAGAAAAACACAGAAACATATTTTTATAAGAATGGTAGATTATGAGTTCCAATCACAATAATGGACGTTTAAAAGACCAATAGACGCTTGAAGTTTAAACTTTTGGAACGAAATGAGAACACTTAACTTGAACATTGACTACTTGATTTTTGACTTAAATTTGAACACTTCAAACATCCACTTGATCATATAACATGTGGATTAAGATTAAATCAAAGATGAACTCTCATGATAGATTATCGGAACTAAAAAGCCAAAATTACTAACGAAATTGTCGTAAACAGTATGATAAACTGATAATCAATGTCTCTTGATATGAATCGCACCCATATGCTCTAGCAGGAAATAAAATTCTTGGAATGAGACCTTCCTCGATATGACTTATAACCAAAAAGAAAAAATTTTCTCAAGATATTTCCAAGATTATAGAGAAAATCTTGGAAATATCTTAAGACCGAAAAAGTTATAAAGAAAACCTCTAGATTATAGAGAAAACCTCGGTCATGAAGAAATATCGCAGGGTCAATACTTAAGACCGAAAAAGTTATAAAGAACTATTCGCTACCGCTCTTTTACCTGAATATACCATGCTAACTATGTTTAATTTGCAATACAGACAACTTTGAAAGTGTTTGAAGCTATGACCCAAAATGGTAGTTACATGATTATTTGAGACTAAAACAAATAATTTGGAATATTCTGATCAACTAGTTTTTTATACTAATCCGCGTACCAGATTACTTAAAAGAACATAAACAATTTATCTAATAGAAATATAGAAAAGCTATATATACAAAAATACAAATAACAGATATGATAGAAGAAAATTAAGTCATGACAGGGATGTATACATCACATTAAATCATAGTGGCAAACATGTCTAAAATAACAGATATTATAGAAGAAAATAAAGTCAATTCAAAAATAATTGCTCCCACGAAATACTAGATTTTTTTTTTTTTATGGATTTGTTTTTTGGTTGATAAGAATAAAACAGCTTTAAATTTCTATTCATCAATTGTCCTGCAATATTTTTGTCACCTGTAAGTTTCTCTCTTATTAGGTTTTCGCAATAATTTGTGCTAAGTTTATATGTTAAGTATATGAAACTTTATATATTGGTCATGATCATAAGTAGTAATATTTTCGAGGAAATTGTTTTTATAAATGTAGGAATTCGATAAGGGCCTGAAAGTTCATCACGAAGATTAAACGCACATAACTGCAATCATGAGTATCGCAACGTCTGGTCCTCTTGTTGGTATGTATCTTCCTTGTAGCATGGAAAATCTTGCACGTTATATACTTATATATGATCTGATGTCTTTAATTATTGAACAGGTTTTGAGAAATCTGACATGGAAAAGTCTAAGCTGTCGTTTAAGCAAAGAGCTATAAATGCATCCAACAAATTTAAGACGTCCTTTGGCAAGAAGGGAAGGAAGAGCGGTAAGGTTATGTCCGCTTTTGAAGATGAGCATGATGCAGATGAATTGAAGGCGGTTGATGCTTTACGTCAAGCTTTGATCTTGGAAGAATTGTTGCCTGCAAAGCATGATGACTACCACATGATGCTAAGGTATGTATATGTAGCGGTGGCAAATTAGAATCATTTTGTTATAAATCCCTAGGTTTGTGCTATCTTAAAAATTAAGGAAACTGACCTAACGGGTTTATTACAGTCATCCAAGTGTACTTGAGATACAAAACAAGCTCTGAATCACTTTATTAAGACCAAGATAGATCTTTTTGGTAAAGATATAGTTTTTGAAATCAAATTTAGTACATAAATTGTTTACAAAACTCACACACAAAAAAAAAAAAAAAAAAAAAAAAAAAAAAAAAAAAAAAAAAAAAACTTTTTTTTGAAAAATAAGTCGCTCAAACTATTTCCCAAGTCCCAACCTTCCCAATTTGTCACGTATACTCTTTTTCAGTTATTTCTTCATGTACCACTATACACATTTGATAAACTTCTGGCATGATGATACAGATTTTTGAGGGCTAGGAAATTTGATATTGAGAAGACCAAGCAAATGTGGTCCGATATGATCAAATGGAGGAATGAATATGGTACCGACACCATTATGGAGGTACTTATGTGAAGAAATCTTATAACCATCTTCTGAAATGGCTTTATATCCTACAAACCACTAATATGCGCCTTGTTCGGTTGTTCTTTTTAGGATTTTGATTTTAAGGAAAAAGAGGATGTCATCAAACACTATCCACAAGGACACCATGGTGTTGACAAGGAAGGAAGACCCGTCTACATTGAACAACTTGGTAAAGTTGACGCTACCAAGCTCATGCAAGCCACAACCCTCGAGCGTTATGTGAAGTATCATGTGATGGAGTTTGAAAGGACTTTTATTGATAAGTTTCCGGCTTGCTCAATTGCTGCAAAAAAACATATTGATCAAAGCACCACGATCCTTGATGTGCAAGGAGTGGTAAGTAAACATGTTTACTTATGAACTACTGATTCGATTTGGGGTAGGACAAGAAAGAGTTAGCTAGTAAGACAAAAAGGGAATTAAGTTAAATGGGTCGAACTTCGTCCCAAGTTTATTTTCTTAACGCATTAAACCTTCTAAATTATGCAATTCAAAAATTTAGAATGTGACTAAGATAGTATTAAAAAAAAAAAAAAAAAAAAAAAAAAAAAAAAAAAAAAAAAAAAAAAAAAACTGTAATAATATTTGACACACCAACTAGTTATAAAAAGAGAAAGATTTTGATTAAAAAACATGTTACGGGTCAACCGACCTTAACCTGTTTTGACCCAGTACCCAGTCCTGAGGCTCCTGACCCGCCCATTTTGCCACCTTCAGATTACACATATGCTTAAAAAAGCACATATAAGGCTAAGGTTTACGTGGTTTATGTATCAGGGATTGAAAAACATGAACAAATCTGCCAGGGAGCTTATCCAGCGTCTCCAAAGCATTGATGGTAACAACTACCCCGAGGTACTTAATTTCTGTTAGCTGAAATTTATGCTATAAAGGTTAAACTACACATTTTTATATGAACTATTGTCTAGCATTACAGAAATTGTCTAAACTTTTTCTCCCTTACAGACCCTATGCCGTATGTACATTATCAACGCTGGGTCTGGGTTTAGACTTTTATGGAGCACGGTGAAATCCTTCCTTGATCCAAAGACTACTTCTAAGATTCATGTAAGTTCATCCACCTTCTATTATGATAGCAAATGAACTCCTAATTATTTTTTAAACTCCTCAAGTTGACAAATCACTGACTCTATTTACATATAGGTTTTGGGCACCAAATACCAAAGCACGCTCCTGGAAATGATCGATGCGAGGTACATTTACCAGATAGCTGTTCTAACATCTACGAGTTTCTATTTCTCGTCTTTACCACTATTTGACCATTAATAAACCTTAAAGGGTAGATCCGAAGAGCTATTTATATTGAATAGAGTTTCATGAGTCCTGTATTTGAACGCAAAGATAACTTTGGGCACCAAGCTATGATATTTAGACAAAAAAAACTAGTAAATCAACTGATTACTGTACCTAATAATCAAGATCCTATTGTAGTTATACCATTGTCGAATACTAATATAGTCTAATAACCATTTGAAGTAGATCCATCTTTAGTGTCAAATCATATTCACATTCTATTATACGTTGACAGTGAACTCCCAGAGTTCTTGGGTGGTACCTGTACCTGTTCGGATAAAGGCGGTTGCATGCGCTCAGACAAGGGCCCATGGCAAGACCAAGAGATCATGAAGGTATTAGTCATATATTCTATTGTCCTCTAAATCTAATTTTGAGCTTTAGACATGCTAAATTTATTGTTAATTTGGTCTGGCAGATGGTCCGTGATGGTCAGCACAAATGCTCACGGAGTGCAGTCCCAGAAGAGAAGACCATTTCTGAGGACCTATCTGCAAACACGGTATGTTCTCCAAGTAATATTGTCTGCGGGTCAACCCACTGACCTGTTCTAGAAATGAACTGTTTCAACCTTAACCTGTTACGCTACTCGCTCATCTTGCCATGTCTAGTTTCAACCTATAACTAAAAGGGCATTTGGCTTGCTTATTTAAGTCTGTCTATTTTTCAGAAGGCCTTGATAAAACTGTTTATTTGCTTATTTAAGACTAAAATAAGCACTTACCAACCTGCATATTTTTAACTACATAAGCACTTTCATTTAAGCAATTACAAATAGTCTCTACGAAAACGAGTACATATTGACGTTCTTTAATTCACAGAAGCAGGAGGATATCAAGCAACCAAATCTCGCTCCTGTTCAGGAAGAAGTAAGTTTCTTGATCACTGTATATGTTTCCCTCCAAACTGATGCTGCAGTTTTTTCCTAAATCTATCTTCGATTTATAATTCATTTGTAGGATTCGGTTAGAAACCGCCACCCAAGCATAGATGAGAAAAATGACCACACACCCATGGTTGACAAAGCTGTGGAACGCTTTAAATCAAAGAAGAGGTTCTCTTTTTCTAAAAATACGGATTATTATCCCATCCAAAAACCATACAAACCAGCTTCCACTCATGATGGGCTAGGCAACCACTTAATTTCTGGTATGATGACATTGGTGATGGGAGTCATGACCATGGTCCGTATGACAAACAACATGCCTAAAAGGCTTACGGATGCGACACTCTACTCTAGTGGCATCCATGATGATGATGATATGATAAAGAAGCCGAGTTCTTATAAGGTTGAAGCACCTGTCTCGAATGCTGAGTATCTATCCATGCTTAAGCGCATGGGAGAGTTGGAGGAGAAGGTTGTTGTCCTCAATAACCATCCAGTGGCAATGATTATCGAGAAAGAAGATATGCTCAATAAGGCATTGTCTCGGGTCGAAGCCTTGGAGATTGAGCTTGCTGCTACCCAAAAGGTACGTCAAACACTTTTAACTAGAGGTGGCATTACAGGAACGCCGGGTAACAAGTAGTAACGAGTAGCTTTTTGGATTCAGTTGACCCAGAACACACTTTTTGTCAAATCAAAATTTCATCTTTGGATAATATATGAGGAGGCCACAGAACTATTTAAACTACTACTTTATAAGCTACCTGAATATGAATCTGCATATCATGAAAAAAAAAATCAATTTTTTTTTTGGAAAAAAGTCTTAATTACTTTTTCAATTTTGCTGAGTATAAATTTATCAAACACTTAAAAATTGTTATTCAACATGAATTCTATTGGATTCAGTATGATACAAAGTACAAACTTTGGTGTCCTTTAAACTAGTGTGGATAGTGTTGATTAGATGCGCGAACTTGTCACGTGTTTTCTAAATGAAATGACTCGGGAGCTCTGATGAAATTAACTATACACTTTTGGTGATGTTTTACGCGTTTCCGCTTCATCTAACCTTTTCTATTCTAGCATTTGACCCGTCAGGGATAAATTAACCTGAATCAACCCATTTTTACTTGACTTAAAAAAACATCACATGAGTTGAAGTACATCAAATCTTTAAACATTAAAGAAGCACACACGAGACAGTTTTTTGCGTTCATGTGCTCGTGTCTAAGTATTATTTTCAAATGTTCTAAAATCTCATCTTACGTACCTATTATGCAGTCTCTTCAAGAATCGCTTTCTCAACAACAAGAATTCATGGCGTACCTTGAAAAGAAGAAGAAAAAGAAGAAGTTTTTCCGCTTCTAAACGTGAAAGTCAACAAGACGTCTAAAGTATTTTACTGTGAACCGATTAGAGGAAGAGAAGGGAAGCGAGAATCTTGTAATTTGAGGTGATACTGATTTTTGAGCCCCCATTCAGATTGTGAAGGTTTTTCTGTTAAGATTTCAAATTTTGTGTATATTTATATATTTATAAACATGATTTGTGATTTGCTATATATTGTGTGTACCTATTAATAACGTGTTTCTTGTTGTGGATATCTCTTGCATTATTCATTCTTTTACAACGGAATTTGACAGGTTTCTTTAGCTATGCATTTCAAAAAGTTCGTATGTTATTGCTCTTGTCGAAGATGCTAATGCGTGAGTGATGCAAGTTTAAAACTGACCTATCTTCAGTCAAATATATCATCAACGTCAGTTTATCATCACATGAGGGTAAATCTTTACTTTTGGTATAAGAAGTTCACCAGCATGGCATCATGCTTCAGATTATTAATGTTACAACAAAAAGTGACGTTTAAGTACCTCAGAATCATAAGATAATCGCAACTCTATTTCTTAGAGCAATTAGTCCAAATGTAGTGCTTGTTGAAAACTTAAAATTCATCAACGCCTGTAGCTTCTTGGCATTGTGAAATAGAGCTGACTGAGGCACGTACAGTACTTTCCTGTTTTGCGATAACCCATCATATCCTATAACTAAATAGAAAATATGCAACGCATTCTTGCTATCTGTTTTTAATGGAGATAATCACACAAATGCAGTCAAAGTCAAAGATGAAAAGTCAACTGCAGAAGTCAAAGCCAATGCAAGGATCATCTCCTCAGTGATTTCATCAAATTACTTACACCATCATAAGAGTTTGATAGATTGTGATAGTATGTAGATTGGTAATTGTAATAGTTTTAGCTTAATTCTGTAGTCAACGCGAGGTCAAAGTTAGTTACTTTTTCCCGCCCATTTTATTCTTGTTTAAATACACATTGTAACTCTCATTTGTGATCAAGTAATGAAATAATCATTTCACTTCATCAGTTTTCATTCTCTCTGATTTCTCTTTATGGTATCAGAGCACCATCATTCTGCTCTGCAATCACCACTATCAATATAGTTACCCATAACTACCTCACCACAACAAACAATCATAACAAACCACCATAACAACTTTTCACCACCGTAACAAACCATCATCCATCATCAGAATTTGTCAAAACTTATCAAAAACAATCAAATCACACAATTTTACAATCATCAATTCATCACAAATCCATCTGTCATAACAGATTATCATAAATTCATCAATAATGGCCACAAATGCAGCAACCACCACAACAGATATCAATTCACCTAATCATCCTTTATTTCTCCATCAGAATGATCATCCAGGGTTAATCCTCATATCAAAGAAGCTCACTGGTTCTGATAACTATGGATCTTGGAAAAGATCCATGATGATAGCATTAAATGCAAAGAATAAACTCCAAATTGTGACAGGAGAGTTTACTGAACCAAGAATCACTTCAGAACTCAGGCCATTGTGGGAAAGAACGAATGATATGATCATTTCATGGATCATGAACACCATTGATGATCAAATCAGTAACTCATTGAATTTTGTTAACAGTGCTTGTGATCTATGGAATGAACTTCAAGAACACTATTCTCAGTTAGATGGTCACAGAATTTATCAGATTACTCAAGATTTGGTGCAATTGAAACAAAATAACACTGCTATTGAGATTTATTATCACAAGTTGAAAGGTCTCTGGGATGAATTTGATTCATTGGAAGCACCATATTTGTGTGTCTGTGATTGTACATGTGAGAATGGTAGGGTTAATGGAGAAAGAGATGCAAGGAAGAGGTTGATTCAGTTTTTAATGGGATTGGATGAATGTTATGCTAATGCTAGAGGTCAGATCTTGTTAATGAATCCAATGCCATCAGTTGCAAAAGCATATAGTATGATCAGACAAGAAGAGAAGCAAAGAGAAGGCAATACAATCAAGACCACATCTTCTGTTGCATTATCTGCACATTCCAACAACTCAAGGAACAACTACAATCAAAACTCAAGGTCTGGAAGAAATTACAATTTTGGTGAGTTTTCTACAAGAAATCACAGTCAAAATTCAAGAGATTCTGCATCAAGAAGGAGCAATTTCAAGAAAGGGGTAATTTGTGGCAATTGTGGTAAGGAAGGTCATCTAAAAGAGGAATGTTACCAATTGGTTGGATATCCAATTGGTCATCCATTACATGGAAAGTTTAAGCCTCAGAACCAAACACCCAGGAATGTTACTCAAGATTACTCAGGAAATAGGAATGTGAATATGGCTGTGACTCAGGGGACTAATACTGATATTGGGAATAGTTCAGGTCAAAGTGATGCTGCAATAAGTGCTAGAATGGATCAGCTTCAGAATCAGTTGAATCAGATGTTACTTATGATGCAGAACAGTAAAGAGTCAGCTGGTATGCCATTTTTACCCACAGAAGGTATATCTAAACTCATTGCTACTCATATTACCAGGTCTTACAAATTGATTGCATCACACATAAATGCTAGAACTTACAAATTCATTGCATCTATCCTGATTAAGCAGAGGTATCTATGGGTTGTTGATAGTGGTGCCACAGACCATGTTTGCATATCTTTGACACTTATGCACAATATACAACTCTGCACTCAACCTATATATGTTACCTTACCAAATGGCCAGAATACAATTGTCACACAGTTTGGATCAGTGCACATTAACTCAGCCATAACACTACACAATGTACTATACATTCCATCATTTGCCTACAATTTGTTATCTGTTAGCAAACTAGGTTCACACATACCATTATCTGTCCTCTTCACACCATTTGCCTGCTATTTCCAGGATCATCACAAGAGAATTGCCCATGGCAACCTCTATAATGGGCTTTACATCATTCAACAGGAACCTAGAACTACACCTTCAACCATCCTCACAGTCAACACCAACAATTTGGATCTCTGGCACTCAAGACTTGGACACCCTTCACTATCAGTTTTACAACAAATAAAATCTATTTCAATTTCCAAAGATTGTTCTGTACATACATGTAATGTTTGTCCATTAGCAAAACAATGTGCTTTACCTTTTCCTCAAAGTGATTCAAATGCAAAATCATTGTTTGAATTGATTCATGTTGATGTATGGGGTCCATACAAACATCCCACAGTGAACAAATGTCATTACTTTCTTACAATTGTGGATGATTTTTCAAGAGCCACTTGGACTTATTTGTTACCAACAAAACACCACACAATTTCAAACATCAAAATGTTTCATGCTTACATACAAAATCACTTCAAAATCTCACTCAAAACCATCAGAAGTGACAATGGTTCAGAATTCCTCAATCATTCTCTAACTGATTTTTTCAAAGAACATGGTATTCTTCATCAAACCTCTTGTCCACACACTCCACAACAAAATGCTAGAGCTGAGAGGAAACACAAACATTTACTGGAAGTTGCAAGAGCCATAAGATTTCAAGCCAATTTTCCTATTCATTTTTGGGGGTATTGTCTACTTGCTGCAACTTATCTTATCAACAGGTTACCCTGTAAACCTTTGAACAACAAAAGTCCATATGAAATGCTGTATCAAACACCACCTCCATTACATCATCTCAGAGTTCTAGGATGTCAAGCCTATGCACATCAACACACCACTGACAAGTTTGAGGCTAGATCCATTCCCTGCATTCACATTGGATATCCCACAACACAAAAAGGTTACCTTCTATACAATCCTACCACACACAAAACTTTTGTGAGCAGACATGTAAGATTCCATGAACATATTCTACCTTTTGTTCTCAAACCAACTTCCACATCTCCTACATCAGAACTTCCAACCAATTCTATCTTAAAACCTCAAGACATTCCCACCTGCACACCACAACCAATTTATTTTTCAACTCCAATTCCACCAGCATCATCTACATCAGAACCTCAAACCACATCTACACCATCTGAACCAACATCACCCATTCCACCACCATCACCTACATCAGAACCTCAAACCACATCTACACCATCTGAATCAACATCACCTATTCCATCACCAGAGTTGAGCACTGATCCAACAAACACAGAACCATCACATAATCTCACAGAACCATCACATACTTCACCATCATCTGTTTCAACACCACTCACTAATGAACCTTCATCACCAACTTCATCCACAATACCTACACCACCACCACCACCACTAATTAGGAAATCCACCAGAACAATCAAACTTCCAACTAAGCTTCAGGATTTTCATGTAAAAATACCTAAACTCAATCATACTTTTAATACAATTATCAAATTTCATCATTCAAAATATTTAAACTATCATAATATCAAATCATCAAAACATAGGCACCTTATCAATGCTATTAACTACACATCTGAACCTAAATCCTATACTCAAGCTGCCAAAAACTTAAGATGGATAGATGCTATGGATAAAGAGTTACATGCATTGGAGACCAATCATACATGGGTGGTCACTTCTCTTCCACCTAATAAGCTGCCAATTGGATGCAAGTGGGTATTCAAAATAAAGTACAGGTCTGATGGTACCATTGAGAGATTCAAGGCTAGATTAGTGGCAAAAGGGTTCACTCAACAAGAGGGTATTGATTATACAGAGACATTTGCACCAGTGGCTAAGATGGTAACTGTTAGAACCTTTCTAGTCACAGCCATTCATCATAATTGGCATATTGCACAATTGGACATTAACAATGCCTTCCTCCATGGTGATTTGAATGAAGAAGTATACATGGTTTTACCTCCAGGATATAAGCACAACTCCAACATCCCAAATCCTGTCTGCAAGCTACAAAAATCATTATATGGACTCAAGCAAGCCAATAGGCAATGGTTCACAAAGCTAACTACTTTTCTACTTGACAGAGGGTTCACTCAAAGTTATGCAGATACATCTTTGCTCACATACAAGAAAGGAACAGATTATTTAGCCTTGGTCATCTATGTTGATGACATTCTTCTCACAGGTAATAATCTTTCTTTGATAAACCATATCAAGCAGCAACTGGATACAACTTTCAGCATCAAGGATTTGGGCAACCTCAATTATTACTTGGGCATAGAGTTTCTGAGAAATTCAAAAGGCATCACAATGACTCAAAGGAAATATGCATTGGAACTCCTTCAAAGTGCCAAGGTCCTTGATCTCAAACCTTCTCATATCCCAATAAATCCTATTGAAAAACTCAATGACAAAGATGGAGAACCACTTTCTGATCCTTCTCAATACAGAACCCTGGTTGGTAAGCTTCTCTACTTAACTCTTACTAGACCAGACTTATCTTATGCTGCTCATGCTTTAAGTCAATTTAGTCACAATCCTAGAACACCACACTGGAAAGCTTTGATCAAAGTGCTCAGGTATATCAAACTATGTCCAGGCCAAGGTCTTTTCTTTCCATCTAACAACAACATGCAGCTTAAAGCTTTCTGTGACAGTGATTGGGCAAGTTGTACAGTTACAAGAAGGTCAGTTACTGGTTTTTGTATCTATCTTGGATCATGTCTCATTTCCTGGCAATCCAAGAAGCAATCAGTAGTCTCAAGATCCTCCACTGAGGCTGAATACAGAGCACTAGCAGATTGTACATGTGAAGTTACTTGGTTACTCAGTCTATTAAAGGATCTTCAGATACCAACAACTACTCCTGTTCCTATCTTCTGTGACAATCAATCTTCAATTGCTCTATCTGCAAACCCAGTACAACATGCCAGAACTAAACACATTGAGATTGATTGCCATTTTGTTAGAGAAAAGATCAAGTCAGGAGTTATTCTACCTACTTTCATTCCTACCAAACATCAAGTTGCTGATGTATTAACCAAAGGACTCAGCAGATCTCCCTTTCACAATTGTATCTCCAAGTTTGGCTTGTGTGATCCTTTCACACTGCCAACTTGCAGGGGGGGTAATGGAGATAATCACACAAATGCAGTCAAAGTCAAAGATGAAAAGTCAACTGCAGAAGTCAAAGCCAATGCAAGGATCATCTCCTCAGTGATTTCATCAAATTACTTACACCATCATAAGAGTTTGATAGATTGTGATAGTATGTAGATTGGTAATTGTAATAGTTTTAGCTTAATTCTGTAGTCAACGCGAGGTCAAAGTTAGTTACTTTTTCCCGCCCATTTTATTCTTGTTTAAATACACATTGTAACTCTCATTTGTGATCAAGTAATGAAATAATCATTTCACTTCATCAGTTTTCATTCTCTCTGATTTCTCTTTAGTTTTAACTATCAGATATGCATGATTGTAATGAACACATGCCTTACATATTCTTTGATAGCAAAATGTATAGGCATTGGTTAATCATCAAACTAGACAATTACAGTTCCGGTCTAATATTCCAGACAGCTGCACGTAGATCAAGGGACAACGGTAATCAAAACAACAAGATACTTGGGGGTGCTTTGGATTGCTTCTTATATGTTTTTTTTTTTTTTTTTGAACAGTTTATATTTGTTAGACCCAAGCAAGATGGTAGATAATAAAGATTACATGACGATTACGAAGAGCTTTGAAAAGCTGTGACTGGATCAGCAACACAATCAAGTCACAATGATGGCTGCAAATTAAACCTTAGACTTATGAGCACTCCAAGCAAACGATAATGTGCATTTTAATATCATATCCATGAGTACTGTATCCATTCTAAGCGGCTAGCTTACATCAAAGCATATGGGGTTTAATGCGTCGTGTCCTCGATGAAAAAAAAATAAAAAAAAATAAATAAATAAAAATTGTTCAGAAAATCTAGAATTTTTTCACAACAAAGTGAAGACAAAATTATTGAGAACGCTTAATTATAAATAATAATTTGTGATGAAAAAAAAAATGCGTAAAGTTTTTTCCTCATCACTTTTCAGTGTTAATTAATCACATTTTTTTCATTAAAAAAAAAAGCTCAAATTTTTTTTTTTTCCACTTGTTAGTCCTTTCTTAACCTCCCCTTTATTGCCACTTTCTTTTACTGTATAACTTTAAGAAGAGTTTGTATAAAGTGGGTTCCTTTAATTTAATGAAATAGTTTCTTTTTATTAATTTGATTTTTTCTCTTAATCAATACCTAGCCTTTTGAATCTGAATTTATGTGTTGAAAAGGCTGTCTTTTAGTAACCGTCAAGCTTGTTATAAGTTCTAACTTCTAACCACTTATCTACATTGCCAAATAGCCTTTGCCAAATTTTAGTTTGACTATGTGCATCGCCAGAACTTTACGATGGCGTATTCTAATGCATGGGCGGTTTTGAGCCGGCGCACCATCAGCAACCGAGCCGGGTCCAACCCACTAAGAGGCACTAACATTTTTTATACCCATTTTGTGTACTAGGCCTAACCCACTTGCTTCTATTGTAGAAGTAATACTTTTGTTGCAAGAATGATTTTTTTTCGTATTTTTGGCTTTTTGTATCTGATTATGGTTTATGGATATTATAATATAGGGGCACTTTTTTTTGCTTCGTGCCAGGCCTAATTTTTTTTTTCTTTTTTATTTTTTTTTCCTTTTTTTTGACGTTTTCAGCACCGCCCCTAATGTATACATAAGCGTTTATGTTGTTTCGGTTTTTTTATTTTCTCATTTGTAAATTACCTTTGTTCATTTTGGTAACTCGATTAGAAGCTAAAGCATAGTTAAGAAAAAGAGATCTAACTATTTTATGTTGTCTTAGAGCACACGGTATAGCGTTAAATGCACGCAAAATGCACCCTTTTTTTTCCAAGTCATTCGTGTGCCATGGTACCGGTCAACATGTCATTGGTGAGCCAAATGCAATGGCTCATCCAAATGGGCTTTTTTTTTTTTTTTTTTTTTTTTTTTTTTTTTTTTTTTTTTTTAAATATTGTGAGTGAGTGGATATATTTAGTGAGGTATTTTGTGGGATCTAAAGGTGACATTAGTCGTGTGTTATGAAGGAGTGTGAGAATATAATGTGACGCTAAGTTAACATATTGAAAAAGATAAATAAAATGTTATGACACCTTGTGGTCTTAGTATATGACTATATGTTTTACAAAAGGGATGTGATTTGCACACTCCCAAAAATGATTGGCACACTCAAATTTTGAGTGTGTTGACATTTATACCCTCACATTGTTTGGACTTATTCTTATCCTGTAAGGGTATAAATGTCAACATACTCACATTTTGAGTGTGTCAATTATTTTTAGGAGTGTGCAAATCACCTCCCTTTACAAAACCTCATGCAATGAGGATACCCTATGGTACATGTAAAGTGGAAATAATGCACATGCATAAACTGTAAGTTTAAAGTTAAAAAGAGACATGCCGTACTATTTGGGCTCGAACACCTAGGTTGGAGACCACACCCACCGTCCACTTTGAATCAACACCTACTAATGGGACCCTTCATCGTTCATGTCGATAAATATACCCCTGTGAATATACAGTCTACTTTTTTGCATTTCATTCATCAATAATTTGTCTTGTTAAAAAAAAAATACAATTGTATTTTACTTTCTTCGTTTTAAAATAACCGTGATTGTGTATGTCGACAAAAGACAGACAATAAAAAAATATTATTATTACAGTTTTTCTTTTCAATTATTGCTGAATAACACTTTTAGCATTAATTAATTAATTTATAGTTTTTTAAAGTTTGTAAAAATAGATTCAAATAAAAGATATATCACTACAAAATTTTGGATATTTGCTCACTAAATCAAGTGTGAGCAAAAGATACAAAACAGTCACTAAAATCTATATATTCAACTCCCACTGAAAAGAAAAATAGTAACAAAAGGATCACTAAAAGTCGTTTTTTATTAAAATTTTAGTGAGCAAAAGTTCAAAAATTTAGTGTCTAAAATTTTTTAGTCACTAAATGGTATACTACCTTTGTACAAAATCACTAAAATGACATAACTGTTTAGTTAGATTTCAGTCAGCAAAAGGTGCACTATCTGACAAAAATGCACATAGAAACGGCAATATCAATGTACAAAATTAGATTATGCATTTCTCAAAAATAAAAAATTATTGAACAAATAAAAATTGCATTTTCTCAAAATAAGTTCAAACACATCAATCTCTAAAACAATCTCAATCTCGATATCAATTTCAATCTCAAATGTACAAAAATAAGCTGTTCCATTTTGCAGTATATGTAATCTCAAATGTAGAAAAATAAGTTGTTCCATTTTGCAATAAATGTTCTTGTGAATGGTGCAGCCAATCAACTTAGACATGGAAAATAGATCCATACAGTTAGAATGCGAAACTACATAAATTGTTTTGGACGTTAGTTAGAATACGAAGGAAAACCGGAAAAGAACTCTATATAGTTTACCCAATCCTAGCTATTGTACGTTGAACTTAACTCAGACCCGCAAATAAAAAAGAAAACAATATTTTAAACTGAAAGCAACACAATTATTTTCCAAGTCCAAAAGCAACACAAATATTTTCCAAGTCTAAAAGCAACACATAGATTTCCCAGATCTAAAAGCAACACAAAACAAGATACCAATATTTAAACAAAATACACGGAATTAAGTAGTACTGCATTAGTAAGATACCTGACCATATATAAAGATAAGAAATCTGCATAAGTTGTTGGATATAAATGAAGATAATGCAATAACAGCAACTAAGCTTATTAAAATGTGTCAGTTACTTAATACAAGTTCTCTGTGAAGTCATGTCCTCAAATCTTATAGCATAACAAACTTCATCACCCAATCGGACATCAAGCTCTTGTGCAACTTTTCTGCATATGTTAGGAAACAAACAAAAACCATGTCATACTCAACCAGGTAAAAACCATGATCAGAACATAAACTCTAACACACTCTACTCTTTTTTCTTGCTTCTTTCAGCTAAAGATAAAATCAAGATTGACTAACTCTTTCGTAAAACTAAATATGATCGGGTATTGCATTTAACCACACTTATGTCTTTTCTCTTTAGGTATGCTAATAATGACTAATCTAACTACTAGTTAAAAGTTCATTTTATGGTGAAACTAAGCTCGATAATATCACCACCATTTAACATTGTGCCCCTTAAACAGTCAACACCAGTAAAAGAATCTATAATATCTAATCATAGAATAAATATACCACAATGTAGGCTCAAGGTGTCTAAAATGAAACATCGCATTATACTGAGCACCATCTTCATTAATCCAATATGAAATATCGGTTTAGCAAGCTCAAGGTGTCCAAAATGACCGAGACAGTCAGCCATATTAGTTGTAAAAGTCTTGCACTTCATCTTCCTATCCATTGTCCCAAGTCTCGGGTCACTAAGTCACGCTACCTTTGGCTTCCCTCTCTTTGTCGTTTCAGCATGCTCTATATGCAAAACAGAGCATTTGTCTCTGCAACAATAAAACAGTTGCTTTGTGAAACAACAATAAGGTATTTAACGTTCAGTTATCTAGCATCATTATTAACATGAATTACTTTCTAAACGAACATGAGCACAAAAATTCATTCATTAAAGTATTCGTGTCCATTCTTTGTTGCTATAAATATTAAACTGAACCAACATAAACAAACTACATTCATGTTTTACTTAATCTGTAAACTTCATTAGTTCATTCTTTTTCATTGTTAAGCTTAAATGAACACAACAAGCCGCATTCAAGCTTGTTAAATTTGTTACAGCTAAAATCAACTACATTACTTCAGTTAAACTTATAAGAACGCAATAAACACGAATAACAAGATGTATTCATGCTCGTTTGATTTGTTACAACATATCAACTACATTTGTTAAACTTAAACAAACACCGATAACAAGCCTCATTCATGTATGTTCAATTCGTTTACAAACACAAATAACAAGCCGTATTCATATTCATCCACAAATAGGCAGATAACAACATCTATCCGCAATGCACAAAATCCTAAAATTACCTAAATTCTATGCATATAATCGGCCAATATAAGCAAATTAACATCTAGATTCTTACTAATTCAACTATTAATAAGCATATAATCAGCTGTGAACAACATAGCTATTAATAAGCACATAAAATTTCTTACTAATTCAGCTATTAATAAGCAAATAATCACCACAAATTTTTAAAATAATATGTAAACAACACATAATCAGTTGTATTATACCTAACTTGATAATGGTGACGACGATAGATGAGGCGAAAAATGATCCGTTTTTAGGGGGTCATTTAAGCCCGGAATTGAATTTATTTGATCAAATATTGCCCTAAATCGTTCCTTTTGTGATTTTAGGTACTTGGGAGTGAAATCTTGAAAAGGAAGCAATTCGGACGTTTTTGTAGCATAAAAGTGAAGAAAACGCCAAAGACTTAATTTTCCATGCTGAGAACAGTGTATGACGGCGTCAAGAAGACTTTCCTGACGGCGTCAAGAGTAAAAACCATGACGACCCAGTACAAACATGAAGGAGTCACAAGTAGAACGTCAAGAGTTAAATGTGTGACGGCCTGCAAAAGTGGACAACATGACGGCGTCAGATGTAGATCTAGGCAGTCCGAAGATTTATTTGGCGGCGAGATGACGGCGTCACAAGTTTGTTCTTGACGCCGTCACCTCCTAATATCTATATATAGTTTTCTAATTTTCATTCATTAGAGAGGAACTTGTGTGGAGAAACCCTAGGGCCGAACCTTGTACGAATTTTACAGTTTGTCAACCCTTGAATCTTTACATGTGCTCTTGAGATAAGTCTTCTCTTAATTCAATCAATATTTCTATGTGTTGGTTGTCTATATCTTGTGCTTGTCTTGATTTCAACATGCTAGGCTAGATTTATCTTGTGTTTGCTTAGATCTAATGAAAGCTAGATGTTGATTATGTGTTGATTACTTGTTTATGGTTGTATTGGATGAATGATTTCAATGTTAGGCTTAAGAAAACTGGCAGATCTCCATTGTGTAACATGCTTGAACGTCTTAGGAAACATGAACCGATGTGTACTAGGTTTTATTGGTTGTATTTAATGCATGAGTAAATTCTAATGATCCCATGTTAGGAGCTTCTTGCAGGCTCGACATAGGAGTGAAGTAGGCACTCATAGGATTGGGGAAGTAAGTACGCCACCTCATGAATGGTATTAAGGAATACAATCCGTCTCCACGCAACTATAACAAGTAATTAACGTGTACAAGATATCTAGGGAGTAGTGAAATCTAAGTAAACACATTTCTCCCACATATTGCTCACAACCTTAGTTTAAATTAGTTTATTTTCATTTTAATATTTTATTTTGATTGCTCTTTAGTATTGGGTTAGTTGACTAGCAACTAATTCCGCCCCAAATCCTTCAAACCCGAGATTTTAATTTCCTTTCTAAAAAATATAAAAATACAAAAAGAATCATCCCTCATCTCTAGATTTAGTATTTAGGTTTTCTAATCCTAGCGACACTATTCCTAGCTGAACGATCAATCCCCCGGTATTGTCATTATACTATATACTACATCGATCAGGTACACTACCTGGTGAGGGTTGTAAGCTTCTCAAGATCCCTTGAGAGGTAAAGCCTGGTACAATCCCTACGCATCAACAATGCTGGAGGTAGGGTTTTGATCGAAGACCAGATAAGGATAGAGGTGGTGAGGACGGTGTCGGAGTTAGGGTTTCGGTGGTGGATTGACGACCAAATAGAGACAGATGTCGATAATGACGTTGGAGATGATTAGGTTGATGACAGAGTTGGGGTTTCGATCGGAAAAATTACGGTAGTTGTGGATAACGACGGTGGTGCCGGAGTTAGGGTTTCGGTGATAACGCGATGGAGTGTGTGTTTTGGTGAGATCCGGTTTTTAATGTTTTGAAAAATTTGATTTGGATAACATTATTTTTTATTTTGGTTTTATTATTTATTTTATTTGGTGTCTTTTACAGGTTTTAGTGGGTAAAAGTTTTATAAATGGTTACTTTATAGATTTAGTAGGCAAAAGTTTTAGTGAGTAAATGTCACAAATTTTGTAGTGTATGGTTAACTTTATTTTTTATTTATCTTTTTTATTTTATTTATTTATTTATTTATTTATTTT
The DNA here is from genome assembly GCA_030686995.1 of Artemisia argyi. Taxonomy (NCBI): domain Eukaryota; kingdom Viridiplantae; phylum Streptophyta; class Magnoliopsida; order Asterales; family Asteraceae; genus Artemisia; species Artemisia argyi. Next base: position 22,266,481 of record CM060676.1, read on the forward strand.
TTATCTATTTTCAAAACCAAATAATTAATTTGAGACAACAAAAAAGTATATGTATAAACAATAAATTTGAGGCAGAGGAATTACAAAACGAGTTTAAAACCACACATTTTGCTTGGAATATGTAACAAAAATTTAGTTGTATAGTTGTAGATGATATTACTCCATACAAATAGAGGGATGTAGGTAATACATCTTTTTACATAACATCGTTAACACAGATTTTTTGCACTAAAGTTGTATTAGAAAAAAGCTTTAGGCCATCTTAAACTATGGCTATATTTGGCAAAAGTAGTTGTGAGCAGTAGCAGTGAGCAGTAGCAGTGAGCTGTGAGCAGTAGCCAAAAAAGCTCACAGCTTCATAAAGAAGCATTGGGAAAATGAGCTTTCCTAAAAAATAGCAAAGCCCACAGCTCTCATGCCAAACGAACACTAAAAATCAAAAAGCTCATTGTTCACCGCTCATTACCCAAAAAAGCTCCAAAAAGCTTTGTGCCAAACATAGACTATGTACTACAAATATTTTCAAAATTGAAAAGATAATGGCATTTTCACTTAGATTTATCTTCAAAAATAATAAGTCCAACCACATACTCTAAAGTTAATCTTCAAACCTCTTTATGATTTATTTTTGTCCAATAATTATATTTAAGGTCATATTTATTCACATTACTCTATAAATATAACACATTAGTATATGTTTGTACTTTGTAGGATGAATATTGATCCTTTATACATGGGAGGATATTATTGAACAATGCTTTAAAAATTATTGAAACGTGAAGAATGGTTAATTAGAGATGATTTTGTGTGCTTCATTATTTAAATATGAATAAAAATGTGATTTCAACATCATGGTTTGACCTTAGACTATCGCCAACCATGTCTTTCATATTACATTTCTCTTTATATTTGAAAAGAAAAATGATACACTTACGTAAATTTTACAAAAAAAACTCTTACATACTGACGCGTGGCAAATAAATATGAAAAATAAGTAATAAGAAAGATAAATTATAAACAGTATAATTTGTGAGCTACACTTGTCACATGCATGTGCATATATAAGTTTGTAAAAATTATGTGAATGTATTTCTCATTGAAGAATGAAGTATAGAAAACATCCTCCAACGAAGCTCTGTATTTCAATTTCTTTTTTTAGCATTGATAAACATTCATATTATAAAGATCACTATTCTTTCTTTATATCATGATATAATGCTGATACTTAAGTTGGTATAGAACATAAGTTATTGGTTAAAAACAATTTAATTTAGAAGAGTTTGGAGAATGGTGTTTGAGAAGAAATTTCTTGGATGATGAATGTAAGTAAAATATTCTCTTTTTTCTTCAAATTTGAAACACATTTTAGAGTATGGGGTTGAAGATGTTCTTATATTTAAGAAAAATCACGTTAGATCAATAGGAGAGTTCCATTTCACCAAAATGACAAAATAGAGCCACTTGATTTGCTAATAAAAATCAAAATTGGCCTCTAAATTATACAAATTTGCTTAATTTTGTTTAAGGAAAAAGAACGTGTCTTACAAAAATATTTCCATAGGCTTTGTTTTGAAGAAGAGGGGAAAAAAAAAGTATGGATCTAAGATCAACATCCAAATGGATGTATTTTAGTACTGTATAACTTTAAATTAGCTATGGAAAATCATGATATCTTTTATATAATAAAATAAAATTCAGAATTTTTTATTTCAAAAAAAGCAATTGATACCTTATTTAGTAATAATTGTATTTAAAAAAAAAGATTATTTTCTTATTAGGTAACATTTTATATTTATCCATAATACAAGTAGAAGATAAATACAAAAAATATAGATAAAATACAATTAACACAAATAGAAGATAAATATAAAAAATATAGATAAGATACAAATAATAATAGGATTAAAATTTTTAAATAATTATCTTTAATAATAAAAAACTATAATTAAATATCATAAATCAAACAAAACAAAGATTAAATTATTTATTTTTTAATAAATAAAAATATATGATTCAAAAAATTTTAAAAAACTCGCATGTGCGCGGGCATTATCTATACTACTATATAATGTATTTGGGACTATTCTATAATTAGAAAGGCTTAAATTCAGATTTTTTTTCTTTCTTATTATGGAAATATTTCAAAATTAATTTTTTAAGAAGTAAGTTGGTTATGAAGTTTGTTAGAAAGCGGTTAGTTGTTCAAACTAAAATTATTTGGCTTAATCATCTCTAATATCTCTACTTATAAAGCATGAAGACAACTAAACATGTAACCAAATCACGCAAAATATATTCAGGAGTACCCGTCGCCGCATTGTGCGGGTAACGTTGTAGTAACTAGTTAATGTGGTTACAATAAACCATTCACTTGGATACTATACACTTTAAGCGTATAGTATATGAACTTTTGTTTACGTTCTCTTTATCATTGACATGTATAGGTCAATAATAAATGAAAGGACAATTTTAGCTTTGGTGAATGATAATGGGGCACAACTATAGATCTATACACTAATACATGGTCGTAGAACTTTGGAGGCTTCTGATGTCTCATCTCCGTTACTTTTGTAACCTCTAGATTCCTCATGTCCTATTCCACTCTCACCAATCTTCTTTACACCAACTTAAACTATATGAATTATGAAGTTTATTTACTATTTATTTTGCAAATTTCATGTAGTATGTGTAAGAATCAATATAGAAAATCACTTATGTGCATAATACTTTGGCGTAAATTGATTCATTTTAGCAAGACAAATGATGTATCCTTCTAACACTAGAGTAACAATAAGAATAATACTCAATCACGACACACCAAGATATAGCAAGATAGAATGTAAATAATCATACCTTACCCGAAGGCCGAAGGTAAAGAAGCTGCTTTTAGAACACCTGTGATGTACCCTTCTAGTAATTTTATTTACAAATCATCATTGAACACATTTATGATTGCGTTTGCAGAACAGATTATTCGCTTCAACATATGAATTTTAGAAATATATATTCCGACCTACTTTTAAAGTATATATTTGAAATCACATATGAACATTACCATAATTTTTGTAATATGAGTTTGGAAAATACAACAATCAAATAACCAGTCTTAACAACCTATCACAAATTTCCTCTTAACGCGTGATTAATCATGGGTTGATAACAATGTGCATAATCGAGTCTTTTATATAGCTTATGTATGTTTGTCCACCATTAGAAACCGTAAAATCTATAGAATTTCAATTAAGATTAGTTGATACCCTTGTTTTGCACAAATACAATGATAAAGTTAGATGTAAATGTATTGTTTTTCTTTTAGGATCCACTGTACTTAAGTGTCTTGTTAATATAGTGGATGCCTCGTTTTATAATTATTCTTGGTTTTTGTTCCGAAATATATTGCCCTTAAAAAAAAAAAAAAAAAATCCAATTAACTTTGCCTATGCATGGCTATTCTCATTTTTAGTAGGAGCACAAATACATAACAATCCTTTTATTGAAATACAATATTAAAAAGATACAAATAACATGTCTTTTGGTAACACCAGATCAAAAGCCAATTAGTTCAGTTTGCAACTCTTCCTATAAATCCACCCTCCATTCCTTCTCTAGTCTCTTCCCCTTCTCCTTTTCCTCTTGCTTACACCCTTAACCTCAATCACCATATCTTTGTTCTTCATATATTAATTTTAGTTTTTCTATGTTTTTTGTTAAACCTTTAAATATTAATCCCTTGTTTTTGCAACTTTTAGATACTCACAACCAAGATTCATGTTCAAGTTATCGTTCTTAATGTTCGAAATAGATGTCTCAAATTCTGAGTGAATTGTTTCTTTGTGGGTGTATGATAAATTCTACTTATTGGAGAAGAACTCATTTAGTTCAATCTTTTTCTGTTGTCTTCCTTTACTGGTTTTATTCCATTTCATGATTCTTAGTCCCTTGTTTTTTCCTATATAGTTTAATCCAAATATCCATATATATAATCTTATAAGTACGTAGTAAAATAATCCTATTAAAGCTTAGTTACCATTTGGATACTTATTATTTTCCTTAGTTTCTATTTCAAAATAATCATTTTCAAGTTTCTTGAAGAAAACTTTCTATTTTAAGCTATTTCAAGATAAAAGTGTCATATAAGTAAGGAAATAATCAAAATAACCTTAATTACCATCTGGGTATTTCTTCAAAATCAAAAATTTTAAGTTTAAGAAACTTGAAAAAAAGTTACTATTTTTGGAAATATTATGGCTTCATCAAGTGGCACAATGACATCTTCTGGTGGATCTGAACTTCAAGAAGAAATGGACCAAAGAAAAAAACGACGAATGATATCGAACCGAGAATCAGCAAGAAGATCAAGAATGAGGAAACAAAAGCATTTGAACGATTTAATGACTCAACTGAGTCAACTCAGATCGGAGATCAACTCGGTCATGTCTAGTATTAGTATGACCAGTCAGCATTACATGAGTGTTGAGGCTGAGAACTCGGTTTTAAGAGCTCAAGTGGCTGAGCTCAGTCATAGGCTTGAGTCGCTTAATGAGATAATCGCGGTTATGGAACGGCCCGTGGAGATTGGAAGCGCGTTTGGAGATGAACTCACTGAGTTCGGGGGCGAGTTTGTGAATGACTCACTGAGTTATCTCTACTCTTGTCAACCTATTTTGGCTTCTGCTGACATGAACATGTACTAAATTCAAATAAGTTTTTGAGCAGGGACAAAATAGTCATTTTGTAATGTTACAAGGACAAAATGGTAATTTGGTCAAGAAATGTGAAAAATATATTATGTTGCATGATGTGATGATTATTGGTGATTGTAATGTGTGTCTCTAGTTTATGAGATTAATTAATAATAATGAAATTAAGCTTTCTATGATGTTGCTAATATTTTTATTTATGTTTTTAATTGATTCTTGTTAAACATTTAAAATAGTACTCCGTAACATGAGATTGTAGATCTTGTCAAGTACACATGTAAATTCTTAAAGAAACATTGAAATATTCATCTTCTATGCTTGTTATACATGCATTTACATTTTCGAGGGAATTCGGTATAAACTACTTATATCATCTTAAATAAGATGATGTGTGTAAATTATCAAAACGAGCCTATCAATTTTGAGTAGTGATTAATAGAAATGTATGTTAGAATACTTACCAATAAAACAAAATATAATTTTGCCGTAAGGAAAGCTAAATGTTTTCTTCGGTGTGGAGTGCTAAGTATAGACCATATATGAAAGCAATGGTGTTGTTTGTAACTCGATACTTTTTCTGTATTTGTTAATGAACTTGCGCAAAGGACTTCTAATCTTAGAAAAGAAACTATGGCAAGATTTGTGCAACAAAAAGAAATAAATTAACTTTGGATGATCTACTTTTGGTTAGGGTGCGATTACTTGTTAACTTATCATAACTTCATTTGGATACAACTAATCTAGCATGAGCATAAATGGAAGGTAAAAAACAATAACTTATGCTAGATCAACTAATTAAGCAAGTAAGCCACTCCCATAACTTATTTTTTTTATCACAGAATATAAATTAAAACTATTTGTAGAGTAAAATATTGTTGCATGCAAATTCTTTTTGTACGATATTACCACGAAATTATTTTTCTTAAACGACGAAAATATAATATTTGATGTTGTATGACATACAAGTACCACGTGCAAAGGAGCATGCCAAAGCCATGTGAAGAGAATCATTTAGGAATCGTGTAGATTCTTTTTTTCCTTCTAAAATAATACAATAAAAATGTCAAATACAATGTATATTAGGTTAAAATAAAAAATAAATACTTGTGAGAATCGAAAAAAATTTAGGAAAATAAAATTCTTATAAAATTTTCAGAAAATTTCACAATATGAGAGACGTTGGTGGATTAAAAAAAATGTGAGAAAGGTTTTTCTAAAAGTGTATACTTTGATGAAAAAAATCATGATCGTTTAAGCATTAAAATTTTATAAATGTCTTTTTGTGCATCAAAATTCATTTTTGCATCAGCTTATTTTTACTATGTGTAGCAAAATTTTATTGTGCATCAAAATATATTAATTTGAAATTTTTATGCATTCAAATTTCGCTCTTTTTTATTTTATTATTATTATTATTATTATTATTATTATTATTATTATTATTATTATTTTGCATTAAAATGGTATAAAAATTCAAAATTACAACACAATATTTTTATGCATCAACATCTTCAAATAAAATTTCAAAATTTTCAAGAAGTTTTATATTTTCATGTCTTTTACATTTCTTACGGATATTTGTATTTTTATTTAATTTTTTCCCTTTCAAGATGTACATTATTTTGTATTTTCCAGCTGTCTTTAAATATATTAGTTTTATGTCTTTTCACTGAATTCAAAGAGAAATGATTGGCATGACTAAACTTATGCCTAAACATGCATGTCATTAGTTGATTCGTTTGTGAAAAAGTGGGCCCCTAGCTTAGCACCAATAGATGATTTATATGTAAGTTTAGGCTTTTTTTTTTTTTTTTTTTTTTTTTTTTTTTTTTTTTGGGTAAAAGGTCAAAAGACCCGGTAAATATATTACTCCAAAAAACGTTTGAGTACAAAAGATATGGGTGAATCTCATATCTCAGCCCGTTACATAGGCGAAAAAGCTTACATAACAAGATACTTCCTATTCTCTAAGCAAGAAAATAAACTACTACTTAAAAGATAACATTAGACTCCTATGAAACCAAATCACTTCCTTCGAAGGCCTTGAAGCTTGAAATTCCCTGGAAGATCGTAGAACTGACCGCATAGTTGTCATACTCATATTCATCATAATCATCTTCACGATCATGACCACTACCAAATAGGTTTCTTGACTCATCAAAAGTTTAGGCGTAAGTTTAGGCACAAGTTTTAGGCATGCTAATTATTTCTCGAATTCAAAATGGCTTCAATTTTTGGTTAGAGCACAAGGTGCGGTCGGAGCCAAAAGCTCGTGTTATAGGAAAAATGTACCATCATGTCAGTTTTTAACCCAATAATTGAGAACCATTCAATTTATAGACACTCCCGAGGCCCACTTTTTTTTTTTCATCATTTAGTAAATAAAACAACACATTTAAATAAAGACATTACAAAATTCAAATAAAATAAAGTGTTACATTAAATTAAAATTTTATATAATTTAGTGACTAACATTGCAAATTTAAAATGACTAATGGTGCAAAAATAACACTATAAGAGACTAAAGTCAAAAGAATGAAACTTAAAGAGTTAAAAACCCATCTTCTTCTTCCTCTTTGCTCCATCTTTCATCTTTCACCTGAAAAAAATCTATAAAAAACACAAACAAAAAACACATAAACACAAAACACACATAACAAAAAAAGAAAACAAAACAAAAATAAGGAAAATGCTTAATTGCTTTGCTGGTCCCGACAACGTTGGGACGGATAAGGTTGGGTTTGGCGTTGTTTAGCACCATAAGGCTATAACGCATCCTATAACACCCATATCGTGTGCTCTTAGTATATCAGCGAGAGATTATTTCAAAAGTTAATATTCATAACATCATAAAAAATAAATCACGTCGAAGGTTATAGTTTTGAAATAACCTCATAACTTCAAAAGTTAATATTCATAACATCATGCGGAACTCTTTCTTATAAGTTTTGGAGTTGCAAGCGCCAAGCACTAGTTAGTTCTTTTAATATGTATTATGTTTACAAACTTTTTTTTTCAATGAATTGCTTCAAAGTATTACTATGTTGTTGATAGTGGGTACCAAAAACTCAACGGGTTCTTGGCTCAATATCGGGGGTGAACGGTATCATCTTGTGATTGGCATCGTCTTGGAGGAGTTAAAGGAGAACATGCGTTGTTCAACTTTATGCACTCATCAGTTACGAACGTCAATGAACAGGCTTTTGGTGTACTTAAAGCAAGATTTCATATTGTGAATAATATACCAAACTATCCATTAAGACTTCAAGTGTTGATTCCCATGCTTGTTGTGCATTTCATAATTAAATTCGGATGGAAGATAGGGCTGACATGGCTGACACTCTTCAATTCATATGGTGAAGACTATCTTAAAGTTTCAACAGAAGGTTCCAACATAGTTGAAGAAGGAATCCCATTAGATATGACCAATGACGATGAGATGATTCAAGTGAGAAAAAAAAAATATACGAGTAGTCGTGCTACTTGAGGGTGATCTTAAAATAGATATAGTCATGGGTGGTGTGTTAGAGACGAATTTATTGTTTTTACGTTGAAATGTCGTCATTTGAAATGTCGTTATTTGAAGATGTTTTTGTGTTAGTTGATGTTAAATTTTACTCTTTTTAATTCCTTATTTTCTCGTATTAAATATTTTGGGTTGTTTATAATTGCTTAGTTTATAATATTTGTTTTTGTGTTTCGAAGATATCTTTATAATATGGCAAACGTGAATAGAGAATTGAGATAGATAGTCCCAACACTTATACATGTTTTCTACTTTTGCAAAATAGAAAACACAAACACATGCTTCTCTAATTAAACACGTTTTCTAAATTTTCAATTGTTTTGTGAAGATAAAACTCTCCCCCCCCCCCCCCCCCCCCTCTTTCCTACAAAACAAGAAATATAAAATTAAGAAATTTTTCCTCCAACTAAACTTAACAATAAATGTCCAAAACGGGCGGGTTAGACGACAAATGGCTTGGGTAAAATGACGTAAGACGTGGAAGCGAACTTTGAAACCCTAATCCATGAGGTTGACAAATGATGATAAAACCTTCAAGGAATAAACCCCTAGTCCAACGTCGTAACAAGGGTCATGGCTTTACACCGTAGCGAAAATTAAAAAACCCTCATGTGAACACACCAATCTTACTCTCATCATTCTCCCTCACTCGAAAAGAACTCGACCCCGAGTTCTCATGTGTGATTTTGCTCGTGGAATGGACATTCGATTCTTGATTGACACCTTTGACCTTGACTCGTATACCACACTCCTAGAAATTTGCACTTGAACTTGAAGTTCGATTAATTAGTCCCGAATAATCTTCCTTTTTCAAAATAAAAATCATCTTCGAGCTCTTGTGGCAAATAAACTTGTTTGACGAATAATAAACTTTGACATCTTCAAATATCTAACATTATTCGTCTTCCTTTCATTAAGATCCATACTAAAGTCTTGATTGACTTCACCAATCTTCAAACCTTCAATACGTTCTTCATTTTTAAAACTCAAAATTTGTCTTCACAATTCTTTAAAACTACCACTTCTTTTGTTGATTCCACAAAAGTTGAAAATTTATCTTTAGATTGCTCACAAACTTGAAAGTCTTGGATTTTCATAATGCGTTCTTTAACAACCTCGGTCTTCAATATATTTTCTTCAATTCTAACCTCGGCCATTGGTACATGTACCAGCTCTTCGGATGGAGTCATCACAATTTTTTTTCCTTCCCATAAAAAAGGAAGAGATTATACTTTAAATCACAAAAACCTTGAACTTCACATGCCATGATTTTGCCAACCAAATATGACAATCCTCCATATCTATCAATTCACAAAACACTTCACGGTTATAAGACCTACTAATGATATCGGAATCCAACAAACTTATGTTTTTCTAATCGGACGAATCTGTATTGGTAAATTAAAATAATTAACCAATTTTCTTGACACCAAATTATTAGCACCATAACTGTTAATAATTAAAGAAAATACTTTATTATCGATCAAAACTTTTGAATGAAACCATTTGATTGTTGGTAGTCAAATGTCAATCTTCATCCTTTCCTCCTATTCATCAGCCATCCTATTGTTGAGCGGGGGTTGGTTGCATCTACGATTGTCAACAGATCTGCATATGGTTGGACGAATTCTTGAACCCCCATAATTGCTACCCTCACGAGTCTTGTGAATCGATGCCCCACCTACGATCACGGAACGTAATTGTTTTAGCATAGTTTAATTCCTGTCAAGTTCTTTCATGGATTTGGTAAAACCATGATCGATGGACTCTTTAGACCATAGCCTACCAACCGTATGAGTTTTTGAATCTTCTACAATATTCATTATTGGGATACTAACAAGCTCTAGATGTCAAATGACGCAGGACACGTAAGCAAATTTTGAAATCATAATCCAATTTTTGATAAATGAAGATAAAACCTTCAGAGAATAAAACCCTAACAAGAAATACTCTTAAAAATCCATAGTTTATTAAGATCAAAAGATTAAAAATACAAACCCTAAGCCCTATATTTATAAGGGAGAAGTATATTGGCAAAAAAGATAACTAATCAAAGAAAATAACAAAATTATAAAATAAAAACCTTTCTAATTAAAAATGTCCTAAAAATTTTGAAGTAAAAACTGCATTCTTAGCCAAGCGTAAGAAAACTTGTTTACGATCTAGCAACTTGAAAGCCGAATTAATTTATACTCGAGAGCTCTCCGGCATAACAAGAGTCATGGCGTTACCTATAGCGAAAACTAAAAAACCGTGCTGACAAAACTAATTTGAGTAAATGGGTGAATAACCAAATATGAATACATATCGAATGTCTATTCTGGCTACTTGGGAGGAAAAAAAAAGTATGTTTTCTTGAATTTTAAAACTAATAAATGCATAAACATGATCACAAAAACATCATCATGATACTAAAATTTGTATGGCGAAATGAAATGATTTATGAGATTCTAAGTATCTATGTGCATGTATACACTTATGTTACATATAGCTATTTTTGTTACTCGTATGTTGCTAATATGCACTCTTTTTCAATAAAATAGAATTTAAATTAACATGTTTTTGTTTGAATTGAGTTATACTCCGTACAAAAATCACTGTGAACATGTACAACATTATATCATCTTCGAAATGACACCACATAAAGAATTGCTCAAACACATGAAAAAGAGCAACTTGGTACTTGTTATTGTTTTTGTTCCATTGGGGAATCCAACCTTTTGTCTTCTTCAAAACAATTGACAAATATTTACCACATACAAGTTAACTTATATATAATGTAACAAAAGTTGTACATTATACATGATTCATATAATAACTTCATAGCCTTTGACATATGAGGACCAAACTAACACATAACCCTAGCTCCAATCAAAAGATTCACAAGTCATCTAATTCCAATTTATTTTTGAAAAAAATAATGAACTAAATACCTCTTGAGCAAAGGAGAAAGGCATAGCCTAACCTTTTCATGTGTAGAAAACAGAAAAGAAGAAAGGCCTAACCTTGATTTCCATTTGGGAATAACAAATTGATGGATCTCTTAAGATCCCATCTAGCTTTTGCTTCTCACTCAAGTAAAGAAACAAACAACACAAAAATTTAAGAGAAAGGGTTAACGGGTGATATTTTGCACTAAAAACCATTGTTTTTGTGACCAAACAAGGCAAAGAGACAAACGTGTCATGATTAAGTCGCTATATGAGCCAAGAGGATCACAGTTTCGTATACTATCCGTAGGATTTGCTTTTCAATAACTTTGTCTAAAGTGCATTGCTTACCTTGAACGGGAAGATGCCAAAATCCCCTTGGATGGGTACCTGTAACATTTCAACCAGAGTTGAGCATCATGGAATCAGAAAATCGCAGTTTCACATATGAAATAAATAACAAGGTCAATTTAACTCTTTCATTTCTTTAGTAACAAAAATCAACTTCATGACAGAAGGGCAAAATGGGAAATTTACTAAACAAATGATGTTTACTAAGCATCTAGAAGGGGTATCAGCAGATCTGATGCATGTGATTAGCAGTTATAAATAAAGTTAATACCAGTAACAGTTTAGCAAAAGCTGATTTTATTTGAGCGTGTTGTTCTAAAGTGCTTTTTACTATATATAATATATGAACAACCACTCGTATCATAAAACAAAGAACCCACTCTTTAAGTACTAATATCATATAAGAATACAGAATAATTTATTAGAATAGATTATATTCTTATTATCTATTTCATTAAAACGAATATATATGTTATATGGGCATTCTAAAGAATTCAACTACCACTACCACTATCACCACCACAACCACTAAATGATATGCCAAATGGTTTTCGACCCGCTATTAAAAAACCAAGGATGACCAAAACGTCATGTCAGCAAAGACATACTCCGTATTTTTTATGATTGAAAGACATTTCTATAGTACTTAACCAACAAGATAGAACTTGTTGGGAAAGTTGGAGTGGTGGGTGGTTCTTTTTGTCCTTGACATTCTACTTTGGGCATGATTAACCACTGACAGGTAGATCACTGATATATACGTAGTATTACAAACAAAATATACGCTAAGCCAAATGTCATGTTCAATCACCATGTGTGCGGAAATAAATGGAAATTCTTGATGTGAAATGTTTGATCCATATACACATGAATAGGTTGATTTGATTTTTTTTTTTTTTTTTTTTTTTTTTTTTTTTTTTTTTTTTTTTTTTAATGTCAAACAGGTCACCTGCGCAAAATCATAAAGTTCAAGCTGAAGGAGAATTGTTAAATGGGTCGAATGGGTTGAACATTGTCCAAAGTCTATATTCATGCGTAACCTCCTTATTCTTATTAACATGAAGATTATTATAGAAGTAACGTTATTTTTAAAATCATACTTAATGCATCAATAATTTATAAAGAACGGACATAAAAGTGTATGAGGGTTAACCCAACCCGACCCCGCCAGTTTCCCCTTACTAAAAACGACCCATTTCAAACAAGAAATGCAGGTGGACTTATCGGGTGTTGAAAAACTGTTTCCTTAATAACATAGCTACAATATAATTTCAGATTTGTATTTCAATTCTAAATTTCTACAAGGAATAAATCGATAAGGAAGATCAAACTATCTAGCAAGGGCTGAAAATAGAGAAACCAATGAAATTTGCATTCAAAATAATAATCAAAGAGTAAATCTTTTATAGGGAAGAGAATGAACATAATAAGAGGAGACAAAGATGATGAAATCACTTTGCATGTTTTCCCTATTTCTTTATGAAATTATGGGAACATGTGGCCAGCTATACTCTTGTTAAAACTTTGAACGGTTCACATGAGGTCTAAGGAAGATGTCCTATTCTTGGTTTGTTTAGTGGGTGATTAATTGTGTTTTAAATGTGATCTTCATCTATTTAATATGCTTTAAAGCCTTCTCAAGACCAACAAGAAAGAAATAGATCATGTTTTTAGGTGAGTTGTCCTATTAGTTGAATACGCATGGTGGGTGGCGAGAGCTCTAGAAACATTTACATATATACACTCGATTCGTAAAAGTTGCAATAATTGATTGCTAGTCAAATGTCTATGATACCCTTCGAGAAAATAAGAGGAGCCATGTGAAAGAAAACCAATACATCAATAATTATAATGATGACGATCAGCATATAGGTTAAATTAGTTTCAACATTTTGCAGAAATACTGCAGTTGTTATTAAATTTTCAACATGAAAGATGGAAGCTTTCAACCAGTACAGTTTTTCTTGCGCGACATAATTAGGTTTAAGTATGATGCTATGGCCAATGTTAACATGACCACTTTCTTATGAAATGCTAGGCAGTTTCGAGGGTTTTTTCGAGTGAATAATGGGGCACATCTACTAGCTAAGACCAAATAATTAAATCTTGAACGGCCCTTAAGACATAATATCTCATTCTATATATACTAGTAAATAAACGATAGGCAGGGTATTAAAAAGTCGTTTCCTGCAAAAACATTGAAGCTTCTGTATGACTTGATGCCACATTATAACCGGCGTAATCTACGTCAAAAAGAAGAAGCTCTACAAAAATTGCTAGGTAGGTTACTTTTGTGAGTATTGCTTTATGGTTAGGATTATTTTCCATCATTTAAGTTAGGTTTCATGAGTTAGCTGATTATGTAACAGGGTTTTGCGCAATTACTATCAGGTGGGACTGTGTGATTAATATTCATGTGTTGTTAACACAGTGTAATGAGCATAATTAAACCCCCCAACAAGCCAAAAGAAAATAACCTGAAATCTAGTCAAGAAAGAAGGCAAGACAAATAGTGCAAGTGCGAAAAGGATAATAATAATACGCGATTAAGAAAATTTCCCCCTTCTTAAATGGGTCACTATCTTATTAGTGTCGTACACGTAAAAGTTTTCTAAAGGCATCTTGGCTATTACGAAGTTATCTTTTCGAGTGGGGAAGAAATCTCCACAAATAGGTGAATCAAGAAAGTGGTACTTTGTGTTATCTTTTCCAAGGTACTGTCATTCTACGTTGGTAGAATTGCTAATCAAGTAGAATTTTCAATAAGACGATAATGGCTAAGCCACTTGGTTTTTATTCACATTTTTATATAACAAGATATTCAGTTTATGAACTATGATAGTGGAACAGCCAATCTAATACTAGGAAGAAAAAGGTGTGTAGTTGGAAATATGCAAAAGTTTAAAATCGAAAATGAGCACTCACTATCGGTTAACCTGTCATCTTTTCACTTTATAAAAACCACTCATATCACGTTAAAATCACGTTAAAATACCTATACAGTTATACTACATGGATAAATCAAGAATATTCTTTATTTGAAGGTTTAGAGTGAACATGTTGCATTTTCAGACAGAAGTGCTATTAGAAATCAGAATTTTTTCCAAGACTAATATCGACTATCAAACATTGCACATTTAGCTGTTTTTGCAAGTAAAAGGTAATTTTGAAAAATCTAAAACATAACTAAACAGCAACCCAAGTTTCATACTTGTTTCTTTTAATTCACTCGGTTTTAACTTTGTCACAACAATGGAACAATATTGAGACTTTGAACGGCATTTTAGAGTTAACAAGGAGTTTGAAGTGATCTAACCAGAACAATTATTAAACTTGGTCACTAATCGAAAAATTTCACCCTAATAATAACACCATAATGGAAGTAGGTACCTTTCGCTCTTTCTTTGCCCAAACACCTATGTAGACTCTTGAATTCAATTGCTAAATGAGGTCTGCGGCTGGCCCAAGCTCATTTGCCTAGACATATGGATTGAAGCAATAGAATTTTTGTTGTGAATGCAATTTATGACCAAAGAAAGTAAAGAAAATTTCAACAAAGAAAGCAATGAGAATAAAGTTAAATATGAAAAATTCCTGTTAAAATTAGCTTGTTGGCTACATCTTACTTGCTACCAGAAGTAGTCACTGGATCAATAAAATATCAAACTACTCTCGCAGTGTCACGGTCCATCCAGGAAAATAATTCCAACAGTGTAATTGGTGCAAAATGTGCGCCACTGTATGTGGATTTGTTTAGTCCTGGCTCTATGGAAAATGGACGTCTGCTGGTACTAAATAGAATAAGGACCGATTCCCCATTATTACCAATACCATTATGAACAATTTAGCAAGGTCATGAATGGACCGTCAGGACTGATACTTTTACCCTTGTATGTTTAGACATCTGTAAGTGCTTCATTAAAACTTAGCGCATAAAGACTTAATATCTTGGTCCAACAATAACTTAAAAATGTGATGTCTATCCAACTGAAATAAGCATGCATTCAAGGCTTAGGCAGTAATAGATCCAATATAACAAAACTGGAAAATGAGAAAATAAAAAGATGGTTTCAAACTTTCAATGTTGTTTCTGTGATTTCTCAGAAAACTTCATTTTACACTCATCCGCCTATTTCTATTGTTTCTGTCACCAATAATCCCCACAAGAACACTCTCCATCCCTAAAGCGATGAAAACGTATACGATCCCTAATCAATATTTCTCGTTTGTAAACTCTCGAAATATGTTTCATGAACGAGTGGCAGTCCTCACAAGACCGTAAGTTTTTCACGATCCTAATTACAGTACCTGGCTCGGTTTTCATCAGTCCAAACGAGACTGCAAGCTTCTCACTATGGTGAAGTAGCTGTGATGCTTTTTCTCCATCATCTATTTCAAGCAACACATCTGATACTTTTGGATCATAACCTTCACTCCTCAATGTTTCCTCTATTTCAACCAACTTTTTATAAATATTTTCCGCCTCATCGTGATTAGTACTTCCGGCTGTAAATTCATAGATAACATTGTTAATTTCAATTCGACTATGCCCTGATGGCTTTACAAGCCCCTTTTGATTCATTAACCGTCTCACATTTGCTTTATTCTTCCATTTTTTGTTCGATGCATACAAATTGCCTAATAGTACATATGTCCCACAATCATCACAAGAATCGATTTTTTCACCTTCAACGTGTTTAATCAAATCTTCTAATCTCTCAGTATCCCCATGAACTTTACAACCCCATATCAAAGATCTCAACATAACAGCATCAGGTTCAATCGGCATCGATTTAATAAACTTTTGAGCATCATCTAGTCGCCCAGAACGAGCAAGCAAGTCTACTACACACCCATAATGCTGCACAGTTGGTCTAAGTTTATACACTTTCCTAATCTTCTTAAAATACGCTAAACCTTCATCAACCCACCCCATATTCCTACAAGCCGACAACACAGCAGTAATAGTCTTCTCATCCGGCCTCAACCCAACACTCTCCATACGCTCAAACAACTCAATCGCTTCCTTACACCTCCCATGACTTGCAAGACCAGATATCATCACTGTCCAAACATAAACATCCTTATCCACCGCCTCACCAAAAACCCGTGTCGCACTATCTATACACCCACATTTTGAATACATATCAATCAAAGTCGTGACAACGTTCTTCTTTACCTTATTCCCTCTAAGTCTAACCAACTCGTCTAACTTAACACCTATACTCAAAGCACCGGTTTCAGCACATGCTCTAAGCACCGACACAATAGTAACATCATTCGCCACAAACCCTTCCATTTCCATATCCCTAAAGTACCGCAACCCCTCTAACGCCCTCCCATTATCAATAAATCCGTCAATAACCGCAGTCCACGACACGACATCTCTAACCGACATTCCATCAAACACCTTAACCCCATCACTCACCTCCCCACACCCCATATAAAAACTAACCAACCCATTCCCCACAAACAAATCCTCGCCAAAACCCGATTTCAAAACCAACCCATGAACCTGTCTACCAAAACCCTTAAACCCTAGTTTCCCACAAGCCTTAAAAACAAAAGGGTAAGTGAACCTATCAGGCTTAACAATTGATGGGTTATCCAAATTGACCCATTTTAAGAAAAGGGTTATCGAGTTTAGCGGATTCGGAGAGACGGCGTAGGCTCGAATCAAGGTGTTGTGGAAATATGAGGTTTGGGAAGTGGGTTGGAGGGATTTGAGGATGGTGTGAGCGTAGGTTAAGTTGGGGGAAGGTGATAAGGCAGTGAAGTTGAAGATTTTGATTAGGGTTTCGGGGTTAGGGTTTGGGTTTTTGAGGGTTTGGGCGTGGAGCTGTGTTGCTTGTGACATTGTTGTTATCTCCATTGTTGGTTACTTGCTGTTTGAAGTGGAGTGAAGTGAACTTGATGGTTATTTATAGGTTTGTTTTTGGATGATGTCAAATGGGTAAGTTTAGCGTCACGTCAGCTTCTCCTTCTATAACCAACATCACCGGTCAAATATACTCTATTTATACACAAATATATCCTCACATAAACGAATTAAACAAATCACACATGTTACACAACCGACTTCACAACTCAGTCATTGCCAAGACCGAGTTCTCCATTTTTACCTTCCAAGACGCGTTGTCTATGGGTCTCGGTAATAGGTTGGACACGTCCTTGTGGCCTCAAAGACACGTGTTCATAACTTTATTACTGCTAGTCTAATGTTTTTATAGTTCCTAAACCGTGAAACCGAAGTTGTGGAGAGCAATACAAGTATCACGCTGCTAGGTAAAGCAGCAGAATGTTGCACCATAGATGGCAAAAGTTCACTAGCTGAAAGCATCACTAGCTTACGCTCTGACCTAAGTTTGTTGAAACTAGCACATTAGAAGATCGATCAGACAAAATAATCGTGAGATGTTATGATCGGTGCATTTTACATACACCTCACGATGCGTTAATTTCTTGATTATACATTATTATTATTTTTTATATACGCTACTTTGAGGTATTTTGTGATCATGTTGGTAATATTTAAAATGGAGCTAAAAGGACGAATTTGTGAGCTAATGTGATATACGAAGTGTTTGGATTGTACTTGAAGTAAACATGGACGATTAAGAACCAAAATGAAGATATAAATTGTAATGCCCCAACCCGGCAAGGGTAGAAACATTACATTATGGTGACATATCAGATACAAACAAATTCAAATCAACAGCGGAAGTCTTAAATAAAAGTCATCAAAAGAGTAGTCAATGGGGACTTAAACAACATCAATGCCCCGGAACCAACAAAACAAAGTACGAATACAAATGCCCAAAAATCCGGAAATAACGATAAGGAAATAAGTCCATTATTCAAAATAAAGCTCTAGGGTTGGTCCACACTCTCTCATCTCCAAAGCTAAACCCTGCATCCTAGCTCAAATACCTGCCGCATGGAAAAGAAAGCGGCTGAGCATAAAAAGCTCAGTGAACAGATATCAAACCAATAACAAAGCAACACAAAAGAGATATGATAATCAAAGGAGTACGAAGATAGATTACATATGGTGTCAAATAGTTAATCATGAGATATCAAGGTTAAGTTTAAGATGTACTGTATGTGAAATCAGTATTTTACCCCATGCCCAATCAATATACAATCCAATCTAATAGTAACCGAATATGGAGTGATCAACTCCCAATATGTGAGGGGTTGCAATGCACGTACACCCAATCACCAAACAATGTAGTATATAATCAATGTAGTCAATATAGTAGTCACAATCAAACAATCAATCAATCAATCAATCAAATCTAGGATCCATCCATACCCCCTGTAGGCCAATCATAAGCATAGCAATAGTCGATAACAAAATCAGGGACGGTGTACATCTCTCCAACAACACTAGAGTACATAACATTGGTGCATCAACGCTATGGTTGTGGTTACTCCACAACAAGTAATACATGGGTAAATACTGAAGGGTCATGTAGTCAAAGTTCAATATCAAAGTATAAGTGCCAAGTCATAATCAAAGGTTCAATGCCAAAAGTTCAACATCAAAGGTCAATATCAAAGGATCAATCAAAGGTTCAATATCAAAGGTTCAATCTCAAAGGGTCAATATCAAAGGTCCAAATAATATAAAGGAGAGAGAGAATAAGTCATGAGAGAGAAAGAAGTTGTACTCTTGCCGAAAAGTACTAAATATCTGTACCTTAGTCCAAATACGGAAGCAAGGTCACAAATCAAACAAAGCGAGACGGATCACTCCCGCTTCACTGAACCTAGAATAGAACGGATATGAATCAAGAAGAGTCCAAATCATGTAAGTTACCTCTTTTAGTTATCTTTCCATTTTTACTAGCTTTCCATATTTAGCAGCTTTCTATTTTAGGTAAATTTTCATATTTAGTAACTTCCCACTTTAAGTAGTTTAAAGTATTTTAGAAGACTTTCTATTTTTAGTAAGTTTTCTTAATTAGTACTTTCCAAAAGTAGCAGAATTCCTATTTTAGCCATTTTCCAATTATAGTCATATTCAATATTATTAGGTTTATCATTTTAGCAAGTTCTCATGATTAGATATGTTAAGTATTTCATTTTATACACATTTTCTAAAATTAGGGTTTCATATGAACTTATATCAAAATTAGGGTTCAAATATGTCAAATAAACAAGTCAAGGGTCAAAAGTGAAAATTTATACTCATATAAACATACATACGATCCACATAAGCCAAAAATGCCAGATTTACACTTTACACCCTTTAGTTTCAAAAGTTACAAATCAATCCTTTAATTAATCCATTTTCCATATTTTAACCATTAACTAATCTATACTACCTTATAATGTATTTAGGACATCTATATTTAGAAGTCTTAAAATGTCTAAGGTTAAAAACATTTATTTAATAGGAAAGATGCATTACACATATAATTAAAAGTCTAGAAATTTAAATGTCTTTAAAAAGTCTAGGTTGTTACAAGTATAGTTTTCAATGCTTGTAAATTTTTAAGACTTACAAGAAAAGAAGCATAGTGTACACCACTTTAATGCACATAATTTTCAGACTTACAAGACAAGAAGCATAGTGTACACCACTTTAATGCACATATTAAAAATCGAAACACCACATTAATTCTATTTAATGCAATCAATTAATTAACTGCTCAACAAATACAATTAATACAGTTATTAAAACACAATTCCTACATTTAATGTCGCTAATACAAATAATAAAGCACATTATACAAATATTCAAGCCCGAACGGGCAACAGACCAAATGGGCTTGAGCCCGAATGGTTGCGGGCCAAATGGGGTCGAACCCGAACGAGCACGGGCTAAACGAAATTCTTGATATCCGTAAATTTAATTTCAAAAAGAATATAACAAACTAAAATAAATGACTCACAGGAAAATTTAATTTCAAGGTATCCGCCGCTGCAACGCGCGGGTACCCTGCTAGTATAATTATTATATAAGCACCACAATTATACAAAAATGACATAAACCGCCCCTCATGATATTCTAGGTCGAAACATGCATAAAATCTCATATTTACATTTTTAGTCCCTCTAGTTATCATATTTACAATTTAAACCGTTTAGTTATCAAATTAACACATAAATCACATAATAAATCCAATAACCACATAAATCCACCAAGTATCACAAAATACAATTTTAGTCCCTTTATCTAATTTAGGCCAAAATATATAAAATGACAAAACTCACCCTTAAGTTTTCAAATTTACAAAATAACCTTTAACTATAAAACAAATATCAAAAATCATCCAAAAACCCTAATTAACACATAATCATCATGCAAATCATCACTATCATTAAATTAATCATTAAAATCAATATAAACCCTAATTCATTTAATAAACAAAGTGAACCAAAAATCAAACATAAACCATTTATCATTTTAATTCAATAATTATCAAACTAATCACATAATCATCATCATATTATCATCATAAACACATTATAATCATCAAATATCAAAAATCATCAAGAACTTATGTGGTAAAATTACATTCGATCCATATATGTATATATATACCATTTTCATCAATTTTGACCAACCAAATCAATTACATAATATACCAAATCAATCCAAATATGAAAATAAGCATCCATAACACATAACATTTATCAAATTAATCATCAAAAATCATTTAGGGTTAACATATGGTTCGGCCATATTTTATTAAACAAGAGGAACCCGGTTTTCAAATCAAACAAACGTATTAGAGTGTTACAAATGTTACCACAATCATGTTTTAATTATCATATCATCAAAATAATCAAAGTTCATCAATTTCCTCATAAAATAATTATGGGCCGATTATGTATATATTTTGTATATCAATTCGTATCTTTTTTATTCTTGCGTATAATGATATTCGTAATGAAAGGAATTCAAGGAGATAAACAATAATCAAAATAGAAAATACCAAACCCTTCTAGGAGTGATTTATGGGTCGAATGGGGAAGAAACACAAGAATAAGCCTTCCAAGAGCTTCCAAACAATCTCCAATGTGCACCAAATCTTATCACGAACGCGTACCAATAATCACCAAGGTTACAAGAGCAATATTTTTTATGGATGAAGGTGTTATGGAGGTGGTGGGTGGCGTTGAATATAGAACCAGGAAAGGGGAGGATTTATTTTTAGGTTTAGGAAAATACTAAGGAAGTAGTTGTGATATAAAGGGGAACTAGCCAATATTTAAGGGATTTTGATCCCATCTCTTCAATGTGGCCGGCCATAGGGGGAGGGGTGGTCAAAGTTTCATTTTGAATAATTAAAAATACTTAGGATAGTTATAAACATTTATTTTAAGGTCATGTACAAGTTTTATTAGTTTTGGACCCCTTTAGGTCAAGTAACATGCAACATTTTTGTTTTAATCCAAATTTCACATTCTTGAGTTCATATGATGTTGTAGTAGCTCAATTATAATTTACTTGAAGTTACATGTTCATATTTGTGATCGTACAATAATCGTTTTTTATTTCGGGCTTGTTTGGTAAACGTACTTAATTCTTCAAAATTTCAAATTGGAGGGTATTTTAATAATTAAGTCATGTCATAAAAATGTGGGTTTTACATAAATACAAGCATGATATTGCTACATTGTTTGTATCATAACTTCTTCGTTTGAGCTCCGTTTTAAGTGATTCAAAAGGTACGAAAAGAGAAAAATGAGATCTTCACATTTAAGAAATAAGTAAATGTGGCAAAATAGATGAATCGGGTCGTGTTTGAGTCAAGGATTTAGATAGGTTTGGGTCTATACGGGTCCGGGTAATGGGTCTTCTAGAAGCATGAGTTTAAATGGGTATGGGTCTAGATGGGTTTTGGTATGGTTGACAAATTTTTTTCATTCTTTTTTCTTCTTTTAGTAAAAGATAAAAAAAAAGTAAAAACATGTTTTTGGACCCATTAGACCCGTCTAGACTCGTTTGGTAATTATTATATAATTGCACTTTATATCAAATATGCAATTAGACTCATCTATAATATTTAGAAAAATCCAACCAGACCCATCCCTTACTAGATTTTACCCAATCAGACCCATATTTAACCAATAGATCTCAAATTGACACCTCCGAGATACACGAAAATCTGAAGTTAAATGGTGATTTCTTCTGATGGAAAACTGAGTTCGTGGATTGGGCTTGCAAATACACTTTGAGCCATGCTTATTTAATTAAGCGTTTGGGCTTATTATACTAATACATTTGGGCTGAAGTATCAAAGAAAAAACAAGAATGAATGAAGGCCCATTTAGTTGGGTTTTGCTTGGCTTTGACGTGACGATCAAGAAAAGGAAAAGGAAAAGGAACCGACTTTGAAAGATATAAAAAGGATTGCAGACCTAAAAGAGGAAACACTTTTCTTTTATTGGAAGACTACCAGTCACGTATATTGTTCTTGGCGACTGTGCAAACAAGGGTTTTAATTCCTTTGGCTTTTGATATACAGTACGTAACATGCATGCAACCATCATTAGTTGATAGTTAGTTGTAAGAATGTATAATAGTGCATGTCGTTGTGCCAATACACATTAGATATATTAATTAGTTAGATAATTAATCTCTCCCAATCAAAAGAATTTATTGTTTTTCATTTAATCAAATAGGAATTATAGTGTTAATCGTAAACTCCTCGTGTGTATCCTTTTGACAAATTGTGATTCTGTACTGTTCTTGATTCATCTTTTTTGCTCAAGATTTCAAACCCTAAAAGGTCATATATTTGGATCCTTTGTTGAATACATAGTGTAAATTTTTTTGCGTCTTTTTTCCTTATGTAAAGTCGTAACCACGCGTACATAGTTATGGGAGAGGTCTATGTTATGTTTATAGTTTGGCAATTTTTTTGCGGAAATTAAAGGTGGAATCTAATTTATTCTGATAAATTGAAGTTTAACTGGTGCATGCAGTACTTCACAATGTTCTTAACTTCTTATGGCTTGAAGTATAAGTATATAGTAATATGTTGAAACCCGTGTGATCAGTTTGTAATGTAGCCCGTAGTGCTCAATAAACCTAACTCTTAAAACGAATTTCACGAACCTTTTTCCAGTGACGTTGTCTTTTTCTGGGATAAACCATGTTGGTTGTTTCTTGGTATTTCGTTTTTTTAGTTTGACTTGTGTTGGGCAGTAAAGGGTTCCACACCCTGAAAGATCAGTTATTTGACTGTTCGATCTTCAGGTTCTCAGTTTTCATAAGTAGAAATTTTTGTAGGACAGTTCCCAAAAGGTCAATTATATGAATTGAAGTTAACTGTAGTTATTTGTTTAAACCTGAGGTGATTAGTTTCGCATTGTTGCTTTTAGTTTTTAATTAAGGTTAATTGTGTAATCAATTCTTTGTTAAGTTCATTTTGAAATTTGTGATTTCCTTTATGAAGGTGGAAAACGATGTTTGGTATTCAAGTTTCTCGTTTAACTTTGTGCAGAACAGTTAAAGAGTCGAGGAAAGGGATTTATGGCATATCAAGTGTTGGAGGATAGCCAACCAGTTGATCTCTCTAAGCACCGATCGGGAATTGTTCCCACTCTTCAGTAAGTGGCAATGTTATTCCTTTTACTACATCATCATCACCATCAGCTCCATATGTTTCGACAATGTAGATTCATCAGTTTTATAGTTGATGAATGTGTTTAGGTATCCAATATGAGTTTTGACTATTCAATAGTAATATATGATATCACGGTCTGGATGAACACTGGCTATGTAATTTCATTTAAGATGACCACCAGACTAGTTACCATGTTCTTAACTTCTAATTCTAAATAGAAAATTAGAAACTAAGACAATTGGAAGCATATTAGTGGAAATTTAGGCACAATTTGATTCATAAAGCGAAATGCGTGAGTTTCACTAGCAAATTGAAGTGTGTTATGAATCTCGTCACATTGTGCATCCTTTTTATGCTGTTTGTTTACAATACGTAGAAGTATTGTTACAATTGTACAATAAAATCAGGTCAGTTCACAGTGCACAATTTATGATATTCATATTTGCATTCTTGATTCGCTTAATGAGTTGAGTACCATTAGTAAAATACGTAGATTATGCTAGAACTCTATCTGGCCTTATTGAGTTAACAATAGTGAATTTTTGGAGCTGTATATATAATTGTGACATTAAATACACTTTCGCATCTCAGTATGTGGGTCCTTCTGGAATGAAAATGCAGTGGTGATAAGGTTTGTGTTGCTAACAAACATTTCTTCTGTACATGTAGGAACATTGTGTCTACTGTCAATCTTGGTTGCAAGCTAAACCTGAACACGATTGCACTGAAAGCTCGTAATGCAGAATACAACCCCAAGGTATAACCTTTTCCACACGTTTATAAAGTCTTCGTGATACACGCTAGTAGGTATGTTCTCCGAATCATGGCAAACTTGGACTGCTGATTATATATTTGTTTATATTTCTTGTTACTCAGCGATTTGCTGCTGTTATCATGAGGATACGAGAACCAAAAACAACAGCTTTAATATTTTCTTCCGGGAGAATGGTAAGTCGGTCTTTCACCCCCGGTCTAATGCTGTATTAATACAGTTGTTTCTTTTTTCATCTTTGTTTGGTAAAGAAATCTGATTTTTCTTCCTTCGATAAAATCAACCTTTGTGAATTGACAGTACTATCCTATGCTGATTTTATCATCATCTTTATTCTCTAGTCATTGATCACGAGTCACGCCATTTTTTGATATCTATTACTCCATATTAAGTAGGCAGTTTAAAGGCTTATTATTCACTATTTGTCGTAGCATGATGGATTCTGTGAAAAAAATTCAAGTATTACAAGATTGACCTTTATAAAAGAATGAACGTTTTAACCAAATTTGTTATTGTCGTGTTACCCAACCCTCTCGGCCCATTGCGAGCTCTAATTTTTGCCTTGCTGCTTAGGTATGTACAGGAGCAAAGAGTGAGCAGGACTCAAAACTGGCAGCACGGAAGGTCTCATATTTTACCCCAAAGTTCCTTTTGTTTCATGAAATTGTAATGGGTGTTAGTTTCTTAAAGGTTGTTTGTGATTGTTTGTCTTTTCTTCTTATCTGCTTATATATAAGCAGAGAGGCCAGTGAAAGTGTTTGAATAATTCAGACTGCTTCTGCTTATCTCTTTATTTTGAGGCAAAATAGGCAGTTTTCAATAAGCAGATTGGCAAATGTTTATTTCATAGTGCTTATTTGAGATGAAACTAAATTATTTATTTTTGCCAGTTATATCTAATAAATAAAAAAATAAGCATACGCAGACATATTTTCTGAAGTGCTTTTCTTAAGCAGCATATAACTGCTAATCTATAAACACAAGTATAGGCAGAAAAAATAAGCCGTCCCAAAGAGCCCCTTAGTCAAATGCCTCAAATGGTTTCATTTCTCAGGTCAACTGCATTACTTGTGCACGGATGGAAAATGGGAAAATAAGTCATTCTTGCTTTAAATCTCGCTAAAAGAGTACCTTTTAATTTTGATTCCACTTTTTAGAAAATTAGTTTTTGTATTCTCATGCATTTAATCCTGGCATCAATTTTCTTTTGTATTTTTCCTTACCATCCTGCGCATATATAACTCGTATCATCTGCTTTACAGCCATTTTGATGTATTTTTTAATTAATCTATCATTTTTTATGTGGCTTGTAGGATTTCAAGATTCAAAATATCGTTGGCTCATGTGATGTAAAATTTCCCATTTGGCTTGAAGGCCTCGCGGGCTCCTCTCACTGTGTCTTTACAACTGTGAGTTGGATGGAGAATGTTCTGTTACATAATATTGTTTGTTACAGGCGAAAATTTTGACCCATACATTTGTGAATGAGGTTGATTTGGGTTAAAATTAAAATTAATGTGATCGTATACAATCTAGTAAAAAATTAAACAGGTCAAATGGGCGGATGTTGAGCGTATACAATCTAGTAACTTGCTTGATTATTAAAATCAAATTTGTGGGTCAAACCTTATCAGAACCTTTTGTTCAACCTGCCCAATTTGTCAATCGGTGCTGCAAACGTTAAAAAGCAGACCAAAATCAGTCGATTATTTGTGAATTATTACGTTTTATACTCACTTTGTTTTCTTCATCCAGTATGAACCAGAAATCTTTCCTGGACTGATATATAGAATGAAACAACCAAAAATCGTTCTGCTTATCTTTTTATCTGGGAAGATTGTTCTCACGGGAGCCAAGGTGTGTGATGACATGTGAACCCCCTTTAGAACGTTTGATTCCATATGTCGTTTTGAATTTAATCCTCATCTATTGACCTTTCAGGTAAAAGACGAGACTTATACTGCATTCGAGAACATATTTCCCGTCCTTACTGAATTCAGAAGTAAGAAACAACAATGGTAAGTTCTCTTCATACACCCATGGAAGCAAAAGTATAGGCAGCTAATTGGGCGGGTCATAGGCTGCGTAACGGGTCACTATGGAACAGTTTCTGAGTTTGTCAGCCATGTTTATTTTACGGTTTGATACCAGATAAATACAATTATTAACCGAATTGACCCATTTTCATAAAAGGGTTGAAATTATAAAACCAAAGTAGCATGAGGACTTGAATTTCAAGCCTTATGACTTCTGTTTTGATCATGGTAGTCAACAGTCATTAGTTTACAGAAGCAATGATGCAGAAAAACATCATCGAAATATGACAAGTCAACAACTATATTCATGCCTCTCGAAATTTCTCACTGAATGTGTCTGCCTATGTGCAGATTCTTGATATCGATGAAATGGTTTTGTATCGGGCGAAAGTTGACTTTAGGATTGGACTTGGTTGTGAAGGGCGAAAGTGTAAATATTTTCGTGGAAATGGAATAGAGGAAGTGAAGGCTAATGCCACTACTATCCCGTTTTTTGTAATCCAGTTGTAATCAGATGAACAAAACCGTCGGTCACATGTTGACTTTTATAGTTCAAATGATCCGAAACAAGAGACTTTTGGTTCTGATTTTATTTTTATGCTGTCTGACTTTTATTATTTGCTGTCGGATATGTGAATTATGTTGTAGTTTGTTCTTATAGTTAGAAACTTTTAGGTCACAACTAGCTACCAATGTTGTGAATTCTTAGCGTCACTCGAAAAACATAACCACAAAAAATTATTTGTTTCGAACATGGTTTCTAACACATGATCTATATTTGCTGAATGTTGCATCCAGTTAAGAGGCCTCATGTTTAATGCTTTTACTAAAGATTTACTTTAAGAAAGTAACCATGAGGTGATCTAAGGTTCAAAATATACACGTAAAAGTTGGGTGCTTTAAATCTTCATGAACAAAAACCTTTTTTTAGAAGCATACAAAAAGGTAGACAATGTGTACAAGTTAGCATTCTGAGTATTTGGGGGATAGCAACTTTATTAGTATCCGCTTCAAATACCCACAATGATAACATAATACTAATATCAACTTGTGAACCGAACATAAACCTTCAACATACAACCTAGCAACTATTTACTTCCATGACCTGAATGGAATTGAAAAACAGTTTTTGTAATGAAAAGTCAAAACACATACAAGTTATAATTACGACCACCTTGGGATTTTGATACTAAGAATTAACCATGATAATCAAGTTAATGCCGCAAACATATACGGTTTTATACATTTTTTGAATGAAAGTCTCACAATCAAAAACCAAAATAAGCATGAATCTTTGTCAATGCTTTGTGTGAATGTTAAATTAAGTTTCCAAAGCATGGCGTGGTAGTATAAAATATCCCAAATCAAATACATGTGTTGTTACAAACCGGATAGTGGCATGTAGGTTTAAGCATATCAATTAGACATGACAATAAATGCTCAATCAAATATACACTTTTAATAATAATTTAAAAAAAAAAAAAAAAAAAAAAAAAAAAAAAAAAAAAAACACCTGATTATGGGACAAAAGTAATCATCTCTTATATAATAAAAAAAAGGCTAATTACCAAAAAATGTACTATACTTGACATTTTGGGTTATTCTGTAGCGAACAATTTTTCGGTTATTCTATGTAACATACAATTCTTTTAAGGTTATTGTGTGCCAATTTTGACCGCCCAAACTGGCTGCTGGTTTATCCATTTTTTTTTAGTTACACCCCACGTATATTGTAGGAAACGGTGTACACTTTTATTTATACAATCAGATTATAATAAATAAATAACAGAAATTAAATAACAGAAAAGTAAATACAGACAGAAAGGTGTAGAAGCAGAAGACAGACTCTATATAACGATAAATAAATGAAAGCAGTAAAAAGTCGGAACGAGGCTCGTGTTAAACACGATTCCCTTAAAACAGATTCACCGTCTGTTTCCCAGGGTACAACGTTCAAAGCTGTTGTACAGTCGGACTTGTCTTACTTGCCTGAAAAATCACGAAAAGCTTGCGTGTTTCTGATCGAATGGCTTGCTGGAACACGGCAGGTAATGAGTTGCGTTTTCTGGATGTCAAAAAACTGAACGAGACTATGGCTATATTTATACTGAAAAATTATCTTGTCCTCCAAGATAATATATCTTCCAGAATTATACAAATCAGTTATTTTCAAAACTGATTTGCATAGCTTTTCACATACGAAAACTATATGCCATAATATTTGTATATCTCTTGTAACACGAAATTAATCTATTCTAAAAATAGATTTACAGAAAACTGGAAATTAAGCAACCCGAATCTGCAGCAAAAAGATACGCACGTAGGCAAGGTTTCAGAGCTGCATTCGTGTCCGCAGGTCGCGCGGGCTCGCATGAGTTGTAGCACCCCCAACTCAAAATACGGCAGCTGACATGCTGGGGGCACTACGCGAATCGAAACCAGGCATCTTTATAGCAAACGACCACAACATGGGACGTTTAAAAGTGCCTCAAAACATATCATTCATTTTACAAACCATTTTAGAGCACATAGTCTCTTTAACAAAATAGCAGCGGAATAAAAATAAAGATTGCAGCGGAAAAATGACAAAGTTTAGCAGCAGAAATCAAAGTGTAGTAGTAGAATTACAAAGTTTAGCAGCGGAAAGTAAATAAGTTTAGCAGCGAAAAACATTAAAAACAAACCAAGGTTTTACGAATGACATGATAAATAAAGATAGTAGAAATGAATAAACTACCTTGACAGAAAACTTCCTTCATCCAGCCACTCCACCACGCCCAAATCATAAAGCTCCACAAAATTAATTAGCAGTAGTACCTGAGAAACACATGCTTAAAAGTCAACACAAAGGTTGAGTGTAATCCATAGGTTTAAATAATAAAGTTGAGCACAAGGGTTTTAATCATACGATATAAGCAACAAATGCAAATACCAGGGTAATTAAGATAACACCCAATATGTAGAGGCATCCCTGTGCATACATATGGTTGATGATACTAAGCTCATGACACGCAAAACGTTAACCAAACCAATTGACAGTACGCTGTACTGACATAAACAATAACCGCGGAATTTCATAATAATAATAAGTGCCCCCAAGGCTGAGTACTTGCCAATACCCAACAAAACGACAAATAGTACACTCGCATGTCAAGCCCTTGACAACTACGAGTGGGATGGTCAGTCCTATAGGCCTATAAACTAAGTTCGCGCTCACCCGCAGGTGACTAATGGCTCATGATCTGAGGGTCTTTCCGGCAAGACAAGCTACTTAGTACATCGTCAGGAATATATATATATATATATATATATATATATATATATATATATATATATATATATATATATATCATTCAGGAAAAAGCATACCAAAAATAGTACTTGTGCTCAGAAAACATTTAAAGCATGTGTCTCACCCCATGGGTTTATAAACAATGAAAAATATAAAAGCGGGGCTATGAATCACACCTTAACAACAGCAGCAGGAAACGAGATATAGTAACAATCAATAATGCTTCACAGCAAAATGGACCTCAGCACAACCTAATCAATATAAATGGCATAACTCAGAATTAAACTCGAATATTCCCATAAACAATGCTTGAGTAAAAGTTTCGTAAACACAATGGCATTTGAAGAAATAGATTTCGTAAAAGTCTCGTGTGGGAGACAAGAAAGTTAGAAAAGAAATAAGCCGATGAATCAACCAAATACAAAAGAAAAAACAAAAGAACTCCTTGAAGAAAGTCGTCGAAAAGAAATGAAAAGAAAAGAATAAGAATAGAAGAACTCACTCAAATAAGTATAAATAATAAATAATAACACGTAACAATATGTCTCGAATTTTACCCGTTTTCCCCAAAATAATGTTGAAATAAAAGGTTTTGAAATAATAATAATATTTGGTAAAATAATATAAGTTTATAAAGAATTTTATGAAATTTCGGCATGACCTGCCCGTTTATATAACATTTTCCGAGTCAACGACTCTTTATTTTTAAATAATAGTAATATATATAAATAAATATGCTTGGATATATCATTCGCGTAGTCCGTTAGTTGTTTAGGTTTTATCGACCATTTTGTATTTGTTCAGGTTCCAGGTACGTTAAGATCTTTACGGGCCTAACGTACCCTACTGTCTCGTGAACCAAAGGGTCCATAATATCCAAATAACCAAGGCCGTAAATCCAATACGTCCAATACAAGCTCACAATGTCACAATACGGAAACATGTCCGATAATAAGTCCACTAAACTATAACAACTTTATTTTTATGTTTCATATATTTATTAACCGTTTTTACTATTTAGTTACCGTTTAACAAATAAAGTATATCCCGAGACTATTAATCCGTACCCAAAATTAATCACCACAACAATAATAATAACTTCAAAATAATCCCAAGTCAAATAAATAAACTCGAATCAAACCAAAACCAATACGAGCCTTATCCGTCTCCTCGGCTCGTCCCAAAACAAAACCAACTCCAATCCAACTATCCTAACTCAAACAACAACAACAACAATATCATACTCCCTTCCCCAGCACCACTCGTGGCGCGGTGGTGGTGGCTCTCGGCTGCCAAAACCCACCGAGATCAAACGGACCCTTAAAAATCAATCCAAACACAAATATAAACTCATCTTCGCCACAAGTATCAAATAACAACAACAATAATGATAAAACCTCATCGAGTCACGAGTTGACTCGGTGAGCTCATACCGAGTCGCGACGAAGAATGGATCGAACGAGAAACACAAACCACACGAGTTTTGAGCGTAAAAACATTACCAAAACCATTTTTATAAAAAGATTTTTATAACAAAAATCGGATTTAAATAAAATAAAAGCTAGGGTTTTGAAATAAAATCAAAAATAAGAAAAAGAGTGGTGGGGGAGGTGTTTTACCATCGGAATAACAAAAAGGTGCGGCGGTGGAGGTGTGTGTGGGTGAGTGTGGGGTGTTTAGAGGTGCGTGGGTGGTACGGGAGTGACGGGGATGTCCCGATCTACAAGGTGGTATAAAAAGGTGAGATGGCCGGAATATTTTCCGGCGGCCGGAGATTGGTGGTGGCCGGCAGTGGTGGGTCGGCCGGCGAACAAGAGAGAGATACGGAGAGAATATTTTTGTGTGTGTGTGTATTTTAATTTGATAAAAATGAAAGAAAGTGGGGTGTGTGGAGTATATATATGGTGGAATAAGTATAAGGTTTGTTTGGTAATTAGTGGAAGTATAGGGTAAGTGTAGGGAAATAGTTTAGGGGCCAAAGTTGCCAACGAATCAAACTTCTTACGATAAACGCTTCGGGGCTCGAATGACATAGCAAACGGACTCAAAAATTTACGAAACTTGCGCCATTGTTCACGAAATAATTTTTCAAATAAAATCAAGCATAAACTTCAGAGTTTTTCCAAAACTCAAAATAATTCAAATAGTTTGGCAAATGCAATACAATTCGAGTGTTCTAGGTTGTGCTGAGTCAATCAAGGAATAAAGTTCTCGTTTCCAATATATCTCACGTTTCTCAAGCCCAAATAATCACAATAAAAAGTTTTAATGTGTCTTAGGTACGAAAATAATTTGGCTAGAAATGAGTTTAGAAAAAGTACCGGGGGTTACATCACATACATCTTATTTAGAAATCCGTCCCGGATTTAGTTTTGAGTTGCCAGTCCCGGTTTTGAAAAGATTTGGGTATTTGCGTTTAAACTCGTCCTCGCGTTCCCAGGTATACTCTGGTCCTTTCTTGGAATTCCAACGAACTTTCACAAGAGGAATACGACTCTTCTTCAATCGCTTAACCTCGCGATCCATGATTTCAACGGGCTCCTCAACAAAATGCAATTGCTCATCAATCTCAATCTCCTCAAGCGGAATTACAGCGGTCTCATCAATCAAACACTTCTTCAAATTCGACACGTGGAACGTAGGGTGAACTCTACTGAGTTCCGGTGGCAATTCCAGCTTATATGCCACAGGACCAATCCTCTTTACAATCTTAAATGGTCCAATATAACGGGGATTCAACTTTCCTCTCTTACCAAACCTAATCACACCTTTCCAAGGTGATACTTTCAACATAACCCTATCTCCTACCTGAAATTCCAGGGGTTTATGCCTCACATCTGCGTAACTCTTATGTCGGTCACGAGCAACTTTCAATCTGTCTTTAATCTGAGAAATCTTCTCGGTCGTTTCACGAACTAAATCTGGTCCAATAAGCTGGGCTTCTCTTACTTCATCCCAACATATAGGTGATCGGCACTTCCGACCATAGAGTGCTTCAAACGGTGCGACTTTAATACTCACGTGGTAACTGTTGTTGTAAGAAAACTCAATCAAGGGCAAAAGGACATCCCATCCATTCCCAAAATCAATCACACATGCACATAACATATCTTCCAAAGTCTGGATGGTTCTCTCGCTTTGACCATCGGTCTGTGGATGGTAAGCGGTACTTATGTCGAGGTTCATACCAAACGAATCTTGAAGTGACTTCCAAAAGTTCGAAGTAAACCTGCCGTCTCGATCTGAGATAATAGACACTGGCGCTCCATGTCGAGATACTATCTCCTTTACGTAGAGCCTGGTCAACTTATCCATGCTGTAATTCTCTTTGATTGGCAAAAAGTGTGTGGATTTAGTCAATCGATCGACTATTACCCAAATAGCATCAGATCCTGTCGAAGTCCTTGGTAGCTTGGTAACAAAATCCATTGTTATTCTTTCCCATTTCCATTCTGGGATCTCAGGTTGTTCTTGCAAACCAGACGGTTTCTGATGTTCAGCCTTAACCTTGGCGCACGTAAGACACTTACGAACATAATCTGCAATCTCAGCTTTCATATTGGGCCACCAATATAACTTCTTCACATCTTGATACATCTTGTCAGATCCTGGGTGAATGGAATACTTTGACTTATGAGACTCGAGCATAATCAAGTCTCTCAGTCCTCCAAACAAGGCACCCAACTTCTTCCTTCGTAACACATAGTTCCATCTAAACGTTTATCAAGTTTCTCCTACCTAATCATCCCATCCACTTTCTCCTTCTTAAGCTGTCCTCTTTTCACGACTTCCTCTTGTGCTTGCAGAATCTGAGCGGGTAAATTCGAGTTAATCGTCAAAACGAAAGCTCGAACGCGTAACGGTTTCAAACGTTCTTTGCGACTCAAAGCATCAGCCACAACATTTGCCTTTCCAGGGTGGTATCGTATCTTGCAATCATAATCGCTCAACGTCTCCAACCATCGTCATTGTCGAATATTCAACTCCTTCTGATCCAAAATATACTGCAAACTCTTGTGATCGGTAAAGACAACACACTTAGTACCATAAAGGTAATGTCTCCACAACTTGAGGGCAAAAACCACGGCTCCCAACTCCAAATCGTGAGTGGTATACTTCTCCTCATGAGTCTTAAGCTGTCGGGAAGCATATGCCATAACCTTCCCTCGCTGCATCAAAACTGCTCCTAACCCTTGATACGAGGCATCACAATAAACCACAAAATCTTCTACTCCATCTGGCAAAGCCAATATCGGTGAACTACAAAGCTTCTGCTTCAAGGTCTGAAAGGCCTTCTCCTCTTCCTCACCCCATTCATACTTCTTATCCTTGTGAGTCAATGCAGTTAACGGTTTAGATATCTTGGAGAATCCCTCGATGAATCTCCTATAATACCCAGCCAATCCTAGAAATTGACGAATTTCTGTGGCGTTAACCGGCGTTGACCATTTCTCAATCGCTTCAATCTTAGCGGGATTGGTGTGTACGTAAATACACACCATTTTTATACCAAAAACCATGCTAAAGTGGAGTAATAACCATGAAATATGTTCAATTATAGTGAAAATATGTTTGGAATGCGTTATTATGTCTTGCAGGTACAAAGGGTTTGAAAACAAAGCAAAAACGGTGACTTTCAGATGATTTTCGATGACGTTTTCATGTTTTACGAGGTTTAGACGAAGTCAAAATTATTCCCCGATCACACCATTGGAAAGAGCACGAAAAAACGAGTCCAACGGTCCTTTCCTCTCCTTTTGAACCTTCCTAGAACTCTTGAAATGAACCGTTCAAAATCTATATCTATTAATAAAAACGGGTTAAAAGCATAACTAGTATAAAACAAATATTTTGCATAATAATACTTGAAGCTATGCTTCACCCCAGTGGTAAGCATGCTTCATCCCACCCAACAGACCTGAGTTCAATCCCAGCCAAGAGCCAAATGGAGTATTATTTCTCCATGCCACGTGGCGCTCTATGAGTGGTCCACGTGGCAATCCGACCCGTATCCAGATCCGACCCGATTAGATTCCGACCCGACCCAGTCAGCGTTGACCGTTGACCATTGACCGTTGACCATCGACAAGTCGCTGTTGACTTTCGTTGACCGTTGACTGGTCAAACTTTGACCAAACGTCGACCGATGTTGACCAGTGGGCCCCACCTGCTGAAGTGGACCAATGAGAGCCTGCCACGTGGCGGCTCATTAAATGCTAATGATTGTACAAGGTTATTATTGCAGGTACAGGTGGCGGCGCTGACATGTCGGCTGACATGTCAGTCCTAGGTTGTCAGTCCGAGGTGGGAGGTAGGAGCACCAATCAGATAATGACACGTGTCCATAATGACGAGACATGCGTTTGCAGGCGTGTGTCAGTACAAGGTGCAGTGCGTCAGTCCGAGGTATCAGTACAAGCTTCTAGAAGCGGTGGCTGGCCAATAAGTAGCTGACACGTGGCACAATGATTGGCTAAGAATGATTGGTATGAGCTGTCTATTGGGAGAATGAATCTGGACATATCCCCTTTCAGCATATATATATATATACATGAGAACACACAGTAGAGAGTAGATTATTAGTGTAGAGTGTAGGAGTAGGTGTAATCTAGGAGTAGGAGTAATATTAGATTATTGTAGTAGGATTAGCTTATTATTGTAATAAAATAGCCTATTTCAAATGCTTTTTGTAATCAACTTTTTAGTTTATTAATATGAGATGAAGATTTAATTTGAAGCTTTGAAGATTATTTTCTTTTCACTTCTACTCTTTTTCTTTTCTTTTACTTTTCTTATCTAATAAGTCATGAAAGCTTATTAGCTTTTTGTGGCTTATTTAGATTTAGCTTATTAATAAACTCTCTTTTACTACTTTGTTTTTAAAAGCTTTTATAAACTTAGATCTAATTTTTATTTTTACAAATTACTTTATAAAAACCAAAAAAATTTGATTTTTATTAGTTTTACTTTTATTAAAAGCAATTAGTTAGTTTATTATTATAGATCTACATAGTTTTAATAGTTATTTTACAAAAAGTTTTAACTTTATTAGTTTTTCTTTCAAAATAGCTCATTATCTTATATTTATTAAGTTTTTCTCATAAAGTTTCAATCTTTTAGCTTTTTATTAGGTTATTAATAATAAAGTTTGTAGCTTTATCAACCAATAAGCTCTTTCATAGCTTATTTGGCTATTATTATTGCTTAATCCTAATAAAGTTTTGATTTTTCTTTGTTTATCATCATTTCTACCACTAAGGCCGGAGCTTAAGGGTCTTATAAGCTAGCTTATCAATAAAGTTTATTACTTTTTAGTCTTAATAAGCTAATTAGTTAATAAAGTCACAAACTTTATTAACTATTTAGTTTTATTAAAGCTTTTTAGGAATTAAACTTTATGGTTTGTTTAGTTTATAAGATCGGGTGGTTAATTTCATCTCATCTCTTATATCCGGGTTCTATTTTCTTATCCTTTTCTCTTTTATTTAGTTTATTAATATGATTATGCTTGTATGTTTATTTGTTAGTGTTATTGATATACGTAGCGAGTAGTTTTTTATGTTTGCTAAGTGATAAGGATTTGTGATTTAAGTGTGGATTAATAAAAGAGGATTGTGATTAATAATTAGACAAGTTATTTAGATTTGTGATTTTATTATTCGAAGGGCAAAAGCCGGAAAATAATCAAATTACACATCTAGTAATTATTTTTTTTAAAGGATTGTTTGCAAAATAAACCAACATTGTGAGGAAATAATCTTGTTTAAGGAAAATAATTCGTCATCAAACCTTAGTCCACACTTAATGAACTTATTGTGTCACTTAGCAAGCATATCTTTTTATCATCTTATTTTCTAGGCCTTAGTTTTATCTTGCTTTATTAATCTAGTTTTTACCACTTATATTAGTTTTTAAAACCTTTTATAAAAACCTAAAATATTGGATATTCAAGCATTAACTAAAAACACAACGTAAATCTCAATTAAAATCTCGTTGGGAAAACGACCTCGGGAGATAGAATCGTTATTTGTTCACAAGTGACTATTTTATCTAACGGGAAAACTTTTATAAATTTAAAACTGCTGTGCTCAACGGCATGAATCAGTTTTTGGCACCGTTGCCGGGGAGATTTGTTAAGATTTTTGCGTTGTGTTTGGCGTTTGTGCCTTGATTATCCTTTCTCTTAAAAGTTTATTTTCTTGAAATCCGAAAATCCAAAAATATTCTTCTTTATCCTCTTATTTGTTTAATTCTATCTCTTGCTCTCTATTTGTTTAATTCTTCACTATGTCTTCATCTTACCTATATGGTTGTGAATGGTGTGGGGGTTTTCCAAATGGTGGAAATTGCCCTGGTTGTAGCATTGTAGAGTCGGGAAACGGGTTTGTCTATGACCAAAATTCCGATTTCTACAATGAAACAACCGACTTCTTTCACCAGCCACCACACCAAGAGATGGAGACATACTCTTGTGAGTCATATGGAAATGATCCTTACCAAGGTTTTGATTGCCAAACAGGGAACACGCTTGTCTATGAGCAGGTTCCGTGTAACAATCAAAATTTTGGTTATGACTAGCATCCATATGATTTACAAAGTCACTCGCAACAATTTTACTGTTGCGAATTTTGTGGAGGTCCTCATCAAAGTTTTGATTGTCAAACAGGAAACATGCTTGTCAATGAACAGGTTTCGTGTAACAATCAAAATTTTGGTTATGACCAATATCCACAAGATTCGCCTCAACAATATGATTGTTGTGAGTACTGTGGAGGTCCTCACTATAGCTCTGATTGCCAAACTAGGAACCCGCTTGTCTATGAGCATGTCCCTTGTAACAATTATGACTATACTTATACTGACCAACCTTCACAATACACCACCCCTCAGCCACTTCCTCAGAGCGAGTTAACTAGAGCTGAGTTGATTAATAAAATAATATTGAATCAAATTCAAATCAACATGAACATAATTTAATTCAATATGAACTTTCAAATTGAATTAGACCTTATTAAGGAGCACATTGAAAAACAAAATCCTTCTGTTAACTCGTTCTATCATGAGGAAAGTGATGAGAGGGAGATTACTATGGACGAGGTGCATAATTCTAGCTCACAAAGTACCGCACAAGTCCTATCTCAGCCATGAGCATACCCACCATCCTTGCCTAGACTTGTTGTTGTAGGAGACGAAAAGTTAGATATCGACTTACCTTTTGGAGAGCATATAGACACCCTCTCAATGGGGGATAGGGAAATTGACTTTAAACCTAGTGATATAGAAAGTTTACCGACCAATGACCCTGTCCCAATCCCAAGGATGTCTGATGAACCCTTAGGTAATTCTGATTCGATGTCTAGATCTTTCGATGTGACTATATCAAATCCTTTATTCGACTTTGATGATAGCTTTACATTAAGAATTGATAACAAAATTTTTGATGACGAGTTTGAGGATTTGAGTAGCTTGGACCCCCCTAAGTCAATACCTTTATTTGATGAGTCCACCCTACTAGTTACACCACTTCTCGTTCATAAGCAATTTTGCTTAAGGGAAGTGGAAAGATTTGACCCTTTTTTCTCCCTGACACAGTCAGGTGATATGACGTGGGTGATGGATAAACCTTTTAGATTTACCCATACACCATTACCCCGTCAGGTGACATATTCACCTAAGGAGGTGTTGTATCGCTTTTACCATCCAAGCTTAACACTAAGCGATGGATGTGACCATGACTTTAGAAGCATATAACCCTAGAGTCAAGCTAGAGACTCGAACAAAAACAAGCACTTCTCGGGAGGCAACCCGTGTTATCTATCTATCTATCTTTATTTCTTTTCATTTTTCTTTTATTTTGAATAAGTGTGATGTGGTATTCGAATATGTGTGGGGGAGTGCTTCTCTCCATGTTGTGTTTTGTGGAATTCCCGTTTTTGCTTGCAGGATTCCCTATGATCGTTAAGACCTTCGTGCTTGTTTTCAAACCCTCCAACACTCGGTCTTCGATCATTTGCATTGTTATATTTAGGGATATCCTTTATAATATGTGCTTATTTGATATATATTTTCCTTTTCACACTTAGAATTTGTAGCATTTGCCTTTTTCGTCCCTAAGTGTGGGGGTAACACCCGATATTTATGAACATTGAGGACAATGTTCGATTCTAAGTGTGTGAGGGGGGGGGGGGGGGGGGGGAATTTCTATCGAAATTTTCAAAAAAAATTTCAAACCCTTGTTTTGCCTTGTACTCATGCAACCCCGTTTTTCCACCAAAATTTTAAATTTTTAGTCACCTTTATTTAAAAAAAAAAAAAAAAAAAATGATGAAATTTTTTTTTTGATGAGGGATCCACATGTAATCCTTCACTATCAATTACATGATCCAAAAATTGAACTTTCCGAATCCAAAACTCACACTTAGAGAACTTCGTGTACAACTGCTCGTCCTTGAGCAACTTAAGAATCGCAGCCAAATGCTGTTTGTGCTCTTCCTCGCTCTTTGAGTAGATCAAAATATCGTCGATAAAGACTATCACGAACTTATCTAGATAAGGCTTGCATGCTCGGTTCATGAGGTCCATGAACACTGCAGGCGCATTGGTCAAACCAAAGGGCATAACTTGAAACTCATAATGACCATAACGGGTCCTAAATGCCGTCTTGGGAATATCCTCTTCCCGAACCCTGAGTTGGTGATAACCAAACCTCAAATCAATCTTAGAGTAGTAACTTGATCCTTGAAACTGATCAAACAAATCATCAATCCTCGGTAACGGGTAGCGGTTCTTCACAGTTAACTTATTCAATCCTCGGTAGTCGATGCACATCTTAAACGATCCATCCTTCTTCTTCACAAACAATACTGGAGCTCCCCAGGGCGAAGAACTCGGTCGAATAAATCCTTTATCCAACAACTCTTGCAATTGCTTAGATAACTCCTCCATTTCTGATGGTACTAAACGATACGGTGCACGTGCAACAGGTGCAGCTCCTGGAACTAAGTCGATGCGAAACTCTACTTGTCGGGATGGCGGAAGTCCCGGAAAATCTTCAGGAAATACTCCAGGAAACTCACGCACTACAGGAACATCCTCGAGTCGCTTCTCTCCCGACTCCTTCTTAGCCACGTGTGCTAGGAATGCGTGACATCCTTTCTCAAGATATTTCATGGAACATTAACTATAATTCATACGTATCATGCATCAATACCATAATATAGTAAGCATTCAGCATCAAAATAGTACATCACCATATATACATAAATAGATTCTACACTTGCCACAAGTCTTACAAGATATGTAAAACGAGTA
This sequence comes from Artemisia argyi, assembly GCA_030686995.1. Classification (NCBI taxonomy): domain Eukaryota; kingdom Viridiplantae; phylum Streptophyta; class Magnoliopsida; order Asterales; family Asteraceae; genus Artemisia; species Artemisia argyi. The sequence continues at coordinate 22,306,986 of CM060676.1, forward strand.
CAAGTTTCGAATCAAATCTACCAACTGAAGAATTCAGTTTAGCATATACTAGGTAAATTACCATTAAGATACCGACTACTATAAATGATCCAATCACTGATCTCCTGAACGATCTCCATACATAGCCATCACATCAATGCTGTCATAAGACCTAAGGCGGGTCATCCTCTCTGCATAGGCCTGTCTCTGCATCTCATGCAACTCACTCCATAACTCGCTGATACTAGTACAATAATGTCGGCTATCAATGTCCAAGAACACCTCCTTCATGGTCAACTTGTCAACCATCTCCTCCATCTCGACCATCTTTATATCTAGCAAATCCATACGCTCCTGAAATGCAACACTCATCCGTCCCAACGAACTCAACCTCTCCTCTTGCCTCTGAAGCTCCATATACATCTCTCCTGCGGCCCTCCTATCATCCTGAACTTCCCTCCTCAATCCTCCAACCTCAAACTGCCTGTCACTCATACGCCTAGTGATACTCTTATGACTATTCTTACACCACACTATATCCTACCTCAAACGACTCATAACAACTCTAAGCTCTGACGGAGTAACATGGACTGCTGTCGATGACTCACCAATCTCATGTGTAGAAGGAACCTTGGTCTCGAGTGCATATCCTAATGCCTCAGACGTATCAGACTCATACGTCACATCCGACACAACAGGTGAAGGCGGCGGAGGAACATCCTGATCCTCCTCCATAAACTCCTCCTCACTATCCTCCTCGTCATCATCATCGTCATCCATCTCTTCATCTCCATCATCCTCAATATCAACATCATCCTCTAAACCTACCTCATCATCGGAACCAATATAAACATCCAACTCAACATCAACATCCAACTCAACATCATCTCCTAAAGGTAATGGGTCAACAACGGGTGGGACCGGAACCTGATCACGGGGAACTGGGACAGACATGATACTCTACAAGAGTATAAGAAAAGCATAAAAATACTAGCCAAATTTTCGCGGAAAACCATTTTATAAGCCAAAGCATGATAGTGGAAAAAGTCCAACCCAATCTCAATATCAAACATATATATAAATAAAGTTGAAAGAAATACCAGGGCGTGAAGTGGCACGGAAGGCTGTAAGCTTTCTGTCTCAAAACGTTTTGACTCTAGGAAAAAGTTTATAGTCGAGTGCGAGCTCGTTCTCTATAAACGATGGCTCTGATACCATTCTGTAGCACCCCCAACTCAAAATACGGCAGCTGACATGCTGGGGGCACTACGCGAATCGAAATCAGGCATCTTTATAGCAAACGACCACAACACGGGACGTTTAAAAGTGCCTTAAAACATATCATTCGTTTTACAAACCATTTTAGAGCACATAGTCTCTTTAACAAAATAGCAGCGGAATAAAAATAAAGATTGCAGCGGAAAAATGACAAAGTTTAGCAGCGGAAATCAGAGTGTAGTAGTAGAATTACAAAGTTTAGCATCGGAAAGTAAATAAGTTTAGCAGCGGAAAACATTAAAAATAAACCAAGGTTTTACGAATGACATGATAAATAAAGATAGTAGAAATGAATAAGCTGCCTTGACCAAAAACTTCCTTCATCCAGCCACTCCACCACGCCCAAATCATAAAGCTCCACAAAATTAATTAGCAGTAGTACCTGAGAAACACATGCTTAAAAGTCAACACAAAGGTTGAGTGTAATCCATATGTTTAAATAATAAAGTTGAGCACAAGGGTTTTAATCATACGATATAAGCAACAAATGCAAATACTAGGGTAATCAAGATAACACCCAATATGTAGAGGCATCCCTGTGCATACATACGGTTGATGATACTAAGCTCATGACACGCAAAACGTTAACCAAACCAATCGACAGTACGCTGTACTGACATAAACAATAACTGCGGAATTTTATAATAATAATAAGTGCCCCCAAGGCTGAGTACTTGCCAATACCCAACAAAACGACAAATAGTACACCCGCATGTCAAGCCCTTGACAACTACGAGTGGGATGGTCAGTCCTATAGGCATATAAACTAAGTTCGCGCTCACCCGCAGGTGACTAATGGCTCATGATCTGAGGGTCTTTCCGGCAAGACAAGCTACTTAGTACATCGTCAGGAATATATATATATATATATATATATATATATATATATATATATATATATATATATATATATCATCATTCAGGAAAAAGCATACCAATAATAGTACTTGTGCTCAGAAAACATTTAAAGCATGTGTCTCACCCCATGAGTTTATAAACAATGAAAAATATAAAAGCGGGGCTATGAATCACACCTTAACAACACCAGCAGGAAACGAGATATAGCAACAATCAATAATGCGTCACAACAAAATGGACCTCAGCACAACCTAATCAATATAATTGGCATAACTCAGAACTAAACTCGAATATTCCCATAAACAATGCTTGAGTAAAAGTTTTGTAAACACAATGGCATTTGAAGAAATAGATTTCGTAAAAGTCTCGTGTGGGAGACAAGAAAGTTAGAAAAGAAATAAGCCGACGAATCAACCAAATACAAAAGAAAAAACGAAAGAACTCCTCGAAGAAAGTCGTCGAAAAGAAATGAAAAGAATAGAATAAGAATAGAATAACTCACTCAAATAAGTATAAATAATAAATAATAACACGTAACAATAAGTCTCGGATTTTACCCGTTTTCCCCAAAATAATGTTGAAATAAAAGGTTTTGAAATAATAATAATATTTGGTAAAATAATATAAGTTTATAAAGAATTTTATGAAATTTCGGCATGACCTGCCAGTTTATATAACATTTTCCGAGTCAACGACTCTTTATTTTTAAATAATAGTAATATATATAAATAAATATGCTTGGATATATCATTCGCGTAGTCCGTTAGTTGTTTAGGTTTTATCAACCATTTTGTATTAGTTCAGGTTCCAGGTACGTTAAGATCTTTACGGGCCTAACGTACCCTACCGTCTCGTGTACCAAAGGGTCCATAATATCCAAATAACCAAGGCCGTAAATCCAATACGTCCAATACATGCTCACAATATCACAATACGGAAACATGTCCGATAATAAGTCCACTAAACTATAACAATTTTATTTTTATGTTTCATATATTTATTAACCGTTTTTATTATTTAGTTACCGTTTAACAAATAAAGTATATCCCGATACTATTAATCCGTACCCAAAATTAATCACCACAACAATAATAATAACTTCAAAATAATCCCAAGTCAAATAAATAAACTCGAATCAAACCAAAACCAATACGAGCCTTATCCGTCTCCTCGGCTCATCCCAAAACAAAACCAACTCCAATCCAACTATCCTAACTCATACAACAACAACAACAACAATATCATACTCCCTTCCCCACCACCACCCGTGGCGCGGTGGTGGTGGCTCTCGGCTGCCAAAACCCAACGAGACCAAATGGACCCTTAAAAATCAATCCAAACACAAATATAAACTCCTCTTAGCCACAAGTATCAAATAACAACAACAATAATGATAAAACCTCACCAAGTCACGAGTTGACTCAGTGATACCGAGTCGCGGCCAAGAATGGGTCGAACGAGAAAAACAAAGCAAACCACACGAGTTTTGAGCTTAAAAACATTACCAAAACCATTTTTATAAAAAGATTTTTATAACAAAAATCGGATTTAAATAAAATAAAAGCTAGGGTTTTGAAATAAAATCAAAAATAAGAAAAAGAGTGGTGGGGGAGGTGTTTTACCGTCGGAATAACAAAAAGGTGCGGCGGTGAAGGTGTGTGTGGGTGCGTGTGGGGTGTTTGGAGGTGTGTGGGTGGTACGGGAGTGACGGGGATGTCCTGATCTACAAGGTGGTATAAAAAGGTGAGATGGCCGGAATATTTTCCGGCGGCCGGAGATTGGTGGTGGCCGGCGGTGGTGGGTCGGCCGGCGAACAAGAGAGAGAGAGGGAGAGAATATTTTTGTGTGTGTGTATTTTATTTTGATAAAAATGAAAGAAAGTGCGGTGTGTGGGGTATATATATGGTGGAATAAGTATAAGGTTTGTTTGGTAATTAGTGGAAGTATAGGGTAAGTGTAGGGAAATAGTTTAGGGGCCAAAGTTGCCAACGAATCAAACTTCTTACGATAAATGCTTCGGGGCTCGAACGACATAGCAAACGGACCCAAAAATTTACGAAACTTGCGCCATTGTTCACGAAATAATTTTTCCAATAAATCAAGCATAAACTTCGGAGTTTTTCCAAAACTCAAAATAATTCAAATAATTTGGCAAATGCAATACAATTCGAGTGTTCTAGGTTGTGCTGAGTCAATTAAGGAATAAAGTTCTCGTTTCCAATATATCTCACGTTTCTCAAGCCCAAATAATTACAATTAAAAGTTTTAATGTGTCTCAGGTACGAAAATAATTTGGCTAGAAATGAGTTTAGAAAATTACAATTAAAAGGTTTAATGTGTCTCAGGTATGAAAATAGTTTGGCTAGAAATGAGTTTAGAAAAAGTGCGGTTACATAAGTTCAGTTGCTTCGAACTCATTTTGGCCCAGAAATCCCACAATCTGCACCCCCCTCGCGCGCGCACTTAGGAGTGGGAGCATAGCTCACCTAAAAGAATTTGAAAGCTAGTACAAGGATTTCCTTATAAACTAGTCTTCACTTCCTTTTCTAAGCGATGTGGGATACTTCCATTTTCTATATTTTTTGTTCCACTTTGAGACACGATATCTCATTCCTTTCTACTCTATTTTGGACATACTTTAGCTCGTTGCGAAGCTCTCTTGGAGGAGAACAAAACGCCCCCAAGAAACACAAATATATGTAACATATACATACATTAAATTATGTCCAAAGTTTGTAAAAAACAACTTTGCAAAACTCATTTTCCAACATATATTATGGTGCCACGTACCCGTAAAATTATCGGGTCAAATCGGATCGGGTCAATTCGGGTTCGGGTCAACCTGAATAGAAGTAAAATGATTAAAGAAATTGCTTATTTCAAAAATTTTACATTGTAAAAGTGTTAGTAGAGTCGGGTTAGGGTCAATTTGAGTTGAGGCTAAAAAAAACCATACCGGAACCGACCTTATTCGGACCTCGGTCATTCGGGTTGACCTGAATAAAATTGTTGACTCGATTAAACCGACCTGAATAGGTTTAATTAGGTTCGGGTTGGGTCATCCCGAATGATACCCTAGTACACTATATATGTCGTAACACAAAGACACTCACTTATGACTTAACTCATTACCATCGCCACCGGTCACTGCTGTCAACAACCACGATGCTTTATCTTCATCTTCATGTTTTTAAAATCACACGCTTTATCTATGTTTTCTTCTCTTCATCAGGTGTGTATTTTACATGAATATAATAAAGTGATTTGTAGTGTTTTATTTCCGAATATTTTTAAAGATGCTTAGTAACTTGAAGTTTCAACATGGTTAAACCGCTATGCTTCGTAACATGGGTTGTCTTTCTTTAGCTCCTATAAATGAAGTTGTTTAAGCCGCTATGCTTACGGATTTACAGGTATGCGTAATAGGTGTAATTAAACTTCAATGTATACCAAGGTTTGTGAAAATGCCAATGTTAATAGCTCAATCAAGAAGATTATTTAGGACGCTGGCTTCACCATCAAACGAGAACTTACAATACATCTTGACGAGGACAGTGTGAGAAGTCTTTTACGCTGAACGCTCAACAAAGAGCTTCTTTCCAAGCCTTGTAAAATACATGACAAGGTAGTTTATTCTCGTATTATCATAGCAACGTCTCTTTACATTATTTGCTACTTAGGGGGTGTTTGGTATGAGTCGACTAGTGTTTGAATATGTTTATTATAATTGTATGGGCCTATAAGAATGGGTTTGATACGTAGGCAACGCACACACCATAAGAGTTGGATTTAGAAATCCATACCCATTCCGTTCAATTCCCTCTCTTCACAAACCCATATGGCCATATACCTTATGTGTGTTTCGTAATGAGATTTGTAGATGAATTTTGTGTAGTACTGCTATATCATGTAGTTTCTTTGATATAATAAGTTATATCAGTCTCATCAAATTATGTGTTTTTAGTTAAATATACCAACACATTACACATATATACATAAGGTTAAATATAATTAATGCTGTTTTCCTTTTTGCATTGCAAGGCTTTGTTATAAGTTATAACTGAAGGAGGCACAAGAAAGTCTTTTGCACTTACCCATATGGTCAAACTTCTCAGGTACAAATTGTCACAAGCTTGAAAGAATGTTTCAACTCCAAAAGTGCATCACATAAAGTTGTTTTGATGTAAATTTAGTTGAGCATAGATGTGTAAAATGTCTATTATTCTTTTAATAGACGTGGGCACCTTATAACTAATTAGAAAGTTCATTCACATGCTGTGTTTAGTTTATTGTTGCTCTATCTTAACTACTTATAATGTATTTTTGGTCAAGTGAAAATGTGAAATTGTGAAAAACTGAATTTTCAGTCAATCCCAATTTTACCATTGTCAACCAATCAATGTAAATCGAAACTGCAATTCCAGTATTGATGGAAAGTAATGAATGGAAACGAAACTACAAATCAATAAATGACACATACAAATAACTCCTCTCTTCTCTTTCTTTCTCTCTAACCTAAAACACACACCTCCATGCCCTATCTATAACAACCACCGCCAGCACCATATGAATCCACCGGCTACACAACCCTCATCTAAGTCCGCCGTTGTCACTATCAGATTTTATTGGATCTTCGTGTCTGACCGGTTTTGAGGTAGCTTCGGATTGTGTTTAGAAACCAACCATCAAGGAAACTTCCACATCACAGAAGGGGTTTTCAAGTTCTAAGGTATTTTTTTGAGTTTTTTTTGTTAGATCTATTTATATTAAACAAGTTTTGAGGTTTTTTTGTTAGATCTATTTGTATCATTTATGTTTCTGTCTGTATTTGATTTGAAGCTAAATATATGATTTGTGATTGGTAGAAGGAGTACTAGAAGATGGAACACTTCTCTGGTTTTGGTGGCACTTTTGCTAATTGAGGTTGTGTTTCACAACTATTTTTTATTCAATCAACTTTGTTTGTATTTGATTATTCTTGAATTATATGTTTTTGCACATTGGATGTTTGATGAAATGTCTACATCAGTTTTTCGGTACTTGAAGAATGTCATCATTATTCTTCTTCTTATGAACCTACATTCCCGCGTTAAGTAAAAGGACTTACGTATTGCACAAAAGGATTGCACAAGCGGCTATGAAATACATTGTTAGCAGGGTAACTTCTATGGCTATTCATTATCCTTTTATCAGGGTTCTTGCAAATTGGTATGCTCAATAGGTGACTAAAATGAAATAACTTGATTTATATCGTATTTCTATTTCTATTTCAATGTTGCAAGCCCGATTTTTTGTTCGTCTAACAAAAATATTTACTTTAATAGAAAATGGAGAGCCAATATATTGTTCGAAGTTTCATGGATCCTTATACTCATTTCTTTAATATAACTAATGTATCACATAGACTATTAATTCTTAGGGTTCTTCAAATTCAATTTAAATACGAGCAACAATTGATAGATTTTGTTCAAAAATGTTGTTTTAGTGTTGGATAATGTGTGATAGTTATAAATAGGTGAACTTTATGAGTTTTACGTTTTTAATGTGTGATAATGTGTGATTCTTATATGATGTTTATTTGATACATTTTTAATGGCAGGTGGAATGACATAGAGCAAGGCTTCGATGTTTCATGAGAGCATAGACTACGTTAAATTTCTCAACCTCCAAGTCAAGGTATCCCTTTTTTTTGTTACTAATAATATGTTAATTTGTGAGGTATATTTATACATTTTCTGATTTACACACACATGGAAATAGTCCGTGTTAAATTTAGTCCACATGCTATGTACATAATACATTAGACATGTGCTTCTGCTTCTTTGTATTTTTATGCTGAATATGCCATTGGTTATTAAGATTAATAGTGTGTTGTGTAATATCATGAACAGCTTGGAGATTATGCAAAGGTTTGTGATATCGACATGTTAGTTTCATTATGTTTGTGATCCCTTAATTTCATCCAATATATCATGAACCAACTTGAAGATGATTGTTTGATTAGTGTGTTTTGAATTACAATAAAAATCAGCTTATTATACTTGTGTCCAATCAAATAATCTATTAAGAAACAACCACAACAAAAAAGAAGGGATTGTGTCATGTAGAGATCATATAAGGGGTGTTTGGGATTGCTCATTTTAGCGCTTATCATCATTATTTTAAGTAGATATTATTAGATAAGCAAGTTTGGCGGTTTGCGTACCTATTTATAAGTTCCAGAAGACATTAATATCTTGAACGATTTTTAAACACATATCATCTTTTTAATGTCAATACTTAAAGTACTGTCATTGACCCTACTGATTATGCAGGTCTTGAATCAGTAGGGTTGGGGAACGGGAATCTGGATGAGATGATGTGTTTGGTTCAAGAAGAGTATCAACAAGTCAAACAAGCTTACTGATGGAACTTACAGGTGATGGCATTCATAGTAGCTCAATCTACTTTTCGAAGCTGCTCATTACCGGGTAAATACAGTTTACAGGACGCTAAATAATCAGTTTTTGAAGTTTGATAAACAGATTTAGCTTCTGATTATCCTGATTTAATGCTTTCAAAACTTAATATACTCTATTATTTTTCTTACGTGGGATTTTCATGAATAATCTCACGAAATAATTAATTGCAATTTGGAGGCTTGCGTATTTGCACGAGGCTGTTGAACCAAAAGTGGTGCATCAAGATATCAAATCCAGTAATACACTAATACATTCTGAGTTTTCATCTACATATGATAATGGATTGAAACTAATATCAACTATTCATATTCTTATTGAAGCGAGAGGATTGTTGAACCGAACTTTTGGAAATGCAAGTGAGTTTATTGTACCAATATTTGCACCACAGGAAAATAAAGTGGATGTTGTCAAATATTCTTTATTGGTCTCCATTCTCTCCAACCTTCTTTTGGTTCTTGGCGCTTCTCCTCTTTGTGGTGGCATTGCCAACGTCTCAGTCAAACAAAAAGAATAAGGTGATTGCATAGGTAAAACTTATTTCAAGCATATGTTATCACTGAACAACAAGAATAGTGTTTAGGCTGTGTAGCCGATTGAGTATGTAGGGATTTTAAGAGATGAAATGACCCAGATGTAATCAACATCAGTTTCTTGCTGGTACTCTTAAGCTGATTTAGCCCTTTGTTCCTTTAATAATCGTTATTAGTTTCAGCATATTATGTACTTTGAAATGCAAATGTTGAACCTAATGGTGTTTTGTGTCTACTTTTTACATAGCGGTTTGTATACACATATGTTCTTTTGAATTTTATTGAAGATTGGTTCAATATCTTTTCCTTCTTAAACTCCATTTCAATCAATGATCATATAGAAGTTTTATGTTTTTGGCATATTGGGTGTTTGATAAAGCACTTCAACGGATTGAAATTAAAAAAACATCCATTTTTCATGCCATATTTACTCAATTATCTCATGACATAATTTTAGTGAAAAGACAATTATGCGTGTACGTCCATTTATGTACGTCCATTTAGAATAAATCAAATAATATAATGAAGCTAACCCGCCGATCCGGCGGGTTATGAAGCTAGTTATCTCATAAAACATTTACTTATCATATCTCAGTTCATGAATTATTTACTTACTCAATTATCTCATGAACTATTCACTTATCGTATATGTCAGATTAAGGTGTAGCAACTCATATTGGAGGTTTCGAAAATAACTAGACGAGTACCCATGAATAACAACGGGATTTTCTAACAGAAAACAATTATAGTTACACAAAACGTTACACAAAACACTTAACCAAAGAATCACCATAACTATCTGCCGCTATAAATCCCGTTGCTATGAACGGGTACTCGTCTAGTTTTATCTAAATCATATAAAATGTTATCTTGTTTTACTCATTTGACCGAATTAAAGATGTCGGAGAAGATGGTGGTTGCCTAAAAAAATACTAGAGAAGATGGTCATTACCAGATGTTGAGGATGTCGATTTTGTTCAAAAAAAAAAAAAAAAAAAAAAAAAAAAAAAAAAGAAAAAAAAAAAAAAAAAACTATGTTTATTGCCTTTTAATGTATTATACTTGTCATTTTTAGGTAATTTGTGTAAAACTAGAAGGGGGGTTGAATAGTTTACCGTTTAAAATCTTTTTAACTTGTTTTAATTAGCTTTGAAACTTTCCGTTTGATCAAAGATATATACACAAACACAATATATAACATGCAAGTAAATGAAAGAAACGATCAAACCACAACACGAGTATTTATCGTGGTTCGGCTACAAGGACTCTTTTTCTTTGCCCTACATCCATGCCCCGAGTATCCAACTCGAGAGTTTCTTTCACTAGTCAACAAGCTCCTTTCACCGGCGGAGAAAACCTTACACGTCGCTTATACACGTTTACCGACACTAAGCTAGATGTCGAGTTCTTTTACAAGGGTACAACCACTCCCGTTAGTTCTTTTACAAGGGCACAACAACTCCCGCCACACTTTGTATTTTGAGGACTAAAATACTAACCGATCACTACTGAAAATACACAATCAAATGAAGTGTAAACTACACAAGTCTACACAATGCTAAGCTAACAAGTCTTGCAACGTTGTGTTGAATACTTGTAACTTTTTATGAACTCGTGAATCTCTTTGCTACAAAAAGAAACTTCACATATGAAATGTTAAAGGGTTAGATCAAAGAATGAATGAATGTGTGAAAATATAATGTAGAGTGATAAGCCAAAAATCAAACTTGTGGCTAAGTATTTATAGCAAAACCTTCTGCAGGCCTGGCGGATACGGCAGAACCCTCAGATGGGTTTCGCCCGTGTACCCCCAGGGCTCCGCCGGGCTTGCAGTTGGTTTTGCAATAAATCTTGCAAACCAAACAATATCACATCTCATTATACCTAGTCAAACACAAAACTTGCAAGCGAACATATGGTTAGTCAAACACACTTTCTTTCCATAAATGTATATTGACAAAACTTGCCATAAATGTAATGTGACATTTCTATTTTAAGAAATAAAAAGTGTTGTGTTTTATGAAATGTAAAATGTAGCAAATGTCTAGTTTATGCAAGTTTTTAAAACTAAGATTATGTTTTACTTAGAAACTAAAGTTTACATTTTGTCGTTAACAAAACTTAGCAAAGATCGTAAAATATAAATAACGTTTTTAGGCGATATTTGTATTAACAATCTCCCCCTTTTTTGTTGATGACAAAACATAAACTTTGTTTTTAAGTAACTCACCAAATCTTAGTGTTTAAGACTTAAAAAAAATTATATTAAACTTGTTTTACTTAAGTGATGAAAATCATATTAAGTTTTAAAGATTTAATATATTTCTCCCCCTTTTTGTCGAAACAAAAAAGTAGAGTAGCGAAGCGGAATCATGCACGTGCTCCCCCTTGGTTGTTACTCCCCCTAAAAGGAGTGCCAAGATGGGAAACCTGGATTTTGATCCTACAAAAAAAAATTGGTTAGTTGGTGATATATAGTCAAGCTTGTAGTTACCACACACATTGCAACCACAATGACAACACAAAAATGATCAACCAACAATGCAAGTAAGTAAGTTGAAAGAAATATAATTCCAAGTAAAATTTGACTTTTAAAAGTCAAAGACAAGAAATGGGATAGATTCTTCTACTTCTAAAAGAAAAACTAAAAATAACCAAGAAAATAAAAGAAAATCAAAACCTACTTTCCTAAATGGGGCAAAAGGCCTCCAAAGGTTGTCTAGGATTTGTTTGGGTGGGAAAGAGCATCCAAACGTTCTGTGACGTGTTGGAATGCAAAACGGGTTTCATCTTGGAATTGGTGAAGTAACAATTTGATGCTTGCACCCATTTGTTCACAATTTGAGCAAACATGGGGATGAGTGGGTGGAAATGGGTTCGTTTTGGTTTCTTGGTTTGAGGGTTGGTTGGTTTTTGGTTCTTGGTTGGAGGATGGGTTTGGTATAGAGTCAAGCAAGGTGGTTTGAAATTCCATTGCCTGATGGAGATGATTCTCAACCATGCTTTGGATTTCCTCATAGGAAGGAAAGAAAGACTCAAAGGTTTGGGCTTGAGAATGTGGTAGAGTTGGGTGATCATGGTTTTCAAAATTTGGTTCTCCATAAAGAGGACCATAGATGTCATGATAGATTGGGTGAAACAACAATGGTTTGGGTTGGTGGTATTCTTGTTGTGGTTAAAATGCTCATTTTGGTCAAGAATTGACCTTGGTGTTTCATTTGCAAAAGGTGGTGGTTGTGTTGGTCTTGGTGGAAGATCATTGAGATCTTGGACAAACGGGTGTGATGATGTTGGAGGAGACCCAAATAACTCCATAGGTTCAAGTTTTGGCAATGGTGATGGTGATGGAGTTTTGGATGGTTGGGTTGGAGCACTTGGTGGAGTTGGGTCAATGGGTGATTTTGTTGGTGGTGAAGTGAGCTCATTGGGTTCATTGGGTGATGGAGATGGAGATGCAAGGTTTAGAAAATGTTCATTTTTGATTGGTGAGGTGAATTCATCCGAGGATGAGGAGCTTAGGTTGATGGATTGGTTAGTCCAAAGGTGGTTTGACACTTATCCGGGTGGTTTTCTGGATGGGTCGTGATGGTTGAGAGGTGATTGTTGACTTAGTCATGGTTAAAATGGTTTAAAAGATCAGAAATTGTGATGACGAAGGTTTGATTTGATAGTGTTTAGGATGGTTTAATTTATAGTGATGAAGGAGTGTGGAAAGAAGTGTTTGGATTTGATGTTAGGCCATACAAAAATGGAGGTTCCTAATGATTTGGAAGGCTAATTGTGGGTTGTCTTATCATGGAAGTCAATCCAATAAAAATGGTGAAGTGAGAAGACAATATTTTCACTAAATGCTTAGTGGTTTTGGTAAATTTGTTGAAGGATATGTCTCATGGATTTCAAGGAACCTTTGGAAGGGTTCCTTCCTTTATGTGTGAAAGTTCCTTGAGGTAGTTATGGGTATTTTTGAAATTTGGGTGGAAATGGTTTTCTTTGAGTTATAAGGAATGAGAACTACCCTATTGTGCTTAACAAATTGCAGGAAATTGGTTTCTATCTAAAAGGATGGTATTTTGTTGATTGGATGTTGAAATGTTGAAAACTAAAAAAAAATTCTGCAGTAAATCTGGCGGAACCTTCAGGATATACAGGCGGAACCCGTGTGAGGGTTCCGTCCGGTCTGTTGGGCCTTTTCTGGGTTGCCCAGAAAATGCACTGGCGGAACCCATTCTAGGGTGCCGCCAGATCCGCCAGGCCTGAAAAAGTTGGCAGTCCGCGATTTTGACCCGCGAGATGATTTTCAAATTTTTCGAAAACTCCTAAAATAAAAAAGATAATGCATATCTGGTTAGGTAATGCAAAAATTGGTCATGTAAACACACATACCATAGGACTTTGACCGGGGGGTCGAGAATTTCACTATACTTAGTGAAAATTTCATAAACATGAAAATTTGACAACTTGCCAAAAGTTGTCTACCTGCATCATTGTTAGTTAATACATGTTTCAAATAGTATCACACAATGTACCAACACACAAATACATCACAAACATTGTTTAAATGACCAAATTGTTCAAATAGCACCTAGTGCCAAACACTCCTTCACATCCGCACTCATTGACGGTCAATCTTGTTCTTGAGCTTTCCAAGGAATCTTCCAAGATTCTTAAACATCCCCTTTGTTTGCTTGAACTCCGCCGAATCATTTGGAATATCCGGAAGTTGGGATAGGTATTCTAGAGGTGGGAGCCTAGAGTTGGGCAAAGAGTCATCTTCACTCATTGAGGAAGATGATGAGGAGGTAGGAGGATGAGGACGTTTTCCTTGGGCTTTGTACACTCTCTTATCACTTAGTGGGACAAAGGTGTGTGAAATGAGAGATTAGTCAAGGCGAAGACCATTTGGAGTTGGTGGAATGGGAGAGATGAACCTAAAGAGACGGGTCAAGAGCATTCCATACGGCATAGCCGTTGTGCAATGCACGGGAATGTCAGCCATTCTCTTGGCCATGTAGTAGGCTAGGTTGAAGGGTTGCCTAACGGACAAAGAGTAGAGCATGTAGTAAAGGCAAAGATTTATATGATCTCGGTTTCCTATGGTGCTAATGACATTTGCTCTAAGGACTTCCTCCCATTTCTTGAATTAGGGCTTGAGTTGATTCATTTCCATTCCATATGGGTCCTTATCGACCTCATTTCCCGAACGGGTTCTCCTAGTGTTGGTTGTCCTAACAAAGAGGTGGTCACGAAGTACATCTTTTGACACAAGAGGGGTGTCATAAGGATGGATGCGGTCATGGAGGGTGTCAAGAGTTGAGAGGGAGTGCAAGTCGGAGTAGATGCAAGTACCACGGTTTGGGACACCTAGGATTTGAGCAAACTCCTCAAGAGTGAAGGAGTATTGATGACTACTAGCCCTAAAGTTAATAGACATTTGACCATAATCATCCGTGGAGAGAGTGACAGATGCATAGAATTCTAGAATGAACCTAGGACAAATAGGCTCGTTGATTTCCAAAAGACACTCAAAGTTGATTGTGGCAAATTCGGTGTAGAGGTTTGTGCCTTCTAGGAAGGACGGGTCAATGGTTCTACCCTCATGGACATAATGTTTTTCTAAGGCTTTGAAAACATTGACTTGGTTTGGGGTAAGGCCTTTGGTTTTGTGATGTTTGGGTAGGTACTTAATGGTGTCCTTGTGGTCGTAGTGGGTTAGAGGAGGCATGTTGATTCCTAGAAAAACAAAATTTCATATTTTAGTCTAAGTAAATGACTATTATAATGTGGATGTTCTAGTGTGTGCCTATTTGAAAAGAATGTCGAGGTGCGGTTATCTTGACTCATTTTTATGCTTCAAAAACGTTTTATAATGCAAGTTTTGTTATAAAACAAAAGATAACCCAAACGCTCCTAGTTCAATGTAGCTTTGTTTGAATGTACCCGAAAAAACATATTGGTTATCTATTCCCTTTAGCATTCAAGAGACATTATGCAAGTTGTAACACCCCCAAAATACCGCAGCGGAAGACTGTGTCACAGGGGTGCTACTTCATAATACAAAGTCAAGTTATAGAAAACGAACTCTAAATGAGACGTTTTGAAAAGTTACCATTCGATTAATGAATTCAAAGTTACCAACATGAGATTTCAAAGTATGATACATAAATGTATACAAAATGTTTGAATGGTAAATGATAAAAGCGTAAGTCTTCAGAATATGCAGGTTGACTCTAAGTTCCACGCACTAGCTATCGCCTTATAGACCTGAGATAACATGCTAAAGTGTCAACACAATGGTTGGTGAGTTCATAGAGTTTGTCTTAAAACAGTTGAAAAAGCCTTAAAGAATGATCACACAGCAAAGGCATCGTGAATCCACTCAGTTACAAGTCCCGCCATAAGAGACTTGTAACCTGTGTGTTCACAACCCACTGCTAACATATATAGTATGAATAAGACATGTACAAGTTCATCAAGACAATTTAAGCAATTAGAAGTGAGTCTCTACTTCATCTCCGAAGACCTCACTTTTATGATGTATCCAACATTCGCAAATGTTAGGATGTATCAAAGACAACTGGGAGTCAATTCCCAAAGACAACTGGGAGCCACTTCCCAAAGACAACTGGGAGTCAATTCCCAAAGACAACTACTAGTCAATAAATAGAATAACGCAATTAAGTATAACGCAGTCATGTATGTAAGCAATCAAGTATAACACAGTCAAGTATAGACGTTTTGAGTATTTGTACAAGTAAACAAGTAGTTGAGCATGTATCCCCCCCAATAGTTAAAACAAGTACGAAAAGAGTAGGGGCTATGACTCACCTTAAGTCTATGTAGTGAGTAATGAAAATGGTAGTCGAATCGCGAAAGTCTCTAAGAGCAGCCTATAATAGAACGTTGCGACTTAGGTTTGGAGTAACGTCTAAGAATACGACGAATTGCCAATATATGTCTTGCATAATGTTCATGATGTAGTACTTAGTATATAGTGTAAGTCGTTGAATATAAGTGGTCTATGAAACATGTATAGGTTGTAAATCTCTTACTACCGTTCGGGCCGACATAATTCAGAAGTCATGGAGTAAACGTTCGAGGAGCCAGGACACTTTAACTCGTAAATCCACAACTCGTCTCGACGGCTTACTCAATGAACTCCTCACATGAGGCTCCCTACTATTGTAGTATTTGATAACATATATATATATATATATATATATATATATATATATATATATATATATATATATATATATATATATATATATATATATATATATAAGCTTTTTGATCTTTAATAGTTATATGGTCTTTAGCCGTGGCTTTGCCGTGACCTTGGTCATTGTTACCATGGTCTTAAGACTCAACCTTGGCTTTAGCCATGGTTGTGGTCTTGGCTTTAGGTCATTAGACCTCTTGGTCTCATCTAAATATAATCATTATATAGTAACTTTGGTCTAAAAATGGGCTGTTAAGAATTTGAAGAAATTTATCACTCAGAAAGCATTTTCAGGTCTCGAGCTTCTTTGTTCCTGAACGAAAACGTCGTTCCAGACAACTTTCGTGTTTTAACTTTTTGATGAATCGGACCAGAAGTGGGACTTTCAAAATCATAATTTGATCAGAATGCAATTTAGGCAGATTTGCCGTTTTGGTTTCGCTAACTTCAAATGGTCATAACTTTTGACTCGTGTACTCGTTTTGGGTGATTCAAATTGCTATGTTTTCCTTGTTAAGTCCTCTTTAACAGTAAGTAAGTTTCAAATATCATAGTTGTACTATTTTGGTCGTGGTTTTCCATAAAAATCACTAGTTTGCTTGTTTACTTGTCATAAGTTAACATATGTATACCAATACTTGTTTTATCCATTTTTAAACATCATGAACACAATACAAAGACCATATATAGCATGAAAGAAACATAATAAGCATGAAATGATATTGAGCAAGAAAGTGTATAAGGGTTTGCTTACAACTTTTGGCTTTCTAAAGAAAGGAAGTCAAGTATAGAACTAGGACACTAAACCTAAGCTTGTAAACCCTTCACCATAACTCTTGTAACCCTTGCTAGCCTTGATCTAACCCTTGTGAAAACCCATTAACTTCAGCCCTAGCAACCTTGTGTAGCTCCTAATTCAACCATGGAATCACCAAACAAACTTAAGAACTAGGTAGAGAATACTAAGACCTTGAACTTTGGTATGTAATTTGTAACTTGAAGATCAAAGATGATGAAGCTATGGAATTATGTTGGGAAGTTTTAAATGGTGATGAAAAGAATGAAGAGATGAGTTTCCTTTTATAGTGCAAGTGAGGAGGTTAGCTAGTACTTACTTGTGGTTAAAATTGGAACACATGAAGTATAATGAACTAATGGTTAAAAACTAAACACATCTATGCATACTTGGTTGTTCTTAGACCACATACTTTCCTAGGCTTATTATCAAGCCACCAAGGCCACCATATACACGTTCATGGACAAGGGGAAGGGACTAGGTGGATGAATCTTGGCCTTATATAAGTTACGTAGTGAGTTTTGGTCCCGTTAATCGCTAACCGTAAGTTGTTAAGTCACGAAACGTAAAACCGGGTATCCTAAAAATATGAAACTTATAAATATGGTTAAACATGTCAATATAGTCCATAATAAAATATAAAATGAGTGGTAGGTTCTATCGGGTGCTAAAACCCTGCTAAAAACTGGAAACACGGGTCTAAAACGCGCAATTCGCGTAAAACGCTGAACTGAAAAACGTAAAATTCCAAAACTTTTGGAATTGTCCTAAAATGAGAGAAAATCATATTTCTATTGTTTATAATGTTTTATGGACATATCGGGATGCTAGAAGGACGTTTAAACCTAAAAGTAAATCTCGGACACGGCTTTGTGATTTTTGCAGAAATGATCCGACGAGCGTCAAACTCTCGGATTATCGTTAAAATAGTTTAACTTACGAGAATATGAAATAAAAATTTCTGAGATGAATAGTGAAAAATGAATAGTAAAAAGTGAATAGTAAAAGTGAATAGTAAAAAGTGAATAGTGAAATTTTCGGGAATAAAAGTTAACCTGAAATTGCGAATTGTTACAGTCTCTACCCCTTAAGGAGAACTTCGTCCCGAAGTTCAGTGTGTCTAGGAGAATTCGGGATCTCTAATATAGTGGTGTTTACTCTGATTCATCTAAGGTTCTGGTTAAGGAGTTGTATCGGATGTAAATAAGCCCACTTATTTATAACTCTTTACTTACATAAAGAAGCGTCCAAATTTATGTAAGTAAGGGATCATAAACTCATGGTTCGGCGATTTACAATTTCTTTATTTAACTGAAGAGGCGTCCCAATCCATTTAAATAAGGAGATTCTAAAACATCCTACTTAAGAATTTCCGACACAAAATCCGCCTTCTGAGGCCGATAGTAAGATAATCAAGTCATCAAATCCTTAAAGCTAAGCAATAATATTATTTAACTACAATCTTGTGTCTAATCAAACAAGAACTGTCACAAGATCAAGTTAACTAATTAGTTATTACTGAGCTCCATGTTTTTAATGACTCGACGAATCTCTGGGGCTCCTTATAATACTAAAGTCACATCATCTAACAGCGTGGAACTAAGCAAACCTCTGACCAAAAAGCATATGTGTATGTAGTGTGTAAGGCAAATAAAGAGGAAGGTCCCAACGTATATAGCAGTTATAGTCTAGGCACTAAATGCAACCTAGTTCTCTATAACCAAGGCTCTGGTACCAATCTGTAACACCCCCAAAATACCGCAGCGGAAGACTGTGTCACAGGGGTGCTACTTCATAATACAAAGTCAAGTTATAGAAAACGAACTCTAAATGAGACGTTTTGAAAAGTTACCATTCGATTAATGAATTCAAAGTTACCAACATGAGATTTCAAAGTATGATACATAAATGTATACAAAATGTTTGAATGGTAAATGATAAAAGCGTAAGTCTTCAGAATATGCAGGTTGACTCTAAGTTCCACGCACTAGCTATCGCCTTATAGACCTGAGATAACATGCTAAAGTGTCAACACAATGGTTGGTGAGTTCATAGAGTTTGTCTTAAAACAGTTGAAAAAGCCTTAAAGAATGATCACACAGCAAAGGCATCGTGAATCCACTCAGTTACAAGTCCCGCCATAAGAGACTTGTAACCTGTGTGTTCACAACCCACTGCTAACATATATAGTATGAATAAGACATGTACAAGTTCATCAAGACAATTTAAGCAATTAGAAGTGAGTCTCTACTTCATCTCCGAAGACCTCACTTTTATGATGTATCCAACATTCGCAAATGTTAGGATGTATCAAAGACAACTGGGAGTCAATTCCCAAAGACAACTGGGAGCCACTTCCCAAAGACAACTGGGAGTCAATTCCCAAAGACAACTACTAGTCAATAAATAGAATAACGCAATTAAGTATAACGCAGTCATGTATGTAAGCAATCAAGTATAACACAGTCAAGTATAGACGTTTTGAGTATTTGTACAAGTAAACAAGTAGTTGAGCATGTATCCCCCCCAATAGTTAAAACAAGTACGAAAAGAGTAGGGGCTATGACTCACCTTAAGTCTATGTAGTGAGTAATGAAAATGGTAGTCGAATCGCGAAAGTCTCTAAGAGCAGCCTATAATAGAACGTTGCGACTTAGGTTTGGAGTAACGTCTAAGAATACGACGAATTGCCAATATATGTCTTGCATAATGTTCATGATGTAGTACTTAGTATATAGTGTAAGTCGTTGAATATAAGTGGTCTATGAAACATGTATAGGTTGTAAATCTCTTACTACCGTTCGGGCCGACATAATTCAGAAGTCATGGAGTAAACGTTCGAGGAGCCAGGACACTTTAACTCGTAAATCCACAACTCGTCTCGACGGCTTACTCAATGAACTCCTCACATGAGGCTCCCTACTATTGTAGTATTTGATAACATATATATATATATATATATATATATATATATATATATATATATATATATATATATATATATATATATATATATATATAAGCTTTTTGATCTTTAATAGTTATATGGTCTTTAGCCGTGGCTTTGCCGTGACCTTGGTCATTGTTACCATGGTCTTAAGACTCAACCTTGGCTTTAGCCATGGTTGTGGTCTTGGCTTTAGGTCATTAGACCTCTTGGTCTCATCTAAATATAATCATTATATAGTAACTTTGGTCTAAAAATGGGCTGTTAAGAATTTGAAGAAATTTATCACTCAGAAAGCATTTTCAGGTCTCGAGCTTCTTTGTTCCTGAACGAAAACGTCGTTCCAGACAACTTTCGTGTTTTAACTTTTTGATGAATCGGACCAGAAGTGGGACTTTCAAAATCATAATTTGATCAGAATGCAATTTAGGCAGATTTGCCGTTTTGGTTTCGCTAACTTCAAATGGTCATAACTTTTGACTCGTGTACTCGTTTTGGGTGATTCAAATTGCTATGTTTTCCTTGTTAAGTCCTATTTAACAGTAAGTAAGTTTCAAATATCATAGTTGTACTATTTTGGTCGTGGTTTTCCATAAAAATCACTAGTTTGCTTGTTTACTTGTCATAAGTTAACATATGTATACCAATACTTGTTTTATCCATTTTTAAACATCATGAACACAATACAAAGACCATATATAGCATGAAAGAAACATAATAAGCATGAAATGATATTGAGCAAGAAAGTGTATAAGGGTTTGCTTACAACTTTTGGCTTTCTAAAGAAAGGAAGTCAAGTATAGAACTAGGACACTAAACCTAAGCTTGTAAACCCTTCACCATAACTCTTGTAACCCTTGCTAGCCTTGATCTAACCCTTGTGAAAACCCATTAACTTCAGCCCTAGCAACCTTGTGAAGCTCCTAATTCAACCATGGAATCACCAAACAAACTTAAGAACTAGGTAGAGAATACTAAGACCTTGAACTTTGGTATGTAATTTGTAACTTGAAGATCAAAGATGATGAAGCTATGGAATTATGTTGGGAAGTTTTAAATGGTGATGAAAAGAATGAAGAGATGAGTTTCCTTTTATAGTGCAAGTGAGGAGGTTAGCTAGTACTTACTTGTGGTTAAAATTGGAACACATGAAGTATAATGAACTAATGGTTAAAAACTAAACACATCTATGCATACTTGGTTGTTCTTAGACCACATACTTTCCTAGGCTTATTATCAAGCCACCAAGGCCACCATATACACGTTCATGGACAAGGGGAAGGGACTAGGTGGATGAATCTTGGCCTTATATAAGTTACGTAGTGAGTTTTGGTCCCGTTAATCGCTAACCGTAAGTTGTTAAGTCACGAAACGTAAAACCGGGTATCCTAAAAATATGAAACTTATAAATATGGTTAAACATGTCAATATAGTCCATAATAAAATATAAAATGAGTGGTAGGTTCTATCGGGTGCTAAAACCCTGCTAAAAACTGGAAACACGGGTCTAAAACGCGCAATTCGCGTAAAACGCTGAACTGAAAAACGTAAAATTCCGAAACTTTTGGAATTGTCCTAAAATGAGAGAAAATCATATTTCTATTGTTTATAATGTTTTATGGACATATCGGGATGCTAGAAGGACGTTTAAACCTAAAAGTAAATCTCGGACACGGCTTTGTGATTTTTGCAGAAATGATCCGACGAGCGTCAAACTCTCGGATTATCGTTAAAATAGTTTAACTTACGTGAATATGAAATAAAAATTTCTGAGATGAATAGTGAAAAATGAATAGTAAAAAGTGAATAGTAAAAGTGAATAGTAAAAAGTGAATAGTGAAATTTTCGGGAATAAAAGTTAACCTGAAATTGCGAATTGTTACACAAGTGATGTTTTAAACATAACGTTTTGATTTTGTATTCTCAATGTTAGACGAAAAAATATTTGTCCTATTTGTGAGAAGTTTTTGGAAAAATTTATCATGGGGTGTTTTAGCAAACATGTTTACACTTAGTAAGAATGCAATTCCTTACTATGGGGAACATGATTAGTTTTGTTAAACACCTAATTTCATGCATGAGTTTCTCAAGTTAATGCATAACCCCAAGTTTTTGTTTTTGTGCAAAAAATAGAATTCCTAGACTCAGATCAGGATTGTAATCAAGTTTAGAATACTTACAATGATGATTGATTTGCAATGTGAGTGAAAGGAAGACCAAGAAATCGCAGGTTTGGATGGATGGTAAAGTGAATAGTAACAGTTTGGAAGTGGTGGTATGAGATGATGGGTGTTTGGTTTCATATAAACAAAAATATTGATTCTGCAGGTCGGCGGATACGGCGGACCCTTAAATAGGGTTCCGTCCGTTGTGTTTGAGGGTTCCGCCGACCCTGGTGAGAAAAAGAGTTATGGATTTGTTTTGATTTTTGTAATTTTTGTCTAATATCCAGAACTACAACGTAGGTTCCATGAGTCCTAAGCCTAGCCTAAGAAGGTTAAAAGGTTCACGTTTAAGGGGTTTTGTGAGAATGTCGGCTATGTTGTCTTCGGAAGAAACTTTCTCAATTGAGATATTTCCTTTTTGAACGTTGCCATGAAGGAAATGATGACGGATTTCAATATGTTTGGTACGAGCGTGTTGAACCGGGTTTTTGCCAAGATGAATGGCACCTTTGTTGTCACAAAGAATTGTGATGTCGTTAAGTTGAATTCCGTAGTCGACAAGAGCTTGTTGACATGCCTTTCCGGCCGAAACGTACTCGGCTTCCGTTGTTGAGATAGCAAGAGCCGTTTGCTTCTTAGAGAACCATGAGGTGAGAAAATGTCCAACAAAAGTACAAATACCACTTGTACTTTTTCTATCAGCATAGTCACCGGCATGATCTGAGTCGGCATACACTATGGTGTCTATTCCCGTTCCTTTGGGATACCATAAACCTAAATGTGTAGTGCCCTTAATATACCTAAAAATCCTTTTAACGGCTTCGAGATGAGTAGTCTTAGGATCTTCTTGAAAACGAGCACATAGACAAACACTAAACATAATGTCGGGTCTACTAGCCGTTAGGTAAAGTAGACTACCAATCATACCTCTATATTTAGTGCTATCTATTGATTCACTTTCCTCATCCTTGGTGAGTTTAGTTTCCGTAGACATGGGTGTTTTGATTGGTTTCGAATCTTCTAATCCAAATTTCTTAAGCATGCCCTTAATATATTTAGATTGGTTAAAGAAGATACCATCTTCTAGTTGTTTAATTTGGAGTCCTAGGAAAAAGTTGAGTTCTCCCATCATACTCATTTCAAACTCGTCATGCATGATTTTTGAGAAATCCACACATAATTCTTGACAAGTTGATCCGAATATAATGTCATCAACATAGATTTGGACTATGATAATATGTGAATCTTTCTTCTTAGTGAAGAGAGTATTATCAATTAAGCTCATGGTATACTTATGGTCAACTAGGAAGGTTTTAAGTCGATCATACCATGCTTTTGGAGCTTGCTTAAGTCCGTAAAGAGCCTTTTTAAGTTTGTAAACATGATTTGGTTTTTCAAAATCGATGAAACCCGGTGGTTCAGCAACATACACTTCTTCATTTATGACTCCGTTTAGAAATGCACTTTTGACGTCCATTAGAAAGAGTTTAAAATTGTGTGCACATGCATATGCAAGTAAGATTCTAATTGACTCGAGCCTAGCAACCGGAACAAAAGTTTCATCGTAGTCAATGCCTTCTTGTTGGTTATATCCTTGTGCAACTAGCCTAGCTTTGTTTCTAGACACAATTCCATTTTCATCCATTTTATTACGAAAGACCCATTTTGTTCCAATTATAGTTTGACTCTTTGGTTGAGGAACTAATGTCCATACATCATTCCTAACAAATTGGTTTAACTCTTCTTGCATTGCAATTACCCAAGGCTCATCTTTAATGGCTTCATTAATGTTTTTCGGTTCAATGGTTGACACGAAACAAAAGTAGATGCTTTCATTTTGAACTTTTGACCTTAGTGTTCTTTCGTTAATGTTGCCTATGACACCATCTAATGGATGACTTTTAGATTCTTTGACATTGACAAGTTCTTTGTTTAATAGTTTATCTTCCTTGTCATTACCTAAAATCTCTTGACTTTCTATTGCTTGGCTTTCAACTAAGTCATCATCTACTAAAGGTGATGTCTTAGAGGGAGGTGGACTCTCGTCAAATGTTACATTCAACGATTCCTCGACTCTTAAGGTTTCTTTGTTCAAAACAATGTAAGCTTTACTATTTTGTGATTATCCAAGAAATACACTTTCATAAGACTTTGGGTCAAATTTGGTGAGATAATCCTTGGTGTTAAGAATGAAACATTTACTCCCAAACACTCTAAAGTATCCTAATGTAGGCTTTTTACCTTTATATAGTTCATAAGGAGTTTTATTCAAAAATGGTCTAATTAAGACTCGATTTAAAATGTACATTGATGTGTCAACGACATTACACCAAAACTTTTGTGGAATGTTTTGTTCATTAAGCATTGTTCTACTCATCTCTTGCAATGTCCGGTTTTTACGTTCTACTACACCATTAGATTGAGGGGTACGTGGAGCCGAAAAGTTATGAGTAATACCATTAATATCACAAAAGTTTCCAAATTGAAATTCATTATCAAATTCACGACCGTGATCCGTTCTAATAGACACAATATTAGACCCTACTTGATTTTGAATTTTCTTACTTAGAATCTCAAATTTATCAAAAGCTTCATTTTTACTTTTCAAAAATTTTGTCCAAGTATATCTTGAGTAATCATCGACTATGACCAAAGTGTAGAAGTTACCTCCATAACTTTGTATAGGGGATGGACCAAATAAATCCATATGCAAAAGTTCTAAACACCTAGATGTAGAAACCAAGTTTTTAGCCTTATGGCTACTATGGACTTGTTTACCGACTTTGCAAGCATCATAAAAGTGTTGGTCATATTTCAACTTAGGTAGGTTTCGAACTAAGTCTTTGGAGGAGAGATTTTGAATTAGTCTCATGTTAGCGTGTCCTAAACGTCTATGCCATAAAGTTGAAGATTCATCTAATGAGGTAAGACAAAGTTTGCCTCTAGATGTTGGATCCATCTTCATGACGTATACGTTGTTCTTAAGAACACCTTTGGCTATAGTTATATCATATTTAAGTATTTTACTTTCGTTTTCACTAAAAAGGACATTATACTTATTACAACAAAGTTGACTAATACTAAGAAGATTAAAACCTAAGTTATCAACATGAGCTACATCATCTATAGAAAGGGAGTCATGAGAGATTGTACCTTTTCCGATGATTTTGCTCTTAGCTTTACTACCAAACGTAACATTACCTGCATCACATTTGTGATAAGTAGTAAAGAGGCTTTTGTTACCCATCATGTGCCTTGAACAACCGCTATCTTTAATCCATTCATCCGGTTCCAAACAAACTTTGAGGCACACCTATTTTACAAAAAACACTCAAACATTTGGTCCCCAATTTCTCATGGGTCCATTTTAGTTAAGCATACCATTAACTTGTTCCAAGTATGAAAATAGAGCATAAGGGTTCCATGACATATAATTTGGAGTTTGGAAATGTCCAGGAGTGTTTTGGTTCCAAACATGTTGGTAGTTTGGTCGAGTGTTGAAGTTACTCTTTGGAAAGGGGCGTATGGGAATTGGAGTCTTAGGTCTTGGTTGAGTAGTCTTAGCTCTAAATTCGTTTTTACTAAGTCCTACTCCAGTTTTAAAGGCAGGTTTTGTTCCACTTTTATATGTGACATTAACAAATTTTGAACGATCCGATGTGGATGATGTTACTGCTGCAGCAGACCTGGCGGAACCTTCGGGTCTAACGGGCGGAACCCTGGATTGGGTTCCGTCTGTTCCGCTGGCTGCTGTAGCAGTTTTGTTAGTTTCTTGTGCATTCTTTTCTTGTTTCGTTTGACCCTTTGAAGTTTCTATCTTCATGAATCCTAGTCCTGTTTTATCAAAGGGTGACTTTTGAAGTTTCATAATTTCATCCGCACAAGAAATGCTCTTATCGAACTTCTTAAACTTTGTGGTTTGTTTTATTAGATCATTTTGAGTAATTTTAAGTTTCTCAACTTCGAGTTTAAGCTCTTCACATGATTTGCAAGATGTGCCAATACCTTTACTCTTTTCTAATCTCTTAGCTTTTTCTTTTAACTCATAAACTTCATTTTCTAAAAACTCCTTTTTAGTTTTCAAAAACTTATTTTTGTTTATGATTTTTAAGCTCAATTCACAAAGTTTGTTATATTCTTTTTGTAAGGTGTCATCATCAACAGAGGAGTAAGATGAGTCAGAGAATACCTCATTTGAGTCGTGAGCCATGAGAGCAATATCATCATTCTTTGGCTCATCGTCATCTCCTTCATAGTCACTCCAAGCACCACCCACAAAAGCTTGATGAGGTTTTCTTTTGGGTGGTTTTGGACATTCTCCTACTAGATGACTTGTGTCTCCACACCTATAGCATTTCCTTTCCTATCATCACGATCTTTTCGGAAAGTTTTCTTGTCATCTTTAGGTTGCCTTACAAACTTCCCTCTTCTGCGAAAGAACATCTTGAAGTCTCTAACAGCCATAGCATATTCCTCATCATCACTATCCGAAGTAGATTCTTTATCATCACTTGATTGGACTCTAGCTTTCAAGGCAATGGACTTAACTTTTTCTTTCTTGCCTCTAACTAGTTCCGAATCTTTTTCCATTACCATTTCATGAACTTTGAGGTTTCCAATTAGCTCGTCAAGTGACATGCTTGAAAGATCCTTGGATTCTTCAATTGCCGTCACTTTTGCTCTCCACTTCGGATGGAGTGCTCTAAGAAATTTCCTGACAAAATTTTTACTACAAAAAGATTCATCAAGTGCTTTAGGTGAAGTAATAATAGTGTTAAACCTAGCAAATGCATTATCAATAATCTCATCTTCGGAAATAACAAATTGTTCATATTGTTGAACAAGAAGACCAATTTTGTTATCTTTAACTTGTGAGTTTCCTTGATGAGTGACTATTAAAGATTGCCAAATATCTTTGGCGGTTTTACACATAAAGACTCTTTCATATTCTTTCTTAGGCAAAGCATTGTAAAGCATCATTTTAGCTTCATTATTTTTAGCAATCAATTTCTTTTGATCATCATCTTTAATATTAGTAACTATATTATCACCATCAATGATTATATACCATAAATCTATATATTTAGATTTCACGTAAGTTTCAAAATGGTTTTTCCAATATATAAAACCATTTGCTTCAAAAAGTGGTGGTCTTTGCATAGATTGCCCTTCTTTGTAATTTTCAAAATCCATGGATCGTTTCAAGTTTTAAAACACAATATATTTTAAAAGCTTGAGTAACGTAGCTCTTGATGCCAATTGTGGAAAACTAGAAGGGGGGTTGAATAGTTTACCGTTTAAAATCTTTTTAACTTGTTTTAATTAGCTTTGAAACTTTCCGTTTGATCAAAGATATATACACAAACACAATGTATAACATGCAAATAAATGAAAGAAACGATCAAACCACAACACGGGTATTTATCGTGGTTCGGCTACAAGGACTCTTTTTCCTTTCCCTACGTCCACGCCCCGAGTATCCAACTCGAGAGTTTCTTTCACTAGTCAACAAGCTCCTTTCACCGGTGGAGAAAACCTTACACGTTGCTTATACACGTTTACCGACACTAAGCTAGATGTCGAGTTCTTTTACAAGGGTACAACCACTCCCGTTAGTTCTTTTACAAGGGCACAACAACTCCCATCACACTTTGTATTTTGAGGACTAAAATACTAACTGATCACTACTGAAAATACACAATCAAAT
Organism: Artemisia argyi; assembly: GCA_030686995.1. Taxonomy (NCBI): domain Eukaryota; kingdom Viridiplantae; phylum Streptophyta; class Magnoliopsida; order Asterales; family Asteraceae; genus Artemisia; species Artemisia argyi. The sequence continues at coordinate 22,334,926 of CM060676.1, forward strand.
GAAGTGTAAACTACACAAGTTTATACAATGCTAAGCTAACAAGTCTTGCAACGTTGTGTTGAATACTTGTAACTTTTTATGAACTCGTGAATCTCTTTGCTAAAAAAAGAAACTTCACATATGAAATGTTAAAGGGTTAGATCAAAGAATGAATGAATGTGTGAAAATATAATGTAGAGTGATAAGCCAAAAATCAAACTTGTGGCTAAGTATTTATAGCAAAACCTTCTGCAGGCCTGGCGGATACGGCGGAACCCTTGATAATGCTCAAAGTTAACATGTTTTTATAAGCGTTATTAGTGTTTTTGTGTATGTTATTTGGTTGTTTTTATATGCTTTTGCCACTAAATCGTATCAAAGTATGTTTTTGTAGCATATGCAGCCAAATGTAGGAAAAATGGAGAAAAAAGTGAAGAAAATGAAGTATATGCGATTTGATTGGTTCCAAACGGCCAATCTAATTGACCAGGTGATGGTCAACCAAGTCAAACTGTCTAGAGTCAATGCTCCGCGGAATATAGTGGTTTCCCCGGGTCGTTATGTCTCGACGAGGTGTGATGGTTATCAAACGGGTTTGTGATCGGGTGAATTTGGACAGGAAAAGGTTTGTGAGTGATTAAACTAAGGAATATACGAAGAAATAGCTTAAACAAGCTATATGAACAAGACTGGCAAGTTTGAAATACCAGAAACGTGTAAAATCTAAAAACGCGTACGTTCAATTTAAATTTACGCGAACGTACGAAATAAAAAGTGAAAACTGAAATCTGAAAACCCCCAGGGGGTGAAAATGACTTTTTTACAAACCTAAGGATAAAAGAAAATTTTTAGAAAAAGAAAAATAAATTTTAACACTAATTAATTATTTAATATTAATTAAATACTAATTAATACTTATTATTAATATTTAAAATACTTAAATACAATGTAATATTAATTTAACACTAGAAAAATGAAAATAAAATTCCTAAAATTATAAAATAACTAAAAATAAGTTTTAAAACTAAAAATATGTATTTTTGTCTTTTTGTGTTTTCTCTATTCATTAATTACTAATTAATCATTAATTACCTAATTAAACTATTTTAAATTATAAAAAATAGCAAATGAACAGTAAAAATTCTAGAAAAATTCCTAAAATTATATTATAATATATAAAAGTTATAAAAAATATAAAAACTAGGTCTTACTTAATAAAAACTGATTATGCTATTTAAAACTTAATTATTAATTAATTATTAATAAAACTAATATTAAATCTAATAATTACTAAATGACAAAATAAAAATCTGAGAAAATTACTAAAATTACTTTAATATAAAAGGTAATTAAGAAAAATATAAAAAAGCTAAGTGCGTAACAAAAATTTAAAAATGAAAATTAAAATTTAAATTACGTTAAATAGCAACTATCACTTAAAATTAAATTGTTTTTTCTGGATTTTTCTTTTTGAAAACAATTTTCAACTAAAAACACACAACTTTTGTAAAAACAAATTTTTTATAACTTAAAAATAAGTTATTTGAGGGCTTATTAGTGTGACAATTGACTATAGTTGACCAAACAAGGGAATGAGCTCAAATGAGCTTAATTGGGACCCACAATGGCTGAATCTGGTACAAATGAGTTAAGTGATCATGTAAAAGCCAGAATAAGCCAATGGGGTCCATAGATTAAGCTAATGGATCAAAATAAGCACTTTGGTTTACTTGTTTCCAAACTAAAAGTGGGACAGACTTGGTGGTTGATTCCAAGTGGGGTCCACTGACCCTAAGGTCAAACTAGTGGTCAAAATGTAGAGAGGGGTAGGAGGGGGGTTGAAGGGACCGAAAATTGGACCTTGAAACCCACTGAGGTGGTCAGAAACCACCACCAAAGTGGTGGTGATGGATGTGGTGCTGCTGATGCAGGGGAGGTGTTCCTCCCTGCAGCCTACTTTGGGGTGATGGTGGGCCCCACAGAAAAATGGAAAAATTATAGAAACTATGGGATTCTAAACTTGAGGTGGGGGGTTGTAATTAGGGACAAGTTTCAAAGCCTAACTCAAATCTCAAAAATCATAAAAATTCTTGCAAGTTTAGGAAAAATTAACAAACTAGAACTTTGACTTTTATGAAAAACTTAGAAAGTAGACTTTTGTGAGATTCTAATCTATCCTACTGATTTAACATGATATATTAGGCTGTAAATAAACTAGATTAGGCTAAAACTCTTATTCATGAAATGAAATGGTGGGATTTCATACCCCTGGTCCTAACAGTTAACAAGTGAGGGAGGATCAAGGATGAGTTTGACCTTTTTTACAAAATGATGATCTATTTTATGACTTACAAGACCTTTTTAGACCTAAGGTGACTAGTTCAAGCAGAAAACAACAACTAAATCAATCCTAAACACCTAAGACAGAACTGAGCCAAACACCCCCTTATACTTGACTGTTTGATGGTTTTCAAAGATTTTCAATGATTCAATGCATAAAGCTGACTCCAACAGTGATATTATGATGAAATGAACTCACTTAAGCATACAAAATCCATTTAAACAACATCTAAACCTTAAAACCTAGTAAACTAAATATGACAGTGGAATGGAATTCAAAACTAGAAACTGAGAGCAAATCAACAATTAAACATATACTAACTTAACATCAATTCAAACATATCTAACAAACATAAAATAAACTAAAGTACACAGGATTAAGAACATCTACAGTACATATGCAAAAGATTGAAATAGGCTTACAAGAACTTTCCAAAGCTGAGAACACACCTCAGACCATCACAACTGTTTTATACCTCCCCTGAGGTTACTAACCCATTGCAATTCCACAATCCACCATCAACCAAGCTTGTTCTCTTTTCTCTCACTGATTTTGCATTTTACCTTATTTATATGTATTTTTGAGTAATTTTGGTTTTTCTTCACTAAATGACTTCTGATCTTTTAGAACTTAAGAAAACTCATAAGTGAACTAATATGACCTTAAAAGAACACTGAATAACATCTTTTAGAAACATTAAGCTTAACATGAGATTTCAATTGAAAATATTGCATACACTGAATTCAAACTAGTTTAGCTGAAATTGATACTAGAAAAGATTCTTAAATACACTGAGATTACTTATTACAACATTATTAAACTAGAATTTGCACTGGAAATGGAAAATTAAGTTAAGTCGACATAACTACACTAAGCTATACTACATTAACTAACTAACTCTTGCTGCTTCCCTTTTTCTTCTCTTTTATAGTCTTTAAAAAGGATCTTGGACGTTTCCCACTTTTGTTTTTGGCCCTAGGATGACTGAATTTGATCATGCCCGTTTGTTCAATTTGGGCGGGAAAATGATTTTTGCAACTTGGGTCTCTGATAACTTGGAGCAGGGGTGTATGGTTTTGGTTTTATGTGTTTGGATGGATAAGGGTGTAGGGGTGATGATTGGAAGGGGTGGAGATGGAGTGTTTGCAGGGTGTTTGCAGGAATGGCAGGGATGAGGTGGAAGGTGATGTGGAGGATGGAGGTGGTCATAGGTGAGGGTTGACCGGTCTTATTATTAAAACGGGGGTAATATTTGTGTTTTTGGTGGTGGGCTGGTTTGGTATGGGCCAAGGATTAAACAAGGTGGGCTGGGGGTATTTGTGTATCAGGTTTGAGTTTTTTTTGGGTGGGATTTGGTTTGTATTAATCAAGGGTCCATTTGGTTGTTTTATTTAATCACAAGGACCAAAATGTCTGTTAGGTCACCATTTTGTAAACACAAGTATGATATTGATAGAAATGATGAGAAAAGAGATTGATTGATTATAAGAAATGAGAGAAAAATAAGAACAAGAGTTTCCTTAAGATAATCAAATAACCAACAAATGAAAATGTTACATAAGCTTTCTATTTATAAGGGAGGAGTTAGGGCAACATTCTCTTCCTCCCTTATCTTTCTATTTCGTGGGCTTTCAAGCCCATAGGGCTTTAACACTTAAGCCTTGTAACATAAAACATAATGAAATAAATACTAAAGCAACCTATTACAAAAGGTAATGACCGAGACTTGACTAAATACAAAAGTATGATCCCAACAATCTCCCCCTAAGGGTCGGTCATCACGGTTGCTTGACGTCTTCATCTTTGTCGTTGACTTGTGACATGTAAAACTCTAGACGTCTTCAAAATGGTTGAATGATAATGAATATACTTTGCTCTGTGTCTTTGTTCTTTGGTGGTGAAGTAGTGATTGAGTATGAAGTAGTCTGCAATTCGTCACTCCTGCGTCTGTGGTGGTTGTCCGCCATTCCAACATACTCATACATCTTAGGACTTAGACTTTCACATACAAGAAGTTCCTTTGCGTACACTAAGATCTTTAGTCTTTATACTTTGTAGATTCTTCTTATTGATGTATAATCTTTCTTTGAACTTTGTGTTGTTAAGATCTTTGGGGGAGCTATCATTTGCTTCAAGATGTATGTACGAGCATGTTGGAATCTACTATCATGGAAGTGAGGTACCTGCGAGTAAACAGTTAGCAATAAAACAACCGGTACTTACAGATAAGGAATTAGAGCTCATCAACAGCATATTGTGAAGACTCCTTCTAATCCTTATCCAGGCTGTTCCCATATCAGATACTCCCGAAGGAGCTTACGAGACCTACTAAGTAGCTCAATGACGGGGTGAGTCGCTGGGGATCACTCCACGACTGTAGACCGCTATGGAACCACCGCAAACACTAAGCGTAACCCTTGTGGGGTTACCGAAGTGACCTGCTGTCAGGGCTGTTTGATGTTGACCCTGGCAGAGTTTCCGTTCAATCATTGAGAAATACATTAGTAATCCTCTCATAAACGTTCTCGACAGATTGCTATGATCTGCGAAGGACTCGATAATTTACAGCTGGTGTGCATTGATGTAGAACACCAGTTGTAGAAATACTAAGTGTTCCTAAGAGATCTTTGATGTATCTCGAGGCTCTAGACTCTATAAGTGCACACTTAGGTTTCCTATGCGGAGACTAGGGAGGGGTCTCCTTCTTCAATATCAACCATCTCTAAGAGATAAGTCAATAGATTACAATGGTTCCCTGTGAGAATGAAACAAGCTCTTTTAAGAGAACTTGAGTGGTTAAGAAGGTTTAGTGCATTGCGTCACTGGGTCCATGACGACTTAATCTTCAATACCGGTCTTGTCTTTTGCAACAACCAGTAGCATACGTATTGAACCCAGTGTCTGCCCTAAGGTTGAATCATATGGAGGGCTATTTCTTTTCACCCTTTTCTTTACTTTTCTTTTAATTCTTCAACTCCTTCTTTCCCTTTCATTCTTTTCTCCTTTTTTTTTTCCGTATCATACCTAAGGACTTCTAATTCTAACTATGGGAGATGTCCTTGGGTAGATCCCTCCGGCTCTGGCGGATCATAGGACGGTTTTTCCTATCTTAATCACCTTATAACTCCGACAGTAGCCAAGAAACCTTTGATTGAAAATCTCTCAAAGTGTTTGTGATAATCAAATATTTTTGTTAACACTTTGAGAGTTTTGTGTACACTTTTGAAGGGCTCCCCCTGCACATGTGCTCATAAGTATTTAATAAATTTGCACATGCGGGAGGAGCAGGCACTTTTGAATTGATCCACTTTCCGTGAACAAGACTGATTCGAGACACGCTTACATCACTAGTTAGACTAGCTTGAAGTTATTACCCGGCCTGGTCAAGTCCACAGAAAGTTTCTCGAGACGGTACATTTCTACTAAGACTAATCCTTTTCGAGACATGCTTACGTGGTTAGTTAAAGAGATACATTGTTAGCTTTTAGGTGACAACTAGCTCTAGTAACTAACTTGATGTTATTACCCGTCGAGGATAAGTCCTTTCGATTTTACTAACTTTTATTGTCTCGTCAATTCCTGGGTGAATCTGAGTCTAGCTCGTACAAGATACAACTTTCAGCTTTATCTTCATATATTTTAATCACTTTTTCATTTTCTCCCCCTCAAAAATAGCATATGAGATGTTGTTTTTGTTAAACTTTTGATTAAAATATGCTTTTTGAGTCTTATGGGGAGATTCACCAAGAACTTTTGATTTTGAACAAAGTATTTTGTTTTGACAAGTGCTCCCCCTCAATAAGTGATTAGGTCTTATTGAGGTGAAATACTTGTCCTTTTGAGCAGAATTATGAAAATCATAACACATTTGATTAATTCTACTCAAAAGTAAGAAGCCTTCGCTCCTTATATTAGGATTGAGGCACTGATGCGTACCTCAGGGTCCTTTCTTTACAAGTTCAGGTTGTGCACTGTAATGCGTGCACAAGCCATTATGAAGTATATAATTCACAAATCAAATCAAATTCTTACAACTTTACTACCAATCAGGTCTCTGAAATGTCAACACCGGAAATTTTGTTCTTCCTCCAACACAGCTTTCCAATCTCCTGAACTGATCCCTGCGCTTCAGCCTATTCTCAATCCTTGTAATGAATCTGCGTGCATCCCTGGTCTCATCGGTGTTCCATCTTTTGGATTTCCCTAGTGCTATGTCATTGATTCTGCTTTTGATTCCATCTCTGATGAACTTCAAGGTTTCATCACAGAACTTATGTAATTCTTTGTAGCCCATGAAGCAGTTTCGACCGTTGACACTGCGGTAAGTGAACCCAAATGCTGGATGCTTGATCAAGGTGTATTGAGGTAGATGTTGAAGGTCGGGGATGTCGAACATGTTGGGTTTGGTGAGATTGAGCTTCTTCTGATAACTTTCCACTCCTAATTGAAGATCTTCTACTCTTTCTCTGATGACTATTTGCCTGATGAAGATTAGGAGAGCCTGGATAAAGGGAAGTTGCATCTCTTTAGGCAAGCCACAGAGTTTTCCTTGAACTTTGAGCAGGTACATATCTTCGATGTCATTGAGAAGTAGTCGTGGAAAGTCAGACTCGGAAATATCGTACTCCTTTTCATCAAGTCTTTTCAGTGTGATTTTGTTGAGGAAGGGGTACCCAAAGTGAGTGACAGTCGAAATGAACTGAATTGAGACTATCTTCAAATCACTTGACACATCGCCCATCGTCTGATTAAGTCTGCTGCTTTGATAGTACTGTGCCCGGTTGTCTGGCCAATGATGTATACCGTAAAGTGCGTTCCAGTCATATTCAACAACTTTATCAACGAATAATGCTGAAGCTTCTTCTTCGATGGCATTGTTGAGATATCGAGCTGCAGGGAGAAAGGCGAGTGAGGTAACGTACTTCTTCTCAATCTTGCTGCCAAGTTTCAGAAATTTCAAGTCTGTATTGAAGAAGAACTTGTACGGGATCTTTGGTTCCTTAGGCTTCCCAATCATCGGTAGTGGTTTAGACCAGTCAGTAATGTAGGGTGCGGTTTTCCTTGTGACCGGATCGACATACGATTCGGGATTGATCCAGTCAATATTGCTTGACATAGCTCGAGCAATATTTTTCAGATGATACTCAAGTTCGATTGAGTTAGCAGACCGGTCTTTCAGAAGATTGAAAGCATCATTCTTGATTCTTCGTAGCTCTTTCGTATTCATCTTTTTCATCTTAAACTTTTGCTGAATTAATTGAGCGTATTCCACCGTTCGACCATCTTGAGGTTCTTGATTATCTTAAAGTGGTGGTTGCGAATTGGTCATTTTCTCAAACCAGGAGTATTCGGCACTATCGTCTTGGTCCAGCCATTTAAGGACGGTTTTCGGTTTCTTTGGTTCTGTGCCTTTTGGTGAGGTGTCCAGTTTGGGTTGATGATGCTTTCATTTTCTTTCTTTCTTCTTCTTCTTGGAGGACGGTTCTGGAACTTCATCGGGTTGAGGAATCTCGTCACCACCGGTGTATTCAAAGTGGTCGTGTGCCTTGGGAGCAGAACCTGATGCCTTCGGTTGTTGTGAGGAGGTTGTTGTTGTTGGAGGGATGACCGGTGTTTTAGATTGAGATGAGGGTCCTTCGGCTTGTTTCTGTTTCTTTGCCTGAGAATTGGGATCCCTATCTTCATCATCTCTTTGACGCTTCAGTTTATCGGCCTCTGTGCTGCAAGTCTCTTTGTTCATCTTGTCTTTCAATGCTTCCAGGATTTTGGCTTCTTCAGGAGACAATGTGAACTTGCTTGCCAGCTTGTCCAAGAGTTGAGCTTCTAATTCGTCCATAGATAGTCCTGGTAGTGGAACAGTAGACTTGTCAGCTCGAAGAGTGAATGAGGTTGATCGGATCACTTTCTTGACAGCTTGCTCTGCGAACTTGGTGAGTTCATCTCTCATGGGTGCTAGCAGATCTTTCAACTCAGCAACTAAGTGTTGTGCCATGGACTCTTGTGCTTGAGCAGCCAATGTGGCTTCCAAGTTCTCTTGTACGTCTTTAGCTAAGAAAGTATCAACTTTATCTTGCAGCTCTTGGACGTTCGAATTCAGCTTTGTCAATTCAGCAACTTGGGTTACTAATGTTGCAACCTGATCTTCCAGTCTGCTTTTCTTCTTTTCATGTACTCTTCTGAATGCTGACTTTAGTAACTTAGATGCAGCAGAGGCTTTGGTGCTTGGTTTCTTGATTGATTTGTCGTGAGTTGATTCGGATGCAGGAGGTGATGACTGTGAGGATTCAATAATGGTGGTAAGGTCTTTGTCATCTCCTATTTGTGGTTCGGGTTGATCAACTTCCTTTGCTTTGGCTGCTTCCTCTTCCAACCTTTGTTCTTCAGCCAGTCTTTCAGCTTCGGCCTTGAGCCTTAGTTCTTCAGCAAGCTTGGCTTCTTCTTCTCTTTTCAACTTTTCTTCAGCCAGCTTGGCTGCCTCTTCAGCCTTCATACTTTCTTCCATTCGGATAGTTTCCTCCAGTTTGGCTTGTGCAAGCTGCTCAAGCCTAGCTTCTTCAGCTTCCTGTTTTCTCTTTAATTCCTCTTCCCGAGCCCTTTCTCTAAGCTCCATTTCTTCTACAGTCATCAACCGTGGAGCATCAGTATCCATGGGATCTTCATCTTCTTCTTCTCCCATTGCTGAAGCATTAGTCATTTCAATGTCTGTGGGAGATACCGAAGGATTGTCGTAGGCAACTAAGTCAGTGTTGACCCCTGTGGCAGAATCAGGAATGCTGCTTGATCCGCCAGCTTCGGTAGTATGAGAGAATACTGGAGGTGGAGGAGGTAGATCAGCATTGAATACGTCTATCTTGCTGTGGAGGAGACCCAGATTGAGAGCTCTTTCATTCTCTTCTTCAACTGAAAGGCCTACATTAGTTTGACCAGACTCTTGTTCGGTAGTCATAGGTTCCTTCATCTTCTCTCTCCTGATCCTTTCTTCTTCCAGGATTGTCTGTGCTTCAGTGAATGGTCTTTGATTGAGATATGCTGGGTATATAGCATTATCAGCAAACTCATCAATGTTATTCTCCCAATCTTCGAAAGTCAAGTCTTTATCATCAATGTCTTCAAGATTGACATTCTTATCAATGTTAGCATAAGCTTCTCTATACACTGGACCTTCGTCGGATTCGGTTTGTTCAGAGTCAGACGGTTTTGGAGGAGATTGTGGTGAGGGAAACCACCCAGGTTCAGGAATGGATGCGGGCTGCTTGGCAGGAGTCCTTCTCTTGAGAGTACCCTTCTTCTTCTTAGACTTTGTAGAACTGCCGGAGCTCCCAGTCTTGGTACCTGTCTTCCCCTTAAACGGTTGAACTTCATCCAAGAAACCAACTTTTTCTGCTTCAAGAGCTTGAAGGTAGTACATGTAATTCGTGCAAGCCTTCACTTTGGCATTCAAGAGACAATCGGGAAGTTTCTTTCCTTGCTTGCGTGTGCTGGTGTCAAGTCTCTTGATGACTCTGAGAGTATCTTCATTTCTGAACGTGTTCTTATCTTTGTCATCAAGTCTCTGTGGGATATCGTCATACTCTCGAAGGAAGCTTTCGATGAGTAGTTTTGTGAAGCGGACAAATGGAATGTTGGTGGTCTTGTGTTGAATGTGCCACACAAGGTCTTCCCAAATGATACTGGCATAATCAACTTTCTTCACATTAGCCACTGCCCAGAAAAGTTTGAGGTGTTGGAGCTTTAGGTGTTCGTGGCCAGTATCTCTGCCAGACAAGGACTTGGCAATCAGAATGTATAGGGTTCTCCATGGTTGTGGAAGATACCTAATGTTGACCCTAGAATGTCTTGTAATAACTTCTTCTGATTCGTCATAGCCAATATCGCGTAACCACTCTATCAGCTCTTCTTCGGTGGGTACTTGAACATATTCTTCATCTGGGCCGAGTTCTGGTAACCCAAGAACATTCCTAAGTAAATCAATGTCCACAGTGACTTGACGGTTATGAAGCATACAGGTGAAAGAAGCCTCCCCAAGATCTAGCTGGAGTGTATGCCAAACCTGGTGGATGTAGAAGCAGGATACTGAGGCAGACTTGGTGAACAACAGCTTGTTGGGGTGATATAGAAGAGCATCCACTGCAACAATACATGAGGACTCGTTGCACGTGATTTTGTTGAAGTTGATTCGGAGGTTGTTCTTTCCAATCTTCCTAGTGTAATCATCTGGGAATGTCTCTTCCCATGAAAGCTTAGGTTCGGGTTCTGGTCCGTATGGAACGTCATTGTGTTCTGCCATCTGAATTGATCATAAACAAACACAAACATGGCAATGGTTTACGGTGTTAGTTCAGACATAAGATTACATGATTTGCATATTATTCATTGATCAGTGGGTGTTTGTGTGTGTGAAAACTTTTGATATATGACAAACATGTGTTTTATCACTTGGTAGAAACTTATGACAATTCAGATACAACATGAGTTTATCATTACAAGAAGTTACACTTTGGAAATTTTGCAACACTTAGAAAAATTTCATGAATTTGACAAGTTTATGCGTAAGTGAATAAGTCTACGCATAACATGACTTAAGCGTAGGAAGTGAAATTAGGCGTAAGAGCAAAAGTTACGCGTAAGTTTATATGTTATGCGTAAGGTAAACCTTATGCGTAGGCTCAATCTTACGCGTAGGATAAAATCTTATGCGTAGGATATGAGATTACGCAAAGGATTAACCTTAAGCGTAAGATATAACTTATGCGTAGGTTTTGACTTATGCGTAAGTTCAAGACTTAAGCGTAAGAACAAAACTTATGCGTAAGATTTATCATTAAGCGTAAACATTGTCTTATCCAAGACAATGTTTGTCCACATGTCGAATCTTACGCGTAAGAATCAATCTTACGCGTAGGATGAACATTTTGCGCGTAAAAATGCCATTTTCCAAAAAATCACCTTGCGTAATTAGAGTTGTTTGATTCCTGAAAGTGTAAAACATACAACCACTGATCAATAAACATTCCCACACACTTACTATGCATTATTATGCGTAAACATGCCATAATCCATAGTTACGCGTAGAAAAGCATGAACACTCAATCATAAACACATTCAATCATGTTTCTGGGTTGAAATGAACTTAGGGCAAGTGTTCCTTACATCCTAAGGATCATATGGTCCAAATATTAACAACAATTGACCACAAAAACTCACGATCATAACTGCTAGTGTGTTCGTCCCTTAAATCTTTGATTCATGAACATTACAAGTTTCTGATGCAATTAAACCATAAAAACATGATCCTAGGCATGTAATAACACAATCCTCATCACCAATTTCAAACCTAAAGCACAAAATCAAGAACCCCTAATTTCATCGTATGAACCCTAATCCTTTAATCGAACAATTGAAGTTTCTGGGTGAGTTTAAAGATTAGATACATGTTTATATACATCCTAAGATCATTTCCCATTAACCAATTCAACCATAACAACCACAAATTACTGGGTTTATGATTACGCATAACCCTAAGATGAATTTTAAAGATTATGATAAAACTAGCTGTTGGATTGTTATGAAAATTAAAACCATTGTTTATGAACATGATCAAAAACGTTTGACACTTACAGATTTGAAGATTGATGCTCAGATTATACAAATGATTGTGGATCGTTGATATTGGTTGGTGAAAGAGTAAATGTATTTTGCAGGTGAAGTAAATGCGTGGTCAAGGAGGGTTTTGACCAAGGGTAAAATCAATTTTGAAAGATTGACAAGTATGGTCCCTTAACCTCATGAAACATTTACACCTAAAGCCTAAACTAACTATCTCATATAACTTTCGTTAATAACACCAAGGTATGATAAGAACAACTTGTGGTACTCCCCCTCGACCTTAGACCGTAGTCAAGAAATACTGACAAATTTATTATATTGGTCAAGGAGAGTAACCCGAAACATTTTTTGAATCAACACTTTTGATAAAACCGTATTTATTTTTGGTAAAATGCAAGTATAAAAGTTAATATATTTTTAAGAAATTTGAAAAATTACTTTTCCTCCCCCTCAACACTTGTTTTAAATAATTGAAGACATTTTATAAAATAGTGTTGAAAGAGATGGTTTATATTTGCATTTTTTTTTTGAAAAAATATGTACAAAGATAGTTTTGATGTTTGACTATCAATTATGTTTTAAAAACTTTTCCAGATCCTCTGGAGTCAAACATCGCACACCAATTTGGTGAACTAGACTAGCAAACCTTGATGGTGCTAAGGATTTAGTCAGTAAGTCCGCCAATTGGTACTCAGTCCCAACAAAATAAAGTTCAACGGTACCCTTTTCCATATGCTCTTTGATGAAGTGATATCGGAGATCGATGTGTTTGGATTTGCAATGATGTACTGTGTTGCAGGAGATAGCAATTGCACTTTTGGAATCACAGTAGATAGGAATCTTGTTGGATAGGTAGCCATAATCCTTAAGTTGTGATCTCATCCAAATGACTTGAGCACAACAAGCGGACATGGCTACATATTCAGATTCTGTTGACGACAGTGATGTGCAGTCCTGCTTCTTTGATTGGCATGACACAAGTTTGTCTCCGAGAAACTGTAATCCACCAGATGTACTTTTGCGTGTGTCTAAGCATCCTGCATGATCAGCATCTGAAAAAGCAATTAGTTTAAAACCAGAATCCTTCGGATACCATATTCCCAAGTTAATGGTTCCCTTTATGTATCGAAGGATTCTTTTGACCTCACTGAGGTGTTTTTCAGTTGGTTTGGACTGATAGCGAGAACACATGTAGACAGCAAATACTATATCAGGTCTACTAGCTGTGAGATACATGAGTGACCCAATCATACTTCGGTATTTGGTAGGGTCAACAGGAGTCCCATGTAAATCAGCATCTAGTTTTGTGGTATAGCCCATTGGTGTATTATAAGTATCACTGGTCATCATTCCATGTTTCTTTAAAATTTCAAGAGCATATTTGGACTGATTTATAAAAATTCCACGGGGTGATTGATGAACTTGTAGTCCTAGAAAGAACAAAAGTTCACCCATCATGGACATTTCAAAATTATCTTTCATTAATTTTGCAAAATCATTAGAGTAACTTCTTTTTGTTGTGGCAAAAATAATGTCATCGACATATATTTGAACAACAAGTAAGTCCTCCCCGTAGGTTTTTGTAAATAGTGTTGGATCCACTGATCCTTTTGAAAATTTATTGGCCAGCAAGAAAGTGGACAGTTTGTCATACCACGCCCGTGGGGCTTGCTTAAGTCCGTAGAGTGCCTTTTTGAGTCGGTAAACGTGGTTAGGACGCTCAGGATCAACGAAGCCGTCTGGTTGGCTCACATACACTTCTTCACGGAGTTCTCCATTAAGAAATGCAGTTTTCACATCCATTTGGTAAACAACCATGTTCCTGTGTGCAGCATAGGCCAAAAAGATCCGAACAGCTTCATGTCTAGCCACTGGAGCAAAGGATTCAGCAAAATCAAGTCCTTCCAGTTGAGAGTATCCTTTCGCTACCAGGCGTGATTTGTTACGTATGACAGTTCCTTCAGCATCAAGCTTATTCTTCCAAATCCATTTTAACCCGATGACAAAGACTCCGTCAGGTCTTTCAACTAATTCCCAGACTTCTAATCTTATGAATTGCTGAAATTCCTCTTGCATAGATTCAATCCAGTTGTCATAAGTCATTGCTTCTTTAATGTTCTTAGGTTCTTCGTGACAAACTGTGAGTGCATAGATACAAGTTTCTCCATCCGTGTGAAGTCGTTGTCTTGTCATAACAGGTGCATCTGGATGGCCAATAATATGAACTAGTGGATGGTCTTGAGTCCATTTGTGTGTTGAAGGGTGTAGTTGATAGGTATCTCGCATGTTAGCAGGATCCAAATTGCGCGTAGATGACTCAGCTATATCAGGAAAGGTAGGAGCCGGTGCAAACGGGTTAAAGAACTCATCAGGATCATGCTCTGCGGGTTATGGAACTGATTGTGGTGTGGGATCTTCAGCTGAATGGTGGGAGTTAGAAACAGTTTGTTCTGATGCAGATGGTGATGCAATTGGAGGACCGTTTCTCTCAACACTTGTAGTAGTTTGTTGAGGTGAGTCTGGTACTGGAATGTTTTCAGGTTGAGCAGCGGAATTTGGTGAGACCTCAGTAGAACGGTATTCAATTGTATCATCAAATAGTGGAGCAAACAAGGTTTCCAATTCATTGCGGTTGTGTGGCAATGGTTCAGCCGAAGATTCCGGAGAGTTAAGACGGTTGAATTCGGGTCCTAAGCTGTGTTGCTCAGAAGCCATTTGTGTGAGCTCATCAAAATTAGCGTGAATGGTTTCTTGAATTTCTCTTGTTCGACGATTCCATATCCGAAAACCTTTAGAATTTTCACAATATCCAACGAACACTCCGATGTCAGCCTTTGCTTTAAGTTTACCTAAATCATCACGATCATTTTTCGGATAACAAAGTGCTCCAAATACATGAAAGTAATCGATATTCGGTTTTCTTTTGTGAACAATTTGATAAGGTGTTTTGCGATGGCGTTTAGTAATCATGGAACGGTTTTGGGTGTAACATGCGGTTGAAACAGCTTCCGCCCATAAGTAATCTGGTAATTGAGCATTAATCAACATAGTTCTAGCAGCTGCCACTAACGTCCTGTTGCGTCTTTCAAAAACTCCATTCTGTTCTGGGCTTCTAGGAATAGATGTTTGATGTTCAATTCCCACTTTCTCAAAATATGACCGAAGTGTCTGATTCTTAAATTCGGTTCCATTGTCAGTTCTGACTATTCGTACCGTATTGCGTAGCTGAACTTGAATTTTAGTGAGAAAGGTGATGATCATTGAAGGAGCCTGATCTTTACTTCGTAAGAAATAAACCCAAGTCCATCTGGAGAAGTCATCCACAATTACTAGTATGTAGCGTTTACCGTTGATACTTTGAACACGCATCGGTCCACACAAATCCATATGAAGCAGTTGTAAAACATGATTCGTACTTTGCTCAGGTTTTGAAGGAAAATGAGCTCGAGTACTTTTTCCTTGTTCACAGGCTGGGCATAAGTTATCTTTCGTAAAGCGGAATCTTGGAAATCCATCAACAAGTTTGTGACGAGCAAGGTCAGTCATAGTTTTGAAATTCAAGTGCGAAAGACGTTTATGCCATAACCAAGATTTAGTCGATTCTGCTTTGGAGAGAAGACATATCGGAGATGTAGCAATCATATCTGACATTGATATTGTATAAAGGTTAGAACCACGTGAGCCAGACATTAGATCGTTTCCTTGTAAGTCACGAACGAAACAGGTTTTCTCACGAAATGCAACTTCTAGATCTCCATCACAAAATTGACCGACTGAGAAAAGGTTGTGTCCAAGGCCTTCCACATAATAAACACGACTGATTTCAATGTTCCCACTGATAAAGTCACCATATCCCATGATTAAAGCGTAATGATCATTCCCGAATCTGACAGTACCAATGAACTTTGAGACAAAGTTGTGTAACAGTTTTAGATTGCCTGTCATATGTCGGGTGCATCCGCTATCAACAATCCAGAGAACAATCTGTACCACCTGCATCACAAGAAGAAGACACAGATGGAATAGAAGTAAGGGTGGAACCCAAAGAATGTGCGGGTTCCTGTTGGTTAGAAGCATATGTATTCAACAATTTAGGAATCCATTTAAAGTCTGGTTTGTGTTGTAACCAACGTTGCCAATTCCAACTAGTTCTTGCTTTCTTAATGTTAAATGCACTAGTAGGTAGCTCATTCCTAGATTTGTTCTCGGCACCTATGGGGGTAACTTCAACATCATTAGAAACCGTAGAAGGCGGCTTTCCTAAGTTAGACTTAGAGGCAGTAGTGGGCCTAGAAGGAATGCGTGTCCTACGTTTCTTATGACGATTAATGAGAGAATTAGCTATACATTTTGTATGATCACCAGATGATACGCTTTTACGACAAAACACACAAGATGCATTAATATTCAAAACATTCAAAGGTTCATCATTCGTTACATTTAGATTTTGATTACAATTTGCCAGATTAGAATCTAAATCTGATGCAACATGAGTTTTATTCAAGTTCCTAAGTTGGTCTTCTACTTCTTGAGCTTCTAGTGATCCTCTTTTACGTTGCCAGAGCCTATTCTTCTTTTTACTTTTTCACTTGGGTCTGCTAACGCTATTAGTGGAGACTAGTCCTGTAGAAGTGGAGTTACCAACATTAGTATTTTGAACAACATTCCCTTTAGGAGTTTTGTCTAATTGATACATTCCTGGTGCTATCACCGTGGTGTCAACCATTTTTCCTTTTTGAAGTAGCTTAATTTTCTCTTTCAAATCGATGATGATGTGATTTTTATCCTGAATTTCAGACTCAAGTTTCACATTGCAGTAATTAATGTCATCGCGGTTTTGTTGCCATTCGACATTTTCAATTTTTAAATCCGCAATTTCTTTCTCATATTTGAGACAAAGACTTTTTAAAGACTCATTGTTTTTGCAAAACTGACAAGAGTTTGAAACATTTTGACTTTGAAGTTTCAATTCCATTTCAAGACTTTGAGCTTGACACCATTCAAGCCTTTGTTTGAGTTGACAAATTTCTTTTGAAAATTGTTTTGTCACATCATCATTCTTAATTCTCAGCTTTTCATTCTCATGTTTCAGTGTCTCAATTTACACATTCAACGAGTTATTATCAACACAAAGATCATCCACAAGCATAGAAGTACCAGATTTATAGAGATCATTCATGATAACAGAATAAATATCAGCATTGAGAATTTGTTCCAAGAGTCGATCAGCATCATTTTTTAAAACTCTATTTCTTTGCTTTTGAAACAAAATCTCATTTTCAGTAGAGTTGAAAACGGTTATCATATTTTTCACCTCGTTTTGAAGTTCCTGATCCCAATGTGTAGCACAGAGACGGAGGTGTTTGACAATTGGCTTCATTTGTTTTTGAAAAATATCCCTCTTTTCTCGCTCGTAAGCGGATTGAAAAGTTTCAATTTTTATTTCAGAATTACGTTCAATTGTTTCCTCCAAAATTTCAATGTCTTCCATAAAAGTTTTGAAATAATTTAAGACACGAAAAGTTTTTGGTAATGGTGTAAGTTCACCGGATGATGGTAAAGGACCATTTATTTGTGCTACAGTTTGGACAGGGGCCGCATTAGAGGATGAAACATATGACTCTTCGACAAACCATGATTTCTCAGGTATTTCCTTTTGAGTAACAAAAGATTTAGAAAGAGGTGGAGCTTTTGAATAGTCATATGGTGTCCAATATTGAACATAACTCATTTTTGATCGACTCTCGTCTTCAAGTTCTTCTTCTTCCTCGGTATCAAAAACAATAGCACGCACAATCGTATTATCAAGCAAATGGTCCATACTGTAAATTTTAGGAATTTCTTTGAAAGCCGTGTGAAGAAACATTGAGTTGTAGTCGCCAAGAGCAAATCCTTTATCGGGTCTCGGTTTTAAAGTAAATTTCTGAATAGTTGTGACTGAGTTCACGTGTCTGTAAATAATATTACGAAATTCTTTGAGTTGTTTTTCAAGATCAACAATATCACCGAGTAAATCATTTATGTACTTCCTTTTTCGTATTTTATGTTCACAAAACTCCTTTTTGCAATTGGACAATTCTGTTTCTGTTTTTGAAAGGTCTCTTTGAAGACGTTCAACTTGCATTTTCAGTTCACATTTTTCACTTTCAAGTTTAGAAATCAACTTTCCGTTTGTCTGAATTAGATCTTGCATCTTGTGCTGAAGATCTTGCTCTTTGTTGTAAGATTCTTGAAAAGCTTTTTCAAAACTTTTTGTATGTTTAATCTTTTCTTGCTGACTTAAAAGTTGTATTTTATAACACTCAATATCTCTTGCAAGTGCTGCATTTGTTTCTTTTAAAACTTTGTTTTTCTCGTTGCATTTTGCAATTAGCAATTGTTGATCATTCAGTTGTTTAGATAACATTATGAGGTCAGGGTCTGGATCAAATGATGGTTCATGTTGTTCGAAATGATCATGTTTATCATTCTCAATAGGATCATCAAATGAAACAACTGTGTCATCATCAAATATGACAATTGTGCTTATTTGTTCATCTGTTTGAGAAGATGAAGATGATTTAGATTGAACAACTTGCGCCATATCTGATTCAGAAGCAGAAGGTGAGGTTATTTCATGTATTAGGCATGCTTTTTGGTCATGTACCTGAGACAAGCCGTCAATGTCATACACTGGACCTGAATCATTAAGCTGAAGTTCCTGCATGTTGGCCATAAGCATCACAGCTGCATTGGCTTCCAGATCTTCCATGTCATCATCATTGTTAACATTTGCCATGAAGTTGTTATCCTGTTCAGGGAAATGTCCATCTTTTTCATCTTGAAGAGCCATGAGTAATGCCTGCTTGTGAAACTTACTACCCCGAGTTCTCGGTTTGGGACATGCTGTCGCTATATGACCTTGTTCATTACAATTGTAGCACCACACTGCATTCCCTGAGTTGGAGTTCCTTGTTGCAACTGGTTCAGACCTTTGCTGAGAAGACCCTGAGTTGTTCCTGAACCCTCCATTGTTACTAAACCTCTGACCATTCCCAAAATTTCCTGAAGAGCTTCCTGAACCGGATCGACCATAGCTACGATTCTGAATTTCCACTCTTCCATCATTGACAACAGCTTGATTCCTTGTGTTAGAAGATGAACGTTGACGGTTGTTTGTTTTGTTGGAGAATTTGCTGAAAGCACGAGCAATAAGAGCAAGTCCCTGATTCAACGTATTAAAGTCATCATCGTCATCGTCATTGGAATTTGAGTAATACACTGCATCATTGTTGTTTAATGGAACAAGTTGAGTAAAAGCATTCTGTGGATATGAATCATAAGGGACCATTTGGCTCGAGGTGGAAGATTGTGGATAACTGAAGTAGTTCTGCTCTTGAACATATGCATGATTTGACATTGGTGGTGGAGCATAGGGAGATTGAGCTACGAGAGCCAAAGAATTTGGTGTTGATGTAGGTGTGTATCCTCCTCGTAGAGCTCTATCTTTTTCCACTTCAGGTTCATGGTGTTTCAGAAAATCATACAACAAACCATATGGTGCATCATGTAGATTTTTGGTTTGACGTACAAATGTCACATATTTATGCCAATCTGGACCAAGACTACCGACGAATTTGGAGTTCACTGCTATCCTTGGTACTGTGATTTTGTGGTTCCAGATCATTGACCACATTTGTGAAACGATGATAGTAGGATTCAAGTGACTCTCCTGGTTCAATTGTGATGTCTGTGTATTCCATGTAAAGTTTGGATTCCATATCATCTTTGTTCAATTGAGTGCCTTCCATAAGGAGGTGAACGTGTTCCTACATAGCTTTGGCTGTTTTCTGAGCATCGACACTGCGATAAATTGGATTAGGTATACCTTGAAGTATATAAGCCATTGCATACTCATCAGCTTCACGATGTAATTTCTGTTCTTCAGTGAGTGCAGTTTCTGGAAGAGGTCTATCACCAGGAGGACGTGGAGGATCAGCAGTTGGATCACCAGCTTCAAATCTTGTTGGCCACTCAAATGGTCCTTCAAGTATCACTTGTTTCAAGAATTTCCCATGAGGTTTCTTTAGTTCAAGAAATCGTAAGAATCGACTTGACCATTGAACATAGTTCCCAGGTGTTAGCATTGGAGGTGTTTCAAGTGATCCTGCCTCATGTCGGGATTGTTGAGTTGTAATAACTTCATACATTCTATCAAACCAGTGAGGTTGTTTGGAGGAGAACTGAGTGTTCTGTTGTGACATCTGATATGATTGTTGTTGAGGAATGATTTGATGTTGTTGCATCATGAGATAATGATGTAGTGGATTAAACGGTTGTTGTTGAACGTGTGATTGTGAAGGTTGTTGATACGGTTGTTGCTGATGGTATTGTTGTTGCTGATACTGCTGATGTTGCTGTTGCTGAGGATGAGGGAAGTAGTAATTAGGTGGTTGAGACATCTTTGAACACTTGTGTAGAAATGGATCTTTGTAGAAGATTGAAATGTACGTTCCTTTGATTAAGTCCAAAATCCCTGAGGTAAGTTCAATTCTTACGCGTAACTATAATCTTATGCGTAAACTTTTAGGTTATGCGTAAAGAGTAGTTTAGGCGTAAACAAAGAGTTTAGGCGTAATTTTTCTCTTTACGCGTAAGCTTAGGCTTATGCGTAAGTTTAGACTTATGCGTAAGGTTTAAACAACCAAACAAATCTTCCAAACTTATCCAAGCTTGAAAGATATCCGAAGTCGAAGTATTCCACTAACTTATCCAAGCTAGGGAAGTACTGAGTCACCGTAACACAAGGAGAAGATCTTTGTTGAAAGTTAAGCGTAGATACTGAACCTTACACGTAAGATTGACTTAAGCGTAAAGTTTATGCGTAGAGGCAACTTCTGCGTAGGATCTGTCTTCTGCGTAGGACTCGCAACTTACTCGTAGAATCTTGAGCGTAGGAATCACAACTTACGCGTAGGAATAGACTTACTCGTAGGTTTTATGCGTAGAAAACCAAAGTTACTCGTAAGAAAAGGGTTTTGACCTTAGTTACTCGTAAGAAAAGGGTTTTAGGCCAAAAGTTACTCGTAGAAAGGACAAAAAGTACTGTTCACAACTTTTGAGTCATACTATTCACTTTAGTTACGCATAAACTGGTCAGAAACTTGAAAAATCTCAAATTTTTTTAGAAAAAATGCTTAGAAATAAGGTACTTTTGATCAAATAACTTCACCAATACATAGAAAACAATAACTATTGAAGATTTTGCTACCAAAAACTAGTTTTCCAATATCAAAGAAGCTATAAAACCTTAAAAAACCTTAAAAGATCACAACTTTATGCAAAAAATAAGCTTCAAATCACTATATCAACCTTGAAACTTGTCCAAGCTTCAAGATTTGAGTGAAAGAAACAAAGAAAAATGCAAAAAGATGAAGAATAAGCACCAAGTACCCACGTTAAAACCAAGAAACACACTTCAATCTCTATTTGGCGAATGATACCACTTGTTAGGTCACCATTTTGTAAACACAAGTATGATATTGATAGAAATGAGATGAGAAAAGAGATTGGTTGATTATAAGAAATGAGAGAAAAATAAGAACAAGAGTTTCCTTAAGATAATCAAATAACCAACAAATGAAAATGTTACATAAGCTTTCTATTTATAAGGGAGGAGTTAGGGAAACATTCTCTTCCTCCCTTATCTTTCTATTTCGTGGGCTTTCAAGCCGATAGGGCTTTAACACTTAAGCCTTGTAACATAAAAGATAATGAAATAAATACTAAAGCAACCTATTACAAAAGGTAATGACCGAGACTTGACTAAATACAAAAGTATGATCCCAACAATGTCAATTCTGAAAATGTTAGGGACTGAAAGTGTAACATCATTCAAACTTGTATCAAGGTCTTTTCCTGCCACATATCAATAGTACAAGGATCACAAATAAAATTTTCATTTTAAAAACACCCGAGGAACATTTTTGTAAATTTCAAAAGTTGAGGGACTTTTTATGTCAATTGCCCAAACTTATGATCCAAGGGCTATTTGTGATAACTTATGATTTTCCAAGGACCAAAAATGATTTTTTCTTTCAAAAATATCCCACCAGGGACCAAATCTGCCAAAATCAAAAACTCCAGGGACCAAAACTGTAAATTTCCAAAACTTTTCCAATTTTTCATCAAAGGACAAAATATGACAACTTATGATTTCAGAAGGACCTTTGGTAACTTTTCTTTTAAAATAAGGGCTCAGGGATTATTTTTGTCAAATTTTAAAAGTTGGGGGACTGAAACTGCCAATTATGCAAACTTTGTACTTTTTTTATTTGTTTTTACCCTTTTTGCATCTAAAACATATAAAACACAATTTTGAAATATTTTTAGTATTTTGATGCATTTCTGAGTGTTTTTGTACGTTTTGCAGTTCAGATTTGACCAAAAATGATGAGTGTTTGAGCACTCATCAATCCGCCACACTAAACTATTGCTAGTCCCTAGCACTAAACTGTTTTGAAAACTTGATGGATTTTAAACTCGTTACAAAAAGCCATCACTTCTGGAGTAGCCAGATGTAAGAACTGTGGCACACCTGATAACCGTGTGATTTTGAGCAAACCACCAGCTGTCAATGGATTTGATTAGTCTTTACCAAAAGCCGTTTGCTTTTGGACTAGCCAACTCTTGATGGAATAGTCAACATCTTGGTGAGCTGATTACCAATTATGGTTTTTCCACTGCCTTTACCACAAGCCATAATCTTGCAGGCTAGCCAACTCATTCACTTTATGGGATATGGCGAGTTGATTTACCATACAATTTTGGGAAAATTGCAAGCCATCAATGGATTTGAGATATCTTTACCAAGAGCCGTTTGCTCCTGGATTAGCCAATCCTTTTTTCGTTTAGACACGGCGGACTGATAACCACAAAAATGTTGAGCTCCAGTGAAAAAAATTTGAAATTTTGGCCAAAACGGGGGTATGATGAGGCGAAAAATGAACCACTTTTAGGGGGTCATTTAAGCCCGGAATTGAATTTATTTGATCAAATATTGCCCTAAATCGTTCCTTTTGTGATTTTAGGTACTTTGGGAGAGAAATCTGGAAAAGGAAGCAATTCGGACGTTTTTGGAGCATAAAAGTGAAGAAAACGCCAAAGACTTAATTTTCCTTGCTGGGAACAGTAGGTGACGGCGTCAAGAAGGAAATCCTGACGGCGTCAAGAGTAATTTTCATGACGGCCCAGTACAGAATTGAAGGCGTCACGAGGTAGAGCGTCGAGAGTAAAATACGTGACGGCCTGGAAAATGTTATAACGTGACGGCGTCAAAAGTAGATCAAGGCAGTCCGATAATTCTTTTGGCGGCGAGATGACGGCGTCACCAATTTGGTCTTGACGCCGTCAGCCTCAATTTCCTATATATAGTTTTCTAATTTTCATTCATAAAAAAAGAGAGAAGTTTTGGAGAAACCCTAAGGCCGAACTTGGTACGAATTTTACAGGTTTTTCAAGGGTTCTCAGCCCTTGAACCCTTTCATGTGTAATTGAGATAAGTATTCTTTTAATTCAATCAATATGTCTATGTGTTGGTTGTCTATATCTTGTTCTTGTCTTAATTCCATCATGCTAGGCTAGATCTATCTTGTGTTTGCTTGGATCTAATGAAACCTAGATGTTAATTATGTGTTGATTACTTGTTTATGGTTGTATTGGATGAATGATTTCGATGTTAGGCTTAAGAAAACTGGCAGATCTCCAACGAGGATCTTGATGATGGTGATGTGATTAATGAGAATAGGATGGAGGAAGAAATAAACCCTCTTAGGTACGTCGACCCTAGAACCAGGATTGAGTGTGATAGTTCATTTAACATGCAATTTCCTTGTAAGATCGGATTTAAGAGCTTTAACGCCTATCTTAACTCGTCTCTCCCAATGAACATAATCTCGCGTAATGAATACAATAAAATCATGGTAGATGAGTTAGAATACAAAGGAGAAAACATTATTGCTAGGGCAATACCATTGCATGTGTTTGTAGGAAGCTTGGTTTATCTTGTTGAGGTCCTGGTTATGGAGAATCTAGGAGAGTTTATTGATGATAAGTTGACCCAAGTTGTGTTTGGAAAACCTTTCAAACAGTTGACCAACCTCGATGAAAAACTCATAGAAGGGTTAATTACATTCTCGGATGGGGATGAAGATTTTGTCTATCAAATGCCCCGCACACACCCTAGGTTCAAGGATTTTTCCATGGTAAAGTGTAGTAGGTATCCGCCCATAGAAATGTTAAGTGAAAATGATAAGAGAAAAGGACTTAAGTATACTCATGAAAAGAATAAAAGATACTATCGCGGATGCTTAGAGTTAGGAGATGATTATAAGAAAGATGAGGCGACTATTAGATGGCTCACACTTGGTTATGTGAGCATAAGCGATACACGTTAACCCATGACCTTGAGTCTAGCTACAAGACTCGTAAATAAAGAAAAGCGCTTCTTGGGAGGCAACCCATGTTTTGTGTGATTTTATTTTGTTTGTTTGTTATTTGCTTCCGTATGCATGCTTTATTTTTATTGTTGGTAGATCATGTTTCTCAATTAAATAGTGGAAATACTTTACTTTGTTGTTTTGGCCTAGTCTTAACTCCACCTAAAAGTATTTTTGCAAAAGATAAGTGTAAGGGGAAACCCCAAATATGTTTTTAAGAAACAAACCGATCATGATTCTCCACAATATTAAATGAACATGTATATTCGTATTTGTTAGAGTCAAATGCTTGTATTGAGTCATAATGAAGTTTTGCAGGATTTTCCAGGAAGTGAGACCAAGTTTTTCCAGAAATTTTCCGGAAACTTAACATAAGAATTTCTGCAGGTCACTTCTGACGGCGTCACGAGATTACTCTTGACGGCGTCACGTGTAAAAATCTGGAAATTTTACCGGTTTTGTTTTTCTAACGGAGTCTTATGGTTTTTGTGAATTATTAAGTTTTATAATCTCCAGGAAATCTGCAAAATTCATTCCACAAGCATTATATCATATTTTGTTTTCTAGGATTTAGTAACTTATATAGGTTGCCGCCGATTTTATGCGAGGTTGTCTTATCTATTTTCTCAAGATTCACAGGTTATGTATGACAAGAAGATGATTTATATTCTGGAAGGGAAGCTTTGATTGTTCATTTTCTTGGAAGAAGATTTAACCTGGCCGCCTTATTATCCATACCGAGCGAATCAGGGGAGTATTTTATTTCATTCTTTTTACTTTTTCACTTTTAAATTCTTTACTTGAACATTGGGGACAATGTTCATCCTAAGTGTAAGGGGAGGGTAAAATAATATACCTTACATGTACACTTTCGCTTGAGTTTGTTTTGTTTAATGGTAGATGTGTAATAAAACTATGAGAAATACTTGTTAGTGCAATTTTAGCACCAAATTTAAAATTTTTTACAACATTTAGGAGTGAAACTTTAGCCATAGCAAGCGTCTCATGGATAGGAGATTGTATGACTAGCACATAACCGTACTTTCAGAAAAAATTTTCACCCAAATATGTGAGGTTCGCCTTTAGATTTGATAGGAAAACCATTTATTATTAGTGCTTATGAGTGTACCGGTAGCATTTAGATTCTGGAACTTGCGTTAGTGATGCATCCCGAGACCGTTAGTGAGACTACATTCGTGTGGTAGGATTTACTACATGATAAGAGGCATTAGGATCACCCTTGTGTTAAACCCGTATCATAATTACTTGACCATTTATGTCATATTACTTGGCTAGTTAAGTCAACTAATTTTTCCCACACCCTTAGCGTTGTACTCATTTTTAGTACACGAAACCCCTAGTACACCCCTCTGAGCCTATCTTTTCATTTCTAACTTTAAGTATTTTACTTAAAGGAAGAATTTGTTACACCCCATTTAAATGTACACCCAAATTGCCTTAGCCTTCCGTGTATGCACTCATCTTTAGTGCATTATTGTTATTTGTTAAACCCTAAGTTAACTATCTAATTGATTACATGGTTGCTAAGTCGAGTCATATCCTTGTACATATTGTTTTGGGACGATTGGGTAAAGTACTTATTTTTGGAGTAATGGGGAAGAACATCATATTATTACCCCCATATATACGTTAATCTTAAAAGTACTCCAAGTGTTTTGATTTTCTTAATTCGAGTCATTAGATTAGTTTATTGTAAAGTATGTAAAAATTCAATTGTAAGGGGAATGTCCGTTCCGTATGATATATTATTTTGGATGGTAGGGTAAGAGTGTATGCAAAAAAAAAAAAAAAAAAAAAAAAAAAAAAATTAAGAAAAAAAATATATAAAAAAAAAATAATAGAAAAAGAAAAAGAGAAAAAACATACGGACTACCATCCCTTTTCATTCTATGTTCATTTTATGTTTTTGTTATTTTTCATTTATTAGCTTAAGTCGAGTCTAGTCTTGGCTTAGCAACGCCATATTGTACATGTAATTAACCAAGATTGTTAGCTCGCAACCAGTAAAAAACTTCCTTTATCCAACAAAACCGTGTATTTCATATCCCTACACCTAACGTTACAACCCTTTAAAAGACCTCTTTGATAGTTTATCCTAGGTGCTTACGCCATGTGGTGGAGGTTTGATCATTTCCCAAGCCTATGGTAATCTATTTTGCTATGACAGGTAGTGAGAGATATCTTCCGTTTCCTTATTGTAATTTATACTTTATTACACCCGAGAGATGTGAGTATCTAAACACTATTTGTGAGGTGCTAGTATATGACCTTCGTGCTTGTCTATTGGCCTTTAGTGGAACGATTATTTGTTGTAATTACTATTATATTAGTGTTAAATGACCTCTAACTTGTATTTTGATTAGAATAAAAGCGCATTTGCTTGAGGACAAGCAAATCTCAAGTGTAAGGGTATATGATGAGGCAAAAAATGAACCACTTTTAGGGGGTCATTTAAGCCCAGAATTGAATTTATTTTATCAAATATTGCCCTAAATCGTTCCTTTTGTGATTTTAGGTACTTTGGGAGAGAAATCTGGAAAAGGAAGCAATTCGGACGTTTTTGGAGCATAAAAGTGAAGAAAACGCCAAAGACTTAATTTTCCTTGCTGGGAACAGTAGGTGACGGCGTCAAGAGTAATTTTCATGACGGCCCAGTACAGAATTGAAGGCGTCACGAGGTAGAGCATCAAAAGTAAAATACGTGACGGCCTTGAAAATGTTATAACGTGACGGCGTCAAAAGTAGATCAAGGCAGTCCGAGAATTCTTTTGGCGGCGAGATGACGGCGTTACCAATTTGGTCTTGACGCCGTCAGCCTAAATTTTCTATATATAGTTTTCTAATTTTCATTCATAAAAGAAGAGAGAAGTTTTGGAGAAACCCTAAGGCCGAACTTGGTACGAATTTTACAGGTTTTTCAAGGGTTCTCAGCCCTTGAACCCTTTCATGTGTAATTGAGATAAGTATTCTTTTAATTCAATCAATATGTCTATGTGTTGGTTGTTTATATCTTGTTCTTGTCTTAATCCCATCATGCTAGGCTAGATCTATCTTGTGTTTGCTTGGATCTAATGAAACCTAGATGTTAATTATGTGTTGATTACTTGTTTATGGTTGTATTGGATGAATGATTTCGATGTTAGGCTTAAGAAAACTGGCAGATCTCCAAATGGTAACATGCTTGAACGTCTTAGGAAACATGAACTGACGTGCACTAGGTTTTATTGGTTGTATTTAATGCATGACTAAATTCCAATGATCCCATGTTAGGAGCTTCTTAGCCGGCTCGACATAGGAGTGAAGTAGGCACTCATAGGATTGGGGAATTAAGTGCGCCACCCCATGAATGGTATTAAGGAATACAATCCGTCATCCATGCAACTATAACAAGTAATTAACGTGTAAAAGATATCTAGGGAGTAGTGAAATCTAAGTAAACACAACTTCTCCACTTATTGCTCACAACCTTAGTTTAATTTAGTTTATTTTCATTTTTAGTATTTTATTTTGATTGCATCTTTAGTATTGGGTTAGTTGACTAGCAACTAATTCCGCCCAAATCCTTCAAACCCGAGATTTTTACTTGCTTTCAAAAAATTATAAAAATACAAAAATAATCATCCCTCATCTTTAGAACAAGTATTTAGGTTTTCTAATCCTAGCGACACTATTCCTAGCTGAACGATCAATCCCCCGGTACTTGTCACTATACTATACTACAACGATCAGGTACACTGCCTGGTGGGGGTTGTAAGCTTCTCAAGATCCCTTGAGAGGTAAAGCCTGGTGCGATTCCCACGTATCAGGGTACTAGATAGTAAAATGTGATAAAATTCGCTAGAATAACCCCCCCCCCCCCCCACACTTAGACTGAATACTGTCCTCAATATTCAAAGTCCCGGCTATTATGTCGACTCTTATAACGTAAAAGGGCAACATTACGAGCTAAATGTGGAAAACACCTTTTTTTTTTCTTTTTTTTTTTCACTTTATTTGTAACCACAGTAGGGGCACTCCCCCACACTTAGGGTGAAAACCCTAAGTAAATGTTACTCTTTTTGTTTACCGAGTCGCTAGCTTGACTCGACCCCGAATTCAATTGTCCTTGGGGAAGCACGATGTGGAAGAAGCAATCTCCATCGGACTTTCATTCAAGATGTTTGGACAAACATTTGAAGCACGTGAAAGTTCCACACCGATGAGATATAATCCCGGCTCAAGATAATGGTAAATGAAAATGCCGGGATCAAAGATGGTATCCTCATTCCCGAAGGAGTGAAGAACTAGAGAAGTCACCCTGTAGGTGAAGTAAAGGAAGAAAACCATGAGGAAAATCATGATAAGATTTTCTTCCTCGAGAGCAGGCTCCGTAGCCTGAATTTGGATTTCAATGGTTAAGCTCGTAAACATCCCGGGAGGGTGGGTGGGAATTTGCAAATTCTCATGATTGAGAACATCTCCCCCCGGGTCATCATACTCCTGAGGAGTCATGATATGAGTGAGTTCACTAGAGAACTCATGAAGGATATACGTAGGTGGGACATGTGCGGTACTTTGTGGGCTATGAATATGCACCTTGTCCATTATAGTCTCCATTTCAGACTCATCACTATCAAAGAGTGGATTAACTGAATTTAGAGTAAATTCAAAATCGAATTCAAACAAGGGATTTGTGATAGTCGTATTGAATGTTGTGGAAACAAAGTGGTCAACATCCTCTTCTTGGTTGACGATCTCAGAACGGGGAAGTGATGCATCAATAAATTCGATGTCTTTAGGATATAAAGGATCGACATCACTATAATCACTGACAGAATCGGAGAAAGTCTTAACAAGATCATTTGGAAAGACAAGAGGAGGAGGTATAGCACACACATGATCAAGAATACCCTCGGACTCACTTGGGATTGGGATAAGGTTCTCAACACTAGACTTTATGAATTCGTCCGATTCCTTTTCAGGAATAGTGTCAAGATGCTCATCCCCCATTATGGGAGAGTTTGTGGAATATTCGGGTGTGAGCTGAGGGAGTTGAGAAGGACTAGCACACATGGAATTTTCAATTTCCATTTGTTCTTTTGCTAATAAATCTGTTCCACTCTTTTCTCCCTGTGTTTCCACAGATGCAGTTTCAACTGAAGTCGAATCATAAGGTTTCTCAAATACCTTTGGGATTAGAACAAGGTTATCAATTTCCTTAAGAGGATTGATTTTGACTTCCTCGTCCCTCATTGGCAAGATATCTGAAGTTTTCTTAGGGTTTTCCTCTTCAAATGGTTCATCCTCATCACTTTCATCCTCAAGATAAAATGACTTAACATGAGGCTTTTGTTTTCTAAGAATCAAATCCTTAAGACAGTTTATACTATCTTGAATGGTCTTGTTGACTTGATTTTGATTCATAATCATTTTAGTAATCAATTCAGCTCTAGCTAACTCGTCCTGAGGCGGTGGTTGAGGGTTTGTGTATTGTGAGGGCTGGTTAAAACCAAATTCATGATTGTTACAAGGAACCTGTTCATAGACAAACTGATTCCTAATTTGACAATCAGAGTTGTAGTGAGGGCCTCCACAATACTCACAACAGTAAAACTGCTGGGTCTCATGGTGTGGAAGCTGATGGAATGAACTAGTCGTGTCATGGTAGGAATAGGGATTCTGGTTATAGACAGACCTGTTTCCTGACTCTACCATGCCACAACTAGGGCAATTTCCACCATTATAAGGACTACCACACCATCGACAAAGAAGGTGAGGATGAGACATAGAAAATATCAAAGGGTTTTGGAGGGTAAGAAATGGAGAATCAAAAAGGTAGGAGGGTAAGGATGGATATTTTTGGGATTTTTGATAAACATTTTATAAGAAAGAAAATCTTTTTGTATTTTTTTGTGTTCGTTGGAAACTAATTTTAAAAAGTTTTCAGGAACTGTTTTGTGTAAATAAGAAGATAATATGAACAATGGTGGATAAATATACAAATGGATGAATTCCAAAATCACTAATACGCAAAACCGTTTAAAATACGCGCACAACCTCCCCGGCAGCGGCGCCAAATTTTGATTGGCTCCAAACGGTCAACCTAATTGACCAGGTGATGGTCAACCAAGTCAAACTGCCTAGAGTCAATGCTCTGCGGAATATAGTGGTTTCCCCGGGTCGTTATGTCCCGACGAGGTGTGATGGTTATCAAACGGGTTTGTGATCGGGTGAATTTAGACAGGAAAAGGTTTGTGAGTGATTAAACTAAGGAATATACGAAGAAATAGCTTAAACAAGCTATATGAACAAGACTGGAAAGTTTGAAATACCAGAAACGTGTAAAACCTAAAAACGCGTACTTTCAATTTAAATTTACGCGAACGTACGAAATAAAAAGTGAAAACTGAAATCTGAAAACCCCCAGGGGGTGAAAATGACTTTTTTACAAACCTAAGGATAAAAGAAAATTTTTAGAAAAAGAAAAATAAATTTTAACACTAATTAATTATTTAATATTAATTAAATACTAATTAATACTTATTATTAATATTTAAAATACTTAAATACAATATAATATTAAGTTAACACTAGAAAAATGAAAATAAAATTCCTAAAATTATAAAATAACTAAAAATAAGTTTTAAAACTAAAAATATGTATTTTTGTCTTTTTGTGGGTTTTCTATTAATTAATTACTAATTAATTATTAATTACCTAATTAAATTATTTTAAATTATAAAAAATAGCAAATGAATAGTAAAAATTCTAGAAAAATTCCTAAAATTATATTATAATATATAAAAGCTAGAAAAAATATAAAAACTAGGTCTTACTTAATAAAAACTAATTATCCTATTTAAAACTTAATTATTAATTAATTATTAATAAAACTAATATTAAATCTAATAATTACTAAATGACAAAATAAAAATCTGAGAAAATTACTATAATTACTTTAATATAAAAGGTAATTAAGAAAAATATAAAAAAGCTAACTGCTTAACAAAAATTTAAAAATGAAAATTAAAATTTAAATTACATTAAATAGAAACTATCACTTAAAATTAAATTATTTTTTCTGGATTTTTCTTTTTGAAAACTATTTTACAACTAAAAACACACAACTTTTGTAAAAACAAATTTTTTATAACTTAAAAGTACGCTATTTGAGGGCTTATTAGTGTGACAGTTGACTATAGTTGACCAAACAAGGGAATGAGCTCAAATGAGCTTAAGTGGGAACCACAATGGCTGAATCTGGTACAAATGAGTTAAGTGATCATGTAAAAGCCAGAATAAGCCAATGGGGTCCACAGATTAAGCTAATGGATCAAAATAAGCACTTTGGTTTACTTGTTTCCAAACTAAAAGTGGGACAGACTTGGTGGTTGATTCCAAGTGGGGTCCACTGACCCTAAGGTCAAACTAGTGGTCAAAATGTAGAGAGGGGTAGGAGGGGGGTTGAAGGGACCAAAAATTGGACCTTGAAACCCACTGAGGTGGTCAGAAACCACCACCAAAGTGGTGGTGATGGATGTGGTGCTGCTGATGCAGGGGAGGTGTTCCTCCCTGCAGCCTACTTTGGGGTGATGGTGGGCCCCACAGAAAAATGGAAAAATTATAGAAACTATGGGATTGTAAACTTGAGGTAGGGGGGATGTAATTAGGGACAAGTTTCAAAGCCTAACTAAAATCTCAAAAATCATAAAAATTCTTGCAAGTTTAGGAAAAATTAACAAACTAGAACTTTGACTTTTATGAAAAACTTAGAAAGTGGACTTTTGTGAGATTCTAATCTATCCTACTGATTTAACATGATATATTAGGCTGTAAATAAACTAGATTAGGCTAAAACTCCTATTCATGAAATGAAATGGTGGGATTTCATACCCCTGGTCCTAACAGTTAACAAGCGAGGGAGGATCAAGGATGAGTTTGACCTTTTTTTACAAAATGATGATCTATTTTATGACTTACAAGACCTTTTTAGACCTAAGGTGACTAGTTCAAGCAGAAAACAACAACTAAATCAATCCTAAACACCTAAGACAGAACTGAGCCAAACACCCCCTTATACTTGACTATTTGATGGTTTTCAAAGATTTTCAATGATTCAATGCATAAAGCTGACTCCAACAGTGATATTATGATGAAATGAACTCACATAAGCATACAAACTCCATTTAAACAACATCTAAACCTTAAAACCTAGTAAACTAAATATGACAGTGGAATGGAATTCAAAACTAGAAACTGAGAGCAAATCAACAATTAAACATATACTAACTTAACATCAATTCAAACATATCTAACAAACATAAAATAGACTAAAGTACACAGGATTAAGAACATCTACAGTACATATGCAAAAGATTAAAATAGGCTTACAAGAACTTTCCAAAGCTGAGAACACACCTCAGGCCATCACAGCTATTTTAATACCTCCCCTGAGGTTACTAACCCATTGCAATTCCACAATCCACCATCAACCAATCTTGTTCTCCTTTCTCTCACTGATTTTGTATTTTACCTTATTTATATGTATTTTTGAGTAATTTTGGTTTTTCTTCACTAAATGACTTCTGATCTTTTAGAACTTAAGAAAACTCATAAGTGAACTAATATGACCTTAAAAGAACACTGAATAACATCTTTTAGCAACATTAAGCTTAACATGAGAATTCAATTGAAAATATTGCATACACTGAATTCAAACTAGTTTAGCTGAAATTGATACTAGAAAAGATTCTTAAATACACTGAGATTACTTATTACAACATTATTAAACTAGAATTTGCACTGGAAATGGAAAATTAAGTTAAGTCGACATAACTACACTAAGCTATACTACATTAACTAACTAACTCTTGCTGCTTCCCTTTTTCTTCTCTTTTATAGTCTTTAAAAAGTATCTTGGACGTTTCCCACTTTTGTTTTTGGCCCTAGGATGACTGAATTTGATCATGGTCGTTTGTTCAATTTGGGCGGGAAAATGATTTTTGCAACTTGGGTCTCTGATAACTTGGAGCAAGGGTGTATGGTTTTGGTTTTATGTGTTTGGATGGATAAGGGTGTAGGGGTGATGATTGGAAGGGGTGGAGATGGAGTGTTTGCAGGGTGTTTGCAGGAATGGCAGGGATGAGGTGGAAGGTAATATGGAGGATGGAGGTGGTCAAAGGTGAGGGTTGACCGGTCTTATTATTAAAACGGGGGTAATATTTGTGTTTTTGGTTGTGGGCTGGTTTGGTATGGGCCAAGGATTAAACAAGGTGGGTTGAGGTATTTGTGTATCAGGTTTGAGTTTTTTTTGGGTGGGATTTGGTTTGTATTAATCAAGGGTCCATTTGGTTGTTTTATTTAATCACAAGGACCAAAATGTCAATTCTGAAAATGTTAGGGACTGAAAGTGTAACATCCTTCAAACTTGTATCAAGGTCTTTTCCTGCCACATATCAATAGTACAAGGATCACAAATAAAATTTTCATTTTAAAAACACCCGAGGACCATTTTTGTAAATTTCAAAAGTTGAGGGACTTTTTCTGTCAATTGCCTAAACTTATGATCCAAGGGCTATTTGTGATAACTTATGATTTTCCAAGGACCAAAAATGATTTTTTTTCTTTCAAAAATATCCCACCAGGGACCAAATCTGCCAAAATCAGAAACTCCAGGGACCAAAACTATAAATTTCCAAAACTTTTCCAATTTTTCATCAAAGGACAAAATATGACAACTTATGATTTCAAAAGGACCTTTGGTGACTTTTCTTTTAAAATAAGGGCTCAGGGACTATTTTTGTCAAATTTTGAAAATTGGGGGACTGAAACTGCAAATTATGCAAACTTTGTACGTTTTTCATTTGTTTTTACTCTTTTTGCATATAAAACATATAAAACACAATTTTGAAATATTTTCAGTATTTTGATGCATTTCTGAGTGTTTTTTTACGTTTTGCAGTTCAGATTTGACCAAAAATGATGAGTGTTTGAGCACTCATCACGATTACACGAAGATTCCCAAGTTCAAAAGTCCAATCTGTGAAGCATTTCATAAGGAGAACTTAAGTTTTGTCATCTCAAAGTTCCAAGTTCAGAGTTAATCAAGTTTGCATAGTGCATAAAGAACTACACAAGGAAAAGTCAAAGTCCAAATGCAACCAGAACCTACCATCCGATCGGTTGGAGTATAACCGATCGGATAGCCATAATGACCACATCCATCCGATCGGTATCAACCCGCAACCGATCGGATGGTCATTTCTGCCTGTTTATACAAACTTTTGTGCACGAATCTTGGTCTTTTGTTCCATTGTTCTAGGCCATTCTTAGTATCTTATTGTCCAAGTTCCAGCATTTAAGTCCCTATTCATTGCTAGGAGTATTTGACAAGCCAAAAAGGACCTTAAGAGTACACATTTGAAGACACAATAAAGGAGACCAATTACTCTCATTACTACTCTCAATTATTATCATCATCTAGCTCTCAAAGAAGGAAAATTCGTGCAGAAAGAACCAGGAACTTTGGAGGACCAAGGAAGCAACATTTGGAGGCCGAAAATCTCAAGAAATCATCACCAACACTTAGGTTATCAATACCTTGTCAATTGTTATCAATTCCAAAGCATTGTAAGACTTAAAATCATGGATTCTAATGTTGAATATTCTGAGTTTATTTGTATGTTTGCTATGAGTGGCTAGTAGCCTTTTTTACACTTGGTTTGATGATGTTTTATGCTTAGTGATAGTTATGATTGTGATAACATGTTTTAATTCAATTTCAAGTCAATCCTAAGAACCAATTGTACCTTAAGTTTCATCGTGACATTTGTTTAGCCAAGGTTAACTAATTGATAATAGTTTCAAGGGTCGAAAGATTTGTTATTATTCAACTAGTTATAATCATTTGTCTATGAATGATTGTTTTTCACCATAATTATTCTTGACTAAACAAAGAAACAAGAAGTATGATTGTAATGAGAATGCTTTTATAACATCAAATCGGATTGTTTGTAAACCTTTAGTTGGACGAAAGTTTAAATGTTTATAAACAATTGTAACCTTTTTGTCTATGAATGGATTACCTTTTGTAATGACCATTTCCTAAGAGTATTTGATTTGTAATAAGGGTTTGTTCTTGTGTTTAAGATATTCACCATACCTTATGAACCTTGGATGGATCTTGAATTGATTGGTTTACACCTAAAGCTTGTTTTTATGAACTAAAATCTTGACGAAGGTTTAACTTGTAGAAACAATAGATTAGACCACCATCTAATTTTCACAACCAACATGTTATCAAAAGTTATCACAATCATGTGTGTCATTAAGTAGAAAACTAGTCTAAACAAGTGTAGTTGTTTAAATTATTGAATTTGCTTATTATCTTATTTGCGTACATTAGAGATTTACTTTTAGACTTATATTTTGATTCACTCACAAATCCCTGCGAACGATCCCGACTTACCATCATATCTTGCTATAACGGACGAGTACACTTGCTCGTATGTGTTGTTTCTAGATTTGGTAATTCACCCTTATAAATTTAAAACTTGCACAATAAAACGCACATCAAGTTTTTGGCGCCGCTGCCGGGGATTTTGATTGTGTTTCTTTTAAGTTTTTAAAAGTCCATTTCTTTTCATGTTCCTTTTCTAAAAAAAAAAAAAAAAAAAAAAAAAAAAAAAAAAAAATTTAGTGTCATCCAACCGATCGGATAGACATCCAACCAATCGGCTTTCCCAGTTTTTCCCAATTTTTTATTTCACCGTAGCATCCATCCGATCGGTTTGGTATCCAACCGATTCGGATAGACTTTTCTGTTTTTGAAAATTTTATTTTCTCGTTCTTTTGTTTAGGTAATTGACTCGATTCTCTTGGTAGTTGCATGAACACTCGTTCTAATACTGAAAAGCTTAGTACACCTTTATCCAATCCTGAATGTTTGTTTCGTAAGAAGAGATCTTCATCTATTCTTAATTGGTTTGATAATCTTTCTGAAGAACATCCGATTTCCGATCTTTTTAAACCAATATCCATGGCTGACGATCAACCCATGTGGGCCGCTAATCGAACCGTAGCACCTA
The DNA here is from genome assembly GCA_030686995.1 of Artemisia argyi. Taxonomy (NCBI): domain Eukaryota; kingdom Viridiplantae; phylum Streptophyta; class Magnoliopsida; order Asterales; family Asteraceae; genus Artemisia; species Artemisia argyi. The sequence goes on from CM060676.1 coordinate 22,371,414, forward strand.
CTCCTGGAGCTGCTATTGTTGTCGCCGACCTTGGTGAAAACTTTACCATTAAAAGTCACCATCTTTCTATGATCAAAGACCGTCAATTTGATAGCCGTTCGCGGGCCGATCCGCATAAACACATTTCCGAATTCATTGAAATTTGTGGCATGTTTCGTTATGGAAATACCAATGTCGATGCTATCAAGCTGAAACTTTTTCCATCATCACTCGCCGGAGATGCCAAAGTTTGGTATAATGAATTAACCCCATGAACTATCAATACTTGGGAGGAGATGAGGCAAGCTTTTGTAAGCCGATTCTTTTCACCTGCCATGTATGATAGACTAATGGGAGAAATCCGTGCTTTTTCAGAAAATCCTAATGAATCTCTTGTTGAAGCTTGGCTTCGTATGAAAGATTTGCTTCGAAGTTGTCATGGTCATAATTTAGGACGAGGAACAATAATCCAAATCTTTTATCATGGTCTTGATGAAGCATCCCAAGCAATCCTTGATGCTGGAGGAATTTTTCTTTACAAAACACCTAACGAGGCATATCAACTTCTCGAAGATCGAGTACTCCTTAAACTCGATTGGTCAAAAGATTCCAAAACCAAACCCCTACGGAAAACCATTGCTTTTGCCGAAAGTTCAGATAATTCGAAACTCATGGACAAAATAGAAGCCTTGTCTTCTAAAATCGACTCGCAATACAAAGATATAAAAGGAGAAATGAAAGAAATGCGAGATGGCTGTAATAATTGTGGAGGAAATCACACATCATCCGAGTGTGATGACCAACCTATGAATGGACCCAACGAAGGGGAAGTAAATTATGTCCAAGGAGGATATCGTGGAGGAGGTTTTTGTGGTAATTATTACGGAAGAAGTTCTGGAAATTGGCATGACCGCCAACAAAGGGATAACAACCGTGATTTTCAACCCCGATTAGACAACCCAAACCCACCAAATTCCGATTAAAACGAAGAATCTGATTTCAAAAAAATGATGCGAGATTTCGTAACTGCTCAAAGAACTACAAATGAGTTTGTAAAAACTCAATTTTTCAATCTCAAAACCAAAGTTGAGCAAGGTCAGAAAAATCATCAAGCTTCTATCCAGGATCTTGAACAACAATTTGGTAGACTTTCTGATCAATTTTCTTCTCGAATTCCTGGTACATTACCAAGTAACACCCAATCCAATCCAAAACCGTCTGGATCAAACGATAAGAATTATCGTCCACCACAAAACAGAAATGAGCATATCAATGTTGTATTCACTCGAAGTGGTCTCTCATATGATCCACCACCCGTTCCTACAGATAATACTATTATTCAAGATGAGGAGGAGGAAGAAGTTGAAGAAGAAGCAGCTGAAAAAGAACCAACCCAAACACCAACCAAAGAAAATACCGTTCCACCAATAAAACCTTATACACCGAAAATACCATATCCACAAGCCCTAACAAAAGAGAAAAGAGAGGAGCGAAATAAGAAGTTTATAGAGATGATCAAAGAAGTTAGAATTAGCGTACCCCTCGTTGATGTTCTAGCTGGAATGCCCAATTACGGGAAATTTTTGAAAGAACTTAATAATCGAAACAAGTTGGAACAAATTTCCACTACCGTTCTCAATGAAGAATGCTCTGCTATCATTCAAAACAAAATTCCACCAAAACTTGGAGATCCCGGAAGTTTTCTTATACCATATACATTAGGAAACAACATCACATGCGATGCTTTAGCCGATTTAGGTGCAAGTATCAATTTGATGCCTTATTCGTTGTATTCTAAACTTTCCATCAATACATTGAAACCTACTAAAATGAGTATAAGATTAGCCAACCATACATACCAATATCCTGTTTGGGTTGCTGAAAATATGCTTGTTCAAGTTGGTAAATTTGTTTTTCTTGTGGATTTTGTCATCTTAGAAATGGAAGAAGATAGTCGAGTACCCTTAATCTTAGGAAGACCTTTCTTAAACACTGTTGATGCCATGATCGAAGTCAAAGGCAGAGAACTCAATCTTAGAGTAGGAGAAGACCGAATCACGTTCTTAATCGATAAAGCAATGAAATATCCAAATTCCAGTGATGACACATGCTATAACATCGATGTCATTGATGAAGTCACTGAAGAAGAATTGGATGCATTACTTGACGATTCGAAACCATTCATGACTACTTCAGAAAAGATCAGTGAAACAGATTCTGATAAAGAATTTGAGGAATTCATGGAAGTAAAATTAGAAGAAGAGGAAGAAGAGAAATTTGAAGATATCACTGAAAAAGATAAAATGAAATCAAATCATCTCTAGAAGAACCACCCACTGATTTGGAACTCAAACCCCTTCCCAATAATCTCGAATATGTCTACTTAGAAGAAAATTCACTTCTTCCAGTAGTCATATCGTCGTTGCTCGAAACAAATCAAAAAGAAAGACTCGTTTTTGTTCTTAAGAAGCATAAACACGCTTTTGCGTGGAAAACTTCTGATATTCCAGGAATTAGTCCAGATTTTTGCAAACACAAAATCAATTGTGAAGAAGGTACTAAACCCGTTGTAGAAAGACAAGGTCGACTCAACCCCAATATGAAAGAAGTTGTTAAGAAGGAAATCATCAAACTTCTTGACGCAGGAATTATTTATCCTATCGAGGATAGCCCATGGGTGAGTCCAGTTCATTGTGTTATGAAGAAAGGAGGAATGACAGTAGTGACCAACGAAAGGAATGAATTAGTTCCTACTAGAACTGTCACTGGATGGCGAGTATGTATCGATTACAGAAAACTTAACAAAGCCACCAGGAAAGATCATTTTCCTCTACCGTTCATGGATCAGATGCTCGAAAGATTAGCAGGAAACTAATACTTTTGCTTCCTTGATGGTTTTTCGGGATATTTCCAAATTCCTATCGATCCAGCCGATCAAGAGAAAACCACATTTACATGTCCTTTTGGAACCTACGCGTACCGGCGTATGGCTTTTGGTCTATGTAATACACCTGCAACTTTTCAAAGGTGTATGATCGCAATATTTCAAGACATGCTTGAGACATCTATGGAAGTTTTCATGGATGGCTTTTCAGTTTTTGGTGATTCTTTTGAAATTTGTCTTTCCAATCTCGATAAAATGCTTGAGAGATGTGAAGCTGCACATCTAGTTCTTAATTGGGAGAAATGTCATTTCATGGTAACTGAAGGAATTGTGTTAGGACACAAGATATCAAGTTCAGGAATGGAAGTAGACAAAGCTAAAATAGATGTTATCACCAAATTACCACCACCAACTAACGTTAAAGCCGTTAGAAGTTTTCTAGGACATGCCGGTTTTTACCGTCGATTTATCAAAGATTTTTCAAAAATATCACGTCCTATGACTAAACTTTTAGAAAAGGATTCTGTATTTGATTTCAATGCTGACTGCATTAAAGCTTTCGAAACATTGAAAAGTCAATTGACTAGTGCCCCAATTATGGTTGCACCTAATTGGTCACTACCATTTGAACTCATGTGTGATGCAAGCGATTTCGCTATTGGAGCTGTTTTAGGACAACGTGAAGGAAAACATTTTCATCCTATATACTTCGCTAGTAAAACACTCAACAATGCTCAACAAAACTATACGGTTACGGAAAAGGAATTATTAGCCGTAGTTTTTGCATTCGACAAATTCAGATCTTATCTCGTGCTTTCAAAAATGATAGTTTTTACATATCATTCTGCACTCAAATATCTGTTTACCAAACAAGATGCAAAACCGCGTCTTATCAGATTGATTTTACTACTGCAAGAATTCAATATCGAAATAAAAGACAAGAAAGGTGCAGAAAATCTTGCAGCTGATCATTTGTCACGTCTCGAGAATCCAAATTTGGAAGAATTAAAAGAAGATGAAATTAACGATTATTTTCCAGATGAAACTCTCATGACGATAGAAAAAGATGAGGATGAGGAAGTACCATGGTTTGCAGATTACACAAATTATCTTGCAGGAGATATTCTTAAAAAAGGGATGAGTCATTACCAACGTAGTAAGTTCTTTTCAGAACTAAAACACTATTATTGGGAGAAACCTTACCTTTTTAAAATGTGCAAGGATGGAATGATACGAAGATGTGCTTCTGATGCCGAAACAAGAAAAATTCTTGATGAATGTCATCATGGCCCAACTGGGGGACATTATGGTCCTTCCACTATAGCTAAAAAAGTTTTTGATGTTGGATTCTATTTGCCTACAATTTTCAAAGAAGCATATACTCTCGTTCAAAACTGCGATGTGTGCCAAAAATCCGGTAACCTTTCTCGAAGAGACGAAATGCCTCAAAAGAGCATTCAAGTCTATGAAATATTCGACATTTGGGGAATTGATTTTATGGGACCCTTCCCTAAATCACACAAATATAAATATATCCTCGTTGCAATCGATTATGTTTCCAAATGGGTTGAAGCTGAAGCTCTTCCTACTAACGATGCACGAGTTGTTGTCAACTTTCTCAAAAAGCTTTTTGCTCGCTATGAGCTTTAATAAGTGATAGAGGATCCCATTTCTGTAATAAACAAATGGAGAAAGTAATGAAACGATATGGAGTTCATCATCGTTTTGCTACAGCTTATCATCCACAAACTAGTCGTCAAGTCGAAAATACCAATAGAGCTATAAAAAGCAGTGTTGCAAAAATCGGCCTACAAGGCCGATTAATCGGCGATTACAAGCTGAACGGCCTTGGACCTTGGAGCGAATTACAAGGTAATCGGCCGATTCGGCCTTGGACCTTGGAATCGGCGATTAATCGGCCAAAAATCGCTACACAACCCTCGACCGCCTCGGGACCGATTCACAATTTTTGCAACATTGATAAAAAGAATACTTGAAAGAACGGTTAAGGACAATCCTTCCGTTTGGTCACGGAAATTAGACGACGCTCTATGGGCATTTCGTACGGCATATAAAACACCAATTGGTACAACACTATACAGACTCTTGTATGGGAAAACATGTCATCTACCATTCGAACTTGAGCACCGTGCTTACTGGGCACTAAGAAGCTGTAATCTTGATCTAAAAATAGCTGGAGAAAAGAGATTTTTGCAATTACATGAACTCGATGAGTTAAGACTTCAAGCTTATGAGAACTCCAAGCTATACAAAGCAAGAACCAAAGCATACCACGATAGAATGCTGAGAATTCGAAAACAATTCAAAGCTGGAGATAAAGTTCTGCTCTTTAATATGAAATACAAGTTTAAAGCTCCGAAACTTAAGCCAAAATGGTTTGGACCATATGTAGTGAAACATGGATTTCCATCAGGTTATGTTGAACTTTATGACAAACATGGTGGAAGTTTCATTGTAAATGGGCACCGAATTAAACTCTATTATGATAAAGAGCAATTAAACGTAATTTCTAATGAAGAAATTTCATCCGAATTTGAATATGAAGCTATCACATTCATGGCTCAACACAAGGGAATGGTCCCTTGGGCACACAATAATGGTTTTATCTATGATGCTCTTCCTAGAGCATGGGAAAAAGTTACATTGGAAAACATAGATGAAACAGGGGAGGCAATTGTGATAGGAAATGTGTTGTACATCCCTAAAAGGAAAAGTAACACTACAACTACATAATCTATTCGAAGTTTGAGTCCGGCTGAGGACTCATTAATAAAACAAGTGCTTCTCGGGAGGCAACCCGTGTGTTTATTTTTGATTTATTTTTCAGTGTCTACATCTCAAAGTTTTACCACTTGGTCAAACTTAAGTGTGGGGGTGTGCCACTAATTTGAATAAAATTGCAATGCTTTTTGTTTGTTTGTTTTTGTTTCTAATAATGCAGGTGTTGATTGAAGAAACAGAAGATTGGATAGGAACATAATACAGGATATCATGGTTTATTTTCTCATTTTCCCTACTTTCATACTTTTAAGTTCGTTTATCACATTGAGGACAATGCTTAACTTAAGTGTGGGCGGGGGGGGGGGGGGGGGGTGAGTAGGTAAAATAAGAAATTAAGTCTAATATCGATTTAATTTTTAAATTTTGTTTGTCCTTATAATCTAGTTGTTTTCACACTTTTAAGAGTAATTTAGTAGAATAAATGGATCTATCCACTGGAAAAATCAGTAATTTTGAAATAATTGAGAAGTGTCCTGATTAATATTGCAATCCACTTTTGGATCGATAATATTTGCTAGCACACACTATAACCCTTTCCACTAAAATTGTGAGGATTTTAGCCTGTTCATATATAGCATACATCTTTTATGCTCGAATCTTTTGTTATGAGTGTGCCGGTGATTTTATTTATTCTAGAACTTGTACTTGTAAATCATTACGAGACCGTTGTGAGATTACAATTTTGTAATATAAGTATACATACGTGATAAGAGGCAATCTTAGGATTTTAACCAAATAGCCTTCCTTATTGATTTCTAGCTAGTCACATTGATTAGTTAATTTCTAATTTTTAACCCTTTTGTTAGCATTCATCTTTAACGCTAGATACCCCTAGTTACACCCTTTGAGCCATCCTTTTCATTTTGTTAAATCCAGAAAAATACAAAAATATTTTACACTTTAAACCTTAGCCTTACCCTTGTGGGTTGCTAGTTGCTTAGTATGTTGGATTGTTTCTGATGATTATTAGTTAGCCACACTTCACCAATCATGTGTGTGCCATTCCGACAAAGACGGAGACTGCAGCTTCTTATTTGTATTTTTGTGGTAATGCTTATGCGAAGTGTGGGGGAGATTTATTTTTACAAAAAAAAAAAAGAAAAAAGAAAAAAGAGAATAAGTCATCGCAACTATAAGGTGACAATTATAGCAAATGTGCTATATGTGAAGATGAAGTTATGTGATATGTTGTTAACCGATGTGCTATGTATGAAGAATATTTTTATGGTGAATCGATGTATCGACATGTGAAAGTTCGAAGAAGAAGAAATATTGTAACTATAATCATTTTTGGGTTCGTGGATAGTTCGGTGACTAGCAACAATGGACTTAGACTTGACTTTATTTTTCTTTTAAAACCAATTTCATAAATATTTCCATGCCTTATTCCTACCCTTGCCAAATTACTTTATCTCTACGGATATAGTAATGGCTTTGTGAGAATATCAAGTGCAAGAATATGGTAGTGACGATCCGGTTTTTGATTAATCAAGTATTCGCGTCAGTAATCTATTATGTTTTTGTATGAAATGTTTGAACATAAGCCTGGTACAACCCGAAGCCTTACATTACAACCCGAATAAAAGACCTCTTTGATATGTAGACTTGGTGCTTATGCCATTGCGGTGTAGTTTTGTTTCTTGTACAAGCCTATGGTAATAATTAGATCATGACTGAGCAATGAGTGTGATTTATCATATACACTACCCTTATATGAGTGTTATGAGTGAATTATATCTTATTCTTCTTTCGTGAGATGTTTTAGAAATGTTAATCAAGCAAGAAAATCATTGGGTATTATCAAACATCTCGGTTTTTCACCACTAAAGCTTAAAAATGATGAATCTTGTACTTGTACTTGGTGGATTTGCATCACATTTTTCTAATCATTCTTGGTTACCATGTGGATATTTAGTTTTCTTCTAGATTTGCTTGAGGACAAGCAAAATTTAAGTATGGGGGATTTGATAACGCTCAAAGTGAACATGTTTTTATAAGCGTTATTAGTGTTTTTGTGTATGTTATTTGGTTGTTTTTATATGCTTTTGCCACTAAATCGTATCAAAGTATGTTTTTGTAGCATATGTAGCCAAATGTAGGAAAAATGGAGAAAAAAGTGAAGAAAATGAAGTATATGCGATTACACGAAGATTCCCAAGTTCAAAAGTCCAATCTGTGAAGCATTTCATAAGGAGAACTTAAGTTTTGTCATCTCAAAGTTCCAAGTTCAGAGTTAATCAAGTTTGGATAGTGCATAAAGAACTACACAAGGAAAAGGAAAAGTCCAAATGCAACCAGAACCTACCATCCGATCGGTTGGAGTATAACCGATCGGATAGCCAGAATGACCACATCCATCCGATCGGTATCAACCCGCAACCGATCGGATGGTCATTTATGCCTGTTTATACCAACTATTGTGCACGAATCTTGGTCTTTTGTTCCATTGTTCTAGGCCATTCTTAGTATCTTATTGTCCAAGTTCCAGCATTTAAGTCCCTATTCATTGCTAGGAGTATTTGACAAGCCAAAAAGGACCTTAAGAGTACACATTTGAAGACACAATAAAGGAGACCAATTACTCTCATTACTACTCTCAATTATTATCATCATCTAGCTCTCAAAAAAGGAAAATTCGTGCAGAAAGAACCAGGAACTTTGGAGGACCAAGGAAGCAACATTTGGAGGCCAAAAATCTCAAGAAATCATCACCAACACTTAGGTTATCAATACCTTGTCAATTGTTATCAATTCCAAAGCATTGTAAGACTTAAAATCATGGATTCTAATGTTGAATATTCTGAGTTTATTTGCATGTTTGCTATGATTGGCTAGTAGCCTTTTTTACACTTGTTTTGATGATGTTTTATGCTTAGTGATAGTTATGATTGTGATAACATGTTTTAATTCAATTTCAAGTCAATCCTAAGAACCAATTGTACCTTAAGTTTCATCGTGACATTTGTTTAGCCAAGGTTAACTAATTGATAATAGTTTCAAGGGTCGAAAGATTTGTTATTATTCAACTAGTTATAATCATTTGTCTATGAATGATTGTTTTTCACCATAATTATTCTTGACTAAACAAAGACACAAGAAGTATGATTGTAATGAGAATGCTTTTATAACATCAAATCGGATTGTTTGTAAACCTTTAGTTGGAGGAAAGTTTAAATGTTTATAAACAATTGTAACCTTTTTGTCTATGAATGGGTTACCTTTTGTAATGACCATTTCCTAAGAGTATTTGATTTGTAATAAGGGTTTTTTTCTTGTGTTTAAGATATTCACCATACCTTATGAACCTTGGATGGATCTTGACTGATTGGTTTACACCTAAAGCTTGTTTTTATGAACTAAAATCTTGACGATGGTTTAACTTGTAGAAACAATAGATTAGACCACCATCTAATTATCACAACCAACATGTTATCAAAATTTATCACAATCATGTGTGTCATTAAGTAGAAAATTAGTCTAAACAAGTGTAGTTGTTTAAATTATTGAATTTGCTTATTATCTTATTTGCGTACATTAGAGATTTACTTTTAGACTTATATTTTGATTCACTCACAAATCCCTGCGAACGATCCCGGCTTACCATCATATCTTGCTATAACGGACGAGTACACTTGCTCGTATGTGTTGTTTATAGATTTAGTAATTCACCCTTTTAAATTTAAAACTTGCATAATAAAACGCACATCAACCCTCAGATGGGTTCCGCCCGTGTACCCCCAGGGTTCCGCCGGGCTTGCAGTTGGTTTTGCAATAAATCTTGCAAACCAAACAATGTCACATCTCATTATACCTAGTCAAACTCAAAACTTGCAAGCAAACATATGGTTAGTCAAACACACTTTCTTTCTATAAATATATATTGACAAAACTTGTCATAAATGTGATGTGACATTTCTATTTTAAGAAATAAAAAGTGTTGTGTTTTATGAAATGTAAAATGTAGCAAATGTCTAGTTTATGCAAGTCTTTAAAACTAAGATTATGTTTTACTTAGAAACTAAAGTTTGCATTTTGTCGTTAACAAAACTTAGCAAAGATCGTAAAATATAAATAACGTCTTTAGGCGATATTTGTATTAACATAATTGTATGTATGCGATGTGACTGTGACATGGAGGTGACCTGAACTAAGTGCCAAAAAAGGCTGGGGAGGTCAGATTTGGCACACAATAACCCGAAAAAACATTGAATGTTATAGAGAATAACCAAAAAATTGAATGCTGCACAAAATAACAAAATGTGTCTAAGTATAATAGATTTTTGGGTAATTAGCCCTTAAAATTAATGAATTTTTCTATTAATCAATGAGAGAGTTCAATTTTAAAATCGAGCTTTCTGATTAGTCAATAAAAGTCATTTTTTTTTAGTTTGGTCAAACCCATCTAAATTTCATCCAACAAAATAAATATGTATAAAAACACTTGTGTCAATCATATAAAAGAAAAACCTAAAGGGGTAATTAATTAAAGGGTTAAGTCCATAAAGTGACAACATACTTTTAAAAATTTCCTCACCTAAGTAATTTACTCTACAATTACCAATATCAAAACTTGTTTAAACCAGTCATTATCAGAATGATGCCCGATTGATTTTCACCAGATTTATTTAAATTCCACCTAGATACAAATGTTTTCCACATATTATTTTTTTACCCGAGAATTCCTTTAAAAGTTTAAATACAGATACCGGGAAAAATATTTTTTTAAGGGTCGTTACTGTTGAGAAAAGTGACACCGGACTGAAGCAAACCCGCAACTAAAATAGAAATATAATAAAAGATGACACACCGATATAACGTGGAAAACCCCAATAGGGTAAAAACCACGGGCAAGGAAAGATACGTTTCACTATGTAAACTAGGAGTTACACCTTTTCTCTAGTTACAAGGATAATACAAATTTATATCTCTTGTACTAGGAAATATACTAAACTCTCTATTTTACTCATCTTTAGGAGAAAGAAATAAGATCCAAAGAACTATGTGTTCAAGTTGGAAATGGGATGAAGAATGAGCTGCCTTTCAATGCCTTTTATAGGCATGTTTGCTTGCCTATTACATCATGCATGACCAAACCACAAAACAAGTTGATAACCAACTTGTAGCCTACTTGCATGATATTCTCTTATCCAAAAGATACACTGTATCTTCCAACAATCTCCCACTTGAAGATCCGATTGAAGCTAAATCGATCTTCACACCGTTATCCTTCCTTGCACTTCCATGTTGCTTACGTTTCCGCTAGGCCGCATGAGGATCGGCACCATATAAACTTGTCACAGTTGATTGCCTTTGTCAAATAATCTGCCACGTTATCATCAGTATGAATTTTTTGCATATCCACGGTTCCTTCTTCCACTTTCTCACGAACGAAGTGATACTGAACTCGTATATGCTTTGTCTTTGAATGAAATGCTGGATTCCTTGCAAGATACAAGGCACTTTGGTTGTCACAGAATAGAGTAATTTTCTCTTGTTCGTGCCCGAGCTCTTCCAACAACATCTTTAACCATACTGTTTCTTTGCTGGCTTGAGCAGCTGCAACATATTCTGCTTCTGTTGTTGACATAGCGACAACTGACTACAGTTTTGAAACCCAGCTTACTGCTCCGCCAGAAAGTGTAAATGCATACCCGGTGGTTGATTTACTTCCGTCAAGATCACCTGCGTAATCAGAATCAACATATCCCTTGACAGTTAAACCCGATTCCCCATAACATAATGCAACATCCGAGGTTCCTTTAAGATATCTAAAGATCCTCTTTACAGCTTCCCAATGCTCTCTACCAGGTTCCGCCATGTACCGACTCACTACTCCCACTGCATGTGCAATGTCTTGTCTTGTACAAATCATCGCGAACATTAAACTTCCCACTGCTGATGCATACGGTACTCGAGACATCTCCATCCTCTCTTCTTCACTGCTAGAGCTCATCTTGGAGGATAACTTGACATTATTAGGAAACGGGGTTGATATTGGCTTACAATCTTGCATATTGAACCTTTGCAAGATTTTCTTCACATAACTTTTCTGTGAAAGCCAAACTTTCCTACTAACTCTATCTCGGTGAATTTGCATCCCTAGAATCTTGTTTGCGGGTCCAAGGTCTTTCATCTCGAATTCCCTAGCGAGCTGTGCCTTTAGTTTACTAATACGATCTTTGTTGGGGCCTGCAACCAACATGTCGTCAACATATAACAGCAAGATGACAAAATTATTGTCTCCAAACCTCTTGTAATATGCACAAGGGTCTGCGTGTAGTCTATTATATCCAAGGCCAATGATGAAAGAATCAAATCTCTTGTACCAACACCGCGGCGCCTGCTTTAAACCGTACAGAGATTTGTTTAACCTGCAAACCAAGTTCTCTTTTCCTTTTTGTTTAAAACCTTCTGGTTGGAGCATGTAAATTTCTTCCTCAAGATTTCCATGAAGAAATGCAGTTTTCACATCTAGCTGCTCTAGATGTAAATCATACGTAGCACACATTGCCAGAACCACTCGAACAGTTGTCATTCGAACCACAGGGGAAAATATTTCATTGAAGTCGATTCCCTCTTTCTGAGCATATCCTTTGACTACCAATCTTGCACGATACCTCTCCACCTGGTCATCACCGTTCCTCTTGATCTTATATACCCATTTGTTTCCAATGGGTTTTCTACCTGCTGGTAGTGGCATCAGTTCCCACGTTTTATTCTTATGAAGAGCTTCAATTTCTTCTTGCATTGCTTCCCTCCAGAACGAAGCATCTGAATTATTCAGTGCTTCTTGAAGAGTTGATGGCTCTCTTTCCTCTGTAAGAAGACAGTATGCAACATTGCCCTCCATAACATAATCCGTGTGCCACACCGGACGTTTTCTTTCACGATTAAGAGTACGAGTTGTTGGAGCTTGAGACTCAGTTGTCTCATTCACCTCGTGCTGTGGTACGGCTTCAGAAGAATCATTCGACTGAAACTGCTTTTCCACCTGTATTGATGTAGTTTCACTTGTAGTGCTATCACCTTCTTCATTCTCTTGAACTTTGTCTTCCATAAAGACAACATCTCTGCTGACGACTACTTTATGGGCAGTGGGGTCCCACAAGCGATACCCCTTTACTCCGTCAGCATACCCCAAGAACAAACATTTTCTGGATTTCGGATCCAGCTTTGTAGTTTCTTGAGAATTGTACATCACGTACACAGGACTTCCAAATATATGAAGGTCTGAGTAGTTGACCGGCTTTCCCATCCACATCTCCATCGGTGTCTTCAACTCAAGTGCAGTTGAAGGTGACCGATTTATCACATAACAGGCGGTATTGACTGCTTCTGCCCAGAACGATTTTTCCAAGCCTGCAGTTGCCAACATTGCTCTTGCTCTTTCTAACAAGGTTCTGTTCATCCGCTCTGCCACTCCATTCTATTGAGGAGTGTATGCCGTCGTGAATTGCCTTTTGATTCCTTCTTGCTTGCAAAAGGAATCAAATCCATCACCTGTATATTCACATCCATTATCAGTCCTTAAACACTTGATTTTCTTCCCAGAATCAAGTTCAACCCGCGCTTTGTAAACTTTGAAAACTTCAAACACATCAGACTTCTTCTTGATTGGGTACACCCAACATCTCCTGGAATAGTCATCAATGAAGGATACAAAATACTTTGCTCCTCCCAGGGATAGAACCGGTGCTTGCCACACATCAGAATGAACCAATTCTAGAACAGAGACACTTCTAGAATTTGATGTCTTGAATTTTAGGCGATGCTGCTTGCTGATAACACAATGCTCACAGAAAGGTAAAGAAACCTTTGTGAGGCCAGGAATTAACTTCCTTTCAACAAGAATCTTCATTCCTTGTTCTGACATATGTCCAAGCTTCTGATGCCATGTTACTGCAACTCTATGACTTGGGCTATGTGAAGCAGCAGATGCTTCCGCCTCCTCTACTATCTCTGCCTTCAGTTGGTATAAGTTCGCAGCCACCATTTCACCTTTCGTAAGAACAAGCGCACCTTTTATAATTTTCAAAATCTTGTTTTGTATTTCAACCTTACAACCAAGATTATCAAATTGTCCTAGAGACAATAAATTCTTTTTTAGGCCCTCCACGTGTCGCACATCCCGAATAGTACGAACTGTACCATCATGCACCTTCACCATGACACTTCCAATTCCAATGATCTTTAGTTTTTCATCCTTGCAACTGTACACAGATCCGCCTCCAGAGATAGGTTTATATTGATGAAACCATTCTCTTCTTGCGGTCATATGAAAAGTTGCTCCTGTATCGAACAGCCATACATCTGCAAATCTCGTCCTGCCTTCATTTGCAACCGCTGCTTGACAACATAGAGCGTTACCATCTTCTGAAGTGCTGGCGACATTTCCTTGAGGATTAGAGTTTCTTAAACTCCTACAATCTTTCTTCATGTGACCCTGCTTCCCACAGTTGAAGCATTTAAAATTCTTCTTCTTTCCTGTTTTAGATTTACCATGATTGTGATTCCCACCGGAGCCAGGTTCCATTGACCTCCCTCTCGTTACCACCAACGCCTCCACCTGTCTTGAACTGACCTGTCTGTCCTCCCTATTGTTACGCCTATTTTCTTCTTCCAGAATAGCGGCTGCAACATCATCGAAGACTAGATAGTCCAAAAGAACATTATTGGTTAAGTTGATTATGAGTTGGTCATATGAGTCAGGTAAACTTTGAAGTAGAATTTCAGCACGTTCATGTGGCTCTATTTTACAACTCAAAGACGTGAGCTGAGAAAATAGAGTATTCAGGTTATTAACGTGCTCAGTCACTGAAGTAGATTCCGTCATGCGAAGAGCATAAAGTTTCCTCTTGAGAAATATTTTATTGTGGAGTGATCTTGCCTCATACAATCGAGCAAGATGATCCCAAATCTCCTTTGCACTTTTCTTCTCCTCTATGCTTGACAAAACTCCATCTCCTAATCCCCGATGAAGATTTGCAATAGCATTTCCATCCATCTCGTCCCATTTACTGTCATCCGTGACCTCAGCTGGCCTTTCGTCAATGGCCGCTAAACATTTATCCTTTCTAAAGATAGCCCTCATCTTTAATTTCCACAACAAGAAATTATTCCCATTGAATTTTTCAATTTCAAATTTTGCCGCCATTGCTACAATCACAATCTACTTTTTGACAAAACTATTATTTGTTAATAATAGTACCGACCACCTTTTGAGTGAGCATAATCTTATTTATCTTTTGATGTGGAGGGTCCACTTAAAAATGGCAACCACAGAGCATACGATAAATAATTATAAACACACCCAACCTTAGCTCTTGATACCACTTGTTGAGAAAAGTGACACCGGACTGAAGCAAACCCGCAACTAAAATAGAAATATAATAAAAGATGACACACGGATATAACATGGAAAACCCCAATAGGGTAAAAACCATGGGCAAGGAAAGATACGTTTCACTATGTAAACTAGGATTTACACCTTTTCTCTAGTTACAAGGATACTACAAATTTATATCTCTTGTACTAGAAAATATACTAAACTCTCTATTTTACTCATCTTTAGGAGAAAGAAATAAGATCCAAAGAACTATGTGTTCAAGTTGGAAATGGGATGAAGAATGAGCTGCCTTTCAATGCCTTTTATAGACATGTTTGCTTGCCTATTACATCATGCATGACCAAACCACAAAACAAGTTGATAACCAACTTGTAGCCTACTTGCATGATATTCTCTTATCCAAAAGATACACTGTATCTTCTAACAGTTACGTGTTATTAAACACGCATAATGTATAAAACATGATATCAGTAGCTAAATTTAAATAACATCAAACTCCACGCTATATCGGTTAAACAAAGTCAAATACTTCGTCCAATAAAAATATATACAAAATGTTAATCGATATTAATATATAATGAAAAATTTATGTAAAAACCTGTGCGTGCACGATAATGTAACAATTTAAGTATAATATAGTTTTACGTTATTTTATAAAAAAAATCTTATGTGACAGCCCATGTATTTAAAATCACATTGTCTTAACAGAATTTTTTATTGGTTGGAATTTCAAAATGAACATTTGTTTTGGATAAACCGGAATAGCAAGTGTGACAATAATTTGGGACAGTAAAAGTAATAAAGAGTATATAATAGTTTATTTCTACGGACAAATTATAATCTTTCAAAAAGAAAACATGAGTTCTTGCATGTTTCAAAACAGAAAAGAAAAAAAAAAATTTCCCACGTTAATTATCATCTTTTAAAACTAAATATTTTTGTTTTATTTTGAAATTTTCACGTTGATCCATTCAATTGCAATGATCCTGATTGAAACAATTGTATTCAGTTAGTCGATGTTTGATTTGTGAACGATTTCGTTATCAACAGGCTTCTAATCTGTTCTTCTTCTAATGATTAATATGATGGCATATTAGCAATAACCCTTGTCGATACATGTATGCATGCTTATCTATGAATCTATGATCCTGTTCTCGCGATTTATTATCATGATATTATTAGATTTATTTACATCAAATGGATCTATTAGATATTTAGCTTCATTGTAATATTGAAAAATGAAAAATATAACGTGATTAGAAGTTTATATTGTGTTTGAATTTTTTTTTTTTTTTTTTTTTTTTTTTTTTTTTTTGTAGAGTTGTGATCGTCATAGAAGTATGGTGAAGGAGACCGAGTATTACGACATATTGGGAGTTAATCCTGAAACATCTGCTTCTGATATTAAAAAGGCATATTACGTCAAAGTATGTATGTTTACTTATTACTCATGCTTTACGGATAGTGCTCAGTTTTACAAAAAGAACTGGTTCTGATTGATTGTTTATTAGGATGCGTTTTACGTGTTGATTCTTAAGTAATCACAATTTTCAAACACTTAAACAACTGGTTATCACAACTTAATTTGAGCATAAACTTAGCAGAACACTTTCAAAACACAATGCCAAACATCACGAAGCTTACGCAGCTTGTGATAATTTTGTTGTATTTTTAATTACCATGTTCGATGGAAATAGTAAGTTGTTAATGTTTTTCAGTTTAGACATCATAAGTACAATAACAAACTTCCATTCATCATTTCTAGGGTGTTCCTTTATGCATTTATTTTAATGTTGAATACAATCACTTAAATATTATGGAATTATATCCTTACATTCTTATTTAGGCTAAGATAGTTCACCCTGATAAAAATCAAGGGGATCCGAAAGCAGCTCATAATTTCCAGGTGTGGCTTTTGGCTATCTTATCTTTTAGCATTATTAAGGTGATTTCTTAAAGTATTTGTTTTTATTCTTGAATATTGATACGTATTTCTTATTTGTTAAGGTGCTTGGAGAGGCTTATCAGGTTCTAAGTGACCCTAAGAAGCGTGCAGAATATGATGAAAATGGCAAAGAAGGAGTAAAACAGTAAGTATACTTGACTATACTTTCGTGTAAAGATAACCTTATGTTTCTTCATATTCTGTGTTTGTTTTAAGTTATGTTGATAAATTTATGTATTTGGGAGTGTTAGCTAGGACCTTATTGGCATTCACATAAAACTTGGTTATGTTGCAAAAGTATTGGGGAAAAAAGTACCCCCTTGTCTCAAGTTATTTGAGTCTTATTTTGAACATATCGAGCAAAGTTTGCACTTATTGCTAAGTAATGCCTGATTATCCGTTAATAGAAGTTATTTTTATCTTTCTTTTTTCCGAATTATGTCATTTATCAACTTTTAGGGGGCTCATATTTTTCTTTCTTTTTGTCACATTGACATTCTATCAATCTCTTAGATAGCGACAATGAATCACTTGTTATAAATAATCTACCTACAAAAAAGTACTGATCAAGTATGGCAATACTTTTCAATCTCTTGACAGGGAACCAATGGTGGATCCTGCAGCTGTTTTTGGTATGGTATTTGGTAGTGATTTGTTTGAGGATTATATCGGGGAGCTTTATATGGCTTCTATACAAGCTGTAGAGCTTGAAGAAGAATCACATATTCCTGAAGTTCGCAGACAAAAAATTCAGGAGAGGATGAAGGTATTTGATCTCAACCCTTCTAGTTATGAATGGGTCAATTTGAGTTGTGTTTTATCTCAAACACGTAACTTGAAGGAAAAAAAAAAAATAGTCAAAAGAGGGATGGGTCAAAGGGGTTGAAAGTTGACCAAAGTCTATTTAAAACTCATATGACCTCAATAATGGGAGAAAATTTGGTTAGCCTGGTTAGCCTGAAGCACCCACTTCGGCTGGTACAAAATTGGCCCGTTGCCTGACCTGCCCATCTTGCCACTATGTTGTCTTTGACTCTTTACTTAAAGTCTTAAATACTAACTATTAGTTTCATGTTAAAAATAATGCTGTTCTTTCATAGGTATTACAAAAAGAGAGGGAAACTAAACTCGTTGAGATTTTAAAAGATCGCCTTCAACCATTCCTTGAAGGCAAAATAGAGGAGTTTGTAGGCTGGGCAACATCAGAAGCTCAACGTCTTTCACCAGCAAGTATGTTCTTAGCTACATCCTATTTAAACTGTTGTACCTTGTTTCTTGTTTCTTTATGTTAATAAATATTTCATGTCTTGGATCAGCTTTTGGTGAGGCTATGCTACACACCATCGGCTACATTTACACAAGGCAAGGTGCAAAGGAATTGGCAAAGGAAAGATATACGAAGGTCCCGTATTTTGCAGAATGGGTGAGGGATAAGGGACACCAGTTTAAATCACAAGTTTTAGCCGCTTCAGGTTCAATATTTCAAAACTCAACAATTAGTATTGTTGATACAAAAACTAAACCTAACAATGTATGTTATCTTTGATCTATGTAGGCGCCGTTCAGTTAATCAATACAATGGAGGAGTTGAAGAAATTGACTGAATCAGAAGCTAAAGAAGAGGAGATAATAAAAGCCATTAATAGCAAAAAGGACGTGATGTTTAATTCCCTGTGGCAACTCAATGTTGTAGATATTGAGACAACCTTATCTCATGTTTGTCAAGCGGTAAGTTCATGCATTGTATTCTTCGTTCTAGATCAGAAGTAGTACAATATTTGCCTCTTTGATTGTAAGTCCAAGAACTTTTTTTGTGTGCAACCTCCTAAATCGTTTCATATTCAAAGATTCAGATAGATATAAATTCTGTATGACATTATGCGCCTTTCTTCATTTGGAAATAATTCTCGTATCCACTTCAGGTACTCAAAGATAATAGTGTCCCAAAGGATAGGCTCAAACAGCGGGCTAAAGCAATGAAGAAACTTGGAACCATATTCCAAGTAAGTATCATGTCATTGACATTCATTTGTTCGTAATAACTACAATTTGAATTGAAAGTTTTGTTACTTTACAAAAAATTCTTATGTAATACTCATTGTGATCTGATTTTCAGGGAGCAAAGTCAAATTACCGCAGAGAAAACAGTTTACGAGAGGAAAGCACGGTGGAAAAACCTGCTGATGCATCTTCGTCTTCCAAATAAATTCAATACTCTTCCTTGCATTTTTCATTCACCAATTTTGTAGTGTAACACTAATTATATTTGTTTCTATATATATATATACATACATACACCAAAAAAGTATATTAGACGAAAAAATGAAAACTGACAATTGTTTTTGTTTTTGAACTTGGACTCTAGAGCTAAATCTGAGCCTTATAGTAATAGTTGCATTGAAATGTTCCTATATTAACCTCTATCAAAACGATTCATGGTCGACTAGTTTTTTACTGCATAATTACAAAACAGTACACATTTTCATAGAAAAGCTTGGATTTACATAGAACTTCAAATTACAGGTTAGACTTTAATAAAGCTAGAGTTTGAACTTTATGGAGCAAAAGTATAAACAACGAGAAACAAGCATATAGTGCTGCGTTTGAGCTTATAATGACTTGGATGGTGTTCTTATCGATATTTCCAGTGGTTATTAATAAAACCCAAGAAAGTCCCAGTTTTGACAACCTACACAACCTATCACATACATAATTTCTCAAATAAGTCTCCAACGAGACTTGAACCCACAGACTTTTGGTTGATGGACCAATCACATACCGCTAGGCCAAAGCCCCTTTCATACCAATTAACATTTATGAACCCACATGATGCCATGATGGATGGGATATATACATCAGAATTTGGATTCTTTTTTCTTTTGATTCAAATAGCATACGAGAAGCAAATCTAAGAATTGTCATTTCTTGTTTATCTTTCTATAAATTTGTTTAACAAGGTTGAATATACCAAACAGTCATCAATTTCGCATACTTTTGTAAATTGTAAGGACCCCTCGGCCTCAAGTTAGACTGCAAAGCAAGTTGTATAGCAAGTTGTTAATATATAAATTGTTAAGTATGAAAATTAAATGTGAATTAATTTATATTACTCTAACAGTCTAACTAACATGGATCTGTCCCCCTTTCTTAATACGTAGTATAACATTACCCGTGGATCTAAATCTTAATTCATAACAGCTTTGTTACCATATTTGGAAATTGGAATACTGCTTTCGTATCACTGAAAGAAACTCGAAATCAACCTAAAAATGAGCCAAAATCATCAAAAAAACGACACTAAAACCTCTTTCGAACCTCATGTACTAATCTTTCCAATACCACTCCAAGGCCCGTTAGCTATGCTCTAAAGTTAGCCAAACTCCTGTGTCTTTCCAACATTCATGTAACCTTTCTCAACACGGATCACATTCATGGCCCTCTTCTTCGCCACAGCCAAGTCTTGTCTCGATTCAGCCGCTATCCCAACTTCCAATTTGAGACGATCCCTGATGGACTCAAGCATGAAAACCCTGTGTCTATAGACAGGTTTGAGGAGATGATGGAAGCCGTAAATGCTGTGGCTAAACCAATTTTTCGAGAGATGATGATTTCTGGTACGCTGAGTAGGAAATCAAAGCGACCTGTGACAGTGATGATATTTGATGCTTGCTTTGATTTTGCTGTGGAAGTTTGTGTAGAGAGGTCGATTCCTGTGTTTTGCTTCCAAACCATTAGTCCATGCTGCTTGTGGACTTCTTCGTTCAATCTTTCCAACCTTATTGAAGCCGGTGTTGTTCCTTTCAAAGGTACCTACTTCTGCATGTATTGCAAATTACTCCATATTGGTTATGTATATGTACACTACAAAGTATATCATTAAACTTATCATTTTCATGAGATCATTCCGTAAGTATGTTTTTCTCTTAACAACATTCTACATTTGAAATCTTGTTTAGGCACCTTGACGTTATTGCAATTTGATGAACTGCGTAAATCTTTGTGTTCTCGTGATTGTTTACTTATTACCTTTTGTGTCTGTGTTTTTCCAAATAATTATTTTATTCTCTTGTTTCATAGGTAATGATTTAGAAGAGCTGGTAAAAGATGTACCAGGAACACAAGATTTTCTACGAAGGCGGGATCTTGCTAGTTTTTGTCGTTCTGATGACCTGTCAAACATGGAGCTTCAACGCGTCACGAGAGAAGCCTCAATCATTACTCAAGCTCAGGGTCTCATACTCAACACATTTGAAGAATTGGATGGTCTCGTACTCCCACACATACGAAAGCTTTGTTCAAATGTATACCCCGTAGGCCCAATTCATTCGCTCCACAAAGCTCGAGTACTCATGGACAACACAACACCGTCACCAGAAACCACATTTTCGAACAGCGCTTGGAAAGAAGATAGAACTTGCCTGTCGTGGCTAGACAGACACCCTCCAAAAAGTGTTGTTTACGTTAGTATTGGCAGTCTTGTGACGATGACAAGTGAGCAATTACTCGAAATATGGCATGGCTTGGTTAATAGTGGTCAACCTTTTTTATGGGTTAGACGCCCTGGTTCAATCATTGGGGGGATAGACGAGTCTCAGGTTCCAAGTGAACTACTAGATCATACGAAAGAAATGGGATGTATCATAGATTGGGCACCACAAGAGGATGTCCTTACCCATCGAGCCATTGGTGCATTTTTTACACATAGTGGATGGAACTCGACCATGGAGAGTATAGTGGAGGGTGTTCCCATGATTTGTTGGCCGCACTCTTACGACCAACAAGTGAATAGTCGATTTGCGGGAGAGGTATGGAAGGTGGGAATAGACATCAAAGATACTCACAACCGATTGATTATTGAGAAAGCAGTGAGGGACGTCATGTCCACGAAACAAGACATGTATGCACAATCTGCATCTGCCTGGAAAATTCTCGCCAAAGAATCAATAAGCAAGACAGGCTCGTCTTCTAAGAGTTTTGCTCGGTTGGTCGACGATATACGAGCAATGAGTTCGAGCATGGAGTAAAGATGTCGATGCATGTACTAGAAATGTTCTGGGTAAATCCTTATATATGTTGGATACATGATATATTAATGCATCCTTAAAATTGTATGTTTGAACACCTTTTGAGATATTTTAGATATTGTTGGACACCCTTAGTGCTGTAACAAGGTAATACACGAGTAATGGTAAAATAACATGTTTTCAAAAACCCATGAGTAAGTAAAAAGTACTCAGGGGTTTTTGAAAACCTACCATTACTCGTGTATTACCTTGTTACAGCACTAAGGGTGTCCAACAAAAAGTACTCAGGGGTTTTTGAAAACCTGGAGTTTTACCATTACTTGTGTATTACCTTGTTATAGCACTAAGGGTGTCATTTGCCATATTTTAAGATAACTAAGTTAAACAACTCTTCAAGTAATTTGATGTACTGTTTAAAAAGTTTATAGCAATAATACGTAAATCAATCCCAATGTTGTAGCAAGCAAATCCATAACTTCATAATGGACACTACCAAGTAACGATGTAATTCTAATTTCAAACCGACTACATTCTTATTAGAAATTAATCAAAGAATCTGACAATGATTATTTGCAAAATAACAATCTTAGTTGAATGACAATTGTGGTGATCTCCTATCTAACTTAATCACAAACCTACGTTATGGTTTAAGCAAAACTTATATTTACTCGTTGAATTGTTTAGCAGCCTAAGTTCTATTTGGTGAGTAAATGCTCTTCAATGTGTCTCACATTAATTTCAAGAGATGCATTTACTCTTTTATAAACATTGTCTTTTATAACAAAGAATTATGGTTTTCAAAGGTATCTACTTAACACGTATTGAGCATTCAATGGGTCGGTGAGATATAGGAAACCATCTCAAACGTTTCTCTGGCCGGTCCAATTTACACACACTTATGCTCTTATACTAGGTAATGGGTTAAACTCTTCTTTAGGGAGTATTGTGTTAACAATTGTTGCACCTTTTTACCAACACTAGAAAGTGTGGATTCTTAAGAAGACTTGCTTTATCCCTTTTTGGTTTAGTAGATTTTCCCGGCTTTGTCCTTCAAGATACTTGAGATCCTTTGCTCAGTATCTTTGTGAACGAGGAGACCAAACATCGTTCAATGAGGCATTGTCATATCCTCACTGAACTGAACTTCTTTGTATCTTGTACTTTCAGGACCACATCGTCACTGAAGTGAAGACTCTTTGTCTTCAATAAGTTATGTTGAACATTTCTCAGCGACTAAGTTGTACTTAAGCTATTTATGTTCAAATTTAGTTAGGGACTCTTGGACGCGGAATTGGCCTAACAGTTTATTATTAATTCGAATTCACATGTCATAATAAATTCAAGAAAAAAATTAAAGGCCAAAATAAAAAATGTTAAGAGGCCAAGAGCAAATAAATAAATATTTGTAGTTTGTTAATTAATTTTTTTAGTTATTCCATATGTTTTGATTACAAATTAACTTTCATGCTACACAACAGACAGCAGATCCGTATGTAATGGCATGGGCAAATAAACAAATATTTGTAGTTTGTAAATGGCATGAGCAAATAAGTTATTCTATATGTTTTGATTACAAACAGTCAACATTGGCTTTTCATGCCACACAACAGACGGCACATCCGTATGTAATGGCATGTCATGTGCATCGGATTTGATGGTGGCAAAATGTTGTATATTTGAATACATGATATGAAAAACTACAATGTTAATAGTGTTAGTTTATGGACATTATTTTAGTAGTCGTATGTTAGGATCGAACTCAAGATCATGGGATTGCACACTTTACGTATGAGACTCGATGTTTAAATAATTAATATAAAATGTTATATTTAATTATTTAATTCACAATAAACGACTAAAGAGCGTTTGGTAATTAATGGAATTTACTAACGATCAGTAAATGTCAACGGGATACGAAGAAAGTAAAACAAAACAAGAGAAGGTTCTAGAAATCCTCTCTTGAGCTTTTTTTGGTCGAAACTATGGAATCCCACATCGAAAACCATAGCAAACTTGATATCTATCATAAGGGTATAAATACATCCCCATGTATTCATCCTTTGGTACACTTGATTTCAATAGAAGGCCAAACTTCTTCTTTTCCTCTCTTGTTCATAGGACAACGAGCGAACCCCCAAGAAAAGGGATTTGCGAGTAACCTTGAACATTACAAAGTGTTTGATAAATTTATTGTGATCAAGAACTAGCATTCACATCGAATCGCTAATAGTACGTGTGTACAAGAACGTGATTCAAACACATTATTGTTTGATTCTTGGATTGAATTACAAAAGAGGTAAGGGGTAATTCTTATAATCCACATAAACCCTAATTAGGGTTATTGATTTGAAGATTGCAATAGATTCTTGTTCGGGCTAGAATCACAAAGGTATGTTTACTATTTACTATTGATTAATTAATTGCATGTTATATGATCTTGTTATAATTGCTTCCGCTATGCTCACTTGATGTGTTTGGTTTATTTTATATGAATGTCATGATATCATAATTCAACAGTGGCATCTAGAGCTAGGTTATAATGTGTAAATAATTATCGAAACGCATAAAAATTGGATCTTGATTCGTTTAGTTACATGTTTTTAGGGTTTTAGATTCCTAACCCTAATTTATTTTTTGGGTCGATTTGACCTTTAAGTGTTTTTAGGGTTTTGGTTTTTGATTTTTTAATATGATTAGAAACCCTAGGATGTCATGTAATTTGTTATGCGTTTTAGTAAACGATCTTGGTGCAATATGTTAATTGTTAAGCTAAATCCATGAAAAAGTGCATATTTGCATGGATTTTATATTGTGTGATAATTTAAATGGTTTAAATTGTATATATGAATTAATGGTTAAATTATATCGAAACATGTAAATTTATTAATAGATGTCGAATCGGGGAAGACTCCAATATTAAGTAATCAATTATGTGCTATGTGGTATTTATTTTGTTTTGGCTTACGCAATCGATTTATCGATCTATGTGGCTCTTTATCCTAGAAGAAGAAAGCCTTAATTGAATAAATACGTTATACACCTAGATTTGATTATTAATAGGACTATTGAATAAGATTTGCATGTGGCTACATGTTTTATACATATTTAATTGTTATGATTATGTATATGTTTATTTAGTTGTTTTATTTTTTATTTTATATTACTTGTTTTTGTTTATTATTATGTTAGACATGTTTATAAACGAAAAGGGTAATTTTTTGAATAGAAAAATAATACGGACTAAATAAATGACGAAATTGTTTTGGTTTTAAGAGTTTAAATTTCAAAGAATTGGTTGATTGATGTTTTTGTACGTAATGGTAAACTAGGCCCAACCGAAGTTTACACACTATAAGATGGGTATAAGGATGGCTTCGCATTAAATTGTGGCCTTAGAGAGACAACATTCTGTCTTAACGCTCGTTTGTGTGTAAATTAGACTTACCGAACAACCATTACATGTACACTGTCATCTTAAGGGGGAATTAACCACAATTCCACAATGATTATCCGAAACACTAAGCTTTCGGGCTTATGCAAAAGTACGATATAGTGGACGATAATTGATGGTAATTCTTTAATTGGTGAACCCGATACCTCAATCAAAACTTTGTTATTTTATTCTTAGTAAATTGGTAATAAAAATGTTTTGTAAAACCAATGTTATGAAGTTGTATGCATGCTTCTTCATACATTATTTTGATCACGTCAAAATTTAATACCCTTATAAAATTAAGTCGAATGCCATCTAATTAAGAACACTTGAAATTGTAATTTACGTCATGTGAGAACTTGGCGAGATTGCAATGGAGAGGTAAATTTCATAAATTCATTGCTAGCAGATCAACTGATGTGATGGATTTATGAGTTTGCAGTTTTTAAGTTAGACGACTTAAATTGAGTAGAAAGTGAGATATTGGACTCAAGGCATTAAGATGGGGATCAAACATGCTTACAATGCAAAAGTTTTGTGATTGTAAATCCCATAAATCTAGGAATTGTAATATGATATTGGCAATTATTATTCGACAATTACTTTGTTGAATACTACCATTACTAGCAGATCAACTGATGTAATGGTACTATGTCAATTTGGATCCTAGCTTTAAGAAAATACTACGGTTTATATAAATATTTACCAATGGGTATTTTATTTTCTTAAAGATCTAATTATTGAAAATACTGAAATTGAATTTTGTAATTCGTTTTAATGTATTAATGCAACGTTCAAACCGTAAATGCACTTTGGGCTTTGGTAAATTGATCTCGTTATGTTTTCAAACAAATGTTTGACTAAGAATAATTTACTTAAAAGACAAAAGAAGTCTCCTTTCTATGAAAGAAGAGTGAGACGCAATCCTATTCCTTTTCATGAATGAGAAAGGATAATAGAAATATTAGATATGTCTAAATTCTAATATAACTCATAGCAAATTTTTTAATAGTTAAGAAAATTGCGAATATTTTCCATAGAGATTTTATCATCCTCATTCGGTGATTAAATTCTTAGTAACAAATATGATATTTGGTTAACAGAAAATTATGTATGACATTTTATGAGTTATTAGAAGCTAGACTAATTACCGCAAAATGTTTAAAGACAAACTAGTTGTTTTGACTATTTAAAAGGTGCTACATACATTGTAGGATGGTAGACCTATTAAGAAAGAAATTGCATGCCCAATTTTTCAAGTTAATAGCATTTGGTGGATAGTCCATCATTTACGTAGTAGAATACACTTTTAGTACATAAGTAATTGTTACGTATGAACATTCAAAGGTGTAGGAAAGTTAAAAGCACAACATTTCTTTCACTGGATAGGAAACATTTACAATGTTGTCAAATTCAGTGGGAGTATTGTGTACTTATTACTGAATAAGGAATTATTGTAATGATCTTTAATTCAGTGGGAGTTACAAGCTTTGACATCTTGGTAGCTAAAGATAATTACTTTCCAAGTGTAGACACTCATACTTTTAAGGATAGTCTTGTACGTTTCCTTACTAGACATTGTTGTTTTACATATACTTGTTATGCTAAAATCTATGACACAATCATATTGAACACATAAACAAATGCATGGTATGTTGTTTATCAACTATATGAGGTTGTTCTATGCACAAGTGGGAGAAATGTTATCTTTAAAATGTGCAAGAAACAACTCATAAAGATATGATTTAATGGATTCTCTTGACTGCAAGGTAAGAGAATAATGTTCTAATATGAATTATACTAATCTAATTCAAGAAACACTTGGTGTTACAATTTATGTTATGTGAGAGCTTAGCTAGATTGCAACAACAAGGTGAATTTCATATTTTCATTACTAGCAGATCAACTGATGTAATGGAACTATGAGAATTTGCAGTTTCTAAATTAGATACCTATTAGAACATGTGTCAATATGATATCAAGACTACTTTAATTTGTATATTTATGAATTCATGGAATGACATAAATTAATAAAGTAATCTAATGCTGCTTCAATCTGAATATTTATGTGTTCTTGGAATGACATAAATAAATGAATAAATAATGTTGTTTACATTATTGTGAAGTAATAAATTAACTTGAAATTACTATTGAAACCAAAAGATGGTGTTCATAATTACTTTAGTTAAACATGTTTATGTTTTATTGTAAAGATATAAACATAAAGTCTTTTAATTGTTACAAGACTTGTTATAAAGTAAGACGTTATCTTGTTATGGTTTTAAGACATATACATGTAGTCATTAAATTGTTAAATGACTTATAACGTATAGTGGGAATATAACAGTTTATGTTTTCTTGTAAAGACATGGACATGAAGTGACTTTGTAAAAAGTACTTGGGTTATAAAGCATGTAATTGGCTTGAATATTATTATACCATTAAATGACTTAGTTGGTAAATAGACAAGTCAAAAGGAATATGGTTATCTTAAATATTGTTAGATTGTCTTACAATATTAATACTAGTGAAATACCAAATGTTTATGGTATGTTCAGTTAGAAAAATCAAACTCTTGTTATATTGTTTGATTAAAGATAACTATGACTTCTTTTCTTTCAAAAGTTATCAAGGTTAGAATGTTAAGTATGACTTGGACATATTTAATAAAACTCCAACCTAGAAGATTAATAAGACATTATCATATGATGGAATGTGATGAATGTGATGAATCACATTAAGTCTTAAATTGAAGTTCTAAATTTGTTTAACTGCTTGTGAAGAGGTTATTAACAAAGTAAAGTCAGTAACTGTCAATATGTATTTGTAATATCCCAAAAAAGAATATTGTATTGTTGCTTTATTTGGTAAGTATTTAAATATAGTCTTTAAATTGCTAAAAGCAAGTGGGAGTGTTGATATTTAAAAGATAAAATTACAAGATACATAATCTTCTAAAATACACTAGTAAATATCATGATGAAGTTTGACATTTGAATGTTAAATCTCAACATGATAATAAAGTTTGACATTTAAATGTTAAATCTCAAAATGATGGAATTATCATTCATAGAATAGTAATATATCTCAGATATTTGATTAATATGCTGAGGGCTATGATTTACAGGATTATTGTAAACCTGATAATCATTATGATACATTATCAAATATGTAATTGGGTAAAATATAAATGATATGAATGATTAAGATGCTGTCCATAAAGATAATCAATTTTAGAAATGTGGTTTATCTTAATAGTTAGACTAGAAAATGAAGATGAGTTTATTTAAAGATAAGGTAACCCTTGTGGTTTAAATCTTTGTATAGAAATCACATGGACAATATTGTGCACGTATTTAATGCATGTCTTATGACAAGATTATTAATCACACTTAAGCAATTAACTGTGATTGAATATTCTATTTTAAATACATTAAATATATAAAGATTATGATTGTCATTGACAATGGAATATCAAAACTCTTTCTTGAGTGATTACTTGAGTGAGGACGATAAGTAATCAAAAGGAGTTTATGAATTCAAATAAATCTTTAGACGTGTACAAAGTGCAATAATCTATGGATGGATATATGCATGCATCTTGAAGATTATTCTTATGTTTAATTATTAAATTCATGTTTTGATTTATAATTGAAATAAGATAATTTCTAAGTATTCCTAAAAGCTAGTGGGAGTATTATGTTTAATTTCTTAAATCATATATGTTGTAGAACATATGAAAAGTAATATTCATATAAGTAAATGTTAAATCTTAGAATGGAATGAAACTTTACTTGTAAGATTTAGGAAATAAGACATATAACCTTGGAATGAATGTTTATTGTTGAAACATGTGCGGTAAATGAATCTAATATAACATGATATATTATTTAGAAAGTCTAAATGGATATGAATGACATGAATAAAATCTAAGTATGACTCAAAAATCTTTCATGAACATCATGTTTTATCATGCTTGATTACAAGATGATTTGGCAATATTAATATCTAACTAAAAGTTATTAGATAACTTGTGTAATATTATAAAAGAATATGTTTGAGTATAGAATCACATCCTAAATCTGGAACAGCTCCAAATTCTATAGATGAACAATTTTTCAATTGTTGTGAAAATTGTCATAGCCAACAAACTTGAAAGTTTGAAGGGAATCAAACATTACACAATAGATATTAATGTTTACGGAAAGTTTTAATAGTATATTGTTGTTGCATACAATGATGCTAAATGAAATTGAGATGATACTCAATATAGTTATGGCAAAGATTTCATCTTTGGCTATATGTACTAGTTATGCTTAGTAAGAGCATAGTTGCATTATACATTAAGAGAACAAGAATACTTTAAACTTTAAAATGTTTGGAAGTTTGATTATCATAAATTGGTGGTTAAGGATGTCACACATTTTATGAAAGATAATATGGCATTATCAAAATAGTTGAGTATGCACATACAAGAACTTCAATAGTTGAATTCTTGAAACAAGTATTCTTAAAATTCTGATAGATCAAAGTTGGATGATTTATGTCTTGTCAACAAGTATGAATGTCATTACTTGAAATATAATTCATCAACAAGAGTTATCATGCATTGATCTATTTAGTATTTGGATAAGGGATGTTAAACAATATATTATAATAAATTTAAATACATGGTATGTTTAATTTATAATATATATTGTATCCTGTTTTTACATGTTTAATCCATGAATAAATGTTATTCTAAATTGTCCGTTGTCAGTTAATAATATGGGAATATTATTAAATCAAGACAAATCTGAAGGTTGGTATAATATACTTAAAGTATATTGATGCGTAGTCATGCCATTTCAGATGATATTCAATGATACCGAATATAGGACTTATCCCAACTACATGATGTTACTTTATGAATTTTGTTATTAAGTAAATCATGAGAAGTTATCTTCAGACTTGAGATGCAAGATAAGTGTCATGAATGTAGTGCATTTTTGTGGAACAACTTAACGCTATACGTAACTGGTAGTCATAAGGGTTGTTTTCAGAAGTGTTACAAAGTTTGTGGGTTTTGCTTGTAGTCAAGATAGAATTTGTTCTTTCAAATTAATTTTTGGAGTTTAATACTGCTGGGCCCCTCGTAGGGTTGTCAAGATGTTTGCATGGCCGTGCCCAATATCTTCCCTGAATATGTTCAGAAGATTTGGTAATCTTGATCAATCACAAACAACGAGAAACAGAATGGTTAATTAAGGAATGACTTTGATCCATATCCTTATTAACATGGTATTAGAAACAAAAGGATAATAATAATGAGAAATCATTAAAAAGGTTTTTTCCAAGAGCCTTACTCGAGTTGTACTAGAGGCATCGAAGTGTTGCTAGACGCTAACCGATGTGATTACACTATTAAAATATGTCCAAGTGGGAGCTGTTAGTTTATGGACATTGTTTTAGTAGTCGTATGTTAGGATCGAACTCGAGATCATGGGATTGCACACTTTACGTATGAGACTCGATGTTTAAATAATTAATATAAAATGTTATATTTAATTATTTAATTCACAATAAACGACTAAAGAGCGTTTGGTAATTAATGGAATTTACTAACGATCGGTAAATGTCAACGGGATACGAAGAAAGTAAAACAAGACAAGTGAAGGTTCTAGAAATCCTCTCTTGAGCTTGTTTTGGTCGAAACTATGGAATCCCACATCGGAAACCATAGCAAACTTGATATCTATTATAAGGGTATAAATACATCTCATCCTTTGGTACACTTGATTTCAATAGAAGGCCAAACTTCTTCTTTTCCTCTCTTGTTCATAGGACAACGAGCGAAACCCCAAGAAAAGGGATTTGCGAGTAACCTTGAACATTACAAAGTGTTTGATAAATTTATTATGATCAAGAACTAGCATTCACATCGAATCGCTAATAGTACGTGTGTACAAGAACGTGATTCAAACACATTATTGTTTGATTCTTGGATTGAATTACAAAAGAGGTAAGGGGTAATTCTTATAATCCACATAAACCCTAATTAGGGTTCTTGATTTGAAGATTGCAATTGATTCTTGTTCGGGCTAGAATCACAAA
Organism: Artemisia argyi; assembly: GCA_030686995.1. Taxonomy (NCBI): domain Eukaryota; kingdom Viridiplantae; phylum Streptophyta; class Magnoliopsida; order Asterales; family Asteraceae; genus Artemisia; species Artemisia argyi. The sequence goes on from CM060676.1 coordinate 22,402,920, forward strand.
GGTATGTTTACTATTTGCTATTGATTAATTAATTGCATGTTATATGATCTTGTTATAATTGCTTCCGCTATGCTCACTTGATGTGTTTGGTTTATTTTATATGAATGTCATGATATCATAATTCAACAAATAGCCTAATCCTCAACGGCTCTTTTATTTTGACAAGATAACGATGATAAGAAGCGTGCTAAGATTTGGTCGAAGACAGCTTCACACAGTAGTCTCAAGAGAAATCATCAAACCGTCTTCACCAACCTCTTATCAACTTAAAACTCACAATCTTTCTTTGTTTGATCAATCATGTGAGAACACATATATGCCAATGTTACATTCTAGCTACCCAAATGCCGACACTTATCATAGTTCTCATGATAAATTAATCCTTGCTCTAAAGAACTCATTATCTCAAACATTAACAAAGTACTACCCTTTTGCTGGTAGGTATGCCAGCATTGGAGCATTCTACGTAGATTGCAACAATGAGGGCGCTGAGTTTGTTGAGGTAACTGTTGATACTACACTCTCCAGTTTCCTACAAGACTCGTAAAATGAAGATCTTGACCATTTCGAATGTGGAGGAGTGGCAGTGGCAGCCTCGATCATTATCTAACAAGATAGAAGATGGATATAGTTTGGCTCAGTTTTTTACTGATTGGGCATGCGAATTTGCTCAAAGAGGGCATAAACATGAACATCTGCCAGGTGACCCCCACTTTATATCTTTCCCACACATAAAATTTAACTTACAGGGATTCTCGGTTGATAGATCAAGCGATTGTGTCATAAGGAGTATCCTGTTTCCCATCACGAACCTCACTCGTGTTGAAGTTTTGAATTGGTTACTTTTTAAGTGTGCGCATGCAGCCCCTACTAAAAATAATTCAGGCACTTTCAAACCCACTGTTGTTCACCATCCAATAAAGATTAGAAGGAAACTGATCGAGTCATTGCCAGAAAAGGGCATAGGAAATTTTTCCATGATAATGAATTTCTAACAAAGAATGAAAGTGATATGAAGCCGGAGTCATTTATCACTGAGTTCAAGAAGCAAAAGATGCATTTGAAAGGCTTAAAAGATATTGAAACTGCTTTTGGTATTTGTTCGAATATTTATTCAGATACTGCTGTACAAGAGCACCAACGAACAATTGATGTCGCTTATATTTGTACAAGCATGTGTAGGTCTCCTCTCTATGACATTGATTTTGGATGGGGATCGAAAGCCCGAAAGAGCATCCATTGCTGGAAAAGTGGGGAAAACTAGCTTTCTCCTTATGGATACTGCAAGCGGGGACGGTATTGAAGTACTTGTGTGCTTGAGAAAGGAAGACATGGCCATATTTCAAAGCGACCCGGAGCTACTTGCTTTTTGTTACATAGTAAGAAGCTAGATTTTTAAAATTGTCATATTGTATCTCGCATTCAAAATGAATATGCTGTATGCTATGCTGTATAAGTATCAATGCTCAGGGACGGAGCCAGGAATTAGGAATAAGGGGGGCCAAAATTTTTTTCTCAAGCTAACAAAGTAATTTAACTAAAGGTTAGGGGGGTCATTTGCCTATAGTTGCGTCATATGCTTAAATTTTATAAGGTAAATAGCAAAGCGATTAGGCGTGTTGGAGGGGGCCGAGCGCCTCTGGTTCCTCCACTGTCTCCATCTCTGTCAATGCTTGTTTGGTTCAAACAGAATGTGATGTGAGAATTGTCTAATTTAATTCTAGTGTCCCTATAACTACTAAACCCAATGGACCATCTACTGCCAAGAACATCAAACATGAACATAAAAGGCCATCACTAGAATATCAGCCCATAGTCAGCCTCTTATTCCAAATATCTGTCCATATCCCTCTCACTAAAACTTATAGCCCCATTAACGGCATAACATTACATCATGCAAAAAAAAAAAAAAAAAAACCCATTCGCCAACAGTGGCAACCTCATCTTCATCATCAGGCACCTCGTCTCAAACAACGACTCTAATATTCACCGCTGTAACAAAAGGTTTGCAAAAAACATCAACACCTCTAAAACCGTAACTGAAAATGAAGATGAAGTGGGGCAAAAAATTGGGTATCAAATGACGGGCAGGGATCAAGAAGTAAATGCCATCATCAGGGAATACATTTAGATCAATGATTACTGCATCCGTAAACCTAAATGGGGTAGGCAGCTCCAAAGAAAAAATGGGTGAGGAAATTATGTCACGAAAATCACTTAAGCTTTATCGGTATCCAAGAATCCAAATCATATGTAGATAGTTCTTCGTTCATTCATTCACTTTGGGGTAATAACAACTGTGACTTTGCGGTCAAAATGTCGAATGGCAACTCGGGCGGAATTATAGGATTATGGGATGTTTCGTTGTTTAAGAAACAAAGAATAATACTCCCTCCGTCCCATATTAAGTGTCCACAATAAAATCTTGTTACCTTTCAACTAATAAGATAAGACTTTAGTGGGTAAAAATAATATTTGATTGGTGGAGAGATTAATTAGTGGAATCTCCTAAAACTTTATGCATTATGAAAATGGACACTTAATATGGGACGGAGGGAGTAGATAGCAAGGACGGTTTTCTTGCTATCTATGGTAAATGGATTAAAGAGGGGATGGTTTGCTTAATGATCATTGTTTATGCACCACATGACAACATTAAAAAAATGTTACTTTTTCACAACTCTCTTGGTATGTCTATTGTTCTCGGTGATTTCAAAATGAATTACGGTATGAAAATGAAAGATTGGGTTCTAAGTTTTGTAAATCAGGTGCTCTTAGGGGGTGTTTGATTTCGACTTAATTGACTTAATATGAAAAAAACTGAATTAATTAAGTCATATAAAAACTGTTTGTTTGTGACTTAATAGAGAAAGATGACTTAAAATATTAAGTAATAAAACTGAGGTTGTCTGCATTAAGTCATCTGTTAATTAACATGACTTAATGAAAAAATTAAACAAACAGGCCCTTAGAATGAATTATGGGTGGACTCACATAAGTCATAATTCCTGTCTCATCGAACTGCCAATGGGTGGAAAAAAATCACTAGAATGAATAGACGGGGTGCTAAACTAAGTAAGATCGACGGGATCTTCTTTCATCAATTCATCTCTACTTGGCCCAACGCTAATCTGTTTTGAATTTTTGAATTTTGGTTCTTTGGGATTGAAGATTCGTTTTGAATTTTGGTTCTAAAAATTCGTTCAAGTGTTTGGGAATAATAAGAATTTTTTGTTCGATCGTACTTAAAGGATATGATTTTTTTTTTTGTTATTGTTAATTGGGATTGCATCAGGCTTGTGGATTAGCTAGCTTTTGGTGATCGGGCCTTTTGTACTAAAATTGAGCCTTTGGATAAACCCTTTTAGATTTGGAATTCAATGTGAGTCCTTTGTTTGGTCTTGGTTTTGGTATTTTGTTGTTTGGTTTTGTTTTAGTCAATATTACAGGATTGATTATGTTCAGCAACTATTGGTAGTTGTTTATTTGGATTTGTTTTGGTTTGATATTTGAATTTTGAAGACTTCATTGGAATAGATTTTGAATTTGATTGATTCGTTTATATTTTTGAGAGATCGTTTCGAAGACAACTTACGATTAGGTTATTCGGGTATTTGTATTTGAATTTGGACCGTAATCCTTATTATAAGTAGGTCATTAGAATTATTATGCGTATCATATTTGGGGCATTTGAATTATTAGAGCCCGTTCGTCAATTTATTTAATAACATATTGGTTTGATACCTTGGATAACAAGTTTGAATTTGTACCGTAATTCTTATTATATGAGTGGGTCATTAGAATTTGAATTTGATAGTTGGAATTTGTAGATCGATTTTGGTGTTTGAAGACTTGGTTTTAACCGGGTCGTTTGAATTTTGTTCGATCCTTTGGAATTTGTTTGTTTGAAAAACTTGGGATCTTCGCTTGTCGGGCTTTTGAAGTATGCTACCCGAATGTGATTGTGTTTGTTGAAGATCGTTTGAGCCGAATTGTTTGTTTGGTTAACCGTTTTGAATTTGTCGGTTAATGTTTGATTGTTCATTTTGAAGTTATCAACGTTTGTTTTATATCGAATTTGTTTTGGATTGCATTTGAGAATTGATCGTTTGATTTGAATTTGGCTAACATCGCTAGCATTTGGAATTTTGAATTTGATTTGAAGGAGGTGGAGGAGTTTATGTAATGGTGGAGATTGTTAGAAAAGTGACTTAAACATTAAGGGTTGTTTGGTAAATATGGTAAATTGTGTAACTTGTTCTACAAGTTTTGGTATTTGAATTTGTTTAGAATTAAGAAACTATTTTTTGACGTTTTGTTTAGTTTATAAATAGGGATCATCAGCATTAGAATTATTTGTACCTTTGGAATTAGAATTTTTGTATCTTCGAATTGGAATTTTGTATTTGATATTTTTGAATTTGGTTTGATAATTTTGAGTAAAGCTTCTGCTATTTTTGTTCGAATTAGTTAATTGTTTCGTTTGTTTGAATTACCAACAAGTGGGCGATCCACGGTGATGAAAATATAAGTTCTTATATGGGTTGGTTAATAACAAGTTCTCCAAATCAAGAATAAAAGGTATATATCAATATTGATGGGTGTTGGTTTAGAGATCTATTGCTTGTAACATCCAAGGTTATAAATAGCTCGAGGCGTGGCATGGCGGCATGACCAAGTCTCACGCTTTAGCGACCAAGGCGAAGCTTTTGCATTTTTAAGGTGTGGCATAAGGCAGCACAAAATATGAAAATATTTATAAATTTATATCATATTTCATATAGATCAAGTTTACAAAAAGCGTTGTACATAATGGATAAGCTTAAGAAATCATCCTTACAGGTAATATTCCTAATTAAAAAAAATTAAAAAAATTATATCATAATTGAATAAAAAAAACTCGCCACGCCTTATCGCGTATTTTCCCGCCTCATATCATGCTACACCTAGAGTCGACGCCTTGGCGCCGCCATAGCGCGCCTTTTAAAACCATGGTAACATCACATATCTTTACTCTTACAAAAAATTCCAAATAACCTCTTCATGTCGTACCCGCTTCACAAGCAACTTTTCCAAAACCTTGTTTGTTGATGAAATCTCACTCCTTGATGTTCCCTTTTCTTGTGAGGAAAAAAATGTGGTGTGGGGTTGTGGTGACTTAAACAATATTGGGACACTATCGGTACAAATTATGCTCATATGGTCAAGTGCTTAGAAATGGATGGTTTCATACCGAAAGGATGTAATTCCTCTTTTATTGGTCTTGTTTCTAATATACAAGATCCAATTAAATTACAAGACTATCGACCAGTTAGTTTCATTGGGTGCCAATATAACGTCATTGTGAAAGTGTTAGCCACTAGACTCATGAAACTTATTCATTTGGTGGTTAGTAAGGTTCCAACGGCATATATAAAAGAGAGACTAATTATAGATGGTTCGTTAATGCCAAATGAAATTATTTCTTGGGCTTCAAAGAAGAAATCATGTTTTTTCATCGTAGACTTCAAAAAAACTTTTGACTCACTTGATTAGAGCTTACACCATGGAACAAATGGTTTTTTTTTTTTTTTTCCTCAAAAATGAAGAAATTGGGTCCAAGGTTGTCTTGATTCGTCTTTTGGCTCAATTTTAGTCAACGGTTTCCCGACTAAATAATTCAAGATTCAAAAGGGACTTCACAAATGTGATCTGTTATCTCCATTTCTATTTATCATTGTGGTTGAAGCATTCTCTTTTTTAGGTCCATTAAATACCCAAGTATCCTTAAACTAGGATTTGAATAGAAATACCCTAAGTGTTGCATAACAGTAAACATCAACCAAGTCACTGAGTGAACAATCACTCAAAGTGTCACCTTTAGGAAGCTCAGGACAAGCCTAAGGAGAAAGACTCCCCATTCAGTGAGGTGGAACTCAGTGAATGATCCCTGAGCCAAAGAAAAATGTGATGGGTTAAGTGAGTGATAACAATAACTCACTGAACCCCAAGTCTCTTCAACAACAATAAAGACAGAAGACTGAAGACTTAAGACTGAATGAATGAATGACGGGACAAGGAGGGATAAGTTTGAAACGTATAAAGAAGAGTTCTTATCAAGCAAAGGTCAAATTTACCCTGAATGGCTAAAGATCAAAGTAGTGTCATCACTGCTATTTAGAAAACAGCATTGTCCTATGTCCAAAATAGAAAATTGTAACAGAGACAAAATTATTAGCCAAATAGATCTATTCAACTAATAGGCTAATAGATCTATTAAGCTAATAAAAATACGTTAGTATTTTGTCCAAACTAGCTTAGGTTATCTTTGTCTTCATTAATAACGGTTGTAAAACACTTGTGTATAAAGAGGTTCATAAGTAGGAGTAAAAGGTTGAAAAGTTTGTGCACTTAATATTTAGACATTCACAAACTCTTTTACTCCTCCAAATACAACTAAGCCCCTGAGGTTAGCTCAGTTGGTTAGCATAGTTGTACTTAAGCTTAGCTTAAGTTTAAAAAAGTGATTACCATACTTTTCATTTCAATCCAAAGTGTTATTCCGCAAAGACTTGGGTATAGATTATTTGATTAACTTCTAATACGAATTTAAACGTTGAAAAACTTTATGTCTATTTACTTTTACGTTTTTACTTATTAACAAGCTTTTCATTACATCACTTAAGCATGTAATATGATTAGATTAACTTTATAGTTAAGCTAATTGTGTAAAAGGGAACAACACTCTTCAAGAAGCAAAGTTGAAAAATGGTTTAAAGGAATTTAAGTGGGGGCTAATAAAGCAGAGATCTTACATCTCCAATTTGCGGTGATGCACTTATAATGGCTTCTTGGTCACATGAATAGGCAAAAAACCTATGTTGTATTCTTTGTTGCTTTCACATGTTTTTGAGTTTGAAAGTCAATTTTTTGAAGAGTAAACTTTTTAGGGTCAGGGTAAATAATGTAGAAGTCCAAAACCTTCTCTCCATCCTAAATCTACAATCATCAAAACTTCCATACGCTTATCTTGGTCTTCTTTTGGGTTCTAACATGAAGAATATCAAAAACTGGAGTCCCATAATCGAAAATTTTCACAAAAAAATCTCATATCTTGGAAAGCTAGAACACTTTCCTATGGTGGAAGAATTACGCTTCTCAAGTCGGTTCTTGGTGCTTTAGGTACTTATTTACCTTTTTATTTAAAGCTCCTAAAAGTGTGTTAAATTATCTTGAGAAGAAATTTCTTTGGGATGGAAAGGGGGCCATACATAAAAAAAAATGGCTTGGATTGCTAGAAATAAATAATTATGAATATCATCAAATTATGGTGGACTTGGAGTTGGTTATTCACTAAAAGCTTCGCTATGCTTGTTAAATGGTGGTGGCGCTTTAAAATGAAAGACAATACGCTTTGGAAAAATATTATTGTGTCCATTCACGAAGACAAAGGTGGTCTAAATATTGATGATACTACTCATAACAGATTTCCACCTAGTCCATGGAAGTCGATATTGAGATTGCATAAGCAGCTCTCGGGTCTAGCATACACCTTCACTCGATTTTCTCTAAAAAGAAGTAGGTGATGGGTCAAATTTCAAATTTTGGAATGACTCTTGGTTTGGTGAGATTGACTTCAAAACTAAATGTGTGTTTGTAATTACAAAAAACGTCTGATCCGCCTCTGTAAGACACGGTCAAACATTTTTTTAGTCAGACACGGTAAGATGTAAACATCTTACTGAGCAAAAGTTGGGGATTAGGTCTTACTGGCTCTTAACCATGCAAAATCTTCAGCCACCTCCCAAGTTTGAGACCAAGTTCTGTTTGTGTTTAATAAAAAGAGAACAAAAAAAAGGTTAGAAAAAGATGGCCAGGTTCTTTTTCAAACCAAAACACACAATAAATATAAACCTTTATAAAAAAACCAAAGAGATTCCACTTTCGTCGAGAATTTCATTGTGGTGTTGTCTTTGGTTTATATATTTTCATAGGGAACAATTGATTTGTGTGGTTTTTTTTTTAAACTTTTGATCTAAAAAGAAATGGAGGGTAAAAAAGAGATTGAGTTGTGTTATGTCAAAACAAGAATGAGTTGTGTTGGTGGCTGATGTTTCAAGAGATGGGTTTTTTTAGAGAGTGAAAAGAGAGGTGTAAGTTTTTTCTGTATGTTAGAGTTGTGAGTGTTGTTGTCTTATATAGTTAGGGTTGTAAGTTTTTTGGACCAAGCAAAGTTAGCAAAAAGAATTTGTGGGTTGTTTCATATAGTTTCAGTTTGGGCCGAGTATAATACTCATCTTTTGGGGAGAGTGAGATTATAATTTGGCCAACATTTCAAGTTTGTTGTGCTGAAGTACATACATTGAGTCGACTAAAATTTGCTTATTTGAATTGAGCTGAATTTTGGGTTCGTTGAACTTGCTATCGAGTTATTTTCTTCGAGAAATCGTGAAACGTGTGTTAAGCGTAACAACGTTTATTGAAAAAGTGTTAAATTATGATAAAAATATTTTGTTTCATGTTTACACAAGCTACTTATTCATCGTATTACTATGGTTTAATATATACTTAAAATAATAGACATTTAAAATCATTCAAACAATTATACCAAAATAAACAACATTAGTTCATTCAAATTTATATTTTATAGTCAGTTCTTACCGGTAAGATGTGATAGTTAGATACAGAGCCAAAACATATTAATGAAATAAACACATCGTAAATTTTCTAGAATCTATTCACTAGAAAAAAAACCCCATTATGCTCCATAAACGACAGATGTAATTCTTTCGTTTGGCTTTTTCATGTTGTTGGGCTTGGAGGCATGCGACACGAAATGGGCCTGAAAGAGACCAACTAAATTCTTTATTGGATTTGTTAAAGATTTCAAAACAAATAAATCTAAGGACACCTAGGAATGTTATTTAGACTCTTCAAAGACTTATAATGTCAAATCAATGAAGAGGCAAAAGACTTATGTCAACTCATGAAGAGGCTTATTGAGAAATACATATTACTGGTTGTGAATGAAAAAAATTCAATGGATCAAGTTAATTCGATGCAACCATGATCACAGTGGCATTGATATTGATTCGGTTTGTTGCCCAATTTGTGATCAACCAATAGAGGACTCACTGATAACGCTCAAAGTTAACATGTTTTTATAAGCGTTATTAGTGTTTTTGTGTATGTTATTTGGTTGTTTTTATATACTTTTGCCATTAAATCGTATCAAAGTATGTTTTTGTAGCATATGTAGCCAAATGCAGGAAAACTGGAGAAAAAGTGAAGAAAATGAAGTATACGTGATTACACGAAGATTCCCAAGCTCAAAAGTCCAATCTGTGAAGCATTCCATATGAGAACCTAAGTTTTGTCATTTCAAAGTTCCAAGTTAAATATTCCAAAGCATTGTAAGACTTAAAACCATGGATTCTAATGTTAAATATTCTGAGTTTATTTGCATGTTTGCTATGAGTGGCTAGTAATCTTTTTACACTTGTTTTGCTGATGTTTTATACTTAGTGATAGTTATGATTGTGATAACATGTTTTAATTCAATTTCAAGTCAATCCTAAGAACCAATTGTACCTTAAGTTTTATCGTGACATTTGTTTAGCCAAGGTTAACTAATTGATAATAGTTTCAAGGGTCGAAAGATTTGTTATTACTCAACTAGTTATAATCATTTGTCTATGAATGATTGTTTTTCACCATAATTATTCTTGACTAAACAAAGAAACAAGAAGTATGATTGTAATGAGAGTGCTTTTATAACATCAAATCGGATTGTTTGTAAACCTTTAGTTGGACGAAAGTTAAAATGTTTGTAAACAATTGTAACCTTTTTGTCTATGAATAGGTTACCTTTTGTATTGACCATTTCTTAAGAGTATTTGATTTGTAATAAGAGTTTGTCTTGTGTTTAAGATATTCACCATACCTTATGAACCTTGGATAGATCTTGAATTGATTGGTTTACACCTAAAGCTTGTTTTTATGAACTAAAATTTTGACGAAGGTTTAACTTATAGAAACAATAGATTAGATCACCATCTAATTATTTCAACCAACTTGTTATCAAAAGTTATCACAATCATGTGTGTCATTAAGTAGAAAACTAGTCTAAACAAGTGTAGTTTTAAGTTTATTGAATTTGCCTATTATCTTATTTGCGTACATTAGAGATTTACTTTTAGACTTATATTCTGATTCACTCACAAATCCCTGCGAACGATCCCGACTTACCATCGTATCTTGCTATAACGGACGAGTACACTTGCTCGTATGTGTTGTTTCTAGATTTGGTAATTCACCCTTATAAATTTAAAACTTGCACTAACAAATAGCACATCAAATTTTTGGCGCCGTTGTCGGGGATTTTGATTGTGTTTCTTTAAGTTTTAAAAGTCCGTTTATTTTCGTGTTCGTTTTCTAAAAAAAAAAATCCGTAGCATCCATCTAATCGGATATAATTCCAGCCGATCGGTTTCCTATTTTTTTTATTTTACCGTAGCCTCCATCCGATCGGTTTGGTATCCAACCGATTCGGATAGATTTTTCTGTTTTTGATTTTTTTTTATTTTTTTATTTTCTTGTTCTTTCGTTTAGGTAATTGACTCGTTTCTCTTGGTAGTTGTATGAACACTCATTCTACTACTAAAAACCTTAGTACACCTTTATCCGATCCCGAAAGTTTGTTTCGTAAGAAGAGATCTTCATCTATTCTTAATTGGTTTGATAATCTTTCCGAAGAACATCCGATTTCCAATCTTTTTGAACCAATACCCATGGCTGACGATCAACCCATGTGGGCCGCCAATAGAACCGTAGCACCTACTCCTGGAGCTGCTATTGTTGTCACCGACCTTAGTGAAAACTTTACCGTTAAAGGTCACCATCTTTCTATGATCAAAGACCGTCAATTTGATGGCCGTTCGCTGGCCGATCCGCATAAACACATTGCCGAATTCATTGAAATTTGTGGCATGTTTCGTTATGGAAGTACCGATGTCGATGCTATTAAGCTTAAACTTTTTCCATCATCACTCGCCGGAGATGCCAAAGTATGGTATAACGAATTAACCCCAGGAACTATTAATACTTGGGAGGAGATGAGGCAAGCTTTTGTAAGCCGATTCTTTCCACCTGCCATGTATGATAGACTAATAGGAGAAATCCGTTCTTTTTCACAAAATCCTAATGAATCTCTTGTTGAAGCTTGGATTCGCATGAAAGATTTGCTTCGAAGTTGTCATGGTCATAATTTAGGACGAGGAACAATAATCCAAATCTTTTATCATGGTCTTGATGAAGCATCTCAAGAAATCCTTGATGCCGGAGGAATTTTACTTTACAAAACACCTAACGAGGCATATCAACTTCTTGAAGATCGAGTACTCCTTAAACTCGATTGGTCAAAAGATTCCAAAACCAAACCTCTACGGAAAACCGTTGCTTTTGCCGAAAGTTCAGATAATTCGAAACTCATGAACAAAATAGAAGCCTTATCTTCTAAAATGGACTCGCAATACAAAGATATAAAAGGAGAAATGAAAGAAATGCGAGATGGCTGTAATAATTGTGGAGGAAATCACACATCATCCGAGTGTGATGACTAACCTATGAATAGACCCAACGAAGGGGAAGCCAATTATGTCCAAGGAGGATATCGTGGAGGAGGTTTTCGTGGTAATTATTATGGAAGAAGTTCTGGAAATTGGCAAGACCGCCAACAAAGGGATAACAACCGTGATTTTCAACCCCGAACAGACAATTCAAACCCAACAAATTCAGATAAAAAGGAAGAATCTGATTTCGAAAAAATGATGCGAGAATTCGTAAATGCTCAAAGAACCACAAATGAGTTTGTAAAAACTCAATTTTTTAATCTCAAAACCAAAGTTGAGCAAGGTCAGAAAAATCATCAAGCTTCTATCCAGGATCTTGAACAAAAATTTGGTAGACTTTCTGATCAATTTTCTTCTCGAATTCCTAGTACATTACCAAGTAACACCCAATCCAATCCAAAACCATCTGGATCAAATGATAAGAATTATCGTCCACCACAAAACAGAAATGAGCATATCAATGCTGTATTCACTCGAAGTGGTCTCTCCTATGATCCACCACCCATTCCTACCGATAACACTCTTATTCAAGATGAGGAGGAGGAAGAAGTTGAAGAAGAAGCAGTTGAAGAAGAACCAACCAAAAAACCAACCAAAGAAAATACCGTCTCGCCAATAAAACCTTATACACTGAAAATACCATATCCACAAGCCCTAAGAAAAGAGAAAAGAGAGGAGCGAAATAAGAAGTTTTTAGAGTTGATCAAAGAAGTTAGAATTAACGTACCCCTCATTGATGTTCTAGCTGGAATGCCCAATTATGGGAAATTTTTGAAAGAGCTTCTTAATAATCGAAACAAGTTGGAACAAATTTCCGCTACCGTTCTCAATGAAGAATGCTCTGCTATAATTCAAAACAAAATTCCACCAAAACTTGGAGATCCCGGAAGTTTTCTTATACCATGTACATTAGGAAACAACATCACATGTGATGCTTTAGCCGATCTAGGTGCAAGTATCAATTTGATGCCCTATTCGTTGTATTCTAAACTTTCCATCAATACATTGAAACCAACTAAGATGAGTATAAGATTAGCCAACCATACATACCAATATCCTGTTGGGGTTGCTGAAAATATGCTTGTTCAAGTTGGTAAATTTGTTTTTCCTGTGGATTTTGTCATCTTAGAAATGGAAGAAGATAGTCGAGTACCCTTAATCTTAGGAAGACCTTTCTTAAACACTGCTGACGCCATGATTAAAGTCAAAGGCAGAGAACTCAATCTTGGAGTAGGAGAAGATCAAATCACATTCTTAATCGATAAAGCAATGAAATATCCAAATTCCAGTGATGACACATGCTATAACATCGACGTAATTGATAAAGTCACTGAAGAAGAATTGGATGCATTACTTGACGATTCAAAACCATTCATGACTACTTCAGAAAAGATCAGTGAAACAGATTCTGATAAAGAATTTGTGGAATTCATGGAAATAAAATTAGAAGAAGAGAAATTTGAAGATATCACTGAGAAAGATCAATTGAAAATCAAATCATCTCTAGAAGAACCACCCACTGATTTGGAACTCAAAACCCTTCCCAATAATCTAGAATATGCTTACTTAGAAGAAAATTCACTTCTTCCAGTAGTCATGTCGTCGTTGCTCGAAACAAATCAAAAAGAAAGACTCGTTTCTGTTCTTAAGAAGCACAAACGCGCTTTTGCGTGGAAAACTTCTGATATTCCAGGAATTAGTCCAGATTTTTGCAAACACAAAATCAATTGTGAAGAAGGTACTAAACCCGTTGTAGAAAGACAACGTCGACTCAACCCAAATATGAAAGAAGTTGTTAAGAAGGAAATCATCAAACTTCTTGACGCAGGAATTATTTATCCTATCGAGGATAGCCCATGGGTGAGTCCAGTTCATTGTGTTCCAAAGAAAGGAGGAATGACTGTAGTGACAAACGAATGGAATGAATTAGTTCCTACTAGGACTGTCACTGGATGGCGAGTATGTATTGATTACAGAAAACTTAACAAAGCCACCAGGAAAGATCATTTTCCTTTACCATTCATGGATCAGATGCTCGAAAGATTAGCAGGAAACAAATACTTTTGCTTCCTTGATGGTTTTTCGGGATATTTCCAAATTCCTATCGATCCAGCCGATCAAGAGAAAACCACATTCACATGTCCTTTTGGAACCTACGCTTACCGGCGTATGCCTTTTGGTCTATGTAATGCACCTGCAACTTTTCAAAGGTGTATGATCGCAATATTTCAAGACATGCTTAAAACATCTATCGAAGTTTTCATGGATGACTTTTCAGTTTTTGGTGATTCTTTTGAATCTTGTCTTACCAATCTCGATAAAATGCTTGAGAGATGTGAAGCTGCACATCTAGTTCTTAATTGGGAAAAATGTCATTTCATGGTAACTGAAGGAATTGTGTTAGGACATAAAATATCAAGTTCAGGGATGGAAGTAGACAAAGCTAAAATAGATGTTATCACCAAATTACCACCACCAACTAACGTTAAAGCCATTAGAAGTTTTCTAGGACATGCCAGTTTTTACCGCCGATTTATCAAAGATTTTTCAAAAATATCACGTCCTATGACTAAACTTTTAGAAAAGGATTTTGTATTTGATTTCAATGCTGACTGCATTAAAGCTTTCGAAACATTGAAAAGTCAATTGACTAGTGCCCCAATTATGGTTGCCCCTAATTGGTCACTACCATTTGAAATCATGTATGATGCAAGCGATTTCGCTGTTGGAGCTGTTTTAGGACAACGTGAAGGAAAACATTTTCGTCCTATATACTTTGCTAGTAAAACACTCAACAATGCTCAACAAAACTTTACGGTTACGGAGAAAGAATTATTAGCCGTAGTTTTTGCATTCGACAAATTCAGATCTTATCTCGTGCTTTCAAAAACGATAGTTTTTACCGATCATTCCGCACTCAAATATCTGTATACCAAACAAGATGCAAAACCGCGTCTTATCAGATGGATTTTATTACTGCAAGAATTTGATATCGAAATAAAAGATAAGAAAGGAGCAGAAAATCTTGCAGCAGATCATTTGTCACGTCTTGAGAATCCGAATTTGGAAGAATTAAATGAAAATGAAATTAATGATTATTTTCCAGAAGAAACTCTCATGACGATAGATAAAGATGATGATGAGGAAATACCATGGTTTGCAGATTATGCAAATTATCTTGCAGGAGATATTCTTAAAAAAGGGATGAGTCACTACCAACGTAGTAAGTTCTTTTCGGAACTAAAACACTATTATTGGGAGAAACCTTACCTTTTTAAAATGTGCAAGGATGGAATGATACGAAGATGTGTTTCGGGTGCCGAAACAAGAAAAATTCTTGATGAATGTCATCATGGCTCAACTGGGGGACATTATGGTCCTTCCACTACAGCTAGAAAAGTTTTTGATGCTTGATTCTATTGGCCTACAATTTTCAAAGAAGCGTATACTCTCGTCCAAAAATCCGGTAACCTTTCTCGAAGAGACGAAATGCCTCAAAAGAGCATTCAAGTCTGTGAAATATTCGATATTTGGGGAATTGATTTTATGGGACCCTTCCCTAAATCACACAAATACGAATATATCCTCGTTGCAATCGATTATGTTTCCAAATGGGTAGAAGCTGAAGCTCTTCCTACTAACGATGCACGAGTTGTTGTCAACTTTCTCAAAAAGCTTTTTGCTCGCTATGGAATTCCTAAAGCTTTAATAAGTGATAGAGGATCCCATTTCTGTAATAAAAAAATGGAGAAAGTAATGAAACGATATGGAGTTCATCATCGTTTTGCTACAGCTTATCATCCACAAACTAGTGGTCAAGTCAAAAATACCAATAGAGCTATAAAAAGAATACTTGAAAAAACGGTTAAAGACAATCCTTCCGTTTGGTCAAGGAAATTAGACGACGATTTATGGGCATTTCGTACGGCATATAAGACACCAATTGGTACAACACCATACAGACTCTTGTATGGGAAAACATGTCATCTACCGTTCGAACTTGAACACCGTGCTTACTGGGTGTTAAGGAGCTGTAATCCTGATCTAAAAATAGCTGGAGATAAGAGATTTTTGCAATTACATGAACTTGATGAGTTAATACTTCAAGCTTATGAGAACTCCAAGCTATATAAAGCAAGAACTAAAGCATACCATGATAGAAAACTGAGAATTCGAAAACAATTCAAAGCTGGAGATAAAGTTTTGCTCTTCAATATGAAATACAAGTTTAAAGCTCCGAAACTCAAGCCAAAATGCTTTGGACCATATGTAGTGAAACATGGATTTCCATCAGGTTATGTTGAACTTTATGATAAACATGGTGGAAGTTTCATTGTAAATGGGCACTGAAGTAAACTCTATTATGATAAAGAGCAATTAAACGTGATTTCTAATGAAGAAATTTCATCCGAATTTGAATATGAAGCTATCACATTCATGGCTCCACACAAGGAAATGGTTCCTTGGGCACACAGTAATGGTTTTATCTATGATGCTCTTCCTAGAGAATGGGAAAATGTTAAATTGGAAAACCTAGATGAAACAGGTGAGGGAATTGTGATAGGAAATGTGTTGTATATCCCTAAAAGGAAACATAACACTAAAACTTCATAATCTATTTAGAAGTTTGAGTCCGGCTGAGGACTCGTTAATAAAACAAGCGCTTCTCGGGAGGCAACCCGTGTTTTTTTTTTTTTTTTTTTTTTTTTTTTTTTTTTTTTTTTTTTTCAGTATCTATACCCCAAAGTTTTACCACTTGGTCGAACTTAAGTGTGGGGGTGTGCCACTAATTTGAATAAAACTGCAATGTTTTTTGTTTGTTTGTTTTTTGTTTTTAATAATGCAGGTGTTGATTGCAAGAAACAGAAGATTGGATAGAAACATAACACCGGATATCATGGTTTATTTTCTCATTTTCCCTACTTTCATACTTTTAAGTTTGTTTATCACATTGAGGACAATGTTTAACTTAAGTGTGGGAGGGGGGGGGGGGGTGAGTAGGTAAAATAAAAAATTAAGTCTAATATCGATTTAATTTTTAAATTTTGTTTGTCCTTATAATCTAGATTGTTTTCACGCTTTTATAAATAATTTATTAGAATAACTGGATCTATCCACTGGTAAAATTAGTAATTTTGAAAATTTGAGATGTGTCCCGATTAATAATGCAATCCATTTTTGGATCGATAACATTTGCTACCACATATTATAACCCTTTCCACTAAATTGTGAGGATTTGAGCCTATTTCATATCTAGCATACATCTTTTATGCTTGAATCTTTTGTTATGAGTGTGCCAGTGATTTTATTTATTCTAGAACTTGTACTTGTAAATCATTATGAAACCATTGTGAGATTACATTTTTGTAATATAAGTATACATACGTGATAAGAGGCAACCTTAGGATTTTAACCAAATAGCCTTCATTATTGATTTTTAGCTAGTCACATTGATTAGTTAATTTCCAATTTTTAACCCTTTTGTTAGCGTTCATTTTTAGCGCTAGATACCCCTAGTTACACCCTCCGAGCCATCCTTTTCATTTTGTTACATCAGAAAAATACAAAAATATTTTACACTTTAAACCTTGGCCTAACCCTTGTCAAAGTCTAAATGGTGGGTTGCTAGTTGCTTGGTTGTTGGATTGTTTCTGATGATTATTAGTTAGCCACACTTCACCATTCATGTGTGTGCCATTCCGACAAAGACGGAGACTGCAGCTTCTTATTTGTATTGTTGTGGTGATGCTTATGCGAAGTGTGGGGGAGTTTAAAAAAAAAAAGTCATCGCAACTATAAGGTGACAATTATAGCAAATGTGCTATATGTGAATAAAGGAAATTTTGTGATACGTTGTTAGCCAATGTGCTAAGTATGAAGAATATTGTTATGGCGAATCAATATATCGATATTTGAAGAAGAGGAAGATTGTAATTATAATCATTTATGGGTTCGTGGTTTGTTCGGTGACTAGCAACAATGAGACTTAGACTTGATTTTATTTTTCTTTTAAAACCAATTTCATAAATATTCCCATACCTTATCCTTACCCTTACCAAATTACTTTATCTATATGGATATTGTAATGGCTTTGTGAGAATATCAAGTGCAAGAATATTGTAGTGACCATCCGGTTTTTGAGTAATCAAGAACTCACGCCAGTAATCTATTGTGTTTTTGTATGAGATGTTTGAACATGAGCCTGGTACAACCCGAAGCTTAAAACATTACAACCCGAATAAAAGACCTCTTTGATATGTAGACTTGGTGCTTACGCCATTGCGGTGTAGTTTTGTTTCTTGTACAAGCCTATGGTAATAATTAGATCATGACTAAGCAATGAGTGTGATTTCTCTTATATATACTCCACTACCTAAATAAATGAGTGATTGAGTGAATTATACTTCGTTCCTTTTTCGTGAGGTGTTTAGAAATGTTAATCAAGCAAGAAAATCATGGGGTATTGTCAAACATCTCGATTTTTCACCACTTAAGCTTAAAAATGATGAATCTTATCTTGTACTTGTACTTGGTGTATTTGCATCACATTTTTCTAATCATTCTTGTGTACCATGTGGATATTTAGTTTTATTCTAGATTTGCTTGAGGACAAACAAAGTTTAAGTATGGGGGATTTGATAACGCTCAAAGTTAACATGTTTTTATAAGCGTTATTAGTGTTTTTGTGTATGTTATTTGGTTGTTTTTATATGCTTTTGCCACTAAATCGTATCAAAGTATGTTTTTGTAGCATATGTAGCCAAATGCAGGAAAAATGGAGAAAAAGTGAAGAAAATGAAGTATACGCGATTACA
Organism: Artemisia argyi; assembly: GCA_030686995.1. NCBI lineage: Eukaryota > Viridiplantae > Streptophyta > Magnoliopsida > Asterales > Asteraceae > Artemisia > Artemisia argyi. Next base: position 22,421,344 of record CM060676.1, read on the forward strand.
CGAAGATTCCCAAGCTCAAAAGTCCAATCTGTGAAGCATTCCATATGAGAACCTAAGTTTTGTCAATTCAAAGTTCCAAGTTCAGAAGTTAATCAAGTTTGGATAGTGCATAAAGAACTACACAAGGAAAAGTCAAAGTCCAAAGCAAACCAGGATCTACCATCCGATCGGTGGGAGTCTAACCGATCGGATTGCCATAATGACCATTTTCCATCCGATCGGTATCAACCCGCAACCGATCGGATGGTCAATACTGCATGTTTTTGCCAACTTTTGTGCACGAATCTTGGTCTTTTGTCCTATGGTTCTAGGCCCTTCTTAGTGTCTTACTGTCCAAGTTCTAGCATTTAAGTCCCTATTCATTACTAGGAGTATTGGACAAGCATATAAGGACCTCAAAAGTGCACCATTCAAGACACCATTGAAGATACCATTTACTCTCATTACTACTCATAATTATTATCATCATCTAGCTCTCAAAGGAGGAAAATTCGTGCAGAAAGAACCAGGAACTTTGGAGGACCAAGGAAGCAACATTTGGAGTCCGAAAATCTCAAGAAATCATCACCAACACTTAGGTTATCAATACCTTGTCATTTGTTATCAATTCCAAAGCATTGTAAGACTTAAAACCATGGATTCTAATGTTAAATATTCTGAGTTTATTTGCATGTTTGCTATGAGTGGCTAGTAATCTTTTTACACTTGTTTTGATGATGTTTTATACTTAGTGATAGTTATGATTGTGATAACATGTTTTAATTCAATTTCAAGTCAATCCTAAGAACCAATTGTACCTTAAGTTTCATCGTGACATTTGTTTAGCCAAGGTTAACTAATTGATAATAGTTTCAAGGGTCGAAAGATTTGTTATTACTCAACTAGTTATAATCATTTGTCTATGAATGATTGTTTTTCACCATAATTATTCTTGACTAAACAAAGAAACAAGAAGTATGATTGTAATGAGAATGCTTTTATAACATCAAATCGGGTTGTTTGTAAACCTTTAGTTGGACGAAAGTTAAAATGTTTATAAACAATTGTAACCTTTTTGTCTATGAATAGGTTGCCTTTTGTATTGACCATTTCTTAAGAGTATTTGATTTGTAATAAGAGTTTGTCTTGTGTTTAAGATATTCACCATACCTTATGAACCTTGGATAGATCTTGAATTGATTGGTTTACACCTAAAGCTTGTTTTTATGAACTAAAATCTTGACGAAGGTTTAACTTGTAGAAACAATAGATTAGATCACCATCTAATTATTTCAACCAACTTGTTATCAAAAGTTATCACAATTATGTGTGCCATTAAGTAGAAAACTAGTCTAAACAAGTGTAGTTTTTAATTTATTGAATTTGCCTATTATCTTATTTGCGTACATTAGAGATTTACTTTTAGACTTATATTCTGATTCACTCACAAATCCCTGCGAACGATCCCGACTTACCATCGTATGTTGCTATAACGGACGAGTACACTTGCTCGTATGTGTTGTTTCTAGATTTGGTAATTCACCCTTATAAATTTAAAACTTGCACTAACAAATAGTACATCACTCACAACACCTTTTTGTTGATTGTGGAATCGCTACCGACCTTTGGTCTATGGTTATAGATGGTGTAACCTTGATGATTACCCAAAAGATCTCAATAGTCTTATTACACGGGGTAACTTAGTACCATTCAATACATTGGAAAAATCTTGTTTTGATGTGGTTGTTCAAACAACGTGTTGGATCATTTGGAGATATCGAAACCATTTATGTTTTGACCCAAAGACACCTAGGAAAGACATACTAGGTGAGAAGATTAAAGTTCTCTCTCATTCTTGGATCGTTCATAAACATATGCATTTTAAATCCAATTGGATTGATTAGATCAATGATCCTAAAATGGATTGTAAGAAAACATGATGTAACCTCATTTCTCATCTAGAATCTTGCTAGAGTGTTTCCAATAAATTGTCATTAAAAAACGTTGGCTACCTACCAGAATACCGTACCATCATAGGCCAACCAAACCGTTGCATCCAACTGGACAATAAGTAGTGATACGCGTTGATCAGGTCTTAAATTTATAGTTTCTCATCTACCTAATTTGGTCAATACCTATACTAACGGGCAGTGTACCTAATCATACGTAGTGAGGCAATGGTAAATCCGAGGTCGTCCCAAGAGCTATGAGGTGGTCTATTGATTTGAGTTCTAAACAAATCAACTTAATTGTCACGACTAAATTGAAGAAATAAAGTAAAAAACAAAATGAAATGCAAATGCATACTAATCAAGGAGAGAAAATGGGTCAACCTAGTTAATCCATACTTAATGCTATGTCTATGTTTCTAGTGCAATGTCTATTTACTGATTTCATTGGTGATTCTTATTTCACTTAGACATACTTGGTCGTAGTGACTAAGCCTATAATTCATAGTCAAGATGTGACGGGTATCACATCCATCGTATTCCCTAGTCATTACGCACCAACTACTTATATGACTTGTCCTCATGCTAAGTTGTGATCATTTTAGCACACCAGAAACCTAAATGAGTCATTTAAGCCACTTATCTCACACTATTTAAGTATTCTTATTTAATTAGGTGGTGACTTAATCTAGTCCCTATAAAACCAAAGGTTTGTGAATCCCTTGGTCAACCCAATTTCCTAAGGAATATAGTCTATTCACCTAGTAGTCGCGAACTAAAGACTTCCAAACATCACCACAATGCAAGGATCCAATGACAAGCACATAAATATCCAATGAATTCAATAAACAAATGACAAAACATAGAACATAACAAATGATTACTTCATAATTAGGCTAACACCAAAGGTGTTTAGCCAGACATGTTGTAAAGTACAGCAAATTCTATGATTAAAACTGAAAAAGTAGAAAACATAGCGTTTTATACAATTACTCTATGCGTATCTATCTTGAATGATCTTTGCTTCGTGATTCCCCCTTGAAAAGGTCTTCAATGATGCTGGAAAATAGCTTGGAATGAAACCCTAGTTGGGGTATTCAACTGAGAGTGGAATGTGGCGGTTATTTACTGAGTGAATTAGGGTTTGTATTTATACTTTTCCTGAGCCTGACACGTATATGGCGTAACACTAAGTTAGTTGTTACACCGTATATCCCTAAAATGTAGAATTTCCTTCGGATCTCTTCATCATTAAGGTAAATTATGTGCACTTAGTTACGACGTATCTCATTGGTACGAGTTACGCCGTATAGATCTTGAGGTACGAATAATCCTTAAGTCTTCACTAGCGATACGACGTATTCCTTGCAAGGGAGTTACACCGTATATATCTGTTGACTTTACTTGTGTTGATTGTTCAAAAAAGGATACGGCATATACCATCACTGGTATATACACCTTATATGTGGTTGCTACACTTTTTGTACATTTCCAAGCGAAAACCTCTCAATTCTGCATTTCTTTGTAAAACGCTCGAATAAATCCTATAAAACAAAATAGGAAGCAATTAATTATCAATTTTCATAATAATACAAGAAATACGAGCATAATATAAGGGAATTTGAAGTATAAAAGTAGATAGTATTTGTTGTTATCAAGTAGCCAAGTGAACTATCGTGGCCAATCGGATTGTAGTGGATAACTGGACCATATGTAAACTTCTGGAACCTAAGGGGCCATTATACCATTTGCGGCCCACTAGACCGTTGTGGCTAACTTCTTAGAGATAATTATGCAGGAAAGTATGAAAGATGTTGCACGGGGACAGATACGGACTCGGGGACTGGGACATAAATGAGTACTTAGAAACGCCAATATCCCAAAATTTAAGAAATGGTACAGCCATAAATGTTTGTGTATTATATATATATTTATTAATACCGAATAAATAAACATTAGACATCCAACATCAAATTGTTATCACCAAAATGTCATTAATCAAAGTTTAATATTAAATGCAAAAGATTTGTCAACCATGATACTATCATAAAAAAAACCACATAGTAAAAACATATCAACTAGTCTGTATTCTCAGAGAAAAAGACAATCTGGGGATCTAGCTCATCAAGTGATAGTTCAGCGAACTCTAAAAATCCTGTATTTTCCATTGTACCGAACTTATCTCCTCCAACATTCCACACCTTGGTCTTCTAGTCTAAATATTGATGATAAAAGATGTAGATTGTTATGAACAAAACCAAGTCTTCGGCACGCTTAGGAGTTAACTTATTCCTTCTAAGTGAGTTAACAAATGGGTAGGTGCTCCAGTTACGCTCGCAACAAGATGAAGAAATGGTTGATCAAGAACTCTTAAAGCTAACGATTGTAGCAAAGGAGTTTGTTCTCCAATATTAGCCCACCAAGTTTTAGGCTCCATATTTTCCATCCTGGAGAGAGAGCCAAATCGGAAAAAGGCCCCATTTTAAGGGAGAAACTGGTGAATTCATTGAAAATTTTGTCCTAATCATCAACGTTCGGGTATAGCCTTTGAAATTAAGAATCTCATCCTTTCTTGAGATATTTCTGCATCTTTATGAGAAAAAGAAGGTCTCGGGCTCTGGCTCATCAAGTGATAGTTCAGCGAACTCTAAAAATCCCGTATTTTCCATTGTACTGAACTCATCTCCTCCAACATTCCACACCTTGGTCTTCTCGTCTAAATATTGATCGGTGCTCCTTGATAAAAGATGTAGATTGTTATGAACAAAACCAAGTCTTCGACACGCTTAGGAGTTAATTTATTCCTTCTAAGTGAGTTAACAAATGGGTAGGTGCTCCAGTTACGCTCGCAACAAAATGAAGAAGTGGGTTGATCAAGAACTCTTAAAGCTAACGATTGTAGCAAAGGAGTTTGTACTCCAAAATTAGCCCACCATGTTTTAGGCTCCATATTTCCCATCCTAGAGAGAGAGCCAAATCGGAAAAAGGCCCCATTAATTTTAAGGGAGAAACTGGCGAATTCATTGAAAATTTTATCCTAATCATCGACGTTCGGATATAGCCTCTAAAATTAAGAATCTCATCCTTTCTTGAGATATTTCCGCATCTCTATGAGGAGCGACTCTAGCAAGATCCTCACTAAGCCAAGCATCACTATAATATTATAAGATAAAAATGACCAAATAAGAAAGACATTCGGATAAGATAAATAAATATACCATATTTATTTAAACTATAAAAAAAATAAACAATTAAACAAAGAATCACACCTGTTCGTAATTTTGTATGTAGTCCTATTGAGATACCGATTCTTCAAGAAATGACTTGGGTGAGAAGCCGAGAAGATAAGAGAGACAGAGGGAGGATAGAGCGTGAGAGCGGGAGATTGATCATAAAAGTATAGAACAGTTGCCGTAGTTGTCGTCGTTTTAATATTAGGAAAAATGGGTTAATGTTTAAAATGGACTCTTAAATAATTGGGCTTAAATATACATTTTTAATAGTAGAAACGCTTTTAAATGACCCATAAACCTTTCCAATACATTTCTTGCCCAATACCAGACATTTCCGAATGACGTGAAATGTTTCATATTTTTCAGAAACGTTTCCAGGCTTTTCGTGTTTACGAAACGTTTTAGGTACGAGAGACCAGGGTCGGCTTTGAGGGTGTGCAAGGTGAGCGACCGCACAGGGCCCCAAAATTTGTAAGGGCCTCAAAAATTGTCCCGTTAATAATTATATGCATGTGTACGCATATTTTTCACAAAAAAAAAAAAAAAAAAAAAAAAAAAAAAAAAAAAAAAAGTAAATAGATAAGAAAGTATCTTAAATAAGTAATATGTTAGAACGTTTAGCTAACTAATTATATTATATCTTATAAGTAGTGACACTTTATATATAGTATTCCTTATCAAAAGGTCTCATTATTTAATTTCATTCAAAGCCTTAAAAAATTTTATAAATTCATGGGACGGCCCTGCGAGAGACTTCATCCCGACGGAGTTCCCGTGCAACGTACTTTGGTTGCTTTATTCTTTAAATATTTGATTTGTATCCAACAGCTTGTTTACTTGCATATTATTGACTAATTCCTTTGTGAACTTATTGAAATGAATCTTGTATAAACTTTCCTATGAGATTGAAAACTCATACTTATGTTCCCACTCTTTAGAAGAAAACAAAAGTCTATCGGTTGAATTTGATGACGGGGGGACCATGTATTAATCCTACCGTGTCTTTGTAGTATCGTTTCTAGGACACGTACTTATGTTGTTGCTAAATTACTTTTTTTATTGATTAAATTACATGTTTTATTGATATATAAATTGAATCAAAAAGCTTGTAGACTTGCAATATGTTAGCATATAATTACAACTAATGGTGCATTTCAATACCAAGAATTCAATGTTGTCTCAATTATGATATAACAAATGTAATATAGTTTCTTTATGCTTCATACAATGATTTTTCGAACCACTCAACCAAGTATGCCTGTGGTTCTGTAATTAGCTTCTTATTAGTGTCGTTAGAGTGAGTTAATTGACAACTATGCTATCTCTTGCAATTTCTATATGGCGTTTGGAAAAAATATGTATGTTAATTAGTGCTTTGATGCTAGCACTAATGAAGATTAGCATGCTGTTGGAATATATGAATAATATAAAACAATAAACATATAAACATCAAAGAGTACGCAGCGGAATAGATCAAATACAAATAATAAATTAACCGAATATAAATGGAAGCGTACCTCTTATTCAATAGCAAGAACAAGAACTTATAATCCCTAGGAGAGGGCTTATATAGATTGACTAGGGCTAGTCACAAGGCAAGATCACCGTTAGCAAAAGTATGCTAACACTTCGTTCTCACACACATGTACTATAAGCGTTTCAATAGAAATGCTAGATTCGTAGTACACGAAAAGATTAAACTATTGGTCCTATAAATCAAAGATCGATTAGACATAAAGAAGGAGATTAAGAAGATTAGGTTGCTATGGAACCAAGGGATGAATGAATGAATGAGAGGAGGTCTCATTATATAGCATTCATGAGACTTGGAGCAAAAGCCATCCCAAAACCTTATGGGAAAGGGGCCTTGGCCGGCCATGGGTTTTCAAAGCCCAACCCGAACCAAACTTTCATTCTTATCCACATTTAGTCCTTCATGTTTCGTCCAACGGTCGTTAGTTACCGTTAAGTTTATATTTCGTGTATTTAATAATTATTCGTCACTAAAACAATAATTATTAATTCATTGAAACTCATACGTAAAGTGTGCAATCCCGAAGTCTCGAGTTCGAATCCGGTCATGATATATTAATTTATTATTCGTCAAACTAACAGCTCCCACTCGGATATATATTAATGTAACAATGACAATGGTTAGTCTAGCATAACACGCCAATGCCCCCAGAACGATCTCGAGTATGGTTTCCTGGAAAAAAAACTACCTTTGATGATTCATCATCATACTTATCCTTTTGATTCTAATACTATGTTAATATGGATATGGATTAAAGTCATTCCATAATTAACTAGTGTTTCTCGTTATTTATGATCAAGCAAGATTACCAATTCATCTGAACACATTCCAAATAGACCTTGGGCATGGCCATGCAAACATCTTGTTAATCCTACGAGTGGCCAAACAGTATTAAACTTCAAAACAAATTTGAATGAACCAAATCACGTATTGACTACAAGCATAACCTATGAACTTCGCATCACCTCTGAAAATAATCCTTATAACTACCAGTTACGGATAGCGTTAGATTATCTCACAGAAACTGAGCTACATCCACAGTAGTTACCTGGTATCTCAAGTCTGAGGATAAATATTCATGATTTACTATAATGACAACATCCATAAGTACAATCATGCATTTAGGATTTTGTCCTATATTCAATTTTTCAATTATTGAATATCATCTGAATTTGGCATGTCTACGCATTAATATAATTTTAAATATATTATACCAAATCTCAGATTTGTCTTAGTTCAATGATACTCCCATATCATTAATTGACAACGGACTATTTAGAATAACTTAAGTTATTCATGGATTAAACATGCAAATATAGGATACAATATTTATGAATAGAAATAAACATAACACAATACTTCATTTCATTCGAATAATTATTGTTTACAATCCTTTATCCAAATACTAAATAGATCAATGCATGAAAATTCTCGTTAATGAATTTTGTCTCAAGTAATACCAATCATACTTATTGACAATTATGCCTCAAGTAATCATACTTGTTGACAAGGCATTATTCAACTAACTTTGATCTATCGGAATTTTGAGAATACTTATTTCAATAATGAAATTCTTGTATATGTGCATTCAAATAATTTGATAACCACATAATACATCATAAAATGTGTATGACATCCTCAACATACAATTTATGATAATTAAACTTCCAAACTTTTAAAGTTTAAAGTATTCTTATTCTTTAACGTATAATGCAACTATGCTTTCCGTTAAGCATAACTAGTACACATGGCTATTAACAAGGATGAAATCCTTCCATGACCAGTATTGAGTGTCATCTCAATTTATATTAGCATCATTGTATGCAAACAACAATATGCTCTTTTCCGTAAACTTCAATGTGTAATGTTTTATTCCTTCCAAACTTTCAAGTTTGTTGGCTATGACAATTTTACAAATTGTTCATTTATAGAATCTAGAAATTTTTCCAGGCTGAGGATGTGATTCTATATCCAAATATATTCCTTTAGAATATTCATTACACAACTTATCTAATATCTTTCATTAGATATCAATGTTGTCAAATCATCTTTTATCAAAGCATGATATAACAACAACATGATGTACATAAAAAATTCTCGTGTCCAACTAAATTTCATTCATGTACTACATATCCATTTAAACTTTCTAAATGATATATCATGTTCTATTAGATTCATTTACCGCACATGTTTACATCAATAAACATATATTCAAGGTTGTATGTTTTACTTATTAAATCTTTCAAGTAAAGTTTCATTCCAAGTTATGACTTACCATTTAACTTATATAGAATGTTACTTCCTATATGTTATACAACATATATGATTTAAATAAGTAAACATAATACTCCCACTAGCTTTCAGAATTACTTAGGAGTTATCTTATTTTAAATTATAAATCAAAACATAGATTTAATATTTAAACATAAGATTTATCTCCTTGATGCATGCATCTATCCATACTTGGATTCTTGCATTTTGTATACTTTCAAATATTAAATGAATTCATAAAACTCTTAATTACTCATCGTCCTCGCTTAAGTAATTATATAAGAAAGAGGTTTTATAATCCATTGTCAAATTTCATATTCATAAAAATGAGTATGACAATTACCATCTTTGTATTTTAATGTGCTTAGAAAAGAGTATTCAATCATAGTTAATTACTTAAGTATGATTAATAATCTTGTCATAAGACATACATTAAAATATGTATACAATTTTGTCCATATGTTTCTTTATGCAAAGATTTAAACCTCTAGGGTTTTTCTTCTCTTGCAGAAACTCATCTTCATTAAGATAAACCAAATTTTCAAAGTTGACTTATCTTTATGGACAGCATCTTAACATTCATAGTATGAGCAATTTACCATAATTAGTAAATGCGTCATTATGATTAACAGGCTTACTTTGATCCTGTAATTCATAATTCTCAGCATATTAATTAAATATCTGAGACATCCCTGCGGATCTATGAATGAGAGTTTCATCATGTTGAGATTTAACTTTTACATTTCAAACCTCATCATGATTTTCACTAGTGTGGTTTTAGAAGATTATATATTTTGTAATTTTGATCTTTCAAGATCTAAACAAAACTCCCACTTGCCTTTTGTATTTTATAAATACTTTAGCAAGATGAGCAACACTAAATCGTTCTCATTTGGGATATTACAAAAATATTTTACAGTTCCTGACTCTTGTTTGTTAAAACTACTTATTAACAAAATCAGAACTTCATTTTAAGACTTTAATGTGATTCATCACATTCCATAATGTCTTATTTAATCTTCTAGGTTGGAGTCTTATTGAGTATTTTCATTCATACTCAATTTTCTAACCTTGATAACTTTTGGAAGAAAAGAAGTCATATTTATCTTTTAATCAAACAATATAACAAGAGTTTGACTTTTCCTAACTGAACACACCACCAACTTGTGATGTTTCATTAGAATTAATATTGTGAGACAAACTAACAATATGTAAGATAAACTTATTCCCTTTTGCTTACCTATTTACCAACTAAGTCAACTTAATGGTACAATAGAATTTCCAAGCCAATTGCATGCTATATAACATAAGTATCTTTTGAACAAGTTACTTCATGTTCATGTCTTAAGAAGACATAAACTGTTATATTCCCACTTTACGTTGTACATCATTGATCAACTCAATGATTTCTTGTTTGAAACATAACAAGTTTAACGTCTTACTTTATTATAAGTCTTGTAATAGTTAAAAGACTTCATGTTTATAAGAAGATATAAACATAAATAACTAAAGTATTTGTGAACACCATCACTTGGTTTCAATAGTAATTTCAAGTTAATTTACTACTTCATTTGCTTATGTCATTTTATGAATTATCCAATTTAAGAAACTGCAAACTCACATAATTCCATTACATCAGTTGATCTGCTAGTAATGAAATCATGTAGTTTACCTTTCTATTGCAATCTAGGCAGGTTACACCCTGACGTAAATTGTAAATTCAAGTGTTTCTTTTAATTTGAATATCATAAGACATAAAAGTAGTCCTATAATCATGACACATGTTCTACATAAGATAATCTTACACATTAAATGTATAAGTCCTATTAGAACATTGATCTCTTACCTTGCAATTAAGAGAATCCTATCATCATATTTCTATGTATTGTTCCTTTGCACACAATGAACAATTCTCCCACTTGTGCATTGAACAATATCATGTAGTATATAAACAACACAACATAAGTTTGTTTATGTGATTTCAATATGATTTGTGTCATAAGTAGATGTAGGACTACTTTGTCTTATCAGGAAACGCATATGGCTATCCTAAGAACATGAGTGTCTACAATTTGAAAGTAATTATCTTGAAGATAATTTTGGGCTACTACACAGAAATTAATTCTTGTAGCTCCCACTGAATTAGAGAACATAACAATAACTCTATATTCAGTAAACAACACAAAGCTCCCACTGGATTTGACAACATTGTACGTGTTTCATAACCAGTGAAAACAATTTGCTTGTTTTTACTTTCCTACACATTTAGAAAAACCCATACGTAATAATTACTCAGGTTCTAAAATGTGTATTCTACTTTGTTTATGATGGATTATCCATCAATGATATTAACTTGAAGAATTTGAGCATGCAGCTTCTTCCTTAATAGGCCTACCATCCCTATAATGGTATGTAGCACCTTTAAAGCACAACAACTAGATAAAATACTAGCTTTGCCTTTTACCAATTTGCGGTAATTTGTCCAGCTTCTAATAACTCATATTTTCCATTTAACCAAATGCCTTGTTTGTTATAGAAGAATTCATTCACCAAATAAGAGTAATGAAATTTCTATGGAAAATAAGATGTGCTATATCCTTAAATATTAAAGATTGCTATGAGTTATATATTAGAATGTAGACAATTCTAATGTTCCTATCATACCTTTCTCAATCATGAAAAGGAATAGGATTGAGTCTTATTCTTCTCTCATGGAAAATAGACTTAGGATTGAGTCTTATTCTTATGTTCCTATCATACCTTTCTCAATCATGAAAAGGAATAGGATTGAGTCTTATTCTTTTCTCATGGAAAATAGACTCTTACACTTCGGTAAATTTTTCTCAATCAAACATTATGTTTGAAAGCAGAATTATATCAATTTACCAATTTAAGACCAAACCACGTTTACGGCTTTAATGTTGCATTAATACGTTAAAAAGAATTACAAAATTCAATTTTAGTATTTTGGATAATTAAATTTTCAAGAAAATTAAATACCCACGGTTCATAATCATATAACCATTTTAATTTTACATTGAAAAACTAGGATCCAAATTGACATAAGTTCATCACATCAGTTGATCTGCTAGTGATGACGTTATTCAATAAGGTACGAGACGTGTCCCAATTGCCAATATTCAATTACAATTCCTAGAATCGATGGGATTTACATTAATTGCCAACCGCAGTTGCAATGTAAGCATGTTTTATCCCCATCTTCTTATGCCTTGAGTGATCAGTTCCCACTATCAACTCAGTTAAGTTAACCAATTTAAGAAACAACAAACTTACATAATGACACCACACCAGTTGATCTGCTAGTGATGAAATCATGTAATTTGCCCCTCCATTGCAATCTAGCCAGGTTACGCCGTGACGTAGATCCAATTTTAGGTGTTTCCGTTTCATTGGATGACATATAACTTAAATTTAAGGGTAGTAAATTTGATGTGTGTAATCAAATATATGTACAAAGATGTCATGCATTCATCTTGTAGCATATGTTTCATGTAAAAAAACTTTTACTCATTAGTTTCTTTACGAGCTTAAATCTCCAAACTTTTGATTGAGGCGTTGAGAAACTTACAACTTTGCCTTAAGTGCTTCGTAGTTATCATGGATGTTAGGTAAAGACTAAAATATGACTCACAGGCGAGCGGTAAGCCAGAATGGAGGCTCACTAAGGCCGCAATTTAATGCGTAGCCATCCTTATACCCACTTTAATAGTTTGTCATAATTAGTTCCACCTTTCAACCACTTAATACAGTCGCGATCAATCAATCAAAAATCCAAGATTTATTAAGTAAGCTCAAAACAAGATTTCACCATTATTAAGTCCGTTTAATATTTTATTGAAATTACCCTTTGTTACTATCATGTTAAAAACATATAAAATAAAAGTAATAAAATAAAATAAACAAACAACAACAATAATGGTCATGCAAATCAAAATCAATATAAAACACACTATTGATTTAATACACGATTAATAGGGTCTTCCCTAATCTTATAATTAATCAAATTTTAGTAATCTTTATACATAATATTTACTAAACAATTTATCAATTATAATAAAATCGCATAATTAAGCATGAAATCAAACAAATCATAATCCAAGACAACACATGCATGGTTTGTCATGGATGCCCATATTGCACATATTATAGCAAATAATCATGTCAATCAAGGAACGCAACCAAACGGCATATAACCAATATCCATTTATATACACATAAATTACATGCAACCTAGGGTTTCTACAAGTTTTTATCACATAATTCATCAAACCCTAATTTCCCTTTTTTAAATAAAAAAATTTCGACATTTATAAAAAAAAAATTTCGAAAAATTAAAAAAATAAAATCTATGGTTTATGAAAAATATAAAAACATAAGAACACCAATCATGTGATTAATCAAACGATTCAATTTTTATGTGTTTCGGTAATTCATTATAATGTATTAACGGCTCTTGATGCCACTGTTGGAATATATGAATAATATAAAACAATAAACATATAAACATCAAAGAGTACGCAGCAGAATAGATCAAATACAAATAATAAATTAACCGAATATAAATGGAAGCGTACCTCTTATTCAATAGCAAGAACAAGAACTTATAAACCCTAGGAGAGGGCTTATATGGATTGACTAGGGCTAGTCACAAGGCAAGATCACCGTTAGCAAAAGTATGCTAACACTTCGTTCTCACACACACGTACTATAAGCGTTTCAATGGAAATGCTAGATTCGTAGTACACGAAAAGATTAAACTATTGGTCCTATCAATCAAAGATCGATTAGACATAAAGAAGGATATTAAGAAGATTAGGTTGCTATGGAACCAAGGGATGAATTAATGAATGAGAGGAGGTCTCATTATATAGCATTTATGAGACTTGGAGCAAAAGCCATCCCAAAACCCTATGGGAAAGGGGCCTTGGCCGGCCATGGGTTTTCAAAGCCCAACTCGAACCAAACTTTCACTCTTATCCACATTTAGTCCTTCATGTTTCGTCCAACGGTCGTTAGTTACCGTTAAGTTTATATTTCGTGTATTTAATAATTATTCGTCACTAAAACAATAATTATTAATTCATTGAAACTCATACGTAAAGTGTGCAATCCCGAAGTCTCGAGTTCGAATCCGGTCATGATATATTAATTTATTATCCGTCAAACTAACACATGCTTCCTCTTCAATAGTGGATGAGGTGAAAAGGTACCACATAAAAAATTAGCAGTAGAAAAAATCCACTGCTTTGGTCAAAGTGTTAAGCCGGTACCTTTTGCGAAAATGGGAATTATGATTGATCTCATTCTAGTTTGTTAATGAAGGCTGTTTCTTTTAATTTGATAAGCTGTCTCCGTATATGTGAGGAAAGAGATAGTTAACTAGTTAAGTTCCAATTGTAGGTTAAGTGATCATATTGGCTGTTCTCTTTCTTTCCCTTATGCGCCCACAAATGACTTAGCTCTCTCTCTATATGTGTGTGTACTATTCTATGACTTCACTTGTTTGGCCATTTTGAGTTCTTTGAATCTTCAGGGAATTGCTTATCAATTTCTCCAGGTGGCGTAATTCAATACCTCAAACTCTGTATGGGGTCGTATTCCTTGCATGCTGCCTTATCTGCGACGACGTGTTTGTTGTATGTTTCTTTCTCCCATGAGATTCATGCATGCCATGTTGGTTTGTTCTTTCTCCCATCTTTTCAAAATTTATTTTGTGTTGGATATCATGTGTGCATGATATATTATATGTAAACTCTAAGATCTAAAGAAGCAGTATATGATCTCCATCTAATGACAAGCTTCTTCAAAGAAAAATTATCATCCGCCTAATAGGAATCTATGGTGTCCTATTTCTCTGATGATCAATATATCAAATGTCAAATTACGTTCCATCATATAACACGACCCCAAAACTAACTCGACCTATTATATCTTTTAAGAAGTACATGTTCCACCAGAGGGTCTCAAAAGCAACTTTATTGTTGTAACGGCTTGTCAAACTATCAAATCAATTTCAAGCTCAGCCTAAACTTTTTTACCCAAGCGATCGGGCTCATCTCGGCTAGTTTGCAGCCCGAGATATCCACTACTGTCAGGGATTTTAAAATTTTCAAAGTCTGTAACATAAGATACAATTTGTTCTTACATTTTATACTAAATTTAAGCCACAACGAAAAGTTTGCTGGAAAGGCCAAAGCAAAATAAAGTGGCATGCGTGTGTTACTAACACTTACGTACATAACAACAAGAGCTGGCATGAGTATACCTTTTTTGTTGTGTACATATTTAAATTTCATAAAGTGTGGTATATAATTAAGTAGGATTATGTATATGATGTTGGAAACCATTTAACAATTAACTTATCATTGAGAAATCATGCAGATTATATATGATTTGCAAAGAAAGTTATGATTAGGAAGCTTTCTAATAATTAATATGCATATATGATTTGATTTGAGGAATAACATATGCTAGCTAAATATGCATGACAAATTACTCTCAAATATAGTACTTGTTTATAAAAAGTTATAGCTTAGCAACTAGAGCACTCGGTACCTTAATCAAATTCATGGCTAATGTTTCAACCTTTCGTGGTTAAAGCCTTAGTGATGATTATCCCCCCCCCCCCCCCCCCCCCCAAAAAAAAAAAAAATTTTTTTTGGTTAACCCCTTAACGTGGCGTGAAAGTGTGTTTTTTTGTTTGCTTTAACGTGGTGAAAGTTTAACCACCACACTGTGTGGTGTGTTAAAGTTTAACTTAGTTTTTTTAGTTGAGTTATAATAAAGGTGGGATCCAAAATGTTGAATTAAGGTTGAGTTATGATAACGGATTTTATTTATTATTATTATTTTATTTATTTATTTTTTTGTTAAGGTGAAAAGGTTAAAGCTGATGTAGCGCTGACGTGGCAGTGGGTGAAGGTTTAACTCGGGTTATGATACCCTACACTACAACAATAAGTAGGACGGGCGAAGAGACTTTTGGCGGGGACACCCATGTCCCCGCTGAAAGTCGCTAAATGACAAAAACCATGCTGACCTGACATACCAAATGGCTGACCGAGTAGGAGAAATTCAACGCAAACTTTTAGCGGGGACATGTCCCCGCCAAAAGTTTCCCCAAGTTTGACCAAATTTTCTTATTCTCCCTCGCTGGCTAATTGTTCCCGCATTTTTTTCCCTCCAACACTTTTTGAATAAATTCTGACCTTTTGGCGGGGACATGTCCGCGCCGAAAGTGGGATATTTAAAAAAAATTTGATTTTATTTATAAATGATTTAATTAAGTTAAAAATCATTTAAAATTATTAAAATTTATTTAAATAAATTAAAAACGATTTAAACTAATTAAAAATGATTTCAAATAAAAATAAATTATTCAAAAATAAACGATATTATCTCGACACATTCGTTTAACATCTCATGTATAACCATACCATGTCGACTCATTCGTTTAACATGTTATGCATATCCATAACAATTCGACTCATCCGTTTAAATGTTATGCATATCCATAACAACTCGCCTCGTCCGTTTAACATGTTATACGTATCCATAATAACTCGACTCGTCCGTTTAACATGTTATGCGTATCCATAACAACTCGACTCGTCCGTTTAACATGTTATGCATATCCATAACAACTCGACTCGTCCGTTTAACATGTTATGCGTATCCATAACAACTCGACTCGTCCGTTTAACATGTTATGCGTATCCATAACAACTCGACTCATCCGTTTAACATGTTATGCGTATCCATAACAACTCGACTCGTCCGTTTAACATGTTATGCGTATCCATAACAACTCGACTCGTCCGTTTAACATGTTATGCGTATCCATAAAAACTCGACTCGTTCGTTTAACATGTTATGCGTATCCATAACAACTCGACTCATCCGTTGTGTATCCATAACAACTCGACTCATCCGTTTAACATGTTATGCTTATCCATAACGACTCGACTCCTTCATTTAACATGTTATGCATATCCATAACGACTCTACTCATTCTTTTAACATGTTATGCGTATCCATAACAACTAGACTCGTACGTTTAACATGTTATGCGTATCCATAACAACTCGACTCGTCCGTTTAACATGTTATGCGTATCGATAACAACTCGACTTGTCCGTTTAACATGTTATGCGTATCCATAACAACTCGACTCATCCGTTTAACACGTTACGCATATCCATAACAACTCGACGCATCCGTTTAACGTGTTACGCCTATACATAACAACTCGACTCATCCGTTTAACACGTTATGCATATCCATGTATAACCATATCATCTCGGCTCGTTCGTTTAACATCTCACGTATAACCATATCATCTCGGCTCGTTCGTTTAACATCTCACGTATAACCATATCATCTCGGCTCGTTCAAGTGTTTAACATCTCGTGTATAACCATATCATCTCGGCTCGTTCATTTAACATCTCACGTATAACCATATCATCTCGGCTCGTTCGTTTAACATCTCCTGCATAACCATATCATCTCGGCTCGTTCAAGTGTTTAACATCTCATGTATAACCATATCATCTCGGCTCGTTCGTTTAACCTCTCATGTATAACCATATCATCTCGCTTCGTTCGTTTAACATCTCCTGCATAACCATATAATCTCGGCTCGTTCATTTAACATCTCACGTATAACCATATCATCTCGGCTCGTTCAAGTGTTTAACATCTCCTGCATAACAATATCATCTCGGCTCGTTCGTTTAACATCTCACGTATAACCATATCATCTCGGCTCGTTCGTTTAACACGTTACGCATATCCATAACAACTCGACGCATCCGTTTAACACGTTACGCATATCCATAACAACTCGACTCATCCGTTTAACGTGTTACACCTATCCATAACAACTCGACTCATCCGTTTAACACGTTACGCATATCCATAACAACTCGACTCATCCGTTTAACGTGTTACGCCTATCCATAACAACTCGACTCATCTGTTTAACACTTTATGCATATCCATGTATAACCATATGATCTCGGCTCGTTCGTTTAACATCTCACGTATAACCATATAATCTTGGCTCGTTCGTTTAACATCTCACGTATAACCATATCATCTCGGTTCGTTCAAGTGTTTAACATCTCGTGTACAACCATATCATCTCGGCTCGTTCGTTTAACATCTCACGTATAACCATATCATCTCGGCTCGTTCGTTTAACATCTCCTGCATAACCATATCATCTCGGCTCGTTCGTTTAACATCTCACGTATAACCATATCATCTCGGCTCGTTCAAGTGTTTAACATCTCCTGCATAACCATATAATCTCGGCTCATTCGTTTAACATCTCACGTATAACCATATCATCTCGGCTCGTTCAAGTGTTTAACATCTCATGTATAACCATATCATCTCGTCTCGTTCATTTAACATATCATGTCGGCTCGTTCGTTTAACATCTCACGTATAACCATATCATCTCGGCTCGTTCGTTTAACATCTCACGTATAACCATATTATCTCGGCTCGTTCGTTTAACATTACACACTAACCAAGGACCTATCAAAAATAATTTTAAATGATTTAAAAAGTGATGTAAATAATTTTAAAAAGTCTTAAGTTAATTAAAGATGATTTTAAATTTTTAAATGATATAAATTATTTTAAAAAGTGATGTAAATAATTTTAAAAAGATTTAAATTAATTAAAAATGATTTAGAAAAAAATTATTTAAATTTAAATGATTTAATTAATATTGATTTAATTTAATTAACATGGTATAAAATAAATTTTTTTTTATCAAAAATACTTTCGGCGGGGACATGTCCCCGCTAAAAGTTTTCACCAAAATTTTTTATTTTTCCTCGGTGCATTTACTTTATCCCGCCAAACCTTTTGGCGATTGGTAAATACTTTCGGCGGGGACATGTCCCCGCTAAAAGTTTTCACCAAAATTTTTGATTTTCCCTCGGTGCATTTACTTTATCCCGCCAAACCTTTTGGCGATTGGTAAAAACTTTCAGCGGGGACATGTCCCCGCCAAAAGTGTGACCTCAATTATTAACAGATGCAGATCTAGTAGTCAACACTTACTAAAAATAAAAAAAACAAACACACATTTGCTCTCTGCTGCTTCTCTCGATCTGCTGCACCACCACCACTACCATCAACACCACCACACCACTACACCACAGCGCCACCACTACACCACCACTACTTCATTGCACTAGCACCACCATCTCCACCACAGCACCCCCACACTCGCACCACTCTGCACATCTCTTTCTCCCCTCTCCCGTTTAATTCTTTCTTTTTTATCATCTCCTTTCTTCATTTCTTCTTCTCGTTTACAAACCCAGGTAACTTTTTGTTAACTTTTTGATATTTGTTAATTTTTTGACATTTGTTAATTTTTGTTAATTTTTTTTAATGTTTGCTAATAGTTTATGGTTTTTGTGATTTTTTGTTAATAAGAATTGATTGCATGTGTTTTTTTGTATTTTTATTAGTTTTTTCATTTTTTTGTAATTTTTTTTGCAGCCGTGAACAAGCCGAGATAGCCGAGAACCACATTTGCAGCCGAGACAAAGGATGAGTCTGAATGTAACGGGGATGAGTCTGAATGTAACGGGGAGGGCAGTGGGGAGTAGGATATGGGTTTTTTGGGTTATTGGTCGGTTTATATGTGTTTTTGGGTTATGGACATATTTTCGGATATTTAGATAGATTATTATGTGTTAGGATCCCCGCTAAATGGATTATGCGTATAGTTTTGGACCATTTGGGGGTAGGTTATGGATAGTTTTGTAGAAGATCATGTTTTAGGGATCACGGTTTTTGAATCGTTTGACGAATTTCTAATTTCTAATATTATGTTTAGCGAATTTTGAACCATTTTGTGGTGTTATAGCATATTTTGTGATGTTGTAGCATGTTTGTGGTTGAAACACAGGTTGGGTTATTGTAGATTTTTTCCGGAAAAAATCTAAAAATTACCCATTTTGCAGCAATTTGCTAAAAATTGGTCAGTCACTTGCCAAAAGTTTGCTACAATATCTTTGGATACAGCTTTTGGCGGGGACGTGTCCTCGCCGAAAGTGTGTTAATTATTATTTAAATCAAGGATTAAGGGGTTAATCACAACAACGAAAAACACTTTTGGCGGGGACATGTCCCCGCCGAAAGTAGTGCCATGCTGGCATGTTTGACCTGACCAAAATTGTCCACGCTGGCAGTGTGGGTCCCACGTGTCCCCGCCAAAAGTGTTGTCCGTCACCGCCAAAAGGTTACAGCGAAGGGGTTTTGCCGGCGAACTTTCGGCGGGGACATGTCCCCGCCAAAAGTATTGGACGGGGAGAAGTCCCCGCTGAAAGCTTCAAAATGTCTCCGGGACAAGTAGTGATTGTTGTAGTGCTATGCTCTAAGGGTCCAGGTTAACAAAATGTTTCCGAAAAGTTAAATGTGTCTGTCAAATACGATGTCTTTATAGAATCACTATCTTAAACACAGTAACGTTATGTATTAGTTGTATTTTTGCTTTTACGTACACTTCCGTGTTCTACACATACCTTAAAAAAGTTATCGCAATTCTTCCTTTCAAGTAAAAGAAAATTCTATCGGTCAATTGCTTGGGTGTCAATTGATCACGATTCACACAATTTCTTATTTCATAATGTGTGATTTCTCTTATAAGCCGTTTTATTAAAATGGATGATCATATTATTGTCATCACATCAAATATCACATACAATTAGGGGAGACCCTTAAAACATATAAATGAAAAATCAAATGTTTCTTATTCCTACTTATTCCTAATTAAAGAGAAAGTCATTTCCATTTCTTGGAGGTGTGGGGCTGTCTTAAAACTGCTTTAGTAAAAAAGAAAAGTAGATGAATAAAATAGTTGAGAGTGGGATCTTTATATATTCTCCACCAGTGTCCTTTCAATGGTATTTGGTACCAAGTCTTTGTCCATATGTATCATTGAAAGCACTAACCATCCAAAATTTAAACCATTTTATAATTCCACAAATTATTTGAACTCTAGCTGACTGATTACAAGACAAAAGAAAAACCCTAATGTTTCTAAAGCGGTTACTAGTTGCCTTTATAGATTTTTCTGTCAGTAATGTTGCAATGTCATCCATTAAAGAACTTTCACTTTAACCCTTGTCGATAACTCAAAACATAGAAGATAAGGCTTTCTTTTGTAATCTTCCAAGATTAGGTGTTTCATGATTTGTTTTGCTTGCCTGTTGATGAGGCTGACTTCATGTGTCTCGACTCTCGAATGCTATTTGATGTGAAAGAAGGAACTTAGTTAGGATTAACGCGTTGGGTGATTTGTTTCTATTTTTAAAATTGTATGTATTTTTCGTTATACAAAAACAAATTGAATAAAACTATTTGTTCTAGTTAACCTTCATTTAAAAGCAAAATCGACAATAACGAGCATCATTTGCTACATGATTTTGTAAAGGGGGTCGAGATAAGTTATGCGGCTGATCAACATTCCAGCCACATCGATCAGCCCTAACTAAAGGAATCAGAATCACATATGGTTTTTGTGATCCATATTTTACTCTTCACTCCTCTATCTTCTTCTTAGAGGTTGTTAATTAATAAAATTCTGCCATAAAAAAGGGATTCACATAAACCATGACGACCTATGTAAGTAATTTAATTGGCAATTTGACGATCGATCATGTGCAATGGATTTGTTCACTATCCAAGACTTATAGTATAATTCTTTATCAAGCGCAGAAAGTGAGTGAAAGCAAAAAAGAAAACTTAGGAACCAGCTAGCTTTGATCTATATGACTATATCCCATATATGTTACAAAAGAAGCTTGGCCAAGATACAAGAAATTACCACGCATTTACCCATAATGCAAGTACTTATTAAACAAGAGTCATCAAGTACCTCTTTGATCCAAACGTTCGGGTTTCAAGTTTTCATAATTGGTATCATAATTCTAATAGCTCTACTTTTCTTTTTTTTACTAATCTATTACCAACAATATATATAAACAAACATTAGATTACTAATTTATAAAAGAGCATTATAATGCAAAAAGACATAAATTGCCTTAATTAGGGAATACTTGCAAGTATTTCGAGATCCAATGCAATGAGATCAATCAATTAAGTAACTCAAGAAAAAAAGAAACTCTTACCAACAACAAATATGGTTACTTTAGCCTTCAATTCCACGCATTTTTAGGTTTAAGTCTCACCTCTTTCTTTGATGAAAAGACAAAAAAGAACTTAATATTACTAGTTAAAGTTTTAAATTAGGGGTCCATTCTCCATTAACACATTAAACAAATCTTACAAAGATATTAATTTCCACTAACCCTATGGACTTAGTGCCCCAACAACAGCAAAGTGGTTTCCTATCACCTTTTAGGTTTTAAATTTAATCCAAAAGTTAAGCAAAGAAAAAGCAATATAATGCATTGTGATAGAATTCTTTACATTAAACTAATCATTTTTTATCCCTTATCTCCAACACCACTATTGTGATTAATTAACTTCACCTATAACCCCACCCTCTTTGCTTACAATATACAAACTTTGCATCATTTAATTTGTTGAATCATTGGTCCAAAAAGAAGCTCTCAAGAGAAAGAGCCAATCAAGCTAATGAAAATCAAAATGAGTTTGAAGATTTGTATCCTAACTCTTCTCATTGCATCCTCACTTGTATCATCATCATCTGCAGGTTCATAATCCATTAAGTTCTTAACTTTTCTTCTATAAACTATTCTTTAAAACAATATATTATGAAACCCCTTTTGAGTTGTCTAAGAATCATGCTTGATGTTCATGTATTGAAACAGCTCGATGTGGATCATCCATTCCAATGACAAAAGTTGGTGCAACTGACGAAAATGAGGTTATTTAATTTTCATGTATTGAACATAAACTGTTTAACTTGCATGGGTTTTTGGTCATCTGAATATTTGTATATGTATATATAGGAGTCTTTATATTCAGAACATGATCAAACATCAACAAGGGACGATATTCATGAGAGGCTGCTAAGGGCTAATACAAGAGACTATGGACGAGCTGATCCTGCACCAACTTTTGTGAAGCCACCTTTTAAACTCATACCAAACTAGCACTCATCATCTATGAAATTAGTAACAAATATTAGCGCAATATATCCCTTGGGAGTTTTACGTATGTGTTACCCTATAAGTTTTTAAGACAATACTCTATATAATATATATGTGTATGTAAGTATATGTGACTATGTTGAAGCTAGGGTTTATGCTGCCCAGAAAGCATGATGCATGTATAATACTAATATGAAGACTACTTTTATATTCTATGTATTATTAAGGTTGCATCTCATATTCTCATGCATGCATGAATGAATATGCATGGTTTCTTTTTCTTTCTTTTTTTCTTTTTTTGCAAGACGTACTTATGCACAGGGACGGACCCAAAATTTTCAAAAAGGTGTTGCACAATTGCCATTTGGGTTAACTAAAGTCACACTATAAAAAATGAAAGTATCAAAAAGAATTATCAATGGTTGCCGATAACAAAAATCGATAGTTTTTAAAAATCTTTGCACTTATTAGTGACCTAAAATCGGATTTTCCATGCCACACCCAGCATCAATGTAGGTCTGTCCCTGCTTATGCACACATGCATGTCTTATGTATGCTGGAGTGTTGAACATTTTCTGCTCAACGCAATACATGTGTGTAGGTGTTATTTATCATCTTATGTTTAGTATGTACTCCGTATTTGTAAACATTAAAAAAAAAAAAAAAAAAAAAAAAAAAAAAAAAAAGGGTTTCATATATGTGTGTCCGGTTCTGCACTTCATGTTGAACTATACCATGAAATATGACAAGTTAATGAAATTCTAATTGGATCAAATTATGAACATCATTTTTATGGAATATTCAAGAATTACGGAGTAGAAATTTAGAAAATACTTGCTTTTAGTGTACAGGTGTCTGATCAGCTTTTAGCTTATAAATAATCATGACACTAGAATTTTGTGTTTTCTTATTTATAATTCTAGCATGCGACTATATATCCATCTTAGCAGGTACTCATAATATCCATTTTTTCGTAATAACAACTAGTTATAAGGTCCGTGCACGCACGGGGTTTACATATATTGTGTTCTTTTTTAATCTAACATGAATTCAACTCAATTTTTAATGTTGTTGAAAGAAGTACCCTTAACCTGTGGGCATATCATATATTTTTATTCTTTATCATCAAACTTGATGGAGCGGCGGTTTTGTTGCAAACTCGGTAGTTATGAATGCTTTATTCTCATTGTTACATTCAAAAGAGAATTAAGAAGCAGCAAAAAAAAAGGTGCTTGAATCATTACTTTGGTTCACAAGGAAGGAAATGTGAAAGTGTGCTTGAGTCATTATTTTGGTTCAGATGAGATCCTATCAAGTATCAACTTCACCTCTCATTCATCTTTAGCAATTCTTCTATTAGCCCGTTACATGAGGTAAAAGGGAAACCAAACAACAAACAATATTACACCATTGCGACTATTAACAAAAATGGTTCATCGACTTACCTATTAGTTTGTGTTTCCTATGTCGAGGATACACTTAATCTCATAAAACTGGGAAAATCATATTGGCTGAATAGTCATTTAAGATTGAGAATACATTGCCAGGCCAAGTTAACACAATGAAATAAACCCAACCAGTTGACCCATGTTAAAATTTTGTTCGTTAGGACACAAACATATTTTGACCCATTACCCACCCCGCCCATTATTGCCACCTTCACATTTTGAGAAGTTTAATGAGGCTAAGAGGCTTTTCTTCACTGTTTTCAAATGGAGTGATCCTTGATGTAGTATAAAGGTAATATATGTCAGACTATGCAAAATTTGACATCTTTGTATCTTATTAACTTTGTATGCATAAATTTCATAGTCTTAATGAGTATATTGTTTAAGAATTTTGGATTTTTCATGCCTAAAATAAATCAACTGTTGGTTGGGTTTAGCAAATGAAGTCATCACAATCAACGAGGGACGGAACTTAGTAAGGACCGGGAGGGGTCGTGGTCCCCCCAATATTTTTAGCCACAAGTACATTTTTAATCCTTAAAATGTTACATGAAAATGTAAATTGGTCCCCCTAAAACAAATATGTTATTGTTTGGCCCCTCCAATAAAACTTGTCAAGTTCTGTCTATGCAATCAACCAAAAACTAGAAACTTAATTAGTTAGCCAAGACACACGATTTGCAAATATCCACAAAATTAGCAGAATTGTCATCTATTTCGGGTTTTTTATAACTTCAAGTTATAGAACTCTAGATTCTGGCCGCAAAAATTGAGTTTATGGCTCATACGTAGTTTCAAATCTACACTTATTTCCAACTGATCATGTAAAAATTTTGTGTTCCTGAATGATCATGTAGCTGTGTTTTCATGTCGATATTTATATGCTAAAGAATCCATTGTGTTAGTTAGTGATTCGATTCGACCCATTCTATAGGCGTCACTTCATATTTGAATCCCTATATATAATTAAAATTTACCGAGCACTAAAACAATTATAACAGATTTAAATAGCTGAAGCACATAAAAATAGATCGGACTCATGTAACCCATTTTAATGATCTCATTTTGATTATCGCATATTACATAATCACTTTCAAAATATAGTGTTAAACACCCGAAGTTACTCAAATGAAAAGATCTTTGGGTAATACTTACCTTGTTATTTACATTTTTCTTTGGGGTTTTAGGTTCTTCATCCTCATCAGAATCTCGTCTTTTTTAGATGATTCATTAAAGCAATTCATCAGAACTGTTGTCCTTCTTGGCAATTGATTTATTTACAGCTTGTGGCTTTGTTGACTCATCTCAGACTTTCTTCTACACAACTTTCATCCTCACTACTTTCTTCAACTTTAGTTGCAGCAGATTTGTCTCGATTGGCTTATTCATTAACGTGTTAATTACCAAAAATGACAAAATCGACCTGCAATTACTAAAGTACATAAAAAACATATAATTTATGATAACCAATGTTTAAAGTTTAAACCGGTAATATTAAGGGTTTTGCTAACAAGTGGCCACCGGGCACAAGTTATTGTGTATTTAATAAACATAAACTTTCTATTTTAACAAAAAAATGCATTCAATACATATTAAATTGTAGGAATCGACAACCTACAACCTGATTACTAGTACGGAATAAACCCGATCGTTGAAGACAAACACACACCAACAACTTTTGTATCGACAGAAAAGTAATATTGAGCACAAGGTAATATCCCTAATCGATTATTGATTAGTATTGAAAGAATAACGTACATAACTCGTCCCCCCCCCCCCCCCCCCCCCTCACCTCCTTTTACAGAGATGAGGGGGAGGGTAAACCGACTTTGTAAGTTGGCTGTAAACGGGACACGGGTTGGGCTTGGGACACAAGCCAACCAAACCGACTCTACTTAACTAAGATAAGTTTAAGCTTAACACTTTAATCCCTAGACTTATTTATAAGCTAATCTTTTATATAATATAACAAAACCCCTAGTGAGGACTTTCATATTTAAAAAAAAAAAAAAAAGATTATTTCTTTATTAAGTAATATTTTAATTAATTATTATTTTTTGATTTATAAATTTCTAAATTTGTTTTGTTGATATATACTACACAAGTAGAAGATAAATATAAAAAATATAGATAAGATGCAAAATTTTTAAATGATTATCATTAATAATAAAAAACTATAATTTAATAAAATATAATTATTTCTTTTAAAAACTATAATCATAAATCAAACAAAACATAGATTAAATTATTTATTTATAAATAAAAATATGTTATTTAAAAACTTAAAAAAAAAAAAAACCCGCGCACGATAACTAGTAAGAAGACTAAAAACATAACAATTTCCACCTTAGGCTTTATATTAGCCTACACCGATACTCAGCAACTCCAAGTAGTGCTGAAACTTAAGTCTAGGTACCACCTTCGTCAAGGCATCCGCAGCATTGTGTTCAGTACCCACCTTCAGAACTTCAACCGTCTTTGCTTCCAAGACC
The DNA here is from genome assembly GCA_030686995.1 of Artemisia argyi. NCBI lineage: Eukaryota > Viridiplantae > Streptophyta > Magnoliopsida > Asterales > Asteraceae > Artemisia > Artemisia argyi. Next base: position 22,448,381 of record CM060676.1, read on the forward strand.
TCTCTGATAAAGTGGTAACGCACATTGATGTGCTTAGTCCTTTCATGAAAAACATGATTCCGCGATAAGTGAATCGCGCCCTGATTGTCACAATTAACTGCCACAGTGTTAAGCTCCACGCCCAACTCTTCCAAGAGTCCCCTTAGCCAAATAGCTTCCTTCACTGCCTCCGTAAGGGCCATATACTTCGCCTCTGTAGTTGAAAGAGCCACCACGTGTTGTAGCGTTGCCTTCCAGCTTACAACACATCCCTGTACTAAAAACACGTAACCCGTGATTGACCTACCTTTATCCGGATCCTTAGCGTAGTCTGAATCAACAAAACCTGTTACGTCCACATGGTTGCTACGATCTGTCCCATACACCAAACCCACGTTTGCAGTACCCCGCAAATATTTCAAAATCCACTTCACTGCTTCCCAATGCTTTTTACCTGGATTCGCCAAATATCTGCTAACTACACTTACCGCATACGCTATGTCTGGCCTTGTGCATACCATCAAGTACATTAAGCTCCCAACCGCATTTGCATATGGAACCCTACTCATCCTATCAATATCACAATCCCTAACCGGACAATCCTTCAACGACAGCTTGAAGTGCCCACCCAATGGCATCTTAACCGATTTCCCATTGTCTATTCTATAATTATTTAAAATCATAGAAATGTACCCGGATTGTGACACCCTCAGAATCTTGCGACTCTGATCCCTGATGATCTCCATACCAAGAATCTTCTTTGCTTCCCCGAGCTCTTTCATGTCAAACTCCTTTTTAAGCAAAGACTTGATAGACCCAATCTCAGCCTTGCTTTTACAAGCAATCAACATATCGTCTACATATAACAGTAGATAGATATACTCACCTGGTGCATAACTCATGTAATATACGCAGCTGTCGTAACTGCTACGCTTGAACCCGTTGCTCAGCATGTACTCATCAAACCTCTTATACCATTGCCTAGGTGACTGCTTCAAACCATAAAGGGATTTCTTTAACAAACATACCTTATTACTTTGTTCATAACCTGATGGCTGCCTCATGTAGATCACTTCTTCAAGATTCCCATGTAAAAATGCCGTCTTTACATCAAGCTGCTCTAGCTCATAATCTCTACACGCAGTCAATGCAAGTATAACCCGAATAGATGTGTGTCGAACTACCGGCGAAAATACTTCATTATAGTCAACACCTGCCCTTTGAGTGAATCCACGAGCCACCAACCTTGCCTTGTGCCTAGGCTTTTGAACACCTTCAATCCCTTCCTTTATTTTGAACAGCCATTTGTAGCTCACCAGCTTTTGCCCAGCTGGATGATCCACTAACTCATAGGTCTCATTCTTCTTCAGAGAATCCACCTCTTCATCCATAGCAGCTTTCCACTTAGATCTATCTTTACAAGTAACTGCCTCCTGGTATGTAAATAGTTCATGAGTATCTTCTTCCTCTACAGCAGCAAACGCGTAAGCAGCCATATTACTTTCATCTCGAAACCTCAAAGGTTTCGTTCTTGTCCTTGGCTCTCTATCCCGAACCAACTGATAATCTGTGAGATCCGGTGTTTGATCATGATCCTGATCCCCTGCATCTTCATCATCGCCATCTTCCTGACCATCAATCAAATCTGTGAAAAACTAGAAGGGGGTTGAATAGTTTACCGCTTTTTAAATCCTTTTTAGCTTGAATATCCTTTTTAAAAAACTTTACATTTGCTTAAAGATATAAACACAACGTTATATGTTTGATTCTTGGAAAAGCTTTTCATGTGAATAACAATTCTAACTTTACTTGTTTCATACTTTGAAAAGCTTTACTTGTGATGATCCTAACTTTGCTTGTTTAGTTCTTTGAAAAGCTTTACATTTGTTTGAAGATATAAACACAACTTTACTTGTTTAATTATTTGAAAAGCTTTATATGTGATTAGCGATTCTAACTAAAAGACAACATGTAATAAGCAAAGATAAAGAGAGAAACGATCAAACCACAACACGATTGTTTATCGTGGTTCGGCTACAAGGACTCTTTTTCCTTGCCCTACATCCACGCCCCGAGTTTCCAACTCGAGAGTTATAAGCACTAATCAACAAGCTCCTTTCCCGGTGGAGAAACCTTTACAACGTCACTTACACTTTTACCGACACTAAGCTAGATGTCGAGTTCTTTTACACGGGTACAACCACTCCCATCGTCGCTTACACTTTTACCGACACTAAGCTAGATGTCGAGTTCTTTACCAAGGGTACAACCACTCTCGTTAGTTCTTTTACAAGGGTACAACAACTCCCGACACACTATGTATTTTGAGGCCTAAAATACTAACCAATCACTTCTATACAAGATACACATGAAGTATAAACTACCAAAGTCTATACACAACAAAGCTAACAAGTCTTGCAACTTAGAGTTGAAACTTGTAACTTCTTAGATGAATATGTGAACTCCTTTGCTACATAAGAGAATCACACAAGTTAGTAGCTACTGAGTATAATGAGAGAATATGTGTAAAATATGACTCTAAGTGATGACACAAAACTAACAAGTGGTTTAGTATTTATAGCAAACCATTCTGCAGGTCTGGCGGATACGGCGTACCCCTCAGAAGGGTTCCGCCCATGTATCCCCAGGGTACCGTCAGGGCTGCAGTTGGTTTTGCAATAAATCTTCCAAACCAAACAAGGTCACATCTCATTACACCTAGTCAAACACAAAACTTGCAAGCAAACATATAGTTAGTCAAACACACTTTCTTACCATAAATGTATATTGACAAAGCTTGCCCTAAATGTGATGTGACATTACTATTTTAAGAAATAAATGTGATGTGACAAGACACTTTCTAATTTAAGAAATAAAAACAATGTTGAGTTTAAAAGGAAATGTAAACCTTAGTTAAACAAGTCTTAAACACTTAAAGTGATGATTTACTCTTAGCTAAAGTTCATACTTTGTCATTAACAAAACTTAGCAAAGATCGTAAAATATAAATAACGTTTTTAGGTGATATTTGTATTAACAAGATCTTCCTCAAGCGAATGATTATTTAACCTCTGCAGTTCCACCTCAACCTATAATTCCTCAACAGACTTATCAGTACCTGCACCAGAATCCTTCAACGTGTCTTTATACATGACACTTTCATTGAAGACCACGTTCCTGCTAGTGACTATTTTAGGTGATTCATTATCAAACCTATATAGCTTGTACCCCTTCACACCTTCAGGATACCCCAAAAGAACGCATTTTACCGCTCTCGGCTCGAGCTTACCTTGTTTAACGTATAAATATGCGACACAACCAAAAATCCTCACATCCCATAATCACTTGGATGTCCCGACCACATCTCCATAGGTGTCTTTTTCTCAATCGCTGTCGATGGTGACCTATTTATAAGATATGCGGCCGTACATGTCGCTTCCGCCCAGAAGGTCTTGGACAATCCAGACTGAATTAATAAACAGTGTACCTTATCCATGAGAGTTCTATTCATCCGTTCTGCTAATCCATTCTGTTGCGGTGTCCCGGCAACTGTCAAATGTCTAGCAATCCCACTCTCAGTGCATAGCTGCTCAAACTCCCGGTTATAGAACTCAAGACCATTATCTGTCCTTAGCTTCTTAATCGTCCTCCCAGTCTGATTCTCTACAAACTGCTTCCACTCTTTGAACTTTCCAAATGCTTCGTGTTTGAACCTGAGAATATAAACCCATACCCTCCTGGAATAATCATCAACAATAGATAAGAAGTACCTCTTACCTCCCAATGATTCCACCTGAGACGGACCCCATAAGTCTGAATGAACATAGTCTATCACTCCCTGAGTAGTGTGCCTTCCTACACCGAAACTGACTCGATGTGACTTTCCCAGAACATAATTCTCACAAAAATCGAGCTTACCTAGACTTTTCTTGACAAACAACTCCTGCTTTTCCAGTACCTGTAGTCCCGCCTCACTGATATGTCCCAGTCTTTTGTGCCAAACCTGCGCAAGACTGTCTTTTTCTTCAACACTAGCATTAAGCTCACCCGCTACTGCATGGCCATCCAAAGAGTATACGCAATTATCCCTTCGGATTCCAGATAAAATAACCCTAGAACCATTAATCACCTTGATTTTGCACGACTGCATTTTTACGGTATATCCTTCTTTTTCAAGAGTTCCCAGCGATATCAAGTTTCTTTTCAATTCAGGAATATACCTGACATTGTTTAATACAAAACTTGACCCATCTTTCAGTTGTAACCTGACCTTGCCAATACCTCTGATTTTGCACTCCCTGTTGTCACCCAACAGTACCCTGCCCCCATCGCATTCCAGAAAATCAAAAAATATATCTAACATGGGTGTCATGTGGTATGAACCTCCTGAATCCATGATCCAATCTAGCAGAGCCTCTACACTCATAACCATTATCACCTCAGAAACGTTATAAATCGAACCACTGGAGCTTGGCTGATCATCTTTCTTGACGAAACCATTTGACTTCTTGCGATTATTTTTTGGACAGTTTCTCTTCAAGTGCTCCTCAGATTGGCAAATATAGCACTTGAGTCTTCTACCTCGAGACTTTGATCTTGACTTTCCCCTAGATTGATTCGAATTCCTACGATCAGTTATTCCCCTCACATATAACCCTTCACCATCATCCCCCTTCGCCTTAGATCTTTCTTTGATTTCCTTTGAATTCAGTGTGGCCATCACATCCTCCAAAGTCAAAGCTTCCCGTCCATAAAGCAAGGTATCCACAAAGTGTTCGTATGATGCTGGTAAAGAAGTGAGTAATAATAAAGCAAGATCTTCATCCTCGAATTTTACCTCAATATTTACTAAATCAAGAACGATTTTGTTGAACTCATCTATATGCTCGGAAATCGTACGTCCAGCCGGCATGTAGAATGTATAAAACTTCTTCTTTAGGTACAACTTATTGGCCTAGGACTTTGTCATATACAAAGTCTCAAGCTTGGACCAAACCCCCGCTGCAGTCGTCTCCCCGGTAACCTCTCTCAGAACCTTGTTACCTAAACACAAAATCATGGCACTGTGAGCTTTCTTGTTTAGCTTAGCTTTCGCTCTAGCATCCATATTCGCGGGTAAAACCTCCAGAGCTGCTTCACATCCATGTCGGATTAATAAAGCACGCATCTTGACTCTCCATAACCCGAAATCACCAGTTCCATCGAATTTTTCGATCTCAAACTTGGCTCCCGTCATTCTTTAATCCCTTTGTTAATTTGTTAAACCTTTTGATAAATTAAACCTCATAATCACAAATTACAAAGTCCCTTGTGCAATACCCTCTTAATTAATAACCCTATTGTTTTCTAAATAATAAAAACAATAAAGAAATAAAATAAATAAACAAAGTCCCTTCTTTATTTAAATATCATATTCCCTTTTACCATTGACTTTTTCATTAATAAAGAAAACAGATCTGGTAGCTTACTTCTTCCTCTTTACCACGACAACAAAAAAAAATAACCCAATAGACCAGAAAACTTGTCGATCTAAAAAACCAACAAACCCTTATCTGTCGATCGAACATCCTGCTGCTCCTTCTTGTTGTTCAAAATCGAAACCCTTCTTGATCGATCCTAGATAACCAGAGAACTCACAAACCAAAGCTCTGATACCACTTGTAGGAATCGACAACCTACAACCTGATTACTAGTACGGAATAAACCCGATCGTTGAAGACAAACACACACCAACAGCTTTTGTATCGACAGAAAAGTAATATTTAGCACAAGGTAATATCCCTAATCGATTATTGATTAGTATTGAAAGAATAACGTACATAACTCGTCCCCCCCCCCCCCCACCTCCTTTTATAGAGATGAGGGGGAGGGTAAACCGACTTTGTAAGTCGGCTGTAAACAGGACACGGGTTGGGCTTGGGACACAAGCCAACCAAACCGACTCTACTTAACTAAGATTAGTTTAAGCTTAACACTTTAATCCCTAGACTTATTTATAAGCTAATAAGAAGACTAAAAACATAACATAAATAAACTGACAAATTCTCATATTTGAACATAATTTACACTTAAATGAACAAAAACATTTCTTTTATTAACCCGTTAATACGTGCCGACTAAGCATAGGTTAGCAAAACAGAGGGAAGAAAAAGAAAAAAGTTTATAAAAAACTGGGTCACCTTTTCTGAGTCTTGTTTATATTTTAAAATATTCCTAGATTACTATATATACATAGAACTAAATGGTAGAATTCTCTATAATTATCATTAGGGTAAAATACACCGTTCGTCCTAAACTTGTCCAAAAACATCACAATGAGACATACCTTGGCATTTTGGTCGTCTGGAGTCCATTCTTCAAGCTTTTTATATCAATGAGGTCCCTTAACCCATTATGTTCAAGTTAATGCCCCGTTATATGTTGGCAAATCCCGTTATCCGTTTTGTCTTAAACGTATACGTGTCTTATTTTTCTCTCTCAGCGTACTATGTAGCATACTAATCCATTTTCCTGCCATGAGGTCTAATATAACTAAGCCCAGTGTTGCAAAAATCGGCCTTGGCAGCCGATTAATCGGCGATTAATCGCTATGCAGGGATTAACCGCCACGATTTTCATTAATCGGCCTTATTAATCGTTCTGGTAAAAAATCGGTCAATATACCGATTAATCGGGGAAAAATCGGCCAAATAGGGTATAAATCGGTCAAATCGGATAAATCGGCCAACTCGGTTACGGATAGTAATCAGTTAAATCAGGGATAAATCGGCCCATTCGAAAAAAAATCGGCTAGATCGGCCAAATCGAGCATATAGTTTCAAACTTTCTTAATTTTATATATAAAAAATCCAATCCGATTAATCCCCGCCTAACCGATTAATCGCTAGACGGTACCCGGCCGCCAAGTTACCGCCTAGTGATTTTTGCAACCTTGACTAAGCCTACACTCATTGCTCATCCCTAAACTTGTCTTGGAAGCTAACCCAAAAACTCCTAATGCAATGTCAGGCTTGAAATGTAATAATCTATGTGACAAATTGATGCGTAGGAATCGCAACAGGCTTTACCTCTCGAGGGATCTCGAGAAGCTTACAACCCCCACCAGGCAGTGTACCTGATCGTTGTAGTATAGTATGGTGACAAGTACCGGGGGATTGATCGTTCAGCTTAGGAATAGTGTCGCTAGGATTAGAAAGCCAAAATACTAGTTCTAAAGGTGAGGGATGATTATTTTTGTGTTTTTATATTTTTTAGAAAGCAATTAAAAATCTCGGGTTTGAAGGATTTGGGCGGAATTAGTTGCTATTCAACTAACCCAATACTAAGATGCAATCAAAATAAAATACTAGAAATGAAAATAAACTAAATTATACTAAAGTTGTGAGCAGTAATTGGAGAAAATGTGTTTACTTAGATTTCACTACTCCCTAGACATCTTTTACACGTTAATTACTTGTTATAATTGTATGGATGACGGATCGTATTCCTTAATACCATTCATGGGGTGGCACACATAACTCCCCAATTCTATGAGCTCTTATCTCCTCCTACACCATGCCCAGCACAACTATAGGGATTGTAAACAGTGGCTCATGCATTAAATACAACCAATAAAGACCTAGTGCGCGTTGGTTCATGTTTCTTAAGATGTTCAAGCATGTTACCAATTGGAGATCTGCCAGTTTTCTTAAGCCTAACATATAAATCATTCATCCAAAACAAGTATAAACAAGTAATCAACACATAATCAACATCTAGGTTTCATTAGATCTAAGCAAACACAAGATAGATCTAGCCTAGCATGATGAAATTAAGACAAGAACAAGATATAGACAACCAACACATAGACATATTGATTGAATTAAAGGAACACTTATCTTGATTAAACATGCAAGGTATCAAGGGTTTGGAACCCTTGAAAAACCTGTAAAGTTACACCAAAATCGTACTTAGGGTTTCTCCCAAAACTTCTCTCTTTAAATGTGAAAAATTAGAAAACTATATATAGGAAAAGGGGTCTGACGGCGTCAAGACAAATCTTGTGACGCCGTCACCTCGCCGCCAAAACCATTCTCGGACTGCCTTGATCTACATTTGACGCCGTCAAGACAAACTCATTTCCAGGCCGTCATGACTTTTACTCTTGACGCCCTACCCTCGTGACGCCGTCAAATCTGTACTGGGTCGTCATGGACTTTTGCTCTTGACGCCGTCAGGAAATTACTCTTGACGTCGTCACCTACTGTTCCCAGCATGGAAAATTAAGACTTTGGCGTTTTCTTCACTTTTATGCTCCAAAAACGTCCGAATTGCTTCCTTTTCCAGATTTCACTCCCAAAGTACCTAAAATCACAAAAGGAACGATTTAGGGCAATATTTGATCAAATAAAGTTGAATTCGGGCTTAAATGACCCCCTAAAAACGGATCATTTTTCGCCTCATCATTGATGCATGGGAATCGCAACAGGCTTTACCTCTCGAGGGATCTCGAGAAGCTTACAACCCCCACCAGGCAGTGTACCTGATCGTTGTAGTATAGTATAGTGACAAGTACCGGGGGATTGATCGTTCAGCTTAGGAATAGTGTCGCTAGGATTAGAAAGCCTAAATACTAGTTCTAAAGGTGAGGGATGATTATTTTTGTGTTTTTATATTTTATGGAAAGCAAATTAAAATCTCGGGTTTGAAGGATTTGGGCGGACTTAGTTGCTATTCAACTAACCCAATACTAAGATGCAATCAAAATAAAATACTAGAAATGAAAATAAACTAATTTATACTAAGGTTGTGAGCAGTAATTGGAGAAAATGTGTTTACTTAGATTTCACTACTCCCTAGATATCTTTTACACGTTAATTACTTGTTATAATTGCATGGATGACGGATCGTATTCCTTAATACCATTCATGGGGTGGCACACATAACTTCCCAATTCTATGAGCTCTTATCTCCTCCTACACCATGCCCAGCACAACTATAGGGATTGTAAACAGTGGCTCATGCATTAAATACAACCAATAAAGACCTAGTGCGCGTTGGTTCATGTTTCTTAACACGTTCAAGCATGTTACCAATTGGAGATCTGCCAGTTTTCTTAAGCCTAACATATAAATCATTCATCCAAGACAAGAATAAACAAGTAATCAACACATAATCAATATCTAGGTTTCATTAGATCTAAGCAAACACAAGATAGATCTAGCCTAGCATGATGGAATTAAGACAAGAACAAGATATAGACAACCAACACATAGACATATTGATTGAATTAGAAGAACACTTATCTTGATTAATCATGCAAGGTATCAAGGGGTTGGAACCCTTGAAAAACCTGTAAAGTTACACCAAAATCGTACTTAGGGTTTCTCCCAAAACTTTTCTCCTTTAATGTGGAAAACTAGAAAACTATATATAGAAAAAGGGGTCTGACAGCGTCAAGACCAAATAGGTGACGCCGTCACCTCGCCGCAAAAACAATCCTCGGACTGCCTAGATCTACATTTGACGCCGTCAAGTACAAAACATTTCCAGGCCGTCATGACTTTTACTCTTGACGCCCTACCTTCATGACGCTGTCAAAACTCTTCTGGGTCGTCATGGAATTTTACTCTTGACGCCGTCAGGGAACTACTCTTGACGCCGTCATGCACTGTTCCCAGCATGGAAAATTAAGACTTTGGCGTTTTTTTCACTTTTATGCTCCAAAAACGTCTGAATTGCTTCCTTTTCCAGATTTCACTCCTAAAGTACCTAAAATCACAAAAGGAACGATTTAGGGCAATATTTGATCAAATAAATTCGGATTCGGGCTTAAATGACCCCCTAAAAACGGATCATTTTTCGCCTCATCATATACCCTTACACTTGAGATTTGCTTGTCCTCAAGCAAATGCGCTTTTATTCTAGTCAAAATACAAGTTAGGGGTCATTTAACACTAATATAACAGTAATTATAACAAATAATCGTTCCACTAAAGACCAATAGACAAGCACGGAGGTCATACACAAGCACCTCACAAATAGTGTTTAGATACTCACATCTCTCGGGTGTAATAAAGTGTAAATTACAATATGGAAACGGAAGATATCTCTCACTACATGTCATAGCAAAATAGATTACCATAGGCTTGGGAAAGGATCAAACCTCCACCACATGGCGTAAGCACCTAGGATAAACTATCAAAGAGGTCTTTTAAAGGGTTGTAACGTTAGGTGTAGGGATATGAAATACACGGTTTTGTTGGATAAAGGAAGTTTTTACTGGTGGCGAGTTAACAATCTTGGTTAATTACATGTACAATGTGGCGTTGCTAAGCCAAGACTAGACTCGACTTAAGCTAATAAATGAAAAATAACAAAAACATAAAATAAACATAGAATAAAATGGGATGGTAGTCCGTATGTTTTTTTCTCTTTTTTTTATTTTTTTTTTATTTTTTTTATTTTTTATTTTTTTGCATACACTCTTACCCTACCATCCAAAATAATACATCATAGGGGTTGAACATTTCCCTTACACTTGAATCTTTACATACTTTACAATAAACTAATCTAATGACTCGAATTAAGAAAATCAAAACACTTGGAGCACTTTTAAGATTAACGTCCATATGGGGGTAATAAATGATGTTCTTCCCCATTACTCCATAAAATAAGTACTTACCCATGAGTCCCAATCGTCCCAAAACAATATGTACAAGGATATGACTCGACTTAGCAACCATGTAATCAATTAGAAAGTTAACTTAGGGTTTAACAAATAACAATAATGCACTAAAAATGAGCGCATACACGGAAGGCTAAGGCGATTTGGTTGTACATTTAAGTGGGGTGTAACAAATTCTTCCTTTAAGTAAGATGCTTAAAGTTAGAAACAAAAAGATAGGCTCGGAGGGGTGTACTAGGGGTTTCGTGTACTAAAAATGAGTACAACGCTAAGGGTGTGGGAAAAATTAGTTGACTTAACTAGCCAAGTAATATGACTTAAATGGTCAAGTAATTATAATACGGGTTTAACACAAGGGTGATCCTAATGTCTCTTATAATGTAGTAAATCCTACTACACGAATGTAGTCTCACTAGCGGTCTCGGGATGCATCACTAACGCAAGTTCTAGAATCTAAATGCTACCGGTACACTCATAAGCACTAATAATGAATGCTTTTCCTATCAAATCTAAAGGCGAACCTCACATATTTGGGTGGAAAATTTTTCTGAATATACGGTTTTGTGCTAGTCATACAATCTCCTATCCATGAGACGCTTGCTATGGCTAAAGTTTCACTCCTAAATGTTGTAAAAAATTTTAAATTTGGCGCTAAAATTGCACTAACAAGTATTTCTCATAGTTTTATTACACATCTACCATTAAACAAAACAAACTCAAGCGAAAGTGCATATGTAAGGTATCATCTTTTTACCCTCCCCTTACACTTAAGATGAACATTGTCCCCAATGTTCAATTAAAGAATGTAAAAGTGAAAAAGTAAAAAAGAATGAAATCAAATACTCCCCTGATTCGCTCGATATGGATAATAGGATGGCCAGGTTAAATCTTCCTCCAAGAAAATGAACAATCAAAGCTTCCCTTCCAGAATATAAATCATCTTCTTGTCATACATAACCTGTAAAACCTGACAAAATAGACAAGGCAACCTCGCGTAAAATCGGCGGCATCCTATATAAGTTACTAAATCCTAGAAAACAAGATAAGATATAATGCTTGTGGAATGAAGTTTGCAGATCTCCTAGAGATTATAAAACTTAATAATTCACAAAAACCATAAGACTTCGTTAGAAAAACAAAACCGGTAAAATTTCCAGATTTTAACTCCTGACGCCGTCAAGAGTAAACCCCTGACGCCGTCAGAAATGAGCTGCAGAAATTCTTATGTTAAGTTTCCGGAAAATTTCTGGAAAAACTTGGTCCTACTTCCTGGAAAATCCTGCAAAACTTCATTATGACTCAATACAAGCATTTGACTCTAACAAATACAAATATACATGTTCATTTAATATTGTGGAGAATCATGATCGGTTTGTTTCTTAAAAACATATTTGGGGTTTCCCCTTACACTTATCTTTTGCAAAAATACCTTTAGGTGGAGTTAAGACTAGACCAAAACAACAAAGTAAAGTATTTCCACTATTTAGTTTAGAAACATGATCTACCAACAATAAAAATAAAGCATGCATACGGAAGCAAATAACAAACAAACAAATAAAATCACACAAAACAAGGGTTGCCTCCCAAGAAGCGCTTTTCTTTATTTACGAGTCTTGTAGCTAGACTCAAGGTCATGGGTTACTACGTGACTTCATCATTGGTTCCATTCTCTAGGTCGTCCTCTGAACCAGTGTTGTATTCCGGACCTAGTTGTAAGCATTCTTTATAGAAACCAAGCATCCTATTCTTTACATATTCTACTCCTCTACGTCTATCCTCCTCATTCCTATAATAAGCCGCTTGCTTGTGTTCTATTTCGAAATTAGAGAGAAGGCGGTATTGTTCAATCTTGTAGGGCATTTGATAGGCAACCTCATCATTCTCTCCCTTAAATCTAACTATCCCTAAGGTCGGATCATAACTCATCATAGTGGCCTCAACAAATGGTTTTCCGAATATTACTTGGCTTAGGCAAGCATCTATCACTGGACGAATGTCTTCCACTATCATAAAATCGATCTCATAGGTGAGATTCCCAATAATTACATGCAATCCCTTCACCCTTCCCGCAAAATTACTTATCAGATTCTTGTTGGGCATCATCCTAAAGTTAAGTTGCTTCTTCATTACCCAATTGTAATAAGTCCTAGTCATGATGTTAACAGGGGATCTAGGGTCGATGTAAGCTTTCCATATATGCATGTGCCCGATATTGCATGGGATGTTAATGTTAGAGGGGTCTCCCATTTTGATAAGGGGTGTGCCGAAGATATATGGTCTCTCGGGACTATCGAATAAATCCTTATGGTACTCCCGTTCTTCCTCGGTGGGCAACTTATCAAAGTATTTTTCTATAGGCTCTACCTCCTCTAATTCCTCTTTCTTGTTATTCTCAACTTCCCTACTCTCATCCTTAATCTTGGCTTCTACTCTAACTTCATCCTTGTCACTCCTCTCTATCTCCTTATCTATCGGCTTAATGGTGACAACATTGACAAAGTGGACATGTTTGGATGATGAGGGGTCCTTAATTTGGATTCCACTATTGGTGTCCCTAGTGTCCTTCCTTGGTGTGATTAACGCTTGGTTGTTGAGGGCTTTCAACAAGTTGTCAATCTTGTTGGTCATCTCCGTTTGTTGTTGGTTGAATTCGGTTTCAAACCTAGCTACGTGAGCTTCCTGAGATGCCATAAACTTTGACATCAATCCTTCAAGATTGTTGGTACTACCATAGTTGTTAGAAGGATTGTTGTTGAAAGTACGGTTGGATGTTGGACCGTTTGGTTGGTAACGATTAGGTGGATTGGACGAATTGGGTTGATTTTATTTCCACCTAAGGTTTGGGTGATTTTTCCATGAGGGGTTGTATGAATCACCGTAAGTGTTTGGCTCGGGCTTGAAAGTGTACCACTTATCTCCCGCTTCGTCGGTACGCTTGGATGCGTAGTCCGCAAAAGCTGTTCCGGGGAGTTCCACACAATCACGAGTGTCATGGGGACCACTACATAATTCGCATGAAGAAGTGATTTTGTTCACTTGGCTTGAAGGCTTCGGAGCTTCGTAAGATTTCATGAGAAACTTGACTTGGTCCTCAAGTTCCATGATCCTACGGTCGGGAGTGCTAGAATTGTTCGAAGGTAAAGATATTGCCTTGACCGTTTTGTTCAAATCACGGGGATCATTCCAACTTTCGTTGTCATAGAGAGCAAGATCTTCTATGAGTTCCCATGATTGTTCCGCACTAAGATCACGTAGCTTACCACCGGCCGATTGGTCAATGGCTCGCCTCGTGGAGATGTCGATATGGTCATAAAAAATTTGGACTTGGAGCCAAAGATCTATGCCATGATGAGGGACTTTTTGGAGTAAGTCCTTGAAACGACTCCATGCTTCATAAAGAGATTCATTTTGACGTTGTTGGAACATCAAGATGTCATTTCTAAGCTTAGTAGTTCTCCCCGGTGGGAAAAATTGAGCAAGGAAACGAGTGGTGAGATCATCCCATGTGGTGATGGATCCCGCGGGTAAACGCTCAAGCCATTGACTAGCTTGATCCCGTAGAGAGAATTGGAATAGGCGTAAACGGGTGGTCTCTCTAGTTTCAACACCTAGGTCTATGGAATCTACGATTTTGAGAAAGTCCTTAAGATGTTGGTTTGGATCTTCGGAACGAAGTCCATGGAATGCACATCCGCTTTGCACCAACCGGATGGTGTCGGTTCGCAAGGGGGTCACATTGGCTCCGGTGAGCTCAATGGTGTTTCGGTAGCCTTGGTGGCTAGGTTGGGAATACTCTCCTAAGGTTCAGGGCCTAAGGGGTTCTAATGGTGGGTTTTGTTGTGGTGGGATGACGGGTTCAAAGATGTTACCACCTTCCATGATGTTGGATGGTAAAGAGTTACGAACAAAAGCACAAAGAAATGAGATAGACTAAAGAAAACCTAAAAATAAAAATAAAATCTTACTAGAAAGGAATCTAGCAAATAGACCTAATAAAAAGAAATTCTAACCTATACAATAACTATTCCCCGGGCTGCGGCGCCAAAAACTTGATGCGTGGGAATCGCAACAGGCTTTACCTCTCGAGGGATCTCGAGAAGCTTACAACCCCCACCAGGAAGTGTACCTGATCGTTGTAGTATAGTATAGTGACAAGTACCGGGGGATTGATCGTTCAGCTTAGGAATAGTGTCGCTAGGATTAGAAAGCCTAAATACTAGTTCTAAAGGTGAGGGATGATTATTTTTGTGTTTTTATAATTTATGGAAAGCAAATTAAAATCTCGGGTTTGAAGGATTTGGGCGAACTTAGTTGCTATTCAACTAACCCAATACTAAGATGCAATCAAAATAAAATACTAGAAATGAAAATAAACTAATTTATACTAAAGTTGTGAGCAGTAATTGGAGAAAATGTGTTTACTTAGATTTCACTACTCCCTAGATATCTTTTACACGTTAATTACTTGTTATAATTGGATGGATGACGGATCGTATTCCTTAATACCATTCATGGGGTGGTACACATAACTCCCCAATTCTATGAGCTCTTATCTCCTCCTACACCATGCCCAGCATAACTATAGGGATTGTAAACAGTGGCTCATGCATTAAATACAACCAATAAAGACCTAGTGCGCTTTGGTTCATGTTTCTTAAGACGTTCAAGCATGTTACCAATTGGAGATCTGCCAGTTTTCCTAAGCCTAACATATAAATCATTCATCCAAGACAAGAATAAACAAGTAATCAACACATAATCAATATCTAGGTTTCATTAGATCTAAGCAAACACAAGATAGATCTAGCCTAGCATGATGGAATTAAGACAAGAACAAGATATAGACAACCAACACATAGACATATTGATTGAATTAGAAGAACACTTATCTTGATTAATCATGCAAGGTATCAAGGGGTTGGAACCCTTGAAAAACCTGTAAAGTTACACCAAAATCGTACTTAGGGTTTCTCCCAAAACTTCTCTCCTTTAATGTGAAAAACTAGAAAACTATATATAGAAAAAGGGGTCTGACGGCGTCAAGACCAAATAGGTGACGCCGTCACCTCGCCGCCAAAACAATCCTCAGACTGCCTAGATCTACATTTGACGCCATCAAGTATAAAACATTTCCAGGCCGTCATGACTTTTACTCTTGACGCCCTACCTTCATGATGCCGTCAAAACTCTTCTGGGTCGTCATGGAATTTTACTCTTGACGCCGTCAGGGAACTACTCTTGACGCCGTCATGCACTGTTCCCAGCATGGAAAATTAAGACTTTGGCGTTTTCTTCACTTTTATGCTCCAAAAACGTCCGAATTGCTTCCTTTTCCAGATTTCACTCCCAAAGTACCTAAAATCACAAAAGGAACGATTTAGGGCAATATTTGATCAAATAAATTCGGATTCGGGCTTAAATGACCCCCTAAAAACGGATCATTTTTCGCCTCATCAATCATATAACCTTACACTTGAGATTTGCTTGTCCTCAAGCAAATGCGCTTTTATTCTACTCAAAAGACAAGTTAGGGGTCATTTAACACTAATATAAAAGTAATTACAACAAATAATCATTCCACTAAAGACCAATAGACAAGCACGGAGGTCATACACAAGCACCTCACAAATAGTGTTTAGATACTCACATCTCTCGGGTGTAATAAAGTGTAAATTACAATATGGAAACGGAAGATATCTCTCACTACATGTCATAGCAAAATAGATTACCATAGGCTTGGGAAAGGATCAAACCTCCACCACATGGCGTAAGCACCTAGGATAAACTATCAAAGAGGTCTTTTAAAGGGTTGTAACGTTAGGTGTAGGGATATGAAATACACGGTTTTGTTGGATAAAGGAAGTTTTACTGGTGGCGAGTTAACAATCTTGGTCAATTACATGTACAATATGGCGTTGCTAAGCCAAGACTAGACTCGACTTAAGCTAATAAATGAAAAATAACAAAAACATAAAATAAACATAGAATGAAACGGGATGGTAGTCCGTATGTTTTTTCTCTTTTTCCTTTTTCTATTTTTTTCTTTTCTTTTTCTTGATTTTTCGATTTTTTTTTTTTTATTTTTTATTTTTATTTTTATTTTTTTTTGCATACACTCTTACCCTACCATCCAAAATAATACATCATAGGGAATGAACATTTCCCTTACACTTGAATCTTTACATACTTTACAATTAAACTAATCTAATAACTCGAATTAAGAAAATTAAAACACTTGGAGCACTTTTAAGATTAACGTACATATGGGGGTAATAAGTGATGTTCTTCCCCATTACTCCATAAAATAAGTACTTACCCATGAGTCCCAATCGTCCCAAAACAATATGTACAAGGATATGACTCGACTTAGCAACCATGTAATCAATTAGAAAGTTAACTTAGGGTTTAACAAATAACAATAATGCACTAAAAATGAGCGCATACACGGAAGGCTAAGGCGATTTGGTTGTACATTTAAGTGGGGTGTAACAAATTCTTTCTTTAAGTAAAATGCTTAAAGTTAGAAACGAAAAGATAGGCTCGGAGGGGTGTACCAGGGGTTTCGTGTACTAAAAATGAGTACAACGCTAAGGGTGTGGGGAAAATTAGTTGACTTAACTAGCCAAGTAATATAACTTAAATGGTCAAGTAATCATAATACGGGTTTAACACAAGGGTAATCCTAATGCCTCTTATCATGTAGTAAATCCTACCATACGAATGTAGTCTCACTAGCGGTCTCGGGATGTATCACTAACGCAAGTTCTAGAATCTAAATGCTACCGGTACACTCATAAGCACTAATAATGAATGCTTTTCCTATCAAATCTAAAGGCGAACCTCACATATTTGGGTGGAAAATTTTTCTGAATATACAGTTATGTGCTAGTCATACAATCTCTTATCCATGAGACGCTTGCTATGGCTAAAGTTTCACTCCTAAATGTTGTAAAAAATTTTAAATTTGGTGCTAAAATTACACTAACAAGTATTTCTCATAGTTTTATTACACATCTACCATTAAACAAAACAAACTCAAGCAAAAGTGCATATGTAAGGTATCATCTTTTTACCCTCCCCTTACACTTAAGATGAACATTGTCCCCAATGTTCAAGTAAAGAATGTAAAAGTGAAAAAGTAAAGAGAATGAAATCAAATACTCCCCTGATTCGCTCGGTATGGATAATAAGGTGGCCAGGTTAAATCTTCCTCCAAGAAAATGAACAATCAAAGCTTCCCTTCCAGAATATAAATCATCTTCTCGTCATACATAACCTGTAAAACCTGACAAAATAGACAAGACAACCTCGCGTAAAATCGGCGGCATCCTATATAAGCTACTAAATCCTAGAAAACAAGATAAGATATAATGCTTGTGGAATGAAGTTTGCAGATCTCCTGGAGATTATAAAACTTAATAATTCACAAAAACCATAAGACTCCGTTAGAAAAACAAAACCGGTAAAATTTCCAGATTTTTACACCTGACGCCGTCAAGAGTAAACTCCTGACGCCGTCAGAATTGACCTGCAGAAATTCTTATGTTAAGTTCCCGGAAAATTTCAGGAAAAACTTGGTCCTACTTCCTGGAAAATCCTGCAAAACTTCATTATGACTCAATACAAGCATTTGACTCTAACAAATACGAATATACATGTTCATTTATTATTGTGGAGAATCATGATCGGTTTGTTTTTTAAAAACATATTTGAGGTTTCCCCTTACACTTATCTTTTGCAAAAATACTTTTAGGTGGAGTTAAGACTAGGCCAAAACAACAAAGTAAAGTATTTCCACTATTTAGTTTAGAAACATGATCTACCAACAATAAAAATTAAGCATGCATACGGAAGCAAATAACAAACAAACAAATAAAATCACACAAAACATGGGTTGCCTCCCAAGAAGCGCTTTTCTTTATTTATGAGTCTTGTATCTAGACTCAAGGTTATGGGTTAACTACGTGATCTCATCATTGGTTCCACTCTCTAGGTCGTCTTCTAAACTAGTATCGCTTTCATAGTGCAAGTACTTTGGGTCTTCGAACTCGAAGATATCTTTTCAATATTTAGAACCAAGCTTACTAACATCCTTAAAGAATCCACACGATAGATCGGAAGTGTCCTTACACCCTCTCCTAACATCTTCATCACACAAAATAAGTTGGGAACTTATCTTATCAAGCCCGTCACAATCGATTTCCTTAAGGTCTTTTCTTTTGTATGGCGTTTGGTATGAAATCCTCCTAATCCCATCAGTGAAGGTCATGATTCCGTTCAAGTCATCCACTATCAAATTAGTGATTTCCCAAAAGGGTGCTCCAAAAATGACTTGTGATAACCTAGGGTCGACATAGTCTTCTATGTTATCCACAATCGTGAATTCCATAGTGAATGTCATATTTCCTACGAACACCTGGATTTCATGATCCTTACCAACCACTTTCTCTCCCTTGTAAATCATCCCCCATCTGCAGATATTGTTATAATGGAACAATGACATAAAATTCTTTGGCAAGAATACATTAATATAGATGTTATCGAAGTACTTATGACCGATCATGCAGGGGATTTTGAGATTATTCGGATCACGCCGTCTTATCTTCCCTGACTCTCCATCCTTTGACCCATATAGATTCCCCTCAAGGGAAGGACGATACTCGTACACCTCCTCATTACCCCCACGAAAATTTACCTTCTTAACACCATTGGTGAATAATGCACTACCATCTTTCTCATCAAGAATCACTCCCGATTCATTGATAAATGGCTTCCCAAGAACAAGGTTGGTTAAAGTTTGATTGGTGAGAGAGTCTACGTCATCGACCACGGTGAGGTCAGTATTATAAACAAGCTCTCCGACCCTGATTGATAGATTATTCATTACCCTTTCGCTCGCAATGCGTTTTGGGAAGGTCTCATGGTATAAGGAAAGGGGGATTAGGTTGACTGGGGAGCTAGGATCTATATGACTATCGGTTAGGAGCTTTTCCTTAATGGTGCAGGAGATCTTGAAAACTTTATGGTTATCTTCCTTAGTCCTATCGCTACTCCCACTAATAACATCCTCCATTTTTCTCTCGGGTTCTTCTATAATAGATTTGCCCAAAATGGTTGGATTTCTCTCATGCTCTTCCGATCTCTCTTTCTCTTCATCCGTTTTGCCGGATTCTTGCGCGGTGTATTGCTCAGGTGAGTTGGTAGGTTTTCTGGCTGAATCATGGTCTACCCTTAAGGTCTCATCTTTAGCTATATGACCAAATTTGTTAGTTTGTTGCTGGGTTGAGTTGGGTGTAAAAGCAGATATCGTGGTGATGGTGTTTACGAAATGGGTTGGTCCTAGGGAGTTGACAGGTTCTTTTCCTTTAGGGGATAGATGTTTGAATAACTTGCTAGGACTTTTTATTTTCACAGGGGAGGTTGGTGGACTCATGACGGTAGCAGATTTAACCTCATCAACGCGAATGGGCTTATTAACAACATGCTCTTTGATAGCAGTTAACAAATCACAAATCTTGTTGTTCACATCAGCCTGCTGTTGTTTAAATTTAGCCTCGAGCGTAGAGAGCTGTAATTCTTGAGATAGAATGAATTTTTTTAGGGTATCTTCACAGCTTTGCCTGGGAATGCCTTGTGACGGACAATGCTCGGACCAAGTGAGTGGTGAGGAGTCATTGAAGGATACGCTTCGCGTTTGGTACCCTCTAAAATTAGGCTTATCCTTCCATGCCTCATAGGCCTCGCCAGAAGTTCGAGGACCCTGACCTACGTGTGATGATGTGAATTCGTTATAAGCACGTTTTGGAAGTTCCATGCAGTTATGAGTCTCATGAGGGCCATTGCATAATTTGCATGTAGAAACGATTCTGCTTACTTGGCTTGAAGGTTTTTGAGCTTCGTAAGATTTCATGAGAGACTTGACTTGACCTTCAAGTTCCATGATCCTACGGTCGGGAGTGCTAGAATTGTTCGAAGGCAAAGATATTGCCTTGACCATTTTGTTCAAGTCACGGGGATCATTCCAACTTTCGTTGTCATAGAGAGCAAGATCTTCTATGAGTTCCCATGATTGTTCCGCACTAAGATCACGTAGCTTACCACCGGCCGATTGGTCAATGGCTCGCCTCGTGGAGATGTCGATATGGTCATAAAAGATTTGGACTTGGAGCCAAAGATCTATGCCATGGTGAGGGACTTTTTGGAGTAAGTCCTTGAAACGAGTCCATGCTTCATAAAGAGATTCATTTTGACGTTGTTGGAACATCAAGATGTCATTTCTAAGCTTAGTAGTTCTTCCCGGTGGGAAAATTTGAGCAAGGAAACGAGTGGTGAGATCATCCCATGTGGTGATGGATCCCGCGGGTAAACGCTCAAGCCATAGACTAGCTTGATCCCGTAGAGAGAATTGGAATAGGCGTAAATGGGTAGTCTCTCTAGTTTCAACATCTAGGTCTATGGAATCTACGATTTTGAGGAAGTCCTTAAGATGTTGGTTTGGATCTTCGGAACGAAGTCCATGGAATGCACATCCGCTTTGCACCAACCGGATGGTGTCGGATCGCAAGGGGGTCACATTGGCTCCGGTGAGCTCAATGGTGTTTCGGTAGCCTTGATGGCTAGGTCGGGAATACTCTCCTAAGGTTCGGGGCCTAAGGGGTTCTAATGGTGGGTTTTGTTGTGGTGGGATGACGGGTTCAAAGATGTTCCCGTTGTCCATGATGTCGGGTGGTTACGAACAAAGGCATAAAGAAATGAGATAGACTAAAGAAAACTAAAAATAAAAATAAAATCTTACTAGAAAGGAATCTAGCAAGTAGACCTAATAAAAAGAAATTCTAACCTAGACAATAACTATTCCCTAGGCTGCAGCGCCAAAAACTTGATGTGTGGGAATCGCAACAGGCTTTACCTCTCGAGGGATCTCGAGAAGCTTACAACCCCCACCAGGCAGTGTACCTGATCGTTGTAGTATAGTATAGTGACAAGTACCGGGGGATTGATCGTTCAGCTTAGGAATAGTGTCGCTAGGATTAGAAAGCCAAAATACTAGTTCTAAAGGTGAGGGATGATTATTTTTGTGTTTTTATATTTTTTAGAAAGCAATTAGAAATCTCGGGTTTGAAGGATTTGGGCGGAATTAGTTGCTATTCAACTAACCCAATACTAAGATGCAATCAAAATAAAATACTAGAAATGAAAATAAACTAAATTATACTAAAGTTATGAGCAGTAATTGGAGAAAATGTGTTTACTTAGATTTCACTACTCCCTAGACATCTTTAAAATGTTAATTACTTGTTATAATTGTATGGATGATGGATCGTATTCCTTAATACCATTCATGGGGTGGCACACATAACTCCCCAATTCTATGAGCTCTTATCTCCTCCTACACCATGCCCAGCACAACTATAGGGATTGTAAATAGTGGCTCATGCATTAAATACAACCAATAAAGACCTAGTGCGCGTTGGTTCATGTTTCTTAAGACGTTCAAGCATGTTACCAATTGGAGATCTGCCAGTTTTCTTAAGCCTAACATATAAATCATTCATCCAAAATAAGTATAAACAAGTAATCAACACATAATCAATATCTAGGTTTCATTAGATCTAAGCAAACACAAGATAGATCTAGCCTAGCATGATGGAATTAAGACAAGAACAAGATATAGACAACCAACACATAGACATATTGATTAAATTAAAGGAACACTTATCTTGATTAAACATGCAAGGTATCAAGGGTTTGGAACCCTTGAAAAACCTGTAAAGTTACACCAAAATCGTACTTAGGGTTTCTCCCAAAACTTCTCTCTTTAAATGTGAAAAATTAGAAAACTATATATAGGAAAAGGGGTCTGACGGCATCAAGACAAATCTTGTGACGCCGTCACCTCACCACCAAAACCATTCTCGGACTGCCTTGATCTACATTTGACGCCGTCAAGACAAACTCATTTCCAGGCCGTCATGACTTTTACTCTTGACGCCCTACCCTCGTGACGCCGTCAAATCTGTACTGGGTCGTCATGGACTTTTGCTCTTGACGCCGTCAGGAAATTACTCTTGACGCCGTCACCTACTGTTCCCAGCATGGAAAATTAAGACTTTGGCGTTTTCTTCACTTTTATGCTCCAAAAACGTCCAAATTGCTTCCTTTTCCAGATTTCACTCCCAAAGTACCTAAAATCACAAAAGGAACGATTTAGGGCAATATTTGATCAAATAAAGTTGAATTCGGGCTTAAATGACCCCCTAAAAACGGATCATTTTTCGCCTCATCACAAATTAACAAGCCTCAACCTTGCTCTTACTCTACGGAACGTTAGAGTACAAACTATTTTTTATGGCCATGTCAATGAACAAAACTCTGCAAATAGGAGATATGGTAAGTTAGTTTTGCTTATAATCGTTTTTCAATGATATATTGGTACGGTTATTTAAGGTATTTTCCTTTTAGGTAAAATAATCGTAACAGTGTTTCGTTATGTGTTTCAACAACTGGTCGATCGGGTTAGTTTAGCATGAGACTTCATCACAATGGTATTTTCTAAAACTGACTAGGTAGAATATACGAAGGAGGTAAGAAATTTCTTGTTGATTATGTTGATATGAAAGAGGTACATGTTGATGAAATGGATGCTCTTATGACCCAACTTGGTTATGCCGAAGGACAAACCAATTACCACTACTTTCTTAAGCCTGGTAGTACACTGAATTATGGTTTGTTTTTTCACGAGCCTGTGAATCTTGAGTTACTGAAAGACATTATCGACGACCATAAATTGATAGATGTTTATGTTGAAATAGGTAAGACAACATTAGAGTTGTCTGAAATGTCCCCCTAATCAATTAAGACTATATTTAGAGAGACGGATGAAGAAAGTAGAAAAGTAGCAAGTGATGCTATCCAAACCTTGATAATGAGCCTGTACTAGAGCCTTTTGTACAACTAACACAACTATCTTTGGATGTCAATTTTATTGGGGAATCTAGCCAGTTGCCAAAGATTGAGCCTGTATTTTCAACCCTTGACAAGTTTATTGCCAGTCAACCTGTTGAAAATGCAAAAGAGTTGAATGCTAAATAGTTAAATGCATTAGTACTTATTGATGAGGATCCAATCCATAAACCCGAAAATGAAACTAAGTTCATTCCCTTTCATCAAGTAGGTAAAGTAGGCATACGAACCACTTTAGCTTTGCCTTAGACTCTATTGAAACAAAGCAAAGAATGAGGCGGAATGTGGGAAAGGGAGGTTGTCGTACACTTTCCGGAAATGACGGAAATCTAGTCTAGTGCCGTGAAGGCGATAATGTCTTACGATCTAGAGCCCAGACCCATTCTTCTAGATATGCATTAGTCTTATTCCGGGTGCAAAACCTCTTCAATAAAGACCTCTTTCTTTTCTTTCTCCCCCATTTCTCATTTTGTTGATTGAAAGAGAATAAGCGCTATCCATTGAGTAAAGTAAAGGGACGGTTTGCTACAGTGATTTGGGTGGTTGGTCTGGTGGAAGGCCCCCTGAGTCAAAGGGAGAGCTCTTGCGCCTCTCTCCAAGAGATACGATTCGGTATCTGAATCGGCTGAAGGAGAGTGAGAGTTCGAAGTTGCTGGTAGGTCAATATCCGGGGGTTGATTCAAAAGGTAACCGGTGGTTCCCTACTTTCTTTGGTTTCCGTAACCATAACCATTTTTACGATTACATAAACCTTTTTTTTAATAGCGATACGCTCTAAAAAAGTGAAGGATAAGCAACCATTCTAGAAGCGGTAGCTTCCTGCCTCCTTCATTCCTACTGCCTCCTTTAGTGAGAAGTTCGATTCCTTTTTCTTTTTATAAAAAAATGACTGATTGGTCTGCTCAGCAAATGTACAAAGTGGACCGCTGTTTGGCTGACCCCTTTCTCCCATTCAGGTTGGGTTGACCCAGAAGTACAATAAGAAGGAATGGAAATGCTTGAGAGTCGTCTGAAGTTCACAGTTGGGTAAAGACGACAGACTTTGGAAACGGAACACGAACCAATTTCAGCTATTTTGGCTTCTTATTGAGCGTAGCAAAATCAAGGTTTATGAGAAAGTCGGCGAAGTTTCTATGATGTTCTACCTTTGCGTAGTCTCGGTCCACAGTGACAATGGAAGGTTGCACACCTGAGCCTCGTTAGACTCAGCAGAAGTGTAAGGTGTAAGTGAAGACAATAGAAGAGATGAAGTCCGTCCCTTAGCCTAGTCTATATCCACAGCTGATGCAACTCCGTACTGATGCCTCACTACTACTTAATTAATTAGTTAACGGCTAAACTTTTTCATAACCTGAGCTTTCCTTAACAAGTTGACCTTGAGGTTAATCTATTCCAAGTGACTCATTGTAAGCAGTTAGAGAAAGTAGGAAGATCACTTGTTGATGTGAATAACAGGTTTTTAGGAGCCTAATGTTGATCTTACTTTGTTCCAAGTGACTCAGACTAGTAATATAGGCAATCTAGGAACTTCATGCCATATAGCTAATGACTCAATTCTTGCAAATGAATAATATATTTGTCAGGGGAATGATGTACAACTTGCTTTGTTCCAAGGGAGTCAGAGTACTGAGTTAGGCAATGCAGGAACATCTAGTAATATAAGTGATGACATGAATTTGGAAAATGAGTCAGCTGTCATGGATTTTGATGTCTTTTACACTGCTTGTGATTCTGAGTCAGAGGTAGGTAACTCTATGGTGCTAAGGGTTAGCACAGAGTATGATGCTGGTCTTTATAACACATTCTTCTTCTATGGTCAAAACTTTACTACTGGAAAAGAATTAAAAGAGAGGATAAGAGAGCATTCAATAGAAACTAGAAGGGAGTTGATTTTTGTAAAGAATGACAAAAAAAAGAATAAGGGTCAGATATGTAGGTTTTGTTCCACTTTCAGGCCCAAGGTATAGGCCCAAACAATGCAACTAGAGGTCCAACAGGCAGAAAGAGATTAATGAGATTTATGGCAGGCAAAAATGATTCTTCACAAAAACTAAGCCCATGGTTGTTGTTTGTCGGTAAAGATAGTGAAACTGATTCTTGGACAGTCAGAAAATATAATGATCAACACACATGTTTGCAATCAAGGGAGATCATAGCTTTTTACTGTAACTTTATCTCAAAGCAAATAATACAACAAGTTCAAACCAATCCATGTATTCCAGTCAAGTATGCTCATAATCAACTTACCAAAAAATAATCAACTTACCAACCAAATTGAGCTTCAAGTGTCAATGCAGAAGGTTTTAAGGGCTAAACAAAGAGCAGTAATAGGCATTAGGGGTGAATTTAAGCTACAATTTACCATGTTGAGAGATTATGTTCTAGAGTTAGAGAAGAGAAACCCTAATACAACAGTTAGGATGAATGTAGAATGTCTTGCTGATGATAATCTTTCAATAAGAGAATTCAAGAGAATTTATGTTTGTTTAGGTGCATTGAAGGTAGGATTTAATGTCTGTTAGAGAGAGTTGTTGGGGTTAGATATTTTTTCTATCGATGGTCCTTTGAAGGGTCAACTTCTTGTAGCTATGGGAATTGAAAGCAATAATGGTATATACCCATTAGCTTATGCTTTTGCAGAATCAAAAAATGTAAGATCAAGGACTTGGTTTATTCATTGTTTATTAAAGATCTTGAACTACAACCAAACTTAAACTTCACTTTTAAACACAAAAGGTACTCCCTTAAACTAGTACTGATTTCATGTCTCTCTATTTTTAAACATACACTAAATATATGTGATTTTGTGCAGGGTATCATTCCATCTTTAGAAGAATTTTTTCCAAATGCAGAGCACAGATTCTATCTTAGAAGCATTCATAAGAATATGAAAATCCAATGGAAAGGTAGGGCCTTCAAAGACCATTTGTAGAGATGTGCAACAGCCTCAACTAAAAGCTATGGTTGATTTCAAGAGATTTAGTGAACATGCCCATGCTTGGTTAAGTAAGATACCACCAATCTGTTGGTCAAGGTCCCATTTTTCAAGTAAGTTATATATCTGTATAACTTAAGTGGTATATGTTAATGCACTATGAAATGTATAAGTATTAAGTAATACAACTTTATTTCTATTGTTTAGGGAGAGCAAATTCTGATGTGTTACTTAATAATATGTGTCAAATGTTTCATGGTAAATTAATTTAGGGTATGAACAAACCAATCATTACAGCCTTAGAATACATCATGGAGTATTTTATGAAGAGAATAATGCATGTTGTGATTGTGATTGGGAAGAGTAATGGGTCACTAACACCAACTGCGCAGTACATGTTAAATGCTATTAAGAAAGAGTCTGTTAAGTATAATGTTTTATGGAATGCGAGAGATAAGTTTTAGGTTAGTGAACCATCCGGAGACCAATGTGTAGTTAATGTTGTAGACAACTTGTACTTGCAGAAGATGGGAGATAACAAGTTTACTATGTAAACATGTTGTTGTTACGAATTGGAATATGACTTTAAATGGATAACAAGTAGGAGTTGTAGAAACATGGGCTCATCCTTGTTACTATCTTAACACTTGGCAAGAAACCTACAAACAGACTGTCAGGCCCATAACTAGTAATGAGCATTAGGAAAAATCATCTGTGCCCACAAGCATTGTTCCACCAAAACATCAAACAACTGCGGCTAGCTCAACATATACAAAAAGACTAAGGATAGCTTCTGAAACTGAAGAGATTGTGAAGAATGATAAGTTTTCTAAGGCTTGGAAGAGTGTAAAGTGTGGTATTTGTGGCATTGCTGGACACAACAGAAAAACATGTTTTGGGGAGTGTGGCGTATGTGGAATTCAAAGTAGTCAAACTAGCCCTAAACAAAAAAGTTCAAGTTGTAGAAAACTAGAATGGAGGTCGAATAGTTTAACTAATTAAACTTTGTTTTAAAACTTTTAGATCGACTTATCTCAATCTCTTTTGATATGTTGGATATTGATAGTTAGATGTAACTAAACTATACTGCGAGATAGACAAAGAAAGAAACAACCAATAACACAAATATTTATAGTGGTTTGGCTATAAAGTCACCTTCCTTACCTTACTCCACTCATTGAGTATCCAACTCAAGAGTTTGTAAACACTACACCACGAACTCCTTATCTCAGCGGAGAAGCCTTCACAATGTCACTTACACTTTTTCTGGTACAAAGCTAAATACCAGGTTCTTCCATAAGGTAGAACCAAACCTAAATCGCCTACACTTTTATCTGGTACAAGGCTAGATAATGGGTTCTTCCACAAGGTAGAACCAAACCTACGTCACCTATACTTTATCAGGTACAAGACTAAATATCGGGTTCCTATACAATGGAGGAACCAATCCCAACTACACCAACTATCATGACACGCCTATGGGATACAAAGAGGGATCAACTGCAAGAGTCACTTCAATGGTCTTGAGATGATGATGAAGCCTAGCAACTCTTGTCTTTAAGCTTGCGAGTCTTCTATGCAAAACATCATGATCTCGCCTTTAATAGAAACCTAGAAAATCACTAAAGAAAAAGCTACATGGAAGATCCTAAGATCTGAGGTTAGAGAGACAATAATATAGAGAGAACACGTAGTGAAGTGGTGAGTAGAAATGAAGAAATGGTTCACTATTTATAGGAAAAATGGCCTCTGATCAGTCGGATCTGGCCAGTGCAATCCAAGGGATCCGACAACTGGGTTAGTCCAGTTTGGATTTTGGGTTACAATTCTAGGTTTTGGGTTATTGGTCATGGGTACCCAACATGATGTCATGCATGATGCAATACATACTTTGGGTTGTGGGTTATGGACTTTGGGTCATGGGTCATGGGTCATGGACTTTGGGTCACGGGTCATGGATTTTACCCATTGCGATGTCATGCATGATGTGATGCCCATGGGGAATGGGTTTTGGGTTATGGATAGTCCAAGCTTTTTACTTACATGTTTTATTTAACCATGTAATTTTATAAAAGTGTTAGTAACAAATGTTACTTATAAGTATTTTATAAAAATGGTTTTGGTTTGATATAAACTATTTAACTAAACATGTTTTATGGTTTATTTGTTTAGTGAAATGAGTTTCTAAACTATTGGCTCAAAAACTTACGTATTTTATTTATTTTTTAAAATGATTTTACGATTGTTATCAACAACACATAAGAAGATCGTAAGATATAAATAAACGTTTTTACGGTTTATTTGTATTAACACAAGTGCTAAGGGAAAAGGTAAATAAATGCCTAAAAAGGTTGCAGCAAAGAAGACACATCCTAAAGGTAAAAAAAGTTGTAGCAAAGAAACAAGCTGAAGGTACATGTATTGTTGAATGTCAAGATGTTGTTGTTCAAAGAAGTTGTGTTCAATCTAAAATTCAAGATCAACCTACTGATGATCCCAGCATACATGATCAATCCTAGTCTCAATCCCAGCTACATGATCAATCATAGTATCAATCTCAGGTCCATTCAAGTGGTGTGCCAAGCAGTTTCCGATTCATCCCATACTACTGCACGAAGAATGACTAGACAACAGGCTACACTAGAAAGAATGATGGCCTCACCATAGGTCAATTCTGTTATGCTATTGAACTAAACAATTTTTCACCTATTATGTTTGCAATGGACAAGCTATGTACTCTAAAAACATATGTGTGTGTATGTCTAACTCTAATTATTATGTTGGAAAGTATGAAATTTTATGCATTTGGAATTATATCCATTTGCATTATCTATGGAACCATTTTATGTTTATGTATTTTCATAAATTGACCAAGCTTCTTATTTGCATAATTTTCATCTTGTGTGGATTGTCTCTTATTGCATTGTCTATAAATGCATCACCTTCAACTGCAAACTTTGATTAAGGTGATGTAGAAGAAGTTGTACCCTCTTTACTAACCATGTGCATAAAGCAAAAACTAACCTAAGTCAATACTTCATAACAATGTTGACAATTAAAGTCAAACCTAACAAAATTCATAACCATCTGCATAAACATAAGGTAATAGATCCAAAACTAACCTATGTCAATACTTGATAACAATGTTGAAAATTAAAAGTCAGACCTAACCAAATTCATAACCATCTGCATAAACATAAGGTAAACTCAAATGAAGAACAAAATTCATAACCAAATAGAAGACTAAGTTACTACCATTTTCAATATGGCGAAACATGAAACATTCCATTAAATAGAATCTAAAGTTACAACATACTACATAATAGTTTGATCAAGTTTGTTATACTAAGATAGTGGCCTAAGAAGTACTTACATTTCCACAAAATACAAATTCAACCATCATACATAAAAGCTAAAGAGTTAACCAAGTGCATAAACAATCAAGAACAATATCCAACTGAGTATCAAGTAAATCTCTCACTTCCACACATCGCCTTGAGCAGCTTGTAATCTTGCCTCAAGCTCATTTCTCTCCCTCAAAAGGCCTGGTATGATCATTCATGAACGAGCACACATTTCCTAATCAAACCATCCTATGAACCGATAAGAAGACCCCCTAATCATGAAAATGGCAAGTCATTAAACAACCACCATTGTTACTATACTTTGCTAATTACGAAAAAACAAAAAAAATCTTAAAACGCACTTACTTGATCAAGACAACCATAGAATTGATGCCTTGGGTTGGCCGAGGTCCACGAAGTGTGAAGTAATGCTTGCTTACCACACCAGCAGCGTACCATGTTGACAGGTTTAAGTTTTTATAGAGGAAAGGTTTTGGAGAAAGTTCAGGGATGATAAGTGACGATAAAATTGTGGTACACAGTAATATAGGAAAATAGAAACACTTTACAACGGCTTTAAAAAGGACGCAAAAGTAAAAGACGATTATGCCCTCACCTATAATACATTGACCTAAGCATAACTGGTTAAGGGACCTCATTGATATAAAAAGCTTGAAGAATGGACTCCATACGACCAAAATGCCAAGGAATGTCCCATTGTGATTTTTTGGACAAGTTTAGGGACGAACGGCGCATTTTACTCTTATCATTAATTTATTTGGCGAATCTTTTAGAGTCGATTAAAGAAATGTAAATATTTTTAACACTTTTTAATAAATATTTAATATGCTTATGGTCATTTTGGTTCAAGATCGGTTTGCTACATATATCTATAATATTTATAAAGCATTTACGTCATTTCCTTTAATTCTTAAACTTGAAAAGTTAAAAACATTCTTAGAAAATAATTTAATCTTTAAACTTAAAAACTATCTTAGGAAACAATAGCATACATACGTTTTGAAATTCTTGAAAACTTTAGTAACTATTATAGGAAATAGCAGGATACACACGTTTTATAAAATGAGTGGGTAAACTACCTACGAATTTCACAAGCATTCATAAAATAGGTGGGTAATCCGTTGGAAAATTTTGTAAACAATATTAAGCGGTAGAATAGCAGATAATCGGTGGGAACTTTGCGACATATTTCCCACAAAAAACTTGGTCAATAAATTAGTGTGTAGCTTGTCGCTAATCCGTGAGAAAATTGCAACCGATTTCCCATGGAAATTTGGTCAAGAAATTGGTGTGTAAATTGTCGCTTATCCGTGGGGAATTTCCCACGACTTTTCTCCGGTGGGAAAAGACAACTTTTGTAGTAGTGTCGGGTTTTGGTTTTCGAACTAATAAGTCCCTTACTTTTTAATTAATGCCTATTAGTTCATCATAGCGACTAACGTTATAATTAACGACCATTTATTTTTTTCGTGAAACATATTAATATAATTAATAAATGTACAAAATATAGTAACTACATTAATAAACGTATCCTCTGTGTATACGCGTGTCCCCGATAGGCTCACGCATTTCTTAGCCATATAAATATTAACTATATAACTAGCATATTCCAACACCAATTACTAAGTAGCAATGACTCAAAACATGTAAACTTTATTGTTAATGTTACATATCCTTTTTTTGTTACTTGACAGGAATATGGCAGCAATAGAGAAGTTGTTGCATTAGCAAAGACATGTGACACTGAACTTGAGAGTTGCCTGCAGAGGCCATGGAATGTGAAAACCAAAAATTGTTAGTTGTTCTATATGTAGTTAGCTGGATACAAAAGGTACATGTAGAAGCATATAACACATTAGTAAACGGACACAACCACGACACATAACATTTACAAAGATGTCCGAGTAGTCTATGATATTAAAATGAAAATAAATTGCTTTTAGTTGGACTGATTTTTAGATCCATTTATTGAAAAGGTTTCAAATACTAAAAGACATTCTTGATTTGAATAGGGTTTTAAGTTTTTAACAACCTTTAGGGTGTGTTTGGATAAGCTTATTTGAGGGGCTTATTAGCTTTATATGTTTCAAAAAGATTTTAAGCTTATTGACGATGTTTGGATAACCTTATTTCCATAGTTTATATTAATCTTGAGGGAAAAATAAGCTAAGTGACAGTGTTATTGATATGATTTCCCTAGGTTTATTTCGTTGATTTTGGTTGTTGAACAATGTCCCTTAATTATAGTTTTTTTTTTGTTTGATTTTATGTCTGGGTTATTGTGGTTCACTAATTAGTTGATCTGGTTTTTATCACATATTGGTGCTCATGCCCATTTGTGATTATTTAGGGCCCGTTTGGTTTGTTGATGGATTTGGATTTAGGGCCCTTTTGTTGGGGAGTTTTCCATGGGTTTTGGGTTAAAAGCATCAAATTAGCTGTTTGTTTGCATCTTTTGGATTTGGGTTTAAATTCTTAATCCAAATATTGGGGTATGTAGAAAATGTGGGATGTTTTGAATGTTTTATGACAAAGTGAGACCATGTGTATTCTCCATCTCATCTTTTTCTTTTTATCCCCCACTATCAATATAAATATTTTTTAATTTATATTTTAATGTATAATATATGAGTCGAGTTATTTAAAAAACAAAACATTCCTCACATACTAAGGGACTCATTCCCACCATCCATCTAAAAAGAAATCAATTGTTGAGATTAAAAGCATTTAATATTTCACCCATTTTTTATAATTTAAATATCTCTTAAACCGTTAATCGTTAAGCGAAAATAATTACACCATCGCGACGAGCATTTAATTGTCTTTCTATAGACGGGCATTTTGATATATTTTCGACAAAAAAATTTTTTTTTGTTTTTTTCACGTTTTTTTTTTTTTTTTTTTTTTTTTGGCCGAAAAAATCATATATGATATTACATATCATATCATATATGATATTACATATCATATCATATCATATATCATATATCATATATCATATCATATCATATCATATATCATATCATATCATATATCATATTACATATCATATCATATATGATATTACATATCATATCATATCATATATGATATATCATATATGATATGATATGTAATATCATATATGATTTTTTCGGCCACGAAAAAAAACGTGAAAAAAACAAAAAAAAAATGTCGAAAATATATCAAATAGCCTATCTATAGAAAGATAATTAAATGCTCGTTGTAACGGTATATTTTTTTTTTTCGCTTAACGATTAACGGTTTGAAAGATATTAATGTTTGAAAAAAAAGGATGAAAGTGGGTTTTTTAAATTGTTGGGATTAATCTCATCCATTAGATCAAATAAAGATGGAGGGAAGATGGATGGTTGAGATTAGTTATGTAAAAAAAAGTTTAGTGCTGATCTGTACAATTTTATAATGAATCCAGAAAACAAGACTTGAATCTCAATTCAAGTCAAACTTATTATTCAACCAAAACAATCACAAGATTAGAAAGCAACTGATCTCAATCAGTACAACAACCATAATGAATCACACAACTTGCCACTGCTACTCAGGTGCAAGTCTATTGACTATCTTACCAATAGTTTGATACAATACACTCAATCTCACAATGAATACTAACAACAGATCTCTACTAACTTTGATTGAATAACAAAAGATAAGACTGCGTAATTTTGATGTGTTGAAGTGTAGAAACCCTAGCAGGGAAGAGAGTATATATAGCTCCTCTCAGCAT
The DNA here is from genome assembly GCA_030686995.1 of Artemisia argyi. Classification (NCBI taxonomy): domain Eukaryota; kingdom Viridiplantae; phylum Streptophyta; class Magnoliopsida; order Asterales; family Asteraceae; genus Artemisia; species Artemisia argyi. The sequence goes on from CM060676.1 coordinate 22,482,034, forward strand.
CTTTCAAGACTTGTCAACTTCAGCCCTTGTACTTCTTAGCTTTAGTCAACTCACCTCCAAGAACCAAAATAGCTATAACTGAAAATACAACAATGTACAAATTAGTCCCTCAACTTATATTTCCAGGTTGAGTTATTTATTTCAACATCCCCCCTTAACTCCAACCTGGAACACATCAATCATACCCAGTTTACCAACAAGCTTATCATGTTGAAGCTTGCCTAATCCTTTAGTCAAAATGTCAGCAGTTTGATCTGCAGTATTAATCTTTTCAGTTTTAATAACTCCTGCCAAAAATTGTTCCCTTACAAAATGTAAGTCAATTTCTAAGTGCTTAGTCCTTTCATGAAAAACAGGATTGGCTGCTATTTTAATAGCAGCTTGACTATCACAAAAAAGTTTAACAGGTAAGAAATGTTCCCAGTTCAAGTCATTTAAGATTTGTAAAACCCAAACAACTTCAGAAGTAGCAGAGGCCATAGCTCTGTACTCAGCCTCTGCTGATGACTTAGAAATGGTATTTTGTTTTTTGCTTTTCCAGGAAACTAATGAACCATTTAAGAACAAACAGTAACCTGTGACAGATTTTCTAGTGATAACGCATTTTGCCCAATCTGCATCAACAAAAGCCTCAAGAGAAACATTTGGACATCTAATAATATGAACACCTTTTCCAGGAGAACCTTTTAGATATCTTAAAACTTTAATTGCAATTTTCAAATGAGACCTAAGAGGCTTATGCATAAACTGACTCAAGCAATGAACAGAGTATGCAATATCAGGCCTTGTATGAGTTAAGTAAATCAATTTTCCAATCAATTTTTGATATTCAGTCAAATTATCTATCACAGGATCACTTATTGTAGGTTCACTAGTCAAAAACAAATTCTACTCAAGAGGAAAAGCAGATGGTTTACAAGCAAGCAATCCAAACTCAGTTAACAAGTCCAAGCAATATTTTTTTTGAGTTAAACAAACACCTTGTTCAGTTTCAATCACTTCAATGCCAAGAAAGTATTTAAGTTTTCCTAAATCTTTAATTTGAAATTTAGAATTCAGAAAAACTTTAAAACTTTCAATTTCATTCAAATCATTCCCAGTGATTATTATATCATCCACATAAACAAGAAGAGCAATGAAGTTACCTGAGTCATTCTTGGTATACAAAGAATAATCGTTTTTACTCTGTTTGAAACCATTCACAATAAGAGCACTAGTCAGTTTAGCATTCCATTGTCTAGGTGCTTGTTTCAATCCATACAAAGATTTCTTGAGTCTACAAACTCTTTTATCATTAACATCAAAGTAACCCTCAGGTAAAGTCATATATACAGTTTCATTAAGATCACCATAAAGAAAAGCATTATTAACATCAAGTTGGAAAATAGGCCAGCACATTTGAACAGCAAGATTCACAACACATCTAATAGTGACAATCTTAACCACAGGAGAAAAAGTTTCATCAAAGTCAACACCTTCCTTTTGGCTATAACCTTTAACAACTAATCTACCCTTATATCTTTCAACCTCTCCTGTGGACTTATACTTAATCTTATAAACCCACTTATTTCCTATGGCCTTTCTACCAACAGGTAACTCACAAACCTCAAAAGTGTCATTACTATAAAGAGCATACATCTCTTTATCCATTGCATCTCTCCAGTGCTGTTGTTTATAAGCTTCTCTAAAAGTTTTTGGTTCAACAGCTTTATTTAGCTCAACAACAAAACAAAAGTTTTCAGAACTTAGTTTTGAGTAGTTAACAAATTTTTCAAGCCCATACTTAACTTTAGACTCAACCACAAACTCTTTATATTTATTTGGAAAAACCGGAGTTCTATCAGATTTTCTTATAGAAGACTGATCATTATTATCAAAAACTACCTCTTCTGCTTGTTCAGGTAAGGGACTACTGACACCCTCAGAAGTGCTCACATCTAGAGGTGTAGCAGCCATCTCACTTGTACTGTCAACCCCATTGGAACCAGCAGAGTGCCCCAAATCACCCGGCTCATGGTCAATAGTTGGGCTACCTAGATGCAAGGAGTTGCTACCCTCACCCTCATGATGATCATCTTGACTATTGTTATCATCATTGGGTGTGTCAGAGCTGTCACATGTCACTTCATTTAAGAAATTAACATGATTCAGACTCTGACTGAGAGGGTCAGGAGTAGCAGAAGAGTGATTTATCTTGAAAGGGAACACATTTTCAAAAAATCTAACATCTCTAGAAAAGATAAACTGTTTCCTCTCAAGACTATACAATTTATAACCTTTTTGAGAATTAGAATAGCCAACAAGAACACATTTTTTTGCTCTACTACTAAACTTATCATTACTGGTAAGTATAGTAGCAAAACAAAGACATCCAAAATTTCTTAAATGACTTAAATCAGGTTTACTTTTAAACACAAGATTGTAAGGAGAGTTTCCACTCAGCACTGAAGATGGCAATCTGTTAATAAGATAAGTAGCAGTAAGCACACATTCAGACCACTAAAATAAAGGCAATCCCCCCTGAAACATAAGGGATCTAGCAACATTTAAAAGATGCCTATGTTTCCTCTCAACCACCCCATTCTGTTGAGGTGTATAAGCACAAGAGGTCTGATGTATAATTCCTTTGTCTTTACAGAACTTATCAAATTGATTATTAACAAACTCAGTTCCATTATCACTTCTAAAAATTTTGACACTTTTCTCAAACTGTGTATTAATCAGATTATAAAAAACTTGAATACATTCAAACACCTCATGCTTACTCTTAAGTAAGTAAACCCAAACAGCCCTGGTGAAATCATCAACAATAGTTAAAAAATATCTATATCCTTCTTTACTTTTAACTCGATAAGGACCCCAAAGATCCAAGTGAACAAGTTCACCAAGAAAAGTAGTTTAATGATCACTCAAGGGAAAAGGTTCCCTTGTCTGTTTAGCTTTTTGACAAATGTCACAAGGCTCAGATTCATTACTATTTAAAAAATTGATTTCACCTTTTAGCTCAGATAAGACTTGATCAGAGGGATGACCAAGTCTACAATGCCAAGTTTTCTTAGGTAACTGACACACAGATTTAAAATTCTTAAATTCTAGGCCAATACCTTGATTTCCATCAAAGTAATATAAACCATCCATTTGTCTACCAATCCCTAGAACACTCATTCCCCTCAAATCCTGAGGTAAAACATAACACTTTGTTTCATCAAAAGCAATAACAAATTTACTATCTCTAGCCACTTTATGAACAGACATTAAACTAACACAGTATTCTGGAACAACTAACACATCATATAGAGTCAAATGTTTGGTGAGAACCATATTTCCAACTTTGGTAATCAAGGCTTCAGTACCATTAGGATGTGAAACCTTGATACCAAGTTTGGAAATATCAAGAACATTTACCAAATATTTGTCAGTATATGTTAAGTGTTGATTTGCACCAGAATCAACAATGATTCCAGCTGCCACAAGAGCAGTTCTCATTTTACTATTATGACAGAAAAATCTTTTGAAATTTTGATTAAAGAATTTACTAGTGTTAAGAATAATACCTGCCATATTGGCATGAACATTTTTCCCATTTCCATCTGTTTTAACAGAGGTTTCTTTAATCAAAGAAAGAAGTTTTGAAATCTGTTCATCAGAAAAAGCAGAAGTGGAACTAGATCCAACAGAGTTGTTATTGTTAACAAATCTTTTATTAAAGTTTTGAGTACCCTGATTGTTACCATTATTACCATTTCTTTTATTTTTCCCAAAATCAGCAGGATATCCAATGATTTTAAAACATCTATCCACAGTATGTCCATTAAACTTACAATGTTCACAAACCAAGAGAGGACCACCAGAGGTCCTTCTATTATCATTATTCCTAGGTCCATTGTTGGGTCTAAAAGAGTTACCAGAGGTGGGAGACCTTTGGAAATTCCCCTTATTAGGCACACTGGAGTTGAACACAGATGATTGGGACTTTTGGGAAGTCCCACCACCTGAACCAGTAACCACATATCTGTGAGATTCCTCACTAGAGATGATGGCAAATGCCCCTTTCACATCAGGGAGAGGGTCTCTAGACAAGATATTGTTTCTAATTTGCATATATGAGTCATCTAATCCCATTAAAAATTGCATAAGCTTCATTAATTGATTACGTTTTTTAAACTCCTCAGCAGCATGACAAGTGCATTTAGGCAATTGTATTAAAGCATCAAATTTTTTTCACAAAGTACTCAACTTATTAAAATACTCAACAATAGAACAACCATTTTGAGACAAAGAATTGATTTTATGATGCAGATTAAAAGTAACAGATCCATCAACCCTATCAAAAGTTTCCTTTAATTCAGTCCACACATCAGAAGCCTTTTTTGAAAAAATTTGCCTAAGAAACAATTCTTCTGATATGGAATTTAAGATCCATCCCAAAACAACAGCATTCACCCTGTCCCATTGTCTACCTAGGACTTCATCAGTATTAGATCTTCTACAAGACCCATCTATAAACCCAGTTTTATTTTTTCCCTCTAAGGCCAATAACATAGCACAAGACCATACATTATAGTTATCAGTCCCTTTTAGCTTTATAGACACAACAGTAAGGGTGGCAGAATCATTAGGGTGTAAATGTAAAGGATGGCTGAGGTCAAGTTTACTAATTAAGGTAACTTGAACCTCATCATCATCAGTCTCATTCTCAGACTGAGGTGGGGTATCACCATACACAGACATAATGCAAAGAAATCAACACACAAAAGGGTCAAGAAGGTAGTTCCCAGGCTTCCTTGCCACTCAAAGTGGTAGGTCAAGGGTTAAAACACACAACCACAGAGTATCTAATGACAATAAAGAAAACAGGTACCAAGTAAGCACAGAAACACAAAACACAATAATCTCAACTTCAACAACCCAAATCCTACTCCCCGTCACTAAACAAGAAAGTAAAGAACAGAATTAAAGAAGAGAGCGTGAGAGGTGTTACAGTGTACGCAAGAACACAACCAGCAGCGGAACAATCAACCCAGATTATAATTCTTGATTCACTTAGTCAAGAATTATAACCCACACGATCTAAATCAGCCCAGAATCACCAAGATTCACCAAGATCCAACAAACCAGATCAAGAACCCAGAAACCAACTACCAATCGAAACCAGAGATCAAACCCCCCCCCCCCCCCCCAAACTTATCCAAACCCTAATTTTCTCAAAAATTAGGCGTTTTGAAAAAACCTTTTTGAATTGATCAATTAGAACTAAGAACACTAATTAACCACGGTTAATTAGGTTTAATCAAAGCAATTTTAAAAACCCCCCAAATTTTAGAAACACTAATTTTTCCGAAAACGATTTTTTTAAAGAGAGCAAGATAAAGAGCCTTGCTCTGATACCATGTACAATTTTATAATGAATCCAAAAAACAAGACTTGAATCTCAATTCAAGTCAAACTTATTATTCAACCAAAACAATCACAAGATCAGAAAGCAACTGATCTCAATCAGTACAACAACCAGAATGAATCACACAACTTGCCACTGCTACTCAGGTGCAAGTCTATTGACTATCTTGCCAATAGTTTGATACAATACACTCAATCTCACAATGAATACTAACAACAGATCTCTACTAACTTTGATTGAATAACAAAAGATAAGACTGTGTAATTTTGATGTGTTGAAGTGTAGAAACCCTAGCAGGGAAGAGAGTATATATAGCTCCTCTCAGCATCTTTCAAGACTTGTCAACTTCAGCCCTTGTACTTCTTAGCTTTAGTCAACTCACCTCCAAGAACCAAAATAGCTATAACTGAAAATACAACAATGTACAAATTAGTCCCTCAACTTATATTTCCAGGTTGAGTTATTTATTTCAACATGATCTTATATCATAATATATTTTAAAATATTATTTCTCTCTCCTACTTCAAATCCAAATCCATTAGATTGCTTAACCATTTAGGGGTGCTTGGAGTGATTTTTAAAGGGGTGTTTGGTTCATTGTTGATTCACTAGCTTCTGATTTTGAGGTTGTATGCTACAGTAGGAAACACATGAAACTCTGAAAAATTTATGTATATGAGTTATGTTACCGTCGTGCATTGCTAAATGTTCTAGTTGCAAATAATTCTTTGCACAGACATTAGGTTTCTGTTTATTGTAGTGATCACGAAAGGAGAATTTTGCATTTTTAGCTAAAAGTACTTCCACAACTAATAAACTTTTATTTTTGCATCTCTTATATTTTTTATTGGTTTGAATTTTAGAGCATACCAAGCTATCACTGATGTAAAATAATTTTGAAAAAATAAAAAACGAGCATATGATTACCTTATCGTCGATGAATTTGGCCCAAAAACGAGCAACAGGTTTATCATAAGGATCTTGAGGCTGTTGATATTAAACTCGTCATAAGGGAAGACGGGAGCTGAAAAATGAAGGCTGTTTAAATTTGAAATAGCAGTTTACCATGCAGTTTGGTTCAGTTATTTTTTAGTAGTTTATATCAGTTATGTGTGGTAGTTTATGTCAGTTGTGTTTTAGATTCTTCCAGAAGTTATGTATGTAGTATAAATAAGTGTACGCATGTAAGTTCTATGTGGGATGTTAAGTATTTAATATCAATAAAGTGTTGGTGTGTCTGGTATTTGTGTGTCCCCCACGAACCAAAACCAAATAGCCCCTATCCTATATAAAACCAAGTTTTCAGAGGCAAAAGTACGACACCTTTCTAAATATCATCAATGTACTCGACAATCACGAGTGACTCATTTATTGGATTTTCATTATGCACGAACACTGGCACCTTCTTGTGAACAGGATTATACTTCAAAAGATCAGCACTCTCTTTTTGCAAATTTTCTGCAATGTTTTCATACTTAATACCCTTTTTTTCTTAAGGGTTTTGTGTTTTGGAATGGTTGGATTTGTTTAGTTGCACTATGTTATTTGCACTATGTATACAAATGGACTTTCTCCAACAGCATACAACTTCACTTCATTAGCCATTTTTTTCTTAAGGGTTTTGTGTTTTGGAATGGTTGGATTTGTTTAGTTGCTGGTTTTGTATCTCTGTATACTAGTGGAATATTGTTGGGTGTTTAATATGGAACAATTTTTAACTAATTTTGTTTTTCTTGGGTAAAGGGTTTATACCCCGTGAATGATATTAAAAAAAAAAAAAAAAAAAAAAAAAAAAAAAAAAAAAAAAAAATGAATGTTAGTCACATGGTAGCTGGTATTGAATCACTCTAAATCTAGCAAAATCAACCTAAATGTTTCGAACAAGCTCGAAAACATTACAGCCAACAAAAAATTTAAAGACCAAAAGCAATAAGGCATAACAGGTCTCTAGAACTTGATTTGCTCATTGGCGGGAATGCAGAATATAACACCTTCATGGGATGCTATTATAGCTTACCTGATGATTTATGTATGAGTCATATAAATACCATATGTGGTTATTTAGGTAAAAGGTATACGCATATATATAATACATGGGCAAATTAGATATAGATAAACCACTTGCACCCTGCACCAGCTTCATAAAATAAAGTCTTCGTAGAAAGTTTTCTATATTATGTTTTTTTTAAAGGCAACAAGAGGCATCTAATCTCCTCAAGCATGACAATTAAAGAAAAGAGACAACCAAAAAAAAAAGTTATAATAAACTGGGTCACCTTTTCTAAGTCTTGTTAATATTTTAAAATATTCATAGATTACTATATATACATAGACCTAAATGGTAGAAGTCTCTATAATATAATTATCATATTAATTTGTTTGGCGAATCCTTTTCAGGAAGAGTCGTACAAGTTATTGCGGGTTAGAGTATGCGTAAAATGTCATTCTACTAACAATATCTATTTTAATCACAACTTGGAAGATATGCAAGTTGTCTTATTTTCTACAAATTGAGCTCAGGTTTCTCGTTTGGACTCCAACCATGGCTGATCTTCAAGGCTACTTCATCCTATTCCTCATAAGTGCAATATCAATTATCTTGATACGGACACTATTGCAATCGACTCGTGCTAAGCCTTGCCTTCCTCCGAGCCCATTGGCCCTTCCCATCATTGGTCATCTCCACCTCCTTGCTCCAAAACCTCATCAAGCTTTCCACAAACTTGCTATCAAATATGGGCCAATTTATCGAATCTTTCTAGGCTCCATGTACACCTTGTGTTGTTTCTGGTTCACCAGAAATCGCTAAAGAGTTTTTTTAAAACACATGACAACACTTTTTCAGGCCGGCCACCAAACTCGTCAATGGATTACATATCCTATGGAGGTAACGGCTTCCTCTTTGCTCCTTACGCGCCGTACTGGAAGTTCATGAAGAAGATTATCTTGTCAGAACTCCTTAATGGTAAAACACTTGACTCACTTCTTCCGGTCAGGCTTGATGAACTTAATGTTCTTATAAAAGATTTATCACAAAAGGCCAAAGTTGGCAACTCGGTGGAAATTGAACGGGAGCTTATGAAGATGACAAATAATGTGATGTCAAGAATGCTTATGAGCAAAAGGTGCTCAGACGAAGAAGACGAGGCTGGGGATATAATAAAGATAGTTACTGATGTAGCTGAACTTATAGGTAAACTTAACATTTCTGATCATATATGGTTTCTTAAAAATCTAGACATACAAGGAATTGGAAAAAGATCAAAGCACGTTCGTAGAAGATTTGATATTTTGATAGAAAAGATCATGAAGGAGCATGAAGAGGCAAGAAAGTTTGAGTCACGAGATGTGAAGGACTTGCTGAGCATTTTGCTCGATATCTCAGAAGATGAGAGCTTGGAAATCAGGTTGACGAGGGAGAACATTAAAGCCTTCATTCTGGTAGGAATTGCATACCATATTATATTGGTATTCTAAGTTCAGATTCAAAGATATGTTAATCTATCTCTGTGTGCCATTTCAGGAAGTATTTTGTGCAGGGACAGACACTTCTGCATTAACCATAGAATGGGCTTTGTCTGCACTCATTAACCATCCAAATGTAATGAAAAAAGCAGTAGAAGAAATCGATCAAGTTGTCGGAAAAAACAGACTTTTAGAAGAATCAGACGTTCCAAATCTTCCTTACCTCCAAGCAATCATTAAGGAATCACTAAGGCTATACCCAACCTCCCCATTGTTGCATCGACAATCAACAGAAGATTGCACCGTGGGAGGGTACCATATTCCAGCAAAAACTACTGTTTTATTCAACATATGGGGCGTTGGTCGTGACCCGGCCTACTGGGATAAACCACTTGAATTCAGGCCTGAAAGATTTGAAGAGACACGCATCGATGTCAGAGGACAACACTTTCACTTGTTACCATTTGGCAGTGGAAGGAGAATGTGTCCAGGAACATCACTTGGGTTGCTGACAGTACATGCCACCCTTGGTGCTATGATTCAGTGCTTCGAGTGGAAGGCTGGGAAAGATGGAAATCTGACTAGTGTTGACATGGAAGAAGGTCCTGTCGGGATCACAATTCCTAGAACTAACCCTTTGGTTTGTGTTCCAGTCGCACGACTCAATCCGATCCCATTGTCTTCATGATAAGTCACACTCGGATCAGTTCACTACAATTCTTGTTATATTCGGTTTCAGCCTGCTGAGAAGATATATGTGTCTCAGTAAGTCCGAATTTTATAAAAGTATTCGATAAGATATACTAGTTTTATTATGCGTGTGTGCAAAAATAATAATATTTCAGTTATATTTGTTCGGATTTGAAAGTATCTTCAAATTCTGTTTTTAACTTTGTTGTTCGAGTATAATTTGATATTTATATATAATCAAATAATTCAGTGAATATATATATATATATATATATATATATATATATATATATATACACACTAGATGTCAAAGCCCGCCCGATGGGCGGGCATGACTTATAACGATTGTTGACATACTTTACTATAGCTAAAGAAGACGGGTAATCAAAAATAAGTCTACACGAGAGAATCTAAGACAAGTTATACCACTCTAAAGGTGCCCACAAAAAGAATAAAGATTATATTATGCTAGAAAAACTTGCATATCGCCATCGCCCAATACTTTTACCAAGTATACATGACAGGAAAAGCATTGAGCCAAAATGACAAGTTCTAAGTCTAGGTTGTTACTCTTTGGGTAATATTTATAGGTAGTGTGGCCTACCTATATATGATCCTGTTCCAAAATGACCCCGTCTCCACTAATGCAGCAATCAAATTTATCAAATATTAATTGCACATCATCATAAACTTAACCACAAGAATACAAAATGTGGCAAATTAAATTCAATAATCACAAAGTTTCCATAAAAATAGCTTTGACCTTTGGGCGAAGATGCTCGTGTATTTTATAAGTCACAACCGATGAAGTCGCCATACACATATCCTATAGCCAAAAAACAATAAATCATCCATACGTAGTCACTGTTATAATTATACTCAGACCTTAAATAACTAAAAGGAAAAGACATACCTTTAAATTCTTGTATTCAAGGCTTAAGATGTGTTTTCCATCTGCTACAAACTTTATACTTGAAATTTATGTTTACAATTTATTTTAAAAAAATGTTTTCTGTCCTCGTGAATCAGCATCTTGCAACCTGAAAAAGGTTTAAAAAAGTGTAAATAAATAATTTCATATTTGCAGTTAAAAAATCAATTTTGTTGCACCTTGTAATCAGATAATTAAAAACAGAATATGTTAATCCAAACATCAAAAAATGATTTACACTATAACAATCAAATAAAAACATCCTTCAAAAAAGTACAGAAAATTACAATGAACTCACATTATAGCACGACCATCACATAATGATGATTGTCGCATGTACAACTCATCACATAATGCCGGGATTGATGCTTATTGTGGTCAAGATGATACTTTTAAGGATTACGCAAGGACATTGGGCCAGAAAGGAGACACCTATCACCTTCCTGCAATGACATGTATAAGTGTAATTGAAGCCCAATTAAGTATCCATGTTATTATGTTTATAATTGTTTGCTAATAAGGAAAGAACATATCGATTTTCTGGTGCATTACCTCACCTAAATACTTAGCCAGAATTTTTGCTCCAAGTGACCAACCAGCAGCATATAAAAAATTTGCATTTATTAAAATTTGCTGCAAGAGGAAACAACGCTATCGCTGCACCAACATCTCCCGTAAATGAGAATTGAGTCGCTGATATAAAATAAAATTGAATAAAATGTTACTTTTTCCTTGTCAATTGCCATTGCTGTTAGTATTATCCAAACTCTCAGATTTCTTTTTTGTTGTTTCAAGCAATGGTTTCTTCTGAACTATCTCTTGCAATACTCCTACCTTGTTCCTTTTGTACACTGTATGCAATAAACATGAAAGAAATGCCATAAGTACACTAATCTATGAGGCCATAATAAACTAACCTGATTTATTATACAAACTGATAAAATTCAACCAAATAGCCATGCTCCATATGTTGATTTTAAAGGAGCTAAGATTAATAAACATAACAACGATTCAAGGCTTTTCATTGTACATGTCACCATATTCAGATATGTGCAGCAACAAATTCATAATATTCAGATATGTTTCAAAGTCATGAACAACAAAAAGAAGATAAGGACTGCGATTTCTTAGAAAGAATCTTGCCTACAGGTATGGAAGATCAACAATGAGGAAGATGTAAATTTTAATCGCAACAAATATTATACATTAGTGATACATTTTTAAATATAGAGATTGAGGAAGTTGAAATTTTAATCTATACTTGGACAACTTTTAAACTGAATGACCCTTTTCCGCTAAAAAGCCAAACTTGAAGTTTCAACCATTTGACTCACTTTTATGTGAATTGTTCAAAACATTATCTATACTTAACTAAGAAAGAAACTGAAGACTCGTTTAATATGTAAAGACGGTAAATAATTTTTACCTCCAATTAAAGTTTTTTCTTCGTCGTAAATAAAAGTAGGCAGCTTCTTCAACAACTCCTTTTTACCAGTTCCTGATAACAATTAAAATGCTAACTTTAATCAGTTAGGAAAATCATGCCGATGACCTTTCATATTAAATGATGTTCACTAATAGAACCTGCAAGAATTCTGAGTTTTGAGTGGAATTGCCGATGCACTAAGTACAGATTTGATCAAAGGAATATCTAAAGATGAAGCTATGTCCTCTAGCCGACAACAGGAGTTCTACCAACCGGCTACTATACACAGATACTTCCATTTGGTCTGGAAAACATTCAAGAATAAAGCTATGCTTCTTCTTTTGTTGTCGTTGATTTTTTCAAAAATGAAACTATAGTTTTTAGATAAAATCAATGTTGTCAATCAAATAAAACTGTATGTATATATATGCATACATACATGCATAACCTCTTGGTAGACAAAAAATATAACTGTGACATTTGTAATTGAGTGATAAATTTTATGTGTAGATTATATGCTTCAAGAAAGTATGAACCTAAAGACACAAACCTGGTTGTGAGCAATTTCTTGGAACAATCAATCATTCTATTTGATTTCTGAATGCAGGCAAAAACATACATCCGTGCAACATCTTCTTGCCTTCTTGAGATTTCTGCAGAAACACCACGGAAGCATGTAGAAACATGCAATCGTAATGATCATACCTAAGCTACTGTTGTGTAGATAAATGATCATACCTTAAGCTGTTATGCTATTCTTTTTTGAACCCCACCTGCAATCATAATGCTTAAGTAATATGTAAGTTAATGTTGTGACCATTACTTTTAAGAGAATGTTACTAACGTGCAATGATTACCTCTTTCAACAAAACTTGAAGATATAATGCAACTATTGCTGGTCCTGAGTGACCAGCCCGTTTTCTCAATGTGGGAAATATAAAAATTGAGCAGGTATTTGCGGGTCAACGTAACCTATTTTTACCCGTTACCTTACCTGTGTGACCAGCCCGTTTTCTCACAACTACGTTAATAACAGCTATAGAATGATAACTACTCGTAAAAAAGGCCAGGTGACTTACAGATATCCTGTTCAAGTCGATTACAGGTTTTTGGGTTTGACCTCAAAAAAAGTCAACTTTTTTACTCAGATGAAGAAATGCAGATGCCTTTGGTCAATTGACTCTGGCCATCTGGTTTGCAATCACTTTTCGAACCGACTGTTGTTTTACACAAAATCAAAAACATTAGAAACACGCAATAGGAACGTGGTTCTTAGTGTATGCCACATTGCCAATAAGTCTCTTGATGATGAATGAATGAATAATATCAGGGTTTTGAGAAAAAAGATATCACAAATTCCCTGGATGATGAATCATTACCTAAGTTTTTTAGATACTTAATGTAGCATGTACTTAGTATCTCTTTTCAGTTTTCCAGGAAGAATAGTGGACGAAAGTTTATGTTTAACACATAATCATGACCCTTCAGCGCATTTCGACCCGTTAACAAAAAAAACCAAATCCCGGCACACACTGCAGTCCCACCCTGCTCACTTCTCGCCACAACCTCAAACCCATTCAGCATCTTAACCGGCTAATCACCATGACTCGTCCGCTTTTCTGAAAAGTGCTCCTGAAATCAGAATAATATCGGATGAATACCCACATAAATACTATAGATGTTGGTATTATGTTTAACCATGAGTGAACATCACATTCGATTGAAATATGTAGTATCAGTGACTGAACTTAGCTTTTGTTCCGACTTTTGCTTTCACCATTAGGCGGCCAAATGAAAGACTTGTTTGCGTGCTGTAGTATGCCTTTTCTATGGTTTGTAGCATAATGGTAAACTAAATATTTGGGTTACAAAGGATGTTGGTAATGACAAATGTAATTATTTAAATGAAGAAACCCGGGTATTTAGAATTTTTGCTAAAAAAAAATTAGACAAAGACGGATTATACAATTTAACACTACACACAAATACCTAATAATTAAACATACGAAGAACATTAGAATTTAGTAGTATATTTACCTTACAGTCACAACTCTTCTCTCCAGACACTGTATCAGTCACAACTCTCAGCATTGGATATTTTTTGTGCAGAGTGTATTAGCTTTCAGTTCTGGAAGGACAAAGTTACCTGTTTGGGAGCATCATACGCAAATGGTTCTAAAGCATCTAGAGTCACAATCCAAGGGGAAATTGCCGTCCCTGGAAGCACAAGATTTCAAAACCCAACTCAAATCAGCAAAATACATGTTTTTTTTTCTCATTCTAATTCTATTAGATACAAAATGTGTATCATTAATGTACTTTAGGGTTCAAATTAGTTTGTGTATTTAGTAAATAATGAGGCTTCTTACATAAGCGAACCCTTTTCACAAACACCTATAAGTTTGTCAACTTGAGAACATTCAAAGTGGATCAAATCAGCTACTTTTAATAATTCATTATTTAGCACTCATATAATTTTTCAAGAGAAACACAACCTCAGTTCTTACCGAAACTGTTGCTAAGAAAAGGACCAAGAAGCACATACTCCCACGCCTGAATATCTCTTGCTGTTGAATCCATGGAAGTAAATTTTAACATTTGGACCAAGTCTTGACAAATTAATTCCCAACGAATTAGATAAAAATACCCAGTCTTGACAAATTAATTCCCAACAAATTAGATGCATACTGACGTAACTCCATAGCAACTAATAGACAGAAAAGAAGATCAACAATGCACAAACCCATGCTTGAACATCATTTCAGCAAATGTTCTACTGACTTGTATTGTGTAAATCAAAAGCCTTACAGTAAACATTCACCAAATAATTTTGTTAATAAATGTCAAACATGGATAACTGGAAGTTATAAGACCTACACAAGTCCTCGTAGACAAAGACGCCTGACCATAGGAGAATCATCTGATACATGTAGACACAAGGCGTCAACTATCTCCTCCAATACCGTATCAGGCCCTACACTAGTGCATTTGAAAATATTAGTGAAAATAAAATAAAAAGGTAAACTATTTTGGAAAGAAAGTACTCTAGACTTGCTTGTGACGAACAAACTCCGATAGTGCTGCTGCTGCAGCTTCTCTATGAAATCTCACAGGTTGATTCAAATAATGACTTAAAATAACTGCTATTGCTAGAACCTGAATATTACAATAGGAAAAAATAAATTACAACCCCTTCCAGTAAATGAACAGTATACGACGAATACCTCACTTGTGATAATAAAAACGCTTCAATATATTAGAACACCTATGTAGAGTTACAATAATAATCCAAACAATTAAAGTTTCATCTCCTTGTTTCTGCAGACCATTAAATCGATATGCTAAATCAAAAATTCATCAAATCACAGCAATCCACATATGTCTCATACTGTATTAAAACCACTTGCATAGCAACAAACATGAATTCAAAATACCTCAGGTTGCTATTCCACATAATGTGCAAAATCAGCAGCAGTTGTGACCATTTAACTGTTTCGTTGAAACTATAGCATTATTTTCAAACATTCTCTTGTGCATTACTGTCTTGCTGAACAAAGATGGATCTGCAAAAAAAGTATGCTACCCAAAATGACTTAAAAAATCAAAGATTTAAAATCCATATGAAGATAAACCAAACTAACAGAAACGACAGTTAAAAAATATGGGAAAACAAATGTGTATATGGTATGACGCACCATCAAGATGCATAGCTTTCAAGGAAATTTAAAAACATTATGCACCTTGAAAATCATCATGGAGATGGTGATGTGGGTGACTGTTGGTAAATCTATCTATTTCGGGTGCGACGGTAGGACTGAATAATGTAGAATTAGATGCACCTGCAACAGACGTGCACAGGTGAAAATAAATAAATAAATAAATAAATAAAAACATGTAAAAAGAATTTTAGGAGATATCTAAACAAATGAACATGTATGCATGCATGTATAACAATGTAAAAGAAGGTTGCAATCCTTGCCAATACATGTATCGAGTAAATGGCTATGATCGCAAGAGCAGCAGGAACAAATTTGTCAAAAGCTGATCAACTAAAAAAAACTCATATATACGAAAATCATTAACCACCAAACATATATACCTCATATCCGGTATCAAATGGAAGTCGAGAGCTGATTTTTTCTTTGCTTCCACTGAAGTACGTAGCTACCAAAACTAAAATTCATGTGTCATATTAATACTCAACATACCAAAACTGAAGTAACAAAAAACTTTTGTTGGTGGTTTACATCATATGCATAAATTAAAGTCCTCATAACAGTAGTATGTTAAATACATAAATCTTATGTAACAAAACAAAGAGAATAACATATAATATTAACGAAAACTATTAATACAAAAAGAGAATATAAAAGTGCATGAAGAATATGTATGTAGACTATGTAAAAACGGATTACCCGTGTTGTTGGAACTGACAGTTGTTTGCCCATCATACGTTCCACCTGCAACAAATGATTCAAACGTCAATATTAACCATAACCAATTTATAATCAAAATACACGTATTACCTGTTGTTGCTGCTGTCGAATGTAATTAGGTTAAAGTATCGGTGATGGTGGTTTTAGGTTTAACAGCTATGGAGAATCAATTTTAGTTTCCAGGAGAAGGTTTAAGGTATTACTACGTAGTTGATTGGGTTGTGTTATTTGGGCTTTACTTTTAAGATTGCCGAGCTTTCTTATTAGATATGATTTTTAGTTTGTATCATGTATTGCAACTGATAACTTGGCTCCATTGGTTAAGGAGCTAGCTTCCTATGTAATGGACCTAGGTTCGAACCCTGTGGATGTCAAATTTTTTAAAATCCGAATTTATGATCAACAGTATGCTTAAATACGAATTAATCACCGAATTTTAAGTAAAAAAATTAAATTCCGAATTTTAATAAAATAAAATTATGAATGTCTGCTTAGGTGGACTTATGACATGGCAAATAATGATTATATGGCATGAGGTGAGATCCCCAGCGAACAAGCCATCTTTAAATAACAAAAGAGCTAATCCCGTCCATTGATTTCATTATAATCCAATGGCTATGAACAAAACACCCAATCATATAAAAACTCAAAATACCTAAAATAACCCTCATTTAATTCCCAAAAAACCTACTTGTTCCTCTCGTACACGCCATCATAATCCTCCTCACATTCCGGTTCTCAGCTTTCTTCATTATCATCGACCAGTTCGCGAAATCAATCGGAACCGGAGCCGCAACTGGTTTCCGAACCTCACGTGCCTGTTTCCGAATCTCACGTGAAGATGACGATGTGACGTCAAGATGTCGAACTCGTTGGATTTGAAGGTGAGATCAGCGACGGTGTTGACGGTGTTGACGGTGCTGTTATCCTCGGGAAGTGATCGCAAAGTTTTTCCGGTGAAGTAACGTGGAGATGACAACCATTGAGAAGAAATGAAATGGAAGTTGTTTTGGTTTTTATTATTTTTGGTTTGTTTGTTTGTTTATACAGGCTTTATACGAAGTTTTTTATTTTTTACTTTTTGAGTAATTATAAAAGAGGAATCCTAGGGACATGTTGGGGTTATTATTATGTTGAGAAAATAAGTATATGAATTATTTGAAACTTCTTTTCTTTTACATTATTTTAGTTTTTAATGATTTGATTGTAGTTTGATCAAGTTTGATTGTAAACTCAGTCAAATTTCATTGTAGTTTAATCTGGACAGAATTAAATCACGTGTGATTATATTTTTAGTGTTTCGTCAAAAAAAATGTAAACCTCGTATGATTTGCTCGTAGTTGTTTTAAACTGACTAAAATTAAATTGAATTTTGATCTAGAAATGAGTAAATCATGAGTGATTATGTTGTTGTAGTGTTTTGTTATGAGAAATGTAAATCACGTATGATTTGCTCTTTCTTGTTGTAAACTGAATTAAATTTTACTATATCAAAACAGTTAATATTAAAGTATACACTATTTATTAGTTCTGATATTCTTTACAGCAATTACATGTGATTTGTACAAAATCACATGTGATTCTTTGGTGGATCACGTGTGATTCTCTCATAAAAAATTTGAGTATACACTCTTAATTAGTTCTGAGATTCTTTATACAACAATCACATGTTATTTGTACAAAAATCCAATGTGATTCTTTGGTGGATCACATGATTCTCTCATAAAAATTTAAAGTATACAGTATTTATTAGTTCTGAGATTCATTTACAGAAATCACATGTGATTTCTACAAAAATCACATGTGATTCTTTTGTGGATCACGTGTGATTCTAGTAACCACTTACCATCAAAACAATTAATGAATTCCCAATTGTACACAACGACTCCAAAATCCAAATAATTAACCCTTCCCAAATGACTTTAATTTTATCACATTGAATCAAGTAAAACTTGAACACTAGATCTATTAACATAGTTCCATCCTTTAAATATCTCCATAATTTGTTTTTCACGATTCCGTTTTAATCTAGAAACACATGTGATTTTTTGTCTTTTGTTGTGAAAAAATGTAAATCACGTGTGATTTACTTTTTGTTGTTATAAACTGAAGCATATGTGATTTTGTTTTAATATAGAAAGGAGTAAATCATATGTGATTTTTGTTTTTTCGTGTTTTGTTATGAAAAAATGTAAATCACATGTGATTTGTACAAAATCTCATGTAATTCTTTGGTTAATCACGTGTGATTCTCTCATAAAATAAAATATTAAATTATATACTTTGTTAATTTTGAGATTTTTTTACAGCAATCACATGTGATTTGGACAAAATCTCACATAATTCATTTGTACAAATCACATGTGATTCTCTTATAAAATATAAAGGTATACATTTTTTGTTAGTTCTGAAATTATTTTACAACAATCACATGTGATTTGTACAAAAATCCCATGTGATTTTTTGATGAATCACGTGTGATTCTCTTATAAAATAATGACGATGCTGCCACCGCAAATTCATAATCTCACCAGCATAATATTTATAATTCTAAATAATACTAAGTAGCAAAAAAAATTGAAGTGGCCACTTGATTAGGCTAACTTTGTCTTGTTCATTAGGTTATGGACCACTTGACGTAAAAAAGGTAAACAAACTAATAACATAGTATTACTTTTAGGAGAATGGACTATTTTTCACCTCTTTACCAACCTTGTTGCATGCAACTTTTGTCATATAGCTACTGTGTTTCATTGATATCCACTTTTCATCAAAAGATGTATAAATACACCATGAAACCCATTCACACAAGAAACAAATATAAATATGAGACCATGTCCTCCACTAAGTCAACAAAAAGACAAATAAAAGAAACCATCAACCAATAGACCACAATCTTTATACAAGTCCAACAATATTGTAACAGCTGTCGTGCAGCATGGTGAAACTGTTTTTGGCATTTTGTTTAATCTTCCCATTCCCATTTTTACCTTCTCATTTGTTATATCAACGCAAGAATATCACAAACCAATTGTGCATGAAAAAAAAAATAAAAAAACAGCAAGGTTATCAGAAACCAATTGGTGTATCAGTTAGGCAAGAATTTCTTTCATGAGACGTGGTGGATCAAGTCATGATTTGATCAAATGAACATAGTTATACATTTAGAGACCAAGAAAACTTCGGATCTTGAGTTTTGATGTCAAAAAACAGACCTCCGTCGTGATATGACGGTTAGATCTAATGATAAAAATGTGGCAGCCGGTGATTCGTGTTTTTGGTTTGCAGGATGAAGTGTTTGGTTGTTGGTGGTGCTGCGGTGAGTGGTGGTGGTGACGTGGAAGTGCTTAGATAGTGTGAGGATAAAAAGAAGAGTGATGTGATGGTGATGATGACGTGGAAGGTCGTTGTTGGTATGTGGTTGGGGCATTTGGTGTGGTGGCTTGACAGAATTTATGGTGGCGGTTGATGACGTCTTTGTGGTGGTGGTTTGTGGTAGTGGCGGTTGACGACGTCATTGTGGTGGTGGTCAGTTGTGTTTTTGAAGATACAGAGGGATTGTGTGTGTTTTTGTTGAGAGAGAGAGAGAGTGTGTGAAATACAGGAATGAAATGTGTAAATGAGGTGGGTGTGACCCGACCCCTTAATTTTGAGTGATACGGAGAATTACAAGAGTGCCCTTGAGCAGTTAATTATATTAAAATAACAATTAATTTAGACCTTTAGATTTAAGATGGATGGATGGTTGAGATCTTTTTATTTGATCTTTAGAAAAATCATGTTTTGCCTTGAACTTTTCTCTATATGGCATTGAGGTGGCATTAATGAAGTCATATGCCTCCTGTTATTTATATATATATATATATATATATATATATATATATATATATATATATATATATATATAGAGAGAGAGAGAGAGAGAGAGTTAGGATTAAATATGAAGAATGTAGGACCTTAGATATATCAACTTTAATAACAATATAGCACTAGATGAAGTAAAGATAGTGACTTGGTAATATATGTGTGGCGTTAGCTTTGTAGAAATAGAGATAAAGATGAAGAGAACTTTTATTAAAAAAACACACACAATACACACACAAGCACACCTACAAATGACTAGGTAAGTGCCTTATATAGTTATAGAGAAAGGCCTCATGGGCTTTCTAATGGACTTGGGCTTGGACTTGGTTTTACATGAATTATAAAAGGCTTACTAACATAACTCTTAACATATTAGATTACCAAGTCCAAAGCCCAACTAACTTAAACTATTACATACGACACAACATTAATAATGAGAATGACCATCACTTTCTAATATAATTTTTAATGCTAACAATCTCCCCCTAAGGGGTGGTCATTTGAATGATGCTCCACGTGATTAGGTCTTCTTTGTTCTTTGTTGTTGACCATTGTGTGTCGTAGTAGAATAGTCTTTAGTCTTTGTTCCTTCATGCTTTGTGATCTTTGATGACTGACTTTTCATCATTCTTTGTTCCTTTGCGATGTGGAGCAATCTGCCTTTCATCACTTCTGCGTCTGTGGTGGTTGTCTGCCATTCCAACATGCTCATACATCTTTGAACTTTGATATTCATATGCACGCAGTTCCCTTTCTTTCACTTTGATCTTTAGTCTTTATACTTTGTAGATTCTTCTTTTTGGCGTAGAATCTTTCTTTTAACTTTGTGTTGTATAGATCTTTGAGGGAGCTTTCTTTAACTTCCAGATGTATGTATGAGCATGCGAAATCTGTCGCCATGGAGGTGATGTGTAGCTGCATGAAAATAGTTAGCAATAAATCAACCGGTACTTACAGGTTCGCATTTGAGATCGTCAACAGCATAGTGTGAAGACTCCTTCTAACCCTTACCAAGGCCGTTCCCATGTCAGATACTCCCGAGGGAACTTACAAGACCTACTAAGTAGCTCAATGACTGGGTGAGTCGCTGGGGATCACTCCACGATTGTAGACCATTTGAAACCACCGCGAACACTAAGCGTAACCCATAAAGAATTACCGAAGTGACCTGCTGTCAGGGCTGCTTGATTTTGACCCTGGCAGGAATTTCCATTCAATCATTGAGAATCACAAAAGTGAATCCTCTCATAAATGTTCTTGGCAGATTGCTAAGATCTGCGTAGGACTCTACGTTTACATCTGGCGTCCTTAATGATGAACAACCAGTGTAGGAAGATCATGTGTTCCTATGAGATCTTTTGATGAATCTCAGGGCTCTAGACTCGATAAGTGCACCTTTGGTTTCCTATGCGGAGATTAGGGAGAGGTCTCCTTCTTCAATATCATCCATCTCTAAGAGACAGGTCGATAGATTACACCGGTTCCCCGTGAGAATGAAACAAGCTCTTTTAAGAGAACTTGAGTGGTTAAGAAGGTTAAGTGCAGTGCGTCACTAGGTCCATGACGTCTTTATCTTCAATACCGGTGTCACCTTAGTAACGACCAGTAGCATACGAATTGAACCCGGTGTCTGCCCTAAGGTTGATCATTTGGAGGGCTATTTCTTTTCACCCTTTTTCATAACTTTTCTTTTTAATTCTTCAACCCCTTCTTTCTCCTTTCTCATTTTCTCCTTTTTTCAATCATACCTAAGGACTTCTAATTCTAATCTTTTGGATTTATCCTTGGGTAGATCCCTCCGGCTCTGGCGGATCATAGGACGGTTTTTCCTAACCTTAGTCACCTTATAACTCCATGACTATCCTATAATTGCCATGAAACCTTTTATGAAAATTCTCTCAAAGTGTTTATGATAATAAAACACATTGTTGACACTTCGAGAGTTTTGCATTTCTTTTGAAGGACTCCCCCTTCACATGTGCTTATGAATTTTTTAGAAATTTGCACATGCGGGAGGAGTTTGCACTTTTGAATTGATCCACTTTCAGTGAACATGACCGATTCGAGACACGCTTACATCACTAGTTAGACTAGCTTGAAATTATTACCCGTCCTAGTCAAGTCCAAAGAAAGTCTCTCGATATGGTACATTCTACTCAGACAAGTCCTATTCGAGACACGCTTACATCACTAGTTAGACTAGCTTGAAATTATTACCCGTCCAGGACAAGTCCTTTCGATTACTGACATTTTAAGCTTCGTCAATTCATTGGTACTTACTGAATCGAGCTCTTTTGAGATTCAGTCACAAACTTTAAACATCTTTGATCACATTTTAATCATGTCTTCTCCCCCTCAAAAATAGCATATTGTGATATTTTTTATATCAACTGAGTAAAAAAAAACTTTTTGGAGAGAAAGACAGATTTCATTTTGCATGAATACGGAACATTTTTGTTTTTGTACTCCCCTTAATGATAGCACATTTTAAATCAATTAAGGGTTTTGAGGGAGTTATCTTGAGCACTCATTTGAAAGATTTTAAGAAATCTTTTGAACAATCTTGAAAAAGTGCTCAAGAATTGTATTTAGAAAAACGAGTTTATGTTTGAAATCCTTTTCGTTTGTTTATACTCGAACTTTTGAAAATGATTTCATCTTTGAACGTACGAGTTCTTGATTTGAAAATAATCAGAAGTCATCATTTTAGTCTGGGTTTCGTACTAAAGTATACGAAAGCCATCGTGAAGAAACTTTTGAGAAACGACATGTTTTAGAAAAACATTTAAAAGAACTCCCAAGCATCTGTACATGTCCGTATCATTGTTGAATGACATTTCTAGAAACCTACAGAATATTGATTTATACGAGAGACATGTCGTGAGAAGAATATTTTTGGATTTTATTTTATTTTATATTGTTTTTGTATTTTTTGAAAATTTTATATTTTTGTATTTTGTTTTTGTTGGTTTTTCAAATTTTGTATTTTGTTTTTTCAAAAATATTTACAGCGAAGCGATTTTGAAAACTTTTTCAAGAAGATTCGAGAAGACGTTCTAGCTCCTCAGGAGTTAGGCTTCGCATGCCAATTCGTCGAACTAGATAATCAAACTGTTCTTTTGGAAGGGCTTTAGTAAATAGATCGGCGAGTTGGTAATCAGTCTTAACGAAAAATAATTCAACAGTACCCTCTTCCACGTGTTCTTTGATGAAATGGTAGCGGATTTTGATATGCTTCGTCTTAGAGTGATGTACGGGATTGCACGAGATGGCTATGGCACTTTTTGAGTCACAATACATAGGTATTCTAGCAAAAGTAAAGCCATAATCTGTGAGCTGTGTCCGCATCCAAAGAACTTGGGCACAACACGCAAATAGAGACACATAATCGGCTTCGGCGGTTGATAGCGCAGTACAATCCTGTTTCTTTGACGACCAGCTTACTAGCTTTTCACCCAAAAATTGTGCTCCACCTGATGTACTCTTTGCTGTAACTTGATCACCAGCATGGTCTGCATCTGAAAATGCTGTTAGATTAAACCCCGAATCCTTCGGATACCAAAGTCCCATGTTAATGGTGCTTCGTAGGTACCGAAAGATCCGTTTAACCTCTTTGAGGTGAAGTTCGGTAGGCTTTGCCTGAAACTGTGCTAACAAACAAATAGCAAATTGAATATCGGGTCGGCTAGCAGTTAGGTACATGAGAGAACCGATCATGCTCCAATATTTTTTCGGATCAATGGGTTTCCCAAACAAGTCAGCACCTATTTTTGGTGAAGTGACCATTGGTGTACCAACAGAATCACAATTTTCCATTCCATGTTTTTTCAAAATCTCTATTGTATATTTAGCTTGATTAATAAAAATACCACGAGGGGATTGATGTATTTGTAAACCAAGAAAGAATTTTAGTTCCCCCATCATGGACATTTCAAATTTGCTTTTCATGAGATTTTCAAAATGTTTTGAATGGTTAGGATTGGTTGATCCAAAAATAATGTCGTCTACGTAAATTTGAACGATCAAAATGTCATTTTTGAATTTTTTGATAAACAAGGTGTCATCAACCGTTCTTTTTGTGAAATTGTTTTTAAGCAAGAAAGATGATAGTTCGTCATACCACGCTCTTGGAGCTTGTTTTAAACCATAAATTGCTTTCTTAAGCTTGTAGACGTAGTCTGGATGATCTTTGTCGATGAATCCCTCTGGCTGACTCACATACACTTCTTCTTTCAGAGTTCCATTCAAGAAAGCAGTCTTAATATGCATCTGATAGACTGTGATGTTTTTGTGAGCTGCATAGGCTAAGAAAATCCGGAGTGCTTCAAGTCTAGCTACAGGCGCGAATGATTCCTCGAAATCTATTCCTTCTTCTTGTGGATAACCTTTAGCCACGAGACGAGCTTTGTTACGAATTACAGTCATTTCCTCATCCAGT
Source organism: Artemisia argyi (assembly GCA_030686995.1). Lineage (NCBI taxonomy): Eukaryota > Viridiplantae > Streptophyta > Magnoliopsida > Asterales > Asteraceae > Artemisia > Artemisia argyi. The sequence goes on from CM060676.1 coordinate 22,506,682, forward strand.
TTTTTCTTCCACAACCACTTGAGATCAAGAACACGTTTATCAAGTGGTCGTTCAACAAGTTCCCAACTATTATGTAACATGTATTGAAGAAATTCCTCCTGCATCGCTTCAATCCAAGGGTTTTCTGCCATTGCTTCCCGAATGTTCTTTGGTTCTTTGAGGCTGATAGAGCAAATGTAAATGCACAATTCGAGACCGGTGGCAAGTTGTCTCCTTGTCTGAACTGGCTTAGAAGGTTCACCAATAACGTGTTCTATTGGATGGTCTTTTGTCTATTGAAACGTAGAAGAGTACCTTGGGTAAAACATATGTGTGTTAGATGGTTCTTGTAACCTTGAAGAAGATTCAGCAGAGTCTGTTGCAAATGGGTTTTCAAATACTTCTTCATCTTCTAACGCAACATCGTTTGAATTATTTGTTGGTTCTTCTTGAAAATTAGTGTTTTGATTTTGCTCATCAACTCTTGGTAGAACAATTTCAATGACTGGAGATGCTGGAGTAGATGTTGATGATGTTGAGGGAGTTGGTGCTTCAGCTTCGATTGTTGTAGATGCATCTTGTGATGGTGGTGGTGGTTGATGGTTTTGAGCGGGTGCAGCGGAATGTTGACGAGATGCATTTGTCGAAGTTCCACCATAATATTCATCAAACATTAACTCGAAGAAATTTTCCAGTTCTTGTTCTGAAGGTTTGTCCGTGTTTGTTGACTGAGCTCCTTGAGGCACGAGTCCTGAATTGATGTGTCCAGAAGTCTGCTGGTTTGGTGCGGGTCCTAATCCGTTTTGATTAGAAGCCATCGGATTAAGCGCGGGTTCTAGAGCGAGTCTCTCAGAAGCCATTTGTGAAATCTCATCAAACTTCACATTCATCATCTCCATTATCCTTTTCGTTCTTCTATTATACACCCTAAATGCCCTCGAGTTTTATGAATATCCAATGAAGATTCCAATATCACCCTTAGCTTTTAATTTCCCTAGATCTTCTCTGTCATTCGTCGGATAGCACAAAGCGCCAAACACGTGAAGGTAAGAGATGTCAGGTTTACGGTTGTTCTCTAGCTCATATGGGGTTTTATTGAATCTCGGATGGACTAGGGATCGGTTTTGAGTAAAGCAAGCAGTGGCTACAGCATCAGCCATTAAGAATAGTGGTGCACTAGAAAAAATCAGCATTGTGCGAGCAGCTTCCACAAGAGTTCGGTTTCTTCTTTCAACTACCACATTCTGCTGTGGAGTTATAACAACTGATGTTTGATGTGTAATTCCAACATCTTCGAGGTAAGTTCTTAACTCCTGATTTGTGAATTCTGTGCCATTATCTGTTCTTATAATCCTTACTAGAGCTTGAAGTAGAACTTGAATACGCTTTAGAAAGGTGATGATGATGCCTGGTGCTTCGTCTTTTGATCTCAAAAACTTTACCCAAGTATATCTTGAATAATCATCAACAATAACAAGAATATACTTCTTCCCATTAATGCTTTCGACTCTCATTGGGCCACATAAGTCCATGTGCAACATATGTAACCTTGCTTCCGAACTAGGTACGGTTTTGGGTTTATATGATGCTCTTTTACTTTTTCCTTGTTCGCATGATGGACAAAGGTGTTCCTTGGTGTATTTGAACTTAGGAAGTCCGGTGACGATGTTGTCTTTGGCTAACTTGTTGATCGTGTCGAAATTGAGATGGGATAATCTTCTATGCCACAGCCAGGACTTAGTTTCGGTTGCCCTTGTCATAAGACAAATTGGTGATGTAGAAGCCATTTGGTTGATGTCGATAGCATACAAGTTTGTACTACGATTACCAGTTAAGAGATCATCACCAACCAAATTTCTAATAAAAACCGTGTTTCTCCTGAATGCAACTTCTAAATCTGCATCACAAAACTGCCCAACTGAAAACAAGTTGTGTCCCAACCCTTCGACGTAGTAAACCCGAGTGATTAAAAAATTCCCAAACCGAAGATCTCCATAACCCTGAATAGCTGCTACATGATCATTTCCAAATCGTACAGTTCCCATGAATTTCCAGACGAAATTGATTAGCAGCTTTAAATTCCCGGTCATGTGCTTGGAGCAACCCGAGTTGACGATCCAAAGACATATTTCGATAACCTGCCAAGAACAGAAGAGTTTGTATTTGGAAACCGTTTTGAATTTGGTTCCATGGGGTTAGGAGTAAAATCTAAATCACACTCATAGACAGTTGCTACTTGTTTAGCTTGAACTATTTCTAATTTGCCGTTCTGAAGAGTGAACTCTCTACCCGTTGGAATCCACATACAAGACTTAAGGTAGTTCCTAGGCATTCGACTAATAGTGGTAGACCTAAAGCGTGCAACTAATCTTTCTATAGATCTAGATCTGGCACTAGGTCTTTTTGGAACATTCTTCTGTTCAGGCGTAACATTCACATTCTTAGAAACACATTCATCGTGAACATCATGAGTTAAACATTTCTTGCATATTAAACAAACAGAGTCATTACATGCATTAGAACCAGTACTTTCGACATTACATTCAGATGAATCATGTGTTCTTATTACAAAGCGATAAATTCCTAGGGTGTTCTTCTACTTCTTCAACTTTATTCTTGCTACTACTCGTAAAGGCAGACGAGACTCTATTGTTCCTTGTATTGCTCCTAGGCTTTAGTCTGCTGCTCCTAGAGGTGCTTTCTAATCCTGTAGAAGGTAAGGCACACGCGTTAGGATTTATATTGTTGTCCTTTTTAGCATTCCTAGATTCTTTAGAATTAGCCTTTATGCATTTGTCATTTGTCTTAGATGTTGAGGCAGACGCACTAGTCGGACTAATCCTAAAAAGGCCAGGTGCTATCACTTTTGGTGTTTCGACAACCGCTTTTCCTTTATCAACAATCTTTACATTTTCACTTTTCTTAGGCAAGGGTGTTGGAGTGACTGGTTTTGTCAAATCCTTTTTCTCATCGACTTTTGGAGCAAACCGTGAAATTGACATTTTTGGTTTTTGAACCGTATTTGAAACATTTGGTTTCTCCGAAGTCAATGGTTTTGCAAACTTAGTTTCCTCACCCTTTCCTTTTTGACTTTCAAGCTGAGCCCTCAAAAGATCATTTTGCTCTTTCATATTCTTTAAGGCACGCTCATACGACAATTTGTCATACTTGCATTCTTCCTTTTTTCGATCAAGTTGTTTAAAATATGAGACATTTTCTTTTTCAAGCTTTATAAGAGCATTTTCATATTTGGAAACAATGTCGGAGGTCTCAGCTCTTAGTCTTTCATCGTCTTGAACAGAATATGTTTGTAAAATGATGGACATAATGTCAGTAGTCATAACAGCTTCGAAGAGAGAATCATTTAGGTTTTCCAAAACATTCATGTTTTCACGAGTTTCATTAGCTTCGTTTACCAGGGATTTGTGGTCCTTGACAAAGTCGGCCATTTCTTTTAAGAAAGCTTGTTCAAAATGGATTACCCTCGCACTGATGTTATTCAGCGGGATAGTAATTTCGTTTTCAAAAACCTTTTTCTGCTCAATATGAAAACTGGAATGCCAGTTGTTAATACTGATTGTAGTTTTAGAATTAACAATATTTTGAAGTTCTTGAATTCTCTTTTTAACGTCATCCAGAATGTCTCTAGCCTCACTTGTATTAAAAGTGTTGTTAGAAGACATTTGTTCCATTTTTGAAAGAGATTTGGAAACAATTACTTTCTTAGAAAACATTTTTGAGAATGGTCGTTTTATGGAAAACACAGATGGTTCTTTTTGTGGAACAAAAGTAATTCCCGAAAGTTTGTTCAATTTGTTGTAATCAATGGGTTTCAAATCCTTTTGTTTCATTTTATTTATGCTCTCTTCGACATGGTCTATCGTTTGCACAGAATCCCGAACGACGGGAGGATCATGTTTGGTGTAAATCACATTACCATTATACAAAACATTCTGTTCTTTCTGAGCTTTCTTGAGATTACAAGGATTGTTGTTACCAAGAGCCATTTTATGTTTCGTATGGTAAATCGGATTAGTTTGATTTGAAATCATTTTCATTGTTTGACTTGACTGACCCGACTTAATCACTAATTCTTCTAAATGTGCAATTATGTGTTCTGACTCTATGATTTCTTCCAAAAGTTTGTCTTCTTTCTTTGCAAAATCCTTTTTTAACTCATCCCTTTCTTTTTCAAGATTGGTATAAGCTGTTTTTTGTTTAGAAAGTTGGTTTTGTAAATCAGAAATTTCTGCGTTTAAAGCTTTTATCTTCTTGAAAGAATTAACATCAAGTGTATCAAACTTGAGTTGCAATTTTTTTTCCCTTGAAACGGAATTTTGATAACCAGTTTCTAATTCAGACACTCTTTTGTTATGAAATTCAAAAGCTTTAACGTTTTCCTTGTAACTCTCAAGCTCAGTGGTCAATTTTACATTCGCGGCCTTAACATCGCGATTGACCTTTTGCACATTCTCAATTTCAATACGACAATTATTCAATAATGATTCAAATAAAGCACGTGTTTCCTCATCATTCTCAGCATGCTGTGAAATGAAGCCTCCATTATGATTCACATCTGGAGTTGCTGAAGAAGTATTGCTACTACTTGGCGTGTCCAGGTATGTATCATAAGTGGGTGCTAGCTTCTCAGAATGTTGTTCCTCATGAGGAGACATATCAAATATATCATTATTGTGACATGTGTTGAAGTTTGATACCTCAGATGGTGCATTGGTGTCATAAACAGGAAGTGTGTCAGAATCCGTGTCATACTTAGCTTCCTGAAGATTCGCCATAAATATGCAGTTCGCATCGATATCCTCTCTATCTTCCATGTCATCCTTAAGAGCCATAAAATCATTCTCCTCTGCGTTCAACTGAAACCCTGCCTGAACCTTTTGTGCCAACATCACTGCTTTCTGCAAGTACTCTAGATCTTTCTTGTTCGGCTTAGTAGGACAATTCCTTGCCATATGACCTACACCCTGACAGTTGAAACACTTAATCGGATTACCCTGATTCACATTTCCCAAATTTCCAACAACTGGAGCTGCAACATTCCTATTCTGATTACCCATTGCCTGATTACCAAAATTCTAACCCCTCTGATTTCCAACAAACTGACCCATCTGATTCCCTGCATACTGACCATGCTGATTCCCTGTATACTGACCTGCATTCTGCATATTCTGATTACCCATGTGAAATCCAGTAGCATATCCTTGTTGATTCCCATAAACTTCAACCATTTGGCCTCCATTACCCATATTGAAACTCGGCTGAGCAATCTGCTTGTTGCGAGTGTTCGATGAAATCCTTTGGTTGTTGTTAGTTGGTGTATAATAGTGTCCTTGGAATGCCTTTGACAAAAAAGCAAACGCTTGGGTCAATGCTGCAGAAGCTTCATCATTTTCAGTGAATTCTGGGTCTTTGAATTGTGGGTATTGTTGTTGTAGAATAACATGTTGTTGTTGCTGTGGGTAGAACTGTTGTTGGTAGACCGGTGTTGGTTGTTGAACGTATGATGGTTGCAAGTAGTTGTGAGTGGAAGATGATGATGATTGTTGTGTGTTTACTGGTAGGGGTGTTGGTGTAGTAGCAATTAATGCGAGAGGATCATGATTCTTTGCCAATCTTTCTTTCCTTACTTCATTAGCCTCAGCTTGGTTTTGCTTCAAAAAGTCATAGAGTTGATCATAATTCACCTTATGTAAGTCCTTTGTTTGATTGACAATTGTAACATAACGACCCCATTCTTCTGGAAGGTTATTGATGAATTTGATGTTTGTTGCAATTGTTCGAGGTGTCAACTTGTTTCTAATTAACTCATTCATCAAAGTGCAAAACCTTATGTAGTAAGATTCAATCTGTTCACCTTTAGTGGATGTAAAGTTCTCCCATTCAGTAAGAAGTTTGTTCTCAACGTCTTGTTGTCCAATCTCTGTTCCATGACATATCCTTCTAACACGTTCCCACATAGCATAAGCAGTTTCATAGCTGTCGACCGCAACAAAGATCTCCTGTGGTAATCCAAGTTGGATTAAATGCATTGCCATATCATCTGCAGCGATCTGCTTCTTGTCTTCATCTGTGTAATCTGCTTTTGTTTGTTCACGCACGAATGGTTGAGTAGGAGGTGTTGTATTTGGATTGCCTTCAATTTGAACTTGTCTTGGCATAAATGGACCATTTGTAATGGAGTTGATCATTAATTTACCATCAGGCTTTGTTTTGATGTAACGAAGCATGCGGCTTGTCCATGGGAGATATCCACCTTTTTCAAGCATTGGAGGTCGATTTTCTGCACCGGCTGCATGAATATCTTGCTGAGTAGCCATTGATGAAGTGTAGATTGATAAAGTTGATACTTGGATCGTTCCAACGAAATAGGAGTTGTGATTAGTGTAAGTTGATGCAAGTTTGGACGGTTAAAAATTTGATCTAAAACCTTAAAACCTCAATAACTTCTTCCCGGAGCATTTTTAAGCCTCGAAACTTGGGTTGAATGAATAAATTAGTCCAACGTGTCCTTCTTCTCTGTTTCACGGTCGTTTTGACAGCTGATTCGTCGAAAACGGAGTTACGGTTCAAAAGTTATGGCCGTTTGAAGTTTGGTTGTCAAAAGTCAAAAACTTACGCGTAAACCTTGATCTTATGCGTAAATAGTAATCTTAAGCGTAAAGGGTAAACTTATGCGTAAACAGAATCTTATGCGTAAAGTAAATGTTATGCGTAAACAAAAGTTATGTGTAAACAGTAATCTTATGCGTAAGAAAAATTCTTAAGCGTAGAATTAGTAGTTTATGCGTAAGCTTTTTGTTTATGCGTAAGATTTATGTTACGCGTAAGGTTTAGCTTATGCGTAAGATTTTTACGCGTAAGGTTTACAAACCAAACTGATCTCTCAAACTTATCCAAGCTTGAAAGATATCCCGTGTCGAAGTATTCCACAAACTTATCCAAGTCAGGGAAGTACTGAGTAATCTCTGATCGTTGAAGAAAACTTATGCGTAAGATCTTTTGCGTAGAAAACTTATGCGTAGGATCTTAAGCGTAGATCTTATGCGTAGGATTTCACCTTTTGCGTAGGATTCCAACTTGAGCGTAGAAAAAGGGTTTTAAGCTTAAACTCACGCGTAAACAGTACTAGAAACTTGGGCAATACGAAAACTTACGCGTAAGATGACCCAAACAGCTAAAAAAACCGATTTTTTCAACCAAAAACACTTTTTCCACTTGTTTTTATTGATCAAATCTTTCCCAAAACACTTAGAATCACTAAAACTTCAATAAAATTCACAACTTTAACACTAAAACCACGTAAAAATCAAAACTTTTTGAAGAAAAGGTGCACAAATGAATGAAAAATGCAACTTTTTAACAAAAAACTTGATAAAAACACTCCTAAATCATTGTTAGGCGATTGATACCACTTGTAGGACCTTAGATATATCAACTTTAATAACAATATAGCACTAGATAAAGTAAAGATGGTGACTTGGTAATATATGTGTGGCGTTAGCTTTGTAGAAATAGAGATAAAGATGAAGAGAACTTTTATTAAAAAACACACACAATACACACACAAGCACACCTACAAATGACTAGGTAAGTGCCTTATATAGTTATAGAGAAAGGCCTCATGGGCTTTCTAATGGACTTGGGCTTGGACTTGGTTTTACATGAATTATAAAAGGCTTACTAACATAACTCTTAACATATTAGATTACCAAGTCCAAAGCCCAACTAACTTAAACTATTACATACGACACAACATTCTAATAATGAGAATGACCATCACTTTCTAATATAATTTTTAATGCTAACAAAGAATAATTAAAATAGGAATGATAAGAAGTAATCACAAACACACATTTCAGATGCACCTACAAAAGTAGATGTATCTTCCTTCAAAATTTTCCTCCTAATTTGAAATGTGTGGCAAGAATTATTTCTTACCCTTCTTATTTTAATTATTATTCTTACTTGATCCATTCCGTATATATATATATATATATATATATATATATACATTATATATAACAGGAGGCATTTGAAGGAAATGCCCAGTTATTGTCCAGTCATTGTCCAGTCAATGCCCAGTAATTCAATTTCAGTCATGTCATCTGCCATGTCATCACATGTAAACTATTTTTTAACATGTATTTATTTTTTTAATTAAATTCGTATATTTGATGTAAAATATTCGGATTAAATTTTTAAAAAAATTGTCCTTTTGCAAGATTCGAACCTGAGTCATTTAATCCACATACAAATGCTTCAACCACTAGACAAAGCCATTTTTTTGTTATTTACAATACAAACTAAGTAAGTCATGCTTAAAAACTTGATATTGTTAAACTATATTTAAGGAATAGATTATGAATATACTTGGTTGACAATGAGACCCTTATCAAACATATACGGAAAAAAATCTTCAGTTAATTCATAATATATTTTTTCTCAAAACCCTACTATCCTTTTTTCCTCACAATCTCCTCTAATGATCGGTTTATTGTGTTTTCTTCATCATAGGTATGCAACCATGAACGCTTGACATGTTGTGTAAAGTTGGACTCAAGATTGGAACCACTATAAATATCAAAGGTAATCTTCTATTTAAGTAATTCGAATTGAAATCGAATTATGTTAGTTGGTCAATTTTGAGGTATGATGATATAAGGATTAGCCGTATGATTTGTGACCCAATACATAAAAATACAATGTTTATGCAGCTGTATCAGTTCTGATGCTGCTGCGAGTAGCTCAGCTGGAGAGATAGTATGTGTACGCTCGGTCCAGAATGTTTAAGACTGTTTTACTTCTGAATTAAGGGACGTTTGGGAATGCTTTTACAGTTAAATTAAGAGGTATATGGGACTATCTTTAGATGAATTAAGGGATGGGTGGGACTATTTTACACTTGCTTTAACCTATATATTTAGTCAAACGTTTTACTTTACTTAATACAAAGGGATACTGCATAAAGTAATAAAAAAATGTTTTGAAAAACCTATTTATGTTACAGAGGTTGACTTGCATCTAGATGGAAGGATATGTCATATGTGTTACCTGATGACAGGGAATCAGGTTCACTTGCCACGGCACAATCATCGGCATCAACACAACAGAGATTGGTATTATAGATCATGCACTCAATGCACCAAAAATGAAAGAGATGAGACATGAATTATAGAGTGTATAGAACATGGAACCCAACCAAACCCTACACACAGGTCATTGCCCACTACATCATCTTTTGCCTTTTTTTTATTTGTACATTCTAACACATATAATCAACCGATACAGATACAACTTTAAGGCCTTCATAAAGGACATCTCTGCAACTACACAATCCATGTTCTTCACTCCTATCGGGGACAAAGTCACGGGTGTTAGCTGTGATGATTTAGTCAGGTTCCTAGAAAGTTCTAACCAATTCATGGGACAGGTGAGTATTTCGATCAGTTCATCACTCCGTGATTTCATATATGTTAACAACCTTCCATCGATAACCTATTTGCAACTCATTTAGGCATGACTCTAGCCATGATTCTATTTTAGTAACAATGTATTTTTTTAATAGGTTGGTATCCAACATCATATATGGACATGGGTGAATGTGATGAAGTTTGTGAGTAATGTGGAACCCTTTTTCTGGCATGAGGAACGCTTCATGGGCCATTTCCAACTCGAAGGGCTGAATACAATCGATGTTGTAGAAGTGGTCGAGTTAGGGTACCACTTCGAAGATACTCTCCCAAGGTTATTAAAGAACTCTTAAGAAACATGCACTTGAATGGAAAATACTTGGATTTTTTTAGTACGGTGCATTTTGCTTAGGTTTCAGTAAAAACGTATAGTACATACAATTTACATGATCATGTGTTACCAATGATTGTTATGTTATTGAACTTGATATTTTTACTATTTTTAAATTGTGTTTCTACATACTTTGCACCTAATATGGTGCCTTTGCTCTTCTCCTTATCTGATTTTATTATCATGTCCCTGGCAACATTCTTAGGTCAGAAAAATGACACCCAAGAAAGTAGCATGTCTCAACCATGGGGACGAGGATGGTCCGATTGAGATAAAGATTATTCAACAAGAAAGAAAGTGAATGATGCTCCATTTACATTCACAAACTGTGAGTTCTTTCACTGTCAAAGTCCATCACGTACATAAGGGGTGTTTATAGTATTAGTCTTAATAGCTTGGATCAATGAGAGTAGTGTTAATACTAACAGTTCTACTGTACTGCTGGTAGTGATATGTTACTTTTTTTCCCACCTTTTATGCTCATGTACTTATTTTGTAGCTGAAGTGACTAAAAGTGGAGTCTTCTTTCTAAGAGTATGTTATGCTAATCATGCAAACTCCACTACAGTTACATATATCCATGGTTTAACTTCTTAATAGGCCAAGTCGTATCAGTCTCTCTTTTTTACTAACGAACATTATACGACAATAGATTTCATCAAAATATACATGTTGACATTCGACATCCTCCTATTTACATGTGTGCAGGTATTTTTTTGCACCATCTCTTGGACCACTCAAATACTAATTGGCAACATCTCAACAACTTGAAATAATCCTTTGTTCAGTCACCTTATATGTTGATATGATCTCCTAATGTAGTTGCAAGTTTTTGGTAGTCATGGCAGCCACTCCATTACACATAAATTGCGATGGCAATGAGATACCACAGCTAGCTCTTCTCATGCTTGCACTCGATGATGTGGTAATTTCATTATTCCATAATTCCTATAAAAGAATGCATATTCTGTTTAAATTATAAAGCTAACAGTGTGATCTATTCGTGCAGCTTGATTCATTATATTTAAACCAAAGGAGAACTTGGTGATGAGACAAAGATATGGACTGGACGGTAAAGGCAATACAATTACACCACCTAGGTAGTTTCTAATCCTTTTTCATTTATTTAAAGTAATTGTTGTTCAAATGACCAAGTTATTATGACTATAAATAAGGAATGTTATTGATTATCTTCCTAAGTACTCTCAAAATGTCAACTAATATTATAGACATGGCCCACCCATTGGATGGGTTATGAACCAAAGATAATATCCGGTGAGATTTATGATCTTGGTTATAGGTGGGTTCGTTTTGGAAGCGATCTAGAGTTGTTAGACTCACCTGGAATAATCCCCATGAGGATGAGTGATCTGAGTTGTGTGACAAGTTCAAAACATGTTGTTTTTTCTTTTGATATGATCAACTATTCCTAAAAATGTTAAAAGTGATTCTGAAATTGAGAATTATTCCTTGAATAAGAAAAGGCTTGCAGATTTCTTTGAAATAAATGATGTAATTTTTTATGCTAATGCACAGATTTGTACACAAGCTCACAGTCCAGTTGTTCAATGGAGATGACCATCAAGCAGCCTTTTGGGTATTGTCGGACTTTCGAAAAGGTTGATTGGGTAATATTGCACTCGAGATACCACCTGTTCAATCTCGGATTCAATAGCCAGGTAAAATTACTTGGAGAGACTACCGTTTAGTGCCTTTGCACAGAACATTCCAACGAGGAATAAATAGGATGGTGAGTTATCTGATTATGCTATACCTTTTAGATGCTATGTTACCGTAATCTTAACTTAGTGACGCATTGGTATGCTTTTTCTCTTTGCCTACTGTCATCATCAACTATTATACTTTCTTTATTTGTTGTAGTACCTCCAACGACACACACTTATTTGGGAGACGGAGACCGAAGTTTCACAGAAGTTGCTAATCCGCTCTTTATTGCTTTGAAAATAAACATCCTCCTTTCAAGTTTATATGTTGGTCAATGCCAAGTACAGGTAAAAATCAATGTTAATCAGTCAAGATATTTAATAATAGAAGAACACCCATTTGGTCAGTTGACATATTTTTGCCGGTTTTATTATTGTTTATAGTTTACCACTTCAGCTTTTATGTCCATCTATACTTAAGTGACTAATACTATTTCATTTGATTGAAGGATCTCTAAAGGTGTTTTCAAGAAAGGTGAATTTCTAACCAACATTAATACAGGGAACAAAATCAAAGTAAGTTGTAACTCTTATAAATGACATGTAAATGGGAGATTAATTACTATATTAACATTTTAAATATCCTTATTAGGTTGGTGATCGAGAACTTGATGTGGCTATTCGAGCCTGATATTAGAGTCGAATGCATAAGCTGTGTGTGTTAAAGATAGATTAAGTCTAAATGCATTGTTACTCTTATTGCCTACTATTTTAGTAAGTTTACATGTTTTATTTGAGGTGGGCCAATATTTTACGATGTTCATAATTTATTAACCGTTGCTTAATTTATTAATTGGACCCTTTTCTAGAAAATTTTCACCTATCTTAATTCGCTATAGTAAAATCAACGTCCGTAACCACAATTTTACAATAACTAAAACCATCCAAATTATAATTACAAGTCATGCGTCAAAATTATAATTAACTTTCTCTAAAACTTTCCAACCCGTAAACTGATAGCCTCACAAAAAAAAAACGGCGTCCTTTAAAATAATACTTAACTTTCTCTTAAAATTTAAAAAATAAAACCAACGTGCTTAAACATAATTTTACGATAACTAAAACCTACAAAAGATTTGGTTTCACCATTGTTTATCAGCTTACAAACATATGTCAACAATAATTATAAGTCATGCCCGCCCATCGGGCGGGCTTTGAAGTCTAGTATATATATATGTGTGTATATATATATATATATATATATATATATATATATATATATATACACACACACTATAATTAAACCTTTGCGTACGTTCAATAACACGTGCTTCAATTTTAATATTTATAACGCATACGTATACAAAATTTATAGTTTTTTTGTAATAATAATAATAATAATAATAATAATAATAATAATAATAATAATAATAATAATAATAATAATAATTAATTGGCTCCAAGGTAAAGATGCGTGTTTGGATGTGACGGAAATCTCTCCTTTTGCTGGTGGGGGTGACTTCATGGGCTCCTAGGGTAGCTTTGCATAAGGCCGTGGAGAAGAAAAAGAATAAATATGTGTCCAAATGTGAGGACAACGGATATAAGTTTATACCATTTGTTTTTTCTACGTTCGGGGAATTTGATACGGAGGCTTTGGACACACTTTCACGTATTAAATCTATTTTCATCAGCCACTCAAATAACGCTAAGAGTGGTGTTTTTATTTTTCATAAAATAAGCTTTTGTATTCAGAAAGGAGTTGGAGCACAATTTGTGTCTAGACTCCCATCCAACTTTATGTAAATAAAATAAATTTTCTAAAAATAAATAAATAAATAAATGATGATGATGATGATGATGATGATGATGATGATGATGATAATAATAATAATAATAATAATAATAGTTGTTGTATTTGACGTTTCTCTACGACTCAAAACATTGGGGCGCGGGCTGCCGTTCATATTTTTAATAGGATTGGATTCGCTATTGCTAGAGGTGTGGGGGCCCAGTTGGTTTATTTGGCTCCCCACCAATTTCTTGTAAAATCCTATTTATTGTTAATAAAAGTGTTGGTTTATAATAATAATAATAATAATAATAATAATAATAATAATAATAATAATAATAATAATAATAATAATAATAATAATAATAATAATAATAATAATAATAATAGTTGTTGTATTTTTAAAAAGTTTAAAGTATATGAGGTATTCATTGTTATTGAGTATATGCACAAATTAAATATAAAAATATTAAATAGAATTGATCATATTTTCAAACCCGAGCAAATATAGTTGAGAACTTGAGATATTATTATTAGTTATGGCCATTGTCTAAACCTAATCCACGTTAATAACCAGTGCGTACACTGGTTAGAAACTTGAATACGGATAATAATAAATAATTAATTGTAATACAAAAAATCAATATATGTACGGATTATAAGTATTAAAATAAAAGCACGACTTATAAATAGACATCAAACAAATTTAACTAAAATATAATTATTATTGCAGTTCTACTTATAACGTGTAATATTACAATTATAAAATATTAAATATTGTTAAATTCTTAGATGCTTATATTTAAAATAAATTGATTTATATATACGCTCCATGCGTGCACGAGATTTATAACTATTTTGTTTTGCAACTTCTTACTGACTTTACTTGGATGTTTGGATTATTGGATACATAGCCTTAATTGTCGTTGAAAAATAAAACAAATATCACGTTCTATGTTATAAAGTTGGTGGCCCAAGTTTGCTCAGTCGTATGGAAAAAATACTTAAAATAGAAATAGACATTTATATTTAAAGTCAACTGAAATATGATTAAAATTTTTATTTTTTTTAAGGTGACCATTGTATTTTAAAAGTTATTTAAGAAAGTATATATTTACAAAAGTAATTAACATAATATGGAATGAGTTTCTTTTTTAAAAAAATCAAAAATGATTGAAAACCATAAAAATAAGTTGTTTAGCAGCAATGCCCTCATCTCTTTCAATCTCATCTTTTGCGACTCCTTCATCCGGTGATGGGAGATGATGTAAGCCATGATTCTAACATTATCACTCGGAGGTATTTAATGTGTTCATTGATGATTTCGACATCAACACGATTTCACCATCATTGCCTTTGTCGAAAGGAATGACGAAAACAAACTACCAATACAATTAACGAAATCTGATACCATAACAAACTAATTAACAAATGTTATGAAAACCATAATTATGGTAAAGTTATATGAAACACGTTCATATTGATTTGCTCATATGCATCCGAAACACCACAAACTAATTCAGTTTATTTGTGTTTCCTTTTGATCGTTATCGATCTGTACCTCCGAATGATATTGCCACGATGAAAGAGTTGGTAATGTCTATTAATATAACTCAAAAACGATTTTCTCATGCATGCCTTATGAACTCAAAGTCCTTGGTCAGATCATGTAACCAATATATAATCCGACATGGAAATCGATCAAGTTTGAACTAAGGAGACTTTCGATTATCTCTTAGGTTTTCTTTACTTTAAAGTCTAGATAATCACATCTCCATATATGTTGCATATAGACACACACTAGAAATGATTTCCCCCTTACAAAATTCTTGAACCTTTTGGTGGCGGTCCCTTAAATAAATGACGGTCCCCATATATAAAGGACCGTCCTCATCTTTAAGGGACCGTCCAGCCTTTTTCTGCAATTATTTTCACTTCTCTGATTTTTTTTTATTCTTTAACATTGACCAAACCTCATAGGTCATCCTATACTTCCTTACATACTTAAACATAATTTGAATTAGTAATACTTAGAATGCATGCTTTGCCATAACTTGCTTCCACTTCCCTTATTTAAACCATCATCTTCCTCATTCATCTTCATGACATAACCTCTTCTTCCTCCTCCAAATGTCATCCTCTAGAAAACCTAGGATTTCTGTCTAAACTATTTGACGAAAGAAACAAACTCTTGGCAATTTCATGAAAGAAACCACAACTCCAAACACAACCCCACAAAACTTTACTTCACAACCTATTTCCATCAAAGAAACAACATCTCATTCTTTTTCTTTCTTTGCCTCTCAACCTATTAATGAATCCCCATCCATTCATAAAGATCATACTTTCACTCCACAAAACCACTCTCTACCACCACCACTTCCACCACATCCACCTCAAGTCAAAAATCATGCCACTCCACACTCTATCATGGCTCAACAATTCTCTCATCTTGTTGACTTGAATATCCTAAACATAATCCTTGCTCAAAAACTACATCCTCCAACCAATCTTCATCCCACTATAGATCAAGTTAACACTCATGGTAGCTATTTTGTGTGTTGCATTCACAATCGTAACCTTTTCCAAAAACTCAAAAATGATCTAGACTTCATCACATCTCTTCTCTTACCTTCCGGCTTCTCACCTCCTTCTAACAACACTCTTGCACTACCCTTTCTTCGCAAGCCTTAGACATCATGCATGCTCTATAAATAAAACCGGACCTTCTCTTAGCTATCCTAGAAACTAAATTAGGATTAGTAACTTCATTTAGGTCCTTATTGTACTAAGTCATACTCTACGTATGACCTTATTTTCTTTTCAATGAATGAATGCATGCTTATTAAAATTCTGTATCTTTCCATCTAACTTACTAGTGATGGTCCCCAACATACGTTGGCGGTCCTTTATATATATGAGACCATCCAAGTGTTTTAAGGACCGTCCAAATACTTTGGTTTTGTCTCATGTCTTTTTCTTATATGCTTTTGTATATCTTCTAGCACCTGTTTTCTAATTTGTTTTTGTAGCAAAATACCATCGATCGATACCCCGGTGCCTTCATCTAGGGGGAGTACTAATCAAGGGGGAGCCTTAGCACTGTCGATTTCTTTTCTCTCTATATATCGATGAAGCCTTTTTGATTCTACAAAAAGGGGGAGAAGTAAACGAAAACTCATTAAAAACTTACTAACACATAATTTTACCTTAAATGAGTTTATATTTTGTAATCATCAAAAAGGGAAAGATTGTTAATACAAATAATATCAAAAACGTCATTTGCATTATTCGGTCTCTATACGTTTTGATAATCACAAAATATAAAAACACGTTATGTAAAACTACGTCTAATAAGTTTTTAATTGAGGAAACTCGTTTCGGCTACAACATCACTTAAGGTATAAATAAACAATCTACCAACTTAGTTAAGTGATCAAAGAAAATATTTTTCTTAAAACCTCACATTTTTTATGTGACAAAACATTTTTACAAAAGTATTTTTGTAATTATAAAGAAATGTTTTAATAAAAAAATATATTTGAATTTCAAATTCTCTACTAGCTAGTTTTCCCGCCTAAAATCAGATAAATTTTCACCATAATAGGACAAAATGGGAAAGTTTGTCAGGACGGTATCGTAAACATGTGACGGTCCCGTATATATAAGGGACCGTCCCCGCTCCTCCTGGTGCCTATAAATATTGCACTGTTTCATGAAGAAAAATTAACCTCTTGAGCTCTAAAACTTTTTGTCTTCCTAAATCATTCTAAATCCTATTCTTTGATCACATTAACGTGTTATAAGTTGTTTACAAGTGATCATATTCATCCTACCTCCACATGCAAGAGAAGAACGCTCGTATTCGTCAAGAAACTAAGTGTTGAAGAAAAGTCCTTAATCTCGTAACTATTGTTACGTTTCTCTCCTTAACCTCCATTCTTTGTATATCTAATCTTGTGTGAGATCCGACTTGTGTGGAAGCTCGGAATCGTGTATTGTGTTGATTCGGACTTTGGTGTTGGTTCGAATTATGTAGTGATGTATGTCGGTGTGTAGATTGGTTCTAGCTAGGATTAGGACTCGACATTCCGCTTAGTGTCGTTAATTGGTGTAAGCGTTTGTGTATGGTTTGCTCCGCCATAAGGGAGTGTGTTGACATAGTGTTTGCGAAACTCTCGAGTGTGATACACGAGGAGTGGAGTATGGCAAAGATTAAGCTTCGTAGCTGAACCACTATAAATCTCCGTGTCCCGGTTTGATCGTTTCTTTCCTTTATCTTTATTTACTTTTGATTATTGTGTTCATATATCATTATAAGGTTTTTGAAAACGTAAAAATGATAAAACTATTCAACCCCTCTAGTTTCTACAATGTCAATTGTCAAAGAGGAAGGAGACGAGAACGTCAAAAACAATGGCAACCACTCTATGCATTCGATATTTCAATATTATTTTAGGTGCCCAATTCTTTTTCTGCGTTTGACTACAAGGTTACAAGGTGTTTGACTCATCGGCCTTTTTATGTGTTCCAATGTAAATACACACGTGCATATACGTAAATACTTTTTTTTTTAACCATGGTTTTGTTGGAATTATAATATCATTACATGCATATAAATAAAACAATAACATCAAGTAAGCATAGCGGAAGCAATTATAACAAGACCATATAATATGTAATTAATTAATCAAATATAAATAGTAAATGTACCGTAGTGATTCTAGCCAGAACAAGAACCTAGAGAATCTTCAACTCAAGAATCCTAATTAGGGTTTATGTGGATTCAAAGAATAAATCCAAGAAACAAACAATGATGTGTTTGAATCATGATCTTGTACACACGTACTACTTCAAGTAACCATTTATGCAAGTAAAACAAATACAAACACTTTGAGAATCACAAAATATCGACTCCCTTAAACATTATGGGGTGTCGACTTTTTGCTAGAAGAAGAGGAGAGAAAACACACACAAGATTATGTGTTCAAGTTATGAGAAAACAATGAATCCTTGTGTGTTTATATAGGATAGAAAACTTGGAGCAAAAGACACACAAAGGGATGTGGGATCCCCTTGGCCGATCGGCCCATGCAACCCACAAGGGGTTCTAGAGCCTTCTTGACATTCCAATTTTCATCTATAGTCCCTTTCCTTTTATTCGTAACGGTCGTTAGCCTTTTCCGTTAAATGTTAACGATCGTTAAGTGTTTATGTTCTAATAATTAATACAACATTTATATATACTTATTACTCATTTACTTTTCATACGTAAAGTGTGCAATCCCGTGATCTCGAGTTCGATCCTAACACACAACTATTATTTTATCGTCTATAAAACTAACAGCTCCCACTTAGACATATCATAATAGTGTTATCACATCGGTTAGCATCTTGCAACACGCCGATGCCTTTAGTACAACTCGAGTAAGGCTCCTGGAAAACCTTTTAATCATTTCTCATTATTATTATCCTTTTGTTACTAATACCACGTTAATAAGGATATGGATCTAGGTCATTCCTTATTTAACCATTCTATTTCTCGTTGTTAGCGATTGACAAGATTACCAAATCTTCTGAACATTTCAGGAAAGACCTTGGGCGTGGCCACGCAAACACCTTGACTACCCTACGAGGGGCCCAGCAGTATTAAACTTCAAAAATTAATTTGAAAGAACAAATTCTATATTGACTACAAGCAAAACATATAAACTTGTAACACTTCTGAAAACAACCCTTATAACTACCAGTTACGTATAGCGTTAAGTTGTTCCACAAAAATGTACTACATTTATGACTGTTATCTTGTATCTCAACTCTGAGGATAACTTCTTATGATTTACTTAATGACAAGATCCATAAAGTAACATCATATCGTTGGGATAAGTCCTATATTCAGTATCATCGAATATCATCTGAAATGGCATGTCTACTCATCAATATACCTTAAGTATATTATACCAACCTTCAGATTTGTCTTAATTTAATAATATTCCCATATTATTAACTGGCAACAGACAATTTAGAATAACTTTTATTCATGGATTTAAACATACAAAATAGGACAACAATAATTAACAATAGAAATAAACATACCAAATACTTTATTTCATTAAAATAATAATTGTTTACAATATCCTTTATCCAAATACTAATCACAGTTATGCATGAAACTACTAGCTAATTTAAGCCTAATGCCTTTGACTAATTCATTAAGCTTTTCTTTTGCCAAAGCCTTAGTGAATGGACCAGCTAAGTTATCAGCAGATTTATTTCACCTTCGTTAACCTTTTCTCGAACAAAGTGATACTTCCGTAGAAAATGTCTGGTGCCTCTCATGACTCCAGGTTCATTGGCAAATATGATTGCAGCAGAATTGTCACAATACATATTAATAGGTAATTCAATTGAAGGCATAACACCAAGCCCTGAAATGAATTTCCTAATCCAAACAGCCTCCATAGCAGCTTCTGAAGCAGCAATGTATTCAGCTTCTGTTGCAGACATCGCAATTGTACTCTGCTTCTTACTCTTCCAGTCTACTGCTCCTCCATTGATAACAAAGACATAACCCGTCTGAGACTTCGAATCATCTTTATTACTTTGAAAGGACTGATGCATGAAATTACACCCTCAGAAAAGGTTTTACCTCTCAAAGGATCTTGAGAAGCTTGCAACCCCCACCAGGCAGTGTACCTAACCGTTGTAGTATAGTATAGTGACAAGTACCGGGGGATTGATCGTTCAACTCAAAGAATAGTGTTCGCTAGGGTTAAAACTTTAAACTAGGTCTAGAGATGAGGGATGATTCTTTTTGTATTTTTGTATTTTATGAAAAGCAAGTAAAAATCTCAGGTTTTGAAGGAGTGGGCGGAATTAGTTGCTAATCAACTAACCCAAATAACTAAAGATGCAATCAAAATAAAATAAAATATACTTAAACTAATTGTGGCAAAAACAATAATTAGAGAAAATGTGTTTATTTAGATTTCACTACTCCCTAGCTATCTTTTACAGGTTGATTAGTTTGTTACAATTGCATGGATGACAGGTTATATTCCTTAATACCATTTGTAGGGCCGTGTACGATCTTCCCTAACTCTATAAGCTTCTACCTCTTCCTATGTCGAGCCGACTACTAGCTCCTAACATGGCCTTATTAGTAGTTACCTATGCATTAAATATAATCAATATATCGTAGTACACCTCCGATCATGTTTCTTAAGACGTTCAAGCAAGTTACCAATTGGAAGTCTGCCAGTTTTCTTAAGTCTAACATCGAATTCATTCACCCACAACAATTATAAACAAACAACCAACCAATAATCAATATTTAAGTTTCATTATATCTAAGCAAACACGAAGAAAACCTAGCCTAGCATGTTAAAGAGAAGACAAGCGTAAGATATAATCAAACAACACAAAGACATATTGAATGATTTGTTGAAAGACTTATCTTCAATTAAGCATGGATGAAACAAAGGTTTGAACCCTCAAAATAGCAGTAAAATTCGTCTATGGTTTTCTCCCATCAAAGTTGCACACAATGAATGAAAACTAGAAAAGTTTATATAGATTTTACAATCTGACAGCGTCAAGAGTAGGGTCTGACGCCATCAACTCGCCGCCAAAATAATACTCGTATTTCCTAGATCCACTTTTGACGTCGTCACGTATAAACTTGGTCTTGGCCGTCATGTGCAATTTTCTCTTGATGGCCTTGGTGACGCCGTCATGTACAAATCTCCGAAAACCTCTCTAGCGCGTCACGTGTAATTTGATTTATCCACCTCTTTGTCAAGTCTTGACACCGTTACTTGTGATCCTTGACGTCGTCATGTACAATTTTCAGTATGAATTTGAGACTTTGTCGTTTTCTTCACTTTTTCGCTCCAAAAACGTCCAAAATGCTTCCTTTTGTAAATTTCCTCTCAAAAGTACCTAAAATGACAAAAGGAACGATTTAGGGCAATATTTGATCAAATAATCTCGACTTTGGCCTTAAATAACCCCGCAAAAGCGGTACACTTTTCGTCTTATCAAGGACGCATCACAGAAACCTGTAACATCAAGTTCTACAGCTGGTTATCCACCATATACCAAAAACATATCTCTTGTATTTCTCAAATACTTAAGAATATGCTTAACATCAATCCAATGTTTTTCACCTGGATTATGTTGAAATTGACTGGTGATATTTTGAGCAAACGCCACATCTGGCCTTGAGCATTTTACCGCATACATAATAGATCCTACAGCCGAAGCATAAGGAACTTGTTGATATAAATAATGCTTAAAAAGGTTATTAATATCTCTCAATAAACCTATGTTTTGATAATCACAAAACTTAAATCAAATTAAGTCAAGATTAAGAAGTAAACAAGTATTTGGTAACAAATATTTACTTCTACATCTAATATCACTTAAGGTATGCATAAACTAAGCATCTTATGCATTACATGATCAAAGGAAATTTTGTCTTAAGACATAACATCTTATAAAATGATATAAACATTTTATATACATTTGTAAATCATTTTTGGTAATGCTATATTAAACCACAAAGATATGATTTCAAATTTCCAACCAAAAAGGGCAAATTTTATCCAGAAAAACTTTTCAAACGTTCAGGAGGGCGGCCCCCTTAATTTTACTAGGCGGCCCCCTTAATGATTAAGGGGACCGGCCTATAATTAAGGGGACCGGCACGCTCCCGAACAGTAAAATCTGACCCTATAAATATTGGATCATTTTACACATTTTCCTCACCTTTTTGCACTATAAACTTTCTGATCCAACCTCCCTCTCTAGATCTAAAATCCTTTGATCATATAATTCATAAGTCTTTGTTTCCAAGTGATCCAAAGCTTCATCCATTCAAGTGCAAGAAGAAGAACACTTCTCTACATCCATCTAATTGTAGTAGTGTTGTGAATAGCTAGATTCATATTGTAGTTGTGGTAGATATTTGTAAAAGTGTTGTGTAAATTTGTTGTGTGTAGAAAATAGGTGTGTTGTAAAGTAGTTTAGTAGTTGTGAATTAGTTGTGCATAGAAGAAGGTGTGAAGTTGTGAAGGTGTGAAGAAGGTGTGAAGCCTTGAACAAGTCGTGAAGTTGTGAAGAAAGTGTCAAGCCTTGAAGAAGTCGTGAGATTGGTTCTAGCTACGATTAGAACTCGACATTTAGCTTAGTGTCGTTAACTCGTGTAAGCCAAG
Organism: Artemisia argyi; assembly: GCA_030686995.1. Lineage (NCBI taxonomy): Eukaryota > Viridiplantae > Streptophyta > Magnoliopsida > Asterales > Asteraceae > Artemisia > Artemisia argyi. The sequence continues at coordinate 22,529,154 of CM060676.1, forward strand.
GTGTGTAAGGTTTCTCCACCATAAGGAGTTTGTTGACATAGTGAAGAAAACTCTCGAGTGTGGTACTCGGGGAGTGGAGTAGGGCAAGGAAGGTGTCCTTGTAGCCGAACCACTATAAATTCGCGTGTTGTGGTTTGATCTTTCTAACTCTATCTTTTCTTCATTACATTTCAATACTTTCATTATTACATTAGAATTGCTTATATTAGTTTTCATTTGAATTCACTTGAGATCGAATCGAAACTTTTTAATAAGCTACAAAATATTTTGGTAATAAACTTTTAAAAGGACGTAAAACTATTCAACCCCCCCTTCTAGTTTTCCACAATTGGTATCAAGAGCCACGTCTAGCAAGATCTTTAAAATATATTGTATTTTAAAACTTGTAACGATCTATGGAATCTGAAAAATATTTAGAAGGGCAATCTATGCAAAGACCACCACTATTTGAAAGTGATGAATTTTTATATTGGAAAAATCGATTCGAAACTTATGTGAAGTCAAAAGATCTAGATCTTTGGCATGTTATTACTAATGGTGATTTTTTACCTATTCAAAATAACCCGGAAACTAAGAAAGATGGAATCGTACCTTTTGAAAAACAAAATGATGATTTAAAAAGAAAACTTGCTAAAAATAATGAAGCAAAAATGGTTATTTATAATGCGCTACCACGTAAAGAGTACGAAAGGATCTTTATGTGTGAAACCGCAAAAGAAATTTGGAACTCTTTACTAATAACTCACCAAGGTAATAGTCAAGTCAAAGATAATAAGATAGATCTACTTGTTCAACAATACGAGCAATTCACGATTCCGGAAGAGGAATCAATTGACAATGCTTTTGCTAGATTTAACACTGTCATCACAAGTTTAAAAGCACTTGATGAGAATTTTTCTAGTAAGAATTTTGTTAGGAAGTTTCTTAGGGCTCTTCATCCAAAATGGCGAGCTAAAGTGACGGCTATTGAAGAATCGAATAATTTGTCAACATTGCAACTTGATGAATTAATTGGAAATCTAAAAGTTTACGAAGTCATCATTAAGAAGGACTCCGAAATGGTCAAAGAAAAACGAGAGCAAAGCAAGTCAATCGTCTTGAAAGCTAGAAAGGAATCTAGTATCGAAGATAGCTCATCTTCCGAAAGTGATGACGAAGAATACGCCATGGCCGTAAGAGATTTCAAGAAATTCTTCAAAAGGCGAGGAAGATTCGTAAGACAACCGTATGATGAAAAGAAAACATTTCAAAAGAGTAAAGATGACAAGAACAACAAGATTGAAAGAAAGTGTTTCGAGTGTGGTGATCCAAATCACCTCATCGGAAAATGTCCAATGATGACAAGAGATCAAAATCAAAGAGCTTTTGTTGGAGGTGCTTGGAGTGATAGTGACGAAGATGAGAAAGAAACGACAAAAGAAGAAAAGTGTCTTATGGCGAATACATTAAATGAGGTACGTTCCGAAACCGAATATTTTAGTGGTGAAAGTTTATCATTAGATGAAAAAGATCTAGATAATGAATATAATAGGCTATGCAAATTAGGATAACTAGTAATGGCTAAAAACAAATCACTAAAATACATAAACAATCAATTGGAAAATGAAGTACTTGAACTAAAAATTAAAATACATCAACTTGAAAAAGGTAAAGAAATTTTTGAAGAATGCAAATCATGTCAAGTGCTTAAAGATGAAAACGAAATACTTAGGGAAGAAATTCGAAAACTTAATAAATTTGAAAATAGTAGTCACTCTCTTAATAAAATAATAAGTAGTCAAAGAACATCCGGAGATAAAACCGGTTTAGGATTTAACTCAAATGAAGCTTCAACAAGTGAGATTAAGAATGTCAAATTCGAAAATGAATCTAACGAACAAAAATCTCTAAAATCTAATCCTAAGTATATACTTATTAACGATAGAAAAATACCTCTTGCCAACAATGAAGAAGTAAAAGCTTTTTATAAATCATCTTTGAAAAACGAGGTAGGATCATCTAAATCTAAGACAAGATCCAAAACACCACCACCTAGAAAATCAAATAATCCTAATCCTAAGTCTAAAACACCTCAACCAAGAAGAAACCAAAATAGGCAAAACTATAATAACAATAGTAATCAAATGTGGAACTACCAACAAAGCTAAAATCCTTGGGGTATACTACCACCTTTCATGCATCCTAGTCAAATGTTAAACATGTTTGGACCAAACAACTTTGGACCAAAGAGACAATGGGGATCGAATGGCTAGATGAACATTCCTTGAGGCAATCTTGAAGTTTTTCTCAACATAGACTTTTTCAAAGTCTATATATCATCTTGATGATTTTGAAGATTTTTTGAAGACCACCGGGTACGCCATTCCTTCATAACTCATTGCCATGCTTAGATAAATATGCTTTAGTTGATTATATTGTTTGCATAGATATAGCTTGCCTTTTTCTCTCTACTTGTTTCGATCATATATATACTTATTTACATATATATATATACTCCTATACTTAATATATATATATATATATATATATATATATATATATATATATATATATATATATATATATATATATATAATTGCTTGCACATAACCTAGATACGTCATTAGTTGACTTTCTAGAACTCCAGGAAATCGTTCTTTATCGAATCCTTTCCTTCCCCCCTCGCGTTATTCTAGTAAGTCCTCTTTTAGGAGACTCATGATGATGAAGGGATATGAGTCAAGTGGACTTTTATAATGCAAGAACGCCTTCGCACGTGAACACTATGGATGAAACAAACTCCTCTCGCCGACTATATCCTATCTCCGCTACTATCTTTCAAACCTCACCCATCAACCCATCTTTCACTCACATTTATACTTATATATAAATATATATATATATATATATATATATATATATATATATATATATATATATATATATATATATACTAGCTTTCAAAGCCCGCCCGATGGGCGGGCATGACTTATAAATATCATTGGATTATTTTTCTATAGCAAAGAAGGGTAGTAAAATTACGTTTTAAAACATAGAAAATAATCAAAGGAACTTTGATATGAATTTAAGCAATTCAATATTATTTAATATAGTAAAATTACATTTTAAAACATATGTGGTTTTCAAAAAAGCAACAGACTTTTGAATTTCATTGAGAAAAATAAGTTAACGATAAATAAGCTATAAACATACCTGTGTTTTTATTGAATGCATTAAGAACGAAAAGAAATAAACGATTATTGAATATGAGAGGAGAAAAGTTTCAAAGTGGTGTGCAAGAAAAAAGTATGAAAGCATAGGCCGCCCGATGGGCGAAGAAGCCTCGCGAATATTGTTTAAAAACTTAAGTTAATGAAAAATAAGCTATAAACATACATATTTTTTTAATTGAATGCATTAAGAATGCAAAGAAATAAACGGTTATTAAATATGAGAGGGAAAAAAGTTTCAAAGTGGTACTCAAAAATAAAGTATCAAAGCATAGCTCGCCCGATGGGTGATTATGTCTTATGAATATTATTAAAAAATGTAAGTTAACGAAAATAAGTTATAAACATACCCTTCTCTACCAGCTCGAGCAGTTCGACAAAGATTAAATACTTGCATTGCCACACTATCAAAATGCAATAACTGCCTGCAACTTTAGTTGCATAGTTAAAATAGGTTGGTTAATTGTCATTGAAAAATAAACAAAAGCTGGACCTATACGTAAATTGTGCAAAGATCTCAACATAAAACATATCTTTCAATTAAAGATGTAATTTTCTACAAATGAAGTGGCATAATGGGCTTAGAAAATACGTCCGGTATATATAGCGGAATATAGCAGTTGTTTGTGCTTACCAATCCGATGATTCAACTTTTTTTATAAGTATGGTTATCTTATTATGATTCTTAAAGCCACTTTAATAACTCCAAGTGAATGTGATAGTCAAACTGATTCAAAAGGTCACTTCTACATGGTTAAAATTTTTAAACTTAGAATTTGCATGTTTGACCTTGATGCCATTGATATTGTCGTCAACCTAAGCCGTTTCAATTCATAAAATTCATCCATTGTGACCCATTACCATTTCGCCCGACCCATCGACACTCATTTTCCCACCTCTTAATAAAATTTCTTTACCATAAAAAGTATTTTAGCATTACTACCTTAAAAAGTGAAGCTACCTTTGAGAGCAATGAAAAATAAATGAACCTTAACAATTATTGAAGAATTAAAAGGTACAAAGTTATTCATAACAATTAAAGGTACAAATTACAAAAATAAGTATCCCCTTACATATTGCATTGTAAAGAACAAAAAGAAAATACTGATTCTTCATATAGCTGCAACAAATGAATCCAATTATTCATCCAAACTAATGTTTTTTTAATCCTTGGTGAACAATAACCGCCACCTAAAAATATGCATTGAATCAAAAATAATGTATTCATAAAGATTTATCTCATAGAAAGCGGAATGAATTACCTTAGAGATTTAAGTTTTTCATGAAAATAGATAGACGGGAGTTTAGATCTGTAATGTCATCAACCCTTTGATATGTGAAGTGACCGTGCCCATTTTACGAATAAGAATGTGACTTAACAAATTACAACACCTGCATTCATATCAATTCACCGAGGACACCTGCATTTAGCTACTTTTTGCTAAAATTGACGAATATCATGTTCTTATAATTACTTGTAAATTGAAATCCCAACCATCTCCACATCTAGTTAACTTTGTTTATTGGTCTAATTTTATAGCTTCAAGCCTTTAAATACTCAAACTGTTCACTGATAACAAAATCATACTTTTGTACTTAACATAATGCCATATCTTTTAACACCCATAAAATATGTCAATTAAAAATGAGATATTGCGCTTACGATAGGTCGGTCAACGCCTGCAATCATGTTAATCAATTAATAATTTTAAAACATAATGGCAATCACCCTTTAGTACCAAGAGCTGATCAAATTCAATAACAATGTTTGAGTACTTATGTATGCTTATTAATGTGTATTATTCCATCTAAAAATACCACCCATTTACTTATAGACGGGTAAACAAAAACTTGTTAAATAGGCTGAATAGGTAAAGTCACTAATAGGTGGATGTCCAGGTTTACCCATCTGCTCCAAGCGAACAACACTAATAGGTGGAAGTCCACATTTCACAGCCTTTTGAGGTTTTCTCCCAAGAAGTTTAGGAAAAATGCACCCGACAGACTAAATGTCAATTGAGGTACCATAGCTGTCACAGCAGAGCAGAAGATCCAGGGTCTGGTACCAACAGGTCACCAAGTACCAACGGGGCCTGGATTAATGAGCAAGTTTCCTAGTTTAAAGTGTGGGTGGAGATTGTTTGATGAGTGGAAATACTTCAGGCCTCACAACAGCTAAAAATTAATCTCGGGTTATTTTCAAAAGCCATTGTTTCACGCTTAAAGTTTTGGAATAAAATTATTTAAACGCTCATTTTTAGCTTTTTTAAGCAATACAACTCGTCTTGTCTAAAAGACCCTTTTTTTCTTTTACTGCCTTTGTTATTTGTAGTTGATGTATTTGTATGCAATATGTGTAAGCCTTCAATTGTAAGACAAAAACAATATTGGTTCTGCCCACCCAGGCCCTAAATGACCCACCCTAAAAATCCTAATGTTGCAACACATTACCAATTCGCCCAACATGAACTCAAAATAAAAACTTTGTTCAGCACTACGTATATCAAACCAATCTTATACATAGGTGTAGCATTTTCTTTTTGTGCCTGGGTTTGCTTATTAAAAAGTACCTTATCAGTTGAAATGCAAGAAAACTTTGAAGGATTGTGCCATCAATTCTTCCCTCCCCAAGTCCTTAAATGTCGGAATTTAGTAAACACACTGTTGCCAACAGAAGATATATACTATTTCGGTTTCACATCAGCAACTTGGCTACCCTAGTAAGCATTAATCAGTTAAACTCTTAAGTATAATAAGCTAAATGTAGTATATGCCTAAAGCGAATGATGATGTCCATTCCATTACTTTTATACCATAGCATACTAAAGACGTTGGTTTTATAAATTCATACGACAATCTACATATGGTAGGCATACCTTGTCCACATGATCAAACTCCTTTTTCCTGTTAAACAATGGTTGCTTTGATAGCAACTCAACCATGATAGACCCTAACGAACACATATTAATTGCAGTAGAATGCTTTTTTTTTTTTTTTTTTGCCTTGATATCTTCATGAGGTATCACATTATCAGGTGTGATTGGGTTATTTTTTGCCTCAAAATCGCAAAGACTTTTAATTAGATTCAAATTTTTTTAAAAGAACTAAAGAGCAAATATTTTATACAATGTGCTGATGTTAAGAAATATTGCCTGTATGCAAAGCAAGGGTGTGCGCACTGTTGGCTGTTAACGGGTCCGCGCTGTTCGTTGTGAGTTGTCGCGAGGCTAACACAGTGATAAAAAGTGAAAGGGTCACGTGATTATCCTTGTAAATGATTGTAGGATTTGGTATTTGCACCCATTATCAAACTGAGACAATGGCTAAATATGGAAGGGTGGCTCGCTAACCATTTTTGCGCTTTTGTCAAGATTTACTCGATCAGCTTTATGCGGCCGCAACAAATGTGTAAAAGAACAAAAAGAGGTCAAGAATGGGTGAAATTGATGCCATTTGACTATACCCATTTATATATTCCAAACACCCCTGAAGTTAATCTCAGTTTTTTTTTTCAGAACTAATAACATAACAGAATCCTAAAACCAAGGAGAAAACAGAGAGAAAAGTTCAGATTTTCGTGCAAAAAATGAGAAATTTAGCAGCAACTTTGAGTTTCCAAGAAAGTTTTGTTTTAGCTTTCAGCATCTTTTTTTTTTTTTGGCCACCATGAGCGGTAGTTACAAAAATCAAGGACCCATTCAACTGTCATAGACTTTACTCAATTGTTATTTCCAACTTTATCAATATTATCACCTTTACATTCAACTAAATAAAACAAACAGGTGCATTTCAAACACACACACACAAAACATCCTGCCATATATATTGTTCTAGCATAAGTAATAAGCAATGAGCTGGGGTATTAGTACTTAACATACTTCAACCAATGGTGGAGCTAGAAAATTTTTTGTGGGAGGGCCGAAACAAAATTTTTTCCGAAAAAACATTAGATGGGAGGGCCGAAATGAAAATATTGACTATAAACATCATGACATCACTGATTAGTTCCAAGGTTCTGGGGGCGGGTCTAGTCGTACGATTCTTTTGTTCTTGAATGCTTTTACAGCTAGATTAAGTTCATAAGACCCTTTGGAACACCTTTTCTTTCTTTCATATGTGTGAATTTGTACTCCCATTTCCTATTACCGTCTCCTCGTCCTCTTTTTTTTGGCCTAAATAGACTTACGAAAGCCTTCACCTTCTCCAAATATGAGACCCGCACATCATTATTCTCATCATAGTCTGACAAAATTTCCACAAATTCATATTCATGCTTTCTTTTCTCATTAATGTGCCACTTTATATTCCAGTTATTGAATAGGATCCATGTCTCTCCTTTTATGGGGATTATAACATAAGCCACCACCTCCTTTTTTAGACCTTGTCGTCTCCCATGAAACCAAGTGTGAGAATGAGAAAGGATATTCCTCCAAGTATCTGGCTTGCCTATTACTTCTGAATACTTGTTCTCGCTGGAGTAGTAGCAGGGGAAACAGATTTATTTTTGTTCTTTAACTACTTGGACCAACATGCTTCAAAAGCTTCAGACCGATATTGGCGCTTATCATGAGGATGTGAATTAGAGCAACTGGCAGGGCTAAATGTTTCAGGTCGTTGTGATGCTTCAGCAATTCTAGATGTTCTCTATGCAGCTTCCATTCTCTCTTTTAGATCCATAATTCTTTTGGTCGAAGAAGACACACATGATGTCATTGGTAATCTAGAATTGTGAGTTGATTGTGGACTCTGGTCATCCGGGAAGTTGCCTCCATAATAGAAGCTGCGTTTCTCGTTAGGATGTACCTCGGACTCTTAATAGGAGATAACATTCTATGGTGACTAATAGGTACATATTTAGCTATTTAGTTGGTAATACGTCAGTTTGGATTCTCTCCATCGGTCTATACCTAGATAACTAATATTTATGTATGCGATGATGAGGTTCTCTGTTTTATTTTTGTTTATAGAGTAAGGTTCATTTTTGTAGCTGTTTCGGCTACTATTTTGTCATGTGTTTGCTGTGGACTTAGGATAACTTAGGATCAGGCCAGTATAAAAATAGGATAAGGTGTGTTTGGATTAGGGTTGAAATGGGTTTGGGTTTGGGTGATGAAATTAGAGGCTGAAATTGGTTGTTTTGGGGACTGAAATTGGTCAGTTTAGGAGCTCAAATGGTGGTGGGATTGGGGATGAAGCGGGGGCTAAAATGGACGCAGGTCATGAAGCTACTAAAACAGGTAAGTACATAACGTAACGTTCACAATAACTCAACCGCATCTTGCAAACAATTATTCTATTCGCACAAACTATTAAAGGGATATATAGGATTGCTCACCAAAAATGATCACGCATATTTAAGACAAACATCAGTGACACATGCATTAACCATAAAAGATACAACATTTTAGCATTACCTGAAGTTAAGACTTGTCAATTGTGCATACCATAGGATTAGTAATTGTTTTTTGTTATTGGAAATGGTTGTTAGGATTTTTCTGAATTATTTTATATTCTAAACTAATAACCTTGTCGTAATCAAATCATAACTTCTTAAAGCTTCTATTGAGCCACAACTAAGAACTCTGATTTTGTGAATCGTCACCCTTTATATAATGATCAAAAACTAAGAGCCCTTATAGTTGGTTAAGTGAACTTCTACTATTTTCATTATTGGACTAATAACTGTAGAAGATAAAAATATTCTATAATACATACCTGTCAAATTCATTTAAGATTTGCACCAAAGGCATCGGATGTTCAACAATCTTCATGTCATCTCTACCAATAATACTCAAATATCCTTATTTGGAGCATGTTTCAGAACAGCTGACAGTAGTCCAGCTCCATACATGTGCTAAAAAAGAACATTCGAAGTCAGAGCAAATTTGCTTATCCCAATTAGAAATAGTTCAAAACTCGTACCAAGTAAGGCCACTAATATATTCCATAAAAAACAGCAAAAAAAAAAACATTGAGCAAATCTGCTTACCTAGACTCAGATCATATTAAAATAAATAAAAAAAGTCTCACGTACTGTAATTTTGATCATACAACGTGATGCTCTACTTGCATACCTAAGAAACAACTTCAAATTGCTGCAATTTTACAAAAGCAAACAATTAAGGAAGTCGTTATTTATAAAGAAAACCTAAAGGAGGTGAAAAAACAATGAGAAAGTGAAAGTTAGTTATGCCGTTAAACCCGTCAACCAATGATTCTTTATTAGCAAGTATTAAAGACCTTACTGTTCGCGAACGCGCCCCAGTTGCTCCTGCAACAAAGATGGAGTCTCTGTCTATTTCACCATCTATCACTTTTGTATGAGCAGGCTGCAAACCAACAGCTACTCCACAACCTCCTATCCATAAAAAATTCATTGTGCCAACTCCTTTTAAAACGAAAATTAATTCAGCATTGATCAGTGTTCCAAAATCCAAACAATGACAGCCACTTTAAAATTTTGTTTCGAAATCAATGTTCCTAAAAGATGAGTATTGAAAACTTACAGTTGTTGGGTGGGTCAAAATTAATCTTAACTTTGTTAAACTTTTAAAAGTGCGACTTATCTAATTCTATTACAATACTAAAACAAAACGTCAAGAACTGCTCATGTTACAAAAGTATATACATCTTATTTAACTCGCATAACTAAGAAGGATATATAAATTTTAAGAGCCTATAATGCATACCTCTACTTTGAGCTTATCGAGAAATTCAAACTGAATCAATGCATTATTAACTGCAACATTCCTGAACTAAATTATTGATCAAAGAAATAATAAATAGTAAATATGACAAAAAGAGAAGTAATACGCAGTTGAGTATTAACTGATAAGCAAATGGAATTTTAACTGATATGAATTATATTTTTTTAGGAACATTGGTTCTTAGCACCAACCTGCATCGATCAAAATCTACAAATGAGAATTCATAAACCAAATGTGTAAATACATTGAACTGGCTATAACAGATATAGTTAGGACCTTGAGTTGACGCCTGTGCAATTCTGATTCATTCGAGAGCAAAGAATTCTGAACATATCTACCATATCGCCATCCTTCATGTAATAATGTGCTATAATGTTCCATAATCATTATATCTTATAAGTCTAAAGTTTGAGACTCAATCAGATTCTAAATGTAAGTAAGAATAGGCTCTGGTCAAATTTTTAACGTGCAGCATCAAGAAAACTTCAAGTCAACTTGAACCAAGTTAAGCTGCTCAACCATGAATCGTACAATATAGAGGTGACAGGTTAAAAAGGGTTCGGGTCAAAACAGGTAAATTTTGTGTACGGGTCGGGTTCAAATGAAAACACCAGATGGGTAGTGCGAAAACAAAAATATTAAGAGGGCTGAATATCAAATGAGCTACAATTATTTGACACAATCAAGTACCTTGTCGTTGTAAACCGCCACAGTTGGATTACTATATGAACGTCACCTGAAGGAATTAGCAGTCAGCCAAAGAATCTATATACGTCACTATATCGGATATGCTTTTAACAGAAAATACTAACACTAAATAAGGACTAATTAACACGTTCCAGAAAGTTGTCATTATAAACTGTAGACCAAACCTTGGAGCCCAAGTTTTGACCTCCCCCTTCTTTTTCCTTTTTGCTTAACACACACTTGAATTATATTTTTGTATATAGTCTAGCTTATTAGGTGTTTATTACTATATTACAAAGGTCATATTTGAAATTTAATATAAGAAGTAATAATTAAGCTAGCTTATTCAATTCACTTGTCCACCCTTACAAACTGCGTGTTACAATCTACCACATCAATATGTTAAGCAACCAAACTTGTAGAAACATAATGAATAAGCATCGAAGGCATTCAACTGAAATTGCATCCAATTAAAAAAGGTACCTTGTTAGACAATGAATTCCTTCCTTAGGTTCAAGTTTTGATGCTTCCAGTTCCACCAACTAACACCATCAGTCCAAAAAACTATCAACTTAGGGGGAAAAAGAGAGAACATAAAGATCAACCCTTTAACATAACAACTGATATGCCAAAGTGCTGGCCCAAAAAAAAAAACAAAAAACAAACCTGGCAAATCTTATTGTCTTGGATCATCTTTGATAGGATACTGGACACGGGAATGATAATCATGTATGAGTACGTCACATCAATAATAAAAGGGAATCATTAACTGTGCATTAATGATCAAATGGGAAGAAACTTAGGGTACTTGTTTAACATTTGGAACCTGAGACATACTTATTGACATTCAGCGTCTTGATGGTGTCTGTATTAGCTGTATATTCCAATTCCTTCACTTCTCTTGTATACTCTTTGATAAGCCTGTCAATAAGAAACATGTATATAGCATTAAATTATCAAAGAATATAAGCAATGATATTAGGGTTTTAAGTAAAAATTCCGGATATGAATGATATTAGGGTTTTGTGTGATTAATGAATAAAAAAGGTCGATATAAACTAAAAAGAGATTATAAACCTATAATTAATGAATAGATATGGTGCATAATTGGTTGTAGGTTTTATAAATTTAGATTTGCAAGATATATCCCAAAAATAGGTTGCTCTAGTGGTTAGCATGTATCCTAATGTTTAAAACATCCCAAGTTCGAATCCCATGCAGGCAATGATTTTTTGAAAATAATTCGGAATTTATGAAGCTTGCCAAGGTGGCATATCCGAAATTTATGAATGTTCGGAATTTATGAAGCTTGCCAAGGTGGCATATGAATGGAAAAAATTGCTTACATAATGATGACATGGCAGAAATTGAATTACATGGCAATGACTGATGGCAATGACTGGACAATGAGGTGGCAATACGCGTGTAACGCCTCCTGTTATATATAATATATATATATATATATATATATATATATATATATATATATATATATATATATATATATATATATATATATATATATATATATATATATATATATATATATATATATATATATATATATATATATATATACACTTATTCACATATTCCCGAACACACCTCAAACCCTTCATCAACTTAACACTTTGATCATTTTATCCAAAATTGTCAAAGGTATATTTTAATTATCGAAACGGTAATTAAAAATTGTTAAGAATTTTATCATCGTGCCAATGAACGTTTACGTATTTTTGATATACTATAAATCTAATTATATACGTATAAATATTTTTGTTCCAGAAACTAATTCCGCAAAATTTGGAAAATTTCAAAGGCGGCCCCCTTAATAATTAAGGGGACCGGCTTGTTATCGAGGGCGGTCCCCTTAATGTTTAAGGGGACCGGCCATCTGACACTTCTAAATCCGTTTTTCCTCCTTAATTCCATTCCTAAACACTCCATTTACTCATTTGTTCTTTCCCACTGCTACTGAGTACGAACCAAAACACCCAAAAACATCAAAATCCTCCATCATATCACCAATCCGGGGTTGTTTCGCAAGGGGCAAACATCAACCAAACATATAACAACATCTTTTGTAAGTTTTCCAACATGCATTTCATCACATTTCATTCGATTTGGTGTCTAATCAATTATTATGCATTTTATTAAAACCTATTTTAATTCGAATTTAAGTGCAATAGAAGCTAGAAATTGAACTACCAAATGCTTCCCATAGGATTAGAATGATGTATTGCAACTCAAAATTAGTATAACATATCATTTTGTCAAAATCATTAATCGCCCATAAACCCTTGTTAAATTTTATTTTTCAAGAGGCACATTGTTGATATAACTCTCAAAAACCACTTAAAACTTACTACATTACATTGTTTTAATGTCCTAAACAATCAAAACATACTTTTCAATTTATTAGAAAATGGTTCATGAAGACAACATGGGCGTTTGGTTCATGAACAAACTATAACTATATGTAGTTATTTGAAACTTAAAACTTGTTCATAAAACTTGTTAATACTACTAAAATCAATAGACGTCATCAAGATATATAATCAATATATATATTGATGTTTTAGGATGTTTTTATCTAGTTAAGGGAGCGTTTGGTTTATCTTAAAAATGATATTTTTGAAAACTAAAATTCGCATTTTAATCTTTTAGACAAACTTATGTTGTGTCAAACTCTTATGGAATGGAAGATATATAATCTAGGGGGAATTGCATATATACCCACTAAAACATGAATATTTGCATATTTCCCCAAAACACAAGTTTTTAATGCACAATGTACAATGATGTTTAAGCATGTTTTGGGTATATATGCAAATATGCAAGTTTTAGTGGGTATATATGTAATTGCCCCTATAATCTAATATATATCTAGCCTTATTTCGAAATGAATTATGATATCATACTCTTTGATATTATATATTCTAAACGAGTTTAAAATCAAAATAAAAGGAACATCATGAAACTACTTCATTGAGTATTTTTTTTGTGTCGAAGTAGAATTTCGTTCCACATATAGTGCATATAATTATATAAATATATAACATATGCATGATAGTTGTTTTTATATTAATTTTATTTTTGTTGTTATATTGTTTAGGTGAAAATGCCTAAGACCACGGTCGGTGATGTCTCCAAAACCAAACAATACATTCCAAATGTCTCTTCTACTCCCGGCATGTCTCTTTCAGTTGCATGTTTCTATCGTCCTATTGAAAATAGAAACATTCACGAAGGACGAATTGTCGATCCATCTTTCTATGAAAATGATCAAACTGAACGAATGTTCACCAATATTCGTTTTGAATGTCTTTTCCAAATCAACGAACCTATCATCCCTCGTTTTATCCCCGACTTCTATAGCCAAGTGACGGTGCAAACCGATCCCTATTGTCATCTCCTCATTTCCTTCATGATTCAAAATCAATTCATCACTCTTACTCTTGCTCAATTTGGGCAAATTCTTAGAATCCCATTCAACGGCCAAGCCGTTTTCTCAAATGAATGGGATCTTTCCACTCTTGAAAGAAATCGTCCTCAGGATGGCCCCTACTATTCTGAGATTCCTAGTCCTGAAGACATTCGTCGAATGCTTGAACTAGAACGTCGTACGACTAGTCGAGTAATCAAGTGGAAGAATGTCGATATTCATGCCAATCAAATCCTCCTCAAAGAGCTAAGCCAAGATATGAAGAAGTGGGAAGAACTCATTCGAGAGAATGCGTTTGGTACTGGTGGTCACCGTGATCATGTCACGGCGAGCATTGCCCACATACTTTATTGTGTTATTGCTGAAGAGCAATACAATTTGGCTTATCTTTTTGTTCATCGAATCATGTCCACCAAAAACACCCCAAATGCCAATCTTCCTTACGGTATGTTTCTCACACGACTTTATCGTTATGTGATGGAACATTACCCATATCTTCAAAGAGACTACTACGTTCATATCCTTCCTACTTTGAACCAACTTACTCGTGTTCGTACTCGCCGTCCTCGTAGTGACAAAGGAAAATCTCATGTTCCTTTGTATTCTAGGCCTCGTGGTTCTACATCTCATCGTGATGACGATGATGATGAGGAGGAAGACACCTCACGTGTTAGTACTCCATCCCCCACGACCTTTGTTGAAGATCTTTCCGTTCTTGATGATACCGAGTATCAAATTCCTCTTCCTCATGAACGTACCGATGAGCTTCTCTTCACTCGTCAAACGTCTATCATCAATCATCAACAACAAATGCATGAAGAACTTCGAGGGGGATTCAAATCCGTTGGGAAGATGTTTAGGAAGATGCTTGGAAAGAAAAAGAAGTAGATGATATTGACATGTTACTACTTGCTATTGCTTGTTTATTTTAGACATTTGTATGGTTTGTTATTTGTCCGATTTATTCGGAAATACTTATGTTATTTTGAATGATGTTTAGACTTTTATTATTATTATGCTACTTTCCATGCTTCTTTTCAAGATAGATTTTAATATATTAATTTCCATGCAAAATTTGCTTATATATATATATATATATATATATATATATATATATATATATATATATATATATATATATATATATATATATATGTTTATATATGATCATTCCTAGAGTATGTACTTTTAATAGAGCTTGCTGGAAAAACACACTTGAAAAATCACCAAATTTTGCAAATTTTGGGTTTCTGGTCGTCTGGGAAAACACCAGATGGGCGGCCCCCTTAATTCCCTAGGCGGTCCCCTTAATTATTAAGGGGGCCGGCATACAATTAAGGGGACCGGCCATCTGGAACTGGATTCACTGTTTTCTTTTGCATCTTGTGAACCCTTTCTCTAGTTTCAGCTACCATTTCCCATTTTAACCCAACTGATTTTAGAATCTTATTCAACCATTTCAAATACATACCTAAATCAACCATTTCCATACTATAAATTCCCTCCAAAATCACCATTCTTCATCTCATCATTCACCATCTTAATCATCATGACTCCACCAAGCACCTCACACTCCAAAACCTCCAAGAAACAAAAACTTGTAGTCATCCCCCCAAAACAACTCTTCATTGACTTAACAAATGAAGACAACAAAACACCATCACCTCCACTAAAATTTTCATCCCCAAGTGCACCCAATGCACCATCTAAAACACCTTCCACTAATGGAAATTCCTCATCCTCCATAACCTCAACCTCATCAATCAATGACTACATCAACTCACACTTGTCACCACAAGTATCATCACCACCTCCTACACAAGAACCCATGTCCACCCATCTTACTGATGCGTGGGAATCGCACCTTGCTTTACCTCTCGAGGGATCTCACGAGGCTTACAACCCCCACCAGGCAGTGTACCTGATCGTTGTAGTATAGTATAGTGACAAGTACCGGGGGATTGATCGTTCAGCTTAGGAATAGTGTCGCTAGGATTAGAAAACCTAATTAAAAGTTCTAGAGATGAAAGATGATTATTTTTGTGTTTTTATATTTTATGAAAGCAATTAAAATCTCGGGTTTTGAAGGAGTGGGCGGAATTAGTTGCTAATCAACTAACCCAAAAACTACTATATAACTAATTAAACTAATGAAAATAAAATTAAACTAATATTAAACTAAGGTTGTGAGCAGTAATTGGAGAAATTGTGTTTACTTAGACTTCATTACTCCCTAGATATCTTTTACATGTTAATTACTTGTTACACTTGTATGAATGACGGGTTGTATTCCTTAATACCATTCGTGGAGTGGCATACATAACTCCCCAACTCTATGAGCTCTTATCTCCTCCTACACCATGACCCAGCACAACTATAGGGATTGTAAACAGTGGCTCATGCATTAAATACAACCAATAAAGACCTAGTACGCCTCGGTTCATGTTTCTTAAGACGTTCAAGCATGTTACCATTTGGAGATCTGCCAGTTTTCTTAAGCCTAACATATAAAATCATTCATTCAAGACAAGAATAGACAAGTAATCAACACATAATCAACATCTAGGTTTCATTAGATCTAAGCAAACACAAGAGAGATCTAGCCTAGCATAGTAGAATTAAGATAAGAACAAAAGATAAACAACCAACACATAGACATATTGATTGAATTAAGAGTATACTTATCTCAATTACAATGCAAGGTCTCAAGGGTTTGAAACCCTTGAAAAACCTGTAAAAGAGGCACCAAAATCGTCTTTAGGGTTTCACCAAAACTTCTCTCCTTCAATGAAAAAAAACTAGAAAACTATATATAGGAAAATCGTCCTGACGGCGTCAAGAGTTAAATCTGACGCCGTCAACTCGCCGCCATACACTTCCTCGGATGCCCTAGATCCAATCGTGACGGCCTATGTGATGCCGTCACCACCCACGGTAAATTAATCTTGGTCACTTTGACGCCGTCACCTCTCCATCTGACGCTGTCACCAGCTACGGTAAATTATTCTTCATGTCTGACGCCGTCAAGAGCAAACCCTTGACGCCGTCACCTTGTATTTCCAGCTTGGATTTTTGGTACTTTGTCGTTTTCTTCACTTTATGCTCCAAAAACGTCCAAAATAGCCTCTTTTCCAGAATTCACTCTCCAAACACCTAAAATCACAAAAGGAACGATTTAGGGTAATATTTGATCAAATAAATTCGGACTCGGGCTTAAATGACCCCCTAAAAACGGATCATTTTTCGCCTCATCATATACCCTTACACTTGAGATTTGCTTGTCCTCAAGCAAATGAGCTTTTATTCTACTCAAAAGACAAGTTAGGGGTCATTTAACACTAATATAAAAGTAATTACAACAAATAATCGTTCCACTAAAGACCAATAGACAAGCACGGAGGTCATACACAAGCACCTCACAAATAGTGTTTAGATACTCACATCTCTCGGGTGTAATAAAGTAATATAACATTATGGAAATGGAAGATATCTCTCACTACCTGTCATAGCAAAATAGATTACCATAGGCTTGGGAAAGGATCAAACCTCCACCACATGGCGTAAGCACCTAGGATAAACTATCAAAGAGGTCTTTTTAAAGGGTTATATCGTTAGGTGTAGGGATATGAATTACACGGTTTTGTTGGATAAAGGGAATTTTACTGGTGGCGAGTTAACAATCTTAGTAAATTACATGTACAAGATGGCGTTGCTAAGCCAAGACTAGACTCGACTTAAGCTAATAAATGAAAAATAACAAAAACATAAAATGAACATAAAATAAAAACGGGATGGTAGTCCGTATGTTTTTTTTTTTTTCTTTTTCTTTTTTCTTTTCTATTTTTTTTTTTTCTTTTTTCTTGTTTTTTCTAATTTTTTTTTCGATTTTTTTTTTTTTTTATACACTCTTACCCTACCATCCAAAATAATACATCATAGGGGATGAGAATTCCCCTTACACTTGAATCTTTACATACTTTACATTTAACTATTCTAATGACTCGAATTAAGAAAATCAAAACACTTGGAGCACTTTTAAAATTAACGTACATATGGGGGTAATAAGTGATGTTCTTCCCCATTACTCCATAAAATAAGTACTTACCCATGAGTCCCAATCGTCCCAAAACAATATGTACACGGATATGACTCGACTTAGCAACCATGTAATCAATTAGAAAGTTAACTTAGAGTTTAACATATAACAATAATGCACTAAAAATGAGCGCATACACGGAAGGCTAAGGCGATTTGGTTGTACATTTAAGTGGGGTGTAACAAATTCTTCCTTTAAGTAAAATGCTTAAAGTTAGAAACGAAAAGATAGGCTCGGAGGGGTGTACTAGGGGTATCGTGTACTAAAAATGAGTACAACGCAAAGGGTGTGGGAAAAATTAGTTGACTTAACTAGCCAAGTAATATGACTTAAATGGTCAAGTAATTATAATACGGGTTTAACACAAGGGTGATCCTAATGCCTCTTATCATGTAGTAAATCCTACCACACGAATGTAGTCTCACTAGCGGTCTCGGGATGCATCACTAACGCAAGTTCTAGAATCTAAATGCTACCGGTACACTCATAAGCACTAATAATGAATGCTTTTCCTATCAAATCTAAAGGCGAACCTCACAATTTTGGGTGGAAAATTTTTCTGAATATACGGTTATGTGCTAGTCATACAATCTCCTATCCATGAGACGCTTGCTATGGCTAAAGTTTCACTCCTAAATGTTGTAAAAAATTTTAAATTTGGCGCTAAAATTACACTAACAAGTATTTCTCATAGTTTTATTACACATATACTATCAAACAAAACAAACTCAAGCGAAAGTGCAAATGTAAGGTATCATCTTTTTACCCTCCCCTTACTCTTAAGATGAACATTGTCCCCAATGTTCAAGTAAAGAATGTAAAAGTTAAAAAGTAAAGAAAATGAAATCAAATACTCCCCTGATTCGCTCGGTATGGATTTTAGTTGGCCAGGTTAAATCTTCCTCCAAGAAAATGAGCAATCAAAGCTTCCCTTCCAGAATATAAATCATCTTCTTGTCACAAATAACCTGTAATTCCTGACAAAAGTAGACAAGGCAACCTCGCGTAAAATCGGCGGCATCCTATATAAGTTACTAAATCCTAGAAAACAAAATAAGATATAATGCTTGTGGAATGAAGTTTGCAGATTTCCTGGAGATTATAAAACTTAATAATTCACAAAAACCATAAGACTCCGTTAGAAAAACAAAACCGGTAAAATTTCCAGATTTTTGACTCCTGACGCCGTCAAGAGCAATGCCCTGACGCCGTCAGAATGAACCTGCAGAAATCCTTATGTTAAGTTTCCGGAAAATTTCTGGAAAAACTTTGTCCTACTTCCTGGAAAATCCTGCAAAACTTCATTATGACTCAATACAAGCATTTGACTCTAACAAATACGAATATACATGTTCATTAAATATTGTGGATAATCATGATCGGTTTGTTTCTTAAAAACATATTTGGGGTTTCCCCTTACACTTATCTTTTGCAAAAATACCTTTAGGTTGGAGTTAAGACTAGGCTAAACAACATAATAAAGTATTTCACGTTTTAATTGAGAAACATGATCAACCAACAATAAAAATAAAACATGCATACGGGAGCAAATAACAATCAAACAATTAAAATCACACAAAACATGGGTTGCAAAGATAAATAATCAAAAATTAAAAGCTAATCATTCAAACATTAATTAAAAGAACAGAAATGGAAATTGTTCAAAGCCAACAAAGGCCGGATCCTAGACTATTACAACCAAATGTTTTAAATTATTCAACCAAAAATAAATTGTTCAAGAATTACAGACATCAAGATGGATCACTGAGGGGGAGGACCAAAACGATAATCATAGCCAGGTGGGAGATGTCCAGTGTACCCATAGGGAGGGTAGTCAGTCTCTCGGCCTGGGAAGGGGTCAATCTGCAGGTGAGGCGCAAGCTGATCTCGGGTGGAGAGGTGCTGCATCTGGCGGATGGTATGATCATACATCCAGTCAAAGCGCTGGTCGGTAGCTGCTCGCCACGTGTCCATCTGACCCATCCAGACACCCTGGTGTGCCTGCCAGTCTCCCCGACTCATATGTCGGTAGTAATCAGCCGTCCCTGCCTCATACTGATGCTGCTGGGGCACTCCCTCATCATCACCGTCATCATCCTCATCATCAGCCCCTATGTACCATATATAGGTACCATCCCCCATCTGCATCACAATCCTCATCTGCCTAAGGGATTTCGCCCTCACTATCATGCAGTTCCCACAGTCGCTCAAGTACCCCATGATCTGAGGAGTAAGAAGACCATAGGAACGAGCCAACCGTGTGATGAACATCCCCCCATAAACCTTGTCGATATCCCTCTCACCCACACTGGTCTTCAAGTAACTGGCCACCCAAAACGGGATGTTGCAGTAGACATCCTCAGCAAAGATGGTGTACAAGTAGAATAAGTCTGAAGCAGTGATACGGTGAGTGGTGCCCTGACGTGCAGACAAACCATATGTGAGGCACCTGTGAACTAGCCTAACAATGGGGTCCCTGATCGATGCAGCCCCAGTGGTCGAGGTATAGGCCCCATCCCCAATGGTGGGCCAAAAGGTAACACACCTCATCTCATTCCGCTGAGTCTCTCCGTGTAACAGATTCAGCAGAAAAGCCCCATCAACCTCCTCACTAGTGTATAGCCCCAGCCTCCAACCAAACTCAGCCACAGAACAAGACCTCAACTCACCCCGTAGCCTAAAGTATATCGTGGTGCCCCCCATATCTCCCCTAGCCTCAGCCTGGTCAAAACGGAATGTCTCAAAGAATTCCCGTACTAACTCGCTAAATACCGTCTCCCTCAACCTAAACAGTCTCTCCCACTGCGGACCCGCGAATCCATCTGTGCGGATCCTCCCTACAAACTCATCCTCCAACCCACTAGCTCTCAGAAAATCCCAGTCAACCACCGCCCCAACATCGATGTGGTGGTTACACAACTCCTCATACTTAGTACTAGTGCCGACATCACCAAACTCACTCCAACTATGCACTAATTCCCCATAAGTAACTCCTTGAGATCTAGAAGAACTACCCCTATGTTGGCGAGTTCGTTTGCTCATTTTCCTGAAAAAAAATGTAGTGAGTGGAAACGATTAGAACGCAAGATTTATATGAATTTTATGCAGTCAGACACATCTGACGCCGTCAAGAGTATTTTCTGACGCCGTCAGATGGACCAGAAATGAAGCCATGCAAAAGCGAGGGAAAAATCAATTTTCAAACTCTTAACCCATTACCCAAACGCTCCTTAAATCAGGAAACAGGGGTGGGGGTCAAAAAATCCGAGGCATGATGGGTTCTCCCTAAATTAATGCATGATTCGGATGAGACAACATCATCAAATGGTAACCCCACGATTACAAATCACCAATTGGATGGCATTACGATTTGCTAATGGTGGGTCAAGAATGGGGTTTCGGGCGAAAGGGGTTTTTCAAATTGACGGGTCCAAAGGATAATTAACCGAGAAAGGATGAAGAAAACTTACTTACAAAGGAGAGATCGAAGGCGGAAGATGTCGAATTGGGGGTTTGAGAGTCGGAGTAGCAGCAACACTTGGGTGAGATTTGTGGGGTATGGGTTGAAAGTGATTGGTTCTTGGGTTAATATTGCTGATTCGTCGAGCTGACAGCGTCAAGGGTTAAATTTGATGCCGTCAAATGCCCGTGTGGGGTGGACTTTGGAGTAGTTTCAAGTTTAGTCCCTGCTCTTTGCGTGAATAACTAAACGTGAGTAAAACTCATGAGTAGCTATTCCGTTAACGAGGTCCACCAGGGTCGAACGTCTCATTACTGTCGCGGAGAGAGGTGATGTAGTAGCTGGGGTCGGGCGATGTTTTGGCCAAGTTGATCCTTATGCACGGGTCGTTGGCGCGAGAAGAAAGATGTTGTTCAATGGGAGGTTTCAAATCGATGGTATTTATGAGGTGTAGCCTCTTCACACCGGGTTTAAAACCAAAAGAACATTTTTTGGATGAGATCGGGAATGTGGTTCGCAAGCACCCAACGAAAATGCAATTTATCTGCGAGCTTTTCTCCTTATGGGGGTACTTATGAGAATGGGGGGTAGTTAGTGGTAAAGCATTTGAGGAGAATTTCCAGCTGTCCTCCTGGTCAAATACCAAAGAGGCTGACACCTCGAAGACTTTTTCAATCTTTTTGGGTATAGAATTTTCTTTGATCTTTTCTTTGACCCTTGATATGAATTGGTCTGCGAAATCCATGAAGGTTTTGTGAGTGTTTTCCATGCGTGCCTCAAGGTGCTGGATTTGCTTTTCCTGATTATCTATGAAGGTTACCATTATTCCTTCGAATTCTTCTTGCCGTGAGCGTTCAGGAAAATTTTGGCAGATAACCGTGTTCCTAAGTGGACTAGGGTTCCATATGGGTTCATTAGCTAGTTTCTCAATACTCATCAGTTCTTTTACATGTTTCTCGATACTTCCCAACAATTGTTCTTGGGTGGCACATGCATAGTCAAGCTTTGCTTTGCTCGGGAGCATCGGGTCTTCCCATCCTTCCTCTTTGTATTGTGCTAACTCCTCAAGAACTTTCCAACATTCGTCAACGCTAAGTCTATCTAGCCTACCCTTGGCTGCGTAATCAATGGCTTTCCTTGTTTGATAGTCAACCTTACCATAAAAGATTTGGATCTGCAGCCATGGTTCGATCCCATGATGAGGAACTTTTCGGAGTAGGTCTTTATATCGATTCCATGCTTCATAAAAAGATTCATTTTGACGTTGTTGGAACATCAAGATGTCATTCCTAAGCTTAGTAGTTCTCCCCGGTGGGAAAATTTGAGCAAGGAAACGAGTGGTGAGATCATCCCATGTGGTGATGGATCCCGCGGGTAAACGCTCAAGCCATTGACTAGCTTGATCCCGTAGAGAGAATTGGAATAGGCGTAAACGGGTAGTCTCTCTAGTTTCAACACCTAGGTCTATGGAATCTACGATTTTGAGGAAGTCCTTAAGGTGTTGGTTTGGATCTTCGGAACGAAGTCCATGGAATGCACATCCGCTTTGCACCAACCGGATGGTGTCGGATCGAAAGGGGGTCACATTGGCTCTGGTGAGCTCAATGGTGTTTCGGTAGCCTTGGTGGCTAGGTCGGGAATACTCTCCTAAGGTTCGGGGCCTAAGGGGTTCTAATGGTGGGTTTTGTTGTGGTGGGATGATGGGTTCAAAGATGTTACCACCTTCCATGATGTCGGATGGTAAAGAGTTACGAACAAAAGCACGAAGAAATAAGATAGACTAAAGAAGACCTAAAAAAAATAAAAATCTTACTAGAAAGGAATCTAGCAAGTAGACCTAATAAAAAGAAATCCTAACCTAGACAATAACTATTTCCCCGGCAACGGCGCCAAAAACTTGATGCGTGGGAATCGCACCTTGCTTTACCTCTCGAGGGATCTCGCGAGGCTTACAACCCCCACCAGGCAGTGTACCTGATCGTTGTAGTATAGTATAGTGACAAGTACCGGGGGATTGATCGTTCAGCTTAGGAATAGTGTCGCTAGGATTAGAAAACCTAATTAAAAGTTCTAGAGATGAAAGATGATTATTTTTGTGTTTTTATATTTTATGAAAGCAATTAAAATCTCGGGTTTTGAAGGAGTGGGCGGAATTAGTTGCTAATCAACTAACCCAAAAACTACTATATAACTAATTAAACTAATGAAAATAAAATTAAACTAATATTAAACTAAGGTTGTGAGCAGTAATTGGAGAAATTGTGTTTACTTAGACTTCATTACTCCCTAGATATCTTTTACATGTTAATTACTTGTTACACTTGTATGAATGACGGGTTGTATTCCTTAATACCATTCGTGGAGTGGCATACATAACTCTCCAACTCTATGAGCTCTTATCTCCTCCTACACCATGACCCAGCACAACTATAGGGATTGTAAACAGTGGCTCATGCATTACATACAACCAATAAAGACCTAGTACGCCTCGGTTCATGTTTCTTAAGACGTTCAAGCATGTTACCATTTGGAGATCTGCCAGTTTTCTTAAGCCTAACATATAAAATCATTCATTCAAGACAAGAATAGACAAGTAATCAACACATAATCAACATCTAGGTTTCATTAGATCTAAGCAAACACAAGAGAGATCTAGCCTAGCATAGTAGAATTAAGATAAGAACAAAAGATAAACAACCAACACATAGACATATTGATTGAATTAAGAGTATACTTATCTCAATTACAATGCAAGGTCTCAAGGGTTTGAAACCCTTGAAAAACCTGTAAAAGAGGCACCAAAATCGTCTTTAGGGTTTCACCAAAACTTCTCTCCTTCAATGAAAAAAAACTAGAAAACTATATATAGGAAAATCGTCCTGACGGCGTCAAGAGTTAAATCTGACGCCGTCAACTCGCCGCCATACACTTCCTCGGACGCCCTAGATCCAATCGTGACGGCCTATGTGACGCCGTCACCACCCACGGTAAATTAATCTTGGTCACTTTGACGCCGTCACCTCTCCATCTGACGCCGTCACCAGCTACGGTAAATTATTCTTCATGTCTGACGCTGTCAAGAGCAAACCCTTGACGCCGTCACCTTGTATTTCCAGCTTGGATTTTTGGTACTTTGTCGTTTTCTTCACTTTATGCTCCAAAAACGTCCAAAATAGCCTCTTTTCCAGAATTCACTCTCCAAACACCTAAAATCACAAAAGGAACGATTTAGGGCAATATTTGATCAAATAAATTCGGACTCGGGCTTAAATGACCCCCTAAAAATGGATCATTTTTCGCCTCATCACTTACCATCTCACTTTCACCAATAACACCACTTGATACTCATCTCTCATCTCCACCAATTACACCACCATTCTTTGCCAATCCCGTGCCTTGGAGGCTACTTGAATCCCATGGGGATACTTGTCTTTGTTGCATCCACAACCGCACGGTCATCTTTGTCCTTAGAGATGAAATTCAATATATGTTTTCATATATTGAACATTTCCTTACCAACCCACCAACTCCACCATCCTCTCCAATCATTCCTCCACCACAATTCTCACCCATTCCTTCACCATCACCATCATGCTCTCCTAATTAAGCATCTCATATGCTTAATAAATAAAGCCTCTACCACCCTTTTGCTTGCAAGCTCTATGAAGACCATGTACTTTTTGCATGATGATGTATTTTCCTAGTTGCTTATTTGTGAACTAGCTTTTCTACTTGTACTTCAAATTGCTACTTGTATGGTTGTGTCTTGACACAACCACTTATTTAATATGAATGCTTTCTTTTCAAACATGCTTTATTTTTTTTCATCTTATACATGTTTGCATGCATATACTTGTGCTTCTAATATTTTTTTTGCAAAGCATTCCATAGCTCGTTCTCTTGGTGCCCCCAAACGAGGGGGAGTACACATCAAGGGGGAGTTTCTACCCGTCAATTTTTCACGATTAAAAATTGTCGGCTTAACCTTTTTGATTCTACAAAAAGGGGGAGAAGTAAATATAAACTCACTAAAATACTTGTTTAAAAATTAATTTTTGAGTTAATGAGTTAAAGTTTTGTAATCATCAAAAAGGGGGAGATTGTTGATATAAATAATGCTTAAAAAGGTTATTAATATCTCTCAATAAACCTATGTTTTGATAATCACAAAACTTAAATCAAATTAAGTCAAGATTAAGAAGTAAACAAGTATTTGGTAACAAATATTTACTTCTACATCTAATATCACTTAAGGTATGCATAAACTAAGCATCTTATGCATTACATGATCAAAGGAAATTTTGTCTTAAGACATAACATCTTATAAAATGATATAAACATTTTATATACATTTGTAAATCATTTTTGGTAATGCTATATTAAACCACAAAGATATGATTTCAAATTTTCAACCAAAAAGGGCAAATTTTATCCAGAAAAACTTTTCAAACGTTCAGGAGGGCGGCCCCCTTAATTTTACTAGGCGGCCCCCTTAATGATTAAGGGGACCGGCCTATAATTAAGGGGACCGGCACGCTCCCGAACAGTAAAATCTGGCCCTATAAATATTGGATCATTTTACACATTTTCCTCACCTTTTTGCACTATAAACTTTCTGATCCAACCTCCCTCTCTAGATCTAAAATCCTTTGATCATATAATTCATAAGTCTTTGTTTCCAAGTGATCCAAAGCTTCATCCATTCAAGTGCAAGAAGAAGAACACTTCTCTACATCCATCTAATTGTAGTAGTGTTGTGAATAGCTAGATTCATATTGTAGTTGTGGTAGATATTTGTAAAAGTGTTGTGTAAATTTGTTGTGTGTAGAAAATAGGTGTGTTGTAAAGTAGTTTAGTAGTTGTGAATTAGTTGTGCATAGAAGAAGGTGTGAAGTTGTGAAGTTGTGAAGGTGTGAAGAAGGTGTGAAGCCTTGAACAAGTCGTGAAGTTGTGAAGAAGGTGTGAAGCCTTGAAGAAGTCGTGAGATTGGTTCTAGCTACGATTAGAACTCGACATTTAGCTTAGTGTCGTTAACTCGTGTAAGCCAAGGTGTGTAAGGTTTCTCCACCATAAGGAGTTTGTTGACATAGTGAAGAAAACTCTCGAGTGTGGTACTCGGGGAGTGGAGTAGGGCAAGGAAGGTGTCCTTGTAGCCGAACCACTATAAATTCGCGTGCTGCGGTTTGATCTTTCTAACTCTATCTTTTCTTCATTACATTTCAATACTTTCATTATTACATTAGAATTGCTTATATTAGTTGTCATTTGAATTCACTTGAGATCGAATCGAAACTTTTTAATAAGCTACAAAATATTTTGGTAATAAACTTTTAAAAGGACGTAAAACTAGTCAACCCCCCCCCCCCCCTT
Organism: Artemisia argyi; assembly: GCA_030686995.1. Lineage (NCBI taxonomy): Eukaryota > Viridiplantae > Streptophyta > Magnoliopsida > Asterales > Asteraceae > Artemisia > Artemisia argyi. The sequence goes on from CM060676.1 coordinate 22,556,128, forward strand.
CTAGTTTTCCACAGAACTTTACTCATGCGAGCCACCTCAGCAGGTGTTGAAGCACAAAACTCATTACATAAGCCATGTTTTACTTCCATCGGCAAATATTCTTTCTTGGAATTTTGCATATTGAATCTTTTCAATATTTTGTCAATGTAAGCACTTTGACTTAATCCAATTAATCGCCTTGATCTATCTCTATAGATTTTGATTCCCAGAATATATGCAGCTTCTCCTAAATCTTTCATAGAAAAGCACTTTCCAAGATATGCCTTAACTTTTTACAAACTTGGAATGTCTTTTCCCATGATCAATATGTCATAAACATATAAAATTAGGAAAATTACATTATCACTCCCACTAGCTTTGTGATATACACATGGCTCATCAAGATTCTGAGTAAATCCAAACTTTTTAATCTCAGAATCAAATCTCTTGTTCCATTGTCTTGATGCTTGCTTCAATCTATAAATGGATATTTGAAGTTTGCATACACGATTTGGAAACTTTGGATTTTCAAACCCTTCTGGTTGTGCCATATAGATATCTTCATCTAGATGACCATTTAAGAAGGCAGTTTTCACATCCATTTACCAAATCTCATAGTCATAATACACTGCTATAGCTATGAGAATCCTAATAGATTTTATGTCTGCTACAGGAGAAAAAGTCTCCTCGCAATCAATTCCAAAAGTTTGAGTAAAACCTTTAGCAACCAGACGAGCCTTATAGGTGTGTGCATTTCCATCCATGTCAGTCTTTATTTTGTAGAGCCACTTACTCCTAACTACCTTGGCACTAGGAGGAAGGTCTACTTCAATCCAGACTTAATTATCTTTCATGGATTGTATTTCCCCATTCATAGCAGCTTTCCATTTATCTCTTTCAGGACTATTAATGGCAGCTCTATAATTAGTAGGTTCATTAAGATCCCCTAGTATAGTTTCCTCAACCTCTACATTAAGACATAGACGCTCAGGAGATTTCACATGTCTAGAAGACCTGTGAATGGGAACTACTTCAACTTCCGGTGGAGGACCCAGACTTTCAGGTTCTACAGGAAGTGTGCTAGTGTTTTCTGAAGGTAATGCATTATCTTGATCATATTCTAGATCATAGATTCTCCCACTGACTTCTTGAGATACAAGATCTTTTTCAAGAAAGTCTCCATACCTAGCAACAAACACTTTGTTCTCAGGTGGGTAGTAAAAGTAGTAACCCATTGCTTCCTTTGGATATCCTACAAAAATGCACTTTACAGATCTTTGTTGGAGTTTATCTGGTGAGTCACATTTAACATACGCCTCACAACCCCAGACCTTTAAATAAGAGAAGTTCGGAGCTTTTCCAGTCCATATCTCATATGGTGTCTTATCAACCTTCTTTGTGGGAACCATATTTAAAATACGAACAGCTGATTCAAGAGCATGATCCCAAAAAGACAAATGAAGATTAGTAAGATTATACATTGATCGAACCATGTCCAACAATGTACGATTCCTTCTCACAGATACACCATTTTGTATTGGAGTATATGGAGATGTGAGATTATGGACAACTCCATTCTCAGTTAAGAAATCTTTAAAATCTTGACTAAGGTATTCACCACCTCGATCAGAATGAAGAGCTTTAATCTTCTTTCCTAATTGCAACTCTACTTCTGTTTCGAAAACTTTAAATGTTTCAAACACCTCATGTTTATGTTTAAGTAAATAAACATAACCATAACGGCTGAAATCATCTGTAAAAGTTAAGAAGTAAACAGCACCTTTCCATGACACATGTCTAAGTGGTCTACACACATCAGTATGTATCAAATCAAGTAGATCTGAAGCTCTTTCCATATTGCTATGAAAAGGTTTCTTAGTCCTCTTCCCAGAAATACAAGACTCACACTTATCAAATGACTCATCTTTGATATTTTTCAAAAGCCCATCTTATTGCAGCTTTTACATGCGAGCCTTGCCTATATGGGCAAGTCTACAGTGCCAAAGGTACGAAGAATTCAAGTCATACTTCATTCTCTTACTAATGCTATACATTGAATTATTATTATTGGACATACAATCATTCATATCAATTTCAAACACACCATTCACAGCAACAACATTGATGAGGCGAAAAGTGTACCGCTTTTAAGGGGTCGTTTAAGCCCGAATTCGTGTTTATTTGATCAAATATTGCCCTAAATCGTTACTTTTGTCATTTTGGGTACTTTTGGAGAGAAATCTGGAAAAGGAAGCATTTTGGACGTTTTTGGAGCATTAAAGTGAAGAAAACGGCAAAGTCTCAATTTTTCTTGCTGGGAACAGTACCTGATGGCGTCAAGATCTTTTACATGACGGCGTCAAGAGTTACAAAAGAGGTGGAAGTGAAAAATACACGTGACGGTCTAGAGAGTTTTCAACTATAGGACCTGACGGCGTCACCAAGGCCGTCAGGGTCAATACACTAGTGACGGCCCAGAAGATTTTTACACATGACGGCGTCAAAATCAGATCTAGGCAATACGATTTTTATTAAGGCGGCGCGTTGACGGCGTCACGATCCAATACATGACGCCGTCACGCTATGTTATCTATATATAGTTTTCCAAATTTCATTCATTAGTGTGCAACTTTTGAGGGAAAACCCTAGGCTGGATTTTATCACTTTTTCAAGGGTTCCAACCCCTTGAATCTTTCATGTTCAATTAAAGATAAGTATTCTTCCAAATCATTCAATATGTCTATGTGTTGTTTGATTATATCTTACGCTTGTCTTCTATTTAACATGCTAGGCTAGATTTTCTTGTGTTTGCTTAGATGTAGTGAAACCTAGATGTTGATTATGGGTTGATTGCTTGTTTATAATTGTTACGGATGATTGTATTCGATGTTAGGCTTAAGAAAACTGGCAGACTTCCATTGGTAACTTGCTTGAACGTCTTAAGAAACATGATCGGAGGTGTACTATGATTTTTGGTTGCATTTAATGCGTAGGAGAATTCTAATGATCCCATGTTAGGAGCTTCTAACGGCTCGACATAGGAATGAAGTAGGATCCTATAGAGTTAGGGAATATTGTACACGGCCCTACGACTAGTATTAAGGAATATGACCCGTCATCCATGCAATTGTAACAAGTAATTAACCTGTAAAAGATATCTAGGGAGTAATAAAATCTAAGTAAACACTACTTTCCTCATTATTGTTACCACCACATTAGTATATTAGTTTTTTCATTTCTTTTATTTTATTTTGATTGTATCTTTAGATTAATTGGATTAGTTGGCTAGCAACTAATTCCGCCCACCCCTTCAAAACCCGAGATTTTTACTTGCTTTCATAAAATTATAAAAATACAAAAAGAATCATCCCTCACCTCTAGAGTTAGTTTAGTAGACTTTCTAATCCTAGCGACACTATTCCGGAGTTGAACGATCAATCCCCCTGTACTTGTCACTATACTATACTACAACGATCAGGTACACTGCCTGGTGGGGGTTGTAAGCTTCTCAAGATCCCTTGAGAGGTAAAACCTTTTGTGAGGGCGGAATCCCACGCATCAAGTTTTTGGCGCCGCAGCCCGGGGAATAGTTATTGTCTAGGTTAGGATTTCTTTTTATTAGTCTACTTGCTAGATTCCTTTCTAGTAAGACTTTATTTTTATTTTCTAGGTTTTCTTTAGTCTATCTCATTTCTTCGTGTCTTTGTTCGTAACCTTTACCATCCGACATCATGGAAGGTGGTAACATCTTTGAACCCATCAACCCACCACAACAAAACCACCCACAAAACCCACCACTAGCGAACCCACCTCCTAGGCCCCGAACTTTAGGAGAGTATTCCCGTCCTAGCCACCAAGGCTATTGAAACACTATTGAGCTCACTCAAGGAGCCAATGTGTCCCCCTTGCGATCCGACACCATCCGGTTGGTGCAAAGCGGATGTGCATTACATGGACTTCGTTCCGAAGATCCTAACCAAAATCTCAAGGATTTCCTTAAAATCGTAGATTCCATAGACCTTGATGTTGTAACTAGAGAGTCGACCCGATTACGCCTATTCCAATTCTCTCTACGTGATCAAGCTAGACAATGGCTTGAACGTTTACCCGCGGGATCCATCACCTCATGGGATGATCTCACCACTCGTTTCCTTGCTCAATTTTTCCCACCGAACTACCAAGCTTAGAAATGATATCTTGATGTTCCAACAACGTCAAGGTGAAACTCTATATGAAGCATGGACTCGTTTCAAGGACTTACTCCAAAAAGTCCCTCATCATGGCATAAATCTTTGGCTCCAAGTCCAAATCTTCTATGACCATATTGATCTTTCCACAAGGTGAACCATTGACCAATCGGCCGGTGGCAAGCTACGTGATCTAAGTGCGGAAGAATCATGGGAACTCATAGAAGATCTTGCTCTCTATGACAACGAAAATTGGAATGATCCCCGTGATTTGAACAAAACGGTCAAGGCGATATCTTTGCCTTCGAACAATTCTAGCACTCCCGACCATAGGATCATGGAACTTGAGAACCAAGTCAAGTTTCTCATGAAATCTAACGAAGCTCCTAAGCCTTCAAGCCAAGTGAACAAGATCACTTCTTCATGCGAATTATGTAGTGGTCTCCATGACACTCGTGATTGCGTGGAACTCCCCGGACAAGCTTTTGTGAATTACGCATCCTCGCGTACCGATGAAGCGGGAGATAAGTGGTACACTTTCAAACCCGAGCCAAACCCTTACGGCGATTCCTACAACCCTTCTTGGAAAATCACCCAAACCTTAGGTGGAAACAAAACCAAAGCATGCCCCAAAATAATTCTTCCAATCCACCTAATCGTTACCAACCAAACGGTCCACCCCCTAACCGTACTTTCAACAACAATCCTTCCAATAACTATGGTAGTACCAACAATCTTGAAGGGTTGATGTCCAAGTTTATGGCATATCAAGAAGCTCGCATAGCTAAGTTTGAAACCGAATTCAATCAACAACAAACGGAGATGACCAATTAGATTGACAACTTGTTGAAAGCCCTCAACAACCAAGTGCTAACTACACCTAGAAAGGACACTAGGGACACTAATAGCGGAATCCAAATTAAGGACCCTTCGTCATCCATACAAGTCCATTTTGTCAACGTTGTCACCATTAAGCCAATAGATAAGAATATAGAAGAAAGTGACAAAGATGAAGTTGGAATAGAAACCGGGACTAAGGATGAGATTAAGGAGGTTGAGGATATTAAGGAAGAAAAGTTAGAGGAAGTAGAAAACGTAGAAGAATACTTTGATAAGTTACCCACCAAGGAAGAACGGGAATATCACAAAGATCTATTCGATGATCCCGAGACACCATACATCCTTGGTTCACCCCTTATTAAAGTAGGTGATCCTTCTAACATCAACATACCATGCAACATTGGGCATATGCATGTGTGGAAAGCGTACATCGATCTTAGGTCTCCTATAAACATCATGACTAGGACCTATTATAATTGGGTAATGAAGAAGCAACTTGGATATAGGATGATGCCCAACACGAATCGGATGAGCAACTTTGTAGGAAGAATGAAAGGATTACATGTATTTGTAGGAAACTTCACTTATGTTACCGACTTTGTGATTGTAGAAGATATTCGTCCGGTAATAGATGGTTGCCTAAGTCAAGTAGTGTTCGGAAAACCATTTGTTGAAGCCTCTAAGATGAGTTATGACCCGTCCCTAGGGATAGTCAGATTCAAGGAAGAGAACGATGAGATTTCTTACCAAATGCCCTATAAGATTGAACAATACCGCCTTCTATCAAACATAGAAAAGGAACACAAGCAAGCGGTTTATTATAGGAATAATGAGGATAGACGTAGAGGAGTAGATTATGTCATGAGTAGAATACTTGGTTTCTACAAGGAATGTTTGCAACTAGGTCTGGAATACAAAACTAACATTGGAGATGACCTAGAAAATGAGACCAATGATGAGGTCACGTGATAGCCCATGACCTTGAGTCTAGCTACAAGACTCATAAAAAAAGAAAAGCGCTTCTTGGGAGGCAACCCATGTTTTGTGTGATTTTTATTTGTTTGATTGTTATTTTTTTCCGTATGCATGCGTTATTTTTATTGTTGGTAGATCATGTTTCAAACTAAATTGTGAAAATGCTTTATTTTATCGTTTAACTTCGTCTTAACTTCATATAAAGGTATTTTGCAAAAGCTAAGTGTAAGGGGAAACCCCAAATTTATTTATAAGAACGAAATTGATCATGATTCGCCACAATATTAAATAAACATGTATATTAGTATTTGTTAGAGTCAAATGCTTGTATCGAGTCATAATGATGTTTTGCAGGATTTTCCAGGAAGTAGGACATAAGTTTTTTCAGAAATTTCCCGGAAACATAACGTAAAGATTCTGCAGGTCACTTCTGACGGCGTCAGGAGTTAACTCCTGACGGCGTCATGTGTAAAATTCTGGAAATTTTGCGAGTTTTGTTTTTCTAACAGAGTCTTAAAGTTTTTGTTAATTCTTTAGTTTTATAAACTCCAGATCTTAATTTGTTTTCTAGGACTTGTTAGTATATATAGATTGCCGCCGATTTTACGCAAGGTTGCCTTGTTTGTTTTCTCAGGTTTAACAGGTTATTTATGACAAGAAGATGATTTATATTTCTTGAAGGGAAGCTTTGAATGTTCATTTTCTTGGAGGAAAATCTAACCTTGTTGCCACACTATCCACACCGAACGAATCAGGGGAGTATTTGTTTTCATTCTTTTACCTGTTTTACTTTTACATCCTTTAATTGAACATTGAGGACAATGTTCATCCTAAGTGTAAGGGAGGGTAAATGATGATACCTTATAGGGTACACTTGCACTTGAGTTTGTTTGTTTGATGGTAGGTGTGTAATAAAACTAAGAGAAATACTTGTTAGTGTAATTTTAGCGCCAAATTTCAATTTTTTTACAACATTTAGGAGTGAAACTTTAGCCTTAGCAAGCGTCTCATGGATAGGAGTTGTATAACTAGCACAAAACCGTACCATTCAGAAAAAATCTCCACCCAAATATTTGAGGTTCGCCTTTAGATTTGATAGGAAAAACATTCATTATTAGTGCTTATGAGTGTACCGGTAGCATTTAGATTCTAGAACTTGCGTTAGTGATGCATCCCGAGACCGCTAGTGAGACTACATTCGTGTAGTAGGATTTACTACATGATAAGAGGCATTATGATCACCCTTGTGTTAAACCCGTATTATAATTACTTGACCATTTAAGTCATATTACTTGGCTAGTAAAGTCAATTAATTTTTCCCACACCTTAGCGTTGTACTCACTTTTAGTACACGAAACCCCTAGTACAACCCTTCGAGCCTATCTTTTTGTTTCTAACTTTAAGCATCTTACTTAAAGGAAGAATTTGTTACAACCCACCCAAATGTGCAACCAAATCGCCTTAGCCTTCCGTGTATGCACTCATCTTTAGTGCATTACTGTTATTTGTTTAAACCCTTAGTTAATTATCTAATTGATTACATGGTTGCTAAGTCGAGTCATATCTTGTACATATTGTTTTGGGACGATTGGGACTCATGGGTAAAGTACTTGTGTTATGGAGTAATGGGGAAGAACATCAATTATTACCCTCATATGTGCGTTAATCTTAAAAAGTACTTCAAGTGTTTTGATTATCTTAATTTGAGTCATTAGAATAGTTTATTGTAAAGTATGTAAAAATTCAAGTGTAAGGGGAATGTACATTCCCTATGATGTATTATTTTGGATGGTAGGGCAAGAGTGTATGCAAAAAAAAAAAAAAAAAAAAAAAAAAAAAAAAAAATACGGACTATCATCCCGTTTCATTCTATGTTTATTTTATGTTTTTGTTATTTTTTTTTTCATCAGCTTAAGTCGGGTCTAGTCTTGGCTTAGCAACGCCATATTGTACATGTAATTAACCAAGATGATTAACTCGCCACCAGTAAATATTGCCTTTATCCAACAAAACCGTGTATTCCATATCCCTACACCTAACGTTATAATCTTTGATAGTTTATCCTAGGTACTTACGCCAAGTGATGGAGGTTTGATCCTTTCCCAAACCTATGGTAATCTATTTTGCTATGACAGGTAGTGATAGATGTTTTCCATTTCCATATTGTGATATATACTTTATTACAGCCGGGAGATGTGAGTATCTAAACACTAATTGTGAGGTGCTAGTATATGACCTCCGTGCTTGTCTTTGGTCTTTAATGGAACGATTATTTGTTGTAATTACTTTTATATTAGTGTTAAATGACCCCTAACTTGTATTTTGATTAGAATAAAAGCGTATTTGCTTGAGGACAAACAAATCTAAAGTGTAAGGGTATTTGATGAGGCGAAAAGTGTACCGCTTTTAAAGGGTCGTTTAAGCCCGAATTCGTGTTTATTTGCTCAAATATTGCCCTAAATTGTTCCTTTTGTCATTTTAGGTACTTTTTGAGAGAAATCTGAAAAAGGAAGCATTTTGGACGTTTTTGGAGCATTAAAGTGAAGAAAATGGCAAAGTCTCAATTTTCCTTGCTGGGAACAGTATCTGACGGCGTCAAGATCTTCTACATGACGGTGTCAAAAGTTACAAAAGAGGTGGAAGTGGAAAATACACGTGACGGTCCAGAGAGTTATCAACTATAGGACCTGATGGCGTCACCAAGGCCGTCAGGGTCAATACACTAGTGACAGCCCAGAAGATTTTAACACATGACGGCGTCAAAATCAGATCTAGGCAATACGATTTTTATTAAGGCGGCGCGTTGACGGCGTCAGGATCCAATACATGACGTTGTCATGCTATGTTATCTATATATAGTTTTCCAAATTTCATTCATTAGTGTGCAACTTTTGAGGGAAAAACCCTAGGCCGAATTTTATCACTTTTTCAAGGGTTCCAACCACTTGAATCTTTCATGTTCAATTAAAGATAAGTATTCTTCCAAATCATTCAATATGTCTATGTGTTGTTTGATTATATCTTACGCTTGTCTTCTATTTAACATGCTAGGCTAGATTTTCTTGTGTTTGCTTAGATGTAGTGAAACCTAGATGTTGATTATGGGTTGATTGCTTGTTTATAATTGTTACGGATGATTGTATTCGATGTTAGGCTTAAAAAAACTGGCAGACTTCCATTGGTAACTTGCTTGAACGTCTTAAGAAACATGATCGGAGGTGTACTACGATTTTTGGTTGTATTTAATGCGTAGGAGAATTCTAATGATCCCATGTTAGGAGCTTCTAACGGCTCGACATAGGAGTGAAGTAGGATCATATAGAGTTAGGGAATATTGTACACGGCCCTACGACTAGTATTAAGGAATATGACCCGTCATCCATGCAATTGTAACAAGTAATTAACCTGTAAAAGATATCTAGAGAGTAATGAAATCTAAGTAAACACTACTTTCCTCATTATTGTTACCACCACATTAGTATATTAGTTTTTTCATTTCTTTTATTTTATTTTGATTACATCTTTAGATTAATTGGGTTAGTTGGCTAGCAAGTAATTCCGCCCACTCCTTCAAAACCCGAGATTTTTACTTGCTTTCATAAAATTATAAAAATACAAAAAGAATCATCCCTTACCTCTAGACTAAGTTTAGTAGACTTTCTAATCCTAGCGACACTATTCCTGAGTTGAACGATCAATCCCCCAGTACTTGTCACTATATTATACTACAACGATCAGGTACACTGCCTGGTGGGGGTTGTAAGCTTCTCAAGATCCCTTGAGAGGTAAAACCTTTTGTGAGGGCGCAATCCCACGCATCAAACATTAAAATAAAATACATCATTTAAAGAAATAGAAATTTTATTGCCATCAATAGTATGAGTAAAACCAAGATCCAACAAACATGAAAAGGAAACAACACCTCTAACAATAGAAGGTGTATAATGACAATTGTTTAAAATCAGTACTAAACCAGAAGGTAAAACTAAATTAAACACTCTTATGGCTTCAACTACTACTTGTGCTCCATTGCCCACTTGCATAAATTGCTCCCCGTAAGATAGTCTCCTTTCCTCTCTAAACCCCTGCAGTGTATTACAAATGTTAATACCACATCCAGTATCATATACCCAGGAATTTAATTTATGTGATAAAGTAAATAATTCAATAACAAATAAGTTACCTGAAGTACTGGCGCCCACGTGCCCAGTCTTCTTAACCTTATTATGTCGCAAATCATCGAGATAAAGAGGACAGTTCCTCTTCCAGTGACCCATCACCTTGCAGTAATGACATCCTTGATCCTTCCGCGGATTATCCTTCTTAGGAGGGTTCTTCTTAGGTTGAGGAGGTTGATGAGCCATAACTTTCTTATTTTTATCAGCCTTACCCTTACCCTTACCCTTCTTCTTGTTCGCATTTGGCTTGTTAATTCTACCCCCTTGAATAGCAAGTACCTGGGGTGTAGGAGCCTTTAGTGGTAAACCTTTCTCATAATCAATGAGCAGTGCATGCAATTTACTTACTGACTTCCCCACGCAATGCATATTGAAGTTCCTCACAAAACCACTAAATTCCTTGTTAAGGGATCTATTGATTAAGTTCACAGCCATATCATTATCATAGGGTTTACCAAGTGTTTGTAATTGATCCATGAAACTCTTCATTTGCAACACATGAGCACTCACAGGTTCACCATCACCCTTCTTACAACCATGTAGAGCCTCCATCAAATCATAAATCTCTACATTTGATGGTTTCTCATATAATTTCTTTAGTTCATCAATCATGTTCTTGGGGAAGAATTCTTCAAACTGCCTTTGTAAAGCAGGTGACATCGCCCCTAACATGAAAGCGACCACATCAATATGTTCCTTATAAACTATTTTCCAATCGGCCTTAACTTCATCAGTAGCAGTTGGATCAGTTGGTTCAGCAGGACAAGGCGTTTTCAAGATTTCAAGTTGATCAGTCACTCGCAAGACAATCCTGAGTGAACAATACCATTCATTGAAATTCTCTGAGCCAGTCAATTTTTCTCGTTCAAAGTAAGCCTTGAACGCAGAATGTAAGTTGGTGTTATCAGTATGAGCCATTTCTACAGATAAAGAAAGTTCAAAATATTAGTATTTTTGATAATACAATTTTTCAAGAAAATAAAATACCCAAGGAAATCATATCAATATAATTATCTTGAAAACTAGGATCCTTCATAAACATAGTTTCATCACATCAGTTGATCTGCTAGTAATGAAAGTACAATATGAGGTAACTTGTCGTTCAATAATTGGCATAACATTTTTCCAATTCCTAGATTTATGGGATTTACAATCACAAAACTTTTGTATTGTAAGCATGTTTGATCCCCATCTTAATGCCTTAAGTCCAAGATCTCACTTCCTACTAAACTTAAGTCATCTAACTTAGAAACTGCAAACTCATAAATCCATCACATCAGTTGATCTGCTAGCAATGAAAATATGAAATTTACCTCTCCATTGCAATCTAGCCAAGCTCTCACATGACGTAAACTACAACTTCAAGTGTTCTTAATTAGATGGCATTTGACTTAATTTTATAAAGGTATTAATTTTGGCGTGTGATCAAAATAATGTATGAAGAAGCATGCATACAACTTCATAACATTGGTTTTATAAAACATTTTTATTATCAATTCACTAAGAGTAAAATAGCAAAGTTTTGATTGAGATATCGGGTTCACCAATTAAAGAATTACCAACAATTATCGTCCATTATAACGTACTTTTGCATAAGCCCTAAGGCTTAGTGTTTCAGATAATCATTGTGGAATTGTGGTAAATTCACCCTTAAGATGACAATGTATGTAATATAGTGATATAGGTAAGTCTAGATCGGCACACAAGTGGTTGTAGAGAACCGGTAGGTGCATGGTCTTTAAAAACCCCTCTTTACAAGCACATTGTATGGCAACTTTCGGTCCGCCTTTCGCACACTATGTACAAAAACATCAATCAACCAATCCTTTGAAATTTAAACTCTTAAAACCAAAATAATTTCGCCATTTATTTAGTTCATATTATTTTTCTATTCAAAAAATTACCTTTTTTCGTTTATAAACATGTCTCACATAATAATAAACAAAAAAACAAGTAATACATAATGAAAAATAAAACAACCAAATAAACATATAAATAACATAACAATTAAATATGTATAAACATGTAGCCACATGCAAATTTTATTCAATAATCCTATTAATAATCAATCTAGGTGTATAACGCATTTATTCAATTAGGGCTTTCATCTTCAAAGGAAAAAGATCCACATACATCAATAAATCGATTGCGTAAGCTAAAACCAAATAAACACCACATAGCACGTAATTGATTACTTAATATTGGAGTCTTCCCCAATTCGACATCTATTAATAAATTTACATGTTTCGATATAACTTAACATTTAATTTATATATATCAAATTTAAATCATCACACAATAAAATCCATGCAAATATGCACTTTTCATGGATTATGCTTAACAATTAACATATTGCACCAAGATCGTTTACTAAAACGCATAACCAATTACATGACATCCTAGGGTTTCTAATCATATTAAAATCAAAACCAAAACCCTAACAAACTAATAAGGTCAATCGACCTAAAAAAAATAGGGTTAGGAATATGAAAACCCTGCAAACATGTAATTAAACGAATCAAAATTCAATTTTTCTGCGTTTCGATAATTAATTACACATTATAACGGCTCATGATGCCACTTTTGGAATTATAATATCATGACATGCATATAAATAAACCAATAACATCAAGTAATTAAGCATAGCGGAAGCAATTATAACAAGACCATATAATATGTAATTAATTAATCAAATATAAATAGTAAATGTACCTGATGAGGCAAAAAATGATCCGTTTTTAGGGGGTCATTTAAGCCGGAATTTGAATTTATTTGATCAAATATTGCCCTAAATCGTTCCTTTTGTGATTTTAGGTATTTTGGGAGTGAATTATGGGAAAGGAAGCATTTTGGACGTTTTTGGAGCATAAAAGTAAAGAAAACGGCAAAGTCTTAATTTTCCTTGCTGGGAACAGTACCTGGCGGCGTCAAGAGCAATTTGATGACGGCGTCAAGAGCAAAAATGGTGACGGCCCAGTGAAAACGTGATGGCGTCAAATCAAGGCCGTCAAGAGTAAAAGTGGTGACGGCCCAGAACAGCAATGCACATGACGGCGTCAGATCTGGATCTAGGCAGTCCGAGAATATTTTTGGCGGTGGGTTGACGGCGTCAGAACTTTCTTCTTGACGCCGTCACCTTAGGAAATCTATATATAGTCTTTGTAATTTTCATTCTAGAGAGAGGAGAAATTTATGATCGACTTGAATAAACCCTAGCTCATTTTTAACAGTATTTTCAAGGGTTTTCACCCCTTGAAACCCTTCATGTTCAATTAAGATAAGTATCCTTTCAATTCATTCAATATGTCTATGTGTTGTTTGAATATATCTTACGCTTGTCTTGATTTTAACATGCTAGGCTAGATCTTTTGTGTGTTTGCTTAGATGTAATGAAACCTAGATGTTGATTATAGGTTGATTGCTTGTTTATAGTTGTAATGGATGAATGATTTCGATGTTAGGCTTAAGAAAACTGGCAGACTCCCATAGTGTAACTTGCTTGAACGTCTTAAGAAACATGAACCAATGCGTACTAGGTTTTTATGGTTGTATTTAATGCATGAGCGAATTCTAGTGATCCCATGTTAGGAGCTTCTTGCAGGCTCGACATAGGAGTGAAGTAGGAGCTTATAGAGATGGGGAAGTACGTACGCCACCCCACGATTGGTATTAAGGAATATAACCCGTCATCCACGCAACTGTAACAAACAATTAACCTGTAAAAGATATCTAGGGAGTAGTGAAATTTAAGTAAACACAATTCTCCCATCTATTGTTCACACCATATTAGTAATTAGTTTAATTTACATTTCTGTTATTTTATTTTGATTGCATCTTTAGTTATTGGGTTAGTTGACTAGCAACTAATTCCGCCCACTCTTCCAATACCCGAGATTTTTACTTGCTTTCATAAAAATATAAAAATACAAAAAGAATCATCCCTCACCTCTAGACCTAGTTCTTAGGCTTTCTAATCTTAGCGACACTATTCCTGAGTTGAACGATCAATCCCCCGATACTTGTCACTATACTATACTACAACGATCAGGTACACTGCCTGGTGGGGGTTGTAAGCTTCTCGAGAGGTAAAGCCTGGTGCAATTCCCACGTATCAGTACCGTAGTGATTCTAGCCCGAACAAGAACCAAGAGAATCTTCAACTCAAGAACCCTAATTAGGGTTTATGTGGATTCAAAGAATAAATCCAAGAAATAAACAATGATGTGTTTGAATCACGATCTTGTACACACGTACTACTTCAAGTAACCGTTTATGCAAGTAAAATAAACACAAACACTTTGAGAATCACAAAATATCGACTCCCTTAAACTTTATGGGGTGTTGACTTTGTGCTAGAAGAAGAAGAGAGAAAACACACACAAGATTATGTGTTCAAGTTATGAGAAAACAATGAATCCTTGTGTGTTTATATAGGATAGAAAACTTGGAGCAAAAGACACACAACGGGATGTGGGATCCCTTTGGCCGATCGGCCCATGCAACCCACAAGGGGTTCTAGAGCCTTCTTAACATTCCAATTTTCGTCTATAGTCCCTTTCCTTTTATTCGTCTAACGGTCGTTAGCCTTTTCTGTTAAATGTTAACGATCGTTAAATGTTTATGTTCTAATAATTAATATAACATTTATATATAATTATTACTCATTTACTTTTCATACGTAAAGTGTGCAATCCCGTGATCTCGAGTTCGATCCTAACACACAACTATTATTTTATCGTTTATAAAACTAACAGCTCCCACTTAGACATATCATAATAGTGTGATCACATCGGTTAGCGTCTTGCAACACGCCGATGCCTCTAGTACAACTCGAGTAAGGCTCCTGGAAAACCTTTTAATGATTTCTCATTATTATTATCCTTTTGTTACTAATACCATGTTAATAAGGATATGGATCTAGGTCATTTCTTATTTAACCATTCTGTTTCTCGTTGTTAGTGATTGACAAGATTACCAAATCTTCTGAACATTTCAGGAAAGACTTTGGGCGTGGCCACGCAAACACCTTGACAACCCTACGAGGGGCCCAGCAGTATTAAACTTCAAAAATTAATTTGAAAGAATAAATTTTATATTGACTACAAGCAAAACACACAAACTTTGTAACACTTCTGAAAACAACCCTTATGACTACCAGTTACGTATAGTGTTAAGTTGTTCCACAAAAATGTACAACATTTATGACTGTTATCTTGTATCTCAAGTCTGAGGATAACTTCTTATGATTTACTTAATGACAAGATCCATAAAGTAACATCATATCGTTGGGATAAGTCCTATATTCAGTATCATAGAATATCATCTGAAATGGCATGTCTACTCATCAATATACCTTAAGTATATTATACCAACCTTCAGATTTGTCTTAATTTAATAATATTTCCGTATTATTAACTGACAATAGACAATTTAGAATAACTTTTATTTATGGATTTATACATACAAAATAGGACAACAATAATTAACAATAGAAATAAACATACCAAATACTTTATTTCATTAAAATAATAATTGCTTATGTTCTAATAATTAATATAACATTTATATATAATTATTGCTCATTTACTTTTTATACGTAAAGTGTGCAATCCCGTGATTTGAGTTCGATCCTAACACACAACTATTATTTTATCGTCTATAAAACTAACAGGTTTCCAACCTTTTGACCAACTAATCCACGGTGTTTGAACTCACCGTCACACAGACTCAAAACTGTAAAGCTCTCCATTTTCAGGAGGTTGGCATGGTCACTTCAAGGCTGTTTGCACCTAATAGAAATTGAACTTAGAACCTCACACATTTTAAAGTTATAGTCACAAGCCTTTTTGCCACTAATAACTTGAGGGTTTGAGTTAAAAGTAGCATCTATATTAAAACAAAACATTATTTCCAATTTTTTTGGACAAAATGCAAATTAATTAGAGATGAAGAATGAAAGAGAGACTTATTAAACACGATCATTTGCTCGCATAATGCATTACAAAAGGGTGCTTGGCATTGATTTTTTTTTCTGCTATGTTTCTATTTAAGAAAAAATGTTTTTACGCTGACAACAGATAAGTGATTCTAAGGACAGTGTTTGTATTTGATATTGATTAAAAATAAGCAAATAAGCAGTTTTTTAATGTTTGACAAATTCTGCTTATCTATACTATCTATAATGGAAAAATGGTCAAAAGTGAAATGTTGAGTTTTCAACAATAATCAAATGAGAGAGAAAGTGAAATGTAATTAATACTCTTATTAAAACATCCCAATACTTAGAAGTACAATTGTTTAATCACATTGTACAACCAAATTAAATACAACCAATCAAACACAAATCGGGTTGACCCGGGACGCTTCAAACCCGGCGGGTTGACCCAGTTTAATTTGACCCGTTTTCGACTCAACATAGCAAGTTGACCAGGTTTAACTCGACCCATTTTTCGACCGGGTCGAACCGGGTTTCAAAACATTATCCATTACTTAAAAAAGTACAATGAATTATTCACATTGTATAACCAATTAAAAACATATATATCAAATTAAATACAACCAATTAAAACACAAACCGGGTTGACCCGGGACTCTTCAAACCTGGCGGGTTGACCCAGTTTAATTTGACCCGTTTTCGACCCAACCTAGCAAGTTGACCTGGTTTAAATCGACCCATTTTTCGACCGGAACGGTTCAACCGGTTGAACCACCCGGGTCGAACCGGGTTTCAAAACATTATCCATTACTTAAAAGTACAATGATTTATTCACATTGTACAACTAATTAAAACATATCTACCAAATTAAATACAACCAATTAAAACACAAACCGGGTTGACCCGGGACGCTTCAAACCCGGCGGGTTGACCCAGTTTAATTTGACCCGTTTTCGACCCAACCTAGCAAGTTGACCCGGTTTAAATCGACCCATTTTTCGACCGGAACGGTTCAACCGGTTGAATCACCCTGGTCGAACCGGGTTTCAAAACATTATGTTTAATTCTCAAATCGTCAAACTTTTATTATTTTTCGTTTATAACCTATAAAGTTTTTTTTATCAATAAACTATTTGTCGCTATAAAATCCCGTTGTTATGCACGGGTACTCATCTAATTTAATTAAATGATAAATAAAATGACAAACTTTCCTCAATTGTTACATATTGTTAAGTTAGTTAAAAGTAACAACGACATATATAATTGATTCAAACACAAATGCTACTTATAGAAATTCCTCTCATATTTAATTCCAGCATACAATTAATACTAACATTAAATATAATAAATAAATCATTATGTACATTAAATACAATTAATTAACTGGTCAATAAATATAATTAATGTACTTATTAAAACACCCCTGACATAAAAAATACAAATTATCAAGCATATTGTACAACCAACTTAAACACAATTCCTGCATTAAATGTCACTAATACAAATAATAAAGCATATTATACAATATTCAAGCCCAAACGGGCAATGGGCTCGAGCCCGGACGAGCACGGGTCAAACGGGCTCGAGCCCGAACGGACACGAGCTAAACGAAACTTTTTGATATCCGTAAATTTATTGTCAAAAAGAACATTGTAAACTAAAATATATTCACATATTGTACAAACCAAGCAAACTACTGAAATAATAATGATGATGATAATAATAATAATAATAATAATAATAATAATAATAATAATAATAATAATAATAATAATAATAATAATAATAAATAAAATAATACAAACTAAGCAAAATTTCATCAAACTTTTGCTATAAAAACTAATCAGTAAAGATATTGCCAAAAAACGTACAAATAAAATAAATTATTAGCCAAAAAAATTAAATTACAGGGTGCCCGCAGCTGCATCGCGCGGGGACCCTGCTAGTACAAATATAATGAGCGATATCTATAATACTATAAAATTCAGTCCCTAAATTTAATGTGAAGTTATGATGATAGAGTTTTAGAGTTAGAAACAAGTCGGAGTCGTTTATTAGTTGCATAGAGTACAAGATAGCTAATGCTCGGAATTCAATGCAGCCTCATAATATTTATACAATCATGAAAGGAGGTGAAGTGCAAGGGTTGCCCGAGTTGATCACATAGCATTTAGTATATAATTAAAAGCCGGTTAGATGAAATGCAAGGATTGCGAAAAGTTACAAGAATAATTAATGATTTAACCTAATTCATGCCTATATAAACCGGCCAAAATCACATTTAGTATGTACATTTGAAGATGATTCACACATCTTTTAGATCTTTGATTGTTGGTAGTGGTATATAAATTCTCTTTTGCAACATTTTGGAGATGATTCACACATCTTTTAGATCTTTGTAATTAACTTGGTCTTCTTTTTTTCTTAATTTAGTTATCATACGCAGGTACTGTGAAAATCACACAAGATCATGCATGCTCAGATAAATAAAACCAAAGATTGGGATACCAACTATTTTCTTTGTTTCTTACATATTTAGGTGATTGTTATAGATAAGCATATATATATATATATATATATATATATATATATATATATATATATATATATATATATATATATATATATATATATATATATATATATGTATGTATGTATTATTTTAATGCATTTTCATATACAAGTAATTTATGTGCGTTTTCTATTGATGTAGCTCATATGTGCGAATTGATTCAAGAAAATGTGCACGAGCATGTATGTAAAGCAATATTTAAATGGTTAAATAATACTTTTTAGCGTGATTAGTTTATGTAAGTAGTTGCTTTCTAATGCTCTTTGAGAAATATTAGAATGAATTTATCGTGTGCAATTGAATTATTATTGAAAAGAAGAAGGTCGCGCATCGCAAAGTGTTTTCTTTTTTCTATATGTAGAATCATTAGTGAGAAACCAATATTTACGCCAATTAAATGAGTTTGGCATAATAGCAGAATACGACATATTAAAAATATCACATTGAGTAATGAATAGAAAGGAAAAAATACATAATTTTGACTTAAATCCGTTTGTAAATTATAATATCAACTAAAAAAGTTGAGTTTTAAATATAAGCAAAAGTTCAAACTTTTATCGAAAAACAAAACCGGTGCATTTAATGTGAAATATATACAACATCGAGATGGAAGTGCAAGACTTGCCGGAATTTATCACATGATATTTAGTAATTAGTATATAATTAAAAGTCGGTTATGAATTGAGATGAAGTTGAAAAGGTTGCAAGAATAATTGATGATTTAACCTAATGCAGTTTATATATATATATATATATATATATATATATATATATATATATATATATATATATATATATATATATATATATATTATGTTAATGCATTTTCATATACAAGTAATTTATGTGTGTTTTTTATTGATGTAGCTCACATGTGCGAATTGATTAAAGAAAATGTGCACGAGCATGCATGTAAAGCAACATTTAAATGGTTAAATGATACTTTTAAGCATGATTAGTTAATTTTTTTTTTTTCTTTTTTCTGGTAACATAGGTTTCCGACTCGACATTGCCAGCCGACTAATCCCACGACGACTACCCTTAAGTATGATTAGTTTATGTAAGCATGCAACTTGATTAATGAATATATAAGAAAAAGTATATAAGTTTTGCTCAAACCCATTTGTAAATTAAAAAATTAAGTTTAAGACATAATATTGGAGTCCAAATGTTTTATGAATTATTCATTGTGTGTTAATTAATATTCATTTGGTTAGCTATTTAGAATTGAGTTTATTGATAAAATTTATTAATATTAGTTAGACTTCAATGTTAATTTTCAATGAAATTAGTTGTACAATAAAATTAGATGGAGTTAAAAATGTTTGTAACAATTTTTATACAGTTTATATGTCATTATTATACATATATTATTACACAAACTTTAACTTACAAACTTAATAACGAAAATATTTAACTCACATTAAACTATGACCAATTAGATAGACCCCGTGTGCTTTATATTACCATGCAAAAATCATCTAATAGACAAGTATTGTAGGGCTAAGTAATAGGCCAAAAGAAACAAAGCCATTACAACTTAATAGCCAAAAGCCCATGTATAGAATACAACACCACAAAACCAAAACAACATCAAACACTTTTAAGTTTTTATACAAGAAAGTTAAAACATTTCATAAAACATACTAAACAATAATTAAGTATACACTCGCCAATATACAGAAAAAATACACGATTAACAATTAGATTCTTAGCCCGTGCGTAGCACGGGTTCTGCCTGCCTCGTTTTTTTATAACTACATATCAAAAACTTATTTAAAGTTCATTAAGTGAGAATATATTTCAAACTTTTATCTTTTATGTAAATCTTTAAAGCAAAAAGATTAAATATAATTTTAGAAGAAAAGGAGAAAAAAGAGTATCAACCTGCGTTAGAAAAACTGTTTGTCTTTTT
The DNA here is from genome assembly GCA_030686995.1 of Artemisia argyi. NCBI lineage: Eukaryota > Viridiplantae > Streptophyta > Magnoliopsida > Asterales > Asteraceae > Artemisia > Artemisia argyi. The sequence goes on from CM060676.1 coordinate 22,576,709, forward strand.
TTTTTTTTTTTTTTTTTTTTTTTTTTTTTTTAAAGAAGAAAGTGTTTTGATAAATAAAATAAGAGGAGAGTTATATTAAATACCAAATTTTTCTTAGGCTGCATGCAATAATAACCAACAATAAGGGTCAATCCCTCTTATTTTCTCTGTCACATCAGCTTTCTCTCTCCAGCGACCAAGTTCAATTTTATTTTTTTTATTTTTTTTTAAAAAAAAAAACATTTTTAACACAAACTAAAATTTCATTAATAATTAAAACGTTACATATTAATTCAAATAAAATAAAAACATTACAATAGAATTCAAATAACATTACGATAAAACGACTGAACTAGTTTGGATTATTATGATGCTGCCAAATGTGTTTCACCAAATCGGCTTTGAGGCTAAGATGAGTTATTTTGTTGCATGTCTCCCTAGTAATTTGCAATGATTCCTCATGCATATTTAAGGAATCATAAGAACGGTGCTGCTCAGCTGGAAAGAATTCGGGAGATATCGCCCGCCCTTCGTCTTGAATTATCATATTATGTAATATGATGCATGTGTACATAATATGTCCAAGACGCTCTTTGTTAAATCCCTTAGCCGGATGTTTAATCATTATGAACTTCCTCTTTCATTATGCGTCCCTGGATTTCTAATAGACTTCACAATAACAGAGTATTCCGGATATATCCCATCAGCAAGATAATATCCCCGTTTATAAGGCACGCTGTTAGCAACGAATTTCACATCCGGTGCTCTCCCCATTTTGAGATCATTGAAAAGAGGGGATGCACGTAAAACATTTATGTCATTATTCATATCGGCGACACCAAATAACGCATGCCAAATTCATAAATCTTGAGAAGCGATCGCTTCCAATAAAATGAAAGGAGTTTTCCGTGATCACCCCTACAAAATTGAGCTTTTAAAGCATGTGGGCAATTCTCCCACGGCCAATCTGTACAATCAATGCTTCCTATCAGCCCCGGAAACCCATGAACTCGATGATGATGCTCATAGAGTCTGTCAATGTCAGTAACCGTCGGCTTTCGCAAATACTCTGCACCATATAACTCCATGATGGCCTCACAAAATTTATAGACACACGCACGAACTGTTGTCGAACCCATTTGCACATATTCATCAAGCATATCAGGATTGAGTCCGTATGCCAATTGACGAATTAAGGAAGTAACTTTTATCAAAGGAGAACTACCAAGTTCACCCACACAATTAGGTGTTTGTTGGAAATAAGGTGAATGATCGGTTACCTCTCGTACAATTTGTGTGAATAGTTTGCGGCTCATTCGGAAACGATCATGGAATTGTTCATCGCCGTATGTTGGGTTAGCGCAGAAGTAAGCAGTCACTAAACGGTCATGAGCACCTACACGATCCCTATCAACACGGTTTCGTAATTCCTAATTAGGTTGTGACGCTTGATAAGTCACCCAACAATCTTCCGCAAACATCAAAAACTCGTTACTAACTTCATTTTCATCATCCGAATCGGCAAAAAATATCTCGTAAGAATTCATGGTGTGAGAAAATATATAGATTTTTTGAAATAGGATTGTGTGAATTGAAGTGTTGTTTAGTTGTGTATTTATAGAGGATTTTTTTTTTTTTTTTTTTTTTTTTGTGCCCAACGTTACAATTCAAACGGTAACCTTTTTTTTTTAGTCACAAACGGTCATAAACATTAATGTGTGGGAGGTTTGGATCAAAATACAACAAAATAAAGCTTTGCCTAGTCGGTCGAGCTTGAGACCGACTCCATGTAATTTTCGCTTGTTTCTGGGTCGCGACCAAATACCCACACCAAGGAGGACCGAGACGACCGATTGAGACCGAGTCTGTCTCGGTCGTTATTGCATGCAGCCTTACATACCAAGGGACTTATCCCCACCATCAATCTAAAAAAAATCAATGGTTGAGATTAAAAGCATTTTAATATTTCACCTATTTTTTATAATTTAAATATCTCTTAAATCGTTAATCGTTAAGCGAAAATAATTACACCATTGCAACGAGCATTTAATTATCTTTCTATAGACAGGCTATTTGATATATTTTCGACAATTTTTTTTTTCACGTTTTTTGTTTCATGGCCGAAAAAATCATATATGATATTACATACATATCATATATGATATGATATTTGATATCATATATGATTTTTTCGGCCACGAAAAAAAAAACGTAAAAACAACGAAAAAAAAATTTGTCGAAAATATATCAAATAGCCTATCTATAGAAAGATAATTAAATGCTTGTCGTAACAGTTTTTTTTTTTTTTTTTTTTTTTTTTTTTTTTTGCTTAACGATTAACGGTTTGAAAGATATTAATATTTGAAGAAAAAAAAATGGGTTTTTTAAATTGTTGGGATTAATCTCATCCATTAGATCAAATAAATATAGAAGAAAGATGGAAGGTGGAGATTAGTCCTTGGTATGTAAAAAATGTTTGATCCTCAAATGATCTTATATCATAAAATAAATGCAAAAAATGATTTTCTACCTATAAAAAGCAGAAAAAATAAACAATGTCAAACACCCTCTAAATGTACAAAGTAAAATGCATTAATTCTCATCTATTTCAATTAATTATGTTCAAGCTTATATGTTGCTATCATGGTGTCTTACGGTAGGTTTGCTTATAAACGAGCTTACTAGCGTCTTATAAAATATTTAAAGTTATACTTAACTCAAATAAAAGTGATTAAACATTAGACCTTCACATAGGCGGTTCTTTATAATTTAATTATAGCCGTCGATATATATAGTGTGTGAAATAAGTTAAATAAAATCTAATGTTCGTAAAGTTTATTTGATAAAATTTTGTTGTTCAAGCGTTGGTCATTCAACATCAATGAACATTAGAGGTGCACATTTTGGTTAACCGGTTCGGTTTTACCCGGACCGGTTTGTGTGACCGGTTTGAGTCAACGTGGTCAAGAACCAGTCGGGGCGGTTAACCGGTTCGGTTCCAAACCGGCCTCGAGAGGAAAAAACTCAAACCTATCCGAACCGGTTTGGTTTCGGTTATATGCGGTTTGATCGCGGTTAACCGGTTTGGACCGGTTTGTATTTATTTATTAATTTTTATTTTTTTTTTCGTTTTTGGGCCTATAAATACTAGTATACTTACTACCCATTGTCTCATTCACATAATTATCAGTTCTCACTTCTCAACATTCAAAATTCGATGTCTCGCAAAGATTTCTCACAACAATTCCCAAGTCCTCACAAAGATTTCTCACAACAATTCTCAAGTCCTCCAAACGAACCGATGGTGATTGTGAACACTCCACCACCTGCAGAAAATGAAAATCAACAACAAAACACTCCAGTTGAGAATGAACCGGTAAACAATCCACCGGTGGAACAACGAGCGTTGACTGATGAAGAACTCTTTGAGCAAGATATGAAAGTCGTGAGTGAGGCTATAGAAGCTGAAGAACGTGAGGCAGCTGCTCGTAGGGCTCGGGAAAATGCTCGTAGGGAGCGGCTAAACAGATAAGCACCACACCGATGGGCCTTGGGGTTAGGCCATCAGCCATCAGAGTCTTCTTCGAGTGAGGAGGATGGCTGGGTCTCCGATGATTCATTTTATTAATTCGTAGTTTTATTTTAATTACCGTATCGTAGTTTCTATTAATCGTACTTTGTATTTCATGTTTTAACTTTAATGTTTAATGTAATCCGTGTTTTAACTTTAACGTTTAATGTGATTCGTGTTTTAAATGTTATGTTAGTTATTTTAGTTTAGGTGGAAATTACAAAGTAAACTGAATAAACTTCAACTTTTATTTAATACAACGAAAATACACTTAAAGAAAATACAAGATCAAACATTGAGCCTTTCTCGTGCTGAGCAATACTTGAACAAATGAGCCCTCAATTCACATTTGGAAACGGGATTCATTAAAAAAGAACAATGCTTACATTGAGCCTTTCTCGTGCCATCCGACATTCAGACGTAGTTCAAGTTATTCGTAATAGTTGGATCATTACGGTTCCATTGTAAAATCTCAACAATCACCGGTGGTGATGGCGGTGCAATTGGTTCAACTGGCTCCTGTCCTTGATTTGCCATTTGTGATTTACTTTTGGTTTGCAAATTTACAAATTTACACAACATACTTATTTATAGTATATTACAAATTTACAATCATACAATAGCACAACTTTGTTGAAGTTTTTAGAGTACGTATATGACATATTCAGAAGCAATAAATGCAAAAGTTATTAGCACAACCTTTTTGAAGTAGGCGGTTTTGACCGGTTTGAAACCGGTTAACCTCTATATATATATTTTTTCCCGCCTTGGCGCCTAGTGCAAATTTTGAATATTTTGGACCGGTTTGGGACCGGTTTTATACCGGTTAACTTTTTTTTAACTTCTATTTAATACATAAAAAAAATCACATATATTTCACAAACACTTTTATTTAATACATCGAACGGGAATACATCACACATAATACATAAACTTAGAACGTGATACATCGAAATACAACACCCTTACACACCTAATACTGAAAGGAAATACATCACACATGAAAATGAAACACACATAATACATAAACATAATAAAGGAAAAGCTACTCGTAAATCTCTCCTTACCCGTTTGTTGGGATTTTCTCTTAACTTTTGTAACAAGCCTTGAATCGGATTCCCTCTATGCGACGACCTCGATGATGAAGACCCCTCATCCATAGAAGGAGCCGGGTTCCCATATTTTTCAAAATAATAATTCCACAAACCTTTAAAAGAATTGTTAAAATCCTTTGGTGCATCTTCAACAAAGTTCACTTTATCCGCGGTTAACCCCAAATCATTTGAAATCGATTCAGTAAGTAACTCTACCCCGCATAAATTATAACATGGATTTAATGCGGCCGCACAAGTAATTACCGGTGGCAAAGATTCAAAATACTTAATGAGCTTTTCTTTCATTGGTATAACCATGTTTGAAAATACACCACCACTTAATTCAAATGTTGACAAACTTGAACACATGTAGTAAAGTTGCTCGAGTACCAAATGGGATGTTGGATAATAAACTCCCGATAATTTTTTTGTGGCGTTGTAAAAAACTTCAAGTAATCGGGTTAATCTTTCAATAGTATTCCAATGTTCGACATTAAATGAAGCAACCTTACCCTTTTGTGCCAATTGGTCATGAAAATATTGTAAAGTCACCTTTTGTCTTATACCACTTAGGAACATGATATAGGTGGAATTCCACCTTGTATCACAATCTATATTGGGTGACAACCAATGTTTTTTCGCCTTCGCACACATCCTAACATAATTGTTAAATCTTTTAGAACCCTTTTTGAAAATATCATGCAACATTTGTTTAAAACAATCTTTCATTTGTTGCATTACGGGATGGTTTAATCCCGCTTGCACAACCAAGTTTATGATGTGTGCAACACATCGAGAATGATAAAAATCGCCATTCAAAGGTGGCTCAAATTCCATTTTCAATCTACCCATTGAATTGGTGTTGTTACTAGCATTATCCAACGTAATTGAAAAGATTTTTTGTTGCAAATGATATTTAGTAAAAACTTTTCTCAACATTTTGAATAACGCAATTCCCGTGTGAGGAACCGGAAACTCTTCAAATGATATGACCCGCTTCATGATTAGCCAACTTTCGGGTTCAACCCAATGTGCGGTAACACAAAGGTACGAATATGGCGAACCATGAGGAGCGGACCAAACATTCGTTGTCATGCTAACACAAGTATCTAAATTATGAAAGAAAAAAAATTAATTCTTGTTTGGCCGCTTGCCACATGCTCATTGCATCACGTTTTAGAGTCATACGGCTTACATGAGTGTACATTGGTTGGACATGAGTCTGCATCACCTCCGTCGTATCCTCGTCGTCCCAATGGTTGAACGGCAAACCTCTTTTGATCACCAAACCGGAAAATGCTTGACGGACTGCTTCATGATCGTATGCAAAAATACTCCCGTCACGAGCCATAGAAGATTGACCCGCTTCTGGAACATTTTTTAGTGCCTTGCAATACTTCTGGTTGATATGAGCCCTCAACGTCAAGTTGGAACCCGCCGACATTATACTCAAGCAATGCTTACATTGAGCCTTTTTCTTGTCGTCCGACATTAGGACGTAGTTGAAGTGATCCCAAGGATCGTTGACACGGTTACATGGTAAAATTTTGACAACCGTTGGTACATTTGATGAACCAGCAGCGGTGGTGTGGGTGGTGGTGTTTGAAGTTGAACTATCCATTAGTGAAGATTTAGAGTGTTTTTTGCTTTGTTTGAAAATTGTGATGAAAACTAATAAACAAGACTTCTATTTATACTAAATAAGAAATGGCAAAATGGTAATTTTGAGACTAATTAATTAAAAGCCGGTCCCCCCACATTACTACTTACTATCCATTCAGTTTCAACCTGACAACTTTGAATTCAAATTTCAAAAATTCCAAAAAAAACTCGGCCCCTACACCAAACCGGTTAACCTAAACCGGTTCATATATCCGGTTAATAAAACCGGTGTCCAAACCGGATGTTTTGTTGAGATTAAAATCCGGTTCCTAACCGGCGGTTTGTGGAAAAACAGGACCGGTTTGGGTCAAAACCGGGTTTGATCGGTTTGGTTTTTTGGTTCGCTAGCAGTCGTGGTTCGGTTAACCAGTTCGGATGTGCACCTCTAATGAACATAGTGGGAAAAGTCTAGAGCTTATAGAACAATAAACCTCTAATTACTTCTCAAAAAGATATTGTATATAAACAATCATCACGAAAGTTTCATAACAAAAAATTAAAAGGTTACTGATTCAACAATTATAAGTCCAAGGTAATACGAAGGAAATACGTATTCCCGGGTCGTTTTCCCAACGAAGGTGCGAATGAAATCGTGATTTCTGGATTTGTGAAACGTGTCGTGAATAGTGGTAAAAGAGATATTTTGGGTAATTATAACTACGGAAAGTAAATTTATACTAGAAAGCATATAAAAAAGCACATAACACGATAACGTAAAGTAATTAAACATAAAACGTAATTAAAACTAAAAACGAGCGTTTTAATTAAAATAAACGTAAGTGCGCAAGATAAAAAATAAAATTTAAGCAATTCTAATCCTCCGGGTGCGATTCTAATTTTCTAAGGTCCTAAATGATAAAAGAAAAATACGGGAAAAAGAAAAATATATTTTTTTTTTTACTTTTTATTTATTTATTATGAATTTAAATCTATTTAAACTAAATTAAATCCTAAAAAATACTAAATCTGTTTAGAAAATTATGAAATTTTTACTGAAATTATGTTAAACTATATTAAGCCTAGGAAAAATGAAAAACATGAAAAAAGCTACTATACTTAAGATAGAATAAGTTGTAACAGATATATAGGCTTAAAAGGAAACAAAAGAATAAGAGGTTTAAATGAATAAAACATGCAAAATTAATAAAACTAGGAAAGTTAAACAATTTTTATAAAAGGAAATTTTAAGAAAACTCAAGATTAAACCAACTACAAGCTGAAATGAAAAACAGTTAAGGGCTTATTAGGCTTTAAAGGAATTTCTAAAAGTGATAAGCTATATAAAAAGCTATAAACTGAAAATAAAAAGATGGAATGAACTAAAGGGGAATTAAAGTAATTAAAACAAGCTAAGTTATACCTAATTAAGCTACTCTAAAAGCTGATAAGCCAAAATAGGTTGGCAGAGCTTTGGAGGCTGCACCAAACAGTCCCTAAGGCACTAATTAGCATACTAGAATAAGCATTCCAAATAAGCTCTAAATAGCAAATTGAACACAGAAACAAGAAGCTAGCACTATGGGCTTCCTAAAGAACCAAAAATCAATCAATTTGAACAAATCGATAAGCAGGAAAAAAAATCAATAAGCTGAGATGGACCACTAATGTGTGGTGCAGGGTATGAACAGTCCTAAGGGGTTATTTTCAACCTAATTTTAAACTAGTAAATGAAGTTAGAGATGAGAAATTTCTGTTGAAATAAGAAGTTTAGCTTCCAAATTTAATCTAAAAACTATTTTTATGGATTTTGAAATACTTTTACACACCAAAAATATGATCTAAAAACCTAAGCTGGGCTACTTACCTACTTATGCAGTTAAATGAATATGGGCTAGATTTATGAATTTGACTAGTAGACCTATGGTACCAGATACTACACAGCTATATAGAACTAATATGAGTAACTTCTAACACTTAAAATGATCCTAAACTAGATTACTCATAAAATCCTACCTAAACTTATTCAATCCTCAAATCTTAAAATACTAATGCGGATCCTACCAAACTACTTCATAGTGAGCAAAATCAACTTAAATCTACTACTATTATCAGAATAAAGCAATTTCAAATCCAAATTTAGACCTAAACTAGCTTTGACCTAAAATTTCAAATTATTCCGAACACCCCTATATAGGACAGTTATACTACTTAAAGCTAAGTAATACCACAAAAGGCAGTAATTAGTTAAAACAAAATAAAAGCTAGCTAAAATAGATCCTAAAAAGTAATGAACTGTAACTTAAGAGTACTAATCAATAAGCAACAGGTAGGATAGATTCTAAGCTAATAAAGGAGTAAAGTTGAGAGATAGGTGGTCTTACCTCAAAACAGTGACACAAAGCTCATTTGAGCTTATCAACAAGCTACTTAACCCAAAATACCCACATGAGCTTTCCTGAATCAGCTTATCACCATATAGAGCTTATGTTGACTTAATTTGACTTTTCTTTACTTAATGAATTACAAAACAGTAACAAGAAGATTAAACTCACAAAAGCTATTTAGAAGCTAAAATGAGCTTATGACAGAGTAAATAAGAACTTAAAATAGTTTGTGAATCATAAGAGAACTAAATTGAAAGCACTAAAATTAGATTTGAACAAGCATTTAAATAATAACTGAACTTTTATTAAAATTGGAGCTGGATTACAATAATTGAAAAGTAAATACAGAGAATAAGCTAAATTCTAAAAGTGAGCTAAATTAAGCTACAATTACCTTAAAAACTACCCTACTCCTAATGCCTGACTCTGTGAGATGAGGGACCTTTTTATAGGCGAGCTTGAGCTAGGGTTTCCTAATAGAAGCTTCAGGACATCAATCATCTCAGCCTTCAATTTATTTATGTCATCATCAAATCATTCCATAGCCCTTGGATTAAGTTTCCACATTACTTTGACCAATAGGATTGCAAGAAGCTGTCAGGTGTACTATTTGATGTTAACATATGGCTCTGACTTGTCAGAGCTCTTCTAGAAGTTTTTAAGGTTGGGGTTAATTGGGTTCAAGTGAGGTAAAAGAGGAGGAAGAAGGATCTACAGTAACTGGGTAAAAACTTTGGAGCGTTTTCATTCTTTTGACTAGAAGAGGTGAATGGTTGACTGAGGTTCAATTGGCAAAGGGTTCAAAGGTTAGGGAAGGGTTCAAAGTTGATTTGGACTGTTGAGATTATTAATAGGGTAAGTGGGTGGGCTGTTTTTGTGATTGGGCCTGGTGGGTATAGGATTGGATTGGATTATAGGATCCGGTTGGCTTGTAGATTAGAAATAATAATCCAAGGACTAAATTTGCCAATGTATAAAAACAAAGGACTACTTCTGCCAATTCTAAAAAATCATATCCAAGGGCTTTTCTTGGTAAACTCTGATTCTTGGAGGACCATTATTGTTATAACCTTTAAAATTCATCCAAGGGCCATTTTTGCCGTTTTTCAATTTATGAGGGACTAAATTTGACAAGTTCTTCAAAGTTCTTTCAAGGATCATTTTTGTAACTTTTTGAATCATCAAGGTTGATTTTGACATTTTTAGCTCAAACTTTGATCATTTGCTTCCCCGGCTCAGGCTTTTGACACTTTTCCAAATCTCGTGCTCATTTTTGTCTTTTTAGCTTGATTTATATCCATTTTTGCAATATCCGTTCCTACACGATCACAAACACAAAAACACAATATCTTTGGCATTTATGGTTAGTTTTTGGTCGTTTTGGTCTTAATTTAGTAAATAAAAGGTATGTGTTTAAGCACATACCAGTTACGACCAATTTTGTTACAAGTTTCGAGTAGCGTAGTAGTCATCTATAATACTTATAATGGAGGGACGACCCTCACTCCTATTTATGGTTTAAGATTTTCTTATATAGATTTTAATTAAATACAAGTCATAAAACATAAAACACAAATATGTAAAGCACAATGATTTTAAAGTCGACAATATTTCTTACATACATACAATTAATACACCCCATCACCAATTAAAACAAGTCATAAAACGCAAAGCACAAGTATGTAAAGCACAATAAAATCTTTTGCTTACAAACCATAAATCCCCATCTTCTCAATTTGTTGCATGTCATGCCTGCAATATAACGGTTTCATATTAACACACTATTTTATATTCAATTTGTTTGATGAAAAAATAAAATTGTAAACTCCTTCAAAACATTTTCCCAATGTTTATATTCACAGTTTCTCAATGTGGCCACAATGCAATCATCGTGATATAAAAAAAATTCATGACTTCACCACTAACACCGACATTTAACAAAATATATGTGAAAAAAATTACCACAAATTTCTTATTTTCCAACCAATACTACTAAGAAATAATAATACATAGAAAACACACCACCATCTCACCTTCGCCACATGAATACATCTGAGCCACATTATCGTCAAACAAGTAGATAAAACACAACCTTGGTGAAAACCACAACAATAACCCACATAATCAAATAAATCAACAAATAACCAGAACACACCATCAACCAACAGATCTGGTTAAAGACATACACATAAACCTATAGATCTAAAATTGGACGCCCAAGGTGGGACGACAATATAAAGGGAATATGCGGTGGGTTGAGGCGTTTACAATTGAGGGTTCAGTGGGTGGTGGTAAAGGCGGCCATTGTTTGTGTGTTTTGGGGTATATGATATATTAGATAAGAATGATACAAAGCAGGATGTGTTATGTCGTGTGTTCTTTTTTGGGCGGTTGGTGACTGCGTTATTTTGGGAGAGAAGATAGAGGGGGCGCTGGGTTTGAGTTGTGTGTGAGATTAGGGTTAACAAATGAGAAATATCTGTTTAATTGTGTGTATGTTTGGATCGGGTACAATGGTTATGGATTTGGACTATGTATTGATTTTGGAAATGGGCCGAATATGTAATCACATGGATTGGACTTGGATTTTATTTGGCTAGATTGGATCAGCAAATGGATTTAAAAGCAATATCAAACGTGGATTGGGCTTGCATACTTGGATCCGAAATGCGTTAATGGACTGAAATTTTATTATCAAATGTATTTTAATACATTGTATGTATTTTGGTATAACATTTGGCAAAAAAGAGTGGTATTTTGGTTGTTACAAATTTTCACGAGGTTACATCATATTGCCAGAAAATTTAGTTACAGGGTACCCGCCGCCGCATCGCGCGGGTACCCTGCTAGTTAGTTATAACAAGAGGATGGTTCTCAATTTAGAAATTTTAGTTGCTAAAAAGGAGAATTAACCACTCTTAAGTTGCTTTGTGTACATGCTCATAACATGTTGCATAGATTGCAATTGAGGTCCTTAAAGTTTTGGCCATGTTCAATTGTGGTCTAGTTACCATCTTATCTTTTTTATCATTTTGTAAATGATTTTGAAATGAGTTAAATTTAAAGAATATTTGTGTCTATATAGGTTAGGAGTCACTAGCTTTGTCCTACCTTAGGTTCATCAATGGAACGACCCCAACTCCCTACTAGTGTAATGTCATATCGAGTGGTTTACTCGTGGCACGTACTAGACCCATACCGTTGGGGTACTCCAAGAATACCAATATGATAAACCATGAAACCATGCATTAATCAACAATTCCAAACAAAATCCAACCCTTCAGAATTTGGCTCATGACATTCTCCCACCACCAATTCATGCACAACCCATGCATGGTCATCCACATCGACGAACGACTTCTCTTAAATGATTCGGCTTTACTCCAGCTTCATGGCTTAAAGGGACATTCGACTTTCAACTCTTTGTGTTCCAGCGTGCAACGACTATACTTCATCTTGGATTAGTCCATTAATCTTTCTGGTGACTTAGGATCCAGCGTGCAACGACTATCATCCCCATTTGAATTAGTCCATTACTCCTTTTGACTTCCATCGAATGCGCATTGTGTACTCACACGACATCATGTTATCCTCAACAACATCCCAGGAGACCTCCCTGCCACCATTACACAACCAGCACCTTTAAGAACTTCTGGGAGAGCGACATGAACAATTATGCTTCGGTCCGCCTTGGTTCGACTTCGCTCAATACCACTTGTCATGGAGTCATTCCTTCGACCCAGTGTGGCGTCCTTAACCCGATAAGGACCAACTTTGATGATGTCTAGGAAATTTTGGAAAGCATTTACATGAACATATTGAAGGTTGAAGATGAAAGAGGGTACATTGACAAAAATGCCCTCACATGAAAGTCACATGAGGTGATTTAACAGACTCATTTAGCGTTAGTGAAAAGGACGGGGAGTGTAACAAAACATGAACAACAATGATATTTTTCGTAATTAAAGTTTGAAAATGGCAAAAAGTGCAAAAATGACAAACCACAATGACAAAATTTGTAATTTACCCGAAAAAGTGCAATAACTCTTGAAAAAATAATGACATGGTTTAAATTTTAAGTCAAATTCTATTTATAAAAAGCTTTAGATGAATAATGATGATAAATTTTCTTATTTTATATGATATTCGGGTTGGGTCGGGTCAGGTTGGCGGGTTAGAAACCCACAACTCGGGTTGGCGATTTAAATAATCAGATTTGTCAACCTTAACTTGTTTACGCCTAACACGTACTTAACCCCTTTTACCCATTTATTTAAATGAGTTGGTGAGTTAAACATATTACTCTGGTTAGTTGGATTTGTAGGTTAACCCATTTAACTCAAATAAACATATCACCGGGTTAAACAAACAAGTCAACCGTTTGACCTATTTATCCCAAAAACCTATTCAGTCAATTATAAATTACACTTCCGGTGTTTAAAAAATATTAATAAACAGGTTGACTGACCAACCCGTTTGACTCACCCCAACCTAAACACTAACCGAAACATGTTTTTACTCGACCTAACTTGTTAATTTTCGTGTCGATCTCATGTAAGAACATGAGGGACCGAAACAAATAAATCGTGTAATGAAACGGCGTTAGCTCAACAACCACCAGTCCACCACCACCATTTCATTCTCTCTCACACACACTAAAAAAACACACACTAAAAAACACACACTTGTGGCGGTTATATAAAATAAAAAAACAAAAACAAAAAAGGTATGTTAGGGTTTCATCACATCACATCACTCAATCACTTGTATAAATTTATTTTTTTATAAAAAATTAATTAATTAAGCTTGATTGATTGATTGATTAGGTATGTTAGTTATTAATCCGTCATTTATTTCGGATCTGTTAGCTATTTTATATATAAATTTGTTGATTTTAATGGTTAATTGCTGTTGAATTAGGTCTAATTTATTTATTTACATGTTATAGTTTTGATGTATATATATATATATATATATATATATATATATATATATATATATATATATATATATATATATATATATATATATAATTGTTGAATTTAGTGCTATGATGATGAGCTGTAATTGTGTATAGGTATAGTCGGTTAGCGGCGCGTTTGTGCGTTTAGCGGTTTAATTGTGTTACTGGAGGAAACGATACTTAAGAGCGGAATTTGAGGTGAATCTATACATTTTGTTCTAGTATGACGTTTATTGGACTAGTTTGCGGTGGTGAGTGAATCTCGATATTGTGAGTTGACGTTTGTGCTTATGTTAGGTGATATAATTGTTGAATGGTATTGATTTGTAATCGGAAATGTCAGCGGTGTGTATGACAGTTTGTCCGTTTAAAGGATGTTTTAATGGTATGCATCTCGTTATAGTGACAAGTTAGTGTGTTTAGAGATATTAGTTGTTGTGATTGGAGATATTAGCGGCGTAGTTTAAGGGGCTAGTTTACTGTGGTGGAAGAATCTCGTTACTGTTGGTTTATGTTTGGGTGTTAGGGGTTTAAATTTTTGTGATGTTATTGAGCTTTTTTTTATCGGTTTTTGGTGGAGTATGTTTTAATGGACTAGTTTATGGTGAGGTGTTAGGGGTTTAAATTTTTGTGATGTTATTGAGCTTTTTTTTATCGGTTTTTGGTGGAGTATGTTTTAATGGACTAGTTTATGGTGATAGATGCATCTTGTTATTCGTTTAGAGGTTTACTTGTATTATTGTCTGATAGATTGTCTGTTTAACTTTGTGCAATTGTGCATTTAGGAGATTAAACGATTGGGTATATTATCGAGCTCGTGCTATTGGCTGAAACAATACTTGGGTGTAAAATTTGAGGAGAATCTATGCATTTGTTCATTAGATTGTTCAGGGGACTTTTATGATCATCTCATTATTGGCAGTTTATATTACTTTGATGTTATCGAGCTTGTGTTATTGAATGAAATAGTACTTGTGCATTTAGGGGTTTAAACATTTTGACGGTTTATACTTGAGGATAAAATTTGTGGGGAATCTAAACATTGCTTCGATAGATTGTTACTCGTTTAATGCTTTACTTAGTTATGGAAAGATGCATAAATGTTTCTATTGGTTCGAGTAAATTTTGTCATAAAAGTAAACTTTTTTTATGAACCTTCCTTCATGGGGGAGAAATGGATCTAGCTTTTATATCTTTACTTACACCTTTTGCATTGCGTCAGATTGTTTATGCTTAGATTCTATCGCCTTTTTATTTGCAGGGTTAAATTAATGAGATTTACATCTATTACGAGATTTTAGAGGACACATTTGTAGTTTGAAGTGAGAACATTTTTTGTATGTGAGTGAAGATGGGGTCCGCATGTTGTGTTGCTGCTAAAGACAGAACGATTACAGATCGATCTGTTAGTGATGTTGTGCCTAGGCATGATCGGTATTCACCATCATGGAGCTTTCGTTGGGATAACCGAGGTCGCGTAGCTGGTGAAGAGTCATCGGTAAATTGCTATTCTGATGGCGGTAGTATGAATGATAGGCTGGATAATAAATCTTATACAACCGTAGAAACCACTTTTGCAACAGACGGCAGTCCATTGGAGAGTTCACGAAGTCTCACCTGGCAAAAGGCGTCGTTTTCTGAAGAAATTGTTGTTCCTCAGCCAGGTCAGTTTGTATGAATAACCCTGATCCTTTTGCCATATATTTTAGTTAGTTACTTTGTTCTAGTGTTTTTATCATTGATTCTCAATTTCTAGTACATTAAATTTTCAATCATCAAGTGATATAGCTTAGCTTTCAAAATGCAACGCTAATTCGAGCTCTATTGTGATGTTGGGTGGCTTTGCGTCACTTTTATAGGGCCTAAATACCCGTTATTAGGTGTTTAGCTTGTTTGCTGAACTAAACCATTGGGCATAAGTTTTTTAATAGGAAGGCTGATGAACGATTCATGTAGGTTTAGCATCTTATGAGCTTTTCCTTGTCCCTTGATAAATCCTTTCATATGAAAGTCTGATATCATGAGATCAAGTTAAGCCAAGGAAACCCTTTTTTTTCAACGGCTAATATATAATTATATATAAAAGAAAAGCAACAGCTATTGTTATGTGAAGGATTTCATGACGTATACTCTCATATGGTCATGAGAACTTTTCACATGTGTAACCACCCTGCTACCTTTTTGTGTTTGAAAAATTCCACGTTACAAAGGCAATATTTTTCTGACCCAGGATTAGGTAGTGTTACCATGATGTAGATCTTATTCGAAGAAATAAAGGGCCTAAATGGTTTGAATCTTTTGTTGGCTGTTTGGAAGATAGAGAATCA
Organism: Artemisia argyi; assembly: GCA_030686995.1. Classification (NCBI taxonomy): domain Eukaryota; kingdom Viridiplantae; phylum Streptophyta; class Magnoliopsida; order Asterales; family Asteraceae; genus Artemisia; species Artemisia argyi. Next base: position 22,592,629 of record CM060676.1, read on the forward strand.
TCCCAGTGATTCACTACCATTCTTTCTCGGCTCAGTGTGAAGTGGGTTTGTCCATTTAAGACTGTAGAAGTGCTACTGGCAGTTGCAGATGAGAGAATAGAACTAAGATAGTAGATACTAATTGATACTTCATATATGCAACAGCAGCAATTTTATGCTTGCTTATCAAATATATGGTTATTCAAGTATAAGCACAGCTCAATGCACCATTGTTTCTTACATATGAATATTTTCTATCTGTGCCCTGTGGTTGAGTGTTCGAACTTGGTCAGTGGATAAGGTTACTGCTGCTTTATTAGAGGCTATTGGTCCCGGATAGAGTGTAAAATGCAAGGGAATATGGACCCTATGTAGGTATGCTTGAGTAATAGACCATATCTAGCATAAAATTCTAATGTAAAAGTTTAGGAAGTCTGGTATCTGAACTAAATATTGCTCTAATGTAGCATTACATTCAACTTTTCCCCTCACGAAAGGAACATGGTTATTTTGGAAATCCTGTGATTTTCTGCTGTCTATGTTATTGTGTACATCATTTTGCTTCTGACACATCTATACGTGCGTTTTACATTGGAAGCAAAATTGTCGTATTGTTACTGAAGCAAAACGTACACACTGGACCAGGGGTATCACATAATACACTTATAAATTTAAAGCAAAATGTTCATAGACTGTATGTACAAAATGTATATGCACGTGGCATCTAAATGCCCCTTGTTTGTATGTACACTTTACTACAAAATCTTCATGTACATAAACTAGGGTCAAGCCTTTAGTGCTGCAAAGGGGTGACCTTTGGTGCAGCTACATTATAGAACTTGTGCTGTTAAAGGCTTTCTCCTGGAAAGAAATAGCAGAATTTAATTATGATGGGGGGTGTTACGTATATGTTATTTGTAGCATGCACACTTCCTACTAGTGTTCAGCTGTTAGTGGATGCATTTCATTTGAATGACTGAAATAAGTAATATTTTGTATTCTCCCTGTGGGAATAAGTTAAAGCATATGGCATAGTGAATATGGTTAATCTTGTGTGAGTTCACAGATATCTATACATATTAATATTCTAAGTTTATTGTTTATTACATTTTATAGATCACTTCACTGTCAAATTATTATAATCTACTGTAAGAACTTTATTTTAGCTGGATGTACTCTTCTTTATATGACACACATCTACCTGTCCTTGCAGATCCATTAAATTCCAAGAATCTTCATGAGGTGAGTTACCAATATTGGCACTTTTATGGAAATTGCAAATTTCTGATTTGCATTCTTGTTTTATCTCTCGTATTCTTTATGCATTGTTTAGGGGAAGGAGCTGAGGGGAGCTCCTGTACATTCGGAACTATCTCCAACCAAAATGTCAACACCAAGTCATTCAGTTTCATCCTTTTCGGCATCTCCTTTATCTTCCTCCCAAGGTCACGTTATGCCTCTGTCAAGCTTGACCCCATCAAGATGGCCTCGTCGATCCCCTGGGCACCATCTACTGCGTCAAGTTTCAGATAGTCGAATTCGAGGCATAATGTCACCTAACTTTTCAATATCTGAGGAGGGTTCTCCTTTTATGCATCCTGGGTGGAGCAATAAATCGAACAGGGGGTCGCATGGCGGATCTTCTGATAGCTGGTCTATTCCGGCCTTTTCTGAGCTGGTGGCAACTTCTAATAGAGATAGATGGTCTTTTGATAGTGAGTCTTTAAGCTTTAATCGTGATAGGATTAGCAGATCTAGTGGCAGGGTTTCATCTTCTCCTTCTATAGATATGCAGACGTGTGGTTTCTGCTCCAGACTTCTAACTGAAAGATCATCTTTTAGCAGCCAGAAAATCGTTCCAACCAATGGGCTTCCTATTGTTTCTGTTCTGATTTGTGGGCATATTTACCATGCGGAATGTTTAGAGAATATGACACCTGAGGTGAATAAGTATGATCCACCATGCCCCATTTGTACTTTAGGAGAAAAAAAGGTTCTCAAGTTATCAGAAAAGGCACTGGGAGCTCAAATGGATTTAAAGGGTAAACTCTGCAAAAAATTAAGGAATCGGGTGATGGACGGTGATTCTGTTCTGTTTGACCGCCTTACGAGTGGCAAAGGTCCCAGGATGGGCTCAAGTTCCAGTATGAAAACCTCTACTAGTACAGCAAAGCCATTCTTAAGGAGACACTTCTCTTTTGGGTACAAACCAAACAGATCCATGTCAGATAACAGTTCAAGGAAAAAGAGATTTTTCTGGACAAAATCAAGCAAGGAGTGAGCTTTCTCACTTTAAGGTACCCCATCTTATCTTTTCTCAATTATAGATATGGCAGCTTTTCTGTTACGCATCTTGTTTTTTTCTCAGTTATAGATATGGATATGATATGACTTTGTTATTAAAATTTCACACTGTTCAGTCGGGTTTGGTGGCTTTCTAACTTGATAGTATCGATTTATCTGTAAATGTTTTAGGGTTCACAACTGTTGCAAAGTCATGCTTTGTGGAAATTGAATGATCGACATATATTACATGCTCTGTTTGATAGAAGTAGCAAGATTGGTGGGTTGGGTGTGTTGGGTCACAGGTTGGGGTGGAAGCTAGGGGTCAATTTTAGACGGGTTCATATTTTACTATGCCTACAAATAGGTTGGACCGTTGGAGTGACTTGCGAAGACTTTGGTTTTCCAAATTCTAAATTACATATACATACTTAATGTATTAAATTTGGCTGCAAGAGCGATATTATTACGAAAGTAATCTAAATCTTTGAATGAAATGATGTAGGAGGTTGTATGCATTAAAAATAAGTATTTGGTGACTTTCAACACGTTTGACACATTCCACTGTGTCTAAAGTTGTGATTTGATCTTTATTACATGTTTGAAATAATCCATGACCCAAATTGACTCGTTCATAAGTAAAAGTAAGAAATGACACATTATAATTAATTGCATTTACCTTTTTGTAGACGAGGTTTCTTTCAAGATGGGTTTTCTTTTATATATTATCCTTTCACCTTTATGCGTCATTTTAAAAAAGCAAATGGAGGAGTGGGGAATCTTTGATGTGTTACTTTTGTTACTTTAATGTATCAAATATTCCACTGTTTTTTGTTTAGTTCGTTTTACATAGAGATGACCTCTGATTTGAGAAGTTAGGGGAAATGGTCCGAGTCCAAGTCAGGCCAACATCTGTTAAAACAGTGGTCTTTTCTTTAAAAAGAATATAGAGCCTCACTTATTGACTTCCCGTTCTTGTACATTGGATATCAAGTCCTATATTGGCTTTTGACATTTTTGGGTCACTAGGATTATTAGCATACGTGTGACCTCAAAATGGAGGAAATATAAAGAAGAAAATATATATATATATATATATATATATATATATATATATATATATATATATATATATATATATATATATATATATATAACTGCTATAAACGAGTGCCAGCTTCTTTTCTTTCTGTGATGTTGCAACTATTTATTTCCGTATGTATTTGCGAGAATGACTAATACTGTGTTTTGATTTGGTAGGAGTTTGATATATCTCACCTTAATGAACGTGGGCCCCGAAAAAGGTTGGCTCCAAAGGACAGTTGAAATCAGGTAATACATACAACCGGGATAAACAATAAATTTAGATTAATTCATTTTCTTTTACTTGTATTCTGTAAAGTATAATGATTTGTGTTTGTTCTTGCATTCAAATGGGTAATAGCGCATGTATGTATTGTTCTGAGCTCATGAATTTATTCTTAATATATTATGGGTTTTGAGTATCCATGTGTATCGGTGAGGTAGCATTCGTCTGTTCTATTATACGAATTGCATGTGATTTGAACGCTTCAGCTAGATATTACGTGAATGGGTTGATCTGATGACGTCTTCTATTCATTTTTATATATTTTTTATAAAGATAAAGTGCATTAAGTGTGATTAGAAAAATCACATAAAACTAAACTGCATTTGGTCTGGCGTATTGTGGTCAATCGGTCAAAAGGTTGTGGGTTTAAGTATCGGATGCGAGACATATATGATGTATTATGTGAGATATTAGCTGGTGTTGATTGTGAATATGTGCCTTTCAAAAAGATAATATCAACAGTAACAAGGGTTGTAGGCAGTGTTTTGAAACCCAGTTTGATCCGGCCGTTTGAATTGGTTTTGGCCTATAAAACGGGTCAAATGAGCTGGTTTTTTAAGCCTTGAAAACCGAGTTTCATGAGACCCAAGTTAAACCTGGTTCACCAAAGTCTGTCGTGTTTGATATTTTCTTATAGAAAATATATATGAAAAGTTTAGATTGATCGTGGTGATGGATAATGTTGGTTTTAAAGGTATTATAGGTGTTTGGTGGCTTAAATATTGCAATTTACATAACCAGAAAACCGGGTTGATCCGGTGGTCGAACCGATTGAACCGATCACCTAGTGACTTGACCGGGTCGATTCGAGACCCGGTTTTTAAAACATTACTTGTAGCTTTTGACTACGCTTTTTAATTATTAACTTAGGCAACTTATTTAGCCAGTTTACTCATTTGATATGTTTAAAAATGAAAATAATCGGAGTTAAAGTCCATCTCGGTACAAGTAGGCCATTTGGTACTAAGTTATTCATCATGAGACCGGATTAGATTTTGAGAAAGTGGAACCATAAATTCTTTCTTAGTGATGATTTTCTGATCTATGCTTCGGGATGAATCCCTTTGTCGTGGTTTTCCATTTGGCCAATTTTGATCAGCTCAGTTGTTTCACTTCATAGTGTTTATCGGGGTTAACTTCACAAATAAGTGTTCTAGAGCAGTTACCTGCAACTATTTTCCGATCCATCTTTCGTACTTAATTGAGCAAGTTAGCAACGGTCATTTGTATATGTAGAATGAGATGTAACAAAGTTTTGTAATTTCTGACGTGCATAGAAATCCAAACAGAACCCCAGGACCATTATTTTCAAGACTTTTTTGTTGATAACATCTTTCCTTTATACGTCTTTTACTGCAATGGAAAGTCAAGTCAAGTCGCGGTCCGGTGTGATTTTCACAATGCCTTGAACACAGATTAGCAGACCGATTCATCGTTTACAAATCAAGAGCGAAGAATGAGAAATAACCACAGCCAATAAAAAGAGTTATTTGTTGGGAGTGAGTAGGGATGGCAATGGGCGAGAAAAAACCCACAACCCGCGGGTACCCGCCATAAATGGGTGGGTAAACGCGTGAATTTTCACCCACGGGTGGGTCGTGGGTGAAAATCTTTACCCATCGGTGGGTGGCGGGCGGGTGACGGGTGAGGCATACCCATTGCGGGTAAACCCATGACACCCATTTAAAATACCCATGGGTATACCCGTAGGTGTATCCATAAACCCATGTTAAAATTAATTATACTAATTAAAATATTTATGATGTTGCAGGTATACATTTAACAGTTACCACCAAGTCTCAAAAAAACACAATAATCTAAAAGTTTGTTTGAGTTTCAAGATTAAAAAGAGAGTATGAAAGATCAAATAATCAAAGTTGTATTTGGCAAATTGATTGGTATCTTATTACGCATTTTCATAGTTAGTTTTCATATCATCGTTTTGTAATTTTGTTGCATAACACTAACCCATGGGTTTACCCATGGGCAACAAATACCCACGGGTAAGGGCATGGGTAAAATTTTGTACCCATTGGTGGGTGACGGGTGGGTGATGGGTGAGAAAAAAACTACGTGGGTGGGTGACGGGTTAGAGGTACCCGTGCCCATTACCCACGGGTGCCATCCCTAGGAGTGAGGATCAAATAAGAAATAAAGTAAAATGAGAAGAATGAGAAATAACAACAGCCGTATGTTTCAGATGCGTCTTAAAAAAAGATGCATTTCCCATTAATTTCCCCATGAATTTCCTCATCTTCATTTGAAGTGCGTGACTATAAATATTTCTCATTTTTCTTATTTTATTTTCCCTTCTCATTAGATCATTTCTCTGTTTGTTGGACCTTGCGCACGAGGATCATTTTTTTCAAATTCGTTAGTTTGTATATCCTTTTATTTTATTTATATTTAGATTATAACTTTTGGATTGCAACTTCAGTGTTATTTTTATTTTTGTTTCTACAATGACAGCTTTATACAAAATTGATTTAATTTATATAAGTGTTTATATATGTTATAATCTCATGCATATATTTAATAACACGTGTTTCAGCTTGATATTTATAACTCGTGTGTTTAGGGAGTTTTTAATATTACAGTCAGTTTAATAAAAATAATAATAACTTTAATTACTTGTTTGTAGAAGTTTGAGTATTTGTTGAATTCATAAAATTTCTAAAAATTATGGACATTGGGAACTTTACAACTAGGCATAGATGGACCTTAATGGAGATCGGGGAGGGCCACGGCCTCCCAAAACTTTAAGGTTTTACTTATATTTGCTTAAAGAAAAATACAATTTGAACCTCCCAAATTAACTAATATAGCACTCAGCCCTCCCAACAAATTCACCCGAGTTTCGTCTATGCAATTAGGTCCATTGGATTTAAGATTAGGACTTTTTATAAGCTTTGGGTTTAATTGTAAATTGTATTACACAATCAAAGTATAATGTTATTATAAATTTAAGCTCAAAAAAATATATAAAAAATGAGTTTTTAAGGTCACGCGTATTAATAAAAATTAGCATGATAATATATGTTGACCATGATTTTCTCAGTTTTGGCTTTTATCAGTCATTCGTGGCAAAATTGAGTTCTTCTATGTGTCCAATTTTGAGTTGATTTTCCATTAGTCATTTTCTTATATTGTATTAAAGATAACACAATTCATCTCTTATATATATATGTTTTTTGAAAAATAAAAATAAAATAAAACTATGTGCAAATAATAGGAGAACTCAATTTTATAATCGAGCTTTCTGATTAGCCAATAAAAATCAAAATTTGCTTTAATTTGGTCAAAGTCATCTAAATTTCATCCAGCAAAATAAATATTTATAAAAACACATGTGTTTATTATGGAAAAAATAAAAGAGTAATTAATAAAACTTTAGCTGTTAATTTTTAAATAAATTATATGAATTAAGTAAGCTGGTATCCATATTTTTTAATAAATTTATAAATATTCCTTAAACTTTATACCCTTTTATACTTTATTTTTATTTTCTTAAGAAAACAACATATATGTTAGTTGTTGTTTATAGAAATTATCATTGCATATTAAAGTAATGCATGTACAAGAAATTATAACGACTCATGCTATTCCTTTTTTTTAACACGAAATCATGGAAAAAATTGTAGAATATAAGTGATCTTTAACGTACGGTGTGTACGGTGTGTTGTCAAATAGGTTGAATGATGAGGTGTGTTGTCAAATAGATTGAATGATGATGATTTAATTAAAAGATTGAATGCTTATGATTTTGATCTTTTAATCTTTATAGAATATAAGTGATCTTTAACGCTATGTTCTGCAGATTTTTATTGTGCCCAGATCTGGGCGGAAGATTTGAGTGCAAAAAAGCCACAGATCTCTCCTCCTCTTCCTTTCTTTCCTTTTCTTTTCTTTTGTTAAAAAATCTTGAGAACACAAAAAAGGTTATGATTCCTCCTCATTTCCTTTCTTTTCTCTCTTATTTCAATCTTGAGAACACACCGTAAAAAACATTTTCTCATGCACCCTTGAAGAAAGCTGTTTTCTTCTTTTTACTCTTGCACCTGGTATTTTTTTTTCGTATTCCTTAATCCATGTAATTGCAACCCCCCTAAAATATCATAATTACAAGGTGCAAATATTAAAATAACAGATATCAGCAAATACCTACCTGGTTCAAAGTTTTACCTAGGTTTAACTCACATAAATAGAAATAGGCGTTTATCAGTTTCAATCACTTTTGGGTATAGATCTAATTTACAGCTGATTCAAACATTATATATGCAAACGATTAATCAAACAAAACTAAAATTGTCGCCTGTAATTACCTTAAAAATAAAACTAGAATAAAAAATTGGTGAACACTTAAGTGGTTCTCCATTGCATCCAACCTTAGTGATCGCATACGGAAGCTCAGACACTACTTTTATCAGGAATAGTGCTTAGGAAACAAATGTCATAAAATACATGCATAGTTTTAAGTACTTTTAACCATAAGGCCTTGCTTTGACAAAACAATGCATTTCTACTGTGTTACCTGTCTCTTACTCTTCTCGCTGACCGAAAACCGGTCCCAAGTATAGAACCACTAACTGACTGTCAGCATTTTACCACGCCAGTTTAAAAAAAACAAAAAAAGCCCCTGTTGTTACAGCCTTCAGGTTTAGTTATACTTACACCAAGACCACATCCTAAGTCTCAAAGCTTAAAACTAGCAAGAAAAAACGGGTTACACGGGAAAAAAATGAACCTTTTTACCTGATATTGAGCTCCTCTCCTAAACCGAAACTAAAAGATCCATCATGCCATAAAATAATCCCAATCAAGTCCAGTTGAAGACTACCTTCAAATATTCTAGCTGATGTCATTGTTCCCATTCCCATTCCCATCATCGAGCATGACAACAACATCAGCATCGTCTTCAAGTTGCTCGGGAATCTTCTTAGCCCGTTTCTCGTCGGTAGTTTCGGAATTCGACACGTCAGACAGCTTTCTTTTCTTTCCTGTAGGTATGGTCTCGATTCCTGTTTCAACAATTATGAGTTCGTCATCTTCTTCCATGTCATCCGGAAGTGATTTTGATGTCGATGAAGTGCTGGCACCATTGTTAGTAGCAGCATCGTTATCGTTTTCTACTGCCGGAGCAGCTGATGGTGTCCATCCATGAAGAACCATACCATCAGGTTCCTTCTCTTCATCAAATTCCTCCCTGAAAATTGTACATATAAATAAATCAAAATACCATGCGAAAAGAGTTTGTTGACACAAAAAAGAATTATCTAACATTCTTTGAAAAAGGTAAAAGCAATGAACAAAAACTATATTATTTTAGAAAGATTTAAACATCAAAACTACACTATGAGTCACTTTTGACTTGTTTAAGATGTTCAAAACTTCAAATGACACCTCTAACCAAGAGTAATAAGCATCGATAATGCCTCAAGCTAAAAACTCAAAACAGCAATATCAGACAAACCTGTGCTTGATATTGATCTTGCATACAAGCTCTTGGCGAAGATCCTCAACTGTAATAATTGATCCCCCGGTGATCGCATATGGAAGCTCAGATAACACCTATAACAATACATAAAGTAAAAACCAAAAACAAAAAAAAAAAATTGTTGGAGTACAAGAAATGATAAGCCATTTAGAAGAAAACATATACCTTTTCAAGGTTTGCTTCATAATTAGCAACCTCATCTGGTTCCAAGTCATCACCAACTTCATACAGAAGCCCTGACCCATGAGTAATTAATGGCAAATTCATCCCAAGCTTTGATTTTACAATTTTCTCCACCACGTCCCTCAGCTTTGCACGGTGAGTATTCACTTCAAGTGATAATGGTGTCTGTTCAAAAATTATATGAATTAGTTTCAATACACAAGATACCTGACGAACCAGCAAGAACAAAGCTCCCATGAAGTTGGAGCTTTAGAGGTGACAATTCTTTCCAATGTCATTGGAAATGGGTTAATTTACATCATAACAAATACCTTATATAGGTTGAACAGACAGGAATTGCATGTAAATGCTTAAAAGATCTTGAGATTGCTTAATTCCAAAAGATTATATTGTTATATGCATAATGCCATAATATAGTTTCCGCAAATACATTAATGCATTAATGACTTTAAAATTCAACATGCGAAGCAATATGAGCCGCCTTGGCTTGTAATAAAAAGTAAAAACTACCTCTTTTAAACCAAAACTATCCGATCCATTTTCCACCTATACACGGAAATGATACTATGACCTCTGGACATAGAATGCAAACAACTTTTACCACAAAAGAGATGTTTTACTCAAGGAAAGTGACGGTCATAGGCTCATAAAACGTACCTCAGAACAAACATAGCACGATTTATTCGGCTCAAATGGCTCCACTGGCATAAGAAGCATCTTCCTTGATGGATGCTGAAGACAATACGTCATTCTACATAAAAAAATAATAAACTGTGTCAAAAGAAAAATACCAGTATGACTAACAAATTTTTTACTGAAACCATGTTTCACTTGATTTGGAAATAAGCAAGATTGCCCACCTGCAATTCTTTGTATCATTCTGCAGCACCTTTATTGCCTCAACGACAATCAACCCTGCAATAATAGCATTTGTTGTTGCAACTGCATGTACGATATTGCCAGCAATACCTTTCGCTTCAAAAAGACTATGCAAAGGAATCCCAAAAGAAGCTGCGCGAATGTTTGCAGCAGCAGTCACAATTTCTACAGCAAGGTGGTCATCCTTGTCAAAACTCAAGTTTCCAATCTCCTGCAAGAGAAAAATAAAGTAGGGTCAAATAAGTTTGTATTGAAAGTGGCAATTTTGACCTATTTACTTATAGTTATAGGCGCGGGTTGTGTTTTATTTCAAGCTTACTTATAGCTATAGACGCGGGTTGTGTTTTATTTCAAGCAGGCCAAAGTCTAAAATTAAATGCATACAATTCCCAAAGTCTAAAATTAAATGCATATAATTCCCAAAACGTTTCCATTTCATAAATAAAGATAATTATTGTAAAACTTGTGTTTTTTTGTAATCCTAACTAATACGTTATTTATTTATCAAAAAAAAAAAAAAAAAAAAAAGTGAAGTATATGTAGAAAAATATTGTGAGTGAATCAATCCAACATGATTTTTTCACTCCAAAAGTGTGTTGACCCGTTTACCCAACCAACCCACCAGGACCTACGGTATACAAACTGAAACTGTTCAAAAACAAACAACTAATTCAGACCTTTTGCCTCTTCGAAAAGAATAGCTTCAGTGCTGCAAAAAAGACCCTTGAATTTTCCTTGAGACTCCAAATATCTTGTGGATTCTTCAAACCCAGATACGCCATTGCAGACACTGTGGACAAACTATCAGTTGGTGGTATTTTGTCAGAGATTCCATTCTGTTGAAGAGGTTCATCAGAGAGAACATCTTTAACATAAATAGGCCTTGGTTTGTTGCGGTTCTTCCATGTTTCCTCATTGGCCAAAGCACTTTCAATATTATGACCAAAAACATGATCATAAATTCGCTTTGTGTACTGTTCAATATCTTCATCTTCTCTACGTTCAAAAACATCTTCCGGATGATCTGATGAGCTGGCAGCATCACTAGACCGCACGTTGAGATCATTATCCTGGTTCTTATCTCCAAAGAGCTTTGCAAAAAGCAGTTCTTTTGCCCATACAATGCAATGAACAAACTGCAAGAATGCGACAATCGCAAAAAAATCAATACATTGAGAGATAGTGTTCCATGACAAACTAAACAGTGTTCCTTATGTTGGTATGTGCTTGGATTTTCGTTTTGAATCTCAGTTTCATACCACTCACAACAGCATTGATTATTAAATGATAACTTGAAATTGCCATTTTACAGAAAATTTCTCCTTTTTCCAGATAAGTCCATATTCTGTCACTGTTGTTTAATAATTCCATTAAAAAAAACAAAACAATTAGCAAAAACCCAACGTTTATTTATTACAACTTCAAACAGCAGAAGCATGTCCAAACACTATAATACTACAGCCTGTTTTATTACAGCTGATCATCTAATTCTGATTATTCAGTATGAGATAGTAACTTTGAAAATGCACATGTAACACCCCCTCGAAGCCATATTAACATACTTTTTTATAGAATAAAACCCGAAAAGGATGTGAAAATAGCATACGCCGGAGCAGATGGAACTAGAATATTTGCACAAACAGCCCTAAAAGATATATCTGAGAGAGTCATATTAGTACCTTCGATGGAGTACTTGTAATAGTACACACAGGATAAGTCTTCGGAGCTGGTTTTGGCTGGCATTCATAACATTCTGTCTGACCCTTGATGTGCACGGTTACCTAAAATAAATTAAATTTCACTTGTGAGCTGTAAATATTTAAAGTGGGCATGGAGATGGAAAACAGGAATAGCAAAGTCACTTCAATTGAGATTTTCATCTGAAAGTGAATGTCATGTCGATTTCCTATAATGCACTTCTTACAAAAAATCACAGATCATGAGTTAACAGCAACAACACCAGCAATCATCTTTTCTAATTTAAAGAAAGAGAAAAGCAATTTACGCTATAAATGAATTGTTGAATAAATAAAAAAAACTCAACTACTGACTTTTAAGTTACATTGCTTTTTTAACTCTCAATACAATCACAAAAATGACCTTGTCATTTCTAGCATCTTGGCATTTCTAGTACGTAGTAACTCGACATGAAATGGGGACATTAATATAAACAACCAAGAAATCACAACAAATCTGGAATACAATGTACAGTATGTTATTGATTCTTTGCCGACCAATTATCTTCATAGCAAGATGCAGAGTTGAACAGTACATGTCAACTTAAGTCCACACTAAAACATTGTAGAATGTTTATGTGGAATAACCACACACTTCATGTTGTAACATTTTTTGTCTAAAATAGGTGCATAAAATCATTGAAGCACCACATGTATAGTATTGGCATATTCCATGCAAGGAATTGTCTACTGTTGACCAAAAAGAATCGATCAATCAAATCCTGACATAAAGGTGCCTATTAATGCCTACTTGATCATGATGAAACCATATAAAGTATGTATATTAATTATTGTGGACCCAAACACAAGTACAGTATGCAACTCGCAAAAGGATCCAAATTGTAACCCATATACAAAGAGAAAAAAAAAAAAAAAAAAACATGCAATGATCACACCACGGATGTCAAGTGCGAAACTGGGGCGTAAAGGAATACATCAATAGGGTGCTTAACAGGCTACAAGGGTTAACCAACTGAACTTTAGGCATTCTAACTGTAGATCAAAGTTTAAAATCTTTACAAACTGAAGATAAAGCCTAAAGGTAGTTTACCTGCCCCAGAAAGCCAGTCGTGCCACTTTCCACCAAGGGAACAGCAGCTGCCAAGCAAAGGCGGTTCACATGTCGTCTAGCATCCAAGTTGTCGAGCCCATTCAAAACAACATTGAATTGCTTGAAGAAGTCAACATTGAAGTCAGAATCTTTGACATTAGCATGGTAAGATGTAATGCTAATCTGAGGCCTAAATCTTAGCACGGCATCACGAGCAACCTATAAAACCAATAACACATAAGAATATATAAAATCAACCAGTGATACAAAACAAACAGCATCTACTCACTTTTGCCTTGGATTGACCAACATGTGATTGACGGAATAAGAATTGCCGATTTAGGTTGCTCACTTCTATTGTGTCCATGTCAATCTGCAATTAAAGTGTACCAGTTTGCACAAAAAAAAAGATTAAAACCTTAACAACATCATAGAATCATAAAGACTACATTCCAACCAGCATTTTAACTAAAATGAAGCTCTGATACACATTAATCTACAGCCAACAGCAAGGCTTATCAGACAGTTGGAAGTACCAAGAGCATTCTATTCAAAATGCACCAAAATCTAAGCTTCAATCAAATAATTGAGATAAACAAAAGCTTTCCTAATAGCACTACAGTGCTCAGAATTAAAACTATAAAAGAAGCAGAATAACATTACTTATGATATCGCTAGCAAAGTTATAAAGCCCTTGTTAATAACAAAAGAGCACTATAACATGCTATAAGCCTATGATTACATTTCTCATTTGACAAGCTCAAAAAACCACCAAATTTAAAACTCGGGAAGCATGAAGTATATACGTTTAGATGCCAAATATTCACAGTATTACATTCTTACATGTATGCCTACAATTTATCTTTATTTCCACCTTATTGCTTAGAAATAACAGCATATCTTTGTTAAACCTGTGCAATTGGACCATTCACTGCTAATTCAAGGTCATATCACGTATCATAACTCAACAATTTTACATATTTGACAACAGGCTTTGCAGACAGTTAACTGGTTTCATACTTCCATAACTGAACCAGGTAATTGATATGGAGAGAAGGATATATTATACAAACTATATATCTTCATAGATGGCACTCGTTAGCTCTCCTTGCCATAAGGCAAACATGTCCAGTTGTCCACAGTTTACGTAAAAACCAGTGACAGAAATGTGAGTCAAATACTACCAATACCATTTTATCTGTCAAACATAATACTTCTAGGGGGTAAAGTCTATGGTACGCAGAGACAGTAATCAAATCACCAAAAGGTAAATAAATAAATTAAATAAAATAAATAAATAAATAAAAGAGGCTAAAACCGTCATTGATACTTTCACATTTTGGTTATTTAATATCACTATAATAAACAAATATCCAAAACATACCTCTGCTCTCAACAATATCAGTTACATAAAATTTACTCAACTTAGCCGTCTTAAATAACAATTCAACAGAAAAAAGATATATATATACACTAATCATCTCAACCAATGTCGTTCATGTCCGTAACTTAATTAAACTAAACAAAAACGACGTAACAAACATGACTTTGGCACACTAACATATACAATAACCAAAACAGTTCATTCTGTTACACCAACAAACTTCTAAACACCAAAAACCTAACTAATCGCAATAACAATAACAATAACGATAAGTAGTAAAAATTAACGAGTCATATCAACGAGCGCGTAAACAAAGACGTAACTAAACAATTACGGAACGCAACAACAACATTTCCGTCTATTTCACGCCTTTTACAAACCTAAACCCTAACTAATCACACAGTACACAATAATAACAACGGCAATTACGAGTACGATTACGCAATAACGCCATATACAATAACAGTAATAATAAAAGTTAGTTGACTTACGATATGAATATCTTGAAAACCTGATAAAGCTAGGGTTTTCAAAAGCTCGCAACCGATACCACCAGCACCAACCATTAGCACTTTCGAGCCCTAATTTTTATAAACAAACAAGCACAAATTAGTTCTAAATTAATTAATTAATGCATAATAATATGATTGATTTATATATATGTATATACCTTGATTGCGGATAGCTGTTGACTGGAAGCCATTCAATTGAATTGAGTTCAATAGCTAGGGTTACGGTTAGTTGCTATTAACTCACACTCTGTGTGTGTGAAAAGGGGTGTGTGTGTGAGAGAGAGTATTTATAGCGGAAATGTTCTTCCCGCAGTTTGTTTGACTAGTGGAGGAGAAAAAGTAGCACACGCAAGTAAACAACGGTTTGTGTGTTCTTTGGTGGGCGACTTTTTATGTTTCTTAAGTTTGAGTAGGGGCTGAGCAAAACCGCTCGAGTCCCGATAATTGACCCGATTCTGACATAAATTGATAGTCTTGAAATTGAATAATAGCTTTTTGGGTCGAAAGTCGGGATGGATTTTTAGCATTTTCAGGATTCGGGACGGGCCAAAAACCGACAAAATACAAGTAAAAACTGAGTGCTTTCGGGACGGGTGGGGATCGGGACGGGCCAAAAAACCGACTACTTTCGGATCGGTATTCGGTTTACGATTTAGGTGGCTTTCGGGATCGGGATTAGTCAGGACGGGTCGGGTCGGGATCCGGCCCGATGCTCAGCCCTAGGTTTGAGCATTGAGTCAAACCCGAACAGACAAAATTCGACTCGATTCAAAAATCGAAAAAGGAAAAAACTCAAACCAATAACCGAACCGAAAAATAGATATCAAAACTGAAACCGAACCAAATAACTCGGTTCGGTTAGGTTTTTGGGTTTCGAACCAAAATAACCGACTCAAACCGAAACCGATAAAACCCGAAATAAATATACAAAACTGAAACCGAACCAAAAAAGGTCGGTTTGGTTCGGTCCGGTTTCAGTCGGTTTGTCGATTCGGATCGGTTTTCGGGTGGATTTGCTCAGCCCTAGTTTATATAGTCGGCTTATTGGTTATCTGATTTTGGGCTTAAAAGCTTATTTTTGTAGCTTATTTTGAAACTTTTTCAGCTTATATAAATTTATTATGACTTAATAAACTTATATATAAGCTGAAAAGCTTCAATATAAAAACATAAGCTCAAAACCATATAAGCTATAAGTCGGCTATATAAGATGTTTATGTATGTTAAGTAAAACAAGATTAAGGACAGTTTGGATGGTTGTGTTGTTTGGTTACTCGTATTGAACGGTAAGGACCCAAAGATGTGATTACGAATCACGAGCTTGGGTAACGTTCACAACAAACCGTGTGATGTGTTTTTTACTATGTAAAATAGTATGTGTGAATGTTGAGAGAAACTTCCAACCCCTTGGAGGGTGTGGGATGCCCTTTATTTATAGACATTTAGGGTTTAAGGATAAACTCGTGAGGACGATCAGACGGCTATAAAATAGGCCACATGTTGAGCATCCAGTGTGTAGACAAGAATGACAGGTGGCAACTCCTCCTTGGCTTGTACCAGGTTGTGCCTCTCTCATATATTCTCGTTTGTGTGTCTCCCACTGTCATATTTCAGATGATACATCTTAACCGTTAGTGGCAGTTGAGGGCAGTTGTCTCACACGTGCATTTGACACGATCTGAGAGGCCTTCCCAGGCTAGGCATGACCTGGGAATGTGGTTGGTCCTATATGAAAGGATTATGTGCAAACAACACAACGGCTTTCAAACTTGCCTTAACAAAAATGCCGAAGGGTCAGACTGGTGCACACTAAACAGAACAAGCAAGCAGAAATATGAAACGAGTTATGAAATGAAATGAGAACAAGAGGAACTGAAAATGTAGCGTTATTTTCATTTAAAGGCTAAACGGTAATTACTCAAATTATAATATTTGTCCATGATAAATATTAGAGGGTACTAAAAGACAAAACCACAAACCCGTACAGGTTTAGGGGGCATCGACCAACGCTACCAAGGGGAGGGATCAAGTTTTACTTTATGTCAAACTTGATTACTTGTTGATCAAGGATTAGGCTTTCCTAGTCTTACTAGAACTTTTCTTGGTGCATACGTCGTATCAACAGACGCGCCCAAGCCTTTTTAGCCTATAAATACATACCCATTACACACATTTGAGAGAGTTCTGGAGAGTACCGCATAGTAGAAACCCTATCTCATTTTGGGAGGCTGCAGAAGGAAAGAAGACACAAAAAGTGAAGGTTTTACACATCATAAACATTTGATTATCAATTTTTAATAATGATTTCAATTATCTTATTTACTTTGAATAATCATTGCTTATCATTTGCTATGGAAGGCTAAGCATTTTATGCTTTCCTTGTTATGAACCTATTTGATTTAATTACATATGTTCTTTAGTTTATACTATGTGTGTTTTGGATGATTTATGTACTGTTAAAGACTTATGCCTTTACATAGACCATGACTAACTATTGATTATGGTTATCACCTATAGTTAATATAGAATATGACAATGAGATCATAGACACCACTGGTACAAAAATGGCCTTTCGTCACACATGGTCGATTTCAAACGGTCACACTGTAACATATTTACGTGACTAAATGTATGAAAATAAAATAAACAGACACACTCGATCCGACTTGTGTGACCATTTCGGAAGATATATGTCACACATTTGTGTATTTATGTGACTAGAGGGTAGCTGGTAAATATTTTTCGATCATTTAGTCACGTTTAATTTGGGACGTGTGACCGATACAAATCAGCTTTAAGCATTAGTCACACTACAGATATACATATGTGACAAATATATGTCACACAATTGAAGAGTGTGACCAAAACAGATATATGGTCACATGAAGTAATTGTGTATGTGACTAAATTATATAGTCAAGTTTGTCACACATTATTTAAACGTGACTGCTATTCTTTGCTGAATATTTAGCCACATAGCGTTTGAAATGTGTGACAACTAAAAAGTAAGTTTGAAGCGTTAGTCACGATATGCATATAATAGTGACAAATATATATGTCACACACTTGAAGAGCGTGACCAAATGTCATATATGGTCACACGAAACCATAGAAACATGATTAAGTGTAATGAAAATTCGATACATATGGTCACGTAAGTAAATATGTATGTCTAAAGTTTAATGTGTGTTTGCTTGCCACAACCTAATGTGTATAATCACATTTAATTATAGCATGATCATGTGACTATAGGCTTTACAATAGTCACACCATATCACAAATGTGTATCTAAATTATGTTTATTGCCACATTATAAGGGTATTATATGTGCAATACATTCAAAATAGTCACATTGTGATATTTATGTGACTATTATTTATAGCAAAATGTAATATTTAAGTGTAACGAAAATTCAAAATATGTGCAACACATTCAAAATTAATGTTGCTAGGCATAAGTTAATGCTGCTAGGCATAAATTAATGTTGCTAGGCATAAATCAAGCTTAATGAATAGATGAAAAATCAAGCTTAATCAAGCTTTAATGAAGCAAGAAAGTTAAAATTCATATATAATAAACCAAAAAAAAACATGAGTATCCATATATAACAAAAGTAAAATAAAGCAGTTCATACATATAAAAAGTTTAACAATTAAATTTCGGAGATTTCTCCGGATCAAACGACAAATGCACATTATCGTAGTCAATGGAGTTGAATCTCTCTTCCTCACTCAAAAATCCAACATCAGCCGCATCCTCTTCCACTGAACCAACCCGCGGCTTTGATCACTTGTATTCCTTCTCATCTTTCTTAATTTGAAGCAAACTTGTTTTACGTCTTGCCTTGTTTCTTCGAGAACTCCACGACTCATACCACTCTTCAATGTTAAATACCTTCTCTTGTTTCCTGAAATCAAATAAGCATTAGATGATAAATTTACAGATTATCCTTTTAATTTGGTATTCTTAATTATATGATGTATATAATGTAACATTCTAACATTAAAGAATATCATTTTGATAAATTTATACAGATTATCCTTTTGATAAATTTACAGATTATCCTTTTGACCGTCTTGATTTGGGGGGCCGAAAATTTTCAATATAATAATGTTACATTCTAACATTAAAGATTATCCTTTTGGTATATTATGATGTAAGTTTTGAATGTTGGGTGAGTAAAGCTAGGTTTTTTTCACGGATCTTATGTACTAGGAAGATAACAAATATAAGGAATAAAACATTCAAACTACTACGTAGTAAACTAACACAATTTCATAACTGATTACCTAAAGCTACCAATTGATAACCATTTTTATAAATTCATAAAAGCTTAATACACCAAAATTATTATGGATTAACTAACTTCTACTAGAAAAAAAAATAATAAATAAATAAATAAAAAAAAAAAGTCAACATGTACGTACATAACATCTTTACAAACTTTGAATGTTTACGTGTACAAAAGTTTAATTAGTAGTACTTACTTTGAACGCTTCTTCTTTGATGAAATGCACCTTTTCTTGTTTCCAGCCATAACTTCGATCTTAGATTGTTTTAAAAAGTGTGTGTTGAAAAGCTAAGTGATGGTCTTAAAAAGGGATGCGACATACTATACGCCTAGGGAATTTTGAAAGTCTCAACATTAAAGATTATTGCAATTTACCAAGTTTAACGTCTCATTAGCATGTGAAATGCACTAATTACTCGTGCTTAATTGTAATCATTTTAATTTAACACATTAAATGCGCGCTCCTAAACATTCTATAATTTTATTTTTAAACTTTAAATGGTAATAAGCATTGTAAGTGGTTTCAAATGTTAGAAAATATAGTAAGAATAAACATAATGGTATTAATCTAGTTATTAGTTGTGTAAAATTTATGTTTGTGACAGTGTTTACTCCCTGAATTGGCAAACTTACTTCAACACTGTTATGACCTGATTAATAAAGAACTTAATGCTGCTAGGCATAAATTACTGTGAACCGGTGTAACTGTAAAAAAGTAATTGTAAACCGTTGTGACACTTAAACGTTGTGACATTGCGACTCTTATGTGCCTATAAATACAAAGGAATTACAACCAACTTCTTTCATCTTTTCAATACGTATTCAATTTTTGTTTGGAACTGCAACGGCTTCATCATCTTCAAATCCGGCTTCAAAGAAAACAAAACGTTTAAGGGATACTTCTCCTCCTCCTCCTCCTCCAATGCCAGAAAAATATAAAATCCACGGCCTAACCCAAGAGTGCTGGGACAAATGCCATTCTCAAGGCCAATATGGTACTGAACGACAGTTGGTTGAACTTTACAACAAACGAATCGCGCTGTTGGAAGAACAAAACAAAAAAGACCAAGATATCATACTGGTGCATCAGAACAAAGTTAATGTTCGGAATCAAGAAATAGAACAAATCCGTGGAAACATTGTTGATATTTACAAAGGCATTCAAAATAGTTTGTATAATTTTCATTGAATTAACCCTGATGTAAGATGATATTAATCATTATTATCTTATTTCTTTGAAGTTTAATGTTTTTGTGTTCAAAGAAAACTTATCTTATGTTTCTTTGTTAATCAAGTTATCGATTATATTACTATATGATCAAGTTATCTTTTTGTTGATTAATTATGTTATGTTGCTTTGTTGACTATGTTATGATGATTTGTTAAAAGTCAAACAAAGATTGTCAAACTTGATTGTCATTTGCAAAAGTCAAAGATTGTCAAACTTATCTTATGGGCAACTCCGGGTTTGGATTGGAATTTGGGTGAATGCTAGTAACTCAGAACTTAATGTTGTTTGGCATAACTTAATGCTGCTAGGGATAAAAATAAAATGCCACAAAAATTAACCGATTCATATTCAGTTCATTAATGAGAAAATTGAGCAATGACAACATGTTTATTCATAAAGTCAAATAAAGTAGTACAAACGGATTACGCAGGTTTATTCAAATTACTTCCTAACTCAACTAATACATTTTCTTTTTACCCTTCCCTTTTGAACAATGTAACACCCCCAAAATTCGGGTCTAGCGGAAGCATACATACATTGGGGTGCTACGAAATTGGTATCATAACATAAGGTTCAAAGAACGGTTTTTCTTTCTTCTCTTGAGAATAAAATACATTAACAAAAGTATTAAGTTTACATTTTATAAATGAAGTGCGGAAATAGGCCCATAAAGAATTTAAAGCGGTCCCAAATATTTATCAGAGTCGCCTATGACCAATGCCCCTTGCCAAGCGCCTTCAAAATAGTGAGCTAACGCCTTAAACCTGAAAATACATGCTAAAACGGTCAGCTTACGCTGGTGAGTTCATAGAGTTTGCGAAAAATAATTGTAGCATAGGACAATAGTGAACAGGATGTACAAATGTGAGCACATAACCAACTAACAACAGCCAAAACTCAAAGGATGCACACGCACATATTGCAATGAAATAGCTACTGTTGCGACAACTGAACCTGCCAATAGAAACAACACCCCACAAGGGTCTTCCGACATACAGTCAGGATGTACACACCACAAAGGTCTTCCGACATACAGTCAGGATGCACAGGGGAGCTACCCCGATAGTACTATCAAATGCTTTGGCTCCAAACGGAGTTAACAGTTGCGCATACTTGCTCACATAAAATAAAGTTATACCACATAGCACATAATCGCAGTCAAACGCACATATTGTCCAATTCGCGAAAGCAGTAGATCACAGCATGATAAACATTTGAAAAGAATTGAGTTTAGTTAAAATGAACGAGCATGTATTCTCCCCCAAAACATTTGTAAAACTAGTAAAAAGTAGGGGCTATGAACTCACCTGGGCCACCGCAATGCAAGGATCACAACTGACACAACTGGCATCTAGAGCTAAACACAACGATATCCAGAAGATAGATACGACGAGTACAATTGTACAGAAATGGCGTAACCTAATACGCATACGATGATCTCAGAATATAGCTCGTGAAATATTAAATTCTATAAAAGACAACATGTCATAGTTTTCGTGGACTATTCAAGTTTAGAACTTATAAAAAGTTTAGTATAAATGTTTCGTAAGAAAGCTTTATGTTTCGTGTGGTGGTAAGAAGGTACGAACTCCAAATGTTACTCACGCCAATAGTAGAAAAGATATCGACATACAACTCACGCCAAAGAGGAATAAACATCGACATAGTCATGAAAATACTAACAACGGTCAAGCTAACCAAAGAAAACATAGACAATGACGACAATTAACCATGTTATATAAGATAGGTTTATCGGTAGTTCCAGTATTTTCCCACATCCCAAATAGTTTAGAATAGTTCAGTAAGTTTTATAAAAGAATCGCAAGTTAATAATCCAAATATGAAAGGGGTTTTATGGATTAATGAAACTTTTCATTTTAAATTCCTTGTCGGGTTTTGTAAAAATAATCTTAAAAAGGATTAGAAATAAAAGTGTAAGTTTAGGAAGTTTTATAAATTTCGGCATGACTTGTCCATTTATATAACCTTTCCAAGTCAAAAGATTTTAAATAAACTCAATTCTCCAAACAATATTTCCCGACAGTTTAATAGAAAACTATTAAGCGTATTTGTTGATTATTAGACACTATTTACTTATTGCGTATTTGCCGCGAATCAAATATATTAAATTCACCTTGAGTCTAATATATTGTATTCGTGTCAAGTCCAATAAGTCTAAACTATCCAATGTCCAAGTCAAAATCTGATATTCAAGTGTTCGTTAAATAATTATATTGTCCAAGTTCAAGTATCATCCCAAGAAATTCATCCCCGAGTAATCGAAATGTACCAAGTATACCAATGTCAAAACGAAATAAACATGTTAGTCCTGATAAAACTCGTTACTCAAATATACATTTGACACACTAAATTATTCCGGTCACACTAATTAGTACTTGGGCTCGACCTAATCCAAACTAAATGTAAATCCAGAGACAAACGCAAACACAACCATTTTTAGTTTTTCAAACAAACAAGCATCATTTTTGTTGATTTCCTAATCGGCTACTAACAATAATGACAATAACCCATCATCAAAATAACTTGGCACACCTTGTACCAATCTCAATCCGAGACCAAACGGGTCGTATGGTTTGACTCGACCCAGAAACGAAAGTCACTTCGGTGACAACTACAGGATTAACGAGAGCCTATATCACACATATGTTCAAGATCAAAGCCACAAACAGGTTCGGGTAGACCCGACCCGTACACAAACTGAATCAAACACACACCACTTTTAACTTGTTTCTTACCACACGATAAAACTGTTATTATCTTGTACTTAATCCGGTTATTATCCACATGAAAGTTTACAAATTGAGTTGTATTTGTTTCTAAATCCACGAAAACCAAATCAACAAGTCAATATATATAAACTCAGCTTTTCACAAAATGATAATAAATCGGGTTTGTGTTTGTCAGCTTACCAAATGACGAGGAAAGAGAGAGATAGGAGAAAAGATGAGAGGAGTGATGGTGACGGCGCTGGTGGCGGCTGTGGTGGCTGACGCACCAGAAACACCCCTAAAACTTTCGATCTTGCTCTTCTTGGTGCCATAGAGGCGGCGGCCTAACAAAGATGACAGTGGTGATGATAACAGCCGTGGTGGCTGTGGTGTCTAACGAGGCAACCAAAACCCATAACCACATGATCTCTTTGTGGTGAGGGTGATGGCGGCGTACCGATGGTGGGGAAAGATGGTGAAACGGCGGCACCAAAGGTGTGGTGACGGCTGGTTATAAGAGAGAGGAGTAGGGTTTGGGTCTGGTTAATTTTGATGTTGGCGACAAGGATGATGGTGTCAATGGTGGTGATCGACGGTGGTAGAGTGGCCAGATCTTTGGAGGTGGCGGCTGAGACATCCGCAAACCCTATAGAGAGAGATGGGAGAAGAGAGGGTGTGGTGTTATTAATGAAACCCTAATAATGAGAAATGGGTGGGTTACTTCCCTTTTTATACTTGACATGAAATAAATCAAAGTGTTAATTACAATTTATAAGGTTCACAAAAGATGAGGGGCCGGATGTGTACATATCTCCACAGGGACCAGATGCGTAATTTATCATATCTTGCATAATATTGGGTTTCGGGATATATTTAGGCGAGTAAACGGTGGATTCAATACACGGGAATCGTGTCATTGCGCTCAGAACATTATTTCCGATTTAAAAGAACATAAATATGCCTTGTTTTTCATAAATAATATCAAACTCTAAATAAATGGCCGTTTCTCAAAATAGAATCATGACGGAAATTTTGAGAGTTGTTACAGACTCATCTCCTTAACGGAATCGCGTCCTCGCGATTAAATGAGAGTTACCCATTACGGTCGAAAAGGAATGAGTGCATACGCACAAAGATTTATCTTCACGTTGCACACGTGAATTTAGGATCTTTACGCGGGTTTTCAACGAGCTTCAAGCATAATCAAAGCTATGTCTGGGGATTCAAGAGGTTTCTGTTATCTATGTTTCTAACTATTCGCGAGTAGCTTACATCTTCAATTTACCTTCAGACGATTTTCTTCACGTAGAGGTGAGCAATTTGATTCACAATGATTTATGAAAGAATGTAAGGAACATCTTATAGGATAATAGGAAAACAATTTATTGTTTATAAAGTAGCGGTATAATCAAAATTTTGATTTTTAGGATGGTAGTAAGGCTGCATTTTGATCCGTAATATTGTTACAAGGCAACTAAAAGTTTTTTTTTTTTTTTTTTTTTTTTTTTTTTTTTTTTTTTTTTTTTAGCAACTAAAAGTTTTATAAAAACATTTTGCGAAACAATTTTGTAGAATAGTTTGTGAGATAACAAGAAAACAATTTTCCATTGGTAAAATCAAAATTTGATTTTTGTAAAGTAGTAGTGAAACATCTTGTAAGATAACCATTGTTTGTAAATTAATCGTAAAACAGTTTTTATTATCCTATAAGAGAGTGGCAAAGATAACTGGTATTTTCGAGGATCAAGGGGTGGGTTGGGTGGTTGTCCCAAGGAACGTGGTTCATATTACTTCTCAAAATCTTAAGAATTATGTTAAGCACAGAATCCTTGCTGAATGAGAGATTTAGCAAGTTCAGAGTACAACTCTGTAAGAGAATGTTGATTACTACTAGCAATCGGTTGGAGTCGGTTGACTAGCACGATTGGAGGTGGAAAGTACAACCTCAATTGAAAGTTGTTGCAAAAACAACATTGATTGAATAGCATCAATTTGAGAAATGAACATATTCAATTAAGAAATGAACGTCACTCATTAAGAAAAATGAACATAATCGGTTAAGGAAATGAGTATCGTCGATTGAGCACAGGGCTTAGGGTAGAGGTGACTGTGACAAGATCACCAATGGAACGAGGCTGAATGGCAAGTTCAAGTTCGAAACAAGGTCCAAAATCATAAGGAAGTAATCAAAATCCAAACCGAAGTAGCCAAAAGTTAACTCAAGATATAACCGGAAGTCAAATCAAGACAAAGCCAAAAATCAAATACAAACGATAGTCTAAACCAAATCCAACATCAGCCGCATCCTCTTCCACTGAACCAACCCGCGGCTTTGATCACTTGTATTCCTTCTCATCTTTCTTAATTTGAAGCAAACTTGTTTTACGTCTTGCCTTGTTTCTTCGAGAACTCCACGACTCATACCACTCTTCAATGTTAAATACCTTCTCTTGTTTCCTGAAATCAAATAAGCATTAGATGATAAATTTACAGATTATCCTTTTAATTTGGTATTCTTAATTATATGATGTATATAATGTAACATTCTAACATTAAAGAATATCATTTTGATAAATTTATACAGATTATCCTTTTGATAAATTTACAGATTATCCTTTTGACCGTCTTGATTTGGGGGGCCGAAAATTTTCAATATAATAATGTTACATTCTAACATTAAAGATTATCCTTTTGGTATATTATGATGTAAGTTTTGAATGTTGGGTGAGTAAAGCTAGGTTTTTTTCACGGATCTTATGTACTAGGAAGATAACAAATATAAGGAATAAAACATTCAAACTACTACGTAGTAAACTAACACAATTTCATAACTGATTACCTAAAGCTACCAATTGATAACCATTTTTATAAATTCATAAAAGCTTAATACACCAAAATTATTATGGATTAACTAACTTCTACTAGAAAAAAAAAATAATAAATAAATAAATAAAAAAAAAAAGTCAACATGTACGTACATAACATCTTTACAAACTTTGAATGTTTACGTGTACAAAAGTTTAATTAGTAGTACTTACTTTGAACGCTTCTTCTTTGATGAAATGCACCTTTTCTTGTTTCCAGCCATAACTTCGATCTTAGATTGTTTTAAAAAGTGTGTGTTGAAAAGCTAAGTGATGGTCTTAAAAAGGGATGCGACATACTATACGCCTAGGGAATTTTGAAAGTCTCAACATTAAAGATTATTGCAATTTACCAAGTTTAACGTCTCATTAGCATGTGAAATGCACTAATTACTCGTGCTTAATTGTAATCATTTTAATTTAACACATTAAATGCGCGCTCCTAAACATTCTATAATTTTATTTTTAAACTTTAAATGGTAATAAGCATTGTAAGTGGTTTCAAATGTTAGAAAATATAGTAAGAATAAACATAATGGTATTAATCTAGTTATTAGTTGTGTAAAATTTATGTTTGTGACAGTGTTTACTCCCTGAATTGGCAAACTTACTTCAACACTGTTATGACCTGATTAATAAAGAACTTAATGCTGCTAGGCATAAATTACTGTGAACCGGTGTAACTGTAAAAAAGTAATTGTAAACCGTTGTGACACTTAAACGTTGTGACATTGCGACTCTTATGTGCCTATAAATACAAAGGAATTACAACCAACTTCTTTCATCTTTTCAATACGTATTCAATTTTTGTTTGGAACTGCAACGGCTTCATCATCTTCAAATCCGGCTTCAAAGAAAACAAAACGTTTAAGGGATACTTCTCCTCCTCCTCCTCCTCCAATGCCAGAAAAATATAAAATCCACGGCCTAACCCAAGAGTGCTGGGACAAATGCCATTCTCAAGGCCAATATGGTACTGAACGACAGTTGGTTGAACTTTACAACAAACGAATCGCGCTGTTGGAAGAACAAAACAAAAAAGACCAAGATATCATACTGGTGCATCAGAACAAAGTTAATGTTCGGAATCAAGAAATAGAACAAATCCGTGGAAACATTGTTGATATTTACAAAGGCATTCAAAATAGTTTGTATAATTTTCATTGAATTAACCCTGATGTAAGATGATATTAATCATTATTATCTTATTTCTTTGAAGTTTAATGTTTTTGTGTTCAAAGAAAACTTATCTTATGTTTCTTTGTTAATCAAGTTATCGATTATATTACTATATGATCAAGTTATCTTTTTGTTGATTAATTATGTTATGTTGCTTTGTTGACTATGTTATGATGATTTGTTAAAAGTCAAACAAAGATTGTCAAACTTGATTGTCATTTGCAAAAGTCAAAGATTGTCAAACTTATCTTATGGGCAACTCCGGGTTTGGATTGGAATTTGGGTGAATGCTAGTAACTCAGAACTTAATGTTGTTTGGCATAACTTAATGCTGCTAGGGATAAAAATAAAATGCCACAAAAATTAACCGATTCATATTCAGTTCATTAATGAGAAAATTGAGCAATGACAACATGTTTATTCATAAAGTCAAATAAAGTAGTACAAACGGATTACGCAGGTTTATTCAAATTACTTCCTAACTCAACTAATACATTTTCTTTTTACCCTTCCCTTTTGAACAATGTAACACCCCCAAAATTCGGGTCTAGCGGAAGCATACATACATTGGGGTGCTACGAAATTGGTATCATAACATAAGGTTCAAAGAACGGTTTTTCTTTCTTCTCTTGAGAATAAAATACATTAACAAAAGTATTAAGTTTACATTTTATAAATGAAGTGCGGAAATAGGCCCATAAAGAATTTAAAGCGGTCCCAAATATTTATCAGAGTCGCCTATGACCAATGCCCCTTGCCAAGCGCCTTCAAAATAGTGAGCTAACGCCTTAAACCTGAAAATACATGCTAAAACGGTCAGCTTACGCTGGTGAGTTCATAGAGTTTGCGAAAAATAATTGTAGCATAGGACAATAGTGAACAGGATGTACAAATGTGAGCACATAACCAACTAACAACAGCCAAAACTCAAAGGATGCACACGCACATATTGCAATGAAATAGCTACTGTTGCGACAACTGAACCTGCCAATAGAAACAACACCCCACAAGGGTCTTCCGACATACAGTCAGGATGTACACACCACAAAGGTCTTCCGACATACAGTCAGGATGCACAGGGGAGCTACCCCGATAGTACTATCAAATGCTTTGGCTCCAAACGGAGTTAACAGTTGCGCATACTTGCTCACATAAAATAAAGTTATACCACATAGCACATAATCGCAGTCAAACGCACATATTGTCCAATTCGCGAAAGCAGTAGATCACAGCATGATAAACATTTGAAAAGAATTGAGTTTAGTTAAAATGAACGAGCATGTATTCTCCCCCAAAACATTTGTAAAACTAGTAAAAAGTAGGGGCTATGAACTCACCTGGGCCACCGCAATGCAAGGATCACAACTGACACAACTGGCATCTAGAGCTAAACACAACGATATCCAGAAGATAGATACGACGAGTACAATTGTACAGAAATGGCGTAACCTAATACACATACGATGATCTCAGAATATAGCTCGTGAAATATTAAATTCTATAAAAGACAACATGTCATAGTTTTCGTGGACTATTCAAGTTTAGAACTTATAAAAAGTTTAGTATAAATGTTTCGTAAGAAAGCTTTATGTTTCGTGTGGTGGTAAGAAGGTACGAACTCCAAATGTTACTCACGCCAATAGTAGAAAAGATATCGACATACAACTCACGCCAAAGAGGAATAAACATCGACATAGTCATGAAAATACTAACAACGGTCAAGCTAACCAAAGAAAACATAGACAATGACGACAATTAACCATGTTATATAAGATAGGTTTATCGGTAGTTCCAGTATTTTCCCACATCCCAAATAGTTTAGAATAGTTCAGTAAGTTTTATAAAAGAATCGCAAGTTAATAATCCAAATATGAAAGGGGTTTTATGGATTAATGAAACTTTTCATTTTAAATTCCTTGTCGGGTTTTGTAAAAATAATCTTAAAAAGGATTAGAAATAAAAGTGTAAGTTTAGGAAGTTTTATAAATTTCGGCATGACTTGTCCATTTATATAACCTTTCCAAGTCAAAAGATTTTAAATAAACTCAATTCTCCAAACAATATTTCCCGACAGTTTAATAGAAAACTATTAAGCGTATTTGTTGATTATTAGACACTATTTACTTATTGCGTATTTGCCGCGAATCAAATATATTAAATTCACCTTGAGTCTAATATATTGTATTCGTGTCAAGTCCAATAAGTCTAAACTATCCAATGTCCAAGTCAAAATCTGATATTCAAGTGTTCGTTAAATAATTATATTGTCCAAGTTCAAGTATCATCCCAAGAAATTCATCCCCGAGTAATCGAAACGTACCAAGTATACCAATGTCAAAACGAAATAAACATGTTAGTCCTGATAAAACTCGTTACTCAAATATACATTTGACACACTAAATTATTCCGGTCACACTTATTAGTACTTGGGCTCGACCTAATCCAAACTAAATGTAAATCCAGAGACAAACGCAAACACAACCATTTTTAGTTTTTCAAACAAACAAGCATCATTTTTGTTGATTTCCTAATCGGCTACTAACAATAATGACAATAACCCATCATCAAAATAACTTGGCACACCTTGTACCAATCTCAATCCGAGACCAAACGGGTCGTATGGTTTGACTCGACCCAGAAACGAAAGTCACTTCGGTGACAACTACAGGATTAACGAGAGCCTATATCACACATATGTTCAAGATCAAAGCCACAAACAGGTTCGGGTAGACCCGACCCGTACACAAACTGAATCAAACACACACCACTTTTAACTTGTTTCTTACCACACGATAAAACTGTTATTATCTTGTACTTAATCCGGTTATTATCCACATGAAAGTTTACAAATTGAGTTGTATTTGTTTCTAAATCCACGAAAACCAAATCAACAAGTCAATATATATAAACTCAGCTTTTCACAAAATGATAATAAATCGGGTTTGTGTTTGTCAGCTTACCAAATGACGAGGAAAGAGAGAGATAGGAGAAAAGATGAGAGGAGTGATGGTGACGGCGCTGGTGGCGGCTGTGGTGGCTGACGCACCAGAAACACCCCTAAAACTTTCGATCTTGCTCTTCTTGGTGCCATAGAGGCGGCGGCCTAACAAAGATGACAGTGGTGATGATAACAGCCGTGGTGGCTGTGGTGTCTAACGAGGCAACCAAAACCCATAACCACATGATCTCTTTGTGGTGAGGGTGATGGCGG
This sequence comes from Artemisia argyi, assembly GCA_030686995.1. Classification (NCBI taxonomy): domain Eukaryota; kingdom Viridiplantae; phylum Streptophyta; class Magnoliopsida; order Asterales; family Asteraceae; genus Artemisia; species Artemisia argyi. The sequence goes on from CM060676.1 coordinate 22,623,004, forward strand.
CGTACCGATGGTGGGGAAAGATGGTGAAACGGCGGCACCAAAGGTGTGGTGACGGCTGGTTATAAGAGAGAGGAGTAGGGTTTGGGTCTGGTTAATTTTGATGTTGGCGACAAGGATGATGGTGTCAATGGTGGTGATCGACGGTGGTAGAGTGGCCAGATCTTTGGAGGTGGCGGCTGAGACATCCGCAAACCCTATAGAGAGAGATGGGAGAAGAGAGGGTGTGGTGTTATTAATGAAACCCTAATAATGAGAAATGGGTGGGTTACTTCCCTTTTTATACTTGACATGAAATAAATCAAAGTGTTAATTACAATTTATAAGGTTCACAAAAGATGAGGGGCCGGATGTGTACATATCTCCACAGGGACCAGATGCGTAATTTATCATATCTTGCATAATATTGGGTTTCGGGATATATTTAGGCGAGTAAACGGTGGATTCAATACACGGGAATCGTGTCATTGCGCTCAGAACATTATTTCCGATTTAAAAGAACATAAATATGCCTTGTTTTTCATAAATAATATCAAACTCTAAATAAATGGCCGTTTCTCAAAATAGAATCATGACGGAAATTTTGAGAGTTGTTACAGACTCATCTCCTTAACGGAATCGCGTCCTCGCGATTAAATGAGAGTTACCCATTACGGTCGAAAAGGAATGAGTGCATACGCACAAAGATTTATCTTCACGTTGCACACGTGAATTTAGGATCTTTACGCGGGTTTTCAACGAGCTTCAAGCATAATCAAAGCTATGTCTGGGGATTCAAGAGGTTTCTGTTATCTATGTTTCTAACTATTCGCGAGTAGCTTACATCTTCAATTTACCTTCAGACGATTTTCTTCACGTAGAGGTGAGCAATTTGATTCACAATGATTTATGAAAGAATGTAAGGAACATCTTATAGGATAATAGGAAAACAATTTATTGTTTATAAAGTAGCGGTATAATCAAAATTTTGATTTTTAGGATGGTAGTAAGGCTGCATTTTGATCCGTAATATTGTTACAAGGCAACTAAAAGTTTTTTTTTTTTTTTTTTTTTTTTTTTTTTTTTTTTTTTTTTTTTAGCAACTAAAAGTTTTATAAAAACATTTTGCGAAACAATTTTGTAGAATAGTTTGTGAGATAACAAGAAAACAATTTTCCATTGGTAAAATCAAAATTTGATTTTTGTAAAGTAGTAGTGAAACATCTTGTAAGATAACCATTGTTTGTAAATTAATCGTAAAACAGTTTTTATTATCCTATAAGAGAGTGGCAAAGATAACTGGTATTTTCGAGGATCAAGGGGTGGGTTGGGTGGTTGTCCCAAGGAACGTGGTTCATATTACTTCTCAAAATCTTAAGAATTATGTTAAGCACAGAATCCTTGCTGAATGAGAGATTTAGCAAGTTCAGAGTACAACTCTGTAAGAGAATGTTGATTACTACTAGCAATCGGTTGGAGTCGGTTGACTAGCACGATTGGAGGTGGAAAGTACAACCTCAATTGAAAGTTGTTGCAAAAACAACATTGATTGAATAGCATCAATTTGAGAAATGAACATATTCAATTAAGAAATGAACGTCACTCATTAAGAAAAATGAACATAATCGGTTAAGGAAATGAGTATCGTCGATTGAGCACAGGGCTTAGGGTAGAGGTGACTGTGACAAGATCACCAATGGAACGAGGCTGAATGGCAAGTTCAAGTTCGAAACAAGGTCCAAAATCATAAGGAAGTAATCAAAATCCAAACCGAAGTAGCCAAAAGTTAACTCAAGATATAACCGGAAGTCAAATCAAGACAAAGCCAAAAATCAAATACAAACGATAGTCTAAACCAAATCCAACATCAGCCGCATCCTCTTCCACTGAACCAACCCGCGGCTTTGATCACTTGTATTCCTTCTCATCTTTCTTAATTTGAAGCAAACTTGTTTTACGTCTTGCCTTGTTTCTTCGAGAACTCCACGACTCATACCACTCTTCAATGTTAAATACCTTCTCTTGTTTCCTGAAATCAAATAAGCATTAGATGATAAATTTACAGATTATCCTTTTAATTTGGTATTCTTAATTATATGATGTATATAATGTAACATTCTAACATTAAAGAATATCATTTTGATAAATTTATACAGATTATCCTTTTGATAAATTTACAGATTATCCTTTTGACCGTCTTGATTTGGGGGGCCGAAAATTTTCAATATAATAATGTTACATTCTAACATTAAAGATTATCCTTTTGGTATATTATGATGTAAGTTTTGAATGTTGGGTGAGTAAAGCTAGGTTTTTTTCACGGATCTTATGTACTAGGAAGATAACAAATATAAGGAATAAAACATTCAAACTACTACGTAGTAAACTAACACAATTTCATAACTGATTACCTAAAGCTACCAATTGATAACCATTTTTATAAATTCATAAAAGCTTAATACACCAAAATTATTATGGATTAACTAACTTCTACTAGAAAAAAAAAATAATAAATAAATAAATAAATAAAAAAAGTCAACATGTACGTACATAACATCTTTACAAACTTTGAATGTTTACGTGTACAAAAGTTTAATTAGTAGTACTTACTTTGAACGCTTCTTCTTTGATGAAATGCACCTTTTCTTGTTTCCAGCCATAACTTCGATCTTAGATTGTTTTAAAAAGTGTGTGTTGAAAAGCTAAGTGATGGTCTTAAAAAGGGATGCGACATACTATACGCCTAGGGAATTTTGAAAGTCTCAACATTAAAGATTATTGCAATTTACCAAGTTTAACGTCTCATTAGCATGTGAAATGCACTAATTACTCGTGCTTAATTGTAATCATTTTAATTTAACACATTAAATGCGCGCTCCTAAACATTCTATAATTTTATTTTTAAACTTTAAATGGTAATAAGCATTGTAAGTGGTTTCAAATGTTAGAAAATATAGTAAGAATAAACATAATGGTATTAATCTAGTTATTAGTTGTGTAAAATTTATGTTTGTGACAGTGTTTACTCCCTGAATTGGCAAACTTACTTCAACACTGTTATGACCTGATTAATAAAGAACTTAATGCTGCTAGGCATAAATTACTGTGAACCGGTGTAACTGTAAAAAAGTAATTGTAAACCGTTGTGACACTTAAACGTTGTGACATTGCGACTCTTATGTGCCTATAAATACAAAGGAATTACAACCAACTTCTTTCATCTTTTCAATACGTATTCAATTTTTGTTTGGAACTGCAACGGCTTCATCATCTTCAAATCCGGCTTCAAAGAAAACAAAACGTTTAAGGGATACTTCTCCTCCTCCTCCTCCTCCAATGCCAGAAAAATATAAAATCCACGGCCTAACCCAAGAGTGCTGGGACAAATGCCATTCTCAAGGCCAATATGGTACTGAACGACAGTTGGTTGAACTTTACAACAAACGAATCGCGCTGTTGGAAGAACAAAACAAAAAAGACCAAGATATCATACTGGTGCATCAGAACAAAGTTAATGTTCGGAATCAAGAAATAGAACAAATCCGTGGAAACATTGTTGATATTTACAAAGGCATTCAAAATAGTTTGTATAATTTTCATTGAATTAACCCTGATGTAAGATGATATTAATCATTATTATCTTATTTCTTTGAAGTTTAATGTTTTTGTGTTCAAAGAAAACTTATCTTATGTTTCTTTGTTAATCAAGTTATCGATTATATTACTATATGATCAAGTTATCTTTTTGTTGATTAATTATGTTATGTTGCTTTGTTGACTATGTTATGATGATTTGTTAAAAGTCAAACAAAGATTGTCAAACTTGATTGTCATTTGCAAAAGTCAAAGATTGTCAAACTTATCTTATGGGCAACTCCGGGTTTGGATTGGAATTTGGGTGAATGCTAGTAACTCAGAACTTAATGTTGTTTGGCATAACTTAATGCTGCTAGGGATAAAAATAAAATGCCACAAAAATTAACCGATTCATATTCAGTTCATTAATGAGAAAATTGAGCAATGACAACATGTTTATTCATAAAGTCAAATAAAGTAGTACAAACGGATTACGCAGGTTTATTCAAATTACTTCCTAACTCAACTAATACATTTTCTTTTTACCCTTCCCTTTTGAACAATGTAACACCCCCAAAATTCGGGTCTAGCGGAAGCATACATACATTGGGGTGCTACGAAATTGGTATCATAACATAAGGTTCAAAGAACGGTTTTTCTTTCTTCTCTTGAGAATAAAATACATTAACAAAAGTATTAAGTTTACATTTTATAAATGAAGTGCGGAAATAGGCCCATAAAGAATTTAAAGCGGTCCCAAATATTTATCAGAGTCGCCTATGACCAATGCCCCTTGCCAAGCGCCTTCAAAATAGTGAGCTAACGCCTTAAACCTGAAAATACATGCTAAAACGGTCAGCTTACGCTGGTGAGTTCATAGAGTTTGCGAAAAATAATTGTAGCATAGGACAATAGTGAACAGGATGTACAAATGTGAGCACATAACCAACTAACAACAGCCAAAACTCAAAGGATGCACACGCACATATTGCAATGAAATAGCTACTGTTGCGACAACTGAACCTGCCAATAGAAACAACACCCCACAAGGGTCTTCCGACATACAGTCAGGATGTACACACCACAAAGGTCTTCCGACATACAGTCAGGATGCACAGGGGAGCTACCCCGATAGTACTATCAAATGCTTTGGCTCCAAACGGAGTTAACAGTTGCGCATACTTGCTCACATAAAATAAAGTTATACCACATAGCACATAATCGCAGTCAAACGCACATATTGTCCAATTCGCGAAAGCAGTAGATCACAGCATGATAAACATTTGAAAAGAATTGAGTTTAGTTAAAATGAACGAGCATGTATTCTCCCCCAAAACATTTGTAAAACTAGTAAAAAGTAGGGGCTATGAACTCACCTGGGCCACCGCAATGCAAGGATCACAACTGACACAACTGGCATCTAGAGCTAAACACAACGATATCCAGAAGATAGATACGACGAGTACAATTGTACAGAAATGGCGTAACCTAATACGCATACGATGATCTCAGAATATAGCTCGTGAAATATTAAATTCTATAAAAGACAACATGTCATAGTTTTCGTGGACTATTCAAGTTTAGAACTTATAAAAAGTTTAGTATAAATGTTTCGTAAGAAAGCTTTATGTTTCGTGTGGTGGTAAGAAGGTACGAACTCCAAATGTTACTCACGCCAATAGTAGAAAAGATATCGACATACAACTCACGCCAAAGAGGAATAAACATCGACATAGTCATGAAAATACTAACAACGGTCAAGCTAACCAAAGAAAACATAGACAATGACGACAATTAACCATGTTATATAAGATAGGTTTATCGGTAGTTCCAGTATTTTCCCACATCCCAAATAGTTTAGAATAGTTCAGTAAGTTTTATAAAAGAATCGCAAGTTAATAATCCAAATATGAAAGGGGTTTTATGGATTAATGAAACTTTTCATTTTAAATTCCTTGTCGGGTTTTGTAAAAATAATCTTAAAAAGGATTAGAAATAAAAGTGTAAGTTTAGGAAGTTTTATAAATTTCGGCATGACTTGTCCATTTATATAACCTTTCCAAGTCAAAAGATTTTAAATAAACTCAATTCTCCAAACAATATTTCCCGACAGTTTAATAGAAAACTATTAAGCGTATTTGTTGATTATTAGACACTATTTACTTATTGCGTATTTGCCGCGAATCAAATATATTAAATTCACCTTGAGTCTAATATATTGTATTCGTGTCAAGTCCAATAAGTCTAAACTATCCAATGTCCAAGTCAAAATCTGATATTCAAGTGTTCGTTAAATAATTATATTGTCCAAGTTCAAGTATCATCCCAAGAAATTCATCCCCGAGTAATCGAAACGTACCAAGTATACCAATGTCAAAACGAAATAAACATGTTAGTCCTGATAAAACTCGTTACTCAAATATACATTTGACACACTAAATTATTCCGGTCACACTTATTAGTACTTGGGCTCGACCTAATCCAAACTAAATGTAAATCCAGAGACAAACGCAAACACAACCATTTTTAGTTTTTCAAACAAACAAGCATCATTTTTGTTGATTTCCTAATCGGCTACTAACAATAATGACAATAACCCATCATCAAAATAACTTGGCACACCTTGTACCAATCTCAATCCGAGACCAAACGGGTCGTACGGTTTGACTCGACCCAGAAACGAAAGTCACTTCGGTGACAACTACAGGATTAACGAGAGCCTATATCACACATATGTTCAAGATCAAAGCCACAAACAGGTTCGGGTAGACCCGACCCGTACACAAACTGAATCAAACACACACCACTTTTAACTTGTTTCTTACCACACGATAAAACTGTTATTATCTTGTACTTAATCCGGTTATTATCCACATGAAAGTTTACAAATTGAGTTGTATTTGTTTCTAAATCCACGAAAACCAAATCAACAAGTCAATATATATAAACTCAGCTTTTCACAAAATGATAATAAATCGGGTTTGTGTTTGTCAGCTTACCAAATGACGAGGAAAGAGAGAGATAGGAGAAAAGATGAGAGGAGTGATGGTGACGGCGCTGGTGGCGGCTGTGGTGGCTGACGCACCAGAAACACCCCTAAAACTTTCGATCTTGCTCTTCTTGGTGCCATAGAGGCGGCGGCCTAACAAAGATGACAGTGGTGATGATAACAGCCGTGGTGGCTGTGGTGTCTAACGAGGCAACCAAAACCCATAACCACATGATCTCTTTGTGGTGAGGGTGATGGCGGCGTACCGATGGTGGGGAAAGATGGTGAAACGGCGGCACCAAAGGTGTGGTGACGGCTGGTTATAAGAGAGAGGAGTAGGGTTTGGGTCTGGTTAATTTTGATGTTGGCGACAAGGATGATGGTGTCAATGGTGGTGATCGACGGTGGTAGAGTGGCCAGATCTTTGGAGGTGGCGGCTGAGACATCCGCAAACCCTATAGAGAGAGATGGGAGAAGAGAGGGTGTGGTGTTATTAATGAAACCCTAATAATGAGAAATGGGTGGGTTACTTCCCTTTTTATACTTGACATGAAATAAATCAAAGTGTTAATTACAATTTATAAGGTTCACAAAAGATGAGGGGCCGGATGTGTACATATCTCCACAGGGACCAGATGCGTAATTTATCATATCTTGCATAATATTGGGTTTCGGGATATATTTAGGCGAGTAAACGGTGGATTCAATACACGGGAATCGTGTCATTGCGCTCAGAACATTATTTCCGATTTAAAAGAACATAAATATGCCTTGTTTTTCATAAATAATATCAAACTCTAAATAAATGGCCGTTTCTCAAAATAGAATCATGACGGAAATTTTGAGAGTTGTTACAAACAAACTTTGGGCATTTTTGGTTCCCACGGTTTTATACCCTTGTCTTCACAAGTCTTAGCATTGGGCAAGCCTAGCACCTGAACCCTCTAATCAAAAAGCTCTTTGGCAGTCTTTTTTAGAGTTTTAACCTTCCTAGCATCTTCCTTTTTTGTGCCTAATCCAGAATATCCCTTTGGAAATTAGTCTGCCCATGTATTTGGAGGACCTTCAGAACTGCTTGATATGTGAAATGAACTTAAGTCACTGCTGTCAATGCATGATTTCTGCAAAAAAAATATAAAAAATATATTAAAATTTAAAAAAAATATAGTGTAAATGAAATAAAAGATAATGTTGCAATTCAGGGTGTATTTGAAACAACCTTTGCTCTTGGAACTCCAATGGCCACATTACTTGGTGGATGGTTGGTTTTAGATCATAAAAAAGAATGGAATGCAATAAACCAACATACGTAACCCTTCTAAGTTCCCGATACAGCTCCTTTTGTCATTTCAACTCCCTTTGAGCAAAGGACTGCACCAGCCGCATTGCTAGATTGTTGAAAAAACAAAAGGAACTGTATGTGAACTCAGAATGGAAAGGTATGTTGAAATGAACTTGAGTCACTGTTGTCAATGTATGATTTCTGCAAAAAAATAAAAGAATATATTAAAATTTAAAAAAATATAGTGTAAATGAAATAAAAGATAATGTTGCAATTCAGGGTGTATTTGAAACAACCTTTGTTCTTGGAACTCCAATGGCCACATTACTTGGTGGATGGTTGGTTTTAGATAAAAAAAAATGGAATGCAATAAACCAACATACGTAACCCTTCTAAGTTCCCGATACAACTCCTTTTGTCGTTTCAACTCCCTTTGAGCAAAGGACTGCACCAGCCGCATTGCTAGATTGTTGAAAAAACAAAAGGAACTGTATGGGAACTCAGAATGGAAAGGTATGTTGAAACAACATACATAACCCTTCTAAATTCCCGCTACAGCTCCTTTTATCGTTTCAACTCCCTTTGAGCAAAGGACTGCACCAGCCGCATTGCTAGATTGTTGAAAAAATAAAAGGAACTGTATGGGAATTGAGAATGGAAAGGTATGTTGAAATTACAGACTCATTTAGATCATAAAAAAGATTTGAATGCAAACAGAGTGATACAAACAATCTAGAAATGTTAAGTAAAGAATAGAGTCTAAGTAACATCACTCATCTTGAATGCGATGATGAAGGAGTGTGGCATGTCATGAACAATACACACTATATCATCATCACATTGAAGACGTCTCAATGATCAGGCCAGATCTATCTAAAGTTGCAGAAAGGTTCCATTGCTTTATTTTTTGGACACCGTCTAATAACGGTAGTAGAGGTTTTCCAAATTAAGTAATGGAACCGTTCTACAACTTTAGATAGATTTGCCCTAACATTGAGCTTTAAGTTATTAGAAAACAGATTCTTACTATCATTTATATTGCTCCCTTAGATGTGACGAACATACATATTAATTATGTAGATTCTACGACATTAAAAAGCTAATCGTGCATGAATGAAATCATATTAAACTTATAATAACAATGCAATGAACTACCATCCTTTCTCCCCTAGCCAACAACAACATATTATTCAGCCTTGAATCTCTAACCTACCAACATGCTGGAAGACGAAGACGCTAAATTCAACCATCGAACCTACAAATTATACTTGATAATTGTTTTTGTATTTTGACAAAGAGCAAAGATGAATCAACATGGATGAACAACACCAAAACAAGTTTATGTTCATACTTGAAAGTGGTGTCTGTTCACCCATGTTGATACTTCTTCCATCTTTGATACTTGGATGTTTTAGCCTAAATATTCGCACACACATCCGCCACTTATCTTCATTATACTCTCAATAAAAATGCAACATAATTCTTATATCAAAAATACATCATACATATATATAAAGCAAACAGAGTGATACAAACAATCTACAGATGTTGAGTAAAGAATAGCGTCTAAGTAACATCACTCATCTTGAATGTGATAACGAAGGAGTGTGGCCTGTCATGAACAATACACACTATATCATTATCGCATTGAAGATGTCTCAATGATCAGGCCATGTCTATCTAACAATGTAGATGGGTTCCATCGCTTTAATTGGACCCCGTTTTCTAACGATGTTTAATCTTGATTATTGAAAGAACCATTAAACATCGTTAGAAAATGGGGTCCAGTTAAAGTGATGGAACCCATCTACATCGTTAGATAGATCTGCCCTGATAATTGAGCTTTAAGTTCTTAGAAACCAAATTCTTACTATCATTTATATTGCTCACTTAAATGTGACGAACATACATATTAGTTATGTAGGTCCTACGACATTAGAGAGCTAATCATGAATCAATGAAATCATATTAAATTTATATCAATAATGCAATGAAAATATTTTCATTGTAACTAAATACATGAAAAAACTCTTTAAGTTCTTGATATGTTTATGGTACTTCAACCTAATCCTAAGATAAAATATTTTCATTGTTTCTGTATTTTGGCAAAGAGGACAAATGTATCAAGAATGGATGAACAACACCAGAACAAGTTTATGTTCATACTTGAAAGTGGTGTCTTTTCATCCATCCTTGATACTTCTTCCATCTTTGATACAGATACATATTATGTTTATACTTGAAAGTGGTGTCGGTTCACCCATCCTTGACAAAGAACAAAGATGAATCAATAATGGATGAACAACACCATAACAAATTTATGTTCATACTTGAAAGTGGTGTCTTTTCATCCATCATTGATACTTCTTCCATCTTTGATACTTGATGTTTTAGCCTAAATATTCGCACTAAAACTAAAAAACAACCATAAACCCTAACAATAAAAAACATAAATATACAGATCATACATAAACCCTAACACTAAATAACACTAATTAAATAAACACAAACAATGAAATAATCAGATAAACCAAAAAAACAACTAAATAATCAGATAAACCAAATCATCTGTCAAACTTAGGGTCAATATAGAAGCGATCTAAGTATGTTACCATATGCTTCCGATCTAACTTAGGGTCAAACTTAGGGTGTAGTAGTGAGAGAGAGAAAGAAAGAACAAGGCAGTTGTGTGTGATTGTCGAATAGAGTATTAAGTATATGTTGGAGTGTGTGAAGTGTGTTTGATAAGCTTTGTAAATATTATATATTATAAGTGATGTGTGTTTGATAAGCTTTGCATATGTTATATATTACTAGCGGGGCACACGGCGTTGCGGCGGGAGGTACCCTGTAATTAAAGTTTACAGATAGCGAAAATATTTTTATATGCATGATAAACTGTTGAAGTTATGAGAAAATGTCTTACAAATTTTATGAAAAGAGTGTTTAGCAGCTTGATTTGTTTGTACATTGTGGTTTATAAATGATACTTTTAATTGAAAAGGTGTTTTAAATGTTATATATATTAATTATAAGTGTTGACCAGTCAATGTGTGTAGGTGCTAATGCTTAAATTGATTGTACATATAGCTTAATTTGTTGTATTTACTTAAAATGTATAAATGAAAATCTTAAAAAATTGGAAGAGAGGGAGTCAAAGATGCATTATAAGATGTATAGATAAGTTTAAAATGATTAAAAGTATAAAAACTAAAAGTATTAAAACTTTCAAGATCGGGATCAGATCCTACCCAGGATCGTTTTCGTCTTTGCAAGATCATGATCGTATGATCAGATCAGGATCGTAAGATCCTACTAGCTATAATGTCATTTTCTTAATAGTCTCGCTCTCTTTAACATGCAGTTTCCTTGTAAAATCGGATACATGAACTTGCATGCATGCCTACCTTAACTCATTAGTACTTGTTTGAGTCAAATGCGTGTATCGAGTCACAATGAATGTTTTGCAGGATTTTTAGGATGAGTTACACCACCACCAAACTCATTAACTCATTAGTACTTACACTAGTCAGATCTATCTTCTATCTATTCATCTATTCTCCTTCTCTCTAGAACCGACTCACACCACCGCCAAACTTCACAGCCTTATCTTGCCGTGGTTCCACCAACCATCGATCCTTCACGCCATCACCGTCATCAAGACAAGGGAACTGTATGGGAGAGTTTGTTTGCTTCGGTTGTTTGGTTCGAGATAACCACCACATCCACCACCATCATAGTCAAGCCTCCATCACCCTAGCGATCATGTTATCCGGGATCGAGAAAGTTTAAACTCGGCTTGAGCTTGACTCGAAAAGCTCGATTTATCTGTAAAAATGTGTTTTCTGACACAAATTAAAATTGAAATATAATATAACATAAGAATTGAATTCGGTTCGACTTCAGCTCGAAAAGCTTGATACATTCATAAATAAATATTTACACTTACTACACTTAAAAAAAAAAAAAAAAAAAAAAAAAAAAAAAAAAAAAAAAAAAAAAAATTTATATTACTTACAATCTCAAGAACTCAACAATAACTCGAGTCGAACTTATATAAGATTGAGCTCAACTCATTAAACATTTCGAGCTCATTTGATAGGCTTTCAATCTCTGAAATTTTAATCAGGCGCTCAAGATCTCAACATCCACCTCTAATTTTTCCCCAAAAATCTCAATCTCCCGCTCAAGATCCCGCCCTTTTTTCCCCAAAATCAAAACACTAACACTTACTCTTGTCAGATCTATCTATCTATTCATCTATTCTCCTTCTCTCTAGAACCAACTCACACCACCGCCAAACTTCACCGCCTTATCTCACCGTGGTTCCACCAACCATCGATCCTCCACGCCATCACCGTCATCAAGACAAGGGAACTATATGGGAGAGTTTGTTTGCTTCGGTTGTTTGGTTCGAGATAACCACCACATCCACCACCATCACAGTCAAGCCTCCATCACCCTCTCGATCATGTTATCCGGGATCGAGAAAGTTTGAACTCGGCTTGAGCTTGACTCGAAAATCTCAATTTATCTGTAAAGATGTGTTTTCTGACACAAATTAAAATTGAAATATAATATAACCTAAGAATTGAATTCGGTTCGTCTTCAGCTCGAAAAGCTTGATACATTCATAAATAAATATTTACACTTTGAACACTTAAAAAAAATAATATATATATATATATATATATATATATATATATATATATATATATATATATATATATATATATATATATATATATATATATATATATATATATATATATTATATTATATTACTTACAAGCTCGAGAACTCAACAATAACTCGAGTCGAACTTATATAAGATTGAGCTCAACTCATTAAACATTTCAAGCTCATTTTTCCCCAAAATCAAAACACTAACACTTACACTAGTCAGATCCCGCCCCTAATTTTTCCCCAAAAATTTCAATCTCCCGCTCAAGATCCCTCCCTTTTTCCCCCAAAATCAAAACACTAACACTTACACTAGTCAGATCTATCTTCTCTCTATTCATCTCTTCTCCTTCTCTCTAGAACAGACTCACACCACCGCCACACTTCACCGCCTTATCTCGCCGTGGTTCCACCAACCATCGTTCCTCCACGCCATCACCGTCATCAAGACAAGGGAACTGTATAGGAGACTTTGTTTGCTTCGGTTGTTTGGTTCGAGATAACCACCAGCATCACAGTCGAGCCACCATCACCCTCATCTCACCTATCCTACTCTGTTCATGGGTATGCTCAAACACATATTTAATTTATATTTTCTTAAATGTGTAATCGAATATAAAATGATTTACATTGATTTTCGTGGATTCAACTAGCCTAAAACATGTTTTTGATTATAAATTCGTGTGGTGGTAATCGTTGCAGGTAGACTTATTAAGACGAAATAGTTTTCCTGTTTATTGGAATAGAGACAATCGACGTGTTCTAAGAGGCCACTGTTTTGCTCGTAAAGGGAGTCTTGATTGGTTTCCATTCCAGGAGGATGTTGCTGAACAGTTGGAGTTTGCTTATCGCAGTTGCGTAAGTTATCTATCAAAAGATTAACATAACATATGTTATATAGGAAATTAACTCAAATATGGTTGTTTTTTGTCAAACTGTTTCATTTGTACCAAATGTTAGTGATTTGCTTGTTTGGTAATGTGTTTGACATTTATTCGTTCCACATTTGGCACTGCATAAAATTGCAACCAATTGTATATTATTTGTTGCCCGAGTCGATATGCAACCCGTATGTTTGTTTTTTAGGCTAAACTTATATTTGGGACATCTAATATTGTCGTCTTTTATGTTAGCATTAATCACGTTACTTGTTTCTTGCAGGGGGTACATGCTATTTTCACGGGTGAGGATACATGGGATGTCTGGCTAAAAATCCCCTCAGATGGATTTTCTGGCACACTTCATTTTCGAGGCGTGAGTATGCTCCATCTCAGTCACCAAAGCCAACCAATGTATATTTTTACGGTTTCATGGTTGGCAGATCTTATATTATGCAGCGTTATTAGTGCCTTAGTTTCTTACATTTCCCATATTTTTTTTGCAAAAAGAAACTGGCATTAGACTCAGATGTAAGCCACTTTTTATGTTGTTAACAATTTCATTTTCTAATGATAACACCATTGTATTTCTTAATTTATATTGCAGGTGACCACTCCAATGGCCATTGAAACTTTGAAAAACGTACCAGTAATGGAAACAGTGGTAAGTAATAAAACATCCACCTTTGATTTTTTTAGTTTTACGTACATGACTAATGTACCGTGTTTTATATGTACATATAGGAACCTGTTAAAACTATCGGACATACGAAAACACTTGAGTCACGACAAACCGGTTCTACAGGTTACACCACCAACTATGATACCAAATATTAGTGAACAAAATACAGAACTAAAATTAGTATCAACGAAGCGAAAACATTTGGTCTCTAGTGAAACCTTGCAAAAGCAAGCTAAGGGGGCGAAGAGTCAACAAGTTTTAACTTATGATAGTTGAGAATTTGATTATATACGACATTACAATTATATATATATATATATATATATATATATATATATATATATATATATATATATATATATATATATATATATATATATATATATATATATTTGCTTCATTTATATACATTCGATTTTTATTGAATTTGAAATACAATTGTATATATATTTGCTTCATTTATATACATTCTGTTATATATATATATATATATACTAGCAGTAGTAACCCTGCTCCAGCAGTACTAACGTGGTACTAGTATTAACTCTCCTATCATGTTTGTGCAGATAGTTGAACCAGTGGCTCATCTAGTTCTGTTATGTTGTGAGCTTTGACATGTTCTAGTCCTGCTCTCATCCTGATGTGTTGATATGCAGCAGCCTATATTTTCAATGCTTTTATATCCAGATGATGAGATTAGATCAATGGGAGAAAAACTTGTAAGTTTAACTGCAAATTTTATTAGTATGTTCATTGTTTTGGATTAAAAGTCTTCATGATGTTGTTTGAATTACTGCTGATCATGTTTGTGTTAATATTGCTTAGATGGATTTAGTGCAGCTCATGAACTTCAAAGAAAATGTGGCTAAGTATTTACTACTGCTAGTACAAAAGTTACTACTGCTAGTTAAAGTTGGTACTGCTCAGAGATTAAGACCGCTCGAAGTTGCTACTTGCTTACGGAAAAGATTATTGATACTTATAAAGAAACTATTGTAAGCCGACTAGGACTCTTTGGTGTATAAAAAGATGTCCAATTTTATATTTTGTTCAGTTATATACATTCCAATTTTATTGTATTTGAATTTGTTTTGATATATTTTTGAATTGTTTTGATATATATTGATTTTTTAAATGTGACTAAAAGATGCATATAGTCACACTTATTAACACTTTTGGTCATTGTTTGCTTTAGTCGTTGTGTGACTAAATATTACCGAAGGCCACACAAACATAAAATTCACGTGGCCATTGGATGATTTATAGTCACACAAAATACACATTTCTTCACTTTAAACAGCATATGGTCACACTTATTTACACTTTTGGCCACTGTTTGATTAATGGTATGCGACTAAATACCCTAAACAAACATGCTTTGTGTGATTAAATATTACAAAAGGTCACACAAATATAAAATTCACGTGGCCATTGGATGATCAATAGTCACACAAAATACACATTTCTTCACTTTAAACAGCATATGGTCACACTTATTAACACTTTTGGCCACTGTTTGCTTAATGGTATGTGACTAAATACCCAAAACAAAGATGCTTTGTGTGACTAAATATTACAAAATGCCACACAAACATAAAATTTATGTGGCCAATGGATGATCAATAGTCACACAAAATACACATTTCTTCACTTTAAACAGCATATGGTCACACTTATTAACACTTTTGGCCACTGTTTGCTTAATGGTATGTGACTAAATACCCAAAACAAACATGCTTTATGTGACTAAATATTACAAAAGGCCACGCAAACATAAACTTCATGTGGCCATTGGATGATCAATAGTCACACAAAATACACATTTCTTCACTTTAAACAGCATATGGTCACACTTATTCACACTTTTGGCCACTTTGTGTTAAATTGTATGTGACTAACTCCAAAAAAATAACACCCATTGTGTGACTAAATCATCACAAACGTCACATTTATTGTATATTCATCTGGCCACAGGACGGGAAATAGTCACACAAAATACACATTTACTTGAATATATCATCTCAAATGTCACATACATTATATATTTATATGGCCAAAGGCTGAAAAATAGTTACTCTAAAAAAACATTCGCGTGACTATAAAGTGTTTACGGTCATTGATAATGACTAATCCAACAAAACTTGTGTCTAATTTGTCACACATATTCGGGGTTTTGGTCACTCTTTTTTGATGAAAAAGGCCACGAACTCAACAATGTGACCATATGCCACATACGGTGGCGGGACCTTTAGTGACACACAACAAAAAAAACGTGTGTGACTATACGCATATCGTAACACATTTTTGGCGTGACCAATACAACTTTTTGTACTAGTGCACCTATATGAATCACTAATAATACTATTGGCGCGTATATTAATGGTGAGGCAGGACTGAAAGGCGCTCACCTAGTTAAAGTGGTAGACAATAAGGTTTAAGATTTAGTAGCGGTATTGGTATTACTGGACTCGAAAGGGCACTCTCTCCTTTATCAAGAAAACTAAGTGGTTTAACACCCATACAAAAATGTGAGTACAAAGATCAATTGATGACACGTAATGCTCGGATCATTAGGTAGGGTAGCAGTTTTTAGGAAAACGTTAGGAGCGAAAACGACCGTACTTGACCTCCTCTACCTCAGATTCACCAAAGCACTATAGATAAACATTGCACTAGAACCATGTCATTAATGAAATTATGGGATTAGTAAGTGATGAGGCGAAAAATAAACCGTTTTTAGGGGGTCATTTAAGCCCGGAATTGAATTTATTTGATCAAATATTGCCCTAAATCGTTCCTTTTGTGATTTTAGGTACTTTGGGAGTGAATTCTGGAAAAGGAAGCATTTTGGACGTTTTTGGAGCATAAAAGTGAAGAAAACGGCAAAGACTTAATTTTCCATGCTGGGAACAGTACCTGACGGCGTCAAGAAGGAAAATATGACGGTGTCAAGAATAAAATGCATGACGACCCAGAGAAAACGTGACAGCGTCAGAAGTAGGGCGTCAAGAGTTATTTTGGTGACGGTCTGGAGCAGAATTACACATGACGGCATCAGACCCAGATCTAGGCAGTCTGAGAACTTTATTGGCAGCGAGATGACGGCGTCAGAAATTTACTCTTGACGACATCACCTCACAAAATCTAAATATACTTTTCTATTTTTCATTCATTAGGAGAGGAACTTGTGTGGATAATACTAGGGCCGAACCTAATAAACCCTAGGTCGTTTGTAACAGTATTTTCAAGGGTTTTCACCCCTTGAAACCTTTCATGTTCAATTAAGATAAGTCTTCTTTCAATTCATTCAATATGTCTATGTGTTGTTTGAATATATCTTATGCTTGTCTTGATTTTAACATGCTAGGCTAGATCTTTCATGTGTTTACTTAGATGTAATGAAACCTAGATGTTGATTATAGGTTGATTGCTTGTTTATAGTTGTGATGGGTGAATGATTTCAATGTTAGGCTTAAGAAAACTGGCAGATCTCCTTTGTGTAACTTGCTTGAACGTCTTAAGAAACATGAACCGATGTGTACTAGGTTTTTATGATTGTATTTAATGCATGAACGAATTCTAGTGATCCCATGTTAGGAGCTTCTTAGCCGGCTCGACATAGGAGTGAAGTAGGAGCTTATAGGATTGGGGAAGTAAGTACGCCACCCCATGAATGGTATTAAGGAATACAATCCGTCATCCACGCAACTGTAACAAGTAATTAACCTATAAAAGATATCTAGGGAGTAGTGAAATCTAAGTAAACACAATTCTCCCATATATTGCTCACACCACTAGTTTAATTTAGTTTATTTTCATTTTTATTATTTTATTTTGATTACATCTGTAGTTATTGGGTTAGTTGACTAGCAACTAATTCCGCCCACTCTTCCAACAACCGATATTTTTAATTGCTTTTATAAAATATAAAAAATACAAAAAAAAAATCATCCCTCACCTCTAGATCTAGTTTTTAGGTTTTCTAATCCTAGCGACACTATTCCTAAGTTGAACGATCAATCCCCTGGTACTTGTCACTATACTATACTACAACGATCAGGTACACTGCCTGGTGGGGGTTGTAAGCTTCTCGAGATCCCTCGAGAGGTAAAGCCTGGTGCAATTCCCACGCATCAAGTTTTTGGCGCCGCAGCCCGGGGAATAGTTATTGTCTAGGTTAGAATTTCTTTTTATTAGGTCTACTTGCTAGATTCCTTTCTAGTAAGATTTTATTTTTATTTTTAGGTTCTCTTTAGTCTATCTTATTTCTTCGTGTTTTTGTTCGTAATCTTTACCATCCGACATCATGGAATGTGGTAACATCTTTGAACCCATCAACCCACCACAACAAGACCACCCACAATACCCACCACTAGCTAACCAACCTCTTAGGCCCCGAACCCTAGGAGAGTATTCCCGACCTAGCCACCAAGGCTATCGAAACACCATTGAGCTCACCCAAGGAGCCAATGTGTCTCCCTTGCGATCCGGCACCATCCGGTTGGTGCAAAGCGGATGTGCATTCCATGGACTTCGTTCCGAAGATCCAAATCAACATCTCAAGGACTTCCTCAAAATCGTAGATTCTATAGACCTTGATGTTACAACTAGAGAGTCAACCCGATTATGCCTATTCCAATTCTCTCTACGTGATCAAGCTAGTCAATGGATTGAGCGTTTACTCGCGGGATCCATCACCTCATGGGATGATCTCACCACTCGTTTCCTTGCTCAATTTTTTCTACCGGGGAGAACTACCAAGCTTAGAAATGATATCTTGATGTTCCAACAACGTCAAGGTGAAACTCTATATGAAGCATGGACTCGTTTCAAGGACTTACTCCAAAAAGTCCCTCATCATGGCATAGACCTTTGGCTCCAAGTCCAAATCTTCTATGACCATATCGATCTCTCCACAAGGCGAACCACTGACCAATCGGGCGGTGGCAAGCTACGTGATCTAAGTGCGGAAGAATCATGGGAACTCATAGAAGATCTTGCTCTCTATGACAACGAAAGTTGGAATGATCCCCGTGATTTGAACAAAACGGTCAAGGCAATATCTTTGCCTTCGAACAATTCTAGCACTTCCGACCGTAGGATCATGGAACTTGAGGATCAAGTCAAGTTTCTCATGAAATCTTACGAAGCTCCCAAGCCTTCAAGCCAAGTGAACAAAATCACTTCTTCATGCGAATTATGTAGTGGTCCCCATGACACTCGTGATTGTGTGGAACTCCCCGGAACAGCTTTTGCGGACTACGCATCCTCGTGTACCGACGAAGCAGGAGATAAGTGGTAAACTTTCAAACCCGAGCCAAACCCTTATGGTGATTCCTACAACCCCGCTTGGAAAAATCACCCAAACCTTAGGTGGAAACAAAACCAAACCAATTCTTCCAATCCGCCTAATCGTTACCAACCAAACGGTCCACCCTCCAACCGTACTTTCAACAACAATCCTTCTAACTACTATGTTAGTACCAACAATCTTGAAGGATTGATGTCCAAGTTTATGGCATCTCAAGAAGCTCGCATAGCTAGGTTTGAAACCGAATTCATCCAACAACAAACGGAGATGACCAATAAGATTGACAACTTGTTGAAAGCCCTCAACAACCAAGCGTTAACTACACCTAGGAAGGACACTAGGGACTCCAATAGCAGAATCCAAACTAAGGAACCCTCGTCATCCAAACACGTCCACTTTGTCAATGTTGTCACCATTAAGCCAATAGATAAGGAGATAGAAGAAAGTGACAAGGATGAAGTTGGAGTAGAAACCGAGACTAGGGATGAAATTAGGGAAGTTGAGGTTAATAAGGGAGAAGAATTAGAGGAAGTAGAGACTGTAGAAGATTACTTTGATAAGTTGCCCACCAAGGAAGAACGGGAATATCATAAGGATTTATTCAATGATCCCGAGACACCATATATCCTTGGCTCACCCCTTACAAAATGGGAGACCCCTCTAACATCAACATACCATGCAACATTGGGCATATGCATGTATGGAAAGCTTATATCGATCCTAGATCTCCAATAAACATCATGACTAGGACTTATTATAATTGGGTAATGAAGAAACAACTTGGTTATAGGATGATGCCCAATAATAATTTGATAAGTAATTTTGTAGGAAGAGTGAAGGGATTGCATGTGATTGTCGGAAATTTCACTTATGAGATCGATTTTATGATAGTAGAGGATAGTCGTCCGGTGATAGATGCTTGCCTAAGTCAAGTAGTGTTCGGAAAACCATTCGTTAAGGCCACTAAGATGAGTTATGATCCGACTTTAAGGATAGTTAGGTTCAAGGAAGAGAATGATGTGATTGCCTACCAAATGCCCTATAAGATTGAGCAGTACCGCCTCCTGTCAAACATAGAAAAAGAACACAAACAAGCGGCCTATTATAAGAATGATGAGGATAGACGTAGAGGAGTAGAGTATGTGATGAATAGGATGCTTGGTTTCTATAAAGAATGCTTGCAACTAGGTCCGGAATACAAAACTAGTATAGGAGATGACCTAGAGAGTGAAACCAACAATGAGGTCACGTAGTAACCCATGACCTTGAGTCTAGCTACAAGACTCGTAAATAAAGAAAAGCGCTTCTTGGGAGGCAACCCATACTTTGTGTGATTTTTATTTGTTTGATTGTTATTTGTTTCCGTATGCATGCTTTATTTTTATTGTTGGTAGATCATGTTTCAAAACTAAAATGGTGAAAATACTTTATTTTGTTGTTTGGCTTAGTCTTAACTTCATCCAAAGGTATTTCGCAAAAGATAAGTGTAAGGGGAAACCCCAAATATGTTTTTAAGAAACAAACTCGATCATGATTCTCCACAATATTAAGTGAACATGTATATTCGTATTTGTTATAGTCAAATGCTTGTATCGAGTCATAATGATGTTTTGCAGGATTTTCCAAGAAGTAGGACGAAGTTTTTCCAGAAATTTTCCGGAAACTTAACATAAGAATTTCTGCAGGTCACTTCTGACGGCGTCAGGAAGAAATTCCTGACGGCGTCACGTGTAAAATTCTGGAAATTTTACCAGTTTTGTTTTTCTAACGGAGTCTTAAAGTTTTTGTTGAATCTTTAGTTTTATAATCTCCAAGAAATCTGCAAACATCATTCCACAAGCATTATATCTTATTTTGTTTTCTAGGATTTGTTAGCATATATAGATTACCGCCGATTTTACGCGAGGTTGCCTTGTCTGTTTTCTCAGGTTTAACAGGTTATGTTTGACAAGAAGATGATTTATATTCTGGAAGGGAAGCTTTGATTGTTCATTTTCTTGGAGTAAGATCTAACCTGGTTACCATATTAACCATACCGAGCGAATCAGGGGAGTATTTGATTTCATTCTTTTTACCTGTTTTACTTTTACATTCTTTACTTGAACATTGGGGACAATGTTCATCCTAAGTGTAAGGGGAGGGTAAAATGATGATACCTTACAGATACACTTTCGCTTGAGTTTGTTTGTTTGACGGTAGGTGTGTAATAAAACTATGAGAAATACTTGTTAGTGTAATTTTAGCGCCAAATTTAAATTTTTTTACAACATTTAGGAGTGAAACTTTAGCCATAGCAAGCGTCTCACGGATAGGAGATTGTATGACTAGCACAAAACAGTACCATTCAAAAAAAATTTCCACCCAAATATGTGAGGTTCGCCTTTGGATTTGATAGGAAAAGCATTTACTATTAGTGCTTATGAGTGTACCGGTAGCATTTAGATTCTAGAACTTGCATTAGTGATGCATCCCGAGACCGCTAGTGAGACTACATTCGTGTAGTAGGGTTTACTACATGATAAGAGGCATTAGGATCACCCTTGTGTTAAACCCGTATCATAATTACTTGACCATTTAAGTCATATTACTTGGCTAGTTAAGTCAACTAATTTTTCCCACACCTTAGCGTTGTACTCATTTTTAGTACACGAAACCCCTAGTACACCCCTCCGAGCCTATCTTTTCGTTTCTAACTTTAAGCATCTTACTTAAAGGAAGAATTTGTTATACCCCACTTAAATGTACAACCAAATCACCTTAGGCTTCCGTGTATGCACTCATTTTTAGTGCATTATTGTTATTTGTTTAAACCCTTAGTTAATTATCTATTTGATTACATGGTTGCTAAGTCGAGTCATATCCTTGTACATATTGTTTTGGGACGATTGAGACTCATGGGTAAAGTACTATTGTTATGGAGTAATGGGGAAGAACATCATATTATTACCCCATATGTACGTTAATCTTAAAAGTACTCCAAGTGTTTTGATTATCTTGATTCGAGTCATTAGATTAGTTTATTGTAAAGTATGTAAAAATTCAAGTGTAAGGGGAATGTACATTCCCTATGATGTAATATTTTGGATGGTAGGGTAAGAGTGTATGCAAAAAAAATAAAAAAATAAAAAAATAAATCAAAAAAATAAAAAAAAAATAGAAAAAAAGAAAAAAAGAGAAAAGAAATAAAAAACATAGGGACTACCATCCCATTTCATTCTATGTTTATTTTATGTTTTTGTCATTTTTCATTTATTAGCTTAAGTCGAGTCTAGTCTTGGCTTAGAACCGCAATATTGTACATGTAATTAACCAAGATGATTAACTCGCCACCAGTAAAGATTGCCTATAACCAACAAAACTGTGTATTTCATATCCCTATACCTAACGTTACAAGCCTTTAAAAAGATCTCTTTGATAGTTTATCCTAGGTGCTTATGCCATGTGGTGGAGGTTTGATCCTTTCCCAAGCCTATGGTAATCTATTTTGCTATGACAGGTAGTGAGAGATATTTTCCATTTCCATATTGTGATATATACTTTATTACACCCGAGAGATGTGAGTATCTAAACACTATTTGTGAGGTGCTAGTATATGACCTCCGTGCTTGTCTTTGGTCTTTAGTGGAATGATTATTTGTTGTAATTACTTTTATATTAGTGTTAAATGACCCCTAACTTGTATTTTGACTAGAATAAAAGCGCATTTGCTTGAGGACAAGCAAATCTCAAGTGTAAGGGTATATGATGAGGCGAAAAATGAACCGTTTTTAGGGGGTCATTTAAGTCCGGAATTGAATTTATTTGATTAAATATTGCCCTAAATCGTTTCTTTTGTGATTTTAGGTACTTTGGGAGTGAATTCTGGAAAAGGAAGCATTTTGGACGTTTTTGGAGCATAAAAGTGAAAAAAACGGCAAAGACTTAATTTTCCATGCTGGGAACAGTACCTGACGGCGTCAAGAGTAAAATGCATGACGACCCAGAGAAAACGTGACGGCGTCAGAAGTAGGGCGTCAAGAGTTATTTTGGTGACGGCCTGGAGCAGAATTACACATGACGGCATCAGACCCAGATCTAGGCAGTCCGAGAACTTTATTGGCGGCGAGATGACGGCGTCAGAAATTTACTCTTGACGCCGTCACCTCACAAAATCTATATATACTTTTCTATTTTTCATTCATTAGGAGAGGAACTTGTGTGGAGAATACTAGGGCCGAACCTCATAAAGCCTAGGTCGTTTGTAACAGTATTTTCAAGGGTTTTCACCCCTTGAAACCTTTCATGTTCAATTAAGATAAGTCTTCTTTTAATTCATTCAATATGTATATGTGTTGTTTGAATATATCTTATGCTCGTCTTGATTTTAACATGCTAGGCTAGATCTTTCATGTGTTTGCTTTGATGTAATGAAACCAAGATGTTGATTATAGGTTGATTGCTTGTTTATAGTTGTAATGGATGAATGATTTCAATGTTTGGCTTAAGAAAACTGACAGATCTCCCTTGTGTAACTTGCTTGATCGTCTTAAGAAACAAGAACCGATGTGTACTAGGTTTTTATGATTGTATTTAATGCATGAGCGAATTCTAGTGATCCCATGTTAGGAGCTTCTTTGCCGGCTCGACATAGGAGTGAAGTAGGAGCTTATAGGATTGGGGAAGTAAGTACGCCACCCCATGAATGGTATTAAGGAATACAATCCGTCATCCACGCAACTGTAACAAGTAATTAACCTGTAAAAGATATCTAAGGAGTAGTGAAATCTAAGTAAACACAATTCTCCCATATATTGCTCACACCACTAGTTTAATTTAGTTTATTTTCATTTTTATTATTTTATTTTGATTACATCTGTAGTTATTGGGTTAGTTGACTAGCAACTAATTCCGCCCACTCTTCCAACAACCGAGATTTTTATTTGCTTTTATAAAATATAAAAAGAATCATCCCTCACCTCTAGACCTAGTTTTTAGGTTTTCTAATCCTAGCGACACTATTCCTAAGTTGAACGATCAATCCCCCGGTACTTGTCACTATACTATACTACAACGATCAGGTACACTGCCTGGTGGGGGTTGTAAGCTTCTCGAGATCCCTCGAGAGGTAAAGCCTGGTGCAATTCCCACGCATCAGTAAGGCAAGCATGCCTTTATCTCTTGATCTTCTCTTCACAAAGCTATCATTTGTTTATTTTATTTTATTTTCAGTTTCTTAGTTAAGTATAATTAAAAACATAATTGACGGATTTAAAACGCAGTGACAACTTAAAAACTACTTAACATTTAGGATCTCTTCGCTCCTTGCGAACGATCCGGTCTTGCTGACTCACTATAATATACGAGCGGGAACACTGCTTGTAAGTGTTGGTGATTGTCTAAAGGATTCGGTATACTATAAATTTAAAGCTTAGATCACACACATCAACAAATCAAGTCAATCAGTATTTAGGGGAGATTGTTAGAGCAAGAACTACTGATAGGTTGATGCGTGGGAATTGCAACAGACTTTACCTCTCGAGGGATCTCGAGAAGCTTACAACCCCCACCAGGTAGTGTACCTGATCGTTGTAGTATATCATAGTGACAAGTACCGGGGGATTGATCGTTCAACTCAGGAATAGTGTCGCTAGGATTAGAAAGCCTAAAAATTAAGTCTAGAGGCGAGGGATGATTCTTTTTGTATTTTTATATTTTATGAAAGGCAAGTAAAAATCTTGGGTATTGGAAGAGTGGACGGAATTAGTTGCTAGTCAACTAACCCAATAACTAAGATGCAATCAAAATAAAATAACAAAAATGTAAATAAAGCTAATTACTAATGTGGTGTGAACAATAAATGGGAAAATTGTGTTTACTTAGATTTCATTACTCCCTAGATATCTTTTACAGGTTGATAGTTTGTTACAGTTGCGTGGATGACGAGTTATATTCCTTAATATCAATCGTGGGGTGGCGTACGTACTTCCCCAACTCTATAAGCTCCTACTTCACTCCTATGTCGAGTCTGCAAGAAGCTCCTAACATGGGATCATTAGAATTCGCTCATGCATTAAATACAACCATAAAAACCTAGTACGCATTGGTTCATGTTTCTTAAGACGTTCAAGCAAGTTACACTATGGAAGTCTGCCAGTTTTCTTAAGCCTAACATCGAAATCATTCATCCGTAACAACTATAAACAAGCAATCAACCCATAATCAACATCTAGGTTTCACTACATCTAAGCAAACACACAAGAGATCTAGCCTAGCATGTTAAAATCAAGACAAGCGTAAGATATATTCAAACAACACATACACATATTGAATGAATTGAAAGGATACTTATCTTAATTGAACATGAAATGTTTCAAAGGGTAAAAACCCTTGAAAATACTGATAAAATCGTGCTAGGGTTTCTCCAAGTTATCCCCCTAATTGTCCTCCTCTAATCAATGAAAATTACAAAAATATATATAGATTTTACATCGTGACGGTGTCAAGAAGAGAAATCTGACGCCGTCGACCCGCCGCCCATAATAATATCGGATTGCCTAGATCCAGATCTGATGCCGTCAAGAGCAACTTATCTCTTGGCCGTCACGTGTAATGGGACCATGATGGCCTATGGTGACGCCGTCATGCCTTAGTGTAAAAACTCTCTGGACCGTCACGGACTCTATCCACTTCACCTCTTGTTTTACTCTTGACGCCGTCATGTAGAGCTTGGTGACGCCATCAGGTACTGTTCCCAGCAAGGAAAATTGAAACTTTGCCGTTTTCTTCACTTTTATGCTCCAAAAATGTACGAAATGCTTCCTTTTCCAGAATTCACTCCAAAAGTACCTAAAATCACAAAATGAACGATTTAGGGCAATATTTGATCAAATAAATTCAATTCCGTGCTTAAATGACCCCCTAAAAATGGATCATTTTTCGCCTCATCATAGGTTACTAGATTTGTATTCGTATGACTTTACGACCAGTATATGGACTAAAGTTGTAATTATCCATTTACTTGCACTTTAATAACTAATAAGTATAAATACCTCAATCAAGTCTCACTTGAGGGATGTGTGCTAAATAATAGTATTTTTCATTTTACTCTCACACCACTCTCTATCCATAATAACATCAATCTAATATGAAATAATCGATCCTACAATCTACTACCATGTTCCACAATCATTAAAACTTACCTGATCTTAAGTCACAGTTTATGATTCCGTGTGAGTGTAAGCACTCCATTGCCTATACTACAACAAGGGCAAATTTGATGGCAATATGTCCGTCTAAATTGATTGGCTTCATATTTGCTAAGTACTCTTTTAAGGTTCCACCCTTAAAGAGCTCGCGTATTATCACCATCATCGGTTCCATGCTTTATCCGATCAACTACAATTAATCAAATTTCAACAAACACCAACAATTATATAATTAAATATTATTGACGTTCAAAATTGGTAACATGCAACTTTTTGTTGTGATCATAACAAAGATATTGCCTTCACAACATTCTTGTGTAGCGATGTAGATAACATCGCAACCTCCCTCAAAACCGAATTTTGAATTGTGCAACGTTTTGTTCCATAACGTTGTGTTTTATGACTTTCACAGCGACGATCATGTTTTCATATATAAAAACTGCACTAAAAATTATACATATATATATATATATATATATATATATATATATATATATATATATATATATATATATATATATATATATATATATATATATATATATATATATATATAGACACACACACACACACACACACATACACACTATATTTCGATGCATGTACGAGTGAAACAATTGTATTGTAATTACATGTCCCAATATACCTCGGCATTGCTTCATTCACCAATCTTATCACCCATGGATATAGCGTTAGATCAATTATCCATTTTGCGTCCACTCTAAACTCACCTCCCCACCCCATTTTAAAAGGAAATTAAAGATAACTATATCTTCTTTGCTATTAAGTTATCCAAGTTAACTATGATGATGAAGAATAATATACGGATATGATTCGTTTGGCACATACAAACGTGTTTGCACTTGGTTTCATAGCATTATGTGTGTAGCTATATATATATATATATATATATATATATATATATATATATATATATATATATATATATATATATATATATATATATATATATAGACACACACACACACACACTATATTTCGATGCATGTACGAGTGAAACAATTGTATTGTAATTACATGTCCCAATATACCTCGGCATTGCTTCATTCACCAATCTTATCACACATGGATATAGCGTTAGATCAATTATCCATTTTGCGTCCACTCTAAACTCACCTCCCCACCCCATTTTAAAAGGAAATTAAAGATAACTATATCTTCTTTGCTATTAAGTTATCCAAGTTAACTATCATGACACTCAAAAGTTTGTTTTTAGACTTTTTTTAATAAAAAATTAGAAAGATATCTATTCTAACGTAAAATTTTAAACTTTTAATTCTCAATCTAATTAAAGGTTTTTCTTATTCTTTCAAAGATTAAATAGACAATTTATTATGCCCTTAAAAAATAATAGATTTCAACAAAGATGTGCTTTATGACTTGGTATCTTTCCAAAAAATGTCCTTACAATATTACAAAAAACAACTTAAAATGTAGGTTGGAGATGAGTGTATACGTAAGGCAACACTTAAGTTTATTATTTGTGAAACAATTTATTATTTGAACCAAATTTTCAATTGATCTTGAGTGTATACGTAAGGCACCACTTAAGTATTAGTTCACTAATTATAATATATAATACAAAAATTAAGAAAAGCTTATGAATAGTAAACTTTGTTTTATGATTGTATATATTGTTAATATTTTTTAGTACATTAATAACGTTTTTCTAATATATGGTTTTCACTAGTTATGATTATTACATATAATATACAACATTCTTCTTTTAAATGCTTAATTTACACTTAATGTTAAGTTATTTGAATGAGATATATTCGATGTGCATGAAACCTTATTTTTACCATTTTTATTTATTTATTTATTTTTATTTATTTTTTTAATTTCTGGTTACACTGATAGTCCAAAGTTTGAAATATACAAACTTTTGGATATCCAAAATTTTGGATTCCGATTATTCAAATTCCAGTATCCGAAATTTGGGATATCTGAATTGAACATCTATAGTTGTAATTACCCAACATGAGACAGTGCAATCATTTGTTGTCAAACATACATGTCTAGATTCATGGTAGTAAGAAAACTCTCACATTAGTAAAACTAATAAGTATAAATACCCCCATCAAGTCTCACTTGAGGGATTTGCGCTAAATAATAGTATTTTTCATTTCACTCCCACACCACTCTCTATCCATAAAACATCAATCTAATATGAAATAATTGATCCTACAATCTACTACCATGTTCCCTAATCATTAAAACTTACCCGATCTCAAGTCACAGTGAATGATCCCGTGTGAGTGTAAGCACTCCATTGCCCATACTACAACAAGGGCAAATTTGATGGCAATATGTTTGTCTAAATTGATTGGCTTCATATTTGCCAAGTACTCCTTTAAGGTTTCACCTTAAGGAGCTCACTTATTATCACCATCATCGGTTCCATGCTTTCTCCAATGAACTACAATTAATCAAATTTCAACAAACATCAATAATTATAATTAAATGATATTGACGTTCAAAATTGGTAACATGCAACTTTTTGTTGTGATCATAACAAATATATTACCTTCACAACATTCTCGTGTGGCGATGTAGATAACATCACAACCTCCCTCAAAAACCGAATTATGAATTGTGCAACGTTGTGTTCCATAACGTCTTGTTTTATGACTTTCATAACGACGATCATGTTTTCATATATGTAAATTGCACAAAAACAAAATTAACATTAAACCTCAAACATACTATATTTCGATGCATGTACGATTGGAACAATCAAATTGTAAATTACATGTCCCAATACACCTTGACATAGCTTCCTTCACCAATCTTATCACTGATGGATACTAGCGTTAGATCGATTATCCATGTTGCATCCACTCTAAACTCACCTCCCCACCCCCTTTTAAAAGGAAATTAAAGAGAACTGAATCTTCTTTGCTATTAAGTTATCCGAGCTAACTGTGATGATGACAAATTTTATATGGATATGATTCGTTTGGCACATACAAAAGTGTTGTTGCACGTGGTTTTATAGCATTATGCGTGTAGCTAATATTGGTTCATGACACTCAAAAGTGTGTTTTTAAACTATTTTTAAAAATAAAAAATTAGAAAGATATCTATTCTAGGTACAATTTTAAACTTTTAATTCTCAATCTAATTAAAGGTTTTTCTTATCCTTTCAAAGATTAAATAGACAATTTAGTATGCCTTTAAAAGAGAATGGATTTCAACAAAGATGTGCTTGATGACTTTGCGTATTTCCCAAAAATGTTCTTGATGAATTTGCGTCTATCCCAAAAATGTGCTTATAATGTTATAAAAAACAACTTAAAATGTAGGTTACAGATGAGTGTATACGTAAGGCAACATTTAAGTTTATTATTTGTGAAACAATTTATTATTTGAACCAACTTTTCAATTGATCTTGAGTGTATACGTAAGCAACACTTAAGTTTTAGTTCACTACTTATTTATCTACTATCTATATAAAACAGGGTTTTCTTGACCGACCAATCTCCTCTCCAAAATTCTTCTAAACCTGCCACGTGACATTTCCCTCTATCCAATGGTTCTCCTTCAATTTGTTTGTAAAAAAGTCAATGGAAGAAAATTTTGGGTGGAAGACCTGTTCTCATATTCATTTGTTACAATTGATACCAAAAAAACACACACACCTTCCTCTCTTGCACCCCCTTTTCAAACCCTAAACCAAAATCAAAAACACCGAAAATCAACATCTAAGATCCATACAAATTAAACCAATTTATGATAAATCACAAATAACAACCACCAGATCCATATGTATTGATACAAATTAAACCAATTTATGATCAACATCTAAGATCCATACAAATTAAACCAAAATAAATAACAACCATTTATCACCAAAAACAAATCACAACCATTTTCCAGTTTCACAAAAACAATAAGGATGATTACTATAATAAGTATAGTTGAATTGTTATATTATCATAGTCCAAAATCCATATGGATCAGGTGCTTATCGATTATCCTGAAAAAGTTTCAATGAAGAGTGATCATCTGATGTGCAAATGGGTGCGTTTTTCAACACATAGTTTGCTTTTGATTCATTATAGACTTGTGAATTCAGGATTTGTATAATTTATATATGTTTTGTATGGTTTAGGTGTCATTGTTTTTGTATTAAATTCAACCACGGAAATAGGTGTCAATATATTTTGTCCAATATCTTGAAGAATGTTCAATGAAGACTGAATCAATTTGCAAATAGGTCCGTAAATCATACATATCATTTGCTTTTACTTCATTATAGATCTGTCAATCACAACCATTAGTATATATATATATATATATATATATATATATATATATATATATATATATATATACATACTAGACTTCAAAGCCCGCCCGATGGGCGGGCATGACTTATAATTATCGTTTACGATTTTCTTCTTTAGGTAAAGAATGTTGCTAAAAAATTGTTTATCATAGAAAGATATTTTTAAGAATAGTACTAATGTTTGCCTTACTGTTTGCGTTTATCGTTTACCATATGAACCAGTGAAAACTATAGACTTTGAAGTTAGTAAAATTTTGCTTTGTGTTACAATCTTTCCGCTTAACACAATACAACGCAACCCGTTTTACCATAGTCAAAAAGACCCATAATAACCTTTAGATAGAGATGGTACCCATGTTATTGATTAGGAAGTAATGGTATAAGATGAAATATCTAAAAATGATTTTTGCAGTGCCTCAAAAAAGTCATTATGAGAATGAAAGTTGAAGCTCGCGTTGCGAATATTATAATTTGCAACACACATCGAGAGTTATTTTGGTATAAACTCGTATTATTGGACTACTTTAATGATTTTCCATGACAATATTTACCTTTTCCCGTATTCGAATCCAGTTTTTCGATCTCAAATCGATAACATCACCAACCATAAACCTCATACGTGGGTCCAGATGTTGGTTGTTTGATAGCTCATTGAGTCAGCTAAAGTAAAGATCATTAATTCTCTTTGACTTTGGCACCTCCCCAATGTAAATTAAGTGCCCCTTTCCTCTAAAAAAGTAACAACTAACGACTTTAGCCAAAAAAAAAATGTGTATATATACTAATGATCAGCAAAGGGTAGCCCTAAGAATATTAAATCGATGGATACATTCATGTAGACATATTCATACATTCACATATGCATACAAAGATGCTTAAATACATTTTAATATGGTGCCAATAGTACTTGAGGTTGGGGATTATAAATTTTGGACAAAGCGTATAAAGTTTAAAAAAACAGTACTTTTGTAGTCGGGAATACAAATGATACATTACACACTAACCTTTTGGACATCAATATTGATATATTTTGTATCAAATATTATATAACACTCAAAAAAATAGTTAAGGTCAAAATTAAACCAATTTGACTATGAAAAGTCAAACTGGACATTTATTTAGGGACGAAGGTTGTAGTTCATACTATCAGATAATGCCATATGAGAACGGCAATAAGCAAGGGCTAACACTTGTGAAAGTTATTCTAAGGACACCCATGTTAAGAAAAACAAAAGATATGAATGAAAAAGGAGGGTGTGCATGTAATCCCATTAAACCATTTAATATTCTAAGTACCAACTTTTTTATACTTAAGCGTGAAAGTTCTTTAAGTTATGAATTTATCCCAAAGTTTCTTTTATATACAGCCCAATTATTGTTCTCCCACCAACTGATATTCAAGTTTTCCAACGTGAACAATCAGAAGCTGAACATGATTTCTATGATGCCCTTATCAAGAAATATAAGTAAGGTCCATTAGCATTTTGACCACATTAATGTATTGTTGTAGATGATGCATCTCATGCATTTTCATCTTTGCATTACATATCCAAGTTGATCAGTTCGTGGCGCAAAGCAGATTTCTTCACAACTATGCTAATATTTTTGATCTTCTACTTAGATTAATAGAATGCTATCAGCATACATATGGTCTTAAAGGTTACCAATTTGAAAATACAGTAGGTTCATAAGAAGAACTATAAATAAATAAGTACACTAAACACAAAAGAAGGTTCGAACTTGGATTGCACAGTATGTCATAACCTTCAATGAGTAACCATAGTAACAATTTATTTTCTACAAATTAAATGACATAATGGACTTTGAAAGTTTCTAAGCCGTCGGGCACGTGACAGACACCGCACCCGTTTTCACATTTTTAGCCTTCCCCTTCGCCTATTGCCACGTTCTCATAAGGACTGATCTTGTGAGTTTCAAATGAAACCAACTGACAACATATTAGCTGTAAAAACAAACAATTAATTTTCTGTTATATATGATATACATATTTATCTATAAGAGAAAATGCAAACTCAACACATACAACTCTATATTGAATCGATTCGGACACGTTTCATATAACTTTACCTCAAATGTGACCCACGAGTATGCATTTTTACATGAGCTCATATATACTACAGAATATGGTTGTTAGAAACATAACATGTAAATATGAAATACTAATCCTTACTCAGAAAAACATGTGCTTTAGTGGCAAACATACTCTTACTAATATATATTAAATCTTTATACGATTAACAAATACTTTATATTGCTCACTATTAGTGTATACTTCAGAAACAAAATATATTTTAAAAGGAGATCAGAAATGAAACATATAGGACAAGACATATAGTTTAATAGATGCACTTTTTGACCTAGTGCATAGGCTACAACATATAGTTTATTAGACCCATTTAAGATAAAACACAACCCATGGCAACCTATTTATAAGCTTTTGGGTCAATATCACCACTTCTAATAACATGGTGCTGATATAATGGAGGAAGTAGGTATTCTGTGGATGCCAGCAGACGGGGTTTGTGCGAGACTTGTAAGCGCCCGAATAGTTGGAGGTAGTGCTGGAATTGATACTTATAAATTAATTTTAGTTTCTAGATTGTTACTGTGGCCATTTACAATTTCAGGCTGCACTATAATGGCTTTGATTACAATCATAACATTATAAAGGTAAGAGTTAATGTAGCGCAACTGCTATCTGTAATGACTACTCTATATTTCGTCACACATATGAATATACCAATCCACTTTTAATTCAGGCATAATTATGTTTTTTTCACAACAATCAGCATATGAAAATTCTCATTATATAACAACTTATTTGCTCATTTACTTCCAGTTAACACGTCACGTGGGCATGAAGGGCAAAACTAAAATATAAAATCACCAGATCTATACATTAGTTTCAATCTATACATTAGTTTCATATCGATGCAGCATGAAGGGCATTCACAACATCATATTTTCTTAACAAATTTCAGATACATGTAATATAAGTAGCAAGCACATAACAATGCAAACATAAAAATACTATTTGCAATGAATATACCAATCCACTTTTAATTCAGGCATAATTATGTTTTTTCACAACTATCAGCATATGAAAATTCTCATTATATAACAGCTTATTTGCTAATTTACTTCCAGTTAACAGGTCACGTGGGCATGAAGGGGAAAACAAAAATATAAAATCACCAGATCTATACAAAGTTCTTTTCAATACGTTCTAGTGTGGTTGCTAAGTCTATTCCTTGCCTCATGTCCCTCACTCTTTTTTCTCGGTCCCAGCTATCGGTGCGAGCTATATATTTGGTCATTAACTCCTCTGGCTCAATAACACGTTTGGCATAGAAGAGAATGCAGTTCATATTTAGATTAAAGTTTTAGTTGTGGGTCGTAAATTAGTATAAGCACAATTCGACGTCAAGCAAATAGTTAAAACTTATACAATTCAAGATTCTACTTCCAATTTAATCTAAACCAATTCACATATACTATAAAATATCACCATCATATACAACATACGAATTTAATCTCAGTGATCATGCAAGTGACTGTTATATATGCTCATTCCAACCTGAAAAATCAACCATGGCTCTTAACAGATACTTAAATAAGAATTCCAAAAAGGTTTGGTACTCAG
Organism: Artemisia argyi; assembly: GCA_030686995.1. NCBI lineage: Eukaryota > Viridiplantae > Streptophyta > Magnoliopsida > Asterales > Asteraceae > Artemisia > Artemisia argyi. Next base: position 22,657,541 of record CM060676.1, read on the forward strand.
TTTACATAAAAGATTACACAATGTGATGAGCAAATTGAAAGAAGGGTCTGCTCACCACGAATGCAGATATAATTGTTGTAACTGATGCTCCTACTCTGTTCATTGCTTGAGTGACATTGGGGCCCATGACTGGAAGTTGTTCTTTCACGATCGAGTTAACCACAAGGATCAAACACTGACGATAGCGAGGCAAGCCATAGAACCAACCACATGATTGTTCTTGTCGATTGCTTTCTGAACCAGAGAAGAGAGACCTTCAGGGAGATTAGGCTCCAATATGAATCCTAATGTATCACTATCAAATGTAATGCCCGTTTGTTGTAGTGTTTGGTTTTCATCTCTGACATTCTTGCCTTGAAGAAGTACCCCTACATCTAATTCACCTCCTAGACTATTTGTCACCACTTTCATCATAACCATGATACTAAGTACGTGTTATCATTTAAAATTTTAACAGATAGTTTTAGTGACACAAAAATAAGACGTAATCTTGGAAAGTGAAATGCTTATATTAGAAGAAAAAAAGTTCAAAATTTTATACCTTCAAAGAACCTATAAAGGACGTTATGCTAAATTTTACTGAATGAAGAACAATATGCATGTGAGAGATTCGTCAAATGAAAATATAACTGGTATATACATGAGAGATTGAGTGAGTGTGTACCATGACAATCCATAGACTGAAAAAAACTTTTTTGGCTGGTAACCAAATATGTAGCTGCTTTGGCTGTATCACCATAACACAATTAGTTAGCTGAATGTTTGCCTCGACATGATATATAAAAATGGAAAATGGAAAATAATTAAGTACCTTTATGTGAAGCAGCAGGCATATGCTTCCTATTTCCACCTGCAATACTCTCAGGTAAATTAGATATATTTTCACTACTTGCCTCATGAGCATAGTCAAGTTTTGAGCTATGGTGGAACAACTTCCTTCTCTTAGCATCCACCTTTACTTGACAACGTTCACGCTTGAATAGATTTTTCCTGTTGTGGTCAAAAGGTTTGACTCTAATACCTTAAAGAACCAATATACTGACCAAATTAGAAGGAATAACATGAAATGAAATTGCACTATTAGTGTTTGAGAGTATTCCACTTACTAGTAGTGTTAGATAGCAATTTAACATATAGTTTTTTCATGTGAAGAGATTGTTCACAACTTTAAGAATCATAACTGATATAACTAAAAAAGATACATACTTACAAATGTGCTTTAAGTTTCCTTATAGATATTGAGAAAAACATCATAGAAGATTTGATAGCAAAGAAAAAAGAAGACACATTTCTTCTTTTTAAGTAACCATGGTTCCCGACCTTTTGACCGACTAATCTTTTGCACAGGTCTTTGTCGGATCTTGGATCAATCATGGATGAACTTTAATAATGAAAACAATAAGAGTATGAGTATGCATAAGAATCTGTTATGCAGTGACTCGTTTAATAAACAACAGAGAGGGTGGGAACTTTGATATGATAAACACTAATATTATTATTCCACACTTCTAAAACGTTTACAATACATGAGTATATATAGGAGATCAATCGGTATGAATGAACCGATGTGACTCTTCCTAAGAGATATCTTCTAAACGTTACATTCCTATCCTACATTACAGAAATACAGTTATTAACTATCTATAATACATATATGGTCCTTCTACTTTAAAGACTTATGATTCTTGATTAATTCATGTCCAACATCACTCCCCTAATCAAGACATCATAATCTTCTTCATGATCTTCACTCTGTTCCTTTTGTTCATCCAACTTGCAGCCTTGCTTCTTCTTTTATTTTCCTGTATTTGATCGCCTTTGTCTTGTCCCATATTCAGTTCGTTGTTCCTTGACTTCTTCCATTTCAATTCTGCTTTTTTTCATTTATTGATTCAACTATGTCATCTTCCATATCTTCTGCATCAGGCTGTGGTAAGGTATCTGCAACATCTTTGCCATCTTCATCACTTTCTGCCTCAGGCTGTGGTAAGGTATCTGCAACATCTTTGCCATCTTCATCACTTTCTGCCTTTCCTTGCTTTATTCTTAGTGCATTTTCATAATAGACTTTCACCATGCTAATATATTCTTTGTAACATCCTTCTTTCTTTCTTGCCCAAAACTGTAACGTCTCCATGATAATCTTCATGCTTTGTTTTCGGGTCTTCTTCTTCTTCAAATCTATAACTTTCCTTGCTTTGTTCTATAACTTCCAACATAATCCAAGGTACATGGTGGCTTGGTAAGTGAACTATTATTCACTCCAAAAATAAGGCACACATAGTAAGGATGTTCTTTTTTCTCTCCTTTTGGGTATCGATTTTCATAATTTTGGTGTCATAATTGAAAGTCTACATTTCATTAAATATTTCAAAAGTTACTGTTAATATGGAACTTTATGGTAGTTAGTGATTTTGTACAAAGGATGATCTTGCATGTCTATTTATCACTACCTAATAATTGTCAGCTGGAAATAATTGGTGATATTAGAAGTTCTAAAACCTTTTGTTAATATTGCTATAAGAAAAGAAGGCTAATGGACTAAATGACTCGTGATGCTCTTTATTGAGTGGAGCTCATGAAACGAAATGATAACCCATTTGTAAAAACTCTTCGTAATTCCACCATTCAAATCCATATGGAAACAGCTGGTGTGAAAACCGATTTTGTAAACTCAAAGTTATAACTTTTAAGCAATAAAGACTCGCCTTGACCTTCAGTGTGAACGAAAGTGGAAAACCGTGGGCTGAATTGCTCAGTAACATATCTGTGACAACACGTCTGCGCACATTACGTGCACTCAGCTGGTACCTGGGACCCTCCTCGGTTGTGTTGCATCGATCTCTTGGCACGCCTACAACTGGACTGAGTAGTGTCACATACGGCTGTTGGTGTCCCAAAAAAAAAGATGTAAGAACATACTCATAATAACTAATAAATAGTGATTCAAATCCATATGGAAACAGTTGGTATGAAAATTGATTATGTCAACTCAAAGTTAAAAAAGGTTGACCTTGACCATGAGTGGAAACCATCTCCAGTGAGAGCAGCACCGGACATGCATTGGTGCGTGAAGTATATGTGACAACATGTCTGCACACATTACGTGCACTACCCTGAGCTGGTGCTTGGGACCTTGGTCGGTTGTGTTGCACCGATCTTTTGCTAACGCCTAGAACTGGATTTAGTAGCATCGCCTACGACTGCTGGTGTTAAAAAAAAAAAAAGAGAAGTTGTAAGAGCGCACACCTAACAACTAATAATGAACGATTCAAATGCATAATGCTTCCAATGCATATGGAAAGAGTTGCTACAAAAACTGATTTTGTAAACTCAAGGTTAAAACTTTGAACCAATAAACGCTGACCTTGACGTTGAATGTCAGCTAAACTGGAACCCTCCACAGCAGGAGCAACACCGTGTACTGGATTGGTCTTTGATGTATTAGTGACACCACGTGCGCCGACATTATGTGCACCAGATGGGTCTGTTGCCTGGGACCCTGATTGGTTGTGTTGTGCCCATCTTCTGCCATACCTAGAACTGGACTCAGTAGCATTGTCTATGTATGATGGTGTAAAAAAATAGGTGTAAGAACGCACGACTAACAACTACTAATCAATGATTCAAATGCGTATGGAAACAGACCATGGCTATTTTGCTGATGCTATAACACTTTTTCATTATGAAGTCCATGTGCGGGCCTGTGGATCCCGAATGAAAAGCAACTAAACAACGATAAAATAATGTGAAAATAAAGTATAAAAAAATGAAATAACAATTACTGTTGTGATCAGCAAACTGTAACTGATTTGATTGGAAATGACATGTTCAGTTGAAGAATCTCATGAGCCACTAATAATTTGGTATTTGGTGATGCTTGTCATACGCTAAAGCAGAATAACATGGTTCAACATAAGAGAGTCACACACTCTCCTGCTGAAGTTGTAGACCACCGCTTTGTTAGGTTAGAAGTTTGACCCCCGAGTAATCATTATTGACTGTAGGATCAAGAAATTCGTGACGTGGTACCTACAGTATCACATAAAATATATAGATTACAAAAATCGATAACAACAAATAAAGGAAGAATGCAATAAAGATTCATTGATCCAATATGTGTTTAGTTCCATGGGCTTTAAAATTTATCCAGCTATGAATCTCATTAATAAAAAAGGCTTACCATTGAATACCGTTGCAGAAGCAGTCCCCAACATTTGCTTGTAATGAGCATCATAAATGTGCGTCCGTAGGTTGCCTTTTTGTTTTGTCATCATAACCTGCAAGAACATCAGTCAAGTACTTGGATTGAGATTTAAACAAAATTAAAAAGGTGTTTGGATGTGAGTATTAGAAGTGGTTCCAAATATGCGCCTGGTATACATGTTGATGTTAACAGACGTGCACAGGTGAAAATAAATAAATAAATAAATAAATAAAAACATGTAAAAAGAATTTTAGGAGATATCTAAACAAATGAACATCTATGCATGCATGTATAACAATGTAAAAGAAGGTTGCAATCCTTGCCAATACACGTATCGAGTAAATGGCTATGATCGCAAGAGCAGCAGGAACAAATTTGTCGAAAGCTGATCAACTAAAAAAAACTCATATATACGAAAATCATTAACCACCAAACATATATACCTCATATCCGGTATCAAATGGAAGTCGAGAGCTGATTTCTTACTTTGCTTCCACTGAAGTACGTAGCTACCAAAACTAAAATTCAGGTGTCATATTAATACTCAACATACCAAAACTGAAGTAACAAAAAACTTTTGTTGGTGGTTTACATCATATGCATAAATTAAAGCCCTCATAACAATAGTATGTTAAATACATAAAATCTTATGTAACAAACCAAAGAGAATAACATATAATATTAATGAAAACTATTAATACAAAAAGAGAATATAAAAGTGCATGAAGAATATGTATGCAGACTATGTAAAAAACGGATTATCGTGTTGTTGCCCATCATACGTTCCACCTGCAACAAATGATTCAAACGTCAATATTAACCATAATCAATATATAATCAAAATACACGTATTACCTGTTGTTGCTGCTGTCGTATGTAATTAGGTTAAAGTATCGGTGATGGTGGTTTGAGGTTTAGCAGCTATGGAGAATCAATTTTAGTTTCCAGGAAAAGGTTTATGGTATTACTACGTAGTCGATTGGGTTGTGTTATTTGGGCTTTACTTTTAAGATTGCCGAGCTTTCTTATTAGATATGATTTTTAGTTTGTATCATGTATTACAACTGATAACTTGGCTCGCATTGGTTAAGGA